>BSBN01001110.1:2400000-3785000 GCA_027924645.1 Cunninghamia lanceolata
TAGGACCAAGTTTAAAATCACTTTAGGTAGTACACCTTATCATTTAGTTTATGGGACTGATCCCATACTTCCAGTAAATCTGAGAATACCAATCTAAAAGTTTGCCAATGAGTACTTAGGCTTTGATAATCATAGAGAAGCCAGGGTAGTACAAATGCTACAACTAGATGAGAAAAGAGGTCAAGCCATAAAGAAGTTTGCCAAACACCAAGCAGTAGTTAAAAGGTGGTTTGATAAGAGGGCAAGAGTCAAAACATTTAGGATATCAGACATAGTGCTGTGCTGGGATAAAGCACATGAAAAGAAGGGGAGTCATGGAAAATTCAATAAACTATGGATAGATCCATTGCAAGTCTTAGAAATAATAGGAGACAACACATTTAGACTTAAGACCTTGACAGGGGAAGATGTGCCATTACCAGTTAATGGCCAACATTTGAAACACTACTTCCAGGCTTGAGATGAAGGGGCAATCCCTTTTTATGTGTAATATAGTGTAAGTAGTGTATAGTTTTCCTTTTTTTTCTCTATTTTCTTTTGTTTTTTTCTTTTGTAGGATAGTTGTTTGTACAGCTTTTTCTTTTACTTTGTTTTCTATTTCCTTTTTTCTTTCCTTTTGTTTGTACAGTCTGTTTGCTTGGTCGTTTATTGCCTCCTCAACAGGGATCTTTGTTTTTTCTTTGGAGTATTAAGGAGCAAGTTAACAACCATTGAAAATAATACAAAATTTAGAATATTCAGGTTAACCATTTGCAATTTATACATAACTTGTTGTGACTATCATGAATGTAGAGAGTTGTTTAGCTTCTGAAATTTCGTATTCAATAATAGTGATTGAGAATTCAAGGAAGTTTGTCACAATGACACACCTAGAATCCTTGGGTTTGTTGAACTTACCAGTGTAGATATTAGGTGAAAAATCTAAGGTCACCCTTGCTACCATTACAATTCTCAGCTTAATTTCAGCAAGTGCTCATTCCTTGCATCATGAAGTTACAAATTGCTATATCTTGTGAAATTTCTATCAGAAAATCGAAATCAATAAAATATAAAATATAAAAATATAATAAAGTAAATTATACTGAAAATCTAGATTAAGCCATCTAAGTAACTCTACCAGGGCTATGCACGCTCGGTGGCAGTGGGGCTCTACTTAGGAGAATTGTAACGATAACCTTGTCGAGGCTATGGACGCTCGCTGGCAGCAAGGCTCTATCCGGTTGGCTATGAGGGAACATCCTCAACTACGTAGGCTAATAGCGGGCACTGGTTTGTTCAATTGATCTTCAAGATGAGGATAATTAATCACGTGCACATACCTAAACTGAAAACAAAAATTCATGCACCCTTATTGAATACCTTAGGTCTCAAGTTGAATAATAATTTGCAGGAAAAATAGTTGGAAGTTATGGATTTATTTCATTTAGTTTTCCTTAATACTTTGAATTTAATTGTTTTGTTTGCTTGCTAGTTGTTGTGATGTTCACAACACGCCCCATTTTACTCCTTAGCAAAATGAGGACCCCTGCTGTGGCTGTTGCTTTTGCTTTTGTGTGTGTTGTTCTATTTGGTGGTAAAGGGAAAAGAGAGTTAAAATTGTAAACTTTGTTAAAAATAGAGAAAAAAAATGCATTTTCAATACCAGTGCATGATATGGTTGGATTCCTTATGAAAAATGAGCTAGGGTTGCTTTTTGAACCATCTTAAAATTCACCATATTTTGCAAGTTATGATCATTTTGGTAAAATGTACATTCAGGTTTGTATATCACTTTGCATATACAAAGTCATTTGTATATGCAAAGGGTTTGTTTTACACTTAGTCACTTTTGCAATTGGGTTCATGTGCAAGGCCAATTGTATGTCTTTTTCCTTGTATGCATTCTAAATAAAATGTTTGAAATATACATGCAAGATGGACCCGAAATAACTTAGAGTTGAAGTGGATAAATGTTTGGATTCCATTGCATGTATCTAACATTTGTATGTTTCGCAGGTCGCAACATACAAGGAAGTATACAAAACATTTTATACATTGCGTGGAACCCAAAAAGTTATAAAACAGGGTTAATTTGTTGTATATCCATGGGCTTGTATGTTAGAGTTACATACAATGCAAATATACATTAGGCAGACCCGACGGACTTATTAAAATGAGTTAAGCATACATGTCCAATATACAAGGCCCAATATACAACTCAGACCCGAAGGTTTATTAAACAAACGTAAATCCTTGTATATGTTCCAACTTGTATATTGGTGAGATACAAGGATGACATACATGCAAGCGCTGGATACGAAAGGTTATTAAAAGAGAAATAATGCTTGTATATTTTAGGAGGGCTTGTATGTATATTTTGAAGCATGCATTCTAGTACATACAACGCAGAATCAAAAAAGGATTGAAATCTGATTAAATGCTTGTATCACGTCTGAATGTATATCAAATGATACAAGCACAATATGCATTAGAATATACATGCGGTGGACCTGAAACATTTATAAATTGGAGTTAAGTCTTTGTATGTTTCGATTTGTATGTATATTTCGATATACATACATTCTAAAACATACAAAGCAGAGATACATTGCGGATTCGATAGGTTATAAATTGCCATTTATAATGGTGATAAGTCTGAGGGTTATATACAATGCTTTATACATTGCTTTATGCATGCAGGCCGTAATCCAAATGGATTTAAAAGCGATTTATCCCATGTATCACGCCCGGCTTGTATATTGGAAGATACATGGGAAATTAAACATGCGATATACAAGAAAATGGGTGGGAAAATAAAGCGATGGAATTTTTGAAGCATTTTGAGGCCAAAATGCATATTTTTTCGGTCAACGATGGTTGACCCATCTTTTCTGACGCTGTGTATGCATTTTGACACATTTTTTTGTTGTTGTTTTAGGACCCGATATCAGTGTAAGAGATGGAATCGGCAGGAAATTTTAGACCCGCGCCGACAGTGGAGAGTTTGGCGATAGAGAGGAGGGTTTAAGTGTAAGACCGAACTGGCGGTTGGGGTTGGTGGTGTGTAAACTTTGCGACTGGGTGTCAAGTGGGAGGTGCATTAGTTGTTGCAGTTGGCACCCATCAAACATACTGACCAGGTTTGTAGTTGAGGAAGGAGCTAAAACTTAATGGTGGTGACATCACGGAGGAGGAAATCAGATTCCAGAAGTAGAGGAAGATAAGGATGAAGGGTGAGGAAGTCAAAGGCCTTCATTGATGAAGATAAAATGTAGCTGGAGACATTATTGCATCAGACAACAGAAGTTATTATTGAGCTGCTAGGGTTTCGAGAAAGGCATATTTTGTCCAGATTTGATGTATGCTCAGAGATATTATGGGAGACTTGTTCTCTAACATTTATTGCTATAACCAGAGGTTTGAACCATTGCTTAACTAGGGTTTTGAGCTATATTGAGGACAGTCAAGTCTATATATTGTGCCTCTATACACTGTAAAACATTACACAAGGGCTACACAAGAAATTTTAGAGAATAACTAGTAGTTGTAATCTAAGCATTTAGAATAGAGGGACCTCTTAGTTTAGAAATAGAAGAAAGAGGTTGCCTGTGTCTGCAACAAGGAGCATGTGGAACATCCTACCTCCTTGTTGTATCTGTAAAGCTTGTGAGTTTTCTGTAGTTTGATCAATGAAGCTAAGAGTCATTCAGACATTGTAAATCTTATATAACTATCTATTTCTAATACAATTGAATCTAGAATTCTGCATCTATCTTCTGAGTGTTTTCTTACTCTTCATTATGTTTAAAACATTTTCTCTTAGAGCTTGCAGTCTTAAGTGTATGTTTGTGAAAATGCTCAGAACTTACACTTAAGGTTTAGTCTGTGGATTTGATCAAATTGCTGTATGATTTACAAAGTGCATAACAGAACAATTAGATCCTTTGGTAGATTGAATGCTATTTAGATTAGATCTTTCTAACTTTTCCCAACCCATCTAAAAATACTTAGCTTAAAATGTAGAAATTTAAAGGAAATTGTCTCATATTTGAAAAGCATGCATAACTGAGTTAAAAGTAGATAGTTTTCATAATATTGAAGAGAAAGAAAGCCTGCAATAATATAAATCATTTAAAGCTTTGTAAACACAGTAACATTTTTATGCAAAAGGGGATGAACAACACACTGATATTTATAATCTCTTTGCATAAATTTGAGCTCAGTTAACCAACAAGAAACCATAAGCTACATAAGGCCCCTTGAACATTATAGCTTCACATCGACAAACTAAATTTGCCCAATAGGTCAAGACCTGACCATATTAAACTTAGGATTAAGTGAATCTGAACCGATTCCTTCATATCTTTCAAGTCATTTTTGGTTCATTTTATGTGAATTTTAACTAATTGTTATGATTACATCAAAACAATCACCAATAGTACTGTAGGTACCACACATGGTCTTAGGCTTTCTCTTATCAATCCCTTCCTCAACAACTCTTGAAATTGTCTATTCAACTCTTCACTCTCTGTTGGAGTCATTGTATGGGATGCCTTGTTTGGAAAACTAGCTCCTGGTATCAAATCCATTTGATGACTTATCTTCCTTACTGGTAGTAGACCTTTAGGTACATTATTAGAGATAATGTCCTAAAATTCTTCCAACATATCTGAGACTTCTGCCGGTACATCTTCACATTTCTCTTGACTAATCCTAGGAATCAATGCAAAGCAATGATGCTCATACTTCATACCCTCCAAAAGTTTCCTACCATCTACCAAGCAAATTCTGGCATTACTACATACCTTTTCTTCCACCTCCTTCAAGGGCTTCAACTTATGACGAACTCCATCCTTTTTTAGGGAATATGTGTTTGTACGGCCATCATGGACAGTGCTCCTATCATACTGCCATAGCCTCCCTAATAACATATGACATACATCCATCGGTATGATGTCACACAACACCTCATCATGGTAGTCACGAATCTTGAACTTCACTAAACATTGCTCATTGACCAAAGCTCTATGGTCCTTCTGCAACCATGCAATCTAGTATGGATGCAGATGCTTTCTTCTTGTCAACTTCAACTTGTCAGCCATCTCCTCTAAAACAAGATTATCAGTGCTTCCACTGTCAATAATAATATCACAACACTTACCTTCACATTTGCACCTTGTGTGGAATAAACTCTTCCTCTGATTGGGTTCTTTCTCCTAATTCAATAAAGTTCTCCTGATAACTAGGGCTTCTCCCCTTTCAGCATTTTCAAAGCACTTAGATTGCACATCTTCATCGACATGTGCAACTCATGCATTACCTTTAGGTCTTCTATTTGTCCTTCCTTGATGTTGCAGAAACTTGTATGCTCGATGTCCTTCTCCACATTGGATAGGTTCCTTTGAAACATCCTCTTCTAGGTCCTTGCCCAGGTCTGCCTCTTCCTCTTCCTCTTTGCTCACCATTGTTCTAGTCACGAGGGCAGTAGGTATTGTCTCCTCTCTGATTTCAACTGGTGCCGGCTTCTTCAATTTTCTTTGAATCTTCATTTCGAACCCCATAGGGTCTTCCACTAGTCCTTCCACCTTGACCTCTTCCCCTTTGCTTGCTATCAAATCTTTTATTCATCTCCTCTTCCACCTTTAGGGAGAACCGATATGCATCTTCTATGGTACTCATTCTAACTAGGCTTAGCTCTTCTTGAATACTTGGCCTCAACCCACTAAGATAACGGGCTACCTTCTCTTTGTTGGCCTTTGCATGACCGATTTTGATAGTAATCTTATAAAACTCTTCTGTATACTCCTTAACAGACATGTTGTCTTGCTTCAATCCTTGCAGCTTCTTCAACAACTCCATCTCATAATCCACAAGAATGAACTTCTTCTTTAGTATCTCCACCATCTGATCCCATCTAGTGATCTTTTCTTTTCCTCTTCTGTTCCTCTCTAACTAGACCTCCTTCCACCAAATACTGGCATGGCCCTTCAATTTTGTTATTGCAAACTTGACTCGATTTAGGTCTTCCACATCTTCATCAAAATATTCCTCAGTGTCATTGATCCAATCAATAAGATGTTCTGGATTCAAATCTCCACAATATGTAGAAACTTCAATCTTGGGCCTCTTTCCAATCTTAGAAATGGCCCTCAACAACCTAACTTCTATAGGATCTTCTATAGCTTCTTGTTCTTCCTCAGATAGCTCCTCTTCTACTTCATCCTCGCTTTCTTCTCTTGTTCTTGGCTCAAACCCTCTTCGCAGCTCCTCTTGCAATGCATCGATTTATCTTTGCAGGGCTCTAAAACCCTCTTCTATCAAAGGATTCCTCCCAATATGATTTGTTCATGGAGGCATCTTGATCTTCACAGCAAACCCACAACCTCAGGTCCTAGTGCAAACTTCCTCACAGTCGGCGATTTGTCTACACACTCAGTAACCCTTGCTCTAATACCAGTTGATGAAGAGGGTAACTCATAAAAAACACAATAACAGAAATTGCACACATAAAATAGAATGATATTTTATTAATATGGGCAAAACATTACATTACAAAAGCTCAAATACAATCAGAGGATGAATCCCCTATAGGCTGCAACACATTACAGCTCCCTCTCTCAAGACTTTGGAATCTTCAGCCTTATGTAACCCCAAATCAACTCAGGTTTTTGTTTTCCCCTATTCTTGACTACACTTTCCCCCTTAACTCTACTACTCCAAGTGTTCCCAAAAATGGTCATATATAGCCCTTTTTGACAGCCGCCAGCTTAATTTCAAAATTTACATCTCCCTCCAAAAATAAGTCAACTTTGCAAGGCCATAACTTTTGATCCGACCGTCGGATTTTTAATTATAATACATCTTCAGAAAACCCTCGAAAAGATGATGGTTACAAAAAGATAGATTGCTTGGGTTTACTACCAAATTTTGGGCCCATCCGAAGCCTCTAAGTGCCTCAAATTTGACTTTGAATATTTCAATAGGATTTTTTGAAATTTGAAATTTTAATTTCTCACAAATGACAAATGATATTGAAGTGATTTCTTCACCATTAGCTTCAATTCACCATTCTAGAGGTCTATGTAAGATTTTGTATCCAATCGTGTACAAATGCAAACTTACTAAAAATAGTAGCCCTGCCAAATTTAGCCCTTATTGAAAAGAAACAACATTTTTTTTTTTTGGTTGATGCAAGATTGCTCTTACACCCTAGATGCTCCTGCATCACATACTCAACTTCCAGTATAATGAGTCAGCCTAGGATGGTTCAATTTTGTGAGGATCATTAGCCAAGTTTTCTTTCATGAGTGTTGTAGGATCTAAAGCTATCAACTCAGAAACTTCCTTTAAAAGCACATAGGTACTCCCTTTCTCTTTTCTTACTTGATGGAGTTCACTAACTAATTCTTTTGTTTTGTTATGCACCTGTGAATAACTTTGTATCATTTTGGTAAGAAAAAAAAAAAATCACAAGATAATTTTTCAATCCACTCAGTAATAGCATTGGCAAAATTTTGATTCTTTTTTATTTGCTGGACATTACTTGCATCAATTCCAATGACCTCTGAGATGGATGCTTCTTGAGGTGTAGGCATTACTATGGACTGGATGAATTTGCTCAAAGACAAAATCTGAGACTAGAGCTTTATATTGTCTTTTCTTTCTTCCTTAGCTCTTTTAATTTAGGGATTCACAAAAAAATTTGCATGATATGAATCCCCCTAAAGGGTAGAAGGGCCCAAGTCAATGTGATGTATTTTATAATCTCCTTCAGTTATATCATTTTCATTCAAGTCCTTTATCGAGTTAGCAATGTCCAACACCTGGTGACAAGAAGTAGCATCATTTACCATTCTAGACATTCTTCTAGCTTTCTTAGGCTTCAAAGTACTTTGCAAGAGCATCGCAACTGTGTCTACTTCTTTTGTTACGGTGGACACATTTTTCCTCTTTTTCTCTACTACCTTTTTTCAGCCAACTTGGAGAGGAAGTAACTACACTGATATCCACATTGCTAGACACAAACTTATTTTGGTTTTCAACTGAAACTAGAGCAGGAACCTCCTCATCAGTAGGGGAAGAGGGAATTTCAAAGAAAGTTGGAAAAGAACCATCATTAACAATTTTCTCAAAAATGGAATAAGGATTCACAGCTACTGCTTTAGCTTGAACATTTTCTTTCCTACTACAGATAAAGGGAGACTGTCTAACTCATAGGCTGACTTCAATCTGAAACCATCATTAGGCCTCTCACTGTGAACTTGAAATAGATTGTGATGCCTCATGTCTTCCTGAAGAACTTTGAGTATCAGAACCTTGCACAATCTTTTGCCCAGTGGCTCTTGAACTTCTCTGCTGATGAGGTGAACCAGCGTGTCCACGCCATCTCCCGAATAGCCAATCCTATATTCTTTTAATCACTGCAATGAAATGAACTCTTAAATCCACAACCTCCTTCTCAGATCAATTGATTTAGTAAAGGGTTTTGAAAGCAGGGTTTGGTATTCCACATCAATTACTTCAGAATCTTCCTCAGCCTTTTTTGGAATATAAATGGATAAACCAAAAGCCTAAATTTGACTTAGGGTAAGTCTCATGCAATTCCTTCTCTAAACTTCGTGATCATCCATACAATCTTCCCAGAAGTCTTCCAAGCTAGAGTGATGTTGATATGAGCCAGAGACATGGAAGTTTTGCTTCACATAATTTTTTCTATCAAAGTTTGGTCTCAACGACAAAGAGTGAAAGTTAAATTCCCCCAACGCATGCTCGGCTCCCTTAGCAGCGTCCCTAGTTTTACAAGAATAACCAGATAGAGACAATGAAAAGGTATATCCCCTTTTTCTCATATTCTAATATTTAATATTCATAGTAGCCATTTGCTTGCAAACCTCTAAGAAAATAATGTAATTGTTGGAATAAGGTGCCATTAACCTTGTAAATTCTAATATTGTATTTTATTCCATTTATTATTTGTTATTTGTAATTACCCATAAGGGAATGAGGTAGTCTCATTGGCAGTTGTAATTTCAGAGCTACCGACGGTAGTTATGGAGTGACATTTACTGTTGGCAAATGTAAAAACTCATGGTAAATGAGGATAGGCATGCTCCCTTGGGGAATATATTATTTTTGGCATGTATGACAACTATCGTAATGTATGGTGAGTGAATCTATGATAGCTGCAAGTTGTCATAAGATTCTGTGATTCTATGACGCATATGACAGATATGTTAGTTGTATATTTTTTATATTTTGCCCAAGGTTCCTATCTTGGAAAGATACTCTTTTGTGGAATCTACAATGGTTATGACATATCATAAGATGTTGTAAAAGGCCAAATTTAGTCTTGGGCCCCCAACCTTTGCATGACTATTTTTGGACAAGTGTAAGATGCTTGTAAGATGGTAATTAATATTTACATGTTGGAAAATCTTAGGAGAGAGAAGGTGAACACCTAAAATGAGTTAGAAAATATTTCTATAAGTATTTTCCATGTATTAGTTGTTGCAATACAGATTTTAGGTACTCAGGTGCTGCCAGAATGCTGTCAAATTGAAGACTGCTGGAGAGAGTTGAAGTGTTGTTGTATTGTAAATCATTTTCAAATTAATACAAACATTGGGCCTCTTTCCTGTGAGGAGTTTTTTACCCAAAATGGTTTTGTCCACGTTAAACATTGTGTTATGTGTTCATATTTCTGAGTTGGCATTTCTCTGAAGCATAGTTTTCTTTCTATGTTACAATCTCCATTAGTAACACACAGTTAAAGATTACAGAAATTTATATTGAATCAATTTCCATTGAAGTAGTGTTTCTTTCATTTCTAACATTTGGTATCAGAGCCTCACTAGCTTTGACTCTTGGGTGGTGTGGTAGTGTAGAAGTTGTAGCTGCAGTGGGAGATTTGGTTGTGTTTATTTTAAAGATCTCCTGTTGTTATTATGGCTACATCCACTGTTGCATCAAACTCTTGAATGGACATTGAGAAGTTCAATGGAATGGGGTATGAGTTGTGGAAGCTAAAAATGGAAGATTTGTTGGAAGAAAGAAACCAATGGTTGGCTATTCAAAAAGAGAAGAAACTCAATGATGTCTCTCAAGATGAGTGGGATAGACTAGATAAGAAGGCATGGGGAACCATACGGTAATGACATTTAGACTCTGTCCTATTGAATATTGCAAAGGAAGAGATTGCATACAAGTTGTTGAAATGGTTGGGTGAGATTTGTCAAGCCAAGAGTATGGTAAATAAACTTTATTTAAAAAGAAAATTGTTTTCTATGAAAATGCAAGAAGGTGAATCAGTTGCAGAGCATTTAAATTCTTTTAATTTGTTAGTGAGTCAGCTTGATTCAGTAGATGTTGAGGTTAGTGAGGAAGATAAATTTATCTTACTTCTTTATTCTTTGCCTAAGTCTTGGGAGAATGTTATCCTTGCTATCACTGCTAACCTTGCGGATCCTAAGTTGGATGCTCTTGTTTTAGTGTTACTATCACAGGAATTGAGGAAGAAGAGTTCCTATAGTTTAGGGGATTCTCTCAGTGTCAGTGGAAGGTCTAAGGAAAGAGGACCTAAAGGAGATCAGAAAGGGGCTAAGGATAAGTCCAAAGGCCAGTCTAAGACTCCTGGTGAAAAGAAAAGAGTTGAGTGTTGGAACTGTGGTAAAAGGGGACATGTGAAGAAGGAGTATAGAAACCCCCAGAAATAGTGGGAGAGTACTTCAGATAAGTCCTCGAATGTAGGTGAAGATGTTTTAATTTCTACATGTAATGTTTTTTCTGATGAAAACTAGTTGGTTGACTCAAGATGCTCATTTCATATGACCCCGCATAAGGAATGGTTCTCCACATATGAAGAATATGATGGAGGTAATAGCTACCTTGGTGACAATTCTTCATATCCCATTGTCGGGAAAGGAAAGGTATTGTTGTGTTTCAGTGATGGGAGGATTAAAACCCTCCCAGGTGTTTTAGACATTCCTGGATTAGATAGAAATCAGATTTTAGTTTCAAAGTTGAATGATTTGGGAATGTATGTGACATTTGACAAGCATGGCTGCAGATTGGTGAGAGGGAACTTGGTGGTAACAGAGGGAAAGAGATTGGGAAACATGTTCAAGCTTGAAGCCACTACAGTTTGTAACGCCTCCTATGTATCTCAGGCTACTACTAAAAATACATGTATGTTGTGGCATGGTAGACTGGGTCACACAAGAAATAATGTATTGAAAACTATTAAGAATAAAGAATTGTTGGATGGTTTCTCTTATTCTGATGAGCACTTTGATTTCTGTGAGCATTGTGTGTTTGGTAAACAAAATAGAAAATTATTTCCTTCAGGACATAATAGAGCAAAAGAGAAGTTAGAAATTATTCATACGGATGTGTTTGGACCTATGGATAGTGAATCTATTAGAAAATCTCATTATTTTGTAACCTTCATTGATAATGTATTTAGATTTACATGCATTTATTTTATGAAGCATAAATCTAAAGTTTTCACTAAGTTTAAGGAATTCAAAGTCTTAGTAGAGAACCAATCAGGTTTAAAGATAAAAATATTAAGATCTAACAATGGAGTGGAATATTTCTCTAAGGAATTTGATGAGTTTTGCAAGCATGCAGGTATAATCAGACAAAAGACAACTCCGTATACATCACAGTAGAATGGTGTTGCAGAAAGGATGAACTAAACAATTATGTAAAGGGCCAGAAGTATGCTTAGTGATGCACAGTTGGATAAATGTTTTTGGGCAGAGTTTGTGTATACTGCTTGCTACTTGATAAACAGATCTCCTTGTAAGGCTCTTGATTCGACACCTTATGAATGTGGATGGGTAAAAAACCTTTTGTTTCACATTTAAGGGTTTTTGGCTATGAGGCTTTTGTACATGTGCCTAAGGAAAAGCAATTTAAGTTGGATCCAAAGGCTGAAAAATGTACATTCATTGGATATGGTGATAATGTAAAAGGTTATAAGCTTTGGAATCCACTAACCCACAAGATTATCTTTTCTAGATATGTAATTTTTAGGGAACTTAAAGCTATTTCTAAACCTAAGCAGCCAAAAGAAAAAGATGAAAAGCTAAGGGAAGTGCACTTTGAGTTAAAACAGAAAGATGTACCTCAAGAAGAACAGAATGATGGACTGGGGGTGAAGAAGAAGAACAAGATTTGAGTAGTTCTGATGAAGCTGAGTCTGTAGTTATAGAAGAAGTTGTTGTAGATGATCATGCAGAAGAACGAGTAGAGTCTCTTACTCCACCCTTGAGGAGATCCACAAGACAACATAATCTAGTTGACAGGTATAGCCCACCAGATTTCCATTGTGTATATGCTTTATTGAGTACTAATGATGAACCTAGATCCTATAGGGAAGCTATTTCTAGAGATGATAGTGAGTCTTGGCAGCTAGCCATGCAGGAAGAGATGATTTCTTTAGACTCTTGTAATACCTGGGATCTTGTTTATTTGCCCAAAGGAAGAAAAGCAATAGGTTGTAAGTGGGTCTTCAAGAAGAAGTTTGGAGCAGACGGGTCATTGGAGAAGTACAAGGCTAGACTGGTAGCAAAGGGCTACTCCCAGAGAGAGGGAGTTGATTTTGGTGAGATATTCTCTCATGTTACTAAATTGACTTCTATTAGATTTCTTGTATCCATTGCTGCAACTTATGATTGGGAGATTGAGCAAATGGATGTTAAGACTATGTTCTTGCATGGAGATATTGAAGAAGGAATTTATATGCAACAACTTACAGGTTTTGAGGTAAAAGGAAAAGAACATTGGGTTTGCAGGTTAAAGAGGTCTCTCTATGGTCTGAAACAATCCCCTAGAATGTGGTACCAAAAGTCTGACTCATTTGTTTTGAAATTGGGTTTTGTTAGAAGCAAAGAGGGTCATTGTGTTTACATTCATTGTGTTGATGTTTCTATACTGGTTATTGTTTTGTATGTTGATGACATGTTGGTTTTCAACAATACTAAGGGTATGGTCAATGAGCTTAAAGCCCAACTTTCAGGTGCATTTGAAATGAAGGATCTTGGTGCTGCAAGGTATATTTTGGGAATGGAGATTAGGAGGGACTGAGTTAACAGAAGGCTTTGGTTGTCACAAAGTAAGTGTGTGAATACTCTTCTATAGAGGTTTAGTTTGTAGGACTGTAACCCAATTAGAGTTTCATTACCCATTGGTACTAAGCTTTCTTAGATATGTGTCCAAAGACTAAGGATAATCTTGAGGATATGTCTAATGTGCCATATGTTAGTGCTATAGGAAGTTTGATGTATGCAATAGTTTGCACTAGACCAGATATTGCCCAAGCAGTGGGAGTTTTGAGTAGATTTATGTCTAACCCTAGTAGACAGCATTAGAACTATGCGAAGAGGGTGTTTAAATATCTTACAGGTACTCCTAACCATTTTTTGGTTTATTCTAGTACTAATAGTGCTGATAAATCTTTGGACATATAGGGTTTTGTTGATGTAGATTGGGTAGGTGACTTAGATAGTTGAAGGTCCACTAGTGGCTATGTGTTTACTTTGTTAGGAGGTGTAGTGAGGTGGATGAGTAAGAGGCAGCCCACAGTTGCTTTGTCCACCATAGAAGAAAAGTATATGGCTTCTATCATGTCTCTAAGGAGATAGTTTGGTTGAGAAGACTGTGTATAGGTATTGGTTTTGATTGTAGGATCATTCAGGTTGGTTGTGATTCCCAGAGTGCTATCTATTTGGCCAAGAATCCCATGTATCATGCTTGGACTAAGCATGTTGATGTTTAGTATCACTTTGTTTGAGAGTTGGTTGCAAATGGAGAGATTGAACAAAAGAAGATAGACACTTAAGAGAATGTTACATATTTTTTGACCAAGCCTGTGAGCACAGAGAAGTTAGTGTGGTACAGAGAGGCCATGGGCCTTGTTTATAGTGTTTGATTATTTCATTTGTTTTCCTATGGGTTTATTTACATTGTATAATGTCAAGTGGGAAAATGTTGGAACAAGGTGCCATTAACCTTGTAAATTCTAATATTGTATTTTATTCTATTTATTATTTGTTATTTGTAATTACCCATAAGGCAATGAGGTAGTTTCATTGACAGTTGTAATTTGAAAGTTATGGGCGGTAGTTATGGAGTGACATTTCTGGTTGGCAAATGTAAAAACTCATCGTAAATAAGCATAGGCATGCTCCCTTGAGGAATATACTATTTTTGGCATGTATGACAACTGTCATGATGTTTGGTGAGTGAATTTAAGACAGCTGCAAGTTGTCATAAGATTTTGTGATTCTATGATGCATATGACGGATATGTTAGTTGTATATTTTCTATATTTAGCCCAAGGTTCCTATTTTGGAAAGATACTCTTTTGTGGAATCTATGACAGTTATGACACATCATAAGATGTTGAAAAAGGCTAGATTTAGTCTTGGGCCCCCAACTTTTGCATGGCTATTTTTGGACAAGTGTAAGATGCTTGTAAGATGGTAATTAATGTTTATAGGTTGGAGAATCTTAGGAGAGAGAAGGTGAATTCCTAAGATGAGTTAGAAAATGTTTCTATAAGTATTTTCCATGTATTAGTTGCTACAATACAGATTTTAGGTACTCAGGTGCTGCCGGAATGTTGTCAGATAGAAGACTGGTGGAGAGAGTTGAAGTGTTCTTGTATTGTAAATCATTTTCAGATTAATACAAACATTGGGCCTCTTTCTTGTGTGGAGTTTTTTACCTGAAAGGGTTTTGTCCACATTAAACATTGTGTTATGTGTTTGTATTTCTAATTTTGCATTTCTGTGAAGCATAGTTTTGTTTCTGTGTTACAATCTCCATTAATAACACACAGTTTAAATATTGCAAAAATTTATATTGAATCAGATTTCCATTGAAGTAGTGTTACTTTCATTTCTAACATTTGGTATCAGAGCCTAGCCAGCTTTGACTCTTGGTGGTGCAGGGGAACCCAATCCATGGTGGCCTCCATAAGGCATTAACTGTTTACAGTTAATTTTGTTGTTTCTAATAAGGTCCTAAGATGACCATTTATGTTATAAGGTCTGTTTGACCAATGCATGTTATTTTAGTTTGTATCTAGGTTTATTGTGTAAGTCCCAAGTGACATTTTTCAATTGTAATTGCATAATGCTAAAAATAGGCAATTAGAGGTTGTTAGATCTCCCAGCCGCATGGAGTTAGGTCAGTACTACTGAGGGTGAGTAGATAAATGCCTGAGATCATCAAATATAATCAGTAGTAGTAGCGAGTAGTAGTTGATTTCAGTTCATTTGAGATCATATCAGAGATCAGTGTGATTGTAACTAAGCATCTGTATGCACATTTTTTGGAAAGCATAATAAACAAGTTCTATGTTGTGCATCTTTCTGTCATTCGAATTCATTAGGTTTTCTCTGTGTAAATTGAATTGCTATTTTGTGGCCGAGATGGATTCTTAATCCATTCCACTGGTTAGATTTCTTCGAAATCGGTGGAATGGTTATACAATTCTTTTGTTTTCGTTTTGTTCATTTGGTGTCTGCAGGTTTGCATACATGGTGTTGATAGATCCTAGCATCCTCATGTGCTAGGTTAATAGGGTGAAAGGTCTATAAGATCGTCAAAGAAATGGATCTATGAAGTTACAGATTTTGCAGTGGATCAAATCGGTAAAGAATCACATTATTTCATTGAGTATGCATTTTGTGTATATATAACAAATGCAAGTTAGTTCATTGCCTATGTATTCTACAATTGTATGTTTGTGTATCTCGCAAGTGAATGTTTTAGTTGTATGTCGCGGATGTACATTGCAAATGTACATTGAGTTAGTTTCAAGGGATGACTGGTAGTGATGGTGGAGGAAACCGGTATCTGTAGGTCACATCATGTATGTATCCGTTGGTTGTATCAGGGTGATCCGTACATCAGAGAGAGATGCAGATCGGCAGGAGAATTCCTAAGTAAGCCGATAGGGAATGTTTTACGATAGTGAAGAGGTCGGTATGAGATATGCGATTGGAGGAAGGTCATTTTGATCAACCGATGGTATGATGTCTAGTCGATAGGAAAGTAAAACATAGACATACAAGGGGTAATGCAGGCTAGGTTATTTGTTTTCTATCACTGAGAAAGCAGATGAATCCTATTCCTGTAGTGTGTGGGCAGACGATGATGAGGTCTGTCATGACCATTTACCAATAGAGATTTGGCTGGAAGAGGGTGTAGAGTGATGCCACTAAGAGAGAGAGTGGTAGTGCATCTCCAGGATCTACTGTTGGACGAGAGGACTGGGTCTGTAGTAGTGACATCTGATTGAGCATTGTGTTGTAGTCAAATTGAGGATTTGCAGAAGTGTTGGCATTTGGGTGTTGTCTGTGAATGTTTATGTCAGACAAAGAAAGTGAGCCAGAGGCAGAGACGATGCCTCCCAAAAGTATGTCGCAGGACGCCGGTAAGAAGCTGATCGAGGAGATACTTGCATCCAAGTTGGGAGTTTTCAAGTAGTCCAAATGTAAAGATAAGGAAGATGACAGTGACAGTGATGAAGAAGATACAGAAATTGGGGAAACTAGTAAAAAGGCAGAGGAGATACCAGCAGACCAGGGGGCATTTTTAAATGCATTAAAGTCCGTCAATAGGGACACCATAGATGGGTTACCTATGTATAGTGGAAGTATGGAAGCGGAAGAGGTGATTGATTAGATTGAGGCATTGAACAATCATTTCGAATATAAAGAAATCCCTGATGATAAGAGGGTTAAGTTGGCAAAGGTAAGATTGTAGGGATCTACTCTTGCATGGTGGAATTATGAACAAGGAGAGAGAGTCAAGGAGAAGAAGAATATGATAACCTCCTGGGAAAGGATGAAGACCAAACTCAAGGCACAGTTCTTACCCCTGGATTATGATGTGGAAATGTATAAGAAGTTGCAGAATCTCAGATAGAGAGACCTTGATGTGAATGCATACACACAAGAGTTTCATAAACTTAGTCTTAGATCAAAGAGATAAGAATAAGAGACAGAGAAGGTGGCTAGGTATTTGAATGGTCTAAGGATGAACATCCAAGATGAGATCAACATCTTAGCACTAGAAATAGTGAACAATTGTTTCCAAATGGCATTAAGAGCTGAAGAGAAGATAAAGAGGAAGAGTGAGCAGAACAATAGAGAATATCAAGATAGGGTTTTGTGTGATATTTTGTCCATGGAATGTTGTCACCTACTTTTAGATAGGCCATGGCAATTTGATAGGAGAGCATTGTATGATGGTTATGCTAACATCTACACCATCAAGAAGGATGGGAGAACTTTTGTGATGACACCATTACAGGAGGATGTTGAAACAAAGAAGGCAGCCAAGATCATTTTGGTAGGAAAGAAAGAGTTTGTGAAGACACATGAAGTAGAGACAAAGAAAGTTGAGGTTCACAGTTTGAAGAGGGTTTTAGTTCTGAATGATGGAGATAAGATGAATTAGCAGAAGGTCCAGGAGAAAGGTTGTCAGCAACCACAAGTTGATGGGAGAGGCAAGGATGCAATCATAGTAGGGACAATTGTTTGTCCTCTAGAACCAACATGGGTTGAAAGGCAAACATATTCGACCATAGCAGTAGTACAAGAAGCATTACCCAAGGTGTATAATGCAGGTGTTTAGGCAGCAATGACAGTAAGAAAAAATGGCATGAGTAGAGCCTACAATGCTAGGCATGAGTCTTTGATTCCATGGAAGTAGGTTGTAGTCCAGATATCATGGGGAAGACATGAGACAGTAGAGGATATAGGTAGAGCAAAATAGAGAATTAACTCATGTGGCATGAGTTCTTTTCGTGATGGGGTGTATGGTGTAGGAGCACCCAATCCACGGTGGCCTCCATAAGGCATTAACTATTTATAGTTCATTTTGTTGTTTCCAATAAGGTCCTAAGCTGACCATTTATGTAATAAGGTCTATTTGACCAATGCATATTATTTTAGTTTGTAACTAGGTTTATTTTGTAAGTCCCAAGTGACATTTGTCAATTGTAATTGCATAATGCTAAAAATAGGCAATTGGAGGTTGTTGGATCTCCCAGCAGCTTGGAGGTTGTCTCCCAGCCGCTTGGAGTTAGGTTAGTACTACTGAGGGCAAGTAGATAAATGCCCGAGATCATCGAATGTAATCAGTAGTGGTAGCGAGTAGTAGTTGAGTTCAGTTCAGTTGAGATTGGATCAGAGATCAGTGTGATTGTAATTGAGCATCTGTATGCACATTTTCTGGAAAACATAATAAACAAGTTATGTGTTGTGCATCTTTCTGTCATTCGAATTCATTAGGTTTTCTCTATATAAATTGAATTGCCGTTTTGTGGCCAAGATGGATTCTTAATCCATTCCACCAGTTAGATTTCTTTGAAATTGGTGGAATGGCTTAACAGTTCTTTTGTTTTCATTTTGTTCATTTGGTCTCTGCAGGTTCACATACATGGTGCTGATAGATCCTAGCATCCTCATGTGCTAGGTTAACAAGGTGAAAGGTCTGCAAGATCATTGAGCAAATGGATCTGTGAAGTTACAAAGTTTGCAGTGGATCAAATCAGTGAAGAATCACGTTGTTTCACTGAGTATACATTTTGTGTGTATATCACAAATGTAAGTCATGTTTATTTCCTATGTATTCCACAGTTGTATGTTTGTGTGTATCTTGCAAGTGAATGTTGCAGTTGTATGTGGCAGATGTACATTACGAATGTACATTGAGTTAGTTGCAAGGGATGACTGGTAGCGATGGTGGAGGAAATCAGTATCTGCAGGTCACATCATGTATCTATCCATTGGTTGTATCAGGGTGATCAGTACATCAGAGAAAAATACAGATCGGCGGGAGCATTCTTGAGTAAGCCGATAGGGAATGTTTTTCTGATAGTGAAGATGTCGGTATGAGATATGTGATCAGACGAAAGTTGTTTTGATTGACCGATGGTATCATGTCTAGCCGATAGGCAAGTAAAACACAGACATACAAGGAGTAATGTAGGCTAGGGTGTTTGGCTCTGCATCACTTGGGTGGTAGTGTGGAAGCTATAGATGTAGTGGGACATTTGGTTGTGTTTATTTTGTAGATCTTGTGTTGTTATTATGGTTGCATCCACTGTTGCATCAACCTCTCAATGGACATTAAGAAGTTCAACAAAATGGGGTATGAGTTGTGGAAGCCGAAAATGGAAGATTTGTTAGAAGAAAGAAACCAGTGGTTGCCTGTTCAAAAAAAGAAGAAACCCAATGATGTCTCTCAAGATGAGTGGGATGGACTAGATATGAGGGCACGGGGAACCATCCCGCTATGTCATTCAGACTCTGTCCTATTGAATGTCGCAAAGGAAGAGAATCTAAGACAGCTGCAAGTTGTCATAAGATTTTGTGATTCTATAATGCATATGACGGATATGTTAGTTACATATATTTTCTATATTTATCCCAAGGTTCCTATTTTGGAAAGATACTCTTTTGTGGAATCTATGACAGTTATGACACATCATAAGATGTTGAAAAAAGCTAGATTTAGTCTTGGGCCCCCAACCTTTGCATGGCTATTTTTGGACAAGTGGAAGATGCTTGTAAGATGGTAATTAATGTTTATAGGTTGGAGAATCTTAGGAGAGAGAAGGTGAATGCCTAAGATGAGTTAGAAAATATTTCTATAAGTATTTTCCATATATTAGTTGCTACAATACAGATTTTAGGTACTCAGGTGCTGCCGGAATGTTGTCAGATAGAAGACTGGTGGAGAGAGTTGAAGTGTTGTTGTATTGTAAATCATTTTCAGATTAATACAAACATTGGGCCTCTTTCCTATGTGGAGTTTTTTACCTGAAAGGGTTTTGTCCACTTTAAACATTGTGTTATGTGTTCGTATTTCTAATTTTGCATTTCTGTGAAGCATAGTTTTGTTTCTGTGTTACAATCTCCATTAATAACACACAGTTTAAATATTGCAAAAATTTATATTGAATCAGATTTCCATTGAAGTAGTGTTACTTTCATTTCTAACATTTGGTATCAGAGCCTAGCTAGCTTTGACTCTTGGTGGTGCAGGGGAACCTAATCCATGGTGGCCTCCATAAGGCATTAACTGTTTATAGTTAATTTTGTTGTTTCCAATAAGGTCCTAAGATGACCATTTATGTTATAAGGTCTGTTTGACCAATGCATGTTTTTTTAGTTTGTATCTAGGTTTATTGTGTAAGTCCCAAGTGATATTTTTCAATTGTGATTGCATAATGCTAAAAATAGCAATAATGCTAAAAACAGGCAATTAGAGGTTGTTAGATCTCCCAGCCGCTTGGAGTTAGGTCAGTACTACTAAGGGTGAGTAGATAAATACCTGAGATCATCAAATATAATCAGTAGTAGTAGCGAGTAGTAGTTGATTTCAGTTCATTTGAGATCAGATCAGAGATCAGTGTGATTGTAACTAAGCATCTATATGCACATTTTTTGGAAAGCATAATAAACAAGTTCTATGTTGTGCATCTTTCTATCATTCGAATTCATTAGGTTTTCTCTATGTAAATCAAATTGCTATTTTGTGGCCGAGATGGATTCTTAATCCATTCCACCGGTTAGATTTCTTCGAAATCGGTGGAATGGCTATACAGTTCTTTTGTTTTCGTTTTGTTCATTTGGTGTCTGCAGGTTTGCGTACATGGTGTTGATAGATCCTAGCATCCTCATGTGCTAGGTTAACAGGGTGAAAGGTCTATAAGATCATCAAAGAAATGGATCTGTGAAGTTACAGATTTTGTAGTGGATCAAATCGGCAAAGAATCACATTATTTCATTGAGTATGCATTTTGTGTGTATATGACAAATGTAAGTCAGTTCATTGCCTATGTATTCTGCAATTGTATGTTTGTGTATCTCGCAAGTGAATGTTTTAGTTGTTTGTGGCAGATGTACATTGCAAATGTACATTGAGTTAGTTTCAAGGGATGACTGGTAGTGATGGTGGAGGAAACCGGTATTTGTAGGTCACATCATGTATGTATCCGTTGGTTGTATCAAGGTGATCGGTACATCAGAGAGAGATGCAGATCAGCAGGAGAATTCCTAAGTAAGCCGATAGGGAATGTTTTATGATAGTGAAGAGGTCGGTATGAGATATGTGATTGGAGGAAGGTCATTTTGATCAACCGATGGTATGATGTCTAGTCGATAGGAAAGTAAAACATAGACATACAAGGGCTAATGCAGGCTAGGGTATTTGTTTTCTATCACTGAGAAAGCAGATGAATCCTATTCCTGTAGTGTGTGGGCAGACGATGATGAGGTCTATCATGACCATGCACCAATAGAGATTTGGCTGGAAGAGGGTGCAGAGTGAAGCCACTAAGAGAGAGAGTGGTAGTGCATCTCCAGGATCTGCTGCTGGATGAGAGGACTGGGTCTGTAGTAGCGACATCTGATTGAGCATTGTGTTGTAGTCAAATTGAGGATTTGCAGAAGTGTTGGCATTTGGGTGTTGTCTATGAATGTTTATGTCAGACAGAGAAAGTGAGCCAGAGGCAGAGACGATGCCTCCCAAAAGTATGTCGCAGGACGCCGGTAAGAAGCTGATCGAGGAGAT
Source organism: Cunninghamia lanceolata (assembly GCA_027924645.1). Lineage (NCBI taxonomy): Eukaryota > Viridiplantae > Streptophyta > Pinopsida > Cupressales > Cupressaceae > Cunninghamia > Cunninghamia lanceolata. Next base: position 2,421,580 of record BSBN01001110.1, read on the forward strand.
ACTTGCATCCAAGTTGGGAGTTTTCAAGTAGTCCAAATGTAAAGATAAGGAAGATGACAGTGACAGTGATGAAGAAGATACAAAAATTGGGGAAACTAGTAAAAAGGCAGAGGAGATACCACTAGACCAGGGGGCATTTTTAAATGCATTAAAGTCCATCAATAGGGACACCATAGATGGGTTACCTATGTATAGTGGAAGTATGGAAGCGGAAGAGGTGATTGATTGGATTGAGGCATTGAACAATCATTTCAAATATAAAGAAATCCCTGATGATAAGAGGGTTAAGTTGGCAAAGGCAAGATTGCAGGGATCTACTCTTGCATGGTGGAATTATGAACAAGGAGAGAGAGTCAAGGAGAAGAAGAATATGATAACCTCTTGGGAAAGGATGAAGACCAAACTCAAGGCACAGTTCTTACCCGTGGATTATGATGTGTAGATGTATAAGAAGTTGCAGAATCTCAGATAGAGAGACCTTGATGTGAATGCATACACACAAGAGTTTCATAAACTTAGTCTTAGATCAAAGAGATAAGAACAAGAGTCAGAGAAGGTGGCTAGGTATTTGAATGGTCTAAGGATGAACATCCAAGATGAGATCAACATCTTAGCACTAGAAATAGTGAACAGCTATTTCCAAATGGCATTAAGAGCTGAAGAGAAGATAAAGAGGAAGAGTGAGCAGAACAATAGAGAATATCAAGATAGGGTTTTGTGTGATATTTTGCCCATGGAATGTTGTCACCTACTTTTAGGTAGGCCATGGTAATTTGATAGGAGAGCATTGTATGATGGTTATGCTAACATCTACACCATCAAGAAGGATGGGAGAACTTTTGTGATGACACCATTACAGGAGGATGTTGAAACAAAGAAGGCAGCCAAGATCATTTTGGTAGGAAAGAAAGAGTTTGTGAAGACACATGAAGTAGAGACAAAGAAAGTTGAGGTTCACAGTTTGAAGAGGGTTTTAGTTCTAAATGATGGAGATAAGATGAATTAGCAGAAGGTCCAGGAGAAAGGTTCTCAGCAACCATAAGTTGATGGGAGAGGCAAGGATGCAATCATAGTAGGGACAATTGTTTGTCCTCTAGAACCAACATGAGTTGAAAGGCAAACATATTCTACCATAGCAGTAGTACAAGAAGTATTACCCAAGGTGTATAATGCAGGTGTTTAGGCAGCGATGACAATAAGAAAAAATGGCATGAGTAGAGCCTACAATGCTAGGCATGAGTCTTTGATTCCATGGAAGTAGGTTGCAGTCTAGAGATCATGGGAAAGACATGAGATGGTAGAGGATATAGGTAGAGAAAAATAGAGAATTAACACATGTGGCATGAGTTCTTTTCGCGGTGGGGTGTATGGTGTAGGAGCACCTAATCCACGGTGGCCTCCATAAGGCATTAACTGTTTACAATTCATTTTGTTGTTTCCAATAAGGTCCTAAGATGACCATTTATGTAATGAGGTCTATTTGACCAATGCATGTTATTTTAGTTTATAACTAGGTTTATTTTGTAAGTCCCAAGTGACATTTGTCAATTGTAATTGCATAATGCTAAAAATAGCAATAATGCTAAAAATAGGCAGTTGGAGGTTGTTGGATCTCCCAACAGCTTGGAGTTTGTCTCCCAGCCGCTTGGAGTTAGGTTAGTACTACTGAGGGCAAGTAGATAAATGCCCGAGATCATCGAATGTAATCAGTAGTAGTAGCGAGTAGTAGTTGAGTTCAGTTCAGTTGAGATTGGATCAGAGATCAGTGTGATTGTAATTGAGCATCTGTATGCACATTTTCTGGAAAGCATAATAAACAAGTTCTGTGTTGTGCATCTTTCTGTCATTCGAATTCATTAGGTTTTCTCTGTATAAATTGAATTGCCGTTTTGTGGCCAAGATGGATTCTTAATCCATTCCACTAGTTAGATTTCTTCGAAATTGGTGGAATGGCTTAACAGTTCTTTTGTTTTCATTTTGTTCATTTGGTGTCTGCAGGTTCGCATACATGGTCCTGATAGATCCTAGCATCCTCATGTGCTAGGTTAACAGGGTGAAAGGTCTGTAAGATCATCGAAGAAATGGATCTGTGAAGTTATAAAGTTTGCAGTGGATCAAATCGGTGAAGAATCGCATTGTTTCACTGAGTATAAATTTTGTGTGTATATCACAAATGTAATTCATGTTTATTTCCTGTGTATTCCACAGTTGTATGGTCATGTGTATCTTGCAAGTGAATGTTGCAGTTGTATGTGGCAGATGTACATTACGAATGTACATTGAGTTAGTTGCAAGGGATGACTGGTAGCGACGGTGGAGGAAATCAGTATCTATAGGTCACATCATGTATGTATCCATTGGTTGTATCAGGGTGATCAGTACATCAGAGAGAGATGCAGATCAACGGGAGAATTCTTGAGTAAGCTGATAGGGAATGTTTTTCTGATAGTGAAGATGTTGGTATGAGATATGTGATCAGAGGAAAGTTGTTTTGATCGACCGATAGTATGATGTCTAGCCGATAGGCAAGTAAAACACAAACATACAAGGAGTAATGTAGGCTAGGGTGTTTGGCTCTGCATCTCTTGGGTGGTAGTGTGGAAGCTATAGATGTAGTGGGAGATTTGGTTGTGTTTATTTTGTAGATCTCGTGTTGTTATTATGGTTGCATCCACTGTTGCATCAACCTCTCAATGGACATTGAGAAGTTCAACGGAATGGGGTATGAGTTGTGGAAGCCAAAAATAGAAGATTTGTTAGAAGAAAGAAACCAGTGGTTGCCTGTTCAAAAAAAGAAGAAACCCAATGATGTCTCTCAAGATGAGTGGGATAGACTAGATATGAGGGCACGGGGAACCATCCTGCTATGTCGTTCAGACTCTGTCCTATTGAATGTCGCAAAGGAAGAGACTGTATACAAGTTGTGGAAATGGTTGGATGAGATCTATCAAGCCAAGAGTATGGTAAATAAATTTTATTTAAAAAGAAAATTATTTTCCATGAAAATGCGAGAAGGTGAGTCAGTTGTAGAGCATTTAAATTCTTTTAATTTGTTAGTGAGTCAGCTTCATTCAGTAGATGTTGAGGTTAGTAAGGAGCATAAATGTATCTTACTTCTTTGTTCTTTACCTGAGTTTTGGGAGAATGTTATCCTTGCTATCACTGCTAACCTTGCGGATGTAAAGTTGGATGCTCTTGTTTCAATGCTACTATTAAAGGAATTGACGAAGAAGAGTTTAGATAGTTTAGGGCATGCTCTTAGTGTCAGGGGATGGTCTAAGGAAAGAGGACCTAAAGGAGATTAGAAAGGGGCTAAGGACAAGTCCAAAGGCCGATCTAAGACTCCTAGTAAAAAGAACAGAGTTAAGTGGTTGAACTGTGGTAAAAGGGGACATGTGAAGGAGTGCAGAAACCCCAAGAAACAGTGGGAGAGTACTTCAGATAAGTCCCTAAATGCAAGTGAATATGTTTTATTTTTTGCATGTAATGTTGTTTCTGATGAAAATTGGTTGGTTGACTCAGGATGCTCATTTAATATGACCCCGCATAAGGAATGGTTCTCCACATATGAAGAATATGATGGAGGTAATATCTACCTTAGTGACAATTCTTCATATCTGATTGTCAGTAGAGGAAAGGTATTGTTGTGTTTCAGTGATGGGAGGATTAAAACACTCCCAGGTGTTCTGCATGTTCCTAGATTAACTAGAAATCTAATTTCAGTTTCGAAGTTGAATGATTTGGGAATGCATGTGACATTTCACAAGCATGGCTGTAGATTGGTGAGAGGGAACTTGGTGGTAGCAAAGGGAAAGAGATTGGGAAACCTGTTCAACCTTGAAGCCACTACAGTTTGTAATTCCTCCTATGTATTTGAGGCTACTACTAAAAATACATGTATGTTGTGGCACTATAGATATGGCCACACAAGTAATAATGTATTGAAAACTATTAAGAATAAAGAATTGTTGGACGGTTTCTCTTATTTTGATGAGCACTTTGATTTTTGTGAGCATTGTGTGTTTCGTAAACAAAACAAAAAATCATTTCCTTCAAGAAGCAACAAAGCAAAAGAGAAGTTAGAAATTATTCATATGAACGTGTTTTGACCAGTGGATAATGAATCTATCAGAAAATCTCATTATTTTGTAACCTTCATTGATGATGTATCTAGATTTACATGGATTTATTTTATGAAGCATAAATCTAAAGTTTTCACTAAGTTTAAGGAATCCAAAGTCTTAGTAGAGAACCAATCAAGTTTAAAGATAAAAATATTAAGATTTGACAATGGAGGGGAATATTTCTCAAATCAATTTGAAGAGTTTTGCAAGCATGCATGTATAATTAGACAAAAGACAACTCTTTATACACCATAGTAGAATGGTGTTGTAGAAAGGATGAACCGAACAATTATAGAAAGGGCCAGAAGTATGCTTAGTGATGCACAATTGGATAAATGCTTTTGGGTAAAGGTTGTGTGTACTACTTGCTACTTGATAAACAAATCTCCTTCTCAGGCTCTTGATTCAACACCTTATGAAGTGTGGATAGGTAAGAAACCTTTTGTTTCACATTTAAGGGTTTTTGGCTGTGAGGCTTTTGTTCATGTGCCTAAGGAAAAGTGATCTAAGTTGGATCCAAAGGTTAAAAAATGTACATTCATTAGATATGGTGATAATGTAAAAGGTTATAAGCTTTGGAATCCACTAACTCGGAAGATTATCTTTTCTAGAGATGTAATTTTTAGGTAACTTAGAGCTATTTCTGAACCTGAGCAACCAAAAGAAAAAGATGAAAAGGTAAAGAGAGTGCACTTTGAGTTAGAGTAGCAAGATGCACCTCAAGAAGAATAGAATGATGGATTTGGGGGTGAAGAAGAAGAAGAAGATTCTAGTAGTTCTGATGAAGATGAATCTTTAGTTACAGAAGAAGTTGTTGCAGATGATCATGCAGAAGAATGAGTAGAGTCTCTTACTCCACCCTTGAGAAGATCCACAAGACAACATAATCCAGTTGACAGGTATAGCCCACTAGATTTCCTTTGTGTATATGCTTTATTGAGTACTAATGATGAATCTAGATCCTACATGGAAGCTATTTCTGTAGATGATAGTGAGTCTTGGCAGCTAGCCATGTAGGAGGAGATGATGGTTTTAGACTCTTGTAATACCTGGGATCTTGTTCATTTGCTCAAAGGAAGAGAGGCCATAGGTTGTAAGTGGGTCTTCAAGAAGAAGTTTGGAGCAGACAGATCATTGGAGAAGTACAAGGCTAGACCGGTAGCCAAGGGCTACTCGCAGAGAGAGGGAGTTGATTTTGGTGAGATATTCTCTCATGTTGCTAAATTGACTTCTATTAGATTTCTCTTATCCATTGTTGTAGCTTATGATTGGGAGATTGAGCAAATTGATGTTAAGACTATGTTCTTGCATGGAGATCTTGAAGAAGAAATTTATATGCAACAACCTACAAGTTTTGAGGTAAAAGGAAAAGAACATTGGGTTTGTAGGTTAAAGAGGTCTCTCTATGGTCTGAAATAGTCCCCCAAAATGTTGTATCAAAAGTTTGACTCATTTGTTTTGAAATTGGGTTTTGTTAGAAGTGAGGAGAATCATTGTGTTTACATTCATTGTGTTGATGGTTCTATACTGGTTAATGGTTTGTATGTTGATGACATGTTTTTCAGCAATACTAAGGGTATGGTCAGTGAGCTTAAAGCCCAACTTTCAGGTGCATTTGAGATGAAGGATCTTGGTGCTGCAAGGTATATTCTAGTAATGGACATCAAGAGGGACAGAGTTAACAGATAGCTTTGGTTGACACAAAGTAAGTATGTGAATACTATTGTGCAGAGGTTTAGTTTGCAGAACTGTAACCTAGTTAGAGTTCCTTTACCAATTGGTACTAAGATTTCATTAGATATGTGTCCAAAGACTGAGGATGATGTTGAGGATATGTTTAATGTGCCATATGCTAGTGTTGTAGGGAGTTTGATGTATGTAATAGTTTGCACTAGACCAGATATTGCCCAAGCAATGGGAGTTTTGAGTAGATTTATGTCTAACCCTAGTAGACAACATTGGAACTATGCGAAGAGAGTGTTTAAATATCTTACAGGTACTCTTGACCATTGTTTGGTCTATTCTAGTACTGATAGTGCTGATAAATCTTTAGACATACAGGGTTTTGTTGATACAAATTGGGTAGGTGATTTAGATAATCAAAGGTCCACTAGTGGCTATGTGTTTACTCTGTTGGAGGTACAATGATTTGGATGAGTAAGAGGCAGCCCACAATTGCTTTGTCCGCCATAGAAGAAGAGTATATGGATGCTACTCATGTCTCTAAGGAGGTAGTTTGGTTGAGGAGACTATGTACAGGTATTGGTTTTGATTGCAGGATCATTCAGATTGGTTGTGATAGCCAAAGTGCTATCTGTTTGGCCAAGAATCCCATCTATCATGCTCAGACTAAGCATGTTGATGTTCAGTATCACTCTATTTGAGAATAGGTTACAAATGGAGAGATTGAGCTAAAGAAGATAGACACTCAAGAGAATGTTGCAGATTCTTTGACTAAGCTTGTGAGCACAAAGAAGTTTGTGTGGTGCAGAGAAGCCATGGGCCTTGTTTCTAGTGCTTGATTGTTTCATTTGTTTTCCTATCAGTTGATTTATAATGTATAATGTCAAGTGGGAGAATTTTTGAATAAGGTGCCATTAATCTTGTAAATTCCAATGATGTATTTTATTCCATTTATTATTTGTTATTTGTAATTACCCATAAGGGAATGAGGTAGTCTCATTAACAGTTGTAATTTTGGATTTACCAATGGCAGTTACGGAGTGACATTTACAGTTGGCAAATGTAAAAACTCATGGTAAATGAGGATAGGCATGCTCCTTTGAAGAATATACTATTTTTGGCATGTATGACAATTGTCATAATGCTTGGTGAGTGAATCTATGATAGTTGCAAGTTGTCATAAGATTCTGTGATTCTATGATGCATATAACGGATATGTTAGTTGTATATTTGCTATATTTAGCCCAAGGTTCCTATCTTGTAAAGATACTCTTTTGTGGAATCTATGATAGTTATGACGCATCATAAGATGTTGTAAAAGGCCAGATTTAGTCTTGGGCCCCCAACGTTTGCATGGTTATTTTTGGACAAGTGTAAGATGCTTGTAAGATGGTAATTAATATTTATAGGTTGGAGAATCTTAGGAGAGAGAAGGTGAATGCCTAAGATGATTTCAAAAATATTTCTATAAGTATTTTCCATGTATTAGTTGCTACAATACAGATTTTAGGTACTCGGGTGTTGCCAGAATGTTGTCAGATTGAAGACTGGTGGAGAGAGTTGAAGTGTTGTTTTATTGTAAATCATTTTTAGATTAATACAAACATTGGTCCTCTTTCCTGTGTGGAGTTTTTAACTTGAAAGGGTTTTCTCCACATTAAACATTGTGTTATGTGTTCATATTTTTGATTTTACATTTTTGTGAAGCATAGTTTTGTTTTTGTGTTACATTCTCCATTAACAACACACAGTTAAAGATTGCAGAAATTTATATTGAATCAAATTTCTATTCAAGTAGTGTTAATTTTATTTCTAACATTTGGTATCAGAGCCTGGCTAGCTTTGACTCTTGGATGGTAGTGTGGAAGCTATAGCAACAGTGGGAGATTTGGTTGTGTTTATTTTGCAGATCTCGTGTTGTTATTATGGCTACATCCACTATTGCATCAACCTCTCGAATGGACATTGAGAAGTTCAACGGAATGGGGTATGAGTTGTGGAAGCTAAAAATGGAATATTTGTTGGAAGAAAGAAACCAATGGTTGGCTGATTAAAAAGAGAAGAAACCTGATGATGTCTCTCAAGATGAATGGGATAAATTGGATAAGAAGGCACGAGGAACCATCCGGTTGTGTCGTTCAGACTCTATCCTATTCAATGTCGGAAAGGAAGACACTGAATATAAGTTGTGGAAATGGTTGGGTGAGATCTATCAAGCCAAGAGTACGGTAAATAAACTTTATTTAAAAAGAAAATTGTTTTCCATGAAAATGCGAGAAGGTGAATCAATTGAAGAGCATTTAAATTCTTTTAATTTGTTAGTGAGTCAGCTTGATTCAGTAGATGGTGAGGTTAGTGAGGAAGATAAATGTATCTTACTTCTTTGTTCTTTACCTAAGTCTTGGGAGAATTTTATCCTTGCTATTACTGCTAACCTTGCGGATCTGACGTTGGATGCTCTTGTTTCAGTGCTACTATCACCAGAATTGAGGAAGAAGAGTTCAGATAGTTCAGGGGATGCTCTCAGTGTCAAGGGAAGGACTAAGGAAAGAGGACCTAAAGGAGATCAGAAAGGGGCCAAGGACAACTCTAAAGGCTGGTCTAAGACTCCTCGTAAAAAGAATAGAGTTAAGTGTTGGAACTATGGTAAAAGGGGATATGTGAAGGAGTGCAAAAACCCCAAGAAAGAGTCAGGGAGTACGTCAGATAAGTCCTCAAATGCAGGTGAAGATGGTTTACTTTCTACATGTAATATTGTTTCTAATGAAAACTAGTTGGTTGACTCAGGATGCTCATTTCATATGACCCCACATAAGGAATAGTTCTCCACATATAAAGAATATGATGAAGGTAATATCTACCTTGGTGACAATTCTTCATATCTGATTGTCGGTAAAGGAAAGGTATTGTTGTGTTTCAGTGATGGGAGGATTAAAACCCTCCCAGGTGTTTTGTATGTTCCTAGATTAGCTAGAAATCTAATTTTAGTTTTGAAGTTGAATTATTTGGGAATGCATGTGACATTTCACAAGGATGGCTGTAGATTGGTGAGAGGGAACTTCGTGGTAGCAAAGGGAAACAGATTGGGAAATCTATTCAAGCTTGAAGCCACTACAGTTTGTAATGGCTCCTATGTATTTGAGGCTACTACTGAAAATACATGTATGTTGTGGCACGGTAGATATGGCCACACAAGTAATAATGTATTGAAAACTATTAAGAATAAAGAATTGTTGGATGGTTTCTCTTATTCTAATGAGCACTTTGATTTCTGTGAGTATTGTTTGTTTGGTAAATAAAATAGAAAATCATTTCCTTCAGGAAGCAATAGAGCAAAAGAGAAGTTAGAAATTATTCATATGGATGTGTTTGGACCTGTGGATAATGAATTTATCAGAAAATCTCATTATTTTGTAACCTTCATTGATGATGTATTGAGATTTAAATTGAGAGATTGAGCTAAAGAAGATAGACACTCAAGAGAATGTTGCAGTTTCTTTGACTAAGCATGTGAGCACAAAGAAGTTTGTGTGTGCAGAGAGGCCATAGGCCTTGTTTCTAGTGCTTGATTATTTCATTTGTTTTCCTATGGGTTGATTTATAATGTATAATGTCAAGTGGGAGATTGTTGGAATAAGGTACCATTAACCTTGTAAATTCTGATATTGTATTTTATTCCATTTATTATTTGTTATTTGTAATTACCCATAAGGGAATGAGGTAGTGTCATTGACAGTTGTAATTTCAGAGTTACTAGCAGCAGTTACGGAGTGAGATTTATGGTTGGCAAATATAATAAATCATGGTAAATAAGGATAGGCATGCTCCTTTGAGGAATATACTATTTTTTACATGTATGACAACTTTCATAATGTTTGGTAAGTGAATCTATGACAACTGCAAGTTGTCATAAGATTCTATGATTCTATAACGCATATGACAGATATGTTAGTTGTATATTTTCTATATTTAGCCGTAGGTTCCTATCTTAGAAAGATACTCTTTTATGGAATCTATGATAGTTATGATGCATCATTAGAAGTTGTAAAAGGCTAGATTTAGTCTTGGGTCCCCAACCTTTGCATGGCTATTTTTTGACAAGTGTAGGATGCTTGTAAGATGGTAATTAATGTATTAGGTGCTATAATATAGATTTTAGGTACTCAGGTGCTGCCAGAATGCTGTCAGATTGAAGACTGGTGGAGAGAGTTGAAGTGTTGTTGTATTGTAAATCATTTTCAGATTAATACAAACATTAGCTCTCTTTCCTATGTGGAGTTTTTTACCTGAAAGGGTTTTCTCCACGTTAAACATTGTGTTATTTGTTCATATTTCTGATTTTACATTTCTGTGAAGCATAGTTTTGTTTCTGTGTTATAATCTCCATTAATAACACACAGTTAAAGATTGCAAAAATTTATATTGAATTAGATTTCCATTGAAGTAGTGTTTCTTTCATTTCTAATAGTAATCACTAGGATACTGGGGCAACTTGGTTGGAGCCAACTCATAACCTCCCAATCTCAGGTAGGTGAATCTATCAAACTGGATATAAAAAATTCCAAATTGCATAATCATAGAAGTAGCATCAGGAGAAATCCTCAGTTCAGGATTACCATTTAATTTTTTTACCAAAAACATCAAAAAAGCATCATTAACCTGATAGTAACCCTTCATTCCAACATCCTTTGTGAACTGGGGAAAATAGGTATACACAGGTGTATCTAGGGTTAAAGACCCATGTGGCCTCAACCCAGCCTAGACAACCTCTTGACTGGCTAGAATGTATATCAAATATGAACACATGTGAAATGTAGAAGTCTCATGAAATCTAACCAATTGTTCATTTAGGTGATAACTTATCATTTCTGTCCAATTAATAAACTGACCCTCACTGCATATTAACAAGATGAAATGACACCTCCAAAATTCAAAAGAGCTTGCATTTTCACTATCAACCACCTGATGCAGTAGGGTAACAATGTCTAAAATTTCATCTTTAAAGTGGGCTCTTTTAAGTGTAGAGGGTAGTTGTGACTTACCTCATTTCTCTAATTTCAGCCAATTTTGTGCAGTGGAATTTTTGCACCAGTCCTCATTTTCTTTGAAGAACTCCACGCTAAGAGCTATAGATATATCTTCAAAATTCTCTCTTCTTAGAATCATCAATGCTCAAGAGATGACTTTAGAATCAATCTTCGCAATCACCAACCCATCCTTTGTCTTGATCTTGAGAGTTTCAAGGTCGTATCTCTCTACACATGCAATAACCAATTCTACGCATTACATAGAAGAAGGAAAACTTGCAGCTTGCACCAAGCCACTCTGTAGAATCTTCTCTGTGAAGGGCGACCTATCTTCCTATTGTAGATGGGACCAAAATTTGGCTAAGTCAATATGCCCAAGCTCTATGTCTTTCACATCAGACCACCTATTTTCAATTCCAGAGTGAGGGGAGACACCCTAAATTTTGAATTTTATTACAGCTGCTAAATACGAAGCAATGACTAAGCACTGTAGAGAAAATAACTTGAAATAGAAAGAGGAAAAGTAGAACACTTAGAAAAATTTCTGCCACAAAATGTGAATAATTATTCAGTTATGGCACCATGACGTGCTTTTAAATGCCAAGCTAACGTGGTACTAATTATGTGCCTCGAGAAAATAACCTAAAGATTTACTCACTTCTCAAAAATTCCCCAAAGGACATCCACTGATCATGTCATACGCCATTTTAAATGATCATTAATTACCTTGATATTTGGTCCATATCTTAGTTGCCACCAAGTCGCAAGAAATAGAAACTTTAGAACATTTAGTCAGGGGTTTTAAAGTTCTAAAAACTGGTGACTTAGCCATTTTAAAGTGAAACACACGGGCCGCAAGACATAGTGAAAGGGATATGAAGTCGCGGAGTTGGGGAGTTCTAGAACTTGAAAACCTAGAAACTTGGTTAGGAAATAAGGAAAATCAACAACCAGGTTATGAAATTTTGAATACCTATGACTTCAAGGATTTTTGAAGGTAACAAAGGGGAAAATACAACCCTTAGGATTGAGGTAGAGATTTGATGAGCCATGAGAATAAACAACAAAACAAACAAAGCCTAGAAACAAAAAGGAGGAGAAATATTTCCAATAAGATCCAAGCCCCACATGGAAAATGGCCAAGGTGATGCCTAGGCATGAAGTTCCTAGGTAGGAGCTCAGATGAGATTGTTATGTTTTTGACATTGATTGTACTTTTTGATAAAAGCAAAGGAATGATGTTCCATAGTTAGTCAATAGTAACCCATCCAAAGCAAATTTTGGACTAGAGATTTATCGTCGAAGTGCCCTCCACAAGCACCTAAATGTGCCTCTTCCAAGACAATTAGGATCTCTTACTTGTTTAAACAATGGAGAAGAAGGCCGTTCTATCTTCTATGATAAAGAATATTAGATAAGATGATGTATCATGTTGTAAGCTTGTGAATATGATCTTGAGCACTTTTAGAAGAAGTAAGGAAAGTACTATCACTGAAATTGGAATATATGGGAGTACCATTCATTTGAATTAATGTTATTATAAAAAGTGATATTGATTAGAAGAATCTTTAGATATAGAAGGTGAAGTAAGATTATGAATAGTGAAATGATAGTCCATGGATGAATCATCAAGGGATGTAAGGGAGGTGATGCTTGCCATTGCATGTACATGTTGATTATCTTTCCATGGAATTGTGTCAATTGTAAAATAAGAGAATTGTTTCAACAGTGATAAGGCCAAGTCACGATATTTTGATAACTCATCTTAGTTTGCTTGATAAGATCTAGTGACTTATCTTAAAATCAACTGAGAATCACCAAATATATGAAGATGTTGACAAAGCAACATGCATGCTAGTAATAAGGGAATTGTACTCACAATGTTGTTGGTACATAGAAAATTGAGGTAGTAAGATAGAGGAATTAGATTACCTAAAGGGGGTATTAATATGGAACCAACCTCGAAGCCAATTCAACATATAGAACTATCGAAATGCAAGTCCCACGCCTAATTAATATCTATAGGAAAGAAATGATCATAAGGGAATGAGTCTTGATTTGGAAGAAAGGGTAGTGAAGGAGCATCGACTAAATGCTTGGTCCATGCTTGTCCTTTAATTGTCTTTTGAGAGATGAATTTCATGTCAAATTCCATTAGCAACATTACCCACTTGGACAAACATCCTAAGATATCTGTTTTAGAGAAGAGATGTTTTAAAGGATCAAATGGCAAAGATGCATTTATGAGGATTTAGGCACGTGTATTTTTTAATACATTCAAATATTTGATGGAGGATTTTGGTGTGATCCTGATGCAAGATGAAATTAGCTAGAATGTCATCAACATGGTCTTCTAAGATGTTCTGAATTAAATCATGAAAAATAATAGTCATAGCATGTTGGTAAGTCACACTAGCATTCTCACGTCCAAATGGCATGACTACCAAATAAAACATCCTATAAGGTGTGATGAATGTTGTTTTATATTGACCTTGTGGGTTTATGAATATTTGATTATATCTAGAGAAACTATTCATGAAGGAGATAATGCATGGCCCACAGTGGTATCAATGACCATATCGATGTTAGGAAGGGGATTTTTTTTTAAAGAAGCTTTGGTGAGATCAAAAAATTAATGCATATCTTAATACGGTTGTCAAATTTAGTGATAGACATGATATTTAATATCCAATGGCAATAGTCAATAGGAAGGATAAATCCATCTTGTAGGTGTAAGAGTCAATGGTGGAATTAAGAAGGCCCAAGAACATATGCAATCACAACAACCTTACACAACAAGATACAAAACAACAATTTCAAGAAATGGTGTAGAGATTGACCTCACAATTGAATTAAGAATATACAATGTGACACCTCTCTTATACAGAAAAGGTGGAGTGATAAGAATTGGCCATAAAATTAAATGTAGGCCAATATAGACACAATATTAAATGACAACTAGAGGATAAGATGTCTTCTAGATGACACCAATAATAAATGTCCTAGACACTACTAATAAATAAAGCATATAAGACAAGCTTGTAAGATGACAAGTGTCTTAACACTATGACATGAGACAACTAATGTAAAGCTATTAAATGCACATAATTGTAAATTATTAAATGCTCCAAATTCTCTTTATAGGTAAAGTCTCTTTATACACTAACACCCCCTTAAGTGCAACTTAGGGAGAAGCAAACAAAACATGAATGAGTCTTGATTGCTAGACCATGTTAGGTACTCATGAACAATACCTCTCAAGTGGATAAAAGGAGAAAACCACATGGAAAAAAACTCCTCCCCAAAAGTGAGAATGCAAGAAACAATGTGACGGACTAAGTGATGGAAGGAGGAATCAAGAACCCCCTAGGACTCCATCCAACAAAAATATACAATCAAAGAACTTTCCATAGGAGAGAATGTATGAGAGAGAATGGACCCCCATTGAATGAATAACCTCCAGTGCCAAAGGTGAATGCAAGAACAAGCATACAAAAAAGTGTCCAAGATCAGAAAAAAACATGTCTTTCCTTGGGATGAAATAGGTGCACTGGATGCTATAGAAGAAACTTCAAATCCAAAACAAAAACCAAGGAAGAATGTCTCAAAAGATGTGATGCCTCTAAAAAATTCTCAAATGTCTCAAACCTCGAATGTGCAACCCCAAAAGATGTAACACTAAAACACTATGAAAATTGATGAAGAACAATCTCAGAAGACAATGAATATGTGAGAATAGTAGTGTTGAAACTATCATCAAAGAAGAGAGATAACCCCTCAAGTGTGTTCTCCAAATCATCATGATGAGATTCCACAAATAAATATAAAATACCTATCAAATACTCATCCCACAAAGTTTTATCAAAAAGACCAGAAACATCCTACTAAACTAGAGGAATAACCTCTCAAGTAGTAGGAGATGGAGGAGATGAAGGTGCAACACTATGTTCAAGAACTCCAAAGTTCAAGTGACCAACCCCCTCCTGTGCACTACCCACACTTGATGCCAAAGTAGGTGTCTCCAAAAACCTAGTATAATTAGGAATAAAATGAGAAAAGGTATAAAGGAAATAATATGTATCAGCTTTGCCAACTGCAATGACATCACCACTCTTAGCATCTCGAATATACACTGAATCAGGTGTGAACTCAATGGTCTTCAATGGTTCACTATGTGTAATCTAGTATATAGAAAGGAGGTTCATGGATAAATTAGGCATATAAAGAGCATCCCTAAAACAACCATCATCTATCTCAATGTTGCCTTGGCCACAAACATCTAGATAAGCCCCATTACCCATCATAATTTTGGATGTGTCAAAATAATGTATGTTATGGAAATCTATAAAACTGTGACCCATATAATGAGATGCTCCTAATCAAGAAATAACCTTTCATGATCACCACCTACTGATGTAATGAGAGAGCATGACATTTTCCTTTATCCTTCTTGTTATCTTTCTGAAGTACAAATGTGGTATTTCCTAAGTGTTGTTGAGATGGGTGCTTAGAAGAAGAAGCTCTAATGGGCAAAACAAGTGAAGGCGACTCAATGTTATGTTGATGAAGAAGTAGTGACTGTTGTTGTCATAGTTGAGACATATCAAAAAATATATTCTCATAACACTTATGCTCATCATAACCCAATTTGTTACAATATGCACACTTTGGTTTCTTCTTCTTAGTACATTCCTCTTTAGAAGAGTTAAGTGTTTTTTGTGAGTACTTATCTTGCACTTGATTCTTTGAGTCCTTTTATTTCCTACCTTTCTTATTTGAAGCCTTAGGATCTTTTGTACTTTGATTTGCAATAAGAGCCTAGGATTTAGAATAATTCAAGGTACCCATTTCTAACAAGTTGGCTTGTTCCCTAGTGATTTGTGCAACAAACTCATCAAGTGAAGGCATTGTGTGCCAACTACCAAGAGCATCTATAGTAGAATAGAAAGTAGAAACATATACTTAATAATCAGAACCCAATTTGGAAAGTATAGAGAGAATTAACCGTCTCTTCTTTTTCAATGCCACATTGCTTAAGATGGAGCGTAGGTGATTTGAACTTAGTGAAGACATATTGAATTTGATCAAAATCTTGAGGAATTAGTACAATTAATTCATTTTCCAATTTAAATTCTTTCATAGTATCATGCTTACCAAAGAGACTCTCTAATGTAGTCCAAATATAATTTGGTGTTGTGCAAGACTCAACATGAAATTGAAGATCAAGAGAAATGCTAAGACATTATAGGCCTCTTCTTTCCTATCAAGCAATTTTCTTCTCTTAGCAACACTTGTGGGTTCAGGATCACTGCCAAAAGTTATCCTATGTAACCTTCATGTATATAATAGGTACTCCATTTCTTTCTTCCATTCATTGTAATTATATGGAGTTAAAAGAGAAATTTTAGACACAAACATGATCAAAATAACCCAACACACCCTTTACTATGAAAGAGAACCCCCCCAATTTTGTTGTGGTAGTTTATGCTTAGTGTGTTTACAATTGCCACTAGCCAAAATAGCTAAGTGGTCTTTGATCTTAGTGCATACAAATGCTAAAATAGACCTTATACTGAAAGTACAATTTGGGTACCAAATGGGATTAAATAGATCACAAATCTGAGAAGTACTTGAAAAATCATGTACTTTGAAAAAATGTTTCATAAATAATGTTACCATACAAGCCCAAACAAAGCCCTAGATGTTTAAAAAATGGGAACTGCTTGGCAACAGCAATGAAAATTTGTGATTTCTAGAAAAACTAGGCACCAAAATGAAAATCTAATTGCACCAATTTCTAACCCAAAATAATAAAAAATGCTCAAAAAATGATAAAATATGAGGAAGTTACATGCCTACAAAGATTGACTGCCAAAATCAAAATGCCAATGGAGAGGGGTCCTGCCAAAAAATTCTAATTAAGTTTGTGCACAATTTGTTTGCTGCATGCAAAAGATGAAACATACCTAGAAAGTTTTGCAATGCGGTGAATAAAAATTAGAAATATTTTTTTAATCCGATGTGCAGAAAATGTGGTACTAATGAAAAAAATGCCTCCAGAAAAAAATGACATGTAGAATGTGAATCTGCTACCTAAGACAACAAAAGACACTAAAACCTATAAGATTGCACTAGGATACAATAGAAAATATATTTTGACAAAATCTCTCAAAACTTCTGTTATGTCAGAAAATATCTCTGTGGACTTTTTCCCTCCTAGGTTTAGCTCTCGGGTCCCTTGTTTTGCATCTTGGACATTGTATTTTGACTCTCAAAAGAAAATGGCCTGAAACCCATGTCACATGGGGCATGAGGGACATTGTTGTACATAGCCCTACCTTAAAATAGGACCTATGGACATGGGCACTCACGCCCTTGTCCTACCCTATTTCAGGCAAGTCCCAAATTTGAATGTCAATTATGTGACCATTAATTAGGTCCCATGCCGACATCCTAAGTTTGAATTACAAAATTCTTAGCAAGAATTAGTTTAGTTGCATATATAAGCATGTTTAATGTTTCATTTACAAACTAGAAGCTAATTAGAAGATGATTATGAACTTTTGGAAAACTTATGATTTGATAACATTCAAGATATTCATTGTTGTAGAGTATCTAGCATTGTTATTGTGTTTGTGATTACAGATTTGGCTTCATCTTCTCATGTGTTGAAGAATCTTCATCTATGTGAGATCTACACCTCTGAGGTGATATCTATTTGTGTTTGAATCATTTATCAATTTGTTTTTGCCTCTATCCCGCAAGGATACATAATCTTTATCTGACAATGGTGTTTAGAAGACTTGAATGTACTTCTAGGCCTTGACTGAGGCAAGCCTCTAAACACCACAACCCCCAACCACACTCCTTGTGATTGTAGGTTATAGGTATCAAATTTCACAGAATGGAGTTGCAGAGAAAGGTTGCAGAAGATAAGGATTTTAGATCCGATAGAAAGAAGCAGTTCAAAGCACTTTCAGGACATGGGTGCCTAAGGCAATGTCCTCTAAGGTTGCAAATAGAGAAATCTCCATGATAATGACAATCTACATCTAAAGATGCTTTGATATACCAAAGATCAGCTTGCCTTAGACTAGGGTGCTTAGGGCAGTGTCCTCTGCATCTCCTGTGATAGAAACAAATGGAATAGTGACTATTAATGCCGAAAGGAGCCCCATATTCCCTGAAGAAAACTATACCTTGGACATGGGTGGCTAGGGCATTGTCCCTGAACATTTTGAATCCTAAAATTAGAAAAATGGTCAGTAATTAATCTCTATCTACAATCTTAGTCTATTGTCATAATTCATCATTTTACTTACTGTTTTACATAATTAGGGATTTTTTGGTATTTGAGCATTAAATTAATACATTAATTGATAATCTCTAAATTTCCACATCATTCCAAGTGACACGCCAACCTGTAGATGAATCCTCTTGCAAGGTTGTGATTCAACTCGGTTGGATGTCCTTCAACGTTTGTAGTGAAAGGAGGATTTAACCCATTTAACCATTTTCCCTCTCTTTTCATATAAAACAACTTTGAGAAGGAAGCCACAATTCAAGCTCAGATACTATGTAAGAGTCAATAGTGGACTCAAGAAGGCCCAAGAATACCTACAATCACAACAACCTTCCATAACAAGAGACAAAACAACAATGCCAAAAAATAGTGCAGAGCTTGACCTCACAATTGAATTGAGAATATACAATGCGACACCTCCCTTATATAAGCAAGGTGGAGTGATAGGACTTGGTGATAAAATTAAATGTAGGCCAACATAGACACAATATTAAATGACAGCTAGAGGATAAGATGCCTTCTAGATGACACCAATAATAAATGTCCTAGACACCACTAATAATAAAGTATAAGAAAAGCTTGTAAGATGACAAGTGTCTTAATGCTATGATAGGATCTTCGACAACTAATGTATATTAAATACACATTGTTGTACATTATTAAATTCTCCAAAAGACACTAAGTAAACTTAAGAAGACCAGTGTGAAGAGGACCTAGAAATGACTAGCTAGGTAAAGTGTCTTTAAATACACTAACACCCCCTTAAGTGCAACTTGGGGAGAAGCAAGAAAAGCATGAATGCATGAATGATTCCTGACTACTAGGCCATGTTACATGCTCATGAACAACAACTCTCAAGTGGAGAAAAGTAGAAAGCCACATAGGAAAAAACTCCTCCCCAAAAGTGAGAATGTAAGAAGCAATGTGATGGACCAAGTGATGGAAGGAGGATTCAAGACACCCTACGACTCCATCCAACACAAATATACAATCAAATAAATCTCCATAGGAGAGAATGTATGGGAGATAGTGCATCCCTCCTAAATGAAGAACCTCTAGTTCCAATGGTGAATGCAGGAACAAGGATGCAAAAAAGTGTATAAGATTGGAAAACAACATGTCTTCCCTTGGGAAGAAACAAGTCCACTAGATGATGTAGAAGAAACTTCAAATCCAAAACAAGAACCTAGGAAGAATGTCTAAAAAGATATGATGCCTCTAAAAACTTCTCAAATGTCTTAAACCTCAAATTTGCAACCCTAAAAGATGCAACACTAAAACCCTATGAAAACTTATGAATAACAATCCCAGAAGACAATGAAGATGTGAGAACAATAGTGATGAAACTGTCATCAAAGAGGAGAGATAACCCCTCAAATGTGTCCTCCAAATCATCATGGTGAGACTCCCAAATAAATATAAAATACCTATCAAATACTCATCCCACAAAGTTGTATCAGAAAGACCAGAAACATCCTACTGAACTGAATGAATAACCTCTGAAGTAGCAAGCGCTAGAGGAGATAAAGGTGAAACACTATTCTAAAAAACTCCAAAGTTCAAGTGCCCAGCCCCCTCCAGTGCACTACCCATAGTCAATGTTAGAGTGCGTGTCTCAAAAAACCTATTATAATAAAAAACAAAATGAAAAAAGCTATAAGGAAAGAGTATATATCAACTTTTCCAACCAAAATGACATCACCACTCTCAACATCTCAAATGTACATTAGATCAAGTATGAACTCAATAGTCTTTGATGACTCACTATGTGTAATCTAGTATATAGAAAGGAGATTCATGGATAAATCAGGCATAGAAAGACCATACCTAGAACAACCATCATCAATCACAATGTTGCCTTGGCCACAAACATCTAGATAAGCCCCATTACCCATCCGAATTTTGGATGTGTCAATATAATGTATGTTATGGAAATCTATAAAACTGTGACCCATATGATGAGATGCTCTGTAGTCAAGAAAACACCTTTCATGATCACCACTTGCTAAAGTAATGAGAGCATGACCTTTTATGTTATCCTTCTTATTATCTTTCACAAGTACAAATGTGGTTTTTCCTAAGTGTTGTTGAGATGGGAGCTTAGAAGAAGAAGCTCTAATGGGAAAAACAAGTGAAGGCACCTCAATGTTATGTTGCTGAAGAAGTAGTGACTGTTGTTGCAATAGTTGAGACATCTTAGAAAATTTATTCTCATAACACTTATGCGCATCATGACCCAATTTCTTACAATATACAAACTTTGGTTTCTTCTTCTTTGTAGATTCCTCTTTAGAAGAGTTGGGGTTTTTTGTGATTCCTTATCTTGCCTCTAATTCTTTGATTCCTTTTGTTTCTTACCTTTTCTATTTGAAGCCTTAGGATCTTTTGTACTTTGAGTTAAAATAAGAGCCTATGATTTAGAAGACTTAAGGTACCCATTTATAACAACTTGGCTTGTTCCCTATTGAGTTGTGTAGCAAACTCATCAAGTGAAGGCATTGTGTGCTGACTACCAAGAGTATCCATACTAGAATAGAAGGTAGACACATATATTGAATAATCAGAACCCAATTTGGAAAAGATAGAGAGAATCAACTGTGTGTCTTCCTTTTCAATGCCACATTGCTTAAGCTAGAGCCTAAGTGATTTGAACTTAGTGAGGAAATCTTGAATTTGATCAAAATCTTAAGAAATTAGTGCAATTAATTCAATTTCCAATTTAAATCCTCTCATAGTACCATGCTTACCTAAGAGACTCTCCAATGTAGTCCAAATATCATTTGGTGTTGTGCAAGACTCAACATGAAATTGAAGATCAAGAGAAATGCCAAGAAATAATGTACCATAGGCCTCTTCTTTCCTATTAAGCAATTTTCTTCTCTTAGTAGCACCTCTAGGTTTAGGATCACTGCCAAAAGTTATCCTATGTAACCTTTGTGTATACAAGAGGTACTCCATTTATTTCTTCCATTCATAGTAATTATATGGAGTTCAAATTGGAATTTTAGACACACCCATGATCAAAAGAAAGGAAACAACACAACACACCCTTTACTATGAAAGAGAATCCCCAATTGTGTTGAGGCACTTTATACTTAGTGCATTTACAATTGTCACAAGCCAAAATAGCTAAGTGGTCTTTGATCTTAGTGCATGCAAATGCCAAAATAGGTCTTATATTGAAAGTATAATTTGGGTACCAAATGAGATCAAATAAATCACAAATCTAAGAAGTACTCAAAATCATGCACTTTGAAAAATGTTTCACTAAAAAATGTTACCATATGAGCCCAAACAGAGCCCTAGAAGTTTCAAAAATAGGAACTGCTCAACAACGGCAATGAAAATTTGCAATTTAGAAAAATATGCACCAAAACCAAAATATAATTGCACCAAATTCTAGCCCAAAATAAATTAAAAAAAGCTCTAAAAAGGGAGAAAGTATGAGGAAGGTATAGGTGACCTACAAAGATTGACTGCCAAAATCAAAAAGCCAATGGAGAGGGGGCCTGCTGAAAATTTCTGATTAAGTTTGTGCATAATCTGTTTGTCGCACGCAAAAACTAAAAGATACCCAAAAAGTTTTTTGATGCAATGAACAAAACCCAAAATTTTTTTTGATTAGATGTGCAAAAGATTTGGAACTAATGAAAAAAATGACTCTAGTAGTAAAAAACAACATGTAGAATTTGAATTAGCTACCTAAGACAAGCAAAGACACGTTGAAACCTACAAGATTGCCTAGGATGAAGCAAAAAATAATTCTTGACAAAATCTCTCAAAAATTTAGGAAGGAAACTACTGATTAGGATCTGATACCATGTAAGAGTCAATGGTGGACTCAAGAAGGCCCAAGAACACCTACAATCACAACATCCACAAAATTATTATACAAGAACCAGAGCATTTAGATCACCAGCATCATGATAAAGAAGTAGAGCAGAGGCATGAGATCAACTCTATTGATTTGCATGTCATTTCAGTGGGATGCCCTATCAAGCATATGGCCCAGTTAGAGACATATCAGAGAGAGTTTGTACTTGTCATTCTTTCTTCAAAGCATGAGGTTGAGCATCAAAAGGGGCTAGATCAACCCATTTATCCACTTCCAGGCAACTACATTCTGATCAGTACATGTGGATAGGTGAGTTTTTCTCTATCCTTGGCAAAGTATTTCATTATCTTGTTATATGCCCATCCCTTTCCTACCTCTTTTTAACTACCCACATTCATGAGAAACATTGTAAATTGTTAACAAAGGGCAATTACTTTTAAGAGTCTATTGATGGATTTGTTTGAAGTCAATTCCTTGTTGTTAGTTAGGGTTTATAGTAGGTTTTATTTCTGTTTTAGGTTGTTTAGAGTAGGTTTTATTTCTATTTTAGGTTTACTTTCCCTAAGTGCTTTTTCACAGGCTACATTATCATTAGGAGACTGCAGGCCTTATTCTTTTTGTATTTGGGAAGGTAGGGCTTCAGTTATTTTGACCTATTACAGTCCTTTTTAGACTCTATGCCCAATGGATGCTTAAGGCCACTAATCTATTGTTTAGTAGGCAAATATCCCTAAGAGGTCACCAAAATGTTGACCTATTTTCCTTTACCCAAAGTCAACTAGCCCAACTTAAAAATCTTGTTGAAATCCCTAGAGAATATGACTTTACAACCCTAAAATCCTTAAAATCTTAGTATTTTTCCTTGTAAAAATCCTTGAAAATTCATCTGGGAAATCCTTGCTAAAAACCCAAAAAAACCTAGAAAATTTAAAGCTTTTACCTTAATTTTTGCCCCCTTTTGGCCTTTATTGGCAAAGTTTCAGTTTCTTGAACCAACAAAATTTGACTAAGGCATGAAATAGTTATTTTCCCTATCGACAAAACTCAGGTTTTATGAACTTGTGATAAGTTTTTTTTTTCATAATTTCTCTAACTGGCCACTTCACCGACAAAAGGAGGATGTTTTCAAAACGTGGCTAAGTAAAGGATGTTTTTTCCCTTTATTGGTGAAGTAAGAAAGCTGCAAACCTTCCAAAGGTTTGAAAATCTTCAAGTTCGCCTACTCAACATTTTTTTGATAAAGTGATAAAGGGGCAAGCTTCTTTGAGATGTGGCTAAGGTAAAAGCAAAGAAAAGATGCATTTATCAGAAATTTTGCCCAGTCGTAAACTTTCCAAAACTTAAAAAATTCTTTAGTTTGCCGACATGGCAATTTCCTAGTAAAGGGAAGGCAAAACAAAAGCAAGGGAAAGGTTTGTGAAAAGGTAAAAGAGCTAATAAAAGAAAAATTGGCTAAGGCAATGAAGGTTCAAAGTTCTTCAGGTTCATTGATGGACACTTTCACAGATAAGGAAAAATAGAAAAAGGAAAATTTGTTAAGTAAAGAAATGTAAGGCCCCTTCTATCAACAAATTGAGCAAAGGCAAAACTTTTCAAAAGTTTAGAATTCAGAAAGTTCACCGGCATGGTGATTTTCTAATGAAGAAGAAGGTGCAAGTATGCTTGATTCGGCCAAATCAACTTTTGCCGATAGAAAGGAAAAGTAAGGCCAAAAGGGTAAAGTTCACGACAGCAAACTTTTATCAATAAAGGGATGAAAGAAGGCTATTTAGTGATGAAACTCAAGAAAGGATGGTTTTGCTGATAAGGAAAAACATAAAGAATAAAAGTTTGCCAAAAATCAAGTTTTGTTGATAAGGCAAAAGAGCAAGCAAAGAACATGGTTTGGCAAAGTAAAAAGTTGTCAACGAAGAGAGAAAACTTTTAAAAAAAAACTTTTGTTGATAAGGCAAAATAGAGATGAAGAAGAAGAAGCAAGAATAGTTTAGAAAGATGATTTTTTGTCGATAAGGAAAAAGTGTGTAGAAATGAAGAACGGGCCACAATTCAAAAAATTGCAAAATTATTGACAGAAAATAAAATATTTAGAAGGCAAAGATAGAGTCATTTGTAAAAAATTGATTTTGCCGATAGGGCAAAATTTAGGCTAGATTTTCTAGAAAAGTGAGAAATAAAGAAAAAATAGAGCTTAAAAATGTATTGTAAACTTTAAATATCTGAATGTAGATATTTGAAATGTTGTAAAAGCTCTATAAAAAATAGATTTTGGAGGGAAAATCTATTATGATTTTGCTCATCTGCCATTAATGTAGAATCTGATCTGCTCAACAACTCCATTTTAGATATTTTTTGCATTGATAATTCCAAGAGATGAATCAACTAGTGTATTGAAGTGGCAAAATATCTCCCAACTGCTCCATGATCTAAGATATTTTTTGCATTGATTTCTTGCAAACAAACATCCCTTCTGGTAGAGATATTTTCTGACAGCCCATGGAGGTGAATTAATTGTGACAAATGTCTGAGGTCAATGTAATTCCAATGCTATATATGCATGTTTGTAAGATGTAATATTGTTGGATACAGAGACACTTTTGTACTCCGAACAAAGCGCTCCTCTACTATAGCCTTGCCTTTTGATGAAATACACACTATGTTTTTACCTTTTCTAATGTTTTGGCTCTATGTAATTATGACTGATTGTCTATGAATGTTTATTTCCTCTCAATCTTGTTTATTTATTTAACTTTGCTAAGAATTTGCTAGATTTATGTGAATGATCAGCTATATTTCTTTATTTTGTGCATTTTCTCAGTTCTGTGAGATCTTTCATATTTAAATCGGGTGTATCACCTCCATTAATTTATAGTTTTCTCCCTCTTCCTCTTCTCCTAAAAGGTGGATAGATTAGGTTTAGTCTTAGAAAGAGTTGAATCTCTTATTCAGCGAAGGAACCAACCTCTCTCTGGAGATTTGGCCTCCTTGTAGTGTCCCACAGCTAGAGGTCATCTCAATGTTTCACTGCATTGATGAATACCTTTAAACCTCTCCAACACAGGGTGCAAATCCAATTGACAACAATTACTAATGATATCAAGGATTACAGGAGTTTGAATTATTTCCACAAAGAAGCATTTCAATCTAGATGTTGTCATTAGTTCCAATGTACTCGTTGCTACTACTAGTGAATCTGCAATCTTTTTCTTTACCTATGTATAGTCTTTATGTTAAAGGAATCAAAGTCTTCTATCAAATCCCAAAATCTATTCTTGCAAGTAACCAATCTTTTATGGAAGCATGTGTACTGGCTTCTGACTTGTTTGACTATCAACACTGAATCTCCATGCATCTCAATTGATTTAACCCATTTTTGATGGGCCAACAAAAGTCCTCTTATTAATGCTTCATACTTAGCACCATTATTGTTACATGAGAACAGTATCATGTATGATGTAAAGAAATATTTTCTCTTTGCATTAATCAATTCAACTCTAGATCCACAACCCTATTTGTACTTTGATGCATCAAAATTGAGAGTCCATAGAGTGTTATTATGAGGGGAAAGCCCTTCTTTCTTGGAAGATCCTTTTGGAATAGGTGATTGTTCAGATTGTTTGCTAGGTTTCTCATCTGAGACCACTTCTGATATGGCTATTGGTTCTTCAGGTTGGCCTTCTCCTTCATTGTTAATTCCTTCAGTTCGGTCATGGAGATTAGGCTGTACTATCTCAACATCCAACTCATAGAGTGCATCAAGGAAAGTTGTGCAAGATAATTCTAGGTGAGGGTCTTGATGAATCCTACACTAGTTCAGGAGTAACAGTTCAGCTAAACAAACTTCAGGACCCAACAATTCTTTATCATTAGATAACTTCTTCATGAATTCTTACACTAGAAATTGCTATGTTTGATCCTCACCCAACTCTACCAATGAAATTTCATCTTCTACAAATACCTTAGTCATCATAGCTTCATGTATCCTATATACACCAAAGTCAATATTTGCAAAGACAATTTCGTTAGGTGCATTATACTCAATATGAAAAGAAGTAAGGTGCATGGAAACAACTTCCTACACTGATCCAATCAGGAAAGGTTTGTGTAAATTTTTATCTCTTATAGTTACAGATTAAGATGTACATTAATAGAGAGGTAATAACAACATCTAAATGTAAATACAAAGCATACAACACAAGATATATGTGGGGAAAACCCTTTCAGGTGAAAACCCCACACTCCAAAACATACACAATGTATTATCAAATCAAAGGATGATTACAACACACTTGCAATGCAAGTTCTTCTAGGAATACACAAATGTCAAATACTGGAGTAACTCTATTAGCATAATGGTACCTACAAATTAACCATAGAACTCTAACTTCAAGCACCTATATATAGAGAAATATCAAGGATGGAGGTAGCTTCTAGAGCAAGCCACATGGGATTGTTGTCCAAATCCATATGGCCCAAATTCCAATGCCATAAACTATGCAAATGACACTTGTTTAAGATTCCCTTTCATCATCGACAACCCTCCATACTTGGGCAGCCCAAATTTGCCCAAAACAGGTATGACAGATTCTCTTACACACCTTACAATTTCATAGAATTTGTCATATATGACAACTCTTACAACTATATGAGAATCTATCATAACCAATTTACAATAGCATATTCCTCTTACAACTCTATCATAGTCAAACTTTGGTGCCTACTTTCTCCATGCAAAGTTGTCACATGACACATATTAGACCTATCATACAAACTCTATTTTCAACTCTTACATGTCATAGATTCTAGCATAGGAATCTATCATAACTTATGTGTCATAGAATCTGTCATAGCTCATGACATGTGACTACAAGGTGCCGACACATGAAAAACTATGCCAAGTCAACATGGGATGCCTACCTCCTCCTATGAGGTTAAAAATACATCTAGTCACCTTCCATGTAGGATGACACATCACCATGCCAACTCCCACAAAGTGACAAAATAGGATTTACATAAAAAATTATAATAGTAGGAAAAAATAAATAAATACAACATTAGGAACTTGCAAATGTTGACACACCTCAATTCCCAACACAATAATCATGTGTTTCAATTTGGGCTTACTGAGGGCTTGTATTTGGTTAGAATTCCCCTTCCATGGGATCCATACATGCGAAAAGTCAAAATAAAAGTATGCATTTAGACTTTTAGTCTCCCTACTTAACAACATACCATATATTTTGGGGATTTCCACTACTTGTATGTCAATATGGATTTGAATGTGAGGGTCAAATACTAGTTGTATATGGACATCCCCTTGATTTCCCCTACAACATTCCCCTAGATAAATTTCTTGTTAGTTTGGGATAAGGGAAGGCTCAGTTTCTAACTAATTATATATGACATGACATTACTGGAGGCCCCTAAATCTACTAAACAATTATGCAAATTATTTCAAGCTATTCTAATTCTCAAAAGAAATAGAAGCACATCTAGTTTCCCTTTGTACAATGTTGCAAGAACATCTACCTGAGCTAGACCTCTTTACCCTTATTTGCTTGAGTACCATGATACCATGTTGCCCCTTCCAAGGCATTAAGTAGGGCTTCCTTTTGTTCTTTTCACTCTTGAGCTACATCTAGCAATGACATATTAGCCTTTGTGTTTTTCATATGATCAACAATATCATAACCATTCCAAGGGTAAGAATTAGGCCTAGGTGGACCTGAGATGGGTCCCTTAGGAGGTGGTGAATTATTGTTTGCATCTGGTTGAGGTGGGACACTATACTTAGGAGGAACCGATGAGGTGAGAGGCTCTTTACCTTTACTCTTGAGAAAATAATCATTCTTAGTTTGTTGGTAGGCATGGACCTCACTATACACTTGTTTTGGTTAATTGTATTCTTTATTTGGAAATACAAGAGTATCAAACATCATAGCAATTCCCATATCATCTGGTTGATAACTGCCACCCCCATAATGAGCTTGTTGTCCTATTGTAGAGGTATGATTCCCTTGGATTAGCCCAAGATAGTTTAATTGTGAATGTATAAATTTATCATGTAATATCTATCCATATGGCAGTGCATCTACATCAATAAAACTTATACAATTTAATTGATTTGCAGTGTCAAAGGGGGAAGGTACCCCCCATTGTTAGGTCTAGTATTGCACTACCTATCTACCTCTATTGATTGATTCTTTTGTTATGGGCATTTTGGTTATGATGGTTATTGTTTTGATTATCTAGTAGTAGGGTGTATCTCCCAATATAATTTAAGGGTCTCAAAATAAATTGATGATATAATTTCTATTGGGTTCTATTGAGAAAGATTAGGGGATCAATGGTCCTAAGGTAAACTTTGATAGCAGATGGCTTAGTCATGGTGTAAGGTTTAATAAGCCTCTTGTATAATTTATGAAACCTAGTGTTAAACATGGTTAACAGTTTATTTGGTTCTATCTTGCAAGTGGCAAAACTGTTGATATACCACACAAGGGTCAATGTAGACTTTGAATTGATTGATGAAGGCAGTTTCCAAATTATTCTATAATTATCCATGAACTATGATGATAGACTCAAGTACCATGAATTCATCACTTCCCCTAATGAGTAATGGAACAACTTTAGAATTCTTTCCCTAAAAAGTTCACCAGGAGAAGTAGCATCCATCTTCTGCAATATAGGCAGGCACTCCTCCCACACTAGTAGTTCTTCCTCAATGTTGCTCTTCAGGCCCCAAGCAACCTATATCTCCTTGTCAACACCATAATATGCCCTTAATGCTTGCCTGATAGTGCCACTCCCAAAGGTCTCCAATGAATCCTTCTAAGAAGTAGCTATAGGGAGTATGCCTAATGGATTTGTGGGATGGGTCCCTATCAAGGGGGGCATAGGAGCACTAGCATCAATGGGCCCCACCAAGTGTGTAATGTATGAAGTTAACTAAATCACCTACTTCTTGATCTCTTCCTTGGCAATCGTATCTTTCTTCATCATCCCAAGAATAGTAGAGAATGACCTATTTAATGCCATCTTGTCTTCCTCCTTGGTGTGGTGGCCTAACACAAACTATTGTATGTTGCAATCCTCTAAGCCCATAGAAATTTCTTCTTTTTCAGCAATGGGAGTTGCTACCTGAGTAATTCTGACCCCTTATGGATCAACTATTATGTGGGAGAGGATCTTGGCCCTCTTCTTCTTTGGTTAGGTCCTTAGTGCCTTTACAACTACAGATAGCTCACCCTCCTCTTCTATGTATGTTCTCTTTCTCCTTTCCATTGTTCTATTAAGCTAGTTTGGAAGACCAAACTCTGTCATTTCAATTATAGAAGGAGAGGACAGAGTAGGTTCTTTTCCTCCAAAAGGTGACCCTATGGGTGAAGGGATTAACATAATAGTCTTACCTAATTCACCAGACTCCTCACTCTGTTCTTCTTGAGGGGAGGAAACCATAACAAAAATGTGTTCTAAATTCTCTTCTTTTAGTGGTTCCTCCTCCACATCTCCTACTAGAAATCCTTCTCCCACTAGCTTCTCCTTATCTAATTCCTTCTCAGGTTGTTCCATATCATACTTCTCTACTGATGGGAGGCATTGTTGAGAAGGGACATCTTTTATCAGAGTTGTAGAATGAAGGGGTGGTAAATATGAGGGATACGAAGCAAGTGGTTGTGATGGAATTTCGATGGTTCTTGGGAAGCCAATGGAGGTGGAAGAGAGATTTATTGTGGAGGAGGTGAAGAGATAACTAATGGAATAGACGCTTAAAGTGGAGGCACTATGGAAGAAGTATGGGAAGAAGTGGTGTCCACTATAGTAGCAGATGTTGTGGAAATGAGGATGGGTGAGGGTTGAGGTAATGGAGCAGTGGAAATGGTGGGGGCAAGAGAAGAAGCCACAATGACTCCCTCTATATTGGGTGCACTGGAGACATGAACCCTTTCTCTAAGCTTTCAGATTAAAGGTGCATTATCTTCTTTGTCTTCTTCACTTGACTCGATCTCCTCCACCTTAGCCTTTTGTTTCTCACTTGCAGTAGTAGTGGCCATTGTCTCTCATTGGCCTTCCTACACTAAAGGTTCCATAGGGGCCTTAGTCTTTGAAACAATAAAGGGTCGCCCTTTCTCTATCTTCTCCCTTTTCTTTCTCCTAGGGTCCTCTATATCCTTTGAAGGAAAAGGGACAATCATTAGGAAGGGCTTCTTAAGCCAATTTTTGGTTCTTTTCAACATAGCTTTAGCCCTCTTTTCCATAGATGTATCTTCTACTACATCCCATCTTATGATATCTATAGGTTGGTTGTACACCTTATTCCCCCCATAGGAGAGGTCTAACACCTTCCTATCTTCTTCCATGCCATTTTCCATGTTGGGAAGCTCAACAAGGTTTAGCTTCTTGACCAGACTTAGGTCCAATCTGTAGTAATTCCTTAGTCTCACCTTGTGGTCATCCATGCAATTATCCCAATGGTCCTCCAATGTAGGTTAATCTATATACTAGCTCTCAATTAGTGGGATTACCCATCCAATGGGGTTAAATCTTCCCCTTATATTGTCATATAAGCTCATGGAGAAGGCCACCATCTCTACCTCTACATGTCTTGCATTGATTATGTTTTGGTAGGTATATTCTCCTACCTTGATGGGAAAAGGAATGCTAGACTTATGGTTTGTTGCTATCAACTTATACACCTCTACAACCTACCTACAAATCTCTAATAGGATGACATGATCATTGGGGTACTTTGGTAGTCTATATGGTGCTTTATCAAATCCTATTACCTTGATGTAGGTGAAGGTCTTGAATCGAATATACCAACAGCCCCATCCGACTATTTCATCTACAACCTCCACTGATACCCTCTGTGAGTAATCATTTTCCAAAACTCTAATAACAGTGAAGACAAAGGCATCATTCAGTTGATGTAGTAATGTTTCAAACTCTCCTTCAGCCCAATTATGGGAACTAATGATAAACTAAGGTTCCCCTTTGTCGGAGGGACCCTACATGTTGAAGTCTATAAAAAGCTAGCTTGGTAAGCTGGGAGGTAGACCAAGTATGATGTCATGTAAAAATCTTTGGTTCCACTACCTTAGAAAGTTGATCATCTAATTTGTCACTTATAATTGTGCCCCAATCAATCCTCTTCTCATCTAGAATATTTATGCAGTAATGACACATCCACAGGTGCCACCTCTCAGCAAAGACAAGCCAAAACCCCTAGTAAGAAGAGTGATAAACCTCTTACCATCATCTTGAATTCACTTCTTGGTTGTATGGGTGTCATTTTCAGTGGGTGCTTCCTCTGAGTTACTAGTAGATGTTGGCTCATATAACTAGTAGTTTTTCTTGTCTTGGTATTGTGGAAGGTCAATGTTGTATTCTATGTTATTTTCTCATATTCAACATATGTAGGAAGGCCAAAGACCTTCTTAATCACATCAGGAGAAATATCCAACACCACTTACGCTATTGGCCCTATGATCTTCTTGCTCCCTTGTTTATACCTTTGAGCACATGCAAGTACATGTTTTGAACATTGTAAGGAGATAGGGAATGCTACAACATGAAATAATCCTACATTCTCAATGCATTATGTTTGAAATTACTTTTCTTCCTTTGTGTACAGTTGCTACAAATATCCCCAGGCATCTGGCTAGCCCAAATCTATGTCTCCAATCTTAGGGTGTGTGTGGTGAGAAGATTTTCACACCACAGTGAATTTTTTTGTTATAAGGATCGGCCTTCACAGAGATAGGGTTTTCCAAATGAAATAAATGCTTAGTGGCCATCGGATCAAATGCAAATCTAATGGTGTGGATACAAACAATTTCAAAGATACGGAGTGCACCACGTGGAGTAGCCTGACACAGATAAATATTTTGTTTCATTTTATTAAAATTAATAAAGAAATGCTTTATTTCTTTTAAGGAAAGCTACATGAGCTTAAGAAATTGATGCGGGGAAAGTCACATGTCAGCTGCAGGAGAAGAAAAAAGAAACAAGAAATTGATGTGGAGGAGGCCACGTGGTCAAGTCCAAACAAAGGAGAATTAAATGTTTCATTTAATTACATATCATTCATGGGAGTTTTAAGGAAGGTAAAGTTAAATTAAGATTAAAATCTTTATTAAAATTGTGACACATAGTGGGTCCCGGCACTATAAAGTAAATTTTATTAAAAGACACTCATATGAATTTCTTCCATGGGAGATACAAAGGTGAAAACTCCAAAAATTATGTGCAACCACTTTATTTTTCATAAGAGTAACTCAAGAATGATGCGGAGTGAAGCACGTGGAGGCACCCGAGCATTTTAAAAAGAAACAAAAGAGAGACCGGAACCCACCACGTGGCTACAGCATTGAAGAGAATGAAAAGAAATAAGAATCATGCGGAGTCTTCCACATGCAGGATGTAGAAGGAAAAGAGAGTAGCTCAAGTTTGGTGTGGAAGGAGGCACGTGGAGCAGCCCGCATGCAGGAGAAATAATAAAGTGTTTTGTTTCATTTTAAAATTGCATCATTTCTCACAAGAAATCTTTTAAGAGTCTTGTATTAATAAAGTTTCTTATTAGATACATTTAGTGGGGTCCTCTTTCCTATGTAAAGCTTAAATGCTTTATTTTTATAAGTCACTTTTTTCAAAAGACATAGCAAAATAATAAAGTAAGACTTTATTATTCTTATTTTGTTCTTCTGCGGGAATTAAAAAGTAAACCCTAAAATATCAGCAAGCTACAAGAAGCATTGGTGGCAAGTAATTTTCTTTATGCCACAGAGACATTTTTCAGCCATAGAAGTAATTGAAAGCCATAGTTCGGTTCTAATTTTTAGTTGCCATCTAAGTAACAGCCATAGTTCAGTTTCAAATAATGGATTTGTGCTAGATTTGGTGTCGAATTTTGTAGAGTTTCAGTTGCATATTTTCAGAGAGGCCATTAAGATTTTGTTGGGTCTTTCAGGTTATAAATGGGCAGATCTGAGTCAAATTAAGGGGTTCTTTAGACACATTCATAGGTCCACACTCACAGAAAAGATTTTATGCAGCAGTAGTAGATTTTCTTTCTTTTTGCCTTTGTAATTCTCTCTTTATGAGAATGTAATAGTCATTTTGTACAGCAACTTTTGCCTCTATAACTAGTTATTCAAATAATGAGATGCTGTTCTATCCATATTTGGATATCTCTATTTATTTTGCCTCTGTTAAGCATGTTTCTTAAACTAAGTCTTAATCATGCATTGATGCTCTTTAATTCCAGTTAAATCTTTCGAAGTTAACACTGTGCAACTAATTGTTTCAAATCTAGCAGATTGCCATAGATTAGGCATTTATTTTCTACAATTTGGTTTTCTTTCTAACTTTTGCCCAAAGCCCCCATTGAAGAACGGAAGAGCTAACTTCCTTATAATTTGGAGGTCACTTTGAGGAGCAATCCCACGTCTCAGAGTTTCCCATGTTGCTGCTAGATTAAACCCACATATTTATGCATCAACATTTTTTGGCACACTTAGTGGGACTCAATTCAAAGACTTGAGTCTTTGTTTTCTAAGAATCTTTACCCTGTATTTTGTGGTTTTGATGGAAAGTCACAAAACTATCTGCTTATAGGAGCATGAATCTTCCATCTGGTGACTCTACTAGCGAATCTTTCTCAGATCTTTGCTCCTACAGATCATGGCAGCCCCTGGTATCTATGTGCATCTAAATATTCAAAGAGATCTACCCTTTGTGACTTGGGATTCAAGTCCTTTGGTTCTTCAGCAGTAGGGTCAAGTTCCTGACACAACCTGGAAGGCATTGCCTCACTTTCTTGGAGATGGCTCTATTTGCCCTGTAGATCACATTCAAGATGTTGCAAATCTATGATCTATTCATAATGTCATGACCGAGAATCATGCTCTCTTGTTGTTGGCATCATCCCTTAAAGGAAAAGCAAAAGAATGGTATAGAAGTTTGCAGCTCGGTTCAATCATTGGATGGGATCAACTTGGGGAACTCATCTACAATCAATTCAGAGATAGGATAGATGTTAGCACTCTTACCCATAACCTGATTACAATCAAGAGGCATCTAATGCAGCCCATACATGATTTCAATTCAAGATTTGACAAGGTATAGAAATTTTTCTCTATAGACATGAGGCCCCCTCTAGTCTTTGCTTTCTTGTATTATTTAAAGGCTTTAGACCCTAAGATCTCTATCATGATACAATCCTTAGGAGGTGAAACTCTCCCTCAATCATATGATCTTGCCATTAAAGATGAAAGTAGCCTCATATTGTCTGGTAAATTGCCTCCTCTGCCTTTAAAACCACTGATACCTCGTGCAAATACCTTATCTCAGGTTCTTTCTTGTAGCCAGATGCATGTAAATTTTAGTCCACCCACCCTCCCTGCTGATTTGACAAGTCATAAGGAGATAAGTGCTGTGAAAGAACTAATTAAAACCCTCTCCCATGAGATCAATGAGTTAAAAGGACAAAACCTGTAACATGCTGATCTATGTTGAATACCTCAATATTCTTATGAACAGCTGTATGAATATATCTAGAGAATGCCCAATTGTCTTGGAAATTATCCTTTACAAGCTGCCATAGCTGCAAATCAACCTATAGGAGCCATTGACCAGGTTCTCTGTCACTTTTACATCCAAGAGGAATCAAATATCAAGAATCAAATTACAAGCAAGAAAGTGGCTCCTGTGTGTCCTTCTAGTTACCAACATCAAGCATATGTGGCAAAGGGAGATCCAGAGTTACTGTCAAATCTTAAATCAAATTCAGAAGATGCTTATGAGGTGAGGTTTCTTGACGTTAAAAAGTACTCTAAGAAGGGCTTTGAAACTGAAAAAAATTGGGTCCATGGTGATGCTACCTCTGTATTCCATTTTGAGGAGGTTACAAATGACATTATACCAGATGAGTGTCTTTATTATTGCAATGAAGTTTCACATCTATAGGAGGAAGGTACAGAGATGCATGAGCAAAATAAGGGGCATGATGAGGATTTGTTCTCACTTTTGGAACAAGGTTATTAGATTCTTGATACATAAGATCTTGCAATTGAGAAAGTAGAAGGTTCATTTGTAAGGCTTGTAGCAGATCATGGAGAAAATGTTGAAACAGAGAAAGATTCAAGAGCTAATTTGTTTGCTATTTTGGCAAATGGTTATTGTCTTCTTCTTCATGAATTTTCACCTCTACAAGATGATGAGATTTAGAGAGACATTTGCCACAGTGCAGAACCACATATGATGTCACAAACTAAGTTAAATCCTACACCTTTCTTCTTGTACAAAGGAATCTCGATCAAATTCAGGACTATCCTGGGTAGTTCTGTCACTTGTCAACTAGATCTTGATTCTATCATGGATCATCATTCATATAAAGAGTCAACAAAATAGGTCACTAATGAGTTTCTGGCAGTAGTAGTATTCAATTGCAAACAAAGGAAAGAATTTTAGTGTTTTATTTTCCCTCCCCGCCCTCCACTGAAATAGGAACAACATGATGATCAACATGACTGGTGTTTTGAAGCAAAGAAAGACTCTCCTGAGTGTAGAGAAGTAAAAAGGTACAAAATATTGTTATATTTCTTCATACAATTTGTCTGGTTCATTTTTAGCATGATGAGGATTCATAGGAGAAGCATAATTAAATCTGGTAGCTACTTTGCCACTCCCGTGAATGGGCATGTTCCTGTATGTTTCAGTTGTCAGTAATTTGGCTTCAATGCTCAAATAAGCTACAGTAGTAGCATTAGTTTCAATTTCAGTTAGTTTTGTTTTCAATAAGTCTCAGCTGCAAAGCAGAAAGGAGGGAAGTTAGTTCTATGTAAATTTCAAAAAATTGTTTCAGCTAATCTCAGTTGCAGAATATCAGTATAGCCAGTTGTCACCAATTTGTTTTAGTGGTCTATTAGTTGCAGAGTATGTTTTCAGCCAGCAGTACTTCAGTCTTAGCCTCAGTAATGTTTCTCGGTAGCTTGTATTGGCCTAGTGCCACAGATGTTGGTTAGTTTTATGAATATTTCAGTTTCAGAATATTCATGACTCTATTGCCCAATGATTAAGGCATAGATATGCAAAACCAAAAATTTTGGGTTTAGAGTGAGAAGGCTCACTTGCCTAGCCAATCACCAAAACTGGTGAGAATATTTTCACACCACAGTGAAATGTTTTGTTATAAGGATCAGCCTTCATAGAGATAGGGTTTTCCAAATGAAATAAATGCTTAGTGGCCATCAGATCAAATGAAAATCTAATGGTGCAGATGCAAAACATTTCAAAGCTGTGGAGTGCACCACTTGGAGTAGCCCGACACAAATAAATATTTTGTTTCATTTTATTAAAATTAATAAAGCAATGCTTTATTTCTTTTAAGGCAAGCTACATGAGCTTAAGAAATTGATGCGGGGAAAGCCACATGTCAGCTGCGGGAGAAACAAAAAGAAATAAGAAATTGATGTGGAGGAGGCCATGTGCTCAAGCCTGAGTAAAGGAGAATTAAATGTTTCATTTAATTACATATGATTCATGGGTTTTTTAAGGAAGGCAGAGTTAAATAAAGATTAAAATATTTATTAAAATTGTGACACATAGTGGGTCCTAGCAGTATAAAGTAAATTTTATTAAAAGACACTCATATGAATTTCTTCCACAGGAGATACAAAGGTGAAAACCCCCAAAATTATGTGCAGCCACTTTATTTTTCATAAGAGTAACTCAAGAATGATGTAGAGTGAAGCACGTGGAGGCACCTGAGCATTTTTAAAAGAAATAAAAGAGAGAGTGGAACCCACCACGTGGCTGCAACATTGAAGAGAATGAAAAGAAATAAGAATCATGCGGAGTCTTCCATGTGCAGGATGCGGAAGGAAAAGAGAGTAGCTCAAGTTTGGTACGGAAGGAGGCATGTGGGGTAGCCCGTGCGTAGGAGAAATAATAAAGTGTTTTGTTTCATTTTAAGATTGCATCATTTCTCACAAAAAATCTTTTAAGAGTCTTGTATTATATTAAAGTTTCTTATTAGATACATTTAGTGGGGCCCTCTTTCCTATGTAAATCTTAAATGCTTTATTTTTTATAAGTCACTTTTTTCAAAAGACACAGCAAAATAATAAAGTAAGACTTTATTATTCTTATTTTGTTCTTCCGTGGGAATTAAAAAAGTGAAACCCTAAATATGAGCAAGCTATAGGAAGCATTGGCGGCAAGTGATTTTCTTTATGCCACAGAGATATTTTTCAGCCATAGAAGTAACTAAAAGCCACAGTTCAGTTCTAATTTTCAGTTGTCATTTAAGTTACAACCATAGTTCAGTTTCAAATAACAGATTTGTGCTGGATTTGGTGCCAGATTTTGCAGAGTTTTAGTTGCAGATTTTCAGAGAGGCCATTGAGATTTTGTTGGGTCTTTCAAGTTATAAATGGGTAGATTCGGGTCACATTAAGGGGTTTTTCAGACACATTTAGAGGCCCACACTCACAGAAAATATTTTATGCAGCAGCAGTAGATTTTCTTTCCTTTTACCTTTGCAATTCTCTGTTTATGAGAATGTAACAGTCATTTTGTGTAGCGACTTTTGCCTCTGTAACTGGTTATTCAAATAATGAGATGGTGTTCTGTGCATATTTGGATATCTCTGTTTCTTGCTTTTAATATCTCTGTTTATTTTGCCTCTGTTAAGCATGTTTCTTAAACTGAGTCTTAATCATGCATTGATGCTCTTTAATTCCAGTTAAATCTTTCAAAGTTAACACTGTGCAACTAATTGATTCAAATCCAGCGGATTGCCATAGATTAGGCATTTATTTTTTGCAATTTGGTTTTCTTTCTAACTTTCTCCCAAACCCCCCATTGAAGAACGGAAGAGCCAGCTTCCTTAAAATCTAGAGGTCACTTTGAGGAACAATCCCACATCTCAGCCTTTCCCATATTGCTACTGGATTAAACCCATAGATTTATGCATCAACAATGTGTAGATATCTTCAATGAAGGTAGATACCCTTTGAATTCATGCTTGACATACTTTGAAGATCCTAATTCCTCCATCTCTACAAGACACAACATGCCATGTATTAGAACTTACTTTAGGTTATAACATAGTATTATTTGCATAACTTAGCCAATAAAATTTGAAGTTGAAATATATAACAACAACATTCTTTCTAGACTATCAGAGGTTGAAGTTCAAGCCTGACTCATAACTCTTTAAAAAATGGAAGGCTAAACTTTGAAGTCATGATGTCGAAACTATGAAGATTATCTAAGTAAAACATAGCGGGAGTCATGGGTCAAGGTGGACACCTAGCTCTTTCTAAAATGGAAGGTAAAAATTGGAATTCCAAACACTGAAACTCTGAGGATTGTCTAAGTAAAGCATAGTAGGAGTCAAGGGTTGGGGCTAACTTGTAACCTCTTCCAAAATGAAAGGAGAACGCTAAAGGTCCTGATGTTGAAACTATGAAGGTTATCTAAGTAAGACATAATGGGAGCCAGAGATTGGGAGAAAACATAACTCATTTGAAAATGGAAGGCCAAAATTGGAAGCTCCGATAGGTGAGTCTCGATAAAATATATGGAAAATTTTAGGGTCAGGAGTCAGGACAAACTTTGGATGTCTACAAATTTGGAAGGCTTAATCCCAAAGGTCCAACACTGAAAATATGACAATATAAAGGAGCTAAGTATAACAGACAATAAATCAAGACAATTCAACCCAATACTCTAAAAATTAAGGGTGAGAATGACATCATAAAAACAACATTGAAAAAAGTGGCATTCCCTAAAATGGATCAAACAACAAATTGAAATAAAAAAGGAAAATAACAATAAAACCCCAAAATGATCAAAGCACAAACAAAAGAAATTAAAGGGGTTTGCACTAAACTGCGCCACTAAAATAGGCAGCCATGAAAATACTTGACAAAGCATCAATTCAAAACAAAAAGAGTAAAACCAACCTGTTGTGATGTTCACAACACACCCCATTTTACTCCTTAGTAAAATGAGGACCCCTACTGTTGCTTTGCTTTTTTTCGCTTTTGGTTTGTTGTTCTGTTTGGTTGTAAAGGGAAAAAAATTGCAAACCTCATTAAAAATAGAGAAAAATGCATTTTTAGTACCAGGGCATGTTATGGTTGGATTCCTTGTGAAAAATGAGCTAGGGTTGCTTTTTGAACCATCTTAAAATTTGCCATATTTTGCAAGTTATGATTATTTAAAGTCAAATGGACATTCAAGTTTGTAGATTAGGTTTTGCATGATACAAAGTCAGTTGTAGGTCCTTCTCCTTGTAGGCATTTGGTTAAAATTTTGAAATATACATCTAGGATGGATCTGAAGTGGTTTTAGGTTAAAATGAATTGATGTTTTGGACCCACTTTGTATCTCACGACTGTCTGTTTGGAAGGAAAAATGCACAGGGGCACTTATAAAATTGTAGACCTAGGGGGTTATGATACAATGTTAATACATTTGATATTTGGCATAATGTATATTTCATACCTACATTAAAAACATACAACAAAGTATACATTATGCGGACGCGAAAATAGGAGGGGGGGAAGTTAAGATGAGTTGAATCATTGTATATTTCCAACTTGAATATCTGGGGATGCAAGTGTTGGCCATCAGTATAACAATTGCCGTCGGCAATGTTTGGTTTTGTCTCGCCGAAGGTTGTGTCTCCCCGATGAACAATGCCCATCGGTGTAACATTGGATATCGGTAGTATTTGAAAATGTCTTGCCGAGGGTTATGGTTACACCGATAGAAGGAAACAAAGGGCATTGGCTAGAGAATGGCGATCGGTGAAGTTCTAAATTGCTTTACCGATATCTTAAGTCATACCGATGGATGAGAAAAGACTTAGCTGAATATTGAAAGGGGCCATGTCGGCCAAACAACAGTGGTCGGAGTGAAGTGTTAAGCCTTCGCCGATAGAGAGGAGTCACGCCAATATAAGGCGATCAGCATAATGAATAATGATCGGAACAAACACTTTAGGCTTTCATCGATGGAAGAACTTACACCGATGGATAAAAGAAGCATGTGCTGATTAACAAAGGAAACATCAGCCAAACAATGGTTATCGGCCAAATAGTTTTTGGACTCGCCGATAAGGAATATCACGCCGATGGGCGGGAAATGGCAAGACAGTAAGAATTTAAAGAGCATTTAGAGCCCAAGTGCATATTTTTGGTCAATGATGGTTGACTCAGCCAGTTTAAATGTTAAAATGCGTTCTAAACGTGCGATTTTCATGAATTCAAGACCCGATTGATGTGTTCACATGGTCACACCTTGACTTGATCAGATGTTTTAGTTTCTTACTGTTCATTTGATGAAATAATACTTATTGCTTGTCTATTTTTTTTGCAGGTTTGCAGTTGAGCGGGAGCTGAAGCTTGATGGTGGTGACATCACAGACGAGGAAATCAGATCTTAAGAGTAGAGAAAGATAAGGACGAAGGGCGAGAAAATCAAGGGTCTTCATTGATGAAGACAAAATGCAACCGAGGACATTACTGCAGCAGACCACATAAGTTAATATTAAGCTGCTGGGGTTTCCAGAATGGCATATTTTGCCCAGATTGGATGTATACTTAGAGATATTTTAGGAGACTTGTTGTCCAGCATTTATTGTTGTAACCAGAGGTTTGAACTATTGTTTAACTAGGGTTTTTTGAGATGTAGTGAGGACAATTAGAGTCTTTATATTGTGCCTCTCTACATTGTCATATTTTACACAGGGGCTACTTAGAAATTGGTAGCAGCAGAGAGTCTTTTGAGAATAGCATTTAGAATAGAGGGACCTTTGAGTTTAGAAGTAGAAGAAGGAGGTCGCCTGTGTCTGCAATAAAGAATGTGTGGAACATTTGGCTTCCTTACTGTATATGTAAAGCTTGTAAGTTTTTCTGTAGTTTGATCAATGAAACTAAGAGTCATTCCGACATTGTAAATCATATATGACTGTCTGTTTCTAATACAATTGAATCTAGAATTCTACATCTATGTTCTGAGTGTTTTCTTGCTCTTCATTGTATTTTGAAACATTTTCTCTTAGAGCTTGCAATTTTAAGTGTATGTTTGTGAAAATGCTCAGAACTTACATTTAAGGTTTTTTGTCTGTGGATTTGATCAAGTTACTGTATGATTTATATAGTGCATAACAGATCAATTAGATCCTTCAGTAGATTTAAATGAGGTTTTAGATTAGATCTTTCTAACTTTCCCAACCCATCTGAAATACTTAGCTGAAAATGCAGAATTTAAAGGAAATTGTCCCAAATTTGAAGGAGTATACATAACAGAGTTGAAAGTAGACAGTTTTCATAAATACTTAAGAGGAGAAGGCTGCAATAATTTAAGAAAACCATTAAAAGCTTTGTAGCACAGTAACACTTTTATGCAAAGAATGAGAAAACACACCCATATTTCATGATCTCTTTGCATAGTTTGAGGCCAGTAAACCAACAAGAAACCCTAAACTACGTAAGGCACCTTGAACATTACAGCTTCACATCGACCAATTGAATTTGTCTAACAAGTCAAGACCTGACCATATTAAACTTGGGATTAAGTGAATCTTAACTGATTCCTTCATATCTTTCAAGTCAGTTTTGGTTCATTTTATGTGAATTTTAACTAAATGTTATGATTGCATCAAAACTGTCATCAACAGTTTTTCTGGCGCTAGAAGGAGGGCCTGACTTGAGTTAGGGTTTGTTTCAAACTGGCTAATAATAGTAATAGAGTGACCAGGTCTAGATCTAGTTCAAGTGATATTTTTGTGCAACTACCTGATACAAGGCAAAGTAAGAGACCTTTGATTTGGAATCCTAAAATATCTCAAGCAGGGAGTTCATCTAGAACACCTCCTGGGTCACCTTTTAACATCTGTAGCATTGTGAGTCCTCACAGATCACTATTCAGATCTTTAAATCTTAGTTCAGGTACTCCTAGAGGTCCTAGTCCTCCTAAAGATCCTATCTTACCAATGAATCCAGGTATTCCTACAGGTTCAGGTCAAGCACAAGTACCTGCAATGGCTTATTTTAATGTCCAGTCTCCCATACACTTTAATGATTATAATGAGATGCCCAAAAATCTAGAGAAGATATGTCCCAAATATCAGTTACACCAAGACCCAGAAGATCATGTTAGAATATTCAAAGAAGCATGCTTTAGGGCCAGATTAGAACATGAGGATGTTGTGTGTAGATTGTTTCCCTACACTTTTAATGAATAGGCCTCTAACTGGTATGTGAACTTACCCAATGGCTATGTTTCTTCTTGGTCACTTATGGAAGAGGCATTTTTGTCTAGATTTAGAGGACCCATTGATCCTTGCATCTTGTATCACAAATTGGCTACTATAAAAAGAGGAGAGGGAGAGTTGATTACTCTAGGTTGGTAGACCCTTACACCGTAGATGATGATGCCTTGTTAGCCATGTACTATGCTGCCTTGGATCCTTTAACTGCCATGTTCATCAAAAGAAAACCAGACATAGATTCAATATCCAAAGCCTATAAATAGGCAGCCTCAGTAAATCAAGAGATGAGGCATACAACTTGTAGCCCATTTGTTAATGGAGGAAATTTTGCGATGCAGAATCAGGCACAACCATGGAATGGAGTCCCTATGCATCACACTCCATTATTAAATCCCGTTCCTTTTTACACACCTATGTTTAGTCCTACCCCAATCCAAGCTATAGCTTCTTACATAGGTAACCCTGCTAACAACTATCAAAATAATGGTGAGCCTTTCTTCCAACCTCATAGAGACACAACTATAACAAAAGCACCGGAGGAGAGGGAAGAAATCAAAGAGATCACTGCACATTTGAAAAGATTGACCACTAGAGTAACACAACTAAGAAATGAGAACCTCTATGGAAGAGATAACCAGGGATACAATCAAAATCAGAATTATAACCAGGGCCAAAATCAAAACTATGATTCAAATCAAAATCAGCATCGAAATTAGAACTATAATCAGCATCAAAGTTATAACCAAGGGCAACCAATGCAAAATAGAGGGCCAGTGATAGACAATAGGGCCTGGGGTAACAATAACAAAAATCAGAATCAGCTTAGGCCACCCAAGACATGGAACACTAGACCAAACAATGGTACCCTAGCTTCTCCTTTTGAAAACATAAATAATCATGATGCAAAACAAGCAGCTGGCATCCAAATAGCTAATACAACGCCAAAAAATTGGTGCAAATTTCACAATACCAATGCCCATGCTGAGCTCGACTGTCCCCAGTTTCATTTAGCAACCAGCATATTTAATATAGAAGTGCAGCCTCCTACTTCTGAATTTCTCGTTCCTAAAGGTAATGATGTAGTACCCTTAGGGTATGATATAGCTTTAGTCTTAGAAACCTTTACCTTCGCAACCGCAGAAGAGAGAGAAGATGAATTGTTAGAGGATGAACCATACTTTTGTGAAAATCTTTATCCTAAATCAGCCATTGTGTTAAATGCTTTTTAGTTTCCTTTTGAAACAGAAAATGAAGTATTGACTGAAATAGAAGAGGTGTAGGCTTTTCAACAGACAAATAAAAACCACACCTACAATTTAAGAAACAACACTA
Organism: Cunninghamia lanceolata; assembly: GCA_027924645.1. Lineage (NCBI taxonomy): Eukaryota > Viridiplantae > Streptophyta > Pinopsida > Cupressales > Cupressaceae > Cunninghamia > Cunninghamia lanceolata. The sequence goes on from BSBN01001110.1 coordinate 2,465,168, forward strand.
GGTCAGGAGGACCTTTCACCACGTCCATCCCTCCTAACAACTTCAATTCACCCCCAGATCAGAATGCTAGCAATAACCCTGCCATACTCAAAGCTAATCATCATACAAATAGTGGAACAACAGTACAAAAGACCCAAACAAGTAAAACTGAAATAGTAGAAACAACAAGATTAATGAGTTACTTGTCAGAAGAAATAAAGAAGATTAAGGTCAGTATGCCTTTAAATGAATTATTAAAAACCCCAGAGATCATAAATGCTTTTATAAAATCTCTGGATGTATCCATAACAGATGAAGTTCCTACTACCATGACTGTTCCTAATAAAGATTCACCACCTAAAGAGAAAAGTAAGCGAGTTGAGCAGCCTTCCAATACAAATGTAGTGATGTATGCTGATAAGAAGGATGCTCCTCCTTTCTTGTTAATTGTTAGATTGTGTGGGAAGAACATCCACAATTGTATGGTAGAATCTGGTGCATCAGCCGATGTAATGCCCTTAGGAATATGTAAAACTCTAGCGCTGACTCCCACCAAATCTGCCAAGGTCGTCACATAGTTAGATAAGACTGAGGTTAGTTTGATAGGAGAACTAATGAACATTTAGATGCAGTTAGCTTCAGACCCTAGGGTAAGCCAATTCATTAACATTCAAATCATAGATATACCCGTAAATTATGGAATGTTGCTAAGTAGAGACTGGTCCAAAACATTAAATGGATATATGGCCACAGATTTTTCACATATGTGGCTACCTTGGAGGGGTGTTCCAAACTAGATTAGAATAGAGGTAGAACCCAAGATGAAACACATGGTAACAGAGTATAACCAAACTAATGAAATACTATATGCTGTTGTTGAACCTGGTGTTTATAGGATTACCAATAAAGGGGTACAGATATTAATGCTGAATTTTGAGGAAAAGTTTGTTAGTAGGGAAGTATACATAGAGTCTCATGGAAATTCGTCTGAAGAAGAAAGGAATCCACTAAACTAATTTAGTGAATCCATTAGACAAGAAATGGAAGAGTGCATTAAACAAAATCTACCGATCCAATGTAAACTGTATAAGGACAAATGTAGAGTTCATGATAGGCCACACTCTGAAGAGAGTTGTAGAATATGCAAGGACATCATCGAATATGAATACAAAAAATTAATGAAGAAGATAGGGTTACAGGGAGAAAATGAGAATCCTGATCAACCACAGAGATGTGTTCAAAGTGATGTATACACTCTGATTTCAAATTTAGGAGAGGGAATAAAAGACAAGGGTAGTTGTCTTTCTGATTTACAGGCTACAAATACATATATGCAAGTTAACCAAATAGAAATGCCCATGAATAAATAGTCCAGCACCTCACAAGTGATCAAAGAGATAAAGCATGCCAAGGTAAAAGGTTAGAAAAGTAAAGATGGCATGTAGGCATTAAAATGTGATGGGTCCAAATCAAAACAGGGTGTGGGTGTGGGTATTGAACTTATAGATCCTTAGGGTAAATCATACCTAGTAGCATAGAGACTGCAGTTTTCATGTACTAACAATATTGCTAAATATGAAGCCTTAATTCTGGGACTTGTAATGGCTGTAAAGAAAAGGGTGAAAATGATCAGGGTATTTTTAGACTCTGAACTAGTAGTCAGACAAGTGAGGAAACTATACGCATGCAATTACAAGAAAATGATTTGTTATAGACATAGGGTATGGGGTTTGATAGAATCGTTTGATGCTTTCAACATAGAGCATATCCCCAGAGAATTAAATCATAGACCAGACACACTAGCAGTTGCTGCTAGCACATTAGAACCCTTGACACTATCAGGATTGAGGTGATTTGCTGTTGAGATAGTTAATGTTCCCAGTATCCCAGACAATGTTACACACTTTCAGGTATTTGGAGGGGATTAGCAAATTATTGATTTTTTGACTTGTAATGAGGTATTTGAAGCCCAAATCATTGATGAACAAGAAAGGCCTGAAATAACATGGGATGAGGAGGATATAATAAACTTGAAGAGCAACTCCTTACCCAAAGGGGTAATCAAATTAGAACAAATCTTTGATTTTGACGGAGTAGTGAAACAGAAAGACTTACCCAAAACTGAGGGGGGTAAGTGTGAACCATACAACTTAGGAATAGAACAAAACCCTCAGAATGTGTAGATTGGAAAGGTTTGCTCTAGGAAGATTAGGGAAGAAATTGCAGATGTATTGAAGGATTTAAAGCACATCATAGCATGGAAATATGAAGATTTGGAAACATACGATGCGTCCATTATAACTCACATGATACCTTTGAGACCAGAAGTTAAACCTTTCAGGCAAAAACAAAGGCCTGTCAACGCCATTCTTGAGCCTTTAATATTTGAAGAAGTAAAGAAGTTATTGTCTGCTAGGATAATTTTCCCAGTTGGATATTTAGCTTGGGTTGCTAACCTAGTACTGGTAAGGAAGAGAAACAGAGACATCAGATTATGCATAGACTTTAGAAATCTTAACAAAGCATCTGAAAAGGATAATTATCGTCTGCCTCCAATAGACGAAGTGCTGCAAGCAGTAAACAGAGCAAAGATGATGTCTTTTTTAGATGGTTTCTCGAGCTATAACCAAGTTTTAATTAATAGAGATGATAGATTAAAAACCACCCTCACTTGTAAATGGGGGAATTATGCACATAGGAGAATGCCTTTTGGTCTGATCAATGCAAGTGCCACTTTTCAGAGAGCCATGGATATTATGTTTTGTGGATTAACAAGTAAATGTATTGTGATCTATATGGATGATCTCACTATATATTCCAAGGATGCATCCACTCATGCTGAAGACCTCAGGAAATTACTTAAGTGATGTGAGAGGTACGGAATTTACCTTAACCCTAAGAAATGTATATTTGGTGTAATTGAAGGTAAATTATTAGGCCATGTCATTTCTGAAGATGGAATATCAATTGATCTAGATAGAATAGAATCAATAAAAAATTTGCAAATATCAAATAGTAGGAAAGAGCTAAAATCATTTTTTGGTAAAATTAACTTTGTTCGGAAGTTCATCACAGGTTTTGCAGAAATTGTACAACCGTTGAATACTATATTAAAGAAGGATGTGCAAATGGAGTGGATGCTTGTAGCTAGGGCTATGTTTGAAGATATTAAGGAGGCCATTTCTAACGCCCCTGTACTAGAGAGCCCAGACTACACCAAGCCATTTTACATATGCTCCTTTGCATCTTCCCATTTAGTAGCAACCGCTTTGACACATAAAGGAGCAGACAATGAAGAAAAACCCATTGCATTTATGAGCACGCCACTGAAAGATGCACAACTGCTATACCTGGACACCGAGAGACAAGCATTCGTGTTGATAAAAGCAGTAAAAAAGTTTAGACACTACATTTTTTGCAACCAGATCAAAGCCATAGTGCCAAAGGCAGCCGTGAAGATGCTACTGATGTAGAATGAACCTGGAGAAAAGAGGGCCAAATTGATCACCACGCTGTAGGAGTTTGATATAGAAATCATTCCCATGAAGCTGGTCAGTGGGTAGGCATTGGTACAAACAATAGCAAACACAGACCCAAATTTGATAAAACATCAGTATGTGCTGAATTCCCATGACACATCAGACTAGTATGGAGATTTGAATGCTTTTCTAATAGCTGGAAGGTACCCAAACAAGATGAAAGCTTCTCAAAGGAGAGCTTTAAAGATTAAAGCACAAAAATATATGGTACAAGGAGGTCTTCTATTCAGGAAGAACCATGATGGAATTTATTTAAGATGTTTGAACAGAGTTGAAGCGGATAAAGTGTTGATAGAACTGCATGATAAGTATGGAACTGGTCATGGTTCCCATCTAGCTACAACACACAAAATATTGAGAGCAGGCTATTATTGGCCTACGATGTTTAAGGATACAGAGAGTCACATCAAGAGTTGCCACATCTGTCAAACTGCAGCAGATAAGGGAAGGAATCAGGCTAACCCATTACAACCTATGATTGAATCAAGACCATTTGCACAATGGGGCCTGGATTTCATTAGAGTCATCAATCCTCCATCTTCTACAGGACACAAGTTCATACTGACGGTGACGGACTATTATACAAGGTGGACTGAGGCGGCATGCTGCAAGTTTTCTACAACTAAGGTAGTTATCAAGTTTCTTGAAGAAAACATCATCACCAGGTTTCGAACTCCCTATTCATTGGTATGTGATAATGGCCCTGCTTTTTCTTCTTTAAAGTTTTCTAAATGGGCATTTGAATACGAGATTGTTTTAAAGTTTTCCTCAAATTATTACCCTCAAGGTAATGGATTAGCTGAGTCTACGAACAAGATTTTATTAGATATAATCAAGAAGCTGATTACAAAGAATCCTAGAGAGTGGAATACCTTGTTAAGATACGCATTATGGGTAGATAGGACCAAGTTTAAAACAACTTTAGGTAGCACACCTTATCATTTAGTTTATGGGACTGATCCCATACTTCCAATAAATCTAAGAATACCAATCTAAAAGTTTGCCAATGAGTATTTAGGCTTTGATAATCATAGGGAAGCTAATCATAGGGAAGCTAGAATAGTACAAATGTTACAATTGGATGAGAAAAGAAATCAAGCCATCGAGAAGTTTGCCAAACACCAAGTGGTTGTTAAGAGGTGGTTTGATAAGAGGGCAAGAGTCAAAACATTTAGGATATCAGACTTAGTGATGTGCTGGGATAAAGCACATGAAAGAAAGGGAGTCATACAAAATTTGACAAACTATGGTTAGGCCCGTTGCAAGTTTCAGAAATAATAGGAGATAACACATTTAGACTTAGGACCTTGACTGGAGGAGACGTACCATTACCAGTTAATGGTCAACATTTGAAACACTACTTTCAGGCTTGAGGTAAAGGGCAGTCCTTTTTGTGTAATATAGTGTCAGTAATGTACAGTTTCCTTTTGTTGTTTCTTTTTTTGGTTTTATTGTTTGTATAGTTTTGTTTTCTGTTGCTTCCTATTTGCTATTTTTTTTTTTTTTCTGTTTGTACAGTTTTGTCTTCCTTTGCTTTTCTTGTACAGTCTGTTGTTTGGTAGTTTGTTGTCTCCTTAGCAGGGATCTTTGTTTTACTTTAGAGCATTAAGGGGGCAAGCCAGAAACCATTCAAATAGTATAAATTTAGAATATTCAGGCTAATTATTTGCAATTTATGCATAACTTGTTGTGATTGTCATGAATGTAGAGAGTTATTTATCTTCTAGAATTTCGTATTCAATAAATGTGATTGGGAATTCAAGAGAGGTTTCTCACGATGACACACCTAAAATCCTTGGGTTTGTTGAACCTACTAGTGTAGATATTAGGTGAAAAATCTGAGGTCACTCTTGCTACCATTACAATTCTCAGCTTAATTTCAGCAAGTGTCCACTCCTCGCATCATGAAGCAACAAATTGCTATATCTTGTGAAATATTTACCGAAGCATAAAGTAAAATAAATAAAGTATAGAGTATAAAAAAATAAGTAAGAATATAATAAAGTGGATTATACTGAAAATCTAGATTAAGCCATCTAAGTAACTCTACCGGGGCTATAGACACTTGCTGGCAGTGGGGCTCTACTTAGGAGAATTGTAACGATAACCTTGCGGGGGCTATGAACACTCGCTGGCAGCAAGGCTCTATCTAGTTGGCTATGAGGGAATATCCTCAACTACGTAGGCTAATGTCAATCACTGGTTTGTTTAATCGATATTCAAGATGCGAATAATTAATCACTTGCACACACTTAAACTGAAAATGAAAGTTCATGCACCATTATTGAATACCTTAGGTCTCAAGCTGAATAATAATTTGCAAGAAAGATAGTTGGAAGTTATGGATTTATTTCATCTAGTTTTCTTGAACACTTTGAATTTAATTGTTTTGTTTGGTTGCTAGTTGTTGTGATGTTCACAACATGCCCCATTTTACTCCTTAGCAAAATGAGGACCCCTGTTGTTGCTTTGCTTTTTTCGCTTTTGGTTTGTTGTTATGTTTGCTGGTAAAGGGAAAAAAATTGTAAACCTTGTTTAAAATAGAGAAAAATACATTTTCAGTACCAGGGCATGATATGGTTGGATTCCTTGTGAAAAATGAGCTAGAGTTGCTTTTTGAACCATCTTAAAATTTGCCATATTTTGCAAGTTCTGATTATTTAAAGTCAAATGGACATTCAAGTTTTTAGATCAGGTTTTGCATGATACAAAGTCAGTTGTAGGTCCTTCTCCTTATAGGCATTTGGTTAAAATTTTGAAATATACATCTAGGATGGATCTGAAGTGGTTTCAAGTTAAAATGAATTGATGTTTTGGACCCACTTTGTATCTCACGATTGTTTGTTTGGAAGGAAAAATGCATAGGTGCACTTATAAAATGGCAGACCCAGGGGGTTACAATACAATGTTAACACATTTGATATTTGGCATAATGTATATTTCATATCTATATTAAAAACATACAACAAAGTATACATTATGCAGATGCGAAAAGAGGGGGGGAAGTTAAGATAAGTTGAATCATTGTATATTTGCAACTTGAATATCCGGGGATGCAAGTGTTGGCCATCGGTATAACAATTGCCGTCGACAATGTTTGGTTTTGTCTCGTCGAAGGTTGTGTCTCCCCAATGAACAATGCCCATCGGTGTAACATTGGATATTGGCAGTATTTGAAAATGTCTTGCTAAGGGTTATGGTTACACTGATAGAAGGAAACAAAGGGCATCGGCTAGAGAATGGCGATCGGTGAAGTTCTAAATTGCTTTACTGATATCTTAAGTCACACCAATGGGTGAGAAAAGACTTAGCCGAATATTGAAAGGGGCCATATCGGCCAAACAATAGTGGTCAGAGTGAAGTGTTAAGCCTTCACTAATAGAGAGGAGTCAAGCCGATATAAGGTGATCAGCATAACGAATAACGATCGGAACAAACACTTTAGGCTTTCACTGATGGAAGAACTTACGCCGATGGATAAAAGAAGTACGTGCCGATTAACAAAGGAAACATCACCCAAACAATGGTTATCGGCCAAATAGTTTTTGGACTCGCCGATAAGGAATATCACGCCGATGGGTGGGAAATGGCAAGATAGTAAGAATTTAAAGAGCATTTAGGGCCCGAGTGCATATTTTCAGTTAATGATGGTTGACTCGGCTAGTTTAAATGTTAAAATGCATTCTAAACACGTGATTTTCATGGATTCAAGACCTGATTGATGTTTTCACATGGTCACACCTTGACTTGATCAGATGTTTTAGTTTCCTACTATTCATTTGATGAAATAATACTTATTGCTAATCTGTTCTTTTTGTAGGTTTGCAGTTGAGCGGGAGCTGAAGCTTGATGGCGGTGACATCACAGAGGAGGAAATTAGATCTCAGTAGTAGAGAAAGAGAAGGATGAAGGGTGAGGAAGTCAATGATCTTCATTGATCAAGACAAAATGCAGCTGAGGACATTACTGCAGCAGACCACAGAAGTTAATATTGAGCTGCTGGGGTTTCCAGAATGGTATATTTTGCCCAGATTGGATGTATACTTAGAGATATTTTGGGAGACTTTTTATCTAGCATTTATTGCTGTAACCAGAGGTTTGAACTATTGTTTAACTAGGGTTTTTTGAGATATAGTGAGGACAATCAGAGTCTTTATATTGTGCCTCTCTACATTGTAATATTTTACACAGGGGCTACTTAGAAATTGGTAGTAGCAGAGAGTCTTTTGAGAATAGCATTTAGAATAGAAGGACCTTTGAGTTTAGAAGTAGAAGAAGGAGGTCGCCTGTGTCTACAATAAGGAATGTGTGGAACATCTGGCTTCCTTACTGTATCTGTAAAGCTTGTAAGTTTTTCTGTAGTTTGATAAATGAAACTAAGAGTTATTCCGACATTGTAAATCATATATGACTGTCTATTTCTAATACAATTGAATCTGGAATTCTGCATCTATCTTCTAAGTGTTTTCTTGCTCTTCATTGTGTTTTGAAACATTTTCTCTTAAAGCTTGCAATTTTAAGTGTATGTTTGTGAAAATGCTCAGAACTTACATTTAAGGTTTTTTGTCTGTGAATTTGATCAAGTTACTGTATGATTTATATAGTGCATAACAGAACAATTAGATCCTTTGGTAGATTTAAATGAGGTTTTAGATTAGATCTTTCTAACTTTTCCCAACCCATCTAAAATACTTAGCTGAAAATGCAGAATTTAAAGGAAATTGTCCCAAATTTGAAGGAGTATGCATAACAGAGTTGAAAGTAGATAGTTTTCATAAATACTTAAGAGGAGAAGGCTGCAATAATTCAAGAAAACCATTAAAAGCTTTGCAGCACAGTAACACTTTTATGTAAAGAATGAGCAAACACACCCATATTTCATGATCTCTTTGCATAGTTTGAGGCTAGTAAACCAACAAGAAACCCTAAACTACGTAAGGCCCCTTGAACATTACAACTTCACATCGACCAACTAAATTTGTCCAATAGGTCAAGACCTGACCATATTAAACTTGGGATTAAGTGAATCTTAACCGATTCCTTCATATCTTTAACGTCAGTTTTGGTTCATTTTATGTGAATTTTAAATAATTGTTATGATTGCATGAAAACAATCATCAACACAACCTAATATAACAATGAGGGGAGCTAGGAAGGATTCATAGATGCAAATTTCTCAAAATAGTCACGAACCACCACAATCAAACTCACATATAGGCCACCAGGGTTTTGCAGCTCAGAGCTCAAGAAACACAATTGATCAAAATGCAAATGATGAGAAAATAAACATAAAACTAAATTAAAAGGCTTCTCATACATGTGTGGGAGAACTACATTTAATGCAGCTTCGAGGGTAGTTAGGGTTGGGTCATATCCTACATTGTCGGAGCCTACCTTTTGGTCATGTCGAAAGGCTAATCTCTAAAATTTTGATAAGGGTGACACTCTACCCCACACTATAATCCTCATAGTCAGGATGTCGGGGATGTTTCTACAGTCATTCAAAAATGAACAACCTTGTCAATCTGAGAGGTGCTCGTAGTGGAATTCGAGCTTTTGGGGATGATTCTGCTGTTGCAACAGAACAACAAATCCTAAAATTCTAACAAAGCTCAGTCACATCTAAAGGAAAGAACAAGTAAAAAAACTCACGTCAAAAGGGGCCCCCTTCTTTTGCTTGGCAATAGAATGGGGTGTGTTGGGAAAGGTCACAATAGATAGGCCAATGGTTTGTTAAATATGATTATAACATCTCATCCTTACCTAGGATGGTCTCAGATGACTCACTAATTGTCATCCATGCTAACTTAAGGGGTACCAAGAGATCATTCCCTTTTAGATTCAAATTAATGTGGCTTTTACATGTGGATATCAAGGCTAATATTAAGGGGTGGTGGAACATACAAGTGTAGGGATCCACCATGTATAGAGTTATGTACAAGCTAAGAAACATCAAGATGTAGGTTAAAAATGGAATAAAGATTCTTTTGGGAATATTTTTAAATAGAAAGAGGAAGGTACTCAAAAGTTGGTTGAACTACAATAACATATCTAATCCTTAGGAATAATTCACAAGGAAGCTTAGGAGGAAGAATGTCTTTTGGTAGATATTCACTCCCTTATTAAAAAGGAAGAGATGTACTAGAGGTAAAGATCAAGATTGGTTTGGTTAAAGCAAGGAGATGACAACAAAAAGTTTTCCATATGATTTCCCTCAAGCATAAAACAACTAACAAAATCAAATAAATTAGGGAAGATAGGGATCCTTTTTCTGAGGATGCCATAAGGGATAAAGTTGTTCAATATTTCATGAATATCCTTATGAAAGATAGTGCTCCCTCCTTTTTGGAAAAAGAGATTCTTGAGGTTATCCTCAGTTTAACTGAGAAGAAAGATGATGCTGCTATGTTATCCCCAATCACCATGGATGATATTAGAGGAATGGTTTTTTTCTTTTAACAATTATAAGGTGCTTGGTTTGGATGGCTTTCCCCATTTTTATTTCTAATTATTTTAGTATATTCTAGTAGAGGACATTAAGAAGGTTGTTCATGACTTCCTCACCTAGGGGTAACTCCTTAGGGAGCTTAATACTACATTTCTAGTGTTGATTCCTAAGAAGGAGGGGGCTATAGAGTTTAATGATTTTAGGTCCATCAACTTACGTAATTCATTGTATAAAATATTTTTAGAAACTCTATCCCTTAGGCTCCAAACTATTCTACATTTTATCATCTCACCTCAATAGAGTGAAACTGTGAAAAACTAACAAATCTTGGATTCCATAGTGATGGTGCACATAGTCTTACATTCCATAGATAAGAGTTGGAAAGACACCTTTATCCTTATGCTAGACCTTATGAAGACCTATGATAGGGTCTCTTGGAGATTTTTAGGAAGGATCTCAAAAGATTTGGTTTTGGAAGGAATTTCATTAATATAATTACCAAATGCATTTCTATGCTCATATTCTTAGTGATTGTCAATGGCTCTATAGCTAGTTTCTTCGATGCCTCTAGATTCTTTTTGGGTTTTTCTTTGGTGGGAAAAGTTCAATTAGTGATGGCTTTACTGTAGAACTTATTGGTGTATTATATGTCCTTGCTGAAAATATTGTCTAAGTATGTGGAAAATATTGAGTAGATCCAAAGGCATTTCCTATGGTCTAGTTCCAATGAGAACAAAATAATCCCTTTTGTTATGTGGGATCAAGACTTTCCAAGTTTGTTGAAGGAATAAGTATAAATAAGTTGAAGCTTTTCAATAAGGTGCTCAATGCCAAACTTGCATGGAGGGATATATAGAAGAAAATGAATGGAATATGATCATTAAAAAAATATTCTAAGTAAGTACCCAAATCCATTCTTTCAAATTATAAGCACCCCTGTAGATCTAACTTATGGAGAAATATTTATTCTTTGAAGGAGATTCTAATAAAGGAATCTAAATGGAAGTTAGGTGCTAGAAACAATATCATATTTTGGGATGATTGTTGAATCTTAGATACAGATTTGGGATTGAAGAATGAGTTGGAGACCCTTATGATATATTACAACTAGATAGTTGGGGAGTTTGTTGCTGATTATATCATTGTGATCACTAGGATTAAGGAGTGGAGTAATCTGAGAGTTTTTCCCATCTCCTAGGCTACATTTTTTTCTACCCCTCTCTTGATAGGTCTTCTTGGTTTCCATTTCCCATGTTAGATAGCTATGGGCTCTTTGGTGTTAGCTCCATCCCATTTTGGTCTATTTTTAGCTTCATCTTGTTTTTCTCTTGTGGCCTCCTTCTCTTTTGAGACTATGTGCTCCTCTCTTTGGAACAAGGACTTTCTTCCTAGAATCAGTTGATTCCTCTAGGTTGCTACTTAGGATAAAATACTCACTATTGATAACCTAGTCAGGCATGGCTTTTCCATTCCCAATTAGTGTATTTTATTCCTTTCTAATGCTAGATCAACAAACCCCTCACATCTTCTGGGGTGTTGGGTGTAACATCCATCTTCTAAAACACATAATAAAAGTAGAATTTTACCATAGAGTAACTCAAAAAGGTAAATAAAATGAGAGAGAATAATTTTTTCTTTTATTCAACTAATAATCAAGTAACTACAATTAAATATTTCTTTTACAAAAATACAATAACCATATTGTCTTTCTCATTTACAATGTTTACAAATGTAATTACATTACATGTAAAAATTTGGATTAAGTACTGCATCTGAATATCCAACATCTTTATTACAAGTTCTAGCATGTTTCCTACTTGGAGAGAGAGCGTCTTTCCAATGATTTACCTCCAACCATAGACCAGTGGTCTCCCACACATCTTCCACATAGGAAGTGGCCCTACCCTTCATGAGCAATATAGACCTTAGGTGACCAGTTGTTATTTGCCTTTCTCAAGTACATAGTGTTGTATTCTACTCAACTGTATCAACCATACAACCCTACATACCCTCTAGCTAAGTATGATTTCTGATAAGATGAGCAATCAAAATACAGTGAACCGACAATGCATACAGCAAACAAATGCATTACTTTGGCCAAAGTTTTTAATATCAATATTGTTCATATGAACATAGTTGTTATGTTCACCCACCCCTACTTGACTTGGATAATGTCATATTCTTGCAGTTATTCACCTTGACTATCTTTACATAATTGGTTTAATCATCATGTCCTGATAATAGTCTACTTAGACTTACATAAGTCTAAATGACATAAACCTTCATTTGGTTCCTAATTGACTCTAGGGTTTTAAAACAACCCTTGAATAATACAATACTTCTACATTTATCATATCTCATTAAAGATTATAATAGACCTTTGGTTTAACACAACCATAAATAGGTTTACAATAAATCTTTCTAAGGTATTATCTTCTATTCAACAAGAATATGAATACCTATTCAATTAAACCCTGCATGATGCCATTGATTATCACTACATAAATATACTCATATATTCTTTTACACAAAGTTATTTCTATATAGACAGTCTATTACTACAAATTGGTTTACTATAGGCTGAACTTATCATGATTCTAGTATATACATGAAGAGATCTTTGACACTTTATCCTGTTCATCTAACTATACTTAGTTTTTCTATCATTCCAAAAGGTTACCTCATAGTCACCATAGATCACCAAGAATCTAGGTTCTTTGAATGAGATATCATTTAGACAATGCACAGAAATGAAAACAAGATTGGTTTCAAATAAAATTGACATCATTAAATACTCTATTCTGTATTACTCTTGGTTGGTGAGTTTACTAAATGAATACCTTTACACTAATCTCATTGAGACTTTAACACATAGTTTTCCTATGATAAAAATAGTTGACTTATTTCTGAAAGATTGCTCTCTTCAACTAAGTGACTAGTTTTCTAAACATTAGAAGACTATAACAGTTTCCATTAAAGAAAGTTCATATATATCCTGAACAATAGAAGGGTCTACCTATCGGTTAAAGATAGATGCAATATCAACTCACTATGATTATTCAAAACTGATTTCAATGCAAGAGCTTGCATCAGCCTTTTCAGGCTAAATGATGCTTCTTGGTTATACTAAAACTCTCATACACCATCGACTTAGACAAACAAGTCACAACAATAGTATTCAAGTTGACGCAGTCGGCCTATCACATTGCATAGTTTATAAAAAATACTGACAGGATAACCAAACTCAATTAAATGATTGTCCATGACAAACATTCATTATGATTATCTTTGTCTTATAAAAGATGACATGTAGGAATATCTACCTGACAACGTTGGCTTACAACATCGGCTTACAGAGGTGTATGGACCAGTGGTAAGCTTTTGTGTTCATCCTAGATGACCACACTCTTACTTAATCTTTACTAGCTTCCTCACTGCCCGCCACAAATTTCCTTCTACTCCTTAACCAGACCGTTCAAACAAAACATAAGCACTTCCTAGATATGGCATCAACTATCCAATCTGTGGCTTTAAGATCTTAAAACGGACTCATAATGAGTCATCCTATCTGTTTGCTCCCACTCTAAGCAGTTCTAAAAACTCATTAAATTCCAACGGCAATGCTAAATGGTTTGACTCCAAACATAGCTATAAATGTATAAACACTAACAAGTGTTGATTATGAAAACATCATTTGAGGAGATCATTGATGGCAGTTGAGTTATCCGCCACTCCTATAAGAGGCCGCTAACTCTTAAAATAGACTTAAGCAATCAATTATTGTTAATGAGTAAATTTGATCCATCGTGCTTTTAACATTTAAGGCATTCCTCAATAGATGTCTATGGCTGCTCAACCTAAAACCATACTAATATATCATGAGGTATTTCCTCATTTGACTCATATATATATATATAGATTTGATTAAATCAAATATTATTTACATATCATTATCTCTATTTGATTTTATGATTTAATCAATAAGAGAATAATACTAAAACAAAAGTTACGGATAACGTGATTGAGTTGAGCTAGTCTCATCATCACGATCCGTCGACAAAGCACGCCATCTTAACTTAACGATAAAGTCTTAACATTAAGAATTGGTTAAAACACTTCAAGTGACTTAGTAATAATATAACAACCTTTTTACGACAATAACATTGTAATATTTATGTTAAACGTAAATAGTCGTAAATCAAACTTAACAGCATCATTAACATTATTAATGACTAAGATGACTTAATATGACTTAGAAAGATTTTAAAACAATATCGACTACCTTTCGATTAGGTTTGAAAGTGAACTGACAAGACAAGGCTTACCTCTTATGACACATTGGTTCACATTTTCGTTAAACACATTGGTTAAAGAAATATTTCCTTCCTATAAATATGGCTATAATAAATCTCAAGAAAAAAGATCAATGGACTATCTTACGAGTACAACTACAAAAAAATAAAGGTAATTCTTACCATATCTATAAACTGACATACCTATATTTAGAAAAATCTATGTAAAGATGTGGAGAGATATCATTCTCAAGGCACCTTTAGAATGATAACTCTCAACATATGTATGTATGTATATGTGTATATGTGTATATATGTGTAGACACCCAAAATTGACCATGTCCTAACAACACGTCAAACATGACATTCAACATCTTCCACCCTAGGAGTACCCTTAACATTCCCCCTTCCATTAGTCCATTAATTAAATAAATTATATATTATTTAATTAATCAAAAATATCCCTTTCACAAAATTAATTAAATAGATTATACTTATTTATTTAAATAATTTAAATCCTTTTCCCTCTTCACAAAATTAATTAATTAAATTATATTTATTTAATTAATTCTAAAGTCTCACATCATATCTCATTAATTAATTAAATAATTTCATTATTTGATTAATTAAGATAAAAATCCTAGTTTCCATTTTCATATTCCACTTGTCATGATTAGGTCCACCCTCATCCACTTGCCATAAATATCAAATTAAAAATCCAAAAAGAGTCACATGTCCAGCTAAAGTTAGTTATCTAGATTCATTGAACCTAGACACTTGCTCAAAACTCAAACTAACTTTGTATCTCCACCACTCATTTCCATACTACATATTATAATCCTAGCTATTCACATAAGGATAAGCCCTAGAAGCCTCTATCCTTTCCCTAATTCCTCTCTCAATCCTATCCATCCATTTTTCTTTAATCCTAGTCATTCACATAAGGATAACTACTAGGAGCCCCTATCCTTGCCCTAATTCCTCTCACTCAATCCTATCCATCCATTTATATTTAATCTCAACTATTCACATATGGATATGGCCTAGAAGCCTCCATTTTTTCCCTAATGTTGTCTCATTCAATCCTAGCCATCCATCTCTAATCAAATCTTATCCATTTATCATATCATCCAAAAATCTATAAATCAATCCTCAATCAAGCCATAAAAATCAAGAGCTTTTAAGGTAACGTTATGCTATTAAAGTGAGCAACCAACAAGCAAGCTTATCATCAAGCAATCATTGAAGCACAACCACCATTTACATGGTGCAACAAGAGTTAGTTTGGTAATATTTTCTTATGTTTTGATTTGGTTCTGCTAACCCTTCCCTCAACCTGAGGTGATTTTGAGCATGAAATAGGAGTTTTCATCTTATGAATTGTTTCTAATTTTCGTTTCATATTTTATAACACAAAATTTGTATATATAGATACATACATATGTGTATATATGTATATGTATGGGTATATGTATATGTATATGTATATGTATATGTATGCATCTTTACATATATACATATACATATAGATACATACATACAAATATATATACATACATACATACATGAGACTACATAAGAGTTTGATTTATAGACACTTAGAGGTTGAATTATTTGGTATCCTTGTTTCTCTACCTAAATTTATTGATACACGTTATTTGGAAACCAAATTATTTTCTATCCTAACCTATTCACTTGGATTGTTATGAGTTTAATGATATCTTTGAAAATTGTACAGTAAAATCACATCATCTAAAAAATATATCTAAGCTAATAAATTGAATAAGAGTAACAACATTTCAATTACCCTAGATAAAAGAGATGAGTTTAGATAGGAACAAAAAATATTTTTAAATTGACAAAGATAGAAAGATGCTCTTAGCTCTCTATGTGAAGGGGAATATTTTGTTGAAATGGGAAAAGGAAAAAATAGAACCATAGACCATGTTTTCTCTGCCCTTATTTTTGTAAAGAATTATATCCTTTTGTGTCCTCTTATCTATTATGTGGAAAATGGGATCTAAGCTAATTAATACTCTTAACCTAAGTCAATCCTTCTCCACATAGCATTGGAACACAAGACTTTCAAGACTTGGTTCTTAGATATCATCCACAAGGGAGAGCTAAGTTGTTTAGGGCTCTATTCCTTTGGTGTAAAAGGAGGATTGATCACTAATGAATTGATCTAAAGATATGTAATACAAAACCTTAAATGATAGATCTGACAAAAATATACAAATGAATGTTACAAAGATGAAACATGGAAGCAAAACAAAGAAACAAAGGTTTAGATAGAACCTATGATAGAAAGTAGGAGTAGATATGAGAGGACCTCAAAGCTAGGGTGCCCTTGTCCTACAATTTTTGGGATGATTTTCTTTTGACAAATGATCTATGTACCCATTCTCTGATTCCTTTTATTGCCCTATGAGAAACTTCTAGATGTGATCTGCACATACACAAATAGAGGAAAATGGTTTTGGCTATATAGGAGTTTGCCTTAGTCAAACCCTTGTTTTAGTATTCCTACCTCATAGATAGCCAGATTAGAGAAGATCAAATAGTGTGTGATCCTAACCTTGTGTACATATAAGATTGTAAATGAGTAGAAAACCATAGGATTAATCAAAAAACCCTAACCCTATATGACTCAAGAATATAGAATGATCAACTCAAGAGAAGTGTCTCACTCAAGGAAACACTAACCTTCAACTCAAGGAAGGTGGATAAATCTAAAATCTATAGAATAAGAAGATGTTGCAACCATATCCAATCACAATGATGTAGGTACTCGACAAACTCAAGTTGGTGGTTCTAACCCTTCATGCAAGAAGGAACAAGATAGACTCAAGATCTTGCCTCCAAATCCACCATAATCCTTATCAATAGTGTGTAGATCAATATTCCAACAACAAATAAACCTGCAATAATTTATAAGTTTGCAATAATATTGAGATAGAAAATAGTTCTCTAGATTCTTTAAAGTGTTTTCAAGGTCTTGTTTAAATATGAATCTCAAGGAGGGAAAATATTCAAATATTAGAGGCCAACAGAGCACAGGATAAAAATGTCAAGATCGACATCACATCACACAAGACAAAGTTGACACCATCAGAGGATTTAAAACTCTGCAAGATATGGGAGGACACTAGCATCTGGGCATTATGGTCCTAGATAAATCACTCTGGTAATTCAATATCACCAAGATCTTAACACTGCCCTATGTTCTAGCATTTGATCAATGGTAATAGTTTAGTAAAGTTTAGGAAGATTTAGGAGGGTTTAGGAAAGTTTAGGAAAGTGGGGCACTTCTCTCAAGTCAAGGGTAAGGCCAAAGCTAGAAAGTGGTCCAAAAAGTGGACTCATGAACTAGACACCAAGGCAGGTGCTAAACAGAATGTAAAATTGTGCTTCCACTGACAGAGAGTACAATTTATGATGGTACATTTAGCCCCTAATTTAGCGCTTGTATGACATTGTGTTCATAAGAAAGATAAAGTATAGGAAAGAAAATAAGCATGTAAAGGATATCAAAAAGAATACTAAAGAGGACATAGAATGCTATCAATTGAGAGAATGGAGCCCCCGATCATGAACCTACAAAGCCATAATGTTAGGGATTGCATCAGGAAAAACACTTTGTTAGGGAAAGAAAAAACCATCCTGTAGAAAAAAAGATGTAATAGTCTAGAAAAACTTCTAAGAGGAATGAGAGTGTGATCTAGAGTGAGACTCATGGGTAGATATATGCCCCTTATTTTTCCTTGCTTAGATGGACGTAGAAATAGGGTGATGTTATCTCTACTACAAGTTTTTAGGGGTTTTGATGAATATTCCTTAATTAGGGTCATTTGATAAAATAACATTGAGATGAAAGGAATATGATGAGAAAGAGGGTAGAACCAGGATTCCAGTGCAACAAACGGTATGAAAATTGAAGTTTTCTAGCCCAATTTGTGAAGGTTTGAATGAAGAATATTTGAATAGAATGGTAGGATGTTATGGTGTTTTTCTCTAAATAGTACGTAGGTTTTCATGACTTACCATCTCATTTGTCTTTTACATTTTTAAAAATTTTGGAGGATCTCAAGTGATCATGAGAGTGATGATGCCACGTAGACTGCATTATCAATCTCCTAGGTTGGATGAGCTAAGGGATTGCATAGCACAGGGCGTATAGGCATGCTAGGTGAGCCCAAGCTTTTGATTCATGCTTATGATTTTTTTTATTTATATGTCAATTTGAAGGATTATGTGCTAAACTAGGCCTTGAGGAGTGATAGTTTCCTCCTAGAGCACCAAATTCTTGCTAGGGCACTAGGGTCCTCATAGGGCACTAGTGTCTAGTCACTATGCTAGTGCGTTGTGAGATGTTTCTAGAATTTGGAAGTTTGAACTTTATATGAAACTTACTTTGTGTGAGAATGATAGAATATGGTTTGGTGTTGATTCATAGGTACCCCTAGTTGTGTGTGAGCATTCAAGAAGTCACTTATACACATTGCTATGTGGTCATGCCAAGACACTTTTTGGCATAGAGGTTGGTCACCTTAGAGATATTGGATTATGGTGGGTGTACTCGATACCCATTGTTAGATATCATGATATGATGTTGATGGCACTCATGGAGCTATGGGATGGATACACATCTACCTTCCATCTTCTAATGAGGGAGATGACAGCCACACTAGAGGATGTGTACCAAATCCCATGGTTACTTGTGAGAGGCAAGACCATGAGTATTGATAATTATCAATTAGAGGAGAACATTCAAGCAATCTAGATGTATTGTCTCAACCACATTATGCCCTCGAGTACCACAGGGTGGATTCATATATCTTGGTTAGAGTAGAGTGTTGTGGTCACACCAGTTTTACATTACATCTTCATCACTACCATCACACTCGTGGTTACACAGGATGGACATGGCACTCACCTTCAAGTAGGCCCTGTACATACTATCAGAGTGATGGAGGAGTATCTAGGAGGGTATACTCCTAGGAATGGAGTATGTTAGCTCACTTATACCATGATTTAGGTAATATGTGCATCTCGAGTACCACAGGCTGGATTCATATATCTTGGTTAGAGTAGAGTATTGTGGTCACACCAGTTTTACATTACATCTTCATCACTACCATCACACTCGTGGTTACACAGGATGGACATGGCACTCACCTTCAAGCAGGCCCTGTACATACTATCAGAGTGATGGAGGAGTATCTAGGAGGGTATACTACTAGGAATGGAGTACATTAGCTCACTTATACCATGATTTAGGTAATATGTGCATCATGAGGTGCGTAGCTCGATAACTTGCACCCTTCTCCAAGTGTGGGCATTCGAGCATATCACATGCATGAGGTCAATGGGGTTCCTAATAGGGCATTTCTAGACATGTCCATGAGCACACGCCTATGCACTAAGGAGGGAGTGGAGGTGTGGTGATTTATTATATTGGAGAGTGAGAGTTGATAGATTAGAGCGTGATGATATCATGTTGAGACCGTATAGAGGTTGTAGAGCATGGATGCTTGAGATTTGATAGCTGGCAAGGATGTAACATGATCAGCTTCTAGCTAGTCACTTTGATCACATCTTCGTGCCATTATACTATGATTGAGTGATGAGGAAGTTCAGACATGTGTAAAGAGTTCCTGCCACTCAACTAACATATGTAC
Source organism: Cunninghamia lanceolata (assembly GCA_027924645.1). Classification (NCBI taxonomy): domain Eukaryota; kingdom Viridiplantae; phylum Streptophyta; class Pinopsida; order Cupressales; family Cupressaceae; genus Cunninghamia; species Cunninghamia lanceolata. Next base: position 2,485,107 of record BSBN01001110.1, read on the forward strand.
GCTTGGCTCATAGTGCAGTGAGGCCTAGAGATGAGGCTTGACCCACTAGTATTGATGTTGCATTGAGTGATCTAGATGATGAGGGATAGGATGGAGTACCCATGTCTGACATCTATGATGTGGGTGTGAGCCTAACATACACAACTTGGTGGAGCACTTTTTGTCATGCTCCTATATTTCTATTAGACTTTTTATCCTGCTCAAAGGGATGACTTAAGAAAGGAGGAGAGGGATAGAGAGAGATGATGATTGTGGTGATATTGATGAGGAAGAGGAGGATCATCTAGTGTTAATAGTAGGAGGGAGATGGTGCCAAGGAGAGGAGGATAATGATGTTGCTAAGAGGAGAGCTAGGGCTTGACCTCATGCATCATGGTCACTACCTACTGCATGTGGAGTGTGGAGTTGACATGAGCATGGGGAGTTGAGTAGTGCTACTTCTATGGTACCTCCAACAATTCTAGTGACTAGAGACTTAGTAGCCATTGGCCTTTTAGTCGACTATGAATAGAAAGTCAACGATCTAGATGAGAGAGTTACATGATGTTATGATTTGAGATTAAGTAGAATAGTATATGTTGATATTGAATTATTTTGATATACATAATGAGATTTTTTATACAAACTTGTTTCTATCTTGTAGTTGGTACATAAGCATGGCCTGACTGAGTGCATCGAGTCACAGCAGAGGTGGTGCCTATCGTGCATACTTAGCAGCTAGTATGGGTTAGTTATAGGCCACAACAGACAACAGGAAGACATGTAGATGTATTTGAGCCTATTGCACAACTAAGAGTGGCTTACAAGAAGGCCATTCAGAGAGCGTCAAGTGTTGATGTGCCATGAGAGTCCTTTGAGATAGAGTGAGACCAGGCGATCCAAAGGGCATCAAGTGCCGAGGTGGCACGAGATACCTTTGAAATATAGCTAGGTTAGACTCTAGTGGAGGTTCATTCATCTAGGGTAGGACCAACACCAATGATGGACCATCTACTTGTGAGAGAGCTATGAACTGAGAGAGATCAACTACAATAGTTGTATTCAGATGCTCAGGTGGAGGCAGCAGAGCTTAGAGGGTATGTCTAGGGCCTGCAAACACAAAGTGCATTTAGGAGTCACTCATAGTCTGTAGAATCACACAAACATCCATCTATCACACAACCACATCTGTGTCTCAAGGACTTAAGTACCCACGGTCCTATAGATTGATGAAACTTGTTGTTCTATATATATATGTATATATATATAAATACATATATAAATATATACATATACATATACATATATATGTATGTATATATACGTATATATATGTGTGTATATATATATGTATATAGATATATGTCTATACATATATCTATATACATATATGTATGTATATATCTATATACATATATGTATGTATATATATATGTATATATACATACATATATACGTATATATACATAGACATGTATGTATATATATACATATATATACATATAAATACATATATATATGTATATATATGTATATATATACATATATAGATACATATATATACGTATACATGTATATGTATATATACGTATACATATACATAAACATATATACATATATGTATATGTATATATGTATATATGTATGTATATATACATATATATATGTATATAGATATATGTCTATACATATATCTATATACATATATGTCTATAGATATATGTATATACATATATCTATATACATATATGTATATAGATATATGTATAGACATATATCTATATACATATATATATACACATATATATATGTATATGTATATATGTATATGTATGTATATATACATATACATATACATATATATGTGTGTGTGTGTGTGTGTGTGTGTGTGTGTGTGTGTATGATGATGATGATGATGATGATGGTTTAATAATTTGCTACAGTTATGTAATTAACATTGTGGATGAATTATCTGAATGTATTCTAACAAGTAATTTTCAAGATTAAGAAAACTATTCTAAGAATTCAAGATAATTACACATTTATCATGAATGAAGAAATCATATGTCAAATAGATAAGAAAAATTAGCTATCTAACATGATGTGCTTTAAATAAATGCTAGCATAACATTGAGAAATGAAATGATGTAATATAAATTTCTTAAAATATGATTAAGCATAGTATCTATGTAAGTGAATAGTATTGATGGGTTCTTTGAGAGGTGTACCATTCATTGTCAATAATTTGCATGCATTTGATCCATGGACTTCAATGATGACATAAGGTCCCAATCAATTCAGGTTGCACTTCCTTTTTTCACCTTGAGGAGCATTTATATTGCATTGAGTATTGTAAAGTACCAAATCATGAACCTCAAATGAGCGATGGATGACATGTTCATTGTGGCAATGTTAGATAGACTTTTGATCAGCTTGGAGATGTTCAAGAGTAAACAAAAAGAGTAAAACCAACTTGATATAACAATGAGGGCAGATAGGAAGGATTCAAAGATGTAAATTTCTCAAACACAGTCACCAACCACCGCAATCAAACTCACATACAAGCCACCATGGTTTTGCAGCTCAGAGCTCAAGAAACACAATTGATCAAAATGCAAATGATGAAAAAATAAACATAAAATTGAACTAAAAGGCTTCCCACATGTGTGTGGGAGAACTACATTTAATACAGCTCCGAGGGTAGTTAGGATTGGGTCATATCCTACATCGTCAGAGTCTACCTTTTGGTCATGTGGAAAGGCTAATCTCTAAAATTTTCACAAGGGTGACATTCTACCCCACACTATAATCCTAAGAGTCAAGATGTCGGGGATGTTTCTATAGTTAAATGAACAATCTCGTCAAGTTGAGAGGTGCTCATAGTGGAATATCAAGCTTTTGGGGATGATTCCACTATCATGCCAGAACAACAAATCCTAACAGTCTGACAAAGCTCAGTCACATCTAAAGGAAAGAACAAGTAAAAAAACTCAAGTCAAAAGGTGCCCTGTTCTTTGGCTTGGCAATAGAATGGGGTGTGTTGGGAAAGGTCACAATAGATAGGCCAATGGTTTCTTAAATATGATTATAGCATCTGATTCCTACCTACGGTGGTCTCAGATGACTCACTAATTATCATCCATGATAACTTAAGGGGTAACAAGAGATCATTCCCTTTTAGATTCAAAATATTGTGGATGTTACATGTGGATATCAAGGCTAATATTAAGGAGTGGTGGAACATACAAGTGTAGGGATCCACCATGTATAGAGTTATGTACAAGCTAAGAAACATCAAGACATAGATTAAAAATGGAATAAAGATTCTTTTGGGAATATTTTTAAATAGAAAGAGGAACCAACTCAAAAGTTGTTTGAACTACAATAACATATCTAATCCTTGGGAATCATTCGCAAGGAAGCTTAGGAGGAAGAATATCTTTTGGTAGATATTCACTCCCTTATTAAAAAGGAAGAGATGTACTGGAGGTAAAGATCAAGATTGGTTTGGTAAAAGCAAGGAGATGACAACATAAAGTTTTCCATATGATTGCCCTAAAGCACAAAACAACTAACAAAATCAAATAAATTAAGTAAGACAGGGATCTTTTTTTTGAGGATGCCATAACGGATAAAGTTGTTCAATATTTCATGAATATCCTTACGAAAGATAGTGCTCCCTCCTTTTTGGAAGGAGATATTCTTGAGGGTATCCTTAGGCTAACTGAGAAGAAAGATGCTACTGCTATGTTATCCCCTATCACTGTGGATGAGATTAAAGGGATGGTTTTTTTATTTTAAGGGTTATAAGGTGCTTGGTTTGGATGGGTTTCCCCATTTTTTTTTCTAATCATTTTGGGATATTCTAGTAGAGAACATTAAGAAGGTTGTTCATGACTTGAAACTCCTTAGGGAGCTTAATACTACATTTCTAGTGTTGATTCCTAAGAAGAAGGGGGCTATAGAGTTTAATGATTTTAGGTCCATCAACTTATGTAATTCATTCTATAAAATATTTTTAGAAACTCTAGCCCTTAGGCTCCAAACTATTCTACATTCTATCATCTCACCTCAATAGAGTGGAATTGTGAAAAACTAACAAATCTTGGATTCCATAGTGATGGTGCACATAGTCTTACATTCCATGGATAAGAGTTGGAAAGTGGCCTTTATCCTTATGCTAGACCTTATGAAGACCTATGAGAGGGTCTCTTGGAGATTTTTAGGCAGGATTCTCAAAAGATTTGGTTTTGGAAGGAATTTCATTAGTATAATCACCAAATGCATTTCTGTGCTCATATTCTTACTAATTGTCAATGTCTCTATAGCTAGTTTCTCTGATGCCTCTAGATTCTTTTTGGGTTTCCTTCATGTAATGCTTCTAAAGAAAGATGGCAAGGTGGAAAGTACCATTGTTTTCTTTGGTGGGAAAAGTTTAATTTAAGATGGCTTCACTCTAGAACCTATTGGTGTATTATATGTCCTTGCTGAAAATATTTTCTAAGTATGTGGAAAAGATTGAGTAGATCCAAAGGCATTTCCTATGGTCTAGTTCCAATGAGAAAAAAATAATCCCTCCATTTATGTGGGATAAAGACTTCCTTTCCAAGTTTGTTGAAGGAATAAGTATAAGTAAGTTGAAGCTTTTCAATAAGGTGCTCAATGCCAAACATGCATGGAGGGATATATAGAAGAAAATGAATGGAATATGATCATTAAAAAAATATTCCAAGTAAGTACCCAAATCCATTCTTTGAAGTTATGAGCACCCGTCTAGATCTAACATATGGATAAATATTTATTCTTCAAAGGAGATTCTAATAAAGGAAACTAAATGGAAGTTAGGTGCTAGAAACAATATCAGATTTTGGGATGATTGTTGGATCTTACATACAGCTTTGGGATTGAGGAATGAGTTGGAGACCCTTATGATATAATACAAATGGATAGTTGGGGAGTTTTTTTATGATTATATCATTCTGATCAATGGGATTAAGCGGTGGAGTAATCTGAGAGTTTTTCCCCTCTCCTAGGCTACATTTTTGTCTACCCCTCTCTTAATAGGTCTTCTTGGTTTCCATTTCCCGTGTTAAATAGGTATGGGCTCTTTGGTGTTAGCTCCATCCCCTTTTGGTCTATTTTTAGCTTCATCTTGTTTTTCTCTTGTGGCCTCTTTATCTTTTGCGACTATATCCTCCTCTCTTTGGAACAAGGACTTTCTTCCTAGAATCAATTGATTCCTCTAGGTTGCTAGTTAGGAGAAAATACTTACTATTGATAACCTAGTCAAGCATGGCTTTTCCATTCCCAATTGGTTTATTTTATTCCTTTCTAATGCTAAATCAACCCCTCACATCTTCTGGGGTGTTGGTTGTAACATCCATGTTCTAAAACACATAGTAAAACCAGAATTTTACCATAGAGTAACTCAACAAGGTAAATAAAATGAGATAGAGAAATTTTTTTCTTTTATTCAACTAATATCAACTAACTACAATTACAAGATTTCTTTTACCAAAATACAATAACCATATTGTCTTTCTCATTTACAATGTTTACAAATATAATTCTATTAGATGTACAAATTTGGATTAAGTACTGCATCTGAATATCCAACATCTTTATGACATGTTCTGGCATGTTTCCTACTTGGAGAGAGAGAACATCTTTCCAGTGATTTACCTCCAACCACAGACCAATGGTCTCCCATAGATCTTCCACATAGGAAGTGGCCCTACCCTTCACAAGGAATATAGACCATAGGCAACCAGTGGTTATTTGCCTTTCCTAAGTACATAATGTTGTATTCTACTCAACTCTATCAACCATACAACTCTAGATACCCTCTAGCTAAGTATGATTTCTAATAGGATGAGCAATCTAAATATAGTGAACTGAGAATGCATGCAGAAAACAAATCAATTACTTTGACCAAAGTTTTTAATATCAATATCGTTCATATGAATGTAGTCATTATGTTCACCCGCCCCTACTTGACTTGGATAATGTCATATTCTTGCAGTTATTCACCCTGACTATCTTTACATAATTGGTTTAATCATCATGTCCTAATAATAGTCTACTTAGACTTACATAAGTCTAAATGACATAAACCTTCATTTGGTTCCTAATCAACTCTAGGGTTTTAAAACAACCCTTGAATAATAAAATACTTCTACATTTATCACATCTCATTAAATATTATAATAGACCTTTGTTTTAACACAACCATAAATAGGTTTACAATAAATCTTTCTAAGGTATTATCTTCTATTCAACAAGAATATGAATACCTATTCAATTAAACCCTACGTGATGCCATTGATCATCATTATGTAAATATACTTATATATGCTTTTACGCAAAGTTATTTATATATAGACATAGTCTATTACTACAAATTGGTTCACTATAAGCTAAACTCATCATGATTCTAGTATAGACATGAGAAGATCTTTGACACTTTATCCTGTTCATCTAACTATCCTTAGTTTTTCTATAATTCCAAAAGGTTACCTCATAGTCACCATAGATCACCAAGAATCTAGGTTCTTTGAATAAGATATCGTTTAGGCAATGCACGGAAATGAAAACAAGATTGGTTTCGAATAAAATTGACATCATTAAATACTCTATTTCGTATTACTCTTGGTTGGTGAGTTTATTAAATGAACACCTTTACACTAATCTCATTTTGAGTTTAATACATATTTTTCCTATGATAAAAATAGTCAACTTATTTCTGAAAGATTTCTCTTTTCAACTAAGTGACTTGTTTTCTAAACATTAGAAGACTATAATAGTTTCCAATAAAGAAAGTTCATATATATATATATATATATATATATATATATATATATATATATATATATATATATATATATATATATATATATATATATATATATATATATACATATACATATATATGTATACATATATATAGGTATGTATGTATACATATATATAGGTATGTATGTATACATATACATGTATACATGTACATATACATGTATACATATACATATACATGTATACATATATATATATATATATATATATATATATATATATATCCTGAACAATAGAAGGGTCTAGCTATTGGTTAAAGATAGATGCAATATCAACTCACTATGATTATTCAAAACTGATTTCATTGCAAGATATTGCATCGGCCTTTTCAGGATAAACGATGCTTCTTGGTTATACTAAAACTCCCATACACCATCGATGCAGACAAACAAGTCACAATGATAGTATTCAAGTTGACACAGTCAGCTTATCACATTGCATAGTTTATACAAAATACTGATAGGATAACCAAACTCAATTAAATGATTGTCCATAACAAACATTGATTATGATTATCTTTGTCATATAAAACATGACATGTAGGAATATCTACTTGACAACGTCAACTTACAGAGGTGTATGGGCCAGTGGTAAGCTTCTTGTGTTCATCCTAGATGACCATGTTCTTACTTAACCTTTACCAGCTTCCTCATTGCCCGCCACGAATGTCTTTCTACTCCTTAATTAGACCCTGCAAACAAAACATAAGCACTTCCCAGATATGCTACTGACTATCCAATCCATGGCTTTAAGATCTCAAAACAGACTCATAATGCGTCATCCTGTCTATTCGCTCCCACTCTAAGCAGTTCTAAAAAATCATTAAATTCCAACAGCAATGCTAAATAGTTTGACTCCAAACATAGCTATAAATGTGTAAACGCAGACAAGTGTTGATGATGAAAACATCATTTGAGGAGATCAGCAATGGTGGTTGAGTTATCCATCACTCCTCCTATAAGAGGCTACCAACTCTTAAAACTAACTTAAGCAATCAATTGCTCTTAATGAGTAAATTCGATCCATCAAGCTTTTAACATTAAAGGCATTCCTCAATTGATGCCTATGGCTGCTCAACTTAAAACCATACTAATATATCATGAGATTTTTCCTCATTCGACTCATATATATATTTGATTAATTCAAATATTATTTACATATCATTATCTCTATTTGATTTTATGATTTAATCAATAGGAGAATAATACTAAAATAAAAGTTATAGATAATATAATTGAGTTGAGCTAGTTTCCTCATCATGATCCATTGACAAAGCACATCATCTTAACTTGACGATAAAGTCTTAACGTTAAGAATTGGTTAAAACACTTCAAGTGACTTAGTAATAATATGACAACCTTTTTATGGCAATAACGTTATAATATTTACATTAAATATAAATACTCAAAAAAAAAACTTAACAATGTCGTTAATGTTATTAACGACTAAGACGACTTAATATGACTTAGAAAGATTGCAAAAACAATATCAACTACCTGTCGATTAGGTTCAAAAGTGAACTGACAAGACAAGTCTTACCTCTTACAACACATTGGTTCACATTTTTGTTAAACACTTATAACTCATTTTGGCAAATAAACCACTCATATCCTGAGGTCTATATCTCTCTCCTACAGAGATACACTCTCTCTTCTCTGAGAGTCATCTGGTAACTTGAAATCCTATTTCACTTGTTACCAAACAATATGTGATCAATGCAACATTATTCAATTAATTCAAGTAACAAATCAAATCTCATAATACAAATATTAAATTAATAATAACATAATCATTCCCATGATTTTAATAAATGACATTCAATAAAAACCATGTTTTTCCCTTGTCATTAACCTAAACATCACAACAAATTTACTTATGTCCAAGTAAAAAGTAAAAGTAAAGCAAGACTAAAATTAGGGATGTAATATTGGGGTTGCTTAATTCAAGTTCTCCAATTGCTTTAAGTATGTATATATTTTCAATGTCTGAAGCACTATATTTGTTTATCTATCTATCCTCCCTCTCTCCATCTCTAAAGCCTTTTCAAAAAGTCCATTTTGTAAATATGCTACAATCATGGAATTCCATGAGACCACATTTCTTTGAGGTGTTCTATCAAACATTTCATTTTCCTTGTCTATGCTTCCAAATTTTACATACAGGTCTCACAGGATTGTTGCAACTACAACATCTGACCAAATTCCCATATCCTTGATGTTTTGATGGATATCCATGCTCTATTCCAAAAATCTCATTTTGACAGGGAGGATACTGGCAAAGGTTGAGGAATTTTACTTTACAATAGCCAATTACATTTGCTTGAAAGTTTCTAAATCATTTTCAACAAATTCATTTTGTGCATATCCTGCAATCATGGAATTTCCATGAGACCACATTTCTTTGAGGCATTATGTCATGTGCCTTGTCTATGCTTCCACATTTTTCATTCCTATCTCCTAGGGTAGTTGCAACTACAACATCTGATAAAATTCCTATATCCTTCATGCTTTGATGGATGGCCATACCCTATTCCAAAGATCCAATTTTGGCACAGGTAGGAAGGATGCTAGAAAAGGTTGTGGAATTTTGCTTTACACCCACAAATTGCATTTTCTTGAAAGTTTTTAAATCTTTCTCAAAAAATCCATTTTGTGCATATCTTGCAATCATTATATTCAATGAGATCACATCTCTTTGAGGCATTCTTCTGAATAGTTCATGTGCCTTTTCTATGCTTCCAAATTTTGCATTCATGTCTCGTTGGGAAGTTGCAACTATAACATCTGACAAAATTTGCAAACCCTTGATGTTTTGATGGATGTCCATACCCTATTCCAAAGATCTCATTTTGGCACAAGTAGGGAGGGTACTGGAAAAGGTTGAGGAATTTGTCTTTACACCCTCTAATTGCATTTACTTGAAAGTTTCTAAAGCCTTTTCAACAAATCCATGTTTTGCATATCCTACAATCATTGCATTCCCTGAGACTAGAAGCCATGGAGGTATGCTTAGTATGTTGAATCTATTTGCATGTATGCTTAGTATGCTTAGTATGTGGGTATGCTTAGGAATTAGGAAGAAATAGTAACACCATGATAAAATGACCATGAGTATCTACAGAGAGACAGAGAGAGAGGTGGAGATTGAGAGATATAGAGAGAGGGATTATTTATTCTTCACAAAATACAACTCCCTTGTATGTAGGAGAGACAAAGTCTATTTTCATGTAAGAATGATAATTGTAACACCCACTATTGGCCTACCAACCGAAACTCTCTTACTCAATGCCATTCAACATTATTTTAAGTATCCCAAAGAATAATACTTAAATAATCTCTCAACCACATACAAGGGCATCCAAGTACCCATTTATGAGATATTAAAGACACATAGAAAATGTATACAATTGTAAGGCTATATTACGTAATCCTAATAGTAAATAGAGGAGGCCATTGCTTTAGACCTATAAAAAGTGTTAGAGACAAATATGTAGATATGTAATCCTATTTTGATTCCATGTGATTGTATCATGTTAAAATTACCTTCAAATGATTCCTTCAAAAACATGTCCTAGTCACATAATTGAAAGAATTTTAGGATGCATTGCCACTTATAAAAATAAAAATGTGTTGCAAAACAAGAGAAGAAAAGTTGTAGGATATGTAGTTTTTTGTTCTACATTAGCGTACATTATCTTTCTACTTAGAAAAATCATCCTAACTAGTATGAATGTAAATTTGAATTCTGAAATTTTTATAGTAATTTTTTTGTAATTAACCAAATTAGGTTGATGGTGTTGCAAGACATAATTTTTTTATCAAAAGTTTATAAGAAAAAGAGAGATAAATCATAAATTACAATGGACTTGTTTACATCTATAATGTCCTCTTTTTAGCTGATGTTGTTTGCGGATGGTTTAGCCTATTCTTGACCCTTGTAGGCTAATGTACATGGTTAGGGGGTCTTCTTGAGGCAGTCACCTGGTCGATGGTTGGTTTCCTGGATTCAGTTGGATGGGAAAAATAAGGGAGATAATAATTAAATTAATTATTTGTAAGGTTATTAAATAAATAAATATTATAAAGTGACCTTATATTTAATTAATTTAATAAAGTGACTTAAATAATCTAGGTTAAATAAAGGATTTTGAAGGTGAACATTGAGACAAAGAGTTATGTTGATAACTCTTAAGAATGTAGACTCTATGTTGGGTTATCTCTCTAATGAATAGGGCTACACATCTTTGATTTTCATAATGAATAAGATCTTCCATAGAGCAATGATTTTTTTCTAAAAAGATATTAAAACATGCCACTAATCTCATAATACATTAGATACCAAAAGGCAAAATGCTCTTCTAATTTTCATTCATTATTATAGAGTCTACAAATGTACTATCTCTCAAGATAAAGTGTTGTGACTTTAGGCAAAGTTGATGAGAACATAATAATAAGTGGCCCAAAAGAAATTTCAAACCAAAACTAAACCTAGTGTACTTTGAGGAATAATGTGTCCATTTTGTATATAGATATAGTGCCTTAATTGGTGTTGCATTCTTCCAAAATGCTCCTGTAATTTTACTTCATAATTGTAGAGTCTATAAATACAATATCTCTTGACAAAGTGTTCCAACTCCATGCAAATCTTGGCCCAAAAGAAATAACATATCCATCTTCTATTCTTCAATTAGTGTTGCATTCTTATTGAAACTAGTTCTTCTCATTTGTCCAAATTAATTTTTTTTGTAGGCTTTGCTGATCTAAAATCTTAGAATGCTTTTGCTCAACATAAACGTACATGGTCTATTACTAGTTATGCCAACTTAAAAAATGTAGGACTTTAAAAAACTTAAAATCCAACCCGCATGAATATGATCAAATCGAGGCCACCACTAGTATTATAATCATTTCATTACATGCATTAGAATTTCTTCAACAATTCGTAGATAATGACAGCAGGCACTTCGTTGAATTAAGATAATCCTTTTGATTTAGGACTTACATGTATTCATTAAAAAATGCAGCTTTGATTCGCTGCAGAGTGTTGCAAACAAAATTACTCATTTCTTTTGGCGATTCAGCCAGCCAATTAGTACTAACTAGTTGAAAAGTAGCTGTTAAAGACGAGCCTGAGACTTCACTGCCAGAGCTATCCAATACACTGGTGCTGCTGCTTGTTATGTTGGCAGCTGAATCTTCTGGCAATATTGTAAATGCAGAAGGGAGAAGCGCCATGGAAGAAGGATCTTCTCCTCTCATTGCAGGGGTAACTGCTCCAACATCTAAGGGTGAATATACTATTAGAGATCCAAATGCATCTGTGCAACTCTCCTGCAGTATGAAGGCCTCTGTATTGGATGCCTGCAAATTATAATTGAAATCATATGTTAAACACCATAAAACAGGTGAACTAGATGATTGCAGCAATGGTTCAGATACTTACTGTCACATGATAAAGAGAAATGCAGTTCCTAAAGTGTGGACCAGTTGCAATGTGTTTGATTTCTTGTATGGACTTTCCTTCCAAGGACACTTCCCACTTCACCAAAGAAATAAAACTCTTTAAGTATTTGAATAAGAAGAGTAAACTAGAATAACAGGTAACATATAAATTATAGGAAAAATGTGTGGCCAATGTACACGTATAACCTTAGATCTCATTCGTTTGTCTCTTAGAAAATCAAATAATATTTGTGGAGAGACAGGAAGCCATAGTGAAGTTGCAGCACATATGATTAGCCCATTGTGTATGTTGCTCATTCTTGTAGTGATTATAACACTATCATAGAATTGACTCGCAGTTGAGTGGAACTTTGATGCACTTATATCTTGATAGAAGCAACTGATCATTCTCTGGGCTATTTTCATAATATTTCTTCCTTCATCTGCACAAGGCTATACATTAATTTCGTTTACCATTGCAGAAAAATTAACAGCTCCTAAAATTAAGAAGTTGCTTCTACTCTATTATAATGAACACTCACCTTCAAGTTCACTGAAATTGAACATAAACAATCGCTGACATTGCCTTTCAAGTGCAGCCAACCATCTCTGTGCACTGAAGGCCATATCAACGCCTCCTCCTTGGGTCTCACTGTGCTCCACCCATGTTAGCTACCACAAATTCGTATAAGCAGATTGACTTAGTAGTGAAATACATCCAAATAAAGGTTACAAATTTTTGAGGTCGGCAAAAGAGTAGACACCAATCTAGGGATTTTTTACTCTAAACTAAACAGTAACCTTTTACCACTCTTCTACACCCACAAGTACCATAAACTCTGGAGAGGAAGGATATATAAAGGAAAATAGAGAGAAAACATAGCATAGCCATTTTAGATTTGCTGTGCAAACCTTGGACTGTCCATTCTGAAGTTGTTGAATAATACGACCTGATGGACGTTTAGAATGGAGGGTGGAATTGTGCTGAGAGAAATCTACAACAGCCCACACTCCCTCACTCAGCTGGTGGCAATAGCGAAAGAAAATAATCTCTCTTGTGGCACCCAAAGGAGAGGGAAGTTGTAACGAAGCATGCATCTGCTAAACCAAAACCAAAAAAAAAAGGAAAAAAAAAACGTTTGAGATCTCTCCTTTCAAATAAACTCATCAAACCCTAATTCTACATGGCCGCATACATACCAGCTGAAGTAATCCGCCTCTGTCAGGTGGTGAAAGCCCTGGCGATATGATCTGGAGGATCTTGGCTGTTGTAACTATGCAGGGAAACATCTCCATCCATTTGTTCTGTTAAGACAGTAGACACTCTTATAATTATTATTTCTCAATGACATGGGTCTGTAGATTATTTCAAATACTAATAACTAAAATCTATCTTTGAAAGCCAGATGATAACAATAATATAAAATATTAGACAGCTAAAACAATAAAACCAAATCATTAGGGTTGCCCCATTTTTTTCTCCTATCAATCGGCTCTCAACCAGTACCTAACTATCTTTAAAGAAAATGATGAATAAGAAAGGCCTCATAATGCATACCACGTCCATGAAGGCTTCGACCAGTTCGACTCCCGCCATTTTAACAGTGGTGACTTCTGTGTGAAACTTGTCCTTGTGTTTCAGGTCCATGGCAAAAGGAGATGATCTGTCTGTTAACCTGAAAAGATCTTTTGTGGACATCGTGGAGCAAAGATTCGCGTCCATGGGTGCCATTTGAATGATTTCCTCGACAGCATGCATGGCAGCTTCTGATGCCCAGGTTTTGTCCATCGCCTCCAACTCCTCCACTGATCTTCCAGTAGCTCGCGAAACAATTGCTGAAACCCTCTTGATCTGCATCAACAAAAATTCTCTATTAGGGTTTAGAAAACAAAAAAAAAAATAACAACTTTCGTACATAAAATCCCTAATGACAATCGTACCTCCTCCTTTAACCTAGAGTTCTCTGAAGTTAGAGTTTGGTTTTCAATTCTAAGCATTTGGTTCTCTGCACGAAGGTTGGCGACTTCTGAACGTTCCTTGAGAACCTACACAGCAACAGAAACAAACCTGCTTAAACTACAAACCGGCCATTGCAGTCAGACACCCAAAGAAAAACTGAAATAAATAGAAACAAGATCTAACCTTCATCTGGGAACGCCGATTTTGGAACCAATGTAGGACCTTGATGGGCGGAAGACCCAATTTGGCGCTAAGCTCCTGCCTCTCCTTATTTTTTGGGTATGGGCACACCTTGAACATACTGTATATTAAGGAGAAAAACGACATTAGCAGCCAACCCAACAATCTACATGGATATCATTACTTGTAAAGAGATGCAGAAAAATAGTTAACGCTTACTCCTCCATCTCTTGAATTTGTGCACCAGTAAGGCGCTGCGGCCTTCCTGACCTCGTGGGTTGCTGCTCGTTGGTAACCTGGCTCTTGTGGTCTTCCATGAATTCGATTATTTTTCTCACAACTGGATTACAAGGAAATACTTCTCGCCTCCCTTCACTTATAGCTGTTCCTACCATTCATTTTATAGCCTTCAATGCTATCGTTGTACATCATCTCACAAGCATTATTTTAAGTTGGAATGACTATTGTCATTATCATTATTAATTATTGAAGCATCTCATTTACATGTAGAGAAAACCTAGTAAGGGAATGTAACATACTAGAATTTTTTGTTCAGCCATTTAAAAAGAATTGAAGTCCCATAGATTAATTTGATATTAGATGTTATTGCATCGTGACCATAATAAGCTTTCAAAAATCACACTTTCAAAAAAAATTTAATTCTACCTTACACGCGTGCTTTAGTGCAATTCTCAAGAAATATTCCCTCCTTATAAATATGGCTATAATAAATCTCAAAAATGAAATTAGGTTGTCACCTATTCTGACCATGATAGCCCCCAAAAATCATAAGTTACCGAAAAGAAAATTTAATTCTACCCAAAAAAATATGCTTTAGTGCAATTCTCAAGAAATATTTCCTTCCTATAAATATGGATATAATAAATCTCAGAAATAAAATTAGGTTATCACCTACTAGACCATGATATTCCCCAACCATGATAGCCCCAAAAAATCACAATTTACCAAAAATAAAATTTACATCTAGGCTAAAGACATACTTTAGTACAATTTTCAAGAAATATTTCCTTCCTATAAATATGGCTATAATAAATCTCAAGAAAAAAGGTCGGTGGACTCTCTTAGTAGTACAACCACAAAAAAATAAAGGTAATTCTTACCATAACTATAAACTGGCATACCTATATTTAGAAAAATCTATGTAAAGATGTGGAGAGTTACCATTCTCAAGGTACCTTGAGAATGATAATTCTCAGCATATGTATGTATGTGTGTATCTATGTATGTATGTATGTATGTATATGTGTATATGTGTATATATGTGTAGACACCCAAAATTGACCATGTCCTAACAACACATCCAACACCACATTCAACATCTTCCACCCTAGGAGTACCCTTAATATACCCCCTTCCATTAGTCAATTAATTAAATAAATTATATATTATTTCATTAATAATTTATTTAATTAATCAAAATTATCCCTTTCACCAAATTAATTAAATAAATTATACTTATTTATTTAAATAATTTAAATCCTTTTCCCTCTTCATGAAATTAATTAATTAAATTATATTTATTTAATTAATTCTAAAGTCCCGCATCATATCTCATTAATTAATTAAATAATTTCATTATTTGATTAATTAAGATAAAAATCCTAGTTTCCATTTTCATAGTCCACTTGTCATGGTTAGGTCCACTCTCATCCACTTGCCACAAATAATAAATTAAAAAATCCAAAAAGAGTCACATGTCCAGCTAAAGTTAGTTATCTAGATTCATTGAACCTGGACACTTGCACAAAACTCAAACTAATTTTACATCTCCACCACTCATTTCCATACTACATCTTTTAATCCTAGCCATTCACATAAGGATAAGCCCTAGAAGCCTCTATCCTTTCCCTGATTCCTCTCACTCAATCCTATCCATCTATTTATCTTTAATCCTAGTCATTCACATAAGGATAACTGCTAGAAGCCTCTATCCTTGCCCTAATTCCTCTCACTCAATCCTATGCATCCATTTATATTTAATTTCAACTATTCACATAAGGATATGGCCTAGAAGCCTCCATTTTTCCCCTAATGTTGTCTCATTCAATCCTAGCCATCCATCTCTAATCAAATCTTATCCATCTATCATATCATCCAAAAATCTATAAATCAAACCTCAATCAAGCCATAAAAATCAAGAGCTTTTAAGGTAATGTTATGCTATTAAAGTGAGCAACCAACAAGTAAGCTTATCATCAAGCTCATTGAAGCACAACCACCATTTACATGGTGCAAGAAGAGTTAGTTTGGTAATATTTTCTTATGTTTTGATTTGGTTTTGCTAACCCTTCGCTCAACCTAAGGTGATTTTGAGCATGAAACAGGAGTTTTCATCTTATGAATTGTTTCTAATTTTTGTTTCATTTTTTAGCACACAAAATTTGTATATATAGATACATACATATGTGTATATATGTATATGTATGTGTGTGTATATGTATGTGTACATGTATATGTATATGTATATGTATATGTCTATGTATATGTATATGTATGCATCTTTACATATATATAAAGACATACCAACATACATACATGAGACTACATAAAAGTTTGATTTCTAGACACTTGGAGGTTGAATTATTTGGTATCCCTTTTTCTCTACCTAAATTTATTGATACACATTATTTAGAAACCAAATTATTTTCTATCCTAACCTATTCACTTGGATTGTTATGAGTTTATTGATATCTTTGAAAATTGTAGAGTAAAATCACATCATCTAAAAAATATATCTAAGCTAATAAATTGAATAAGATTAACAACATTTCAATTACCCTAGTTAAAAGAGATGAGTTTAGATAGGAACAAAAAATATTTTTAAATTGACAAAGATAGAAAGATGCTCTTAGCTCTCTATGTGAACAGGAATATTTTGTTGAAATGAGAGAAGGAAAAAATAAAACCATAGACCATGCTTTCTCTGCCCTTATTTTTGTAAAGAATTATATCCTTTTGTGTCCTCCTATCTATTATGTGGAAAATGGGATCTAAGCTAATTAATACTCTTAACCTAAGTCAATCCTTCTCCACATAGCATTGGAACACAAGACTTTGAAGAGTTGGTGCTTGGCTATCATCCACAAGGGAGAGCTAAGTTGTTTAGGGCTCTATTCCTCTGTTGTAAAGGGAGGATTGATAACTAATGAATTGATATGAAGATATGTAATAAAAAACCATAATTGATACATCTGACAAAAATATACAAATGACTGTTATAGAGACCAAAAATGGAAACAAAACAAAGAAACAAAGGTTAGACAAAACCTATGATAGAAAGTAGGAGCAAATCTGAGAGGACTTTGGAGCTAGGGTGACCTTGTCCTAGAGTTTTTGGGTTGATTTTCTTCTGGCAAATGATCCATGTACCCATTCTCTGATTACTTTTATTGCCCTATGAGAAACTTCTGGATGTGATCTGCACATACACAAAGAGAGGAAAAATGGTTTTGGCTATATAGGAGTTTGCCTTAGTCAAACCCTTGTTTTAGTATTCCTACCTCACAGATAGCCATATTAGAGAAGATCAAATAGTGTGTGATCCTAACCTTATGTGCATATAAGATTGGAAATGAGTAGAAAATGAAAGGATTGATCAAAAAACCCTAACCCTATATGACTTAAGCATATAGAATGATCAACTCAAGAGAAGTGTCTCACTCAAGGAAATAGTAACCTTCAACTCAAGGAAGGTGGATAAATCTAAAATCTATGGAATAAGAAGATGTTGCAATCATATCCAATCGCAATGATGTAGGTACTCAAGACAAACTCAAGTTGGTGGTTCTAACCCTTTATGCAAGAAGGAACAATATAGACTCAAGATCTTGCCTCCAAATCCACCATAATCCTTACCAAGACTGTGTAGATCACTATTCCAACAACAAATAAACCTGCAATATTCTATAAGTCAGCAATAATATTGAGATAGAAAATAGTTCTCTACATTCTTTAAAGTGTTTTCAAGTTCTTGTTTAAATATGAATCTCAAGGAGGGAAAATATTCAAATATTAGAGGCCAACAGAGCACAGGATAAAAATATCAAGATCGAGGTCACATCACACAAGACAAAGCTGACACCATCAAAACATTTAAAACTCTGCAAGATATGGGAAGACATTAGCGTCTAGGCATTAGGGTCCTAGATAACTCACTCTGGGAATTCAATATCACCAGGATCTTAACACTGCCCTATGTTCTAGTATTTGATCAATGGTAATAGTTTAGTAAAGTTTAGGAAGATTTAGGAGGGTTTAGGAAAGTTTAGGAAAGTGGGGCACTTCTCTCAAGTCAAGGGTAAGGCCAAGGCTAGAAAGTGATCCAAAAAGTGGACTAATGAAATAGACACCAAGGCAGGTGCTAAATAGAATGTGAAATTGTTCTTACACTAACAAAGAGCATAATTTATGATGGTACATTTAGCCCCTAATTTAGCAGTCATATGACATTGTTCATAAGAAAGATAAAGTAGAGGAAAGAAAATAAGCATGTAAAGGATATCCAAAAGGATACTGTAGAGGATGTAGAATGCTATCAATTGAGAGAATGGAGCCCCCAATCACAAACCTACAAAGCCACAGTGTTATGGATTGCATAAGGCAAAACACTTTGTTAGGGAAAGTGAAAACCATCCTATAGGCAAAAAGATGTATTAATCTAGACAAACTTCTAAGAGGAATGAGAGTGTGATCTAGAGTGAGATTCACAGGTAGATATATGCCCCTTATTTTTGCTTTCTTATATGGAGGTAGAAATAGGGTGACGCTATCTCTACTAAAAGTTTTTAGGGTTTTGCTAAATATTCCTTAATTAGGGTCATTTGATAAAATAACACTGAGATGAAAGGAATATGATGAGAAAGAGGGTAGAACTAGGATTCTAGTGCAACAAACTGTATGAAAATTGAAGTTTTCTAGCCCAATATGTGAAGGTTTGAATGAAGAATATTTAAATAGAATGGTAGGATGTTATGGTGTTTTTCTATAAATAGTACGTAGGTTTTCATGACTTACCATCTCATTTGTCTTTTACATTTTTAAATATTTTGGAGGATCTCAAGAAATTAGGAGAGTGATGATGCCATGCAGATGGCATTATAAATCTCCCAAGTTGGATGAGCTAAGGGATCGCATAGCATAGGGCGTATAGTCATGCTAGGTGAGCCCAAGCTTTTGATTCATGCTTATGATTTTTTTTATTTCTATGTCGATTTGAAGGATTATGTGCCAAAGTAGGCCCTGAGGGGTGCTAGTTTCCTCCTAGAGTGCTAGATTCCTACCACGGTGCTAGGGTCCTCATAGGGTGCTAGTGTCTAGTCAATATGCTAGTACGTTGTGAAATGTTGCTAGAATTTTTAAGTTTGAACTTTATTTGAAAATTATTTTGTGTGAGAATGATAGAATATGGTTTGGTGTTGATTCATAGGTACCCCTAGCTATTTGTGAGCATTCAGGCAATCACTTATACACATTACTATGTGGTCGTGCCAAGACACTTTTTGGCATAGAGGTTGTTCACCTTAGAGATGTTGGATTATTGTGGGTGTACATGATACCCATTGTTAGATATCATGATATGATGTTGATGGAACTCATGGAACTATGGGATGCATGCACCTCTACCTTCCATCTTCTGATGAGAGAGATGATAGTCACACTAGAGGATGTGTACCAAATCCTACGATTACTTGTGAGAGGCAAGACCATGAGTATTGATAATTATCAATTGGAGGAGAACATTCAAGTAATCTAGATGTATTGTCTCAACCACATTATGCCCTCAAGCACTGTAGTGTGGATTCATATATCTTTGTTAGAGTAGAGTGTTGTAGTCACACCAGTTTTACATTGTATCTTGATCACTACCACCACACTCGAGGTTACACAGGATGGACATGGCACTCACCTTCAAGTAGGCCCTTTACATACTATTAGAGAGATGGAGGAGTATCTAGGAGAGTATACTCCTCGGAATGGAATATTTTAGCTCACTTATACCATGATTTAGGCAATATGTGCATCATGAGGTACATAGCTTGATGACTTGCACACTTCTCCAAGTGTGGGCATTCAAGCATATGACATGCATGAGGTCAGTGGGGTTCCTAATAGATCTTATCTAGATATTTCCATGAGCACATGCCTATGCACTGACGAGGGTGTGGAGGTGTGGTGATTTATTGTATTAGAGAGTGAGAGTTGATAGATTGGAGCGTGATGATATCATGTCAAGACCATATAGAGGTTCTAGAGAATGGATGGGTGAGATTTGATAGCTGGTGAGGATGTAAAATGATCGGCTTCTAGCTAGTCACTTTGATCACATCTTCATTCCTTTATACTATGATTGGGTGATGAGGAAGTTTAGATGTGTGTAAAGGTTTCTTGCCACTCAACTATCCTATGTACATTCAGCTCATAGTGTAGGGAGGCCTAGAGATGAGGCTTGACCCACTGGTATTGATGTTGCATTGAGTGATCTAGATGATGAGGGACAAGATGGAGTGCCCATGTCTGACATTGATGATGTGGGTGTGAGCCTAAAATACACAACTTGGTGGTGTACTTTTTGTCTTGCTCCTATATTTCTATTAGACTTTTTGTCCTGCTCAAAGGGATGAGTTAGGAAAGGAGGAGAGGGATAGAGAGAGATGATGATTGTGGTGATATTGATGAGGAAGAGGAGGCTCATCTCTTGTCAACAGTAGGAGGGAGATGGTGCCAGCGAGAGGAGGATGATGATGTCACTGAGAGGAGAGCTAAGGCTTGACCTCATGCATCATGGTCACTACCTACTACATGTGAAGTGGAGAGTTGACACAAGCATGGGGAGTCGAGTAGTGCTAGTTCTATGGTACCTCCAACAATGCTAGTGACTAGATACTTAGTATCCATTGGCTTTTTAGTTGACTATGACTAGAAAGTCAACGATCTAGATGAGAGAGTTATATGATGTTATGATTTTAGATTAAGTAGAATAGTAGATGTTGATATTGAATTATTTTGATATACATAATGAGATTTTTGATACAAACTTTGTTTCTATCTTGCAGTTGGTACATGAGCATGGCCTGACTGAGTCCATCAAGTCATAGAAAAGGTGGTGCCTACCGTGCATACATAGCACCCAGTATGGGCCATCTATAGGCCACAACAGACCAGAGGATGACATGTAGATGTATTTGAACCTATTGCAAAACTAAGAGTGGCTTACAAGAAGGCCATTCTTAGAGCATCAAGTATTGATGTGCCATGAGAGTCCTTTGAGATAGAGTGAGACCAGGTGATCCAAAGGGTGTCAAGTGCTAAGGTGGCACAAGATACCTTTGAGATATAGCTAGGTTAGACTCTAGTGGAGGTTCGTTCATCTAGGGAAGGACCAACACTAGTGATGGACCATCTTCTTGTGTGAGAGCTATGAACTGAGAGAGATTGACTGCAATAGTTGTATTTAGATACTCAGGTCGAGGTAGTGGAGCTCAGAGGGCATGTCTGGGGCCTACAAACACAGAGTGCATTTAGGAGTCACTCATAGTCTGTAGAATCACACAAACATCCATCTATCAAACAACCACATATGTGTCTCAAGGACTCAAGTAACCACGGTCCTATAGATTGATGAAACTTGTTGTTGATTAATGATTGTGACACACCACATTTTGTTTTAGTGGTGACCATGTACTAAACTTTTTTTTTTGTGTGTGTACACACACACACACACACACACACACACACACACACACACACACACACACACACACACACACACACACATATTTACAAAGTACATGTATCAATTATATCGATGTTGTATTTATTAGACAATCTCATTAGGTTGTTTATATAGATCACAATTGTAGTTGTCACATACATGTTAATTCACCACATTTAATTAAATCATCGTCACATTTTATTCAATAATCATAGAATTGTTTCAATAAGTTCACAAAAGACATCTAATTAAACAATTATCATCATCATAGAGATACAATAAAATAAACCTAAATGCAAATATCATCATCATCATCATCATCATCATCATCATCATATAAATATATATGATGATGATGATGATGATGATGATGATATTTGCATTTTGGTTTATGTTATTGTATCTATACAATGATGATAATGGTTTAATTAGACGTCTTTTGTGAACTTATTGAAACAATTCTATGATTATTTAATAAAATGTGACAAAGATTTAATTAAATGTGGTGAATTAACATGTATGTGATAGCTACAATTGTGATTTATATAAACAACCTAATGAGACTATATAATAAATACAACAATGATATAATTGATACATGTACTTTGTAAGATGTTGTTCTAATCATGTGATCTAATTAAACAAGTTTATGAAATTTTTTAACTAATTACAACCATGATTATCTGGCACATACACATGTTGAATTAAATACAATTGTGATCTAATTAAACAATGTAATAACATTGTTTAATAATTTGCTACAATGATGTAATTAACATAGTGGATGAATTATGTAAATGTATGCTAACAAGTAATTTTCAAGATTAAGAAAACTATTCTGAGAATTCAAGATAATTAAACATTTATCATGGATGAAGAAATCATATATCAAATAGATAAGCAAAATTAGCTATCTAACATGACGTCATTTAAATGAATCCTAGCGTAACATTGAGAAATGAAATGATGTAATATAAATTTCTTAAAATATGATTAAGCATAGTATCTACATAAGTGAATAGTGTTGATGGATTCTTTGAGAGGTGTACTAGTCATTGTCAATAATTTGCATCCATTTGATCCATAGACTTCAATGATGATGTAAGGTCCCAACCAATTCAAGTTGAACTTCCTTTTTTCACGTTGAGGAGCATTTATATTGCATTGATTTTTGTCAAGCACCAAATCACTAACCTCGAATGAGCGATGGATGACATGTTCATTCTGGCAATGTTAGATAGACTTTTGATAAGCTTGGAGATGTTTGAGAGTAAACAAAAAGAGTAAAACCAACCTGATATAACAATGAGGGCAGCTAGGAAGGACTCAAAGATGCAAATTTCTCAAACATAGTCACCAACCACTACAATCAAACTCACATACAGACCACCGTGGTTTTGTAGCTCAGAGCTCAAGAAACACAATTGATAAAAATGCAAATGATGAAAAATTAAACATAAAATTGAACTAAAAGGCTTCCCACATGTGTGTGGGAGAACTACATTTAATACAGCTCTGAGGGTAGTTAGGGTTGGGTCATATCCTACATCATCAGAGTCTGCCTTTTGGTCATGTCGAAAGGCTAATCTCTAAAATTTTCACAAGGGTGTCATTCTACCCCATACTATAATCCTCAGAGTCAGGATGTCGGGGATGTTTCTATAGTTAAATGAACAACCTCACCAAGTTGAGAGGTGCTCATAGTGGAAGATCGAGCTTTCGGGGATGATTTTGCTGTCGCGCCAGAACAACAAATCCTAACAGTCTGACAAAGCTCAGTCACATCTAGCGGAAAGAACAAGTAAAAAAACTCAAGTCAAAATGGGCCCCCTTCTTTGGCTTGGCAATAGAATGGGGTGTGTTGGGAAAGGTCACAATATATAGGCCAATGGTTTCTTAAATATGATTATAGCATCTCATCCCTACCTAGGGTGGTCTCAGATGACTCACTAATTTTCATTCATGATAACTTAAGGGGTACCAAGAGATCATTCCCTTTTAGATTCAAAATATTGTGGATGTTACATGTGGATATCAAGGCTAATATTAAGGAGTGGTGGAACATACAAGTGTAGGGATCCACCATGTATAGAGTTATGTAAGTAACATCAAGACATAGATTAAAAATGGAATAAAGATTCTTTTGGGAATATTTATAAATAGAAAGAGGAAGCTACTCAAAAGTTGTTTGAACTACAATAACATATCTAATCCTTGGGAATCATTCGCAAGGAAGCTTAGGAGGAAGAATGTATTTTGGTAGATATTCACTCCCTTATTAAAAAGGAATAGATGTACTAGAGGTAAAGATCAAGATTGGTTCGGTTCAAGCAAGGAGATGACAACATAAAGTTTTCCATATGATTGCCCTAAAACACAAAACAACTAACATAATCAAATAAATTAGGGAAGATAGGGATCTTTTTTCTAAAGATGCCATAAGGGATAAAGTTGTTCAATATTTCATGAATATCCTTATGAAAGATAGTGCTCCCTTCTTTTTGGAAGGAGTGATTCTTGAGGTTATCCTTAGGCTAACTGAAAAGAAAGATGATGTTGCTATGTTATCCCCAATCACCATGGATGAGATTAGAGGGATGGTGTTTTTTATTTTAAGGGTTATAAGGTGCTTGGTTTGGATGGGTTTCCCTATTTTTATTTCTAATCATTTTGGGATATTGTAGTAGTGAACATTAAGAAAGTTGTTCATGACTTCCTCGCCTAGGGGAAACTCCTTAGGGAGCTTAATACTACATTTCTAGTGTTGATTCCTAAGAAGAAAGGGGCTATAGAGTTTAATGATTTTAGGTCCATCAACTTATGTAACTCATTCTATAAAATATTTTTAGAAACTCTAGCCCTTAGGCTCCAAACTATTCTACATTCTATCATCTCACCTCAATAGAGTGGAATTGTGAAAAATTAACAAATCTTGGATTCCATAGTGATGGTGCACATAGTCTTAAATTCCATGGATAAGAGTTGGAAAGCAGCCTTTATCCTTATGCTAGACCTTATGAAGACCTATGATAGGGTCTCTTGGTGATTTTTAGGCAGAATTCTCGAAAGATTTGGTTTTGGAAGAAATTTCATTAATATTATCACCGAATGCATTTCTATGCTCATATTCTTAGTGATTGTCAATGTCTCTATAGCTAGTTTCTCTGATGCCTCTAGATTCTTTTTGGGTTTCCTTGGTGTAATGGTTCTAAAGAAAGATGGCAGGGTGGAAAGGACCATTGTTTTCTTTGGTGGGAAAAGTTTAATTGTTGATGGCTTCACTCTAGAACCTATTGGTGTATTATATGTCCTTGCTAAAAATATTTTCTAAGTATGGAAAAGATTGAGTAGATCCAAAGGCATTTCCTATGGTCTAGTTCCAATGAGAACAAAATAATCCCTCTTGTTATGTGGGATCAAGACTTCCTTTCCAAGTTTGTTGAAGGAATAAGTATAAGTAAGTTGAAGCTTTTCAATAAGGTGCTCAATGCCAAACATGCATGGAGGGATATATAGAAGAAAATGAATGGACTATGATCATTAAAAAAATATTCCAAGTAAGTACCCAAATCCATTCTTTGAAGTCATGAGCACCCTTCTAGATCTAACATATGGATAAATATTTATTCTTCGAAGGAGATTCTAATAAAGGAAGCTAAATGGAAGTTAGGTGCTAGAAAGAATATCAGATTTTGGGATGATTGTTGGATCTTAGATACAGCTTTGGGATTGAGGAATGAGTTGGAGACCCTTATGATATATTACAAATAGATAGTTGGGGAGTTTGTTTCATATTATATCATTGTGATCAATGGGATTAAGGGGTGGAGTAATCTGAGAGTTTTTCCCCTCTCCTAGGCTATGTATTGTTTTCTACCCCTCTCTTGATAGGTCTTCTTGGTTTCCATTTCCCCTGTTTGATAGGTATGGGCTCTTTGGTGTTAGTTCCATCCCCTTTTGGTCTATTTTTAACTTCATCTTGTTTTTCTCTTGTGGCCTCCTTCTCTTTTGCGACTATGTCATCCTCTCTTTGGAACAAGGACTTTCTTCCTAGAATCAATTGATTCCTCTAGGTTGCTACTTAGGAGAAAATACTCACTATTGATAATCTAGTTAGGCATGGCTTTTCCATTCCCAATTGGTGTATTTTATTCCTTTCTAATGCTAAATCAACCCCTCACATCTTCTGGGGTGTTGGTTGTAACATCCATGTTCTAAAACACATAGTAAAATCAAAATTTTACCATAGAGTAACTCAACAAGGTAAATAAAATGAGATAGAGAATAATTTTTTCTTTTATTCAACTAATATCAACTAACTACAATTACAAGATTTCTTTTACCAAAATACAATAACCATATTTTTTCTCATTTACAATGTTTACAAATGTAATTCTATTACATGTACAAATTTGGATTAAGTACTGCATCTGAATATCCAACATCATTATGACAAGTTCTGGCATGTTTCCTACCTGGAGAGAGAGAACATCTTGCCAATGATTTACCTCCAACCAAAGACCAATGGTCTCCCACACATTTTCCACATAGGAAGTGGCCCCACCCTTCACAAGGAATATAGACCATAGGTGACCAGTGGTTATTTGCCTTTCCTGAGTACATAATGTTGTATTCTACTAAACTCTATCAACCATACAACTCTAGATACCCTCTAACTAAGTATGATTTCCGATAGGATGAACAATCCAAATATAGTGAACCGACAATGCATGGAGAAAACAAATGCATTACTTTGACCAAAGTTTTTAATATCAATATTGTTCATATGAATGTAGTCATTGTGTTCACCCACCCCTACTTGACTTGGATAATGTCATATTCTTGCAGTTATTCACCCTGACTATCTTTACATAATTGGTTTAATCATCATGCCCTGATAATAGTCTACTTAGACTTAGATAAGTCTACATGACATAAAATTTCATTTGGTTCCTAATCGACTCTATGGTTTTAAATGTTGGCATAATAGTATATAATATTACATTGTTAGTTTATGCATATTAAATAAATGTTAGTTTATAAGTTAGGTTTTGGGAAGTTACTTTCCCGTAAGAAGTTATATAAAGGAATAACAAAGCTTTTAAAAGCCAATGTACTGCATTGTAAAATCATCTGAAGACAATACTGTATTATTCTATAATGGTTTATTTTTGTGTATGTTTGCTCACCATTTCTTAATATGGTATCAGAGCATTGATTATATCTCTATACGTATGATTGAAAAATGGTCTTGAAGAAGACAGTTATGTCTGCAACGTAGAGAGATGTTTGCTGCAAATGATGTGTCTACTAGGAGAACTATTGAAGTGATGGCTGCTTATGGGGAGAGTATTATCCTCTTTGTTTGCTATTTTATTTTGGTGTTGAACTTCTAAGTGCTGCACGCTATTAAAGTATTGGAATTTTTGAAAGGATGTCCATGTTTGGAAGAGTAAATTTGACTGAGTTGTGCCATTATTTTTAAATTATGGAGTATTGAATTTTGATGCTAGCCGCTACAATTTTCAGATTTAAGCACATTTTTTTTAATTGCTGCATTAACTGTTGTCAAACATTGAACATTCCTCTGAAGCCTTGAAGATTTGATGAGGCATTTGTCAAAGGCATCTGGCATTCATTATGAGGCATTTTGAAAGATTATGCAGGGAGTTAAAACAAGTTTATTTACATGAATGCCAAGCACAGAAGTTTGGTGAAAGCAGTTAAAGTGTTTGCCCATATGAAAGAAAGAAGCATCTTCTGAATATATTATTGCAGCATATAGAAGACATTCCTCGGGTGAGTTTAAAAATTGACTGAAATTTATTAATGTTATGCTTTATGAAATGTGAGCCAATGTGAAAAGAAAAAAAATATGTGATGATAGGTAAAAGACATACGTGAGAAGTAAAATAAGTTTATGTTTCATGAAGGTTAAAACAAATATTGAAAAGTTTTTACCTTACGTGAAAATTAAAATAAGTTTATGTTTCATGAAGTTTAAAACAAACATTGAAAAGTTTTTACCTTTCTTGGGAGAAAGCTAAAAAGAAAAGGTTTTAAAAAGGGAGAGATTTTTCATCTTTTAAAGAGTATTATTTTAAAAAAAGAAAGAAAAGTGGGGAGACATAAGTAGTAGAATTTTTATGAAGATATTTAATTTTATGAAAGGGAGACATAAGTAGTTTCCTTTTTTTAAGGGCATTTAAAATATTTAAAGAATTTATTTTTTGCCTTTGGAGTAATATGGTGGAAAACATTGGAGTTATTTTATCATGGCTACATCAAACATTGGTTGTGCTCTTGGGGCCATTTATACTACACCTGATAGAGTTTTCAAAGGCTCATATGTAACATCAGTTGGATAAAGTGTAACCACATCAAATTGGAGGCAGGTAGCATCAGAGGATGGAGGATTTTCCATCATCTCAAGTTAGCTTCTGGCTTTGGGATGATGCTTTGCATGAGAAGCATTTTTGGTTTTGGTTGTTTTATTTTTCTTTGTTGATGCTGACAGAGCTGACAAATTTGAAGAATGTATGTTTTGTGAAGATTTTATTTTGGAGACAGGTTTGGGGTTTGGTGTTGAGCTCAATATGGATTGTTGTCCAGCGAGCTTCAAAGAGTATATGATCTTGAATTATACCCTTTCGCGGTCACTAGACAACATGGCAGAGATATGTCGTATCTCTTAAGGTTCATTGTCAAATAATTCAAGACTTTGTGATTTGAGAGCTTGGGACTAAAGAGCTCAAGAACACAGCTCGAAGCTACGCCTTTCCGAGGGTAGACAAGACAGCATGATGGATCCTTGCTTGGTTCAAGATTTGTTCTTTGGGAGAAGATCTTCTATAAAATATGTATTCATATTATGTAATCAGCTTTGTTGAGTATGTTAGCATTCAGGGTCCCCTAGTATTTTTGCGGGAACAATGTAATAAGGGGGGGAATGTTGGCATAGTAGTATATAATAAATAAATGCTAGTTTATAAGTTAGGTTTTGGGAAGTTACTTTCCCGTAAGAAGTTATATACAGGAATAACAAGGCTTTTAAAAGCCAATGTACTGCATTATAAAATCATCTAAAGACAATACTATATTATTCTATAATGGTTTAATTTTGTGTATGTTTGCTCACCATTCTTAATATTAAAAACACCCTTGAATAATACAATACTTCTACATTTATCATATCTCATTAAAGATTATAATAGACCTTTGGGTTAACACAACCATAAATAGGTTTACAATAAATCTTGCTAAGGTATTATCTTCTATTCAACACGAATATGGATACCTATTCAATTAAACCCTATGTGATGCCATTGATCATCACTACGTAAATATACTCATATATGCTTTTACGTAAAGTTATTTATATATAGACATAGTCTATTACTACAAATTGGTTTACTATAGGCTAAACTCATCATGATTCTAGTATATACATGAGAAGATCTTTGACACTTTATCCTGTTCATCTAACTATCCTTAGTTTTTCTCTCATTCTAAAAGGTTACCTCATATTCACCATAGATCACCAAGAATCTAGGTTCTTTGAATAAGATATCATTTAGACAATGCATGGAAATGAAAACAAGATTGGTTTCAAATAAAATTGACATCATTAAATACTCTATTCCGTATTACTCTTGGTTGGTGAGTTTATTAAATGAACACTTTTACACTAATCTCATTGAGAGTTTAATACATATTTTTCCTATGATAAAAATAGTTGACTTATTTATGAGAGCTTTCTCTTTTCAATTAAGCAACAGGTTTTCTAAACATTAGAAGACTATAAAAGTTTCCATTAAAGAAAGTTCATATATATATCCTGAACAATAGAAGGGTCTACCTATCAGTTAAAGATAGATTTAATATCAACTCACTATGATTATTCAAAATTGATTTTATTTCAAGATCTTGCATCAGCCTTTTTAGGATAAACAACGCTTCTTGGTTATACTAAAACTCCCATACACCATCGACTTAGACAAAGAAGTCACAATGATAGTATTCAAGTTGACACAGTTGGCTTATCACATTACATAGTTTATACAAAATACTGATAGGATAACCAAACTCAATTAAATAATTGTCCATAACAAACATTCATTATGATTATCTTTGTCTTATAAAACATGACATGTAAGAATATCTACTTGACAACGTCGACTCACAGAGGTGTATGGCCTGGTGGTAAGTTTTTGTGTTAGTCCCAGATGACCATGTTCTTACTTAACCTTTACCAGCTTCCTCATTGCCTGCCACAAATTTCTTTTTACTTCTTAACCAGACCCTTCAAACAAAACATAAGCACTTCCCAGATATGCCATCGACTATCCAATCCATTGCTTTAAGATCTCAAAACAGACTCATAATGAGTTGTCCTGTCTATTCGCTCCCACTCGAACTAGTTCTAAAAACTCATTAAACTCCAACGGTAATGCTAAATAGTTTGACTCCAAACACAACTATAAATGTGTAAACACTGACAAGTGTTGATGATGAAAACATCATTTGAGGAGATGAGCAATGGCAGTTGAGTTATCCGTCACTCCTCCTATAAGAGGCCGCCAACTCTTAAAACTAACTTAAGCAATCAATTACTCTTAATGAGTAAATTCGATCCATCAAGCTTTTAACTTTAAAGGCATTCCTTAATACATGCCTATGGCTGCTCAACTTAAAACCATACTAATATATCATGAGGTTTTTCCTCATTCGACTCATATATATATTTGATTAACTCAAATATTACTTACATATCATTATCTCTATTTGATTTTATGATTTAATCAAAAAGAGAATAATACTAAAACAAAAGTTACGGATAACGTGATTGAGTTGAGCTAGTTTCCTCATCATGATCCATTGACAAAACACGTCGTCTTAACTTGATGATAAAGTCTTAATGTTAAGAATTGGTTAAAACACTTCAAGTGACTTAGTAATAATATGACAACCTTTTTATGGCAATAACGTTGTAATATTTACGTTAAATGTAAATAGTCGTAAATCAAACTTAACGACGTCGTTAACGTTATTAATGACTAAGATGACTAAATATGACTTAGAAAGATTTTAAAACAATATCGACTACCTATCGATTAGGTTCAAAAGTGAATTGACAAGACAAGTCTTACCTCTTACAACACATTGGTCCACATTTTTGTTAAACACTTATAACTCAGTTTGGCAAATAAATCACTCATATCCTGAGGTCTATATCTCTCTCCTAGAGAGATACTCTCTCTCTTCTCCGAGAGTCATCTGGTAACTTGAAATCATGTTTCACTTGTCACCAAACAATATGTGATCAGTGCATCATTATTCAATTAATTCAACTAATAAATCAAATCTCATAATACAAATTTTAAATTAATAATAACATAATCACTCGCATGATTTCAATAAATGACATTCAATAATAACCATGTTTTTCCGTTGTCATTAACCTAAACATCACTACAAATTTACTTATGTCCAAGTAAAAAGTAAAAGTAAAGAAAGACAAAATTTGGGGATGTAACATTGGGGTTGCTTAATTCATCTTCTCCAAATGCTTTAAGTATGTATAGATTTTCAATGTCTGAAGCACTATATCTATTATCTATTTCTCCCTTTGTTTGTTTATCTATCTATCCTCCCTCTCTCCATCTCTAAAGCCTTTTCAAAAAGTCCATTTTGTGCATTTCCTATAATCATGGAATTCCATGAGACCACATTTCTTTGAGGTGTTATATCAAACATTTCATTTTCCTTGTCTATGCTTCCAAATTTTACATACATGTCTCACAGGGTTGTTGCAACTACAACATCTGACAAAATTCCCATATCCTTCATGCTTTGATGGATATCCATACTCTATTCCAAAAATCTCATTTTGACAGGGAAGATATTGGAAAAGGTTGAGGA
Source organism: Cunninghamia lanceolata (assembly GCA_027924645.1). Lineage (NCBI taxonomy): Eukaryota > Viridiplantae > Streptophyta > Pinopsida > Cupressales > Cupressaceae > Cunninghamia > Cunninghamia lanceolata. The sequence goes on from BSBN01001110.1 coordinate 2,517,172, forward strand.
ATTTTACTTTACAATAGCAAATTGCATTTGCTTGAAAGTTTCTAAATCATTTTCAACAAATTCATTTTGTGCATATCCTGCAATCATGGAATTTCCATGAGACCACATTTCTTTGAGGCATTATGTCATGTGCCTTGTCTATGCTTCCACATTTTTCATTCATATCTCCTAGGGTAGTTGCAACTACAAGATCTGACAAAATTCCCATATCCTTCATACTTTTACGGATGGCCATACCCTATTCCAAAAATCGCATTTTGGCACAGGTAGGAAGGATGCTAGAAAAGGTTGTGGAATTTGGCTTTACACCTACCAATTGCATTTTCTTGAAAGTTTTTAAATCCTTTTCAAAAAATCCATTTTGTGCATATCTTGCAATCATTATATTCAATGAGATCACATCTTTTTGAGGCATTCTTCTGAATAGTTCATGTGCCTTTTCTATGCTTCCAAATTTTGCATTCATGTCTCATAGGGAAGTTGCAACTATAACATCAGACAAAATTTACAAACCCTTGATGTATTGATGGATGTCCATACCCTATTCCAAAGATCTCATTTTGGCACAAGTAGGGAGGGTACTAGAAAAGGTTGTGGAATTTGGCTTTACACCCGCCAATTGCATTTACTTGAAAGTTTCTAAAGCCTTTTCAATAAATCCATGTTGTGCATATCCTACAACCATTGCATTCCCTGAGACTACAAGCCATGGAGGTACGCTTAGTATGTTGAATCTATTTGCATGTATGCTTAGTATGCTTAGTATGTGGGTATGCTTAGGAATTAGGAACAAATAGTAACACCATGATAAAATGAGCATGAGTATCTATAGAGAGAGAGAGGTGGAGATTGAGAGATATAGAGAGAGGGATTCTTAAATCTTCACAAAATACAACTCCCTTGTATGTAGGAGAGAGAAAGTCTATTTTCATGTAAGAATGATAATTGTAACTCCCACTATTGGCCTACCAACTGAAACTCTCTTACTCTATGCCATTCAACCTTATTTTAAGTATCCCAAAGAACAATACTTAAATAATCTCTCAACCACATACATGGGCATTCAAGTACCCATTCATGAGATATTAAAGACACATAGAAAATGCATACAATTTTAAGGCTATATTACGTAATCTTAATAGTAAATAGATGAGGCCATTGCTTTAGACCTATAAAAAGTGTTTGAGACAAATATGTAGATATGTAATTGTATTTTGATTCCATGTGATTGTATCATGTTAAAATTACCTTCAAATACATGCCCTAGACACATAATTGAAAGAATTTTAGGATGCATTGCCACTTATAAAAATAAAAATGTGTTGCAAAACAAGAGAAGAAAAGTTGTAGGATATGTAGTTTTTTGTTCTACATTAGCGTACATTATCTTTCTACTTAGAAAAATCATCCTAACTAGTATGAATGTAAACTTGAATTCTGAAGTTTTTATATTAATTTTTTGTAAGTAACCAAATTAGGTTGATGGTGTTGCAAGACATAATTTTTTTTATCAAAAGTTTATAAGAAAAAGATAGATAAATCATAAATTACAATGGACTTGTTTACATCTCTAGAATGGAGGTTAAATAAAGGATTTTGAAGGTGTACATTGAGACAAAGAGTTATGTTGATAACTCTTAAGAATGTAGACTCTATGTTGGGATATCTCTCTAATGAATAGGGCTACACATCTTTGATTTTCATAATGAATAAGATCATCCATAGAGCAATGATTTTTTTCAAAAAAGATATTAAAACATGCCACTAATCTCATAATACATTAGATACCAAAAAGCAAAATGCTCTTCTAATTTTCATTCATTATTATAGAGTCTACAAATGTACTATCTCTCAAGATTTAGTGTTGTGACTTTAGGCAAAGTTGATGAGAATATACTAATAAGTGGCCCAAAAGAAATTTCAAACCAAAACCAAGCCTAGTGTACTTGGAGGAATATTGTGTCCATTTTGTATATAGATATAGTGCCTCAATTGATGTTGCATTCTTGCAAAATGCTCCTATAATTTTGCTTCATAATTGTAGAGTCTATAAATACAATATCTCTTGACAAAGTGTTCTAACTAAAATAACATATCCATCTTCTATGCTTCAATTAGTGTTGCATTCTTATTGAAACTAGTTCTTCTCATTCGTCCAAATTAATTTTTTTGTAGGCTTTGCTGATCTAAAATCTTAGAATGCTTTTGCTCAACATAAACGTACATGGTCTATTACTAGTTATGCCAACTTAAAAAACTAAGGACTTTAAAAAACTTAAATTCCAACCCACATGAATATGATCAAATCGAGGCCACCACTAGTATTACAATCCATTTCATTACATGCATTAGAATTACTTCAACAATTCGTAGATAATGACAGGAGGCACTTCGTTGAATTGAGATAATCCTTTTGATTTAGGACTTAATGTATTCATTAAAAAATGCAACTTTGATTCGCTGGAGAGTGTTGCAAACAAAATTACTCATTTCTTTTGGTGATTCAGCCAGCCAATTAGTAAAAACTAGTTGAAAAGTAGCTGTTAAAGACGAGTCTGAGACTTCACTGCCAGAGCTATCCAATACACTGGTGCTGCTACTTGTTATGTTGGCAGCTGAATCTTCTGGCAATATTGTAAATGCGGAAGGGAGAAGTGCCATGGAAGAAGGATCTTCTCCTCTCATTGCACAGGTAACTGCTCCAACATCTAAGGGCGAATATACTATTAGAGATCCAAATACATCTGTGCAACTCTCCTCTCTTGCAGTATCAAGGTTTTTGTATTGGATGCCTGCAAATTATAATTGAAATCATATGTTAAATACCATAAAACAAGTGAACTAGATGATTGCAGCAATGGTTCAGATACTTACTATCACATGATAAAGAGAAATACAGTTCCTAAAGTGTAGACCAGTTGCAATGTGCTTGATTTCTTTTATGGACTTTCCTTCCAAGGACACTTCCCACTTCACCAAAGAAATAAAACTCTTAAGTATTTGAATAAGAAGAGTAAACTAGAATAATAGGTAACATATAAATTACAGGAAAAATGTGTGGCCAATGTACACGTATAACCTTAGATCTCATTTGTTTGTCTCTTAGAAAATCAAATAATATTTGTAGAGAAACAGGAAGCCATAGTGAAGTTGCAGCACATATGATTGGCCCGTTGTGTATGTTGCTCATTCTTGTAGTGATTATAACACTATCATAGAATTGACTCGCAGTTGAGTGGAACTTTGATGCACTTATATCTTGATAGAAGCAACTGAACATTCTCTGGGCTATTTTCATAATATTTCTCCCTTCATCTACACAAGGCTATACATTAATTTTATTTACTATTGCAGAAAAATTAACATCTCCTAAAATTAAGAAGTTGCTTCTACTCTATTATAATGGACACTCACTTTCAAGTTCACTGAAATTGAACATAAACAATCGCTGACATTGCCTTTCAAGTGCAGCCAACCATCTCTGTGCACTGAAGGCCATATCAACGCCTCCTCCTTGGGTCTCACTATGCTCCACACATGTTAGCTACCACAAAATCGTATAAGCAGATTGACTTAGTAGTGAAATACATCCAAATAAAGGTAAGAAATTTTTGAGGTCGGCAAAAGAGTAGACACCAATCTAGGGATTTTTTACTCTAAACTAAACAGTAACCTTTTACCACTCTTCTACACCCACAAGTACCATAAACTCTGGAGAGGAAGGATCTATAAAGGAAAATAGAGAGAAAAGATAGCATAGCCATTTTAGATTTGTTGTGCAAACCTTGGACTTTCCATTCAGAAGTTGTTGAATAATACGACCTGATGGACGTTTAGAATGCAGGGTGGAATTCTACTGAGAGAAATCTACAACAGCCCACACTCCCTCACTCAGCTGGTGGCAATAGTGAAAGAAAATAATCTCTCTTGTGGTACCCAAAGGAGAGGGAAGTTGTAACTTAGCATGCATCTGCTAAACCAAAACCCAAAAAAAAAAGGAATTTTTTTTTTTTGAGATCTCTCGTTTCAAATAAACTCATAAAACCCTAATTGTACATGGCCACATACATACTAGCTGAAGTAATCCACCTCTGTCAGGTGGTGAAAGCCCTTGCGATATGATCTGGACGATCTTGGCTGTTGTAACTATGCAGGGAAACATCTCCATCCATTTGTTCTGTTAAGACAGTAGACACTCTTATAATTATTATTTCTCAATGACATGGGTCTGTAGATTATTTCAAATAATAATAACTAAAATCCATCTTTGAAAGCCAGATGATAACAATAATATAAAATATTAGACAGCTAAAACAATAAAACCAAATCATTAGGGTTGCCCCATTTTTTTCTCCTATCAATCGGCTCTCAACCAGTACCTAACTATCTTTAAAGAAAATGATGAATAAGAAAGGCGTCATAATGCATACCACGTCCATGAAGGCTTCGACCAGTTCGACTCCCGCCATTTTAACAGTGGTGACTTCTGTGTGAAACTTGTCCTTGTGTTTCAGGCCCATGGCAAAAGGAGACGATCTATCTGTTAACGTAAAAAGATCTTTTGTGGGCATTGTGGAGCAAAGATTCACGTCCATGGGTGCCATTTGAATGACATCCTCGACAGCATGCATGGCAGCTTCTGATGCCCAGGTTTTGTCCATCGCCTCCAACTCCTCCACTGATCTTCCAGTAGCTCGCAAAACAATGGCTGAAACCCTCTTGATCTGCATCAACGAAAATCCTCTATTAGGGTTTAAAAAACAAAACAAAAAAATAACAACTTTCGAACATAAAATCCCTAATGACAATCGTACCTCCTCCTTTAACCTAGAGTTCTCCGAAGTTAGAGTTTGGTCTTCAATTCCATTTTTATGGAGAGGTGATGGAGAATGGACTTTTCTATAAATTGCCTAGAATTGTCAGGAAGAGAAGCACTCATCTTTCGTTTGGAAGTGCTGGAGAAATCTGTAAGAATTCTCCTCTCCATCTTTTGTTCTTTTCTTTTGAAAATTTTGGTTGTTAATAAATTTATTTTAGTTCAATTTTAGGTTTAAGTTCATGGAATGTCTTAGAATAATTGTATAATTTCCATTTGAGAGATATGGTGCATAAACATTGTAAAACTTAATTTCAATTTGAAATCATTCAAGAGAAAAAAGGCGTATAAGTGGTGTGAAGGCTTGTCTTGTAGAAACCCCCTTCCGTTATGCTTGGATAGACATCCATACCCTATTCTGAGTGCCATTTTGGGCACAGTACACTACCCAAGGTTTTTGGTTTTACGCACTGCCAGTTGCATTTGTTTAAAAGTTTTTGAAGCCTTCCCACAAATCCATTTTGTGCACACCCTGCAATCACTGCATTCCATGAGGTGACACTTCTTAGAAGGATTTTGTCAAACAATTCATGCTCCTGATTTGTTCTTCCTCATTTTACAAACACGTCTACCAGAGTATTTTCAACTAATGCATTTTGTCATTCCATGAGTCGACCTTTTTGTGAGGAATTCTTTTAAATAATTCATGTGCTTGGTCTACATTTACACAGTTTATATACATGTCTACGAGTGCAATTTCAACGAAAACATCTGACCAAAATTCATTTTTAATTATGCTTTGTTAGAAATCCATACCCTGCTCCAAAATTCCCATGCTGACTAGGCAGGAGGATGCTAGTAAAGGCTGTAGAATTTGACATTACCTTTGCCGATTGCATTTGCCTGAAAGTTTCTAAAGCCCTTTCAATGACTCCATTTTGTGCAATTCTGCGATCATGCATTCCATGAGATGACATCCATTTGAGGCATTCTATCAAACAGTTCACATGCCTTTCCTATGCTTCCTCATTTGCATATTTGTCTACCAGAGAAATTCCAACTATAATTCGGCTTACCCTGTTCAAAAGAACTCCCATTTTGACATATGCAGGGAGGATGCTGGCAAAAGTTGCGGAGTTTGGTTTTACACCTGCCAATTTTATTTTCTTGAAAGTTTTGATTTTAAAGCCTTTTCATCAAATCCGTCCTGTGCACATCCTGCATTCGTTGCAAGAAAACTTTTCTTTGAGGCATTTTGTCAAACAGTTCACATTCCTTGACTGTGTTTCCTCATTTTGTAGAGTTTTTCCAACTATAATACCCGACAAAAAAACCCCCCCTGTTCTGCTTTGGTGTATGTCCTTACCCTATTAGGAAGCTTCCCATAAATTAGGGATTTCATTGTATCATTACTACCGTTGAAAATAGTTAGATGATGTAAATATTTAATGGGCATCATAATATATGAAATGTTAAAATATAACACAATTATATTCTTCAGAAAGAATTTTATGAACTGGATATAAATGTAAATGTCTGCTAAATCAAGATCATAATGTAAATACTGTTCTCGGATAAAGTCTTAATACTTAAAATCCCTTGAATAAATGATTATACATTTCAATCTAAGGAAAAATCATATAAAATGGTAAATTTATACTTGGTAGTGCCATGAATAGTAATATAAAGGTTGGAGATTCTTAAAATATGTGTATAGGTACTTTATGGATTTTGATATTTGATTAATTGTACCATATTGTACAATATTAATAATAAAACCAATAATAGTGTTACACACTTCAATCCTAACTATTTCAATATATATTGGAATTTGATTATGTATTATGACAAAGTGGAGGATAGAGCCCCCATATATGAGTTTACATTTCCTTGGATAACAATGGAAGAAGTATAATGTTTAATAAGAATATCTTAATGACCAATAATGAACTAATTTCCTTGAGGAATAGACTTCAACATAAAGGGTTGGGTCAAACATTTAGCAGAAGCCTATAGTGATGAACCAAAGATGGATTGCAATAATTCTTTAAACAATCGTTAATCTTAAACACTTTAGAAAGAACAAACAAAAACCTAATGATTTGAAACAATTTTCCTTATCTTAAAATATGATCGAAGAATCCTCATTTGACCTAGAAGTCAAGATTATTTACCATGGTTAGGAATTGTTAATTCTCAACTAAAGAAGTTGAGTTAAATTCGTGTTGGATAACTTATCCTGTTATGATTACAAGCCTTAATTTGGATTTAATTGTACATATACGATTGAAATAATTATGCAATGAAATGATCTAGTATCTTACTCTTAGAACAAAGATTAATTTGATATGTGACTATAAATCATTGTTTTACCTTGAATAAAGTTCACTTGAGGCACGACAAACTAATTATCATATCACCCTGAAAACAAAATGATTAAGTATCTTATTTAATTTATGTTTGTGATTAATGTGTGTGAATTAGTATCTTCTAAAATTATGTTTACAATTGTTTGAATGTTGTTACCTTACTCTTCCTTATGTATTGATAAATAGATCAAAACATCTAGCCGTTTTCTTTACAGGCAAGCAAAGAAGTTTAATTTTTGTCATAAACTATCATATTAATTCTCTTTTCATCTAGATAGGCAAACCTTGTAAATAAATGTCCAAACTCAAACAATCATAGTATTCGGCATTTACGGTACCTCTGGGTCACATTTATGGGTAATGTCATCGCACTGTACCAAGTAGCTCGCACCTAACATAGCTTCAACAACGATGTCTGGGCACCGTCCCTCTAAATCGTCGGGGAGTAATAAGGAACATGTCTAAGTTAAATCTGTAGGAAGGGAAAATCTCCTCAGATACCTCACTAAAAAGATTAAGAAAAAGAAAAATGTGAGACTATCAAAAAATTATTGTAGGACGATCAACGGGAAGACCTCATTGGGGAAATATGCATGTTAGGTAAATTATTCATACTTGAAAACTTAAATGCCAGACACTCCCAGGAGGTGTGTTTGCAAAATAGTTCCTTAGGAATTCTGTCCATTGTATCACTTGAGTGGGTGGCAATCAGCGAAGAGTTGTGTACCCACTCACAGCTACATTAAACATAGTGCAAGACAGAACTACATGTTCACATTTGTCATGTAGATCGCATCCGTAGAGGGCCTTGATCCTGTGGATACAGGGTATGTAGGCAGGCTGGATGGCGAAGGATGCCCCCAGTACTCAGGTCCCTCAGATATAGAGTAACTCTTTAATAATCATTTTTATAATCTTGATCTTTAGTTTAAAGGTTAACTAGGTAACTTAAGAACTCTCCTAGTACTTAGAAGAATCCCCGGGGTGGATTACTTGTACCCGGCATTGCCATAAACTAAGGTGAGTACAAGTTGATGTTAGGTGTTCCCTGGTCGACATCCTCAGTACAGTGTCTAGGCAGACTGTGGTCCCTAGGAAGTGACTCATGAACCTATATTGGTCCCGAGGGAGTCAGAAGTCTCTAGCTAGAGCATAATGATTCATGTCCTCTTTAGCCCATTAGGCTATTATGTTTATGTATCCCAGATTGGATAGAGTATTGGTCCATTTGACCCACTAGGCCTTTTGGCCACTGTTTGTTCTACCTAAATCAGGTAGCGATAAGGTTCATTTGACCTGGTTCCGTATGAACCTATTTGCCCAAAGGATAGAAGAGCCTGGGTTGGCTTAAGAATGTTCCATTTTGAACATATGGCTGTTTTGGCCGAAGTTTTTCCTGAGTACTCAATGAAAGTCTTGATATATCTCAAAAGAACTTGTTAATAAAGTAAATTTTTTGAAAATTTGAGTTTGGATCAAGCGGGTCCTTACATGTGGTATTAGAGCATGGTTCAAACACTTGGCCTGGAGGCCTACAAACTCAAAATCGATAATGATTAGTATTCAAGATAAGAATTGTGATAGATTTAATTATAGTCAATTTGCATGTTGTAAACCAAAAATTGTAGCAAGTGGTAAATCACCTCTCTCCTTGTTTCAGAATTAAATGGCGAGAACCTGAAATTTGTGAGATTTGCATGGAGAGGAACTGGTCAACCAAGAACTAGTTGTAAACCAAGAACCAGTTGAAAACTTAGATGCGGGTATAGAAGCAATTATTTAGTTGTTGACAGAACGGAGAGAAAAGTTGGAAAACCTTGAGAAAATGGTACAAGACTTGAAGACTAGATAGGGGACTATAGAAAACATTCTGGAACCTGAAGGTGAACATCAAGGTACAAAAGTACACATTGCTCAAACAATTAATGAGCTAGAGGTTCCTAGGCCTCGACAAGAAATTACCACTCTAGATATCTCACAAGACCTCAAGAAGATAACTCCTCCTAAATTTGACAGTAAACATGTGGGGGATTCTGCAAAAGGATGTCTAATCAAAATGGAGAAATATTTTGAACTAAGAAACTACTCACAAAACATCAAGGTGACCTGGGGAGCCTATTAGTTAGAAGGAGAAGCTACTAGTTGGTGGATAAACATAAAAGAACAATATTGTTATTCAAAAGAAAACCTGACTTGGAGGCAGTTTGTGAGCCACTTCCGTGAGAGATGGCTTCCACAACTATTTTATGATGAGAAGATGACTGAGTTTCTAAATCTTAGACAAGGAAATCTCACAGTCCAACAGTATTGGGATAGATTTGCGAAGCTACTGAAATATGTTCCTATCTATCAAAAGGATGAAAGCTCTCAGGCAAGGAAGTTTCTTTTGGGGTTGAATACTGATATTGGGGTAGAAGTGGATATGTTTGCCCCTGAGAACATGAATCAAGTCTTGGAGAAGGCACTCAAATAGGAAAAGAAATTACAGGCACTATCGGTGGCAAAGCAAAACTTTCGAGGCAAACAATTTTCCTTCAAAAGGAAACTAGACAATAAGGACAATAGAAGAGACTAGGGTAGAATAGAATCCACTGGTAATCAGGATCATAGGAATAATTACAATAGTAATGTCAGGAGGAATGATGGGAATGCACAACCCCAAATTTCTAATGGACCCCCTGGTGGATGCTTTATGTGTGGAGGCAATCATTATGCAAGGGATTGTTCAAAAAGGAATGGGTACAATCAACCACAGCAACCTCGGCAACATCAAATACATGCTGCCATCAGAAATCAACAAACTTGTCATCAAAATGTACCTATGGAGACAAGAGGTATGCTTTTTGGTAAACCCATAACTATTTTGATAGATACTGGTTCCTCCGAGAATTTTATTTCCCCAGAATTGGTAAGAAAAATGTCTTTGCAAACTAAGAATATGGAATCATCATGGACGGTTCAGTATGGGAACAAGGCTATACGGAAAGTGAACAAGTACATAAGAGGAGTCCTCATTAAGTTCCCTGAATTAGAAACCAAAGCTGACTTATATGTTGCACCCCTAGGAGTCTATGATGTCATAATCAGAATAAGTTGGCTAATGAGTCATAAGGCTAACATAGATTGCTATAACAAAGTGGTGGAGTGTGTAGATGATAAGGGGTGTAGAGTTAGGATCCAAGGAATTTACAAACCTATATCAGTGGGGACCATTTCTACTATGCAACTAAAGAAGGCTAGACAAAAACAAGGAAATCAGATATTCTTAGTATCTTTAGATGAGAAGGGAGAAGAGAAAGAAGCCCCTACCTTTGAAAATAGTTCGTTCCTTTGGGACTACAAGGATGTGTTTCCTGAAGAGCTACCTAGATTACCTCCTAAAAGGGAATTCAATTTTTGAATTGATATACTTCCTAGAACCGCACCTATATCTAAAGCCCCATATAGGATGAACACCATAGAACTCCAAGAATTGAAAATACAGTTGCAAGAGTTGCTAGAGAAAGGGTTGATAAGGCCTAGTGTATCACCTTGGGAAGCACCAGTCATATTTGTAAGGATGGGACACTAAGGTTGTGCATTGACTACAGAATGTTGAATAAGGCCACTGTGAGGAATAGGTATCCCTTGCCTCGTATTGATGATATATTTGATCAAATGAGGGGAGCCTCAGTGTTCTCCAAAATTGACCTCCACTTGGGCTATCACCAATTAAGGATAAAAGAAGAAGACATCCCAAAGATAGCATTTAGGACTAGGTATGGACACTATGAATTCACTGTAGTTCCATTTGGATTAACAAATGCTCTAGTTGCCTTTATGAATCTAATGAATAGTGTGTTCCACGATTTTCTGGATAAGTTTGTGATTGTGTTTCTGGATGACATTTTAATATATTCCAAGGATGAAGAGGAACACTTAACCCATCTCCAGGCAGTCTTACAAAGGCTGCGGAAGCATAAGTTGTTTGGGAAGTTATCCAAATGCTCATTCTTTGAAAGGAGGGTTCACTATTTAGGGCATATCATTTCAGCCAAGGGTATAGTGGTAGATCTTGATAAAGTAAAAGCCATCACTGAATGGCCTATCTGTACAATGTGACCGAAGTAAGAAGTTTTATGGGATTGGCAGGGTACTACAAAAGGTTTGTGAAAAACTTTTCAAGGATAGCCAATCCAATCACATCCTTGCAAAAGAAGAATAAAAAGTTCATTTGGACTGAGCAGTGTGATAAGGCCTTTCAAGTACTGAAGGAAAGGCTAACATCACCTCCAATTCTAAAAGTGCATGACCCTAATGGTAACTTCATAGTAGTAACAGATGCATCCATAGAAGGACTAGGAGGAGTTCCTTTCCAAGGGGAAGAAGTAGTGGCTTATGAATCATAGAAACTAAAAATCCATGAAGTCAATTATGCCCCCCATGGTCTTGAACTTGCAGCCATAGTTCATGCCTTGCAAAAATGGAGACATTTCTTGTTGGGAAAACCATTTGAGCTTAAAATAGATCATCAAGGACTAAAATATATCTTCACTCAACCTCATTTGAATGCAAGACAGAGAAGGTGGTTAGAGTTCCTAAGTGAGTATGACTTTGAGATTGAATATATCAAGGGGAAAGAAAATAGGGTGGTCAATGCTCTCAGCAGGAGGAGACACATAATGGCCATATCCAACTTGCACATAAGCCTAAAGCGACAAATACTCTTTGAGTAGAAACATGACCCATGGTATGCTCAGGTTAAGACATCTCTAGCTAATATCTCTGGGGAACCTAAGTATTTGGATTATGCTTTCGATTATGATGGACTAATGAGGCACCATGGAAGAATATATGTTCCTGATAATGCAGAACTAAGGGGTATGATCTTAACAGAGGCACATAAGGCTCCATATTCAGGACATCCAGGAGTGAATAAGATGTATGCAGACCTCAAAAGAATATATTTTTGGCCAGGAACGAAGAAGGATGTGGTAGACACAGTTGCTAGATGCCTAGAATGTCAAAGGGTTAAGGTAGAACATGTGCACCCAGCAGGACTTCTTTATCCACATGATGTACCTTTCTATAAATGGCAAGTCATAAGTATGGATTTTGTCCAAGGGCTACTAATGACATCTCATAGGCACAATTGCATTTTGGTGGTAGTGGATAAACTCACTAAGGTTGCCCACTTCATACCAGGAAACCTAACAGATGATGCACCTGCAGTAGCAAAAAGGTTCATAAAGGAAATTTTTAGGTTGCATGGAATTCCTGAGAAAATCATCTATGATAGAGACGTGAAGTTCACTTCTAAATTTTGGACCACATTGCAGGCTACCTTAGGAACACAGTTGAATTTCAGCACAGCTTATCATCCTAAGACAGATGGACAAACAGAAAGAACCAACCAAATTCTGGGAGACCTCCTTCGTATGCGGGTATGTGCAGGATCATGATGGGCCAAACTATGCCTCTAAGTGGCAATGAAAATACAAAAAATCAGACTTTATTAAGTTCATGTGAAATTTTGAATGGATTATCTATACAATTTGAAAAAGATGTAAGAATGAAATTTGTAGAGAATTGAATCTAGTTTATAGGCTACTAATTTAAAAAAAAAACAAACTAAATTTACTGAGTGAAAATTGAATATTTCAATGAACAGCTATTAAATTTTTCAGAAAAAAATAAAAAGTGGGTGTCTGTCCAGCCAACCTAACTATGAGTAAAAATATATATATATTTTTGAAACTTTCAAAATAAGTAGAGGACTCATGTCTGGATGTGATGCATATTTATTTGAAATTTTTTTCTAATAAAACAATTAGTTATGATTTTTTTACTGTGACTTTTTTAAAAAAATAAAAATTAATTTTCCAGCCAACCTAACTCGATAAAAAAAAATCAAAATTCAAATTTTTTTTTTAACCTATAGCCAGAAAACCATAGAGTGTGATGCAGGTTTCGGATCTCAAAAAGGTGAAATGGTTTGAAAGTTATGGATGTTATTCAATCAGTGTGTCCATTAGGATTTCAGAGACACAGTATATAGAAAATTATTAATAATTATTTAATAAAATGATAACCAAATAAATCTTATATTTTTAGAAAGCTAACAATTTTTGCTATAAACCCTTTTCGTTTTATCAATTTTGCATAAAAAAAAGTCATCAGCACGAAGGGTGAAGTTCGAAGAAGAGACTAAAACATTAAAACACATTAGAATCCATAAAAAGTCAACAATCAAAATGGATATCCATCTTGGTTTGTACCAAAGAAAGACGGATATCCGTTTTGCTTCCGTAAAAGCAACTCAAAACGGATATCCATTTCCTTAATCTATGAAAAATTTTGTACCATTGGTTTTGGATGAAGAGAAGCAACATATTTGAAACATCGAGGCAATAATATGAGAAGTTAAAGTTAGTTGGTCATTTATAGGTGTATCTATTGTTTCATATCACATTACAGATAGAATTCTAATTAACAATCTAGTTTCCTCATTTGGGCAAACATTTTTTATCCATTTCTAATGGAAATATTTAGTTAAAAATTGGTGGCTCCTTGTGAAAAGTATGGGCTCTTATCAAGCACGCATAACCAATAAGGTTGATATCCATTTTTTTTACATGCTTGTTGATTACATCTTATGAAACAGATGTTGCTTGGTGATAGTTCTAGGTTTAGTGAACAATATTCTCAAGCTTATTGCAATTTTTACACTTGTGACCAAATTTGGTACCAAACCCTTTCACCTTTTCAGTTAATCCTGATAGTATCATCTCACTCCATGCAAATCAAACCAACATTAGGACCATGTGAATGAGATTAAGGATAGCCTTGAAATATGAATCTTTGTATTGTTGACTATCCCTTTAGCACAACAATCCTTTAGGATCATTGTACCCAGGTGCAACAATCCTTCAATCTTCTTTTATTTATATTTCTTTCCTCTTCATACACAAGATTCTCATGCCTTGTAGTCATGACAATCCACAAATCACCTAACTGTCCTTAGTGAGACTATATGTTATTTTGACAGTGATAGTCATCATCCATTCACAACTCTCCTCTTTAACATAGATACCCTTTGCACATGTTTTGATTTCATGATTTTCCTTTTGTATGTTGTATTATGGTATGAAAATACTATGGCCCCTTCTTCATCCTCTTGTATAATGAAATTGAAGGTCGACACTTACGGTTACTCTTCTTTATTACTTGGTGATAATGAATCCCTAAGCTCATTTTTTATTGTCTTGAAGCCAAATTTACCACTGTTGAGACAGTCAGAGTTGATTCTTGATCATGAATATTGTGAATTACTTCAAATATCCATGGACAATTTCAATTGTGTTTCTTAAGACACCCATGCCTTGACTATACCTTGATGTTGGTCATGATTGTGCTTGAATGGCACAATAATTCATAGTTAGATTTTTGCCACTAAAGTTATCCTTTGACAAAGTCGTATTTGTAGTCCACCTTTTGATGATGTTCAAACAATATAAATACTTATTCTTAACATAAGCAATACATTTCTCACAAATACCAATGCATTCTACTCATAAGGTTCATGGAACCATGCCTAAAGGTATGATAGTCAGCAGTGTACTATTATGGCAGCCTATGGTTGGTTTGACAATCTATAATAGTGATAGCATTCATGCCTAATAGTCCTTATCGTTATTGTCATAATATATTCTACATTTGAGGCCTTGTCTACAACATACAAAGTTTACCTTTCTCACCCATACCTTTAGTATATAAAGGACCATTAATAGGGAATTTTTAATTTCCACTCAGTCAGTGCAATCTAGGAGAGGATAGATTGTCTAAAGTCGTGATCTACTTCCATTTACACTTGCCATAACTACAAATGCTTAGTGTTTATTCTCAATCCCGGTATATGAATAAAATGTGACCTATTGTTCTAATAGGCCTATAGGGACAAAGAGGTGATAAAGCCTTTAATTTTAAACATGACATGGTTTTGATAACTTCCCATATTGGTAAGGTCCTGGATGACAATCCTTTAATGCACCTAATTATAATAGGTGTTATGATAGTCCTTGGTATCTTTTCATTTCTTTCTTGAATGGCCTGCAAATAAGACATAAGACATATTAGATCCTTCATAAATAAGAATTCTCATACATTACATTTAAACTTAAACTCCCTAAACATCCATCAATCCATCCATTAATATCAAAATGCCATGAATATCCTATGATCAACCATTCTAATTCGTAGGATAGTCATATATTGCAATTTTGCTTCTCTATACTAAAATAGCCCAAGGAATATCTAACCTTGAATTTGTATTTTAACAATCTAATGTCTTTACAAATAACATTGAGCCTTCTTTTGGGACAACATTTTTGCCTTTAGAAGCTCCCCATTTGATGATAGCCTAAAATCAAATAATGGCTTATATCCAGAGCTTTATTAAGTTGATACCTAGGTGGATTGGTGTGTAAACATTGAAATTAGATGGTAATTCACAAGTTTATAGAATAATAAAATGAATCCCTAGTCTAGAATCTAAATGTACATAATAAAATAGATATCTATTTTGTTTTAGCGATATGGACGTTGCAGAGTGTCCATTGCAAAGAATTGGGCTTTTACAAAACAAATATCTGTTTTGAAAACAGATATCTATTTCCAAAATGGATATCTATTTTCAAAATGGATATCTGTTTTGTAAAAGCAGAAAAAAAACAAAAGGAATATTGTTGGGCCTGACTTCCGCAACCAAAGACCCTCTGCTGTTGAAATACTCATGATTTTTGGCTATGACAGTGAAAGGAATATTTTTATGCACTTTTGGAGACACAATTTTCTTGTTACAATCATAAGGGTGATATTTTTGTTCCCCTAATGGGGAGCAACAATCGTCATAAAGTAAAAAGGAGGAGGAAAGTTACATTGGAGGAAATTGAAGCAATTAGGGAAAAAGATAGGGAAAGGAAGAGGATTGGAAGGGTGGGTTTGGCGGATGCTCATCAAGGTGAATCTTCTTCTTTACCATCTAATGACATGAAAATTGAAGATGTTAATTTTGATTATAATGAAATGTTAGATAAGAATGAAATTCACCATGATATTGCAAATGAAAATATTGAAAAATGTTATGAAACACCTATTCATAATAGCAGTACCCTGGACAAAGAAGAAGAAGAAAAATGAAGACATGCACTTGAAGAAAGTGGATATGAACATCATGATGTTGAAATTGCACTTCATAATCCATTTGTTGATAAAATTGATGAGGTTGATAACATGGATGAAACAAGAACAATCAATGTATCTCCAAATTTCACAACAAGAGAGGACATTTGTCAAGAAGAGAATAACCATGATGAAATTGGAAAACACCCAAAAACTCCAAAATGGTTACTTGAAATTGATGAGAACATAATGGAAAAACTTGAAGGCAAGAGGTCATCATGAACGGTTCAGTTGTGGGCTACAAAACTCTTCAAGGAATACTTTGAGAAGAAAACATTAACCGAACAATGCCAACTTTTTGTGCAATTATTAAAGATGTACAAAATGAGACCTTTACTAAAGAAATTAAAGATTCGGTTAAACAAAGTGTCCAATCAGAATAAAATTATTGTAAGAAGCCTTTTCAATGCACTCAATTCTATTGGAAACACTAGCAAGGAGAAAGATAAAAGAGTTGCCGGTAGAGTAATAACAACCTCAATAGTAAGCAAACAATTAAGAAATGCTCGATTAATGAGGCAAACTTGTGTTGACTTAAGATTGAATCGTAAAACATTGTCAAAAGCACTAGCATTAAGATCAAGGCTAGATAGTCCTATTGCCAATGATACTTGGGCTTTCAGTGGTAGGCTTCCATGAGTTGACAAGAAGCTAATTGATAGCACAAAGGAAGAAATTGAATGATTTTGGCACACTAACTCTAGGGTATCACTGAATACAAAAGATGTTTTAAAGTTAAGAATTGGTGATAAAGACCGCACACCACATCCTAAACATTACTTAGAATGTAGCCAAACAATATTGTGAAACTCACCTAGGTCTTACAATCTCACAAAGAGCATTTGAATCTCTTAAGACATTTTATTGTGTTCCTCTTAAAGTTCGTAATACATGTTGTTGCAAATACCATGTAGAATTTTCTATGTACCATGAATTATTATGCAATATTTGTTCTACTTTGTACACTAACGAAATGTTACAGGAGTGTGGTGCAATTCAACTACCAAAGTCATCTAGGGACTTATTGGATTTATTTCTATGTATTAGAGATGATGGAACTGCATGTTCTACAAGAATGATTGTTTAAATGAAAAGTGTTTACAATGTGGTGGGTTATCAAAGTTTGTATCATATTTTCATGAGGGCAATGAGCATGATTTTGGAAAGAGAATGGTTGAGAAAAAGAGATATGAGACAGTGAAATACAATTTGAAAAGTGGAGGTGAAGGTTCTAGATGTGAGTTGATTGTAAGAGAGGTAAGTATTGCTGATTTTATTGATGATTTTAAGAAAAATCTTTTCTACAAGTATGTCAAACATAACCACAGGTCTCGATGGTTAGATCAACAGTTCAGGATGTGTAAAGACTCTTTCCCAATTGGAACTATTGTCTCTGTAGTTGATTTTGCAGAAAACTATACATTGCAACCCCAAAATGAAGTTCAATCCCAGTACTACAATTCTATTCATATTGCTATTTTTGTTCACATCACATACAGACATACCCCCGAGCATACAAAAGAGAATAGGAAGATTGTCAGAGAATACCATTTTTACATGAGTGATGATCGATCTCATTCAGTAGAGTTTGTGCAATAATGTTTTCAACAATTTTATGGGTTCTTGCAAGAAAAAGATATTAGAATAGATCAACATCTCATTTGGTCAGATAATTGCACTGGTCAATTCAAGAATGCTCATAATTTCTATTGGTTGAGCAAAATGCATGTAGAGAAGGGTATAGCTCATATTTGGAATTTTTTTGAAGCCAGGCATGGAAAAGGTGAACATGATGGAGCAGGTGCATGTTTGAAGAGAGCTCTTTTTAAAGAACAACTAAAGATTAGAGGTGGTACTACATTCAGTGATGCGGATTCCATTGTTAAGTGGTGTAACTATGCATTGTCATGAGGAGTGGCTCTTGATTCTGAAGTGCGCAGGTTCTTTTGGTTGGTTGATGATGGGATAGTGATAGAGAAATTGGAATGTCAAAGAATTAGTGAATCATCAAAGATGCATTCCTTTCAAAGCTCAGATTCAAGTACATGGACTATTTGGACACGAGAATTAGCTTATTTTTGTCAAAGTTGTATTAAATGTGATTGGAACAATTGTGAGTCAAGTGAGTGGGTAGATGCATGGATTCCACAATATTTAATTCCTTTATATGATGGTCAATCACCTTCCGTCAATGACATGGAGAGCTCATTTGACTATGAACATCTTTCAAACCTTGTACAACTAGGTCATGTTTATGCAGTTGATGCACCGCATTGAAATGAAGAGAGATCAGACTATTGGTTGGCACGATGTGTACAGGGAAAACAAAAGCTAACACAACCTATGACAGATGATGATAGGTTCACATATCCTACAGGATCAGTTGTTATTGCTGAGACTTGGTTACGAACATATATGATTAAAAAGAATGGCATCTCGGCCTTTGAAGAATTTGAGAAGCATAAAACCATATTGATGTATTCTCACCTAGTTGTAGCAACAAATGTCAAGTTACTAAAGCATCGTAGAAAACCAAAATCAAAATAACTATGGACAATTAGTAATGCTGATCATGAAGCAATATTGGATACTTTGAAGGTAAGAGATGACCCCTCAGGTACGCTTGACTAGCATTTAAACTTCCAGATGGACAGGTATGACATTTTTTATCTTAACTTGTTATTGTTTTTTCTATTTTTTAGAATTGTTTTATTAAAAATCTTGTTACTTTAACTATAATGCATGCTTTTGACTATACAGGATTACGAATAAATTTATTTTACATGGCATCGTAGATTATTTTGCATGGCATCGTAAATTATTTTGTATGGCATCATAGGTTATTTTGACTATACTCAAGGTATGATTTTTAGTTCTCATTTGTATTTCTTAATATTGCACATTTGTACCTTTTTCTACATAAGGCATTCCATGAGATGACATGTATTTGATGTCTTTTGCTGAATAGTTCATGTGCCTTGTCTATGCTTTCACATATTACATACATGTGTCACATGGCAATTGCAACTACAACATCTAACAAAATTCTAATTTCTTTGAGGTATTCCACCAAACAGTTCATGTGCCTTGCCTATGCTTCCTTACTTTGCATTCTTATAAAAGTCCTGTAATAGTCATAATTAATCTTCATACTAATCTTGATAGTAATCTTTCCATCATTGTATTCCATGAGATGACAGTCCTATAATAGTCCTATACATGTCTACTAGGATAGTTTTAACTACAACAGTCCTAAAATAGTACTAGAACAGTCCTATAATAAGCGCAGCATTTAATGTACATATTTATGATATTCATGTTTACTTTTAAATTTGCTTGTTCATGCTTCTCATAGGACGTCACCTCCCCTACCCATCCAGCTCTATAGAAGAAGAGAGACAACAAATGATCAAAAGGGATCACTAATTGGTGGTAAGTGATTGATTACTTATGTCATGTTATATATTTTGAATATTAAATTCTATATTAATGTGCGCGTTGTTTGATTGTATTAATAGGTGGAAATTCAAAAATCTCTATCGAGGAGGTCTAGTCAATGAGCGATAGAAGATAAGTCATTGACTGGTTCACCATCTTCATGGCCTAGCAAGAGCCATAGATTATTTGATAGCAATCCATAGGAGATTTGATTTTGGGACATTTTGTTACATATGCATATTTGGCTTTGTAAACATACTTTTGTATGTTATCGATGTATATCATTGTATATACCCATATGGTTTTATTTGTACATGCCTATATGGCTTGATATATACACTATACATTATTTTCATGAAATTATGTGCATATATGTATATATAAGATCCTAATTTGGCACAAGTAGGGAGAATGCTTGCACAGGTTATGGAATTTGGTTTTAAACATTCCAATTGTATTTGCTTCAAAGTTTCTAAAGCCTTTTCAAAAAATCCATTTTGTGCATATCTTGCAATCATTGCATTCCATGAGATAGCATCTCTTTGAGGTGTCATGCCAAACTGTTCACATGCCTTGTCTATGCTTCCACACTTTGGATTTACACCCACCAATTGCATTTTCTTAACATTTCCTTCCAATCCTTATCAAAAATTCTATTTTGTGCACATATTGCAATCATTGCATTCCTTCATTTACAACACATGATTAAATAAGAAGATACATATTTACAACACTTAAGACCTTAATGAAATGATACATTGGTTTCTTGATATTCAATCATGCATTGGAGATCTTCAAAGTGTTAAAATGTTTGAAGTGATGAAGAAACTTGTTATTTTGATGTATTTCAACTCCAAACTTCTACCTAGAAATGAAGGCGCTAATCCTTGATCAAACTAACCTAAAAGTGCACCTTGGTACTTAGGGCACTAGTTTATGATTGATCAACCTAAAATGTGTGCCTAAGGCTAGATAGTGAATTGGAAGGATAAAATGCATCATCAAAGGAGTTTATAGTTATTGAAGGCATCAAATGATGACTTGGGCGCACATCTACCTCTCTACACCATATGTGACTAGTGCCAATTATTGAATAAACAACCTAGAATGAGTGCCTTACTATTTGAGGTGCTAGTTCATGCTTCTAGAACACCAAAAGTGCACCTCGATGTTGAGGCGCTAGCTCTTGCTCAAGCAACCTTGAAAGTGCGCTTTCACAAGGAGGTTAAAATGTATTATCAAAGGATTAAGTTGAATCAAGGAATTATCTTTGAAGATAAGTAAAATAGGACTGTGAATGAGGCACACTTTTCATCATCCCTAACCTCACAATTGTGCCTTCCATTTGAAGCTCATATTGTGCCTAAAGGAATGGTACTGAGATATCATCCATGTCAATGATTGAGAATGTGTCAACTGGAACAATATTTTTTGTTCTGCTCATCGTGGGGCCAAATGGACTGCACCAACACGTTGAGGTGGGTGAGAAAATGCCAAGGGAGGTCTTGTTTTGTGCACCAAGCGTCCCAGTCATTGTGGGCAAGAGGCTACCGGCAAAGTCCCTTAAGATCCCTGAGACCAAAAAACTGCCAAACTTTGACGGAGTAGTTCTCAGAATTCGTGACAGTTGGGATTGTTCTGTTTGGACCTACAAGTGCATGTGGCATCTTTCCACAATAACTTCTCTCATTTTTTGTCAACTCCATTCTGTTTGACCGTGCCCAAATTAAACGCATTGTTGCAAAATGCTTCAATTTGATGCAGTGGAAAGGTGCTAGGTGCGACATTTTTCATTCCATAGCTCATGGGGTCGAACGGACTATACCAACGCATCAGGGTGGGTGGGTAAATGCTAGTGGAGGTCTCATTTTGTGCCAAGCATCCCAATCATTCCGGGCAAGAGGCTACCGGCAAAGTCCCTTATGATCCCTGAGACCAAAAAACTACCAAATTTTGACGGGGCAGTTCTCAGAATTTGTGATAGTTGGGAATGTTCTGTTTAGACCTATAGGTGCATGTGGTATCCATCCATAATACCCTCTCTCATTTTTGGTCAACTCCATTCCGTTTGACCGTGCCGAAATTAAACGCATTGTTGCAAAATGCTTCAATTTGATGTAGTGGAAAGGTGCTAGGTGTGACATTTTTCATTCCATAGCTCGTGGGGTCAAACAGACTATGCCAACACATCACGGTGGGTGGGTAAATGCTATTGGAGGTCTCATTTTGTGCGCCAAGCGTCCTAGTCATTCCGGACAAGAGGCTATCGGCAAAGTCCCTTAAGATCCCTAAGACAAAAAAAACTGCCAAACTTTGACGGAGCAGTTCTCAGAATTTGTGATAGTTGGAATTGTTCTGTTTGGACCTACAGGTGCATGTGGCATCCATCCACAATAACCTCTATCATTTTTGGTCAACTCCATTCCATCTGACCATGCTGAAATCAACCGCATTGTTGCAAAATGCTTTAATTTGATGCAGTGGAAAGGTGCTAGGTGTGACATTTTTCATTCCATAGCTCGTGGGGTCGAATGGACTGTGCCAACTCATTGGGGTGGATGCGTAAATTCCATTGGAGGTTTTGTTTCGTGCGCCAAGCGTCCCAGTCGTTCTGAGCTGTAAGCTACCGATAAATTCAAAAGTTGCTAGGATTGAAATTTTGCATTCCATAGGTCTTGGGGCTGAACGGTTTGCTCCAACACATCTAGGTGGGTGAGTAAATGCTAGGGGAGGTCTTGTTTTATGTGCAAAGCATCCCAGTCCTTCTGAGCTGTAAGCTACCGGTAAAGTCAAAAGTTGCTAGGATTGAAATTTTGCATTACACAGGTCCTGGGGCCGAACGGTTCACGCCAACACGTCGGGGTGGGCGAGTAAATGCTAGGGGAGGTCTCGTTTTGTGTGCAAAGCATCCCAGTCCTTCCAAACTGTAAGCTACCGACAAAGTCACACTTTGTCGGTAGCTTACAGTTTGGAAGGACTGGGATGCTTTGCACACAAAACGAGACCTCCCCTAGCATTTACTCGCCCACCCCGACGTGTTGGCGTGAACCGTTCGGCCCCAGGACCTGTGTAATGCAAAATTTCAATCCTAGCAACTTTTGACTTTGCCGGTAGCTTACAGCAAGGAAGGATTGGGATGCTTTGCACACAAAACGAGACCTCTCCTAGCATTTACTCACCCACCCTAATGTGTTGGCACAAACCGTTAGGCCCCAGGACCTATGGAATGTAAAATTTCAATCCTAGCAACTTTTGACTTTGTTGGTAGCTTACAGCTCAGAATGATTGGGACGCTTGGCGCATGAAAGGAAACCTCCAATGGCATTTACCCATCCACCCTGATGCGTTGGCACAGTCCGTTTGACCACATGAGCTATGGAATAAAAAATGTCACACCTAGCACCTTTCCACTCCATCAAATTGAAGCATTTTGCAACAATGCGTTTGATTTCGGCACGCTCAAACAGAATGGAGTTGACAAAAAATGAGAGGTTATTGTGGATGGATGCCATGTGCACCTGTAGGTCCAAATAGAACATTCCCAGCTATCATAAATTCTAAGAACTGCTCTGTCAAAGTTTGGCAGTTTTTTGGTCTCAGGGATCTTAAGGGACTTTGCCGGTAGCCTCTTGCCCGGAATGACTGGGATGCTTGGTGCACAAAATGAGACCTCCACTAACATTTACCCATCCACCCTGACACATTGGCGTAGTCCGTTTGACCGTATGAGCTATGGAATGAAAAATGTCACACCTAGCACCTTTCCACTGCATCAAATTGAAGCATTTTGCAACAATGCGTTTGATTTCGGCATGGTCAAATGGAATGGAGTTGAGCAAAAATAAGTGAGGTTATTGTGGAAGGATGCCACGTACACCTGTAGGTCCAAACAGAACATTCCCAACTATCATGAATTCAAAGAACTACCCTGTCAAAGTTTGGCAGTTTTTTGGTCTCAGGGATCTTAAGGGACTTTGCCGATAGCCTCTTGCCCGGAATGACTGGGATGCTTGGTGCACAAAATGAGACCTCCACTAGCCTTTACCCACCCACCCTGACACGTTGGCGTAGTCCGTTTGACCGCACGAGCTATGGAATGAAAATTATCACACCTCGCACCTTTCCACTGCATCAAATTGAAGCATTTTGGAACAATGCGTTTGATTTCGGCACGGTCAAATGGAATGGAGCTGACCAAAAATGAGAGAGGTTATTGTGGAAGGATGCCACGTGCACCTGCAAGTCCAAACAGAATATTCCCAACTATCACGACTTCTGAGAACTATAATGTCAAAGTTTGGCAATTTTTTGGTCTCAGGGATGTTAAGGGACTTTGTCGATAGCCTCTTGCCCGGAATGACTGGGACGCTTGGTGCACAAAACAAGACCTCCATTAGCATTTACCTACCCACCCTGATGTGTTGGCATAGTCCATTCAATCCCACGAGCTATGGAATAAAAAATGTTGCACCTAGCACCTTTCCACTGCATCAAATTGAAGCATTTTGCAACAATGCGTTTAATTTCGACACAGTCAAATGGAATGGTGTTGACCAAAAATGAGAGAGGTTATTGTGGATGGATTCCACGTACACCTATAGGTCCAAACAGAAATTCCCAACTACTACAAATTTTGAGAACTGCCTCATCAAAGTTTGGTAGTTTTTTGGTCTCAGGGATCTTAAGGGACTTTGCTGGTAGCCTCTTGTCCGAAATGACTAGGACGCTTGGCGCACAAACTAAGACCTCCACTAGCATTTTCCCATCCACCTAGACGCATTGGTGCAGTGTGTTCGACCCCATGAGCTATGGAATGAAAAATGTCACACCTAGCACCTTTCCACTGCATTAAATTGAAGCATTTTGCAACAATGCGTTTAATTTCGGCACGGTCAAATGGAATGGAGTTGACCAAAAATGAGAGAGGTTATTGTGAATAGATGCCACGTGCACCTGTAGGTCTAAACAAAGCATTCCCAACTGTCACAAATTATGAGAACTACCCTGTCAAAGTTTGGCAGTTTTTTGGTCTCAGGGATTTTAAGGGACTTTACCGATAGCCTCTTGCCCGGAATGACTGGGATGCTTGGCACACAAAATAAGACCTCCACTAGCATTTACCCACCCACCCTAACATGTTAGCATGGTCTGTTTGACCCCATGAGCTATGGAATGAAAAATGTCACACCTAACACCTTTCCATTACATCAAATTGAAGCATTTTGCAACAATGCGTTTAATTTCGGTACGGTCAAACGGAATGGAGTTGACCAAAAATGAGAGAGGTTATTGTGGATAGATGCCACGTTCACCTGTAGGTCCAAACAGAACATTCCCAACTATCACGAATTCTAAGAACTGCCTTGTCAAAGTTTGGCAATTTTTTGGTCTCAGGGATCTTAAGGGGCTTTGTCGGTAGCCTCTTGCCCGGAATGACTGGGATGCTTGGTGCACAAAATGAGACCTCCACTAGCATTTACCTGCCCACCTTGATGCGTTGGTGTAGTTTGTTCGACCCCACGAGCTATGGAATGAAAAATGTCACACCTAGCACTTTTCCACTCCATCAAATTGAAGCATTTTGTAACAATGCGTTTAATTTCGGCATGGTCAAACAGAATGGAGTTGACCAAAAATGAGAAAGGTTATTGTGGATGGATGCCACGTGCACCTGTAGGTCTAAATAGAACATTCCCAACTCTCACAAATTCTGAGAACTGCCCCGTCAAAGTTTGGCAGTTTTTTAGTCTCAGGGATCTTAAGGGACTTTGCCGGTAGCCTCTTGCCCAGAATGACTGGGATGCTTGGCACACAAAACGAGACCTCCACTAGCATTTATCCACCCACCTTGATGTGTTGGCATAGTCTGTTCAACCCCACGAGCTATGGAATGAGAAATGTCACACCTAGCACCTTTCCACTACATCAAATTGAAGCATTTTGCAACAATGCGTTTAATTTCAGCACGGTCAAATGGAATGGAGTTGACCAAAAGTGAGAGAGGTTATTATGGACGGATGCCACATACACCTGTAGGTCTAAACAAAACAATCCCAACTATTATGAATTCTAAGAACTGCTCTGTCAAAGTATTATTGGTACCTCCCCCAAAGATGTAAGTTTTTTATGTTTATAATGTGCCCCCAGTGTCCTTGACATAGAGTTTCTTGACATTAATTTCATTCAAACATGTCTTCAATTCATCTTCAAAATGTTTTCAATACATCTCGAATGCCTTTTCCATGAAGGTTTATGCATATTTATACATGATTTGAGGGAAACCAATAGTATCCAACTGACTCTTGAGTACTTGACTATTCATCTTCCATACTTTTGCATTTTTTTTACATTTTTCATATGACAACTTTTACATATTTACAAAATTTGACAAGATGAAGACTAAATACATGATGAAATGGTTTATCATGACCTTATTTGATTAGGGAATATATAAGGAATTTTTTCATATTGATTCTATTGATTCTATTGATCTAAAACCATTCTCTTGATCTAAAACCATTCTCAATGCTAAACATATCATCAATGGACTAAACAACTATCATCATAATGTATGGCATCATGGGAAGTATCATGACTTGCACATAAAGAATTTAAATTATATTGTATATCAAGGTGTATATACATTAAAATCTATTCCATAATGGTAGACATATACAAAAATTTGGCAAATATGCCAACTCAAAATATTTTTAACAAAATGTGGCATATGCCATGTCTCAAAATCTATATACAATCTACATGCCAAATAGCTACATCAAATACTACAAGTCCACTTGACCCTCAATCTGTGATGGATCCTAAAAAAGTGTCCTCTTTGTACCAAAATGTCTAGTAATTGATGGAGGCGAAGTTTCCTGCATTAACAAGTCAAAACACAAATTTGATTAATCTCTTCAATGGTAAATAAAAATAAGTTAAAGTTAGTAAATAGATTCTTATCTACTACAATTAAGAACTTTCATTTATTAACATACATCTAAATCACTACAATCAACTATAAGACCGCTAGATAAACTATCAATTATTTAGAAAAATTCAATTCAATTACCTCGACTCTATGTTGTTGTTTGGACAATCGTTCTGCAAATGATTTTCTCTTAAGATGATCAGGTGTCCTAGTGAAGCATGATGGCAAAGGTAGCACATCACTCACATTCTCAAGAGACTACATAAAAGCAAAGTAACATTGAAATAAATTAATATATAATTATTAAACAAAATAGGAAATGCATACATTTAAAATAGGAAATGCACTACACAAAAACTTATCTACTAGAAAACAAGCACATACCACCATCGAGGCCTCCTACATCAATTAAGAAGGACAAGAATGCAAGACTCTAAATGACTATAATCAAATATTTAAGTTTTCTAAATTATCAATTAAAGTACAATTCAATCAAATTACCTCCACCCTTTGTTGGCGTTGAGAAAACCATTCTGTAAATGATAGTTCCTTGGGTTGATCAGGAGTTTGAGAAAAGACTATTGGCAAAGATGCCACATCATTCACATTTTTGATTGACTATAAAATAAAATTAACATCAAGATATAAATAAATATATAATTACTCACAAAGAAATAAATGCATAAAAAAAAAGTTGATGTGTACAACAAATTATATCGGCAAGTCTAAGCCAAATTGGATGGCAGACAAAGTTCCATGATGAACTTCTGTCAACTCCGCCTCTGTCATCAACTGTTATCCCACTTAGATACATTAGTACTAATAAAGTTGTTTATATATTCAAATGGAATAGACCATAAAATTTAACTTTAAATTTTACCTGCATAAAAGATTGCTCATGCATTTCTCCTTCTCTATTGTTTATTGATCTGGTAGCTTCTACTCTTGTCCCTAACCCCTCAGCTTGACTTCTGGACCCCATTGCCTCATCTCGTGAATGGAGATCATACTCTGATGTGTTCAACGGTGGCTCACTACTCTCCATAATAGGACCTAAGCATAAATGATTGCAAGAAATACAACGATGAGGCACACATACATGTCTGGACGACGATGGTCTAGTAGTACCATGTGATCCAATATCATCACCTTCATCATGTGCTTGTGCAAACTAAGATGTCTGTATAATCAAATGCTTGATCAAAGAGTGTATGGCACTAAGGTCCTGTTGTGTTGCATTTGCAACAACATTTGGGTGCTGCATTGGGGGTGGAGAAGGGATAGCAGGAGGGGGAATATAGGGACCTTGTACTTGTCTAATTGCCCCAGGTCTATCTTGAGGCATTCCCTTGCCCACTCCTTGAAACTCTCTAAAATTAAAATAATTAACATGTTGACCCATGACGAACTCTACATAGAGTTTACGAAGGAAATACAAAGGCACATCTAAATTGTTGTTGGGTGGTTTATCAAAAACCATCCACCAACGATCTTAAAAGTTTTGACTAATGCCCCCATGAATACACCATTTGATTGAAAACTTGGGCTTACGGACATCAACATGCAATCCGGTTTTAGGATTGACAAAGTATTGGGCTAACATAGTTTTTGTAATCTCTAAATCTTTGACTTCATCATATGACAAACCGTTAGCATATTCGGCCTTCTTGGCTTCTCGCCATTACCTAAATGATTCATGTTGGGTTGACAAGGTTTGAATATGATTAATGATTCCCTCTAAATTCAATGTCATTATAGACAATCAAGGGTGGCGGTGATACATTTCTATGATCCTACTTATATGATCAATATTTCTTTGAATATTCTCTTCTATTGTTGGAGGGGGAGGGTTTGGTGGTGGAGGGTTTGGGTTTTCATTTTGTGCATCCATTTTACCTAATTAAATTATTAAACATACCCACTTCGCATAAAAACCAAAAAAATTGCTTGAATATACAAAACAAACAAAAAAAAATACACGAAATCTTACCTCTTTGGATCGGATATCCGTTCCTTAGCTCTGATATCTATTCTTTGAAGATGAGACTGTGTTTTGCAAGCCACGGGTTTGCAAAAATGCAGTCTTTTTTCACATTTTATGTTCTCCAAAACGGATATCCATTTTCTTTTTCTCTATTGTTTTCATTGTTTTTTATTTTATTATTTTAGCATTTTTAGCATTTTAGTATTTAGGCATTTTAGCTATAAAATACAATCCAAATTTTAGAAAGACTGTATCATATGAAAGGAGAGATTTTGGACAAACTATCAAAATTTATATAGGATTATGATGATATATATATTTGATTTTTATATGATTTACTTATACTAAGTTATCTCATAGTATTTTAAAGGCACTTTTGAATAGATAATTGTCATAAAAAAATTGTAAAAGCAAGTAGTTTTGACCTGTAAATTATAACAAATCATTGGATTGATGTCATTTATATTTCTAAAGGTGACAAATCAACTTAGCACATCCTCAACATCATAGGATTGATGACGATAGAGAGAGCAAGATAGACAGAGGGAGATATCTATAGAGAGGTAGATATAGGAGAGAGGTAGATACGGGTTAAGGGTTAGGGATTAGGGCCATTATTTAGGGTTTATGGATTTAGAGAGAGAGAGAGACTACTTTTGGGTAAGTGCAAGAAGTTGGGTCCACTTTTAGTGGAAGCCTTAGTACAAAATATTTTTAGAAATGATGGATTTTGGCAATATGACTGACAAAGTTTTTTTTAGAATTTTTGGATGAAATTAAAACCCATTTAAGAAGACAATGTCTAGTTTTAAAATATATAAGTTTTTTTAGTTTTGGACATATTTTTGTATTTATTATTTATTTTTAAAACAAAAAGCTTCAAATTTTTCGAAGAAATGGACTTTTGCAATATGGCTGACGACTTTTTGAAAAGAAGTTTTTAACAAAATTAAAACCCATTATAGATGAGACAGTGTAGATTCAAAATATATAATTATTTTTACAATTGAATTATCTTTTCTATTTTTCAATTAATTTTTAATGAAACAAGTCCATAAACTTGAATTATTAGGGTTTTTTATTATTTTAATAACTTTTTTATTAAAATAATTTTTTGAAAAACAAATTGTATGAAAACCTACTTCAAACAATTCTTTTCAATTTGAAAAAAAGAAAATTCAAAAAATGATAAGTGTAGGTCATCTTATGCATGACGTACACGACAATTTTTCAAAACACCAAATATGGCCAATAAAAAATTAACAAAAAATAATCTATTCAATAGAAAATTACAAAAAAATATGGAAAACATGCTTATGTGAGTTGTAAATCTTTTCCCAAAAAGATTTAGAAAAATATGATTATTTAGGTCAAAATATGGATGACGTACACATGCATGGTATAGTTAAAAAAAAGTGACTTTTAAACAGTGGTTTTTAGAAATGCCTATTGAAAATTAATTTGTATTATTTGGGTATTCAAATAAATTACATGTTTGGAAACTAGACTTTGAGTACTACATTTTATTATTAGTGACTTTTTCCAAGATTCCATCTATAAGTGCTTCAAATTTTAAGGTCAAATGTGACAAATTCTGAAAATCAAGGAAAACACTTCTTGCCAGCACCCTTTTGACATGCAACCGTAAACCCTAAATAATGCCCCTAAACCCTAAACCCAAGTAACCATAAATAATTCTTCCAAATCCTAAACCCTAACCCCTAAACCATAAACCCTAAATAATTCCCCTAAGCCTTAAACCCTAAACCTGAGAAAGGGAGTCCTAGTTTTCTTGTTTCCATTTGGTTCGTCGATAAGGGAGAGGGAAAGATAGAGGGGAGAGATAGGATATATAGGAATGATAGGGGAATGACTGGGATGCATGATTAAACCTAACCCCTAACCCCTATTTCCTAACCCCTAAACCCTAAACTTGAGAAACCATATAAACCCCTAAATCCTAAACACTAAACCCAAGAAACCCTAAACCTCTATCTCTCTATCTCCCTATCTCACTATCTCCCCATGACTATCATTCCTCTACCTCTCAATCTCTCTCCCTATGCTTTAGCCATGTCCCTCACTCTATATCTCCCTATTGGTCCTCTCTTTCTAAACACTAAGCCCTAAACCTCTAAACCTTAACCCCTAAACCCTAAACACGAGAAACCCTAAACCCTATCTCCTATCTCTCCCTTATCTACCTATCTCTATTGTCCTTCTACCTCTCAATCCTTCTGCCTATTTATCTAGACATATCACTCACTCTCTATCTCCCTATCTCTCCCCTTTGTCACCTCTATCTCTCCCTATCTGTTTCCTCTCTCTTCCTATCTAGCTATCTCCAAAACTGAGAAACCCTAAACCTAGGTACACCCTAAATCCAATCAACTCTAAACCTATATCTCCCTATCTCTCCCCTATCTCTATCATCCCTCTACCTCTCTTGATCTCTCTCCCTATGTCCCTGGCCAAGTGCCTCACTCTCTATCTCCTTATCTCTCTCCTCCGTCTCCTCTCTCTATCTCCCTATAATTCCTCTCTCTATAAACCCTAAATCCAAAACCCTAAACCTCTAAACCTAACCCCTAACCCCTAAACAATTTGAATCCTAAACCCTAAATAATGCCCCTAAACCCTAACCCCTGACCCCTAAACCTAAGAAACCCTAAACCCCTAAACCTTAAACCCCAAACCCCTAAACCCTAAACCCAAGTAACCCTAAACCACTATCTCCCTACCACCTTTGTCCCTCTACCTCTCAATCTCTCTCCCTATGTCTCTAGCCATGTCCCTCACTCTCTATCTCCCTATCTCTCCCCTTAGACTCCTCTATATCTCCCTATCATTCCTCTCTCTCTATAAACCCTAAATCCAAAACCCTAAACCTCTAAACCTAACCCCTAACCCCTAAACAATAAATCCTAAACCCTAAATTATAATGCCCCTAAACCCTAACCCCTAACCCCTAAACCTGAGAAACCCTAAACCCCAAACCCCTAAACCCTAAACCCAAGTAACCATAAACCACTATCTCCCTGTCTCTCCCCTATCTCCCTATCACCTTTGTCCCTCTACCTCTCAATCTCTCTCCCTATGTCTCTTGCCATGTCCCTCACTCTTTATATCCCTATCTCTCCCCTCAGACTCCTCTATATCTCCCTATTGGTCCTTTATCTCTCTCTAAACCCTAAACCCTAAACCTCTAAACCTTAACCCCTAACCCCAAAACCATAAACCCTAAATCCTAAATAATTCCCCTAAACCCAAGCAACCCTAAACCTCTATCTCCCTATCTCTATCATCCCTCTACCTCTCAATCTCTCTCTCTCTATGTCTTTGGACATGTCTCTCACTCTCTATCTCCTATCGCTCCCCTTTGTCTCCTCTATCTCTCCCAAACTCTATCAGTCCCCTCTCTTTATCTCTCTTTAAACTATAAACCCTAAACCCCTAAACCCGAGCAACCATAAACCTCTGAACCCTAAATAATTCCCCTAACCAACCTCTAAACCACTTCTCTGTATAGGTGCAACTAATACCACTTTTTCATTGTTTTCCACATTTAATTATGTTCTTTTCCATTTTCCAAGTCCTACATGTGTCCAAGTTGTATTGTTTGTCAAGTTTTTAGTCTAATTGTTAGTCCCAGCTCTCATGGTTATTAAAATGTTAGTATATTATAGTTATATTTATCCTTCAGTAACATTAATTTACACATTATTGTACAAACAACCATACTGAAACATAACCTTACCTAATTAAGGTTAACCTTTTAAAAGGTTATTTCATAAATGGCGAGCTTAATAGATCCAACTAGTTCAATGTTCTTATAGTCCATGCTTACCCTTCCAAGAGAGTTCATGCCATGTTAACTTTGTATTATGTCCTAACATATCACATGGACATCATCATCACAAGGAATAACAATGTCATGAAGGATTAATGAAGGTGTAGCTTCACCACATAAAGTATCATTCATAATTTTATCACTAGAGGGTAAGGGTATATCATGTGTATCCTTCTCAAACCATGTATCATGAATCAAATCATATGAAGGATTGCGTAAAGCAATTTAGGGCATGAAATCCAAAACGCCCCAAAACACAACCCCTGCTGCCCCACCATTCCTATCCCCGAAATATTGCAACATAGTCTAGAAAAGTGATTATTTCACCTGATGAACAAAATTGAATATTTTATTATTGATTATTTGAGTAATTCATTAGTGATGATTCTTAGTGTTTAACAAATCCTTATGGATCAATGTGTAAAGAAGCTACCAATATTAATTTGCCCTCCTCCTTCACTAGAAACAGTCTTTAAGAAGGTTCATATATTGATGGGAGATCCAAGACTTAAGAGGTGTATTTTCCAAAATCTCTCCTTTCATATGATACAGTATTTCTAAAATTTGGATTGTATTTTATAGCTAAAATGCTTAAATACTAAAATTCTAAAAATGCTAAAATAATAAAATAAAAAACAATGAAAACAATAGAGAAAAAGAAAACGAATATCCATTTTTATAACAGATATCTGTTTCAAAGTCAAGCTTTGCCAAGTCGCGAATTTGGCTAAGTAAAATGCAATTTTTTTCCTATTGCCACTATTTGGCCCGCAATGATCCTGCACATACCCATGTATTGTATGGATCAACAGATCAAATGGGAGGAATATTTGCCATTAGTTGAGTTTGCCTATAACAATTCCTTCCAAGTAGCAATAGGTATGGCACCCTTTGAAGCTCTTTATGGGAGACCTTGTCGAACACCATTAAGTTGGGATAAATTGGAAGATAGGATACTGGTTGGCCCTGAAATATTGAAAGATATGGACAACCAAGTGCAACTTATTTGATAGAGGTTGAAGGAAGCCTTAGATCGCCAAAAAAGTTATGCAGATAAGAATAGGACACCCAGAAGATTTCAAGTTGGTGAAAAGGTGTTCCTAAGAGTTCGTCCTCATAAAAGTTCCATCTCCTTTGGAAGGAAGTCAAAGCTAGCCCCTCGCTATGTTGGGCCTTTTGAAGTACTTGAGGAAATCAATCCTGTAGCTTACCGCTTGGCCTTACCTCCAACACTAAGCCGCATTCATGACATGTTCCATGTATCCTTGTTAAAAAAGTATATACCTGACCCTAAGCATATTCTTAATTGGAATGCCCTGCAGGTGGAAGAACCAGGTACAATAATAATAGAGCCATGCAGAATCATCGAGAGGTGCCAATTCCAGCTCCATAATAGGATAGTGGACCAATCTAAAGTCCAGTGGGACCAGCACTCACCTGAGAATGCTACATGGGAAGACATAGTGGAAATGCAATAGCTCTATCCGCATTTATTTTGAATAAACTCTAGTTATTTATGTTGATACAGATAGTTATGCTCAAATAATACTCCTTGTTATCTTTATCTATGTTAAACTATTTAACCTACCTTGTTGAAATATGGACTTTAAAAGTAGATATTCTGATATGGATTTATATGTATATGTTTTGATCTTATTTCTAACATGCATCGGGATGATGCATAAATTTAGGGGAGAAGGATGTCACAACTCAATTTATTTTTGCATTCTAAATTTGAAAATTAAACATAAATGTATACTCATTTAAAAATACAAATAATAAACAATTTAACAATGGACTCCACTAAAAAGTTGAGGATAAGATTTGCAAATCCACTAAAAAGTGGAGGATGCATTTGCAAATCCACTTTCCAATTATTATCATTAAAAAAAAGAGTGGAGGATGCATTATCATTAAAAAAAAAAGAGTGGAGGATGCATTATAGATTTACAAATCCATTTTCCACTTGCATTTTTATGGCAACTTAAAAAAATGGAGAGGTGATGGAGAATGGACTTTTCTATAAATTGCCTAGAATTGTGAGGAAGAGAAGCACTCATCTTTGGTTTGGAAGTGTTGGAGAAATCTGTAAGAATTCTCCTCTCCATCTTTTGTTCTTTTCTTTTGAAAATTTTGGTTGTTAATAAATTTATTTTAGTTCAATTTTAGGTTTAAGTTCATGGAATGTCTTAGAATAATTGTATAATTTATGTTTGAGAGATATGGTGCATAAACATTGTAAAATTTAATTTCAATTTGAAATCATTCAAGAGAAAAAAGGCATATAAGTGGTGTGAAGGCTTGTCTTGTAGAAACCCCCTTCCATTATGCTTGGATAGATGTCCATACCCTGTTCTGAGTGCCATTTTGGGCACAGTACACTACCCAAGGTTTTTAGTTTTACGCACTGCCAGTTGCATTTGTTTAAAAAATTTTGAAGCCTTCCCACAAATCCATTTTGTGCACACCCTGAAATCACTGCATTCCATGAGGTGACACTTCTTAGAAGGATTTTGTCAAACAATTCATGCTCCTAATCTATTCTTCCTCATTTTACAAACACGTCTACCAGAGTATTTTCAACTAATGCATTTTGTCATTCCATGAGTCGACGTCTCTGTGAGGGATTCTTTTAAACAATTCATGTGCTTGGTCTACGTTTACACAGTTTATACACATGTCTACAAGGGCAATTTCAATGAAAACATCTGACCAAAATTCATTTTTAATTATGCTTTGTTAGAAATCCATACCCTGCTCCAAAATTCCCACGCTGACCAGGCAGGAGGATGCTAGTAAAGGCTGTAGAATTTGACATTACCTTTGCTGATTGCATTTGCCTGAAAGTTTCTAAAGCCCTTTCAATGACTCCATTTTGTGCAATTCTGCGATCATGCATTCCATGAGATGACATCCATTTGAGGCATTCTGTCAAATGGTTCACATGCCTTTCCTATGCTTCCTCATTTGCATATTTGTCTACCAGAGAAATTCCAACTATAATTCGGCTTACCCTGTTCAAAAGTGCTCCCATTTTGACATACACAGGGAGGATGCTGGCAAAAGTTGCGGAGTTTGGTTTTACACCTGCCAATTTAATTTACTTGAAAATTTTGATTTTAAAGCCTTTTCATCAAATCCATTCTGTGCACATCCTGCATTCGTTGTAAGAAAACTTTTCTTTGAGGCATTTTGTCAAACAGTTCACGTGCCTTGACTGTGTTTCCTCATTTTGCAGAGTTTTTCCAACTATAATACCTGACAAAAAAACCCCCCTGTTCTGCTTTGGTGGATGTCCTTACCCTATTAGGAAGCTTCCCATAAATTAGGGATTTCATTGTATCGTTACTACCGTTGAAAATAGTTAGATGATGTAAATATTTAATGGGCATCGTAATATATGAAATGTTAAAATATAACACAATTATATTCTTTAGAAAGAATTTTATGAACTGGATATAAATGTAAATGTCTGCTAAATCAAGATCATAATGTAAATACTATTCTCAGATAAAGTCTTAATACTTAAAATCCCTTGAATAAATGATTATACATTTCAATCTAAGGAAAAATCATATAAAATGGTAAATTTATACTTGGTAGTGCCATGAATAGTAATATAAAGGTTAGAGATTCTTAAAATATGTGTATAGGACCTTTATGGATTTTGATATTTGATCAATTGTACCCTATTGCACAATATTAATGATAAAACCAATAATAGTGTTACAGACTTCAATCCTAACTATTCCAATAGATATTGGAATTTGATTATGTATTATGACAAAGTGGAGGATAGAGCCCCCATCTATGAGTTTACGTTTCCTTAGATAACAATGGAAGAAGTATAATGTTTAATAAGAATATCTTAATGACCAATAATGAACTGATTTCCTTGAGGAATAGATTTCAACATAAAGGGTTGGGTCAAACATTTAGCAGAAGCCTATAGTAATGAACCAAAGATGGATTGCAATAATTCTTTAAACAATCGTTAATCTTAAACACTTTAGAAAGAACAAATGGAAACCTAATGATTTAAAACAAATTCCCTTATCTCAAAATATGATCGAAGAATCCTCATTTGACCTAGAAGTCAACATTATTTACCATGGTTGGGAATTGTTAATTCTCAACTAAAGAAGTTGAGTTAAATTCATGTTGGATAACTTATCCTGTTATGATTACAAGCCATAATTTGGATTTAATTGTACATATATGATTGAAATAATTATGCAATGAAATGATGTAGTATCCTACTCTTAGAACAAAGATTAATTTGATATGTGACTATAAATCATTGTTTTACCTTGAATAAAGTTCACTTGAGGCACGACAAACTAATTATCATATCACCCTGAAAACAAAATGATTAAGTATCTTATTTAATTTATGTTTGTGATTAATGTATGTGAATTAGTATCTTCTAAAATTATGTTTACAATTGTTTAAATTTCGTTATTTTACTCCTCCTTATGTATTGATAAATGGATCAAAACATCTAGCCATTTTCTTTACAGGCAAGAAAAGAAGTTTAATTTTTCTCATAAGCTATCATATTAATTTTCTTTTCATCTAGATAGGTAAACCTTGTAAATAAATGACCAAACTCAAACATTCACAGTATTCGATATTTACGGTACCTCTAGGTCACATTTACGGGTAATGCCGTCACGCTGAACCAAGTACCTTGCGCCTAACATAGCTGCAACAACAACGTCTGGGCACTATCCCTTGAAATCGTCGGGGAGTAATAAGGAACATGTCTAAGCTAAATCTGCAGAAAGGGAAAATCTCCTTGAATACCTCACTAAAAAGATTAAGAAAAAGAAAAACGTGAGATTATCGAAAAATTGTTGTAGGACAATCAACGGGAAGACCTCATTGAGGAAATATGCATGTTAGGTAAATTATTCACACTTGAAAACTTAAATGCCAGACACTTCTAGGAGGTGTGTTTGCAAAATAGTTCCTTAGGAATTCTGTCCATTGTATCACTCGAGTGGGTGGCAATCGGTGAAGAGTTGTGTACCCACTCACAGCTACATTAAACATAGTGCAAGATAGAACTACATGTTCGCATTCGTCATGTAGATCACATCCGTAGAGGGCCTTGATCCCATGGATACAAGGTATGTAGGCAGTCTGGATGGCGAAGGATGCCCCCAGTACTCAGGTCCCTCGGATATAGGGTAACTCTTTAATAATCAACTTCATAATCTCAATCTTTAGTTTAAAGGTTAACTAGGTAACTTAAGAACTCTCCTAGTACTCAGAAGAATCCCCGGGGTGGATTACTTGTACCTGACATTGCCATAAACTAAGGTAAGTACAAGTTGATGTTAGGTGTTTCCTGGTCGACATCCTTAGTATAGTGTCTAGGCAGACTGTGGTCCCCAGGAAGTGACTCATGAACCTGTATTGGTCCCGAGGGAGTCAGAAGTCTCTGGCCAGAGTATAATGATTCCTGTCCTCTTTAGCCCGTTAGGCTATTATGTTTATGTATCCCAGATTGGATAGAGTATTGGTCCGTTTGACCCACTAGACCTTTTGGCCACTATTTGTTCTACCCGAATCAGGGAGCGATAAGGTCCATTTGACCTGGTTCCATATGAACCTATTTGCCCAAAGGATAGAAGAGCCTGGGTTGGCTTAAGAATGTTCCATTTTGAACATATGGCCGTTTTGGTTGAAGTTTTTCCTGAGTACTCAATGAAATTCTTGATATATCTCATAAGAACTTGTTAATAAAGTAAAATTTTTGAAAATTCAAGTTTGGATCAAGCGGGTCCTTACAAGGACCCAATTTGGCACTAAGCTCCTACCTCTCCTTATTTTTTTGGTGTGGGCACACCTTGAACATACTGTATATTGACGAGAAAAATGACATTAGTAGCCAACCCAACAATCAACATGGATATCATTACTTGCAAAGAGATCCAGAAAAATAGTTAACACTTACTCCTCCATCTCTTGAATTTGTGCACCAGTAAGGCGCTGCGGCCTTCCTGACCTCATGGGTTGCTTCTCGTTGGTAACCTAGCTCTTGTGGTCTTCCATAAAATTCAATTATTTTTCTCACAACTGGATTACAAGGAAATACTTCTCGCCTCCCTTCACTTATAGTTGTTCCTACCATTCATTTTATAGCCTTCAATGCTATCATTGTATATCATCTCACAAGCATTATTTTAAGTTGGAATGACTATTATCATTATTAATTATTGAAGCATCTCATTTACATGTAGAGAAAACTTAGTAAATGAATGTAAGATACTAGAATTTTTTGTTCAGTCATTTAAAAAGAATTGAAGTCCCGCAGATTAATTTTTAATTTGATATTAGATGTTATTGCATCGTGACCATAATAGCTTTCAAAAATCACACTTTCAAAAAAAATTTAATTCTACCTTACATGCGTGCTTTAGTGCAATTCTCAATAAATATTCCCTTCCTATAAATATGGCTATAATAAATCTTAAAAATAAAATTAGGTTGTCACCTACTCTGACCATGATAGCCCC
Source organism: Cunninghamia lanceolata (assembly GCA_027924645.1). NCBI lineage: Eukaryota > Viridiplantae > Streptophyta > Pinopsida > Cupressales > Cupressaceae > Cunninghamia > Cunninghamia lanceolata. The sequence goes on from BSBN01001110.1 coordinate 2,556,300, forward strand.
CAAAAATCATAAGTTACTGTAAAGAAAATTTAATTCTACCCAAAAGATATGCTTTAGTGCAATTCTCAATAAATATTTCCTTCCTATAAATATGGATATAATAAATCTCAAAAATAAAATTAGGTTATCACCTACTGGACCATGATAGCCCCAAACCATGATAGCCCCCAAAAATCACAATTTACCAAAAAGAAAATTTAATTCTAGGCTAAAGACATGCTTTAGTACAATTTTCAAGAAATATTTCCTTCCTATAAATATGGCTATAATAAATCTCAACAAAAAAGGTTGGTGGACTATCTTAGTAGTACAACTACAAAAAAATAAAGGTAATCTTACCATATCTATAAACTGACATACCTATATGTAGAAAAATGTATGTAAAGATGTGGAGAGTTATCATTCTCAAGGCACCTTGAGAATGATAACTCTTAGCATATGTATGTATGTGTGTATGTATATATGTATGTATGTATGTATGTATGTATGTATATGTGTATATATGTGTACACACCCAAAATTGACCATGTCCTAACAACACGTCTTCCACCCTATGAGTACCCTTAAAATACCCCCTTCCATTAGCCAATTAATTAAATAAATTATATATTATTTAATTAATAATTTATTTAATTAATCAAAATTATCCCTTTCACCAAATTAATTAAATAAATTATACTTATTTATTTAAATGATTTAAATCCTTTTCCATCTTCATGAAATTAATTAATTAAATTATATTTATTTAATTAATTCTAAAGTCCCACATCATATCTCATTAATTAATTAAATAATTTCATTATTTGATTAATTAAGATAAAAATCTAGTTTCCATTTTCATATTCCACTTGTCATGATTAGGTCCACCCTCATCTACTTGCCACAAATAATAAATTAAAAAATCCAAAAAGAGTCACATGTCCACCTAAAGTTAGTTATCTAGATTAATTGAACCTGGACACTTGCACAAAACTCAAACTAACTTTACATCTCCACAACTCATTTCCATACTTGTCATGATTAGGTCCACCCTCATCAACTTGCCACAAATAATAAATTAAAAAATCCAAAAAGAGTCACATGTCCACCTAAAGTTAGTTATCTAGATTAATTGAACCTGGACACTTGCACAAAACTCAAACTAACTTTACATCTCCACAACTCATTTCCATACTACATCTTTTAATCCTAGCCATTCACATAAGGATAAGCCCTAGAAGCCTCTATCCTTTCCCTGATTCCTCTCACTCAATCCTATCCATCCATTTATATTTAATCCTAGTCATTCACATAAGGATAACAGCTAGAAGCCTCTATCCTTGCCCTAATTCATCTCACTCAATCCTATGCATCCATTTATATTTAATCTCAACTATTCACATAAGGATATGGCCTAGAAGCCTCCATTTTTCCCCTAATGTTGTCTCATTCAATCCTAGCCATCCATCTCTAATCAAATCTTATCCATCTATCATATCATCCAAAAATCTATAAATCAATCGTTAATCAAGCCATAAAAATCAAGAGCTTTTAAGGTAATGTTATGCTATTAAAGTAAGCAACCAACAAGCAAGCTTATCATCAGGCAATCATTGAAGCATAACCGCTATTTACATGGTGCAAGAAGAGTTAGTTTGGTAATATTTTCTTATGTTTTGATTTGGTTTTGCTAACCCTTCGCTCAACCTAAGGTGATTTTGAGCATGAAATAGGAGTTTTCATCTTATGAATTGATTCTAATTTTTGTTTCATATTTTAGCACACAAAATTTGCATTTATAGATACATACATATGTGTATATATGTATATGTATGTGTATGTGTATATGTATGTGTATATGTATGTGTATATGTATGTGTATATGTATATGTATATGTCTATGTCTATGTATATGTATATGTATGCATCTTTACATATATATACATACATACCAACATACATACATACATACATACATACATACATGAGACTACATAAGAGTTTGATTTATAGACACTTGGAGGTTGAATTATTTGGTATCCTTGTTTCTCTACCTAAATTTATTGATACACATTATTTGGAAACCAAATTATTTTCTATCCTAACCTATTCACTTGGATTTTTATGAGTTTATTGATATCTTTGAAAATTGTAGAGTAAAATCACATCATCTAAAAAATATATCTAAGCTAATAAATTGAATAAGAGTAACAACATTTCAATTACCCTAGTTAAAAGAGATGAGTTTAGATAGGAACAAAAAATATTTTTAAATTGACAAAGATAGAAAGATGCTCTTAGCTCCCTATGTGAAGGGGAGTATTTTGTTGGAATGACAGAAGGAAAAAATAGAACCATAGACCATGTTTTCTCTGCCCTTATTTTTGTAAAGAATTATATCCTTTTGTGTCCTCCTACCTTTTATGTGGAAAATGGGATCTAAGCTAATTAATACTCTTAACCGAAGTCAATCCTTCTCCACATAGCATTGGAACACAAGACTTAGAAGACTTGGTGCTTGGCTATCATCCACAAGGGAGAGCTAAGTTGTTTAGGGCTCTATTCCTTTGTTGTAAAGGGAGGATTGATCACTAATGAATTGATATGAAGATATGTAATACAAAACCCTAATTGATACATCTGACAAAAATATACAAATGACTATTATAGAGACGAAAAATGGAAACAAAACAAAGAAACAAAGGTTAGACAAAACCTATGATAGAAAGTAGGAGCAGATCTGAGAGGACTTGGGAGCTAGGGTGACCTTGTCCTAGAGTTTTTGGGTTGATTTTCTTTTGACAAATGATCCATGTACCCATTCTTTGATTCCTTTTATTTCCCTATGAGAAACTTCTGGATGTGATCTGCACATACACAAAGAGAGGAAAAATGGTTTTGGCTATATAGGAGTTTGCCTTAGTCAAACCCTTGTTTTAGTATTCCTACCTCACAGATAGCCAGATTAGAGAAGATCAAATAGTGTGCACGATCCTAACCTTATGTGCATATAAGATTGTAAATGAATAGAAAACCAAAGGATTGATCAAAAAACCCTAACCATATATGACTCAAGCATATAGAATGATCAACTCAAGAGAAGTGTCTCACTCAAGGAAATACTAACCTTTAATTCAAGGAAGGTGGATAAATCTAAAATCTATGGAATAAGAAGATGTTACAACCATATATAATCACAATGATGTAGGTACTCAAGACAAACTCAAGTTGGTGGTTCTAACCCTTCATGCAAGAAGGAACAAGATAGACTCAAGATCTTGCCTCCAAATCCACCATAATCCTTACCAAGAGTGTGTATATCAATATTCCAACAACAAATAAACCCTGAATAATATTGAGATAGAAAATAGTTCTCTAGATTCTTTAAAGTGTTTTCAAGGTCTTGTTTAAATATGAATCTCAAGGAGGGAAAATATTCAAATATTAGAGGCCAATAGAGCACAAGTTAAAAATATCAAGATCGAGGTCACATGACACAAGACAAGCTGACACCATCAGAACATTTAAAACTCTGTAAGATATGGGAGGACACTAGCGTCTAGGCATTAGGGTCCTAGATAAATCACTCTAGGAATTCAATATCACTAGGATCTTAACACTACCCTATGTTCTAGCATTTGATCAATGGCAACAATTTAGTAAAGTTTAGGAAGATTTAGGAGGGTTTAGGAAAGTTTAGTAAAGTGTGGCACTTCTCTCAAGTCAAGGGTAAGGCCAAGAATAGAAAGTGGTCCAAAAAGTGGACTCATGAAACAGACACCAAGGCAGGTGCTAAATAGAATGTGAAATTGTGGTTGCACTGAAAAAGAGCACAATTTATGATGGTACATTTAGCCCCTAATTTAACGGTCATATGACATTGTTCATAAGAAAGCTAAAGTATAGGAAAGAAAATAAGCATGTAAAGGATATCCAAAAGGATACTATAGAGGACATGGAATGTTATCAATTGAGAGAATAGAGCCCCCAATCATGAACCTACAAAGCCATAGTGTTAGGGATTGCATAAGGAAAATCACTTTGTTAGGGAAAGAGAAAACCATCCTGTAGACAAAAAGATGTATTAATTTGGAAAAACTTCTAAGAGGAATGAGATTGTGATCTAGAGTGAGATTCATAGGTAGATATATGCCCCTTATTTTTGCTTGGTTATATGGAGGTAGAAATAGGGTGATGCTAACTCTACTACAAGTTTTTAGGGTTTTGATAAATATTCCTTAATCAGGGTCATTTGATAAAATAACACTGAGATGAAAGGAATATGATGAGAAAGAGGGTAGAACTAGGATTCCAATGCAACAAATTGTATGAAAATTAAAGTTTTCTAGCCCAATATGTGAATGTTTGAGTGAAGAATATTTGAATAGAATGGTAGGATGTTATGGTGTTTTTCTATAAATACTACGTAGGTTTTCATGACTTACCATCTCATTTGTCTTTTACATTTTTAAAGATTTTTGAGGATCTCAAGAGATCACAAGAGTGATGATGCCACACAGATGGAATTATCAATCTCCCAAGTGGGATGAGCTAAGGGATCTTATAGCATAGGGTGTATAGTCATGCTAGGTGAGCCCAAGCTTTTGATTCATGCTTATGATTTTTTTTTCTATGTCAATTTGAAGGATTATGTGCCAAACTAGGCCCTGAGGGGTGCTAGTTTCCTCCTAGAGCACCAGATTCCTACCAGGGCACTAGAGTCCTCATAGGGCGCTAGTGTCTAGTCAATATGCTAATGCATTGTGAAATGTTGCTAGAATTTTGAAGTTTGAACTTTATTTGAAACTTATTTTGTGTGAGAATGATAGAATATGGTTTGGTGTTGATTCATAGGTACCCCTAGCTATGTGTGAGCATTTAGCTAGTCACTTATACACGTTGCTATGTGGTCGTGCCAAGACATTTTTTGGCATAGAGGTTGGTCACCTTAGAGATGTCAGATTATGGTGGGTGTACATGATACCCATTGTTAGATATCACGATATTATGTTGATGGCACTTATGGAGCTATGGGGTGCATGTACCTCTACCTTCCATCTTCTGATGAGAGAGATGATAGTCACACTGTAGGATGTGTACCAAATCCTACGGTTATCAATTGGAGGAGAACATTCAAGCAATCTAGATGTATTTTCTCAACCACATTATGCCCTCAAGCACCATAGGGTGGATTCATATATCTTGGTTAGAGTAGAGTGTTGTAGTCACACCAGTTTTACATTGCATCTTGATCACTACCATCACATTCGTGGTTACACAGGATGTACATGGCACTCACCTTCAAGTAGGCCCTGTACATACTATCAGAGTGATGGAGGAGTATCTAGGAGAGTATACTCCTGGGAATGGAATATTTTAGCTCACTTATACCATGATTATGGCAATATGTGCATCATTAGGCACATAGCTTGATGACTCGCACACATTTCCAAGTGTGGGCATTAAAGCATATCACATGCATGAGGTTAGTGAGGTTCCTAATAGAGCTTATCTAGACATGTCCATGAGCACATGCCTATGTACTGAGGAGGGAGTGGAGGTGTGGTGATTTATTGTATTGGAGAGTGAGAGTTGATAGATAGGAGTGTGATGATATCATGTAGAGACCATATAGTGGTTGTGGAGCATGGATGGGTGAGATTCTATAGCTGGTGAGGATGTAACATGATTAGCTTCTAGCTAGTCACTTTGATCACATCTTCATGCCTTTATACTATGATTGAGTGATGAGGAAGTTCAGACATGTGTAAAGAGTTCATGCCACTCAACTAACCTATGTATGTTCAACTCATAGTGCAGTGAGGCCTAGAGATGAGGCTTGACCCACTGGTATTGATGTTGCATTAAGTGATCTAGATGATGAGGGAAAGGATGGAGTGCCCATGTCTGACATTGATGATGTGGGTGTGACCCTAACATACACAACTTGGTGGTGTACTTTTTGTCTTGCTCTTATATTTCTATTAGACTTTTTGTCCTTCTCAAAGGGATGAGTTAGGAAAGGAGGAGAGGGATAGAGAGAGATGATGATTGTGGTGATATTGATGAGGAAGAGGAGGGCCATCTAGTATCAATAGTAGTAGGGAGATGGTGCCAGTGAGAGGAGGATGATGATGTCACTGAGAGGAGAGATAGGGCTTGACCTCATGCATCATGGTCACTACCTACTGCATCTGGAGTGTGGAGTTCACATGAGCATGGGGAGTCAAGTAGTGCTAGTTCTATGGTACCTCCGACAATGCTAGTGACTAGAGAGTTAGTATCCATTGGCTTTTTGGTCGACTATGACTAGAAAGTCAATGATCTAGATGAGAGAGTTACATTATGTTATGATTGTAGATTAAGTAGAATAGTAGATGTTGATATTGAATTATTTTGATATACATAATGAGATTTTTGATACAAACTTTGTTTCTATCTTGTAGTTTGTACATGACCATGGCCTGACTGAGTCCATCGAGTCATAGCAGAGGTGGTACCTACCATGCATACATAGCAGCCAATATGGGCCATCTATAGGCCACAATAGACTACAGGACGACATGTAGGTGTATTTGAGCCTGTTGCACAACTAAGAGTGGCTTACAAGAAGGCCATTCTGAGAGCATCAAGTATTGATGTGCCATGAGAGTCCTTTGAGATAGAGTGAGACCAGGTGATCCAAAGGGCATCAAGTGCTGAGATGGCATGAGATACCTTCGAGATACAGCTAGGTTAGACTCTAGTGGAGGTTCATTCATCTAGGGTAGGACCAACACCAGTGATGGACCATCTACTTGTGCAAAATCTATGAACAGAGAGAGATCGACTGCAATAGTTGTATTTAGATGCTTAAGTGGAGGCAGAGGCGCTCAGAGGGCATGTCTGGGGCTTGTAAACACAGAGTGCATTTAGGAGTCACACATAGTCTGTAGAATCACACAAACATCCATCTATCACACAACCACATTTGTCTCTCAAGGACTCAAGTAACCACAGTCCTATAGATTGATGAAACTTGTTGTTGATGTATGATTGTGACACACCACATTTTGTTTTAGTGGTGACCATGTGTTAAACTTTTTTTTTTGTGTGTGTATATACATATATATATACATACACACACAAACAGATATTTACAAAGTACATGTATCAATTATATCATTGCTGTATTTATTAGACAATCTCATTAGGTTGTTTATAAAGATCACAATTGTAGTTGTCACATACATGTTAATTCACCACATTTAATTAAATCATTGTCACATTTTATTCAATAATCATAGAATTGTTTGAATAAGTTCACAAAAGACATCTAATTAAACCATTATCATCATCATATAGATACAATAACATAAACCAAAATGCAAATATCATCATCATCATCATCATCATCATCATCATCATATATATATGATGATGATGATGATGATGATGATGATATTTGCATTTTGGTTTATGTTATTGTATCTATATGATGATGATAATGGTTTAATTAGATGTCTTTTGTGAACTTATTGAAACAATTCTATGATTATTTAATAAAATGTGAAAAAGATTTAATTAAATGTGGTGAATTAACATGTATGTGACAACTACAATTGTGATCTATATAAACAACCTAATGAGAGTGTCTAATAAATACAACAATGATATAATTGATACATGTACTTTGTAAAATGTTGTTCTAATCATGTGATCTAATTAAAAAAGTTTATGAAATTTTTTAACTAATAATAACCATGATTATCTAGCACATACACATGTTGCATTAAATACAATTGTGATCTAATTAAAAAATGTAATAACATTGTTTAATAATTTTCTAGAATGATGTAATTAACATAGTGGATGAATTATCTAAATGTATGCTAACAAGTAATTTTCAAGATTAAGAAAACTATTCTAAGAATTCAAGATAATTACACATTTATCATGGATGAAGAAATCATATATCAAATAGTTAAGTAAAATTAGCCATCTAACATGATGTGCTTTAAATAAATGCTAGCGTAACATTGAGAAATGAAATGATCTAATATAAATTTCTTAAAAGATGATTAAGCATAGTATCTACGTAAGTGAATAGTGTTGATGGGTTTTTTGAGAGGCGTACCATTCATTGTCAATAACTTGCATGAATTTGATCCATAGACTTCAATGATGATGTAAGGTCCCAACCAATTCAGGTTGAACTTCCTTTTTTCACTTTGAGGAGCATTTATATTGCATTGATTTTTGTAAAGCACCAAATCACTAACCTCGAATGACCAATGGATGACATGTTCATTGTTAGACATACTTTTGATAAGCTTGGAGATGTTCAAGAGTAAACAAAAAGAGTAAAACCAACCTGATATAATAATGAGGGCAGCTAGGAAGGATCCAAAGATGCAAATTTCTTAAATAGAGTCACTAATCACCACAATCAAACTCGTATAGAGGCCACCAGGGTTTTGCAGCTCAGAGCTCAAGAAACACAATTGATCAAAATGCAAATGTTGAAAAAATAAACATAAAATTGAACTAAAAGGCTTCCCACATATGTGTGGGAGAACTACATTTAATGCAGTTCAGAGAGCAGTTAGGGTTGGGTCATATCCTACATCGTTGGAGCCTAGCTTTTGGTCATGTCAAAAAGCTAATCTCTAAAATTTTGACAAGGGTGACACTCTACCCCACACTATAATCCTCAGAGTCAGGATGTTGGGGATATTTCTATAGTCATGCAAAAATGAACAACCTTGTCAAGCTAAGAGGTGCTCATAGTGGAAGATCAAGCTTTCAGGGATGATTCTACTGTCGCACCAGAACAACAAATCCTAATAGTCTAACAAAGCTCAGTCACATCTAAAGGAAAGAACAAGTAAAAAAACTCAAGTCAAAAGGGGTCCCTTCTTTGGCTTGGCAATAGAATGGGGTGTGTTGGGAAAGGTCATAATAGATAGGCCAATGGTTTCTTAAATATGATTATAGCATCTCATCCCTACCTAGGGTGGTCTCAGATGACCTACTAATTGTCATCCATGATAACTTAAGGGGTACCAAGAGATCATTCCCTTTTAGATTCAAAATATTGTGGATGTTACATGTGGATATCAAGGCTAATATTAAGGAGTGGTGGAACATACAAGTGTAGGGATCCACCATGTATAGAGTTATGTACAAGCTAAGAAACATCAAGACATAGATTAAAAATTGAATAAAGATTCTTTTGGGAATATTTTTAAATAGAAAGAGGAAGCTACTCAAAAGTTGTTTGAACTACAATAACATATCTAATCCTTGGGAATCATTCACAAGGAAGTGTTGATGACTGTTTTGATGCAATCATAACAATAAGTTAAAATTCACATAAAATGAACTAAAACTATACTTGAAAGACAAGAAGGAATCATTTGGTGATTCAACTAATCCCAAGTCTACAATGGTTCAGTTGGTCAAGTTCAGTTGGTCAATGTGAAGCTGTAATGTTCAAGGGGCCTTACGTAGTTTAGGTTTGTTTTGTGGTTTATTGGACTAAGAATATGCAAAGAGGTCATAGATTTCAACAAGTATTCTGTTCATTTGCATACAAGTGATACCGGGCTGCAAGTTTCAGAGGGTTTTCTTGGATTTTTTTTTGCAGCTTTCTTCTTTATCTATTTATGAAAATTGTCTACTTATAGCTCTGTTATGCATGCTTCTTCAAATTTGAGACAATTTCCTTTAGATTTCTACGTTTTCAGCTAAATATTTCAGATGGGTTGGGAAAAGTTAGAAAGATCTAATCTATACCTCACTTAATCTACAGAAGGATCTAAGTGTTTCTGTTATGCACTATGTAAATACCACAGTAGTTTGATCAAATCCACAGTAAAAACCCTAAATGTAAGTTCTGAGCATTTTCACAAACATACATTTAAAATTGCAAGCTCTCAAAGAAGATATTTCAAAACACAAAGAAGAGCAGGAGAACACTCAGAAGATAGATGCAGAACTCCAGATTCTATTGTATTAGAAACGAATAGCCATACATGATTTACAATGTAAGAATGACTCTTAGTTTCATTGATCATACTACAGAGAACTTACAAGCTTTACAGATACAGTAAGGCAGCCAGACATTCCACGCGCACCTTACTGCAGACAAACAGGCGACCTCCTTCTTCTACTTCTAAACTATGCTACATTGCTGTATGTTCCTAAAAAAAGAAATTCTGTTGTAGCCACTATTGCTTTCCTAAAATCCCTGTTGTGTAGCCCCTGTTGTGAAGTATTACAGTGTAGAGAGGCACAATATAAAGACATTTTGATTGTCCTCACTACAGCAAAAACCTAACTAAACCCCTGGTTCAAACCCCTGGTTACAGCAATAAACACAGGTGAACCAGCTCTTCAAAATATCTCTGAGCAGTTGTCAAATCTGGGTGAAATATTGCCCCTTCTGAGAAGTTCCGGCAGCTGGGCAATAACTTCTGTTTGTCTGTTGCAGTAATACCTTCAGCTGCAACCTTTCTCCTCACTTGAATGGCTTTGACTTTTCACATTTCATCCTTATCTTCTTGCTCCTGAGATCAGATCTTCTGCCTCCATGAGGTCACTGTGTTGACCTTCCAGCTGCTTCCTCAACCGCAAGCCTGCAAGACAAGACAAGCAATAAGTTTCACATTTATCACAAAAAATAGTATGAAATTAAAATAAGCGTTTAAATCCAGGTGACAGCGCAAGATTGAGAAAATCGGATCAGAATGTACTCAAAAACGCGTCCAAAATGCGCTCAGACTGCCCAAACTTCATCGGGTCAACCATCGCTGACCGAAAAAATGCCAGAGGCGCCAAAAAAATCACTTTAAAACTCCACCGCTTCATTTCCCGCCCATCGGCATGACCATCGCTGTCGGTGCGTCAAAAAAACATGTTGGCCAACATACTCCATCATCATGATATTCCGCTTCTGCATATTGGAAAAAAAAAGAACAACATCAGCATCATCATCATGTTGAAGAAGAATAGGAGGATATGAATATAATCATGCTGCCGAGGAAAGGAAGATGATGGTGACGTCATCATGATATTCGGGCTTCATTGAAATGCTAAGGATGACGTCATCATCATGTTCGGTTAAGATCAGGGGGATATTTGTGATATCGGGTCACCTAAGGAGCATGATCAGGATGATGAAGTGAATATGACCCTTTCGCGGCCAAGGTAACCCTCTCGAAAGATCAGGATGATGATGATCATCATCATATTTGCTTTTGTCAAACATAGAATAAGACATCATCATCATATTTCGCGAACTAGATCGTGTTTTGGAAAATATCCTGTTGAAAGAAAAAATGATGATGATGATCATCAGGATATTAGCTTCTTCGTTTATCAGATCGGGATGACGTCATCATCATGTTCGGGTCCTTTGTTAAACTTAAAACATGACGTCATCATGATATTTCGCCAACCGGATCATGTTTGGGAAAAATCCTGCCGAAGGGAAAATGTGATGATGATGATCATCAGGATACTTGCAAAAGGTTGTATTTCATCGGCAGGAGGACTTCACGAAATATCAGGTGGACAAACAAGATCATGATGATCTTGACAACAGGATAAAAAATATAATGATGACCCTCCTCATCGAATTATCATGATGACGTCATCATGATATTTCGATCTCGAAGCACAAGGATGAGTTGAGGTCATCATGATATTTGCGCCAGGGTGATATTGTAAAATATGATGATGCTGTTGAGAAATGCAATATCGACCTCTTCTGAATAGATAGGGTGATCATGCTGATATTACAAAAAGGGCGATCAGGAGGATAAGAACATGATGATCATCTTTATCGAATTATGATGATGATGCCCTCATTTAGCGAATTTCAGCGAATGACCCTTGTGAAAGATCAGGATGATGATCATCCTATTGCAAAAGGAGACCAGGAGGATATGAAGTTGTCATCATCATATTTCGAACTTCAGCAAATATCATGATGATGACGCTCCGATAGGTTTATAACATGCGCATGTAAATATGTTGATGATGAATTTGCTAAGTCAGGGTGATCTTATACTATCAGCATGATATTTTAAGATCAGGTGGTGTAAAGATATCATGATGATGCTCGCGATACAAAGACCGCTCGACGGGGGGAACTTACCTTGACCTAAAGTTGATATCATCATGATATTTGAACCTCAGGATACTATCGGGGGGGGTGCGTTTCAAATATGATGATGATGTCCTCATACAGCAAAACCAAGTTTATAAAATATGACGCTCCTAAGAAAATCATGATGCTGCATAATGCGCACAAGGCCTTTTGACGGGTAAAAAGCACTACCACCTAAGATTGACGTCCGGATGTTGCGACTGCATGATTTTTATCGGGTGATAGAACAAGATCATGATGATCCTGACAATATGACTTAGGATATAAAAATATGATGATTCGCCTGCGAATATCAGGTTTGACCAAAACTTTGACCGTGCATAACCTTCACATATGGACAAATTTTCAAGTGAAGTAAAAGGTAAACCTGCATGGAATTTCAAGCTCTTTCTAAATATGAGGTCACAGAAACAAAATATGAACTTTGACAAACTGACCTCATGATGATGACCTACCTCATGCAATATCATGATGATGATGCACCTGACCTTCATTTTTACCAGACCGCCAGAAAGCAGAAAAACACCAGCAGAAGCAAAAAGCAAAACATCAGCAGGGGTCCCCATTTTGCTAAGGAGCACAATGGGGCGTGTTGTGAACATCACAACAACTAGAAACCAAAACAAAACAATTAAATTTAGAGTTTTCAAGGAAACTAGCTGAAATGAACTCATAACTTCCAACTATCTTTTCCTGCAAATTACTATTCAGCTTGAGACTCAAAGTATTCAATAAAAATGCATGAATTTCCATTTTCAGTTTAGTTGTGTGCATGTGATTAATTATTCTCATCTTGAAGATCGGTTGAACAAACCAGTGACTGACATTAGCCTACGTAGGTGAGGATATTCCCTTATAGCCGACCGGATAGAGCCTTGCTGCCAGCGAGCGTCTATAGCCCCGGCAAGGTTATTGTTACAATTCTCCTAAGTAGAGCCCCACTGCCAGCGAGCGTCCATAGCCCCGGTAGAGTTACTTAGATGGCTTAATCTGGATTTTCAGTATAATCCGCTTTATTCATTTATTTATTTATTTATTTGTTTTCTAATTTTGAAAGATTTCATAAGATATAGCAATTTGTAACTTCATGATGCAAGGAGTGGGCACTTGCTAAAATTAAGCTGAGAATTGTAATGGTAGCAAGGGTGACCTCTGATTTTTCACCTAATATCTACACTGGTAGGTTCAACAAACCCAAGGATTTTAAGTGTGTCATCGTGAGAAACCTGCTTCGAATTCTCAATCACATTTATTGAATACAAAACTTCAGAAGATGAACAACTCTCTACATTCGTGACAGTGACAGGTTATGTGTAAATTACAAATGGTTAACCTGAATATCCTAAATTATATACTATTTTGAATGGTTGCTAGTTTTGCTCCTTAATATTCTACAGTAAAATAAAGATCCCTGCTGAGGAGACAACAAACAAACCAAACAAACAGGCTGTACAAACAACACAGAAAAAGAAAAAAACTGTACAAACAGAAAGAAACAAAAAGAAGACAAGCTATACAAACAACCAACCCAAGAAGAAAACAGCAAAAGCAGAACTGTACATTATCTACAGCATTTTACATTAAGAAAGAAAGGACTGCCTCATCCTGACCTTCAAGCCTGGAAGTAGTTTTTCAAATGCTGGCCATTAACTGGTAATGGCACATCTTCTCCAGTCAAGGTCTTAAGTCTAAAGGTGTTATCTCCTATTATTTTTGAGACTTGTAATGGACCCAGCCATAATTTATCAAATTTTACATGGCTTCCTTTCTTTTCATGTGCTTTGTCCCAGCACAACACTAAGTCTGATATCGTAAATGTCTTGACTCTTGCCCTTTTGTCAAACCACCTCTTAACAACCGCTTGGTGTTTGGCAAACTTCTCGAGGGCTTGACCTCTTTTCTCCTCTAGTTGTAACATTTGCACTATTTTGGCTTCCCTATGGTTATCAAAGCCTAGATATTCATTCGCAAACTTCCAGGTTGGTATTCTCAGATTAACCGGAAGTATGGGATCAGTCCCATAAACTAAGTGATAAGGTGTGCTACCTAAAGCTGTTTTGAACTTGGTCCTGTCTACCCATAGTGCATATCTTAATAGGGTATTCCACTCTCTAGGACTTTTGGCAATTAACCTCTTGATGATGTCTAATAAAATTTTGTTTGTTGATTCAGCCAGTCCATTACCTTGAAGGTAATAATTTGAAGAAAACCTTAGAATGATCCCATATTCAAATGCCCATTTAGAAAATTTTAAAGAAGAGAAAGCAGGGCCGTTATCACATACCAATGAATAGGGTGTTCCAAACCTGGTGATAATGTTTTCTTCAAGGAACTTGATAACTACCTCAGTTGTGGAAAACTTGCAGCAGGTGGCCTCAGTCCACCTTGTACAATAGTCTGTTACCGTCAATATAAACTTGTGTCCTGCAGAAGATGGGGGATTGATGACTCCGATAAAATCCAAGCCCCATTGTGCAAACGGTCTGGACTCGATCACAGGCTGCAGTGGATTGGCCAGATTTCTTCCTTTGTCTGCTGCAGTCTGACAGGTGTGGCAGCTTCTGATGTGACTCTTAGTATCTTTGAATATAGTGGGCCAATAATAGCCTGCTCTCAGTATTTTGTGTGCTGTAGCTAAATGGGAACCATGGCCGGTTCCGTATTTGTCATGTAGTTCTGTCAACACTCTATCAGCTTCAGTTCTGTTTATGCATCTCAAATAAATTCCATCATGGTTCTTCCTGAATAGAAGACCTCCTTGCACCATATAATGCTGTGCCTTAATCTTCAAAGCTCTCCTCTGAGAAGCCTTCATCTTGCTTGGGTACTTTCCAGCTATCAGGAAGGTGGTTAAATCATGGTACCAGCCTGATGCGTCTTGGGAATTCAATACATATTGCTGTTTTATCAGATTTGGATCCATGTTTGCTATTGTCTGCACCAGCGCCTGCCCTCTAACCAGCTTTGCGGGAATGATCTCCATGTCGAATTCTTGCAGCGTGGTGATCCATTTGGCTCTTTTTTCTCCAGGCTCGTTTTGCATCAGCAACATTTTTACTGCTGCATCTGGTACTATGGCTTTAATCTGGCTGCGCAGAATGTAGTGTCTGAATTTTTTCACAGCCTTCACTAATGCGAATGCCTGTCTTTCGATATCTAGATACTTCAGCTGTGCATCCTTCAGAGGCGCACTCATAAATGCTATGGGCCTCTCTTCATTATTTTCACCCTTCTGTGTCAAGGCAGCAGCGACAGAATGAGAAGATGCAAAGGAGTAGATGTAAAACGGGCATGTGTAGTCTGGACTTACCAATTCAGGGGCATTAGAAATTGCCTCCTTGATATCTTCAAATGCGGCTTTGGCCACTGGCGTCCATTCCATCTGTGCATCTTTCTTTAACATGGCATTCAACGGCTGCACAATCTCTGCAAAACCTGTTATAAACTTCCGAACAAAGTTAATTTTACCAAAAAATGATTTCAATTCTTTCCTACTGTTTGGTATTTGCAAATTTTTTATGGATTCTATTCTATCCGGATCAATTGAAATTCCATTTTCAGAAATGACATGGCCTAATAATTTACCTTCAGTTACGCCAAATATACATTTCTTAGGATTAAGGGAAATCCCATACCTTTCACATCGCTGGAGTACTTTTCTGAGGTCCTCAGCGTGGGTGGATGCATCCTTGGAATACACAGTCAAATCATCCATATACACAACAATGCATTTACCTGATAATCCACGGAATGCAACATCCATGGCCCTCTGAAAAGTGGCACCTGCATTAATCAGACCAAAAGGCATTCTTCTATATGCATAATTTCCCCATTTGCAAGTGAAGGTGGTTTTTAGTCTATCCTCTCTGTCAATTAAAACCTGGTTATAACCTGAAAAACCATCTAAAAAAGACATCATCTTTGCGCCATTTACTGCTTGCAGTACTTCGTCTATTGGGGGCAAAGGATAATTATCTTTTTCAGATGCCTTGTTTAAATTTCTAAAGTCTACGCACAACCTGATGTCTCCATTTTTCTTCCTCACTAGTACTAAGTTAGCTACCCAGATAGAATGTCTGACTGGAAAAATTATTCCAGCGGACAGTAGTTTTTTAACTTCCTCAAAGATTAAAGGCTCTAGAATGGTGTTTACAGGCCTCTGTTTCTGCCTAAATGGTTTGACTTCTTTTCTTAAAGGTATGACATGAGTTATGATGGACTCATCAAATGTTTTCAAGTCTTCATAAGTCCATGCTATGACATGTTTATATTCTTTCAGAACATCCAGAACCTCTTTTCTGATTTTCTCAGAGCAAGCCTTCCCAATTAGTACATTTTGCAGATTTAGCTCAGTCCCTAAGTTATATAAATCACACTTACCCCCTTCTGTTTTGGGTAAGTCTTTTTGTCTTATTATTCCGTCGAAGTCAAAGATGTGTTCTAATTCAATTACTCCTTTTGGCAAGAAGTTTCTCTTTAAGTTGATCATATCTTCTTCGTCCCATGTTATTTCAGGCCTTTCTTGTTCATCAATAATTTGGGCCTCAAATGCCTCATTACAAGTCAGAAAATCAATAATTTGCTGATCCTCTCCAAATACCTGAAAGTGTGTAACGTTGTCTGGTATACTGGGTACGTTAACTAGCTCAACAGCAAACTGTCTTAATCCTGACAGTGTCAATGGTTCTAATGTACTAGCAGCAACTGCTAACGCATCTGGCCTGTGGTTTAGCTCTCTAGGAATGTGCTCTATGTTAAAAGCATCAAATGAATCCATTAAACCCCAAACTATATGTCTATAACTAATCATCTTCTTATAATTGCAGGCATATAGTTTCCTCACTTGTCTGACTACTAATTCAGAGTCTGAAAATACTCTGATGGCTTTTACCCCTTTCTTGATGGCCATGACAAGTCCTAAAATTAGGGCCTCATATTCAGCAATATTGTTAGTGCAGGAAAATTGTAATCTATATGCTGCCAAATGAGATTTACCTTGAGGATCTATGAGTTCAATACCTGCACCTGCGCCCTGTTTTGATTTGGACCCATCACATTTTAACGTCCACATGCCATCCTTACTTTTTTGATCTTTTACCTTGGCATACTTTGTCTCTTTTATTGCCTATGGGGTGTTGTCTTGTTTATTCATGGGTTTTTCCGTTTGGTTATCTTGCATATGTGTGTTTGTAGTTTGCAGCTCAGAAAGATGACTACCCTTGTCCTCTATTTCTTTTCCTAAATCTGGGGTCAGGGCATCAATATTATCCTGAACATATCTCTGTGTTGGATCAGGATGCTCATTTTTCTCTTGTGACTCTACCTTCCCTATGCACTTCTTGTATTCATATTCAATGATGTCTTTGCATATTTCACAATTCTCCTCAGAATGTTGCCTACCATGGACTCTACACCTATTTTTATATAACTTACATTGGACTGGGAGATTGTGTGTAACGCACTCTTCCACCTCTTGTCTAATGGCATGACCAAATTTGTCTATTGCATTGTTTTCCTCATCTAAAGAATTTCTGTTAGACTCAATGAATAGTGCCGTTCTATTGCTGACACACTTCTTTCTAATGTTTAACATCATGATCTCTTCAATCTGCATCCCATTGTTGGTAATTCTGTAGACACCTGGTTCAACAGCAGCATATAATATTTCATTAGTTCAATTATACTCTGTTATCATATGTCTCATTCTGGGCTCTGCCTCTATTCTGATCTGGTTTGGGATACCTCTCCATGGTAACCACATGTGTGAAAAGTCAGTAGCCATATATCCGTTTAATGTCTTGGACCAATCCCTACTTAGCAACATTCCATAATTTACGGGTATATTCACTACTTGAATGTCAATAATTTGGCTTATCCTAGGGTCTGAAGCTAATTGCACTTGTATGCTCATGAGTTCTCCTATCACGCTAACCTCGGTCTTATCTAATTGCGTGACAACCTTGGCAGATTTGGTGGGAGTCAGCCTGAGAGTTTTACATATTCCTAAGGGCATTACGTTGGCTGAAGCACCAGAATCTACCATGCAATTCTGTATATTCTTCCCACACAACCTAACAGTTAACAAGAAAGGTTGAGTATCCCTCTTATCCGTATGTATTACCACATTTGTATTGGAAGGCTGCTCAACTTTCTTACCTTTCTCCTTAGGTGGTGAATCACTACTAGGAACAGTTATATCAGCAGACACCATGTTTGTCATGGATGTATCCAAGGATTTTAAAAAAGCATTTATGATCCCTGGGGTCTTCAATAATTCATTTAGAGGTATGCTGACCTTCATTTTCTTTATTTCCTCTGATAAGTAATTCATTAGTCTTGTTGTCTCTATTGTTTCTGTCTTACTTGTTTGATCCTTTTGCACTGTTGTTCCGTTATTTGTGTGCTGACTAGCTTTAAGTATGGCAGGATTATTGCTAGCATTCTGATCTGGGGGTGTATTGATGTTATTCGGGGGAGTGGAAGTGGTGAAAGGTCCTCCCAGCCTAGGGTTGTTCCTCAAGTTGTAGGTGTGGCTTTTATTTGTCTGTTGAAAGGCCTGCACCTCCTCTGTTTCATTTAATATCTTGTTTTCAGATTCAAAAGGAAACTAAGAAGCATTTAACACAAAGGCTGATTCAGGATAAAGACTTTCACAACAGTATGGTTCATCCTCTAGCAATTCATCCTCTTTCTCTTCTGCAGTTGCGAAGGTAATCGTTTCTAAGACTAATGCTGTGTCATATTCTGATGGTACTACCTCATTACCCTTAGGAATGAGAAATTCAGAGGTAGGAGGCTGTACGTCTACGTTAAAAATACTAGCTGCCAAGTGGAGCTGTGGACAGTCGTGCTCAGCATGGGTATTGGTATTGTGAAATCTGCACCAATTTTTGGGTGTTGTATTGGCCATTTGTATGTTAGTTATTTGTTTTGCCCCATGATTATCTGTATTCTCAAAAGGAGAAGCCAGAGTACCGTTGTTGGGCCCAGTGTTCCATGTCTTGGGTGGCCTAGGTTGATTCTGATTTTTGTTATTATTGCCCCAGGTCCTATTATCTATCACTGGCCCCCTATTTTGCATTGGTTGCCCCTGACTGGGGCCTTGATGCTGATTGTAGTTTTGGTTCTGATTGTACTGCTGATTTTGGTTGAGACTATAATTCTGATTTTGGCCTTGATTGTGATTTTGATGTGGATTGTAGTTTTGGTTGCTTCTTCCATAGAGATTCTCATTTCTTAGCTGTGTCACTTCGGTTGTTAATCTCTTCAAATGTGCAGTAATCTCCTTGATTTCTTCCCTATCCTCTTGTGCTTTTGCCACAGTTACATCCCTAGGAAGTTGGAAGAAAGGCTGACCATTATTTTGACTGTTATTGGAAGTACTAGCCGTGTAAGGAGTTATAGCCTGGATTGGAGTAGGATTATACACAGGTGTGTAAGAAGGAACCAGATTTATTAGTGGAGCATGCTGCACAGGGACTCCATTCCATGGGTGTGCCTGATTCTGCACCCCAAAGTTTCCTCCAAATGGACTGTAAGTTGTATGTCTCATTTCTTGGTTCACTGAGGCTGCCTCTTTATAGGCTTTGGATATTGAATCTATGTCAGGTTTTCTTTTGAAAAACATGGCAGTTAAAGGATCCAAGGCAGCATAGTACATAGCCAACAAGGGAGCATCATCTATGGTATAAGGGACAACTAGCCTAGAATAGGCCTTTTGAAATCTGTCATTGAAATTATCAATTAGCTCTCCCTCACCTCGTTTTATAGCAGCCAGTTTATGATACAAAGCACAAGGGTCAATGGGTCCTCTAAATCTTGACAGAAATGCTTCTTCCATAAGTGCCCAGGAAGAAATGTAACCATTGGGTAAGTTTACGTACCAGCTAGAGGCCTGCTCATTAAAGGTGTAAGGAAACAATCTACACACAACATCCTCGTGCTCTAACATAGCCCTAAAACATGCTTCCTTAAATATTCTAATATGATCTTCTGGGTCTTGATGCAACTGGTATTTGGGACATATCTTTTCTGGATTTTTTGGCATGTCATGATAATCATTGAAGAATATGGGAGAATTGACATCGAAATAAGCCATTGCAGGTGTTTGAGCTTGACTTGAACTTGCAGAAATACCTGGATTGATTGGTGGATTAGGATTTAGAGGAGGATTGAGACCTCCAGGAGTGCCTGATCCAAGATTTAAAGATCTAAACAGTGATCTATCAAGACTTACAATACTACGGATGTTAAAAGGTGACCCAGGAGGCGTTCCAGATGAACTTCCTGCTTGCGATATCTTTGGATTCCAAATTAAAGGGCTTTTACTTCGCCTTGTATCAGGTAGTTGCACAAAGATATCTCCTGAACTGGACCTAGACCTAGTCACTCTGTTACTGTCGTTAGCCAGTTTGAAATGAAACCTAACTCAGGAAGGCCCTCCTTCTAGCGCCAGAAAACTGTTGATGACTGTTTTGATGCAATCATAACAATAAGTTAAAATTCACATAAAATAAACTGAAACTATACTTGAAAGACAAGAAGGAATCATTTGGTGATTCAACTAATCCTAAGTCTACAATGGTTCGGTTGGTCAAGTTCAGTTGGTCAATGTGAAGCTGTAATGTTCAAGGGGCCTTACGTAGTTTAGGTTTGTTTTGTGGTTTACTGGACTAAGAATATGCAAAGAGGTCATAGATTTCAACAAGTATTCTGTTCATTTGCATACAAGTGATACCGGGCTGCAAGTTTCAGAGGGTTTTCTTGGATTTTTTTTTGCAGCTTTCTTCTTTATCTATTTATGAAAACTGTCTACTTATAGCTCTGTTATGCATGCTTCTTCAAATTTGAGACAGTTTCCTTTAGATTTCTACGTTTTCAGCTAAATATTTCAGATGGGTTGGGAAAAGTTAGAAAGATCTAATCTATACCTCACTTAATCTACAGAAGGATCTAAGTGTTTCTGTTATGCACTATGTAAATACCACAGTAGTTTGATCAAATCCACAGTAAAAACCCTAAATGTAAGTTCTGAGCATTTTCACAAACATACATTTAAAATTGCAAGCTCTCAAAGAAGATATTTCAAAACACAAAGAAGAGCAGGAGAACACTCAGAAGATAGATGCAGAACTCCAGATTCTATTGTATTAGAAACGAATAGCCATACATGATTTACAATGTAAGAATGACTCTTAGTTTCATTGATCATACTACAGAGAACTTACAAGCTTTACAGATACAGTAAGGCAGCCAGACATTCCACGCGCACCTTACTGCAGACAAACAAGCGACCTCCTTCTTCTACTTCTAAACTATGCTAACTTGCTGTATGTTCCTAAAAAAGAAATTCTGTTGTAGCCACTATTGCTTTCCTAAAATCCCTGTTGTGTAGCCCCTGTTGTGAAGTATTACAGTGTAGAGAGGCACAATATAAAGACATTTTGATTGTCCTCACTACAGCAAAAACCTAACTAAACCCCTGGTTCAAACCCCTGGTTACAGCAATAAACACAGGTGAACCAGCTCTTCAAAATATCTCTGAGCAGTTGTCAAATCTGGGTGAAATATTGCCCCTTCTGAGAAGTTCTGGCAGCTGGGCAATAACTTCTATTTGTCTGTTGCAATAATACCTTCAGCTGCAACCTTTCTCCTCACTTGAATGGCTTTGACTTTTCACATTTCATCCTTATCTTCTTGCTCCTGAGATCAGATCTTCTGCCTCCATGAGGTCACTGTGTTGACCTTCCAGCTGCTTCCTCAACTGCAAGCCTGCAAGACAAGACAAGCAATAAGTTTCACATTTATCACAAAAAATAGCATGAAATTAAAATAAGCGTTTAAATCCAGGTGACAGTGCAAGATTGAGAAAATCGGATCAGAATGCACTCAAAAACGCGTCCAAAATGCGCTCAGACTGCCCAAACTTCATCGGGTCAACCATCGCTGACCGAAAAAATGCCAGAGGCGCCAAAAAAAACACTTTAAAACTCCACCGCTTCATTTCCCGCCCATCGGCATGACCATCGCTGTCGGTGCGTCAAAAAAACATGTTGGCCGACATACTCCATCATCATGATATTCCGCTTCTGCATATTGGAAAAAAAAAGAACAACATCATCATCATCATCATGTTGAAGAAGAATAGGAGGATATGAATATAATCATGCTGCCGAGGAAAGGAAGATGATGGTGACGTCATCATGATATTCGGGCTTCATTGAAATGCTAAGGATGACGTCATCATCATGTTCGGTTAAGATCAGGGGGATATTTGTGATATCGGGTCACCTAAGGAGCATGATCAGGATGATGAAGTGAATATGACCCTTTCGCGGCCAAGGTAACCCTCTCGAAAGATCAGGATGATGATGATCATCATCATATTTGCTTTTGTCGAACATAGAATAAGACATCATCATCATATTTCGCGAACCAGATCGTGTTTTGGAAAATATCCTGTTGAAAGAAAAAATGATGATGATCATCATCAGGATATTAGCTTCTTCATTTATCAGATCGGGATGACGTCATCATCATGTTCGGGTCCTTTGTTAAACTTAAAACATGACGTCATCATGATATTTCGCCAACCGGATCATGTTTGGGAAAAATCCTGCCGAAGGGAAAATGTGATGATGATGATCATCAGGATACTTGCAAAAGGTTGTATTTCATCGGCAGGAGGACTTCACGAAATATCAGGTGGACAAACAAGATCATGATGATCTTGACAACAGGATAAAAAATATAATGATGACCCTCCTCATCAAATTATCATGATGATGTCATCATGATATTTCGATCTCGAAGCACAAGGATGAGTTGAGGTCATCATGATATTTGCGCCAGGGTGATATTGTAAAATATGATGATGCTGTTGAGAAATGCAATATCGACCTCTTCCGAATAGATAGGGTGATCATGCTGATATTACAAAAAGGGCGATCAGGAGGATAAGAACATGATGATCATCTTTATCGAATTATGATGATGATGCCCTCGTCACTTAGCGAATTTCAGCGAATGACCCTCGTGAAAGATCAGGATGATGATCATCCTATTGCAAAAGGAGACCAGGAGGATATGAAGTTGTCATCATCATATTTCGAACTTCAGCAAATATCATGATGATGACGCTCCGATAGGTTTATAGCATGCGCATGTAAATATGCCGATGATGAATTTGCTAAGTCAGGGTGATCTTATACTATCAGCATGATATTTTAAGATCAGGCGATGTAAAGATATCATGATGATGCTCGCGATACAAAGACCGCTCGACAGGGGGAACTTACCTTGACTTAAAGTTGATATCATCATGATATTTGAACCTCAGGATACTATCGGGGGGGGGGGGTGCGTTTCAAATATGATGATGATGTCCTCATACAGCAAAACCAAGTTTATAAAATATGACGCTCCTAAGAAAATCATGATGCTGCATAATGCGCACAAGGCCTTTTGACGGGTAAAAAGCACTACCACCTAAGATTGACGTCCGGATGTTGCGACTGCATGATTTTTATCGGGTGATAGACCAAGATCATGATGATCCTGACAATATGACTTAGGATATAAAAATATGATGATCCGCCTGTGAATATCAGGTTTGACCAAAACTTTGACCGTGCATAACCTTCACATATGGACAAATTTTCAAGTGAAGTAAAAGGCAAACCTGCATGGAATTTCAAGCTCTTTCTAAATATGAGGTCACAGAAACAAAATATGAACTTTGACAAACTGACCTCATGATGATGACCTACCTCATGCAATATCATGATGATGATGCACCTGACCTTCATTTTTACTAGACCGCCAGAAAGCAGAAAAACACCAGCAGAAGCAAAAAGCAAAACATCAGCAGGGGTCCCCATTTTGCTAAGGAGCACAATGGGGCGTGTTGTGAACATCACAATAGGAAGCTTAGGAGGAAGAATGTCTTTTGGTAGATATTCACTCCCTTATTAAAAAGGAAGAGATGTACTGGAGGTAAAGATCAAGGTTGGTTTGGTTAAAGCAAGGAGATGACAACATAATTTTTTCCATATGATTGCCCTAAAGCACAAAACAACTAACAAAATCAAATAAATTAGGGAAGATAGGGATCTTTTTTTTTAGGATGCCATAAGGGATAAAATTGTTCAATATTTCATGAATATCCTTATGAAAGATAGTGCTCCCTCCTTTTTGGAAGGAGAGATTCTTGAGGTTATCCTCAGGCTAACTGAGAAGAAAGATTATGCTGCTATGTTATCCCCAATCACCATGGATGAGATTAGAGGGATGGTTTTTTTATTTTAAAGGCTAGAAGGTGCTTGGTTTGGATGGGTTTCCCCACTTTTATTTCTAATTATTTTGGGATATTCTAGTAGAGAACATTAAGAAGGTTGTTTATGACTTCCTCACCTAGGGGAAACTCCTTAGGGAGCTTAACACTACATTTCTAGTGTTGATTCCTAAGAAGAAGGGAGCTATAGAGTTTAATGATTTTAGGTCCATCAACTTATGTAATTCATTCTATAAAATATTTTTAGAAACTCTAGCCCTTAGGCTCCAAACTATTCTACATTCTATCATCTCACCTCAATAGAGTGGAATTGAGAAAAACTAACAAATCTTGGATTCCATAGTGATGGTGCACATAGTCTTACATTCCATGGATAAGAGTTGGAAAGTAGCCTTTATCCTTATGCTAGACCTGATGAAGACCTATGATTGTATTTCTTAGTGATTGTCAATGTCTCTATAGCTAGTTTCTCCGATGCCTCTAGATTCTTTTTGGGTTTCCTTGGTGTAATGCTTCTAAAGAAAGATGGCAGGGTGGAAAGGACCATTGTTTTCTTTGGTGGGAAAAGTTTAATTGTTGACGACTTCACTCTAGAACCTATTGGTGTATTATATGTTCTTGCTGAAAATATTTTCTAAGTATGTGGAAAAGATTGAGTAGATCCAAAGGCATTTCCTATGGTCTAGTTAACAAAATAATTCGTCTTGTTATGTGGGATCAAGACTTCCTTTCCAAGTTTGTTGAAGGAATAAGTATAAGTAAGTTGAAGCTTTTCAATAAGATGGTCAATGCCAAACTTGCATGGAGGGATATATAGAAGAAAATGAATGGAATATGATCAGTAAAAAAATATTCCAAGTAAGTACCCAAATCCATTCTTTGAAGTCACGAGAACCCCTCTAGATCTAACATATGGATAAATGTTTATTCGTAGAAGGAGATTCTAATAAAGGAAGCTAAATGGAAGTTAGGTGCTAGAAACAATATCAGATTTTGGGATGATTATTGGATCTTAGGTACAGCTTTGGGATTGAGGAATGAGTTGGAGACCCTTATGATATATTACAAATGGATAGTTGGGGAGTTTGTTTCTAATTATATCATTGTGATCAATGGGATTAAGGGGTGGAGTAATCTAAGAATTTTTCCCCTCTCCTAGGCTACATTTTTTTCTACCCCTCTCTTGATAGGTCTTCTTGGTTTCCATTTCCCATGTTAGATAGGTATGGGCTCTTTTGTGTTAGCTCCATCCCCTTTTGGTCTATTTTTAGCTTCATCTAGTTTTTCTCTTGTGGCCTCCTTCTCTTTTGCGACTATGTCCTCCTCTCTTTGGAACAAGGACTTTCTTCCTAGAATCAATTGATTCCTCTAGGTTGCTACTTAGGAGAAAATATTCACTATTGATAACCTAGTCAGGCATGGCTTTTCCATTCCCAATTGGTGTATTTTATTCCTTTCTAATTCTAAATCAACCCCTCACATCTTCTGGGGTGTTGGTTGTAACATCCATGTTCTAAAACACATAGTAAAACCACAATTTTACCATAGAGTAACTCAACAAGGTAAATAAAATGAGATAGAGAATAATTTTTTCTTTTATTCAACTAATATCAACTAACTACAATTACAAGATTTCTTTTACCAAAATACAATAACCATATTGTCTTTCTCATTTACAATGTTTACAAATGTAATTCTATTACATATACAAATTTGGATTAAGTACTCCATCTGAATATCCAACATCTTTATGACAAGTTCTAGCATGTTTCCTACTTGGAGAGAGTGAACATCTTTCCAGTGATTTACCTTCAACCACAGACCAATGGTCTCCCACACATCTTCCACATAGGAAGTGGCCCTACCCTTCATAAGGAATATAGACCATAGGTGACCAGTGGTTATTTTACTTTCCTGAGTACATAATGTTGTATTCTACTCAATTCTATCAACCATACAACTCTAGATACCCTCTAGCTAAGTATGATTTCTGATAGGATGAGCAATCCAAATATAGTGAACCGACAATGCATGCAGAAAACAAATGCATTACTTCGGCCAAAGTTTTTAATATCAATATCGTTCATATGAACATAGTCATTGTGTTCACCCACCCCTACTTGACTTGGATAATGTCATATTCTTGCAGTTATTCACCCTGACTATCTTTACATAATTGGTTTAATCATCATGTCCTGATAATATTCTACTTAGACTTAGATAAGTCTAAATGACATAAACCTTTATTTGGTTCCTAATTGACTCTAGGGTTTTAAAAACACCCTTCAATAATACAATACTTCTACATTTATCATATCTCATTAAAGATTATAATAGACCTTTGGTTTAACACAACCATAAATAGGTTTACAATAAATCTTGCTAAGGTATTATCTTCTATTCAACAAGAATATGAATACCTATTCAATTAAACCCTACGTGATGCCATTGATCATCACTACGTAAATATACTCATATATGCTTTTACGCAAAGTTATTTATATATAGACATAGTCTATTACTACAAATTGGTTTACTATAGGTTGAACGCATCATGATTCTAGTATAGACATGAGAAGATCTTTGACACTTTATCCTTTTCATCTAACTATCCTTTTTTGTATCATTCCAAAAGGTTACCTCATAGTCACCATAGATCGCCAAGAATCTAGGTTCTTTGAATAAGATATCATTTAGACAATGCACGAAAATGAAAACAAGATTGGTTTCAAATAAAATTGATATCATTAAATACTCTATTCTGTATTACTCTTGGTTGGTGAGTTTATTAAATGAACACCTTTACACTAATCTCATTGAGAGTTTAACACATATTTTTAATATGATAAAAATAGTCGACTTATTTCTTAAAGATTTCTCTTTTCAACTAAGCAACTGGTTTTCTAAACATTAGAAGACTATAACAGTTTCCATTAAAGAAAGTTCATATATATATATATATATATATATATATATATATATATATATATATATATATATATATATCCTGAACAATAGAAGTGTCTACCTATTGGTTAAAGCTAGATGCAATATCAACTCACTATGATTATTCAAAACTAATTCATTGCAAGATCTTGCATCGGCCTTTTCAGGATAAACGACGCTTCTTGGTTATACTAAAACTCCCATACACCATCGACTCAGACAAATAAGTCACAATGATAGTATTCAAGTTGACACATTCAGCTTATCACATTGCATAGTTTATACAAAATACTGACAAGATAACCAAACTCAATTAAATGATTGTCCATAACAAACATTCATTATTGTTGAGTACTTGTGACTCAGATTATAGGCATCGGCAAGAGCTATGCTTTGTCTCAGCGAGCACATTGTTCACAGTGGGTTATCCTTTGTATCGGCAAGATGTGATCTGTCGCTGTGATCTGAGAGACTATCAATGATAGTGTGTGTTACTTTGATGGTGGTTGGTGTTAGTGAGAGTTATTCCAACAGAGAAAGGTCATCAGTATGATAATTTCTATCAGGCTTGGCTGAAATTCTTACTCCAATCACTTGTGTTACATTGATGGCAGCATGGTTCTATCAAATCGGTGGGACTTATTATTATCAAAGCAAGTTGGGAGACTACTTCCGATGTGCGGGGTCTTACCAATGTAGGGCTAGTAGTATAGCCTATTGAGCTGAGTTTACACTATCGACATGGTCTTGAGTTTCTTCTCTAATGAACTGTTGAAGGTTGGCATCGGCAAGGTCTATCCGATGGTAAGGTGTTGGGTGTGACAAGTGACATCGGCATGGCTGGAAGATGTCTCTCTAGTACTTCATGTTACACTGATGAAGGATGAAGGCTTGGGTATCGGTGGGACAAGGAAAAATTGGTGTGGATGGTGGAGTGCTCTCCGATGGCTTGGGCTATTCCGATAAGGTTTTGACTGGCATCGTCGACAACAAAATTGCCAACAATAGTCTTACTGAGTGGTTAGGTATATAAATTGGGATAGCAGCCATTGACTGGTGCATGTGGGATAATTAGATCTCACGAATATGAATAGTCATGAAAATGGTTATGAGCTTGGATGCTGGGAATTGGTTGATGCCTTGATGGTAACTATTACTTCATGACGTGGCAGAAGAATAGAAAAGCAAATGTTGTATTGGAAAAGCATACGGAATACATTTGTCTTTTGTAACTATTCAGTTTGTTATGGTAGTCAAACTGAATGTCCTCCTCTGTAATGTGACATTTAAAATGCATTGAAACAGAGGAATGTGAAAAGTGAGCGAGAATAGAGTTTGGGTGTAGGGTGATGTCCTGTACTTAATGCTATTTGTGGCATGATAACAGTATGAAGGACTAACCTGAGTGCTAGAGAACTTTGTGCAGGGTTATGCTGTCAGTTATTCTTCTAGAGGAGCAAGATGTATATCTCGGTGAAAGGCTTAGTGCTAGATTTGTATTGTAACTATATTTTCTATTGCTAAATAATACAATGGCGATCTGGGCTTTTGGAGTATGGGGTTTTTTACCCGTAAGGGTTTTCCCCACGTATATTTGTGTCTTCTATTCTATCTTTTGTGTTAGCATTTATTTGTTGAAATTAGATCTTGTTGCTTGTATTTCCTCTAATGGTCAATGTTGGAAATGTTCTATGTCTATTTCCACTTTGTGGCATAGTTGTGCATGTTTTTTGAAGTGATTGAAAAGAATTTAAATCTGTTGAAGACACCATTGTTCTTAGAAATACGTTCTGAGATGCTTTCATTTTCTTACAAGTGGTATCAGAGCTAGGTTCTGGGATCTACTTTGTTGCTCACATATGTACATTTGTGTGCTGCATGTGTTTGCATGTAAGAGTTACTGGTGTATAAGGTCTGGGTATTCCTTTTGTAATGATTTCTTAGTGTGATAGGCTTGAGGAAATCTGAAGGAATCGTCTGATGTTTGATCCTTGTTTTGAGTGGAGTCTGGCAATTGATCATGTTTTACTATTTTAGCAGTGCTTGAAGGATGGTGAAGATGGAGAGACTGGAGCTGGTCATGATGTGGCCTAAGGCTCTTAGTTGATAGTGTATAATCCTATTGCATGGGGTGGATTATGCTTTTTGGTTGTCTCTGTAGTAACTTTCATATTGGGTGTCTGTGTGAGAGGATCTCTAATGATATGAAGAAGTTTGTGTTGTTGCTCAGCCATGGAGTATTGTGTTTATGCTGGGATTTGTTCCTAGTATTGGAAGGCACTGATTATGTGATGCCTCGGTTGCATTTTGGTTATGGAGTTGATCCTTTTGAGGTCTGGAAGCTTCTGATATAACCTGACTTTCTCTCTTGGATGTTTGTACATGATGGTGGTCATGGAATTGGTCTAAATTAGGCCTACAGTTCCTGGATTTTCTTAATCCTTATGGTTGTTTTGTACTTGCATTAGAAGGGTTTAATAGATTTTCCTTAAAATCTATGATGCTCATCTATGTTAATCTTTTTCTCATTTGAACTATTATGGTATTTTGGTTTCTAACTATAGAATCTACTAGATGTGAAGAAGATATGGATGTGCATGAACGGTTTTCAGGTTTTACATGGTCAAGAGAAAAACTTGTGGTTTTGTGAAGCTGCAGTTAAGCTATTTCTAGACCCTAGCTTTTGGGGTGTTGTTGGATGATATAGTTACAGTTTTGCATGCATGCTCTGTGCATGGTGTGGGGAGGTGAAATGCTTTCTCTGCATGGGAGTACTGGTAAGTGATAGGTCACTTAGTATTTCTGTGGTAATGCTTCTAGTTTCTTGACTATGGTGCTCAGGTTGTGGACATGTTTGGCTAATCAGATTTGTAAGTAATCTAGTGCTTGAGTTGTGTTGTCTACATTGTTATCTATTCCTTGAGATCTTAGTTTTGTAGTTTCTAGTACAATAGTGGGTTTGCATGTTTCAGTATATTTAGATCTACTAGTTATGCAATTTTTTAGGTGTGTACAACCTATTGATTGCAGTGGGATAACTTGGAAGTGGACGGTCTATATCCACAAGATTGATTATGTGATTGTGCAGACTTGTTAGCTAGCCTTGTCTGTGGTCACTTGTGCATTGGTGTGACTATTTTGGAATGAGAGGATGGATGTTGTAAAGTACCTGAATAGTTGGTTAAGGGGACTTGTAGCATGTGTATTGTGAGGTCATGAATAGATTGGATTCACAGGTTTGTGTAAGCTATTGACAGTGATAGAGTATTTTCTTGGTTTGGAGATCTTGGTGTCACTTGGTTTGATTGTCACATGGACATGTTAATGTGTGGACCTAGAGGATTTTTAGATTAGGAGATGCTTGGTCATGATGCTTGGAAAGCTTAGTTGTCAGGGTTTAGTGGGAGATTTAGCATTGACTGTACATTCATCACTTAGTGGTGAATGATCTTCTTTAGTGTTACAGATGTTACTAGGAGCTCTTAGATCCTGTTGCTGCAGAAGGGTTCTTTCATATTTACAGGGGCACTATTTGAGGATGTGTAACATCTTGGAGTCATGGAGGATTCATGAAATCCTTGGCTGAGGTGTTGGTGGTGCTTGACAAGTGATGTTGGTTTAGAGTATGGTTTGTTTCATGTCATGATATTTTCTTGATTTTTTGCTTTTGAGTTTTGGCATGATACATTGCTCTTGAGACCATGGTTATGTTCACCTGGAGCATGGAATTTCTAGAGGGGGATGGTAAGATCATGGTGTCATGATAAGTTCCTGATTCAGATGATTGGAGCTTTGATAGTGGTCTACTAATTCTCTGTGTGTTTGATGCATTGATCTTTTGCTTGATTACTTCATGTTGGTGCAGTGATGCATTTGGAGTTTAGCATGAAATGATTATTTGCAGATACTCATGGATACATGGAGAATAAGATGAGACTATATATGCTATGTTTAATTAGAGTTTGCAGCAGGAAGTTCAAGGAGTCTTTACCTTGGTTGAATGTGAGTTGAAGAAAAGATCTAGAGGAGATTGTTCTCGGAGAAAGTCATTGGGACTTGGATATCTTAGAAGAACATTCTCATTCCCTACTCTTGGTCTTCTTGACAAGTTTCATTTGAGAGGTATTGCCCATTGTTTACTCTCAGGTGTGTTATGTTTTCTTTGATAGACATGGATCTTGAACTACCCATAGATGGTTCTGGAGGATTCATTGTGAGAGATGGATAGCATGATTAATCTCCTTGTGCATTTGAGTTTAAGATATTGTTCATTGATGAGGATTGTTAGGAGATGGTTTATGGGCTGATTTCCTAAAATGGGAAATGGATTAGTTTGATCTTCTTTGGTTTGAGAGGCTTACATCCATGTTAGTTGCATGATTACATAGGTTGAATTTGATCTCTTGAGATTGAATGTTTGTTTGGGTGTTGTTATGCTATTCTCTTTGGGGTGTTTTAAAGGAGATCATACTTGACACAGTTGGCATTCAAAGGTGTATGTAGAAGGATTGTCTACAGGTATATAATGTGCAATGTTTCTCTTGGTCTCAGTTATTTTTTTGATGGTGTGTTTCAGATTACTTTGGTTTGAGGTTTTGTTCGGAGCTATTGTGATCACTAGTTTGTGGTCATGTGCTTTCACTTATGTTCTTGGGTGATAGAATGAAGGTTCTGTTATCTCTTTCATTGTTGGGTGTGAAGAACTTGAGAGATTTCTAGACTGGTGTTAAGATGTACAAGTTATTGATTTATAGATTTTGCATATCATGGTGGATGTTTCCTTGGTACTACATGATGTTTACACTATAATGTGATGCTATTGGTGGACTTTGTATGCCATGATCTTTTTCAGATTTTCATTACCCATGCAATGGGAGTTCTTGGATGTGTTTGGTCTTCTTCGACTTGTTGACACATAGAGCTTGTATTTGCAGTTGATGGGTACATATGTAGGTGGCATGAGTCTGCTGATGTTCATACCTTCAAGGTATGAGTGATTGGATGTTTTAGCACTGGTTGTGTGTGCTAGTTTTAGTCATGTGGGTTTTGTTCAGTTGGATGGGTGCAATCAATTTTTTGATTGTTGTTCTAGCTGATGTTCTATCTTGTTTCTGGAGGATGTTTTCATGGCTATGTTCTGGAAGCTTTGAAGTTGGTTATGTTGGAGCTTCTATGTAGCTTGTGAGCACAGTGGAGTGGAGGCAGTATCAACTTTGGTTCTGAGCGTTGATGGTTTCCTATAATTTCCTTCATCAAGTGGGAGAATGTTGAGTACTTGTGACTCAGATTACATGCATCGGTGAGAGCTGTGCTCTGTCTCAGCAAGCACATCGTTCACAGTGGGTTATCCTTTGTATTAGCAAGATGTGATATATCAGTGTGATCTGAGAGACTATCATCGATAGTGTGTGTTACTCCGATGGTGGTTGGTGTCAGTGAGAGTTATTCCAATAGAGAAAGGTCATCAGTATGATAATTGCTATCAGGCTTGGCTAAAATTTTTACTCCAATCACTTGTGTTACACCGATGGTAGCAAGGTTCTATCAGATCGGTGGGACTTATTATTATCAGAGCAGCTTGGGAGACTACTTCTGATGTGCAAGGTCTTATCGATCAAGGGCTAGTGGTATAGCCTATCAGGATGAGTTTACACTGTCGGCATGGTCTTGAGTTTCTTCTCCAATGAACTGTTGAAGGTTGGCATCGGCATGGTCTATCTGATGGAAAGGTGCTCGGCATGACAAGTGACAATGGTGTGGCTAGAAGATGTCTCTCCTGTACTTCATGTTACACTGACGAAGGATGAAGGCTTGGCTATCGGTGGGACAAGGAACCATCGGTGTGGATGGTGGAGTGGTCTCCAATGGCTTGGGCTATTCCAATAAGGTTTTGACTAGCATCGTTGGCAACAAAATTGCTGACGATAGTCTTACTGAGTGGTCAGGTATATAAACTGGGATAGCGGCTGTCGACTGGTGCATGTGGGATAATTAGATCTCACAAATATGAATAGTTGTGAAAACAGTTATGAGCTGGGATGCTGGGAATTGGTTGATGCCTTGATGGTAACTGTTACTCCATGACATGGTAGAAGAATAGAAAAGCAAATGTTTTATTTGAAAAGCATACAGAATATATTTTGTTGATAACTGAGAGGGGGGGCGAATCAGTTATCTTAATTAATTTAATTTTTTGTTCTTCTTTAATAACTAGTGCAGCATCAAAACAAATAAGCATCCATAACCATGAAAGTAGAAATAAAGTCAATACACATAACACAATGATTTTGATGTGGAAAACCCTATCAAGGGAAAAACCATGGGGTGACTAACCCAAGATTGTATTCTCTATTAAAAGAATAGAAGTATAAAATGGCACTTGCCAATTAGGGCTCACAAGAGGCTCACTGCCTACAAGAGACTCACTGTCTACAAGGTACAATAAAGTAACAAGATACTTGAACTAATGAGAATCATCCACATATGCTGAGGTTCAGTTCTGGTTAGGCTCAATACATTGATCTACTACACTTAATTCTTCCTCTTCTTTGGTGCTACTGTCCTATCACATACCGGACCTGTATTACTGCTTCCACACTGCTTTCTACTTTTCTTCGCAGTCCACAACACACCACACACACCTTCTCATTGAAATCCATCTAGTATATATATCTGCACAAAGGATTTCAATATCTTTCTAGTCAACATCCGGAATAGTCAATATTTTCCCAAACTCTAGTCTGTCGGCTGAATCCTTGCTTACCAAGTGATGCATATCAAAGAGATGTTTATAGAAGTCATCAATCATGTCAGCCAATCATGAATAATCCCTTAAGAAACTTGATTACCATCAATATCTCATCCAGATTAAGGTTTGAAGCTCTGTCGGTCAGTTCTTCCTCAGTCTACTCTACCAAACAGGAACCCAACACTTAGGTGCTCATATCTCTTCACTCTTTCATCACTGGAGGCTCAATCTCTAGAATGTATTAGTCATGGTACTCCTCTTGAGTTCCCCAAGTCCACACTTTACTGAGATACTTCCTCTAAGAGATCCGGACCTGATTGTCGGACCTTGCAGCATGCTCTGTTCTTGGTCACCAGACCAAAGTACTCTTCAATCTGACTTCTGGTATAGACACACCATGTTCTGCAGATGTGTGGGATGGACTTTGTTGCCATCAATGACAACATTCATGAAGCCACATAGTGTCTCTTGCCAACAATCTCCCCCTTTGGCATTGATGGAAACACTTAGTTAAAAATGACTAAGTGTTATAGCATACTCCCCCTTGGCTGATGCTATGTTATTATGTACACTTTTCTAGAGCTCCCCCTTAGCTAGATTCCACATTTTTCACTGCTCCTCACTCACCCTTTGACATCAATGGAAAAGGGCAGGATCTGTATACCAAAATTTCTAAAAACAATCTATACTTGGCTCCATAAATATATATACATAACATACTTACATATACTAAAGTATATTTACAAAAGTTATCTTCAACTGGACAAATTATGTTGCCCAACTCTACTTCATCCTATCCAAAATTGAGATGTGACCACTCAACAAGAATGCAAAATCCTCTACCCTCTTTAGATCTATCAGATCACTGGTCCGGGCTGTGGTCTAAGCATCAGTTAGGGCCTCATGCATGGCCTCTAGCTTAGGGATAATTACCCCCCTAAGTTCACCCATCCTACTTATGATATTCTTCCTTTCCTTTTCAAGTTTCTTTAATTCATTTAAAATGGCAATAGTCTCATATTCCTGGTTTATTATAGATGTGGTGAGAGGATAAAAATTTTGAGATACACTTGACAGTTTATCCTCTTGCTCTTTCATTTTCTTCTCAATATCCTTTGTCACTTTAGACCAGGATAAGCAAAATTTATATATCTCTCCACCATCTTTAAGAGCATTTTCTAAGCTCTTTATCCCAATATCCATATTTCTCCTATCATTTGTTATTAGCCCTTGTACTTTAGAGAATCTCTTTCCCAAAAATTCTTTCCAGACTTTATCTTTAGCTGACTTCTCCAAATAATCAAAATGTGTGCTAATTGAATTAACAAGAGATTTTAAGTTACCGGATGAAGAGGTCGAAAGATCCTTCTAGAAGGATGGCATGATTTTCTCCAATGCACCGGATGCAATCTCTATTAGCTCACAGTCTTCCATGTGAGACTTCAAAAGTTTTTCTTTTACCTTTGCTTGGGCAAAGGATGCTATCTTCATAGTCTAAACTGGGGAGAGAGAATCAAAATTAAATGGTCCTTGAAGTAGCTCTAGTTCATCAATCTCCATCATTTCTTTAGTCAAGAAATCTTTAACAGTTTCTATAGTGTCTCTTGCTGGAGACAGAGTCTTCTTTCCTTCTGTAGCCTCAGCAATGTCACTTGTGGTCTTCTCTGTTTGACCTTCTTCTCTTCCTTTCACTTCTTCTCCTTGATTGATGTTTTCTTCTTTTCTTTCTTTTCCTTCAATTCTAGAGTCTGCAAGGGGATCCAGAAGAGAGGTGTGTGCTTCTCCATGAACTTCCTCTTTTGGAACAAAGGAATCTAAGTCCTTAGCTTTCTCTTTACTTGTCTCCTTTGTCTCTTCTGCAACTATCTCAGTAGATTCTCTTTTGTCATCCATGGCAAAGGGTTCATCACCTAAGTCTATAACAAGAATTTTTTTTGAGGCATTCTGAAGGATCTCTTCAGTCTCTTTAGCCACCTAATCAGTCTCTCCAAGCATAAGCTTATTCATTCTAGCTTTGCTCCAGAACTCATCCTTGCAATCTTTGAAGATCATGTTTATTTGCTTTGGAGTGATGGAGGGATAGAGTTGGATAGTAATCTGCTCCTGGATTTCTAGGTCTTTTGTCATGGCATTATTCTTTCTTATTTCAAGTTGCTTTTCTAGACTTTAAGGAATCAGAGATATAATTGCAATGAATGCTTTGTTGTAGATGTTTAAATACCTAACTATAGCTTCTTGCAGGATCTTATAATCAGCTTCACTATAATCATCATAAAATTCAGTCATTGGTTTCAAGTTCCCATCCACAGTGACTGATTTGATCATATCATCAATGCAAAGAGTAGGCCTTTTAATGAATTATCTTGCCTCTTCTTTCTTGTTATGACCAGTAGAGGGTTCACTGGATGCTTTCTTCTTCTTCTTCTTCATTTTCTTTACCTCCTCATCTGACTCAATCTCTTCATCATCCTTTTGACTAGTGTAATACGTTGTGGCCTTTGTCTTAGTTCTCTTCTCTCCCTTTTCAGATGTTTTGACTTCTAGTTTTGATGCTTTCTGGCTCTTAGAGGTGGCAGGTGCAGAGCTCTTGGAGGATCTGGTCTAGGAGGGGGCTTACACCAGAGCACTTTCTTTCTCAGTTTCTTACCTTTCTTTCTCTGCCCTTTCCATCTTCTCTCTATTGGCATCAACTACCTCCTTTGATATTCCATGCCTTTTGGTGAATTCTTCTACTTCCCTTCTTACTTTTGTCTTGATCTTAGGTTGTCTCAATTCAACATGAACTTTTACACTCAACTCTTGGAAGGTCCCAAACCTTTCTACGTTAGGGTCCTTAGGTTGACTCAGTAGGTGTTGGATGTGTAGCTCTAGGATTTTCTCATCAACCTCATATCCCATTGGCATGATCCACACTATTCTAGGTTCTACTACCTCCATCAAGCATTGATCAGTGTCCACCATAAAGTACAATGTATCCTTGTACTTCTCAACCAATGATTGAGGGATTCTTTCTCTAGCTTGCATCATACTCTAAAAGTTCTTGAAGTAGCCCTAGAGTGCTATATTCTATGCCTTGGCATCACCAATTCCATGCAAATAATCTCTGATTTGTATGGCTACTAGTCTGTCATTTTGCCATATCCAACCACTAGATCTGGGAAGCTCATTCATAAAGTAAAAGAACAAACATAGTATTAGCCCACCATACTTGAATGAGTTCTTCTTGTCCTTCTTGATCTTTTGTAGGTTTTCCAATAGTTGGCTTAGGAGAAGCTCACAAAGATCATAATCTGCATTCTCCCTTAACATCTGATAAGCAACATAGATTGCAATTCTAGATATAGAATTCTGCATGCTGGAGTGATATATCTTATAGCCAATTATCATGGATGTAAACTTGATATCCAGATCAATGATATCTTCAATTGTCATTGCTCTCTTATCAAATTTTGATCCTATTACCTCACTTACTGTCTGATTCTTGACGGATTTGATAGCAGGTAACCCACCAGATGAGTACAATCTGGTAACTGCCCTAATGGCATTTTTGGTTATCTTGAATGGTCTCATCAACCACATAAAGTTGTCATGCATTCTACTCAGAACATACCAGACCCATTCATTGTCTACAAAACATGGGAAATGGATGCAATGTCCAAAGTGCTTGTCCTGAATAGCCTTGTACAGAGGTTTGAGTTCAAAAGAATCATCTATTAACTGATTGTGATAGATATCCATTAGCTTGGATTCCCCAAATTCCTCAATGTTTGTATGAATATATGCCCTAACATCTTCTACATGCAAAACCCCATGCAGATTGATTGAAAAGGTGCCTA
Source organism: Cunninghamia lanceolata (assembly GCA_027924645.1). Classification (NCBI taxonomy): domain Eukaryota; kingdom Viridiplantae; phylum Streptophyta; class Pinopsida; order Cupressales; family Cupressaceae; genus Cunninghamia; species Cunninghamia lanceolata. The sequence continues at coordinate 2,594,255 of BSBN01001110.1, forward strand.
GGGGATCCACTTCTAGGGATTTGTAGGGATGTTTCTTAAATTTAGGACGCGGCCTATCAGTGATTGTCACAACATTTAGAGTAGCCATCTTTCAAAATATTCAGAGAGAGATTTTCAAGAGCAAAAAATACCTTTTATGCTTCTAGCATTCATGTTATGAGCTAGATCGGATTGCTGGAAGAATCAAGTTCTGTGGTTGATCTTTGAGAGGCTTGAGACAATTTTGTTAAATGATGAACAAAAGAACCCTTATATTTCTACACAAACCCTAATTTCTTATTGTAATAAATGGACAATTTAAGTTGTTCTGGTTGCTTTGTTCTCCTTGTCCTAAGAGATTTTTTCGGATCACTGAGATGCATTTAGAGTTATTCTTAGTGAATATTAGCAATCTATCTACCTTTCTCCAATCATTCCATTTATCCACAGATCAAGATACCTCAAATTTGAATCATACCTGGATCTAACTGTGAAAATCCTATTCTTATCGGATGACTGTTAAACCAAATCAATCTTGAAGATTAACCTCTTCTAAATTTCTTGTGGGTCTTCCATATCTTTACCAAGGCTTATTTAGATGTTTCTCTGAGAACCCTTTAATCCGCAACTTTTTATGTGCCAATTTTAGGCACCAATTGACTGGCTGGGGGAACTTGTTTTCTTTTGTGACTCCCCATGAGCCAGAGCTCATTTATTTAGTTTTTGGAAGGAATATCAACACCAGATTCTAGTGCAGATCCATTCTGAACATTTTCTGTACTCCTCTTCACCCAAATCTTGTTCACCTCCCTTTGAATTTCATCCACATTCACTTTTCCTTTTCCTTTGTCTTGGTTTTGATTATGATGCACTGAACTCTTTTTGTCCTGATTCTTACTTCTACAGAATTTGGTAATATGACTGGATCTATTGCAATTGTAGGAAACAACATTTCTTTGCATATTTGACTGATATCCTCTTGATCTACACTGATTAGCCATATGTCCCATTCTATTGCATGTAAAGCATCTACCATTGAATGAATTGTTTATTTGCATATTTCTACACTCATGAGATTTGTGACCATACCTTTTGCAATTAAAACACTATCTGGAGAAGGATGAATTAGTCTGATTCATTCTTCTTCTACATTGATTTGCTTTATGACCAAAGTTATTGCAATTGTGGCAGTATCCATTGAAGGATGGATATCTTTGAGCATTTGGTTACCTTACCGGAGGTCTTCTAGGCCTATTGCTTGGATTTCCTGATCCAGAGTTCTTCTGACCAGATCTAGAGCTTTCACCTTTCTCATACCCCAAGCCTTGCTTGTCATCTACCCACTTTTGGCTTTCAAGAAGAACTTCATGTAATGATCCTCCCTGATTGGCAGTGAGATTCTTGAGAGGCAAGGGAGATTTAAGTGATTTGTGGGACCCAATGCTTAGTTAGCTACTCCCTTCTACATCAGCCACTTCACACCATACCTAGCCGCACCAAGAGATTTACTAATATTTGTGGGCCATAGCATATGGAGAGAAGGTACGTTGGACATTGAGGGGAGAAATATATTTGGAGTTGGTGAGGCAATAATGGAATGCAAATATTTGAGAAAGTAAGATATCTTGTAAAATCTGATCTTGCCAGAGTCAACGGCCCAAGGAAAAGCGGGTGAGAGTGTTTAATGCAGTAGAAATATCTGCAAGTGAGGGGAGCAAATTAAATCTACATGGATGAAGATTGAGAGGGTTTTTGAAAAGAAAGAAAGATAGAGGAGGCAGGGGTGCTGACAAGGGGCAGTCCCTTTACAAATCTCTTTTGTGCATATCTTGCTATTGTTGCAGTCCATGAGGCTACACTCTTTGTGGCACTCTATCAAACAGTGTGCGTGCCTTGTTTTGCTTCTACATTTTGTATACATGGCTGCCAATGCATTTCAACTATAATATCTAAAAAAAAATCCCCCTTTCCATTATGTTTTGCTGATTGTCCATACCCTGTCCCAAAGCCCCATTTTGGCACGGGCAGTGAGGATCCTGGCAGAGGTCAAGGAGTCTGGGTTTACAGCCACTAGTTACATTTTTTTAAAGTTTCTAAAGTCGTTTCAACAAATCCCTTTTGTGCTTAACCTACAATCATTGCATTCCTTGAGATGACATTGTTTTGAGGTATTTTGTCCAACAATATGTATGCCGTGTCTATTCTTACACATCTTGTATACGAGTCTACCAAGGCACTTACAACTACAACTGACAAATATTTCCCTTTCATTAGGCTTTGATAGATGTCCATCCCCTATTCAGAAGAGTCCATTTTGGCATAGGCAGGTAGAACACTGGCAGAGGTTGTGGAATTTGGATTTACAGCTAACAATTGCATTTGATTGAAAGATTTTAATGCCTTATCAACAAATCCATTTTGTGCATATCATGAAATCATTTCAATCTATGAGACCATACTTTATTTAGGCATTTTGTCAAACAGTTCACGTGCCCTCTATATGCTTCCTTTTTAGCATAGGCAGAGAGACCATAGATAGAGGTTATGTTTTCTAGATTTACACCTCCCAATAGTGTTTGCTTGATAGTTTCTAAATTTTTTTTTAACAAATCCATGTGGTGTGTTTCTTGTAATCATTGCTATCTGTGAGACAACATTTTCTGGGCTTGATAATCTCAAAGAGAATGATGTTAAATTTCAACTAAGAGTCCTGTTAAAATGTAGTTTGACTCTCTATTTATCATAATAGGTCTATGCTACATGATAATGGTCACATTGTGTCTGTGTAAATAAAGAGAATTTCTTATTGATAAGTAATCAACATAGCCCATGTGTTAATGAGATGAGCCATTTTGAGTAATAATTATCTCTATGCCCTTGGATGGAAGTAAGCATTTAGGATAGTGTTGCTAAATTGGGAACTTGGTTATATTTCCTTACATAAATTAAGCATTATTAATTGTTGGGAATCATTAGAAAGAACCATGTTGAGGGATGAAATAATTATCTAGGAACTTGGAGTTTTGTTATTGATCAATAAACTTCATGAGTTATGGATTTGTTTGGAATGGGTATTGGTATATATTGATCTATTTCATTTTTATCCTTAACCCTTCTTTGGTTTCCCTCCTATAGTATTCTTTCTATTTCACTTGCATGATGAAAGTTAATTAAGTGATTATGAAATCCTAGAGATAGGCACCTGTGTGTATATTCCTTGAAAGATTCCTCCTAGGGTATGCTTGATCTTAGTATTGGTATTGGTCTTATAATTGTGCCTTTGTTCACTTTATCCTTAAGCGAAATTTAGTAGAGACTAACAATGGAATGCTTCCCTTCCTCACACCTTATTGGGAGGCTTAGATGCTTGCTTATAAAAGGGGGATGGAGAGGAAATGTCCTACCCTCATCTTGGAGCTGTTATTTCCTCCCTTTGGTGATCCTTTGCCCTCTTCCTCGATACTTTAGTCCTTGTTGTAAGATCATTCTTTTATTGGAATTGCATTGCATTCACTATTGTGGCCATTTTGTGGTGATTTGCTTGTAATACTCCCTAGTGTGGGTCTTCATGTGCTTGTTCGACACTTTTGTTTGCATGTTGAGCCTTTTGGTATTGGGTGTAGTCATTAGCGTAGGCACGGAAGTAGTTCCCAATGCGGCATTGAGCAAGAGGGCTCACTTGAAGGCCCATTGGAGGAAGCATGATTTATGTGTTTGGTGCAAGGCTGGTATCTATGAGTTGAGTACATTTGTTATCTACTTCCTTCTTGCTGCCCCTATCCTCTCACCCCTTATTATTTGAGTAGTACCTTTTTGGCATGGTTATCACGTGCTTGATATGTTCTTGTGAACCATGTGACCTTGAGGTCTCCCTTGTGTGGTTGAGTTTCTAAGTTTTCTTTCCCCACTATTATCTGCTTGCGATTGGGCCTTGTGACTACCTTCGAACATGGTGGGGTGGTCTCTTATGAGTCCACATGGTTGGGAGGCATTGCCACCACCATTGGGGACCAGTGTACAGGTTTTGGAGCACCAGTCATGTACCCATTCAGTTATTGTATCATTCATGGCTATGCCATTATTCTTGTTTATTCCTTTATGTAATTTTGTACTCTCTTGCGAGAGATGATGTAAATTATAGTAATGAGAAGATATGTGATGTTGCCTCTTATTTCACTTACGGATTTCGGTGTGGGTATTGGATCCGCTTGTAATTTAGTGTTTATGGATTCATGTTTACTTTTGGAAATGGGATTAGGAACATTTGAATTGGTGTTTAAAAAGGAATGTAGTTTATTAATGTTTCTCTGGAGAGGGATTTAGTCCTCTCCTATGGGTTGTGCATTTGGTCATACTTGGCCATGAACATTGTTGACATATCAAATCGACAACCATCTTATGTGTATGTTATCACTTCATATCAAAAAAAAAAAATTATCTTGTCCTCTTTTGGCCCTTACCCTTCGGGGTTCGCGGGGTGGGGTGTTACACTTCAAGCTGAGTAGAGCTTATCTTGAATTTCTCTTTGTATTCATTTTTTGTTTGAAGATCCCTTTTTGGAGTGTCAATCTGATTCTCAAGTTGTTCTTCATTATCTCTAGCTTCTTCAAGATTAGATTCTAGATTTCTGATTATTCTATCCATTTTGTGGTAGTCTTCTGACTTCTCCTTGAGAGATTGTTTTAGGTTATCTTCAATTTTTCTTTTCTCTTCAATTTTTTGGGTGAATTTCATAACCCCTGATTCCATTTCATGTCTTACCATAATGACCTCTTTTTTATAGCTTTTTAGATAACTTGTTCTTCTCATTTAGATCTTCATCAGTATTATTGGCTTCACTTTGGCTTGCTAATTGTTGAAGAAGTTCTTTTCTCTTTTTCATAGATATACTTAGTTTCCCTTTTAGTTCATTTATGAAATCATCAGTTGTTTGAGTTTTTCCTTCAAGTTATTGACTTCAGAGTGAGACTGTTCTAGATCATCTAAGGCAGACTGAGCTTGTTCTCTCATACCATACATATCCATTGAGATTCCCAGATCCTCATCAAGCTGTTAGCCTCTGTTTGGAGGAAATTAGCTCTGATACCAATTGTTGATAACTGAGAGGGGGGGTGAATCAGTTATCTTAATTAATTTAATTTTCTATTCTTCTTTAATAACTAGTGCAGAATCAAAACAAATAAGTATCCATAACCATGAAAGCAGAAACAAAGTCAATACACATAACATAATGATTTTGACGTGGAAAACCCTGTTAAGGGAAAAACCACGGGGTGACTAACCCAAGATTGTATTCTCTGTTAAAAGAATAGAAGCACAAAATGGCACTTGCCAATTAGGGCTCACTGCCCTAGCACACTGCTCACAAGAGGCTCACTACCTACAAGAGACTCACTATCTACAAGGTACAAGAAAGTAACAAGATACTTGAGCTGATGAGAAGCATCCACATATGCTGAGGTTTAGTTCCAGTTAGGCTCAATACACTGATCTACTGCACTTCATTCTTCCTCTTCTTTGGTGCTACTGTCCTGTCACATATTGGACCTATATTACTACTTCCACACTGCTTTCTGCTTTTCTTCGCACTCCACAACACACCATACACACCTTCTCATCAAAATCCATCTGGTATATATATCCACACAAAGGATTTCAACATCTTTCTAGTCAGCATCTGGAATACTCAATATTTTCCCAAACTCTGGTCTATCGACCGAATCCTTGCTTACCAAGTGATGTGTATCAAAGAGATGCTTATAGAAATCATCAATCATGTCGGCCAATCATGAATGATCCCTTAAGAAACTTGATTACCATCAATATCTCATCCAAATTAAGGTCTGAAGCTTTGTCGGTTAGTTCTTCCTCAATCTACTCTACCAAATAGGAACCCAACACTTAGGTGCTCATATCTCTTCACTCTTTCATCACCGGAGGCTCAATCTCTAGAATGTATTAGTCATGGTACTCCTCTTGACTTCCCCAATTCTGCACTTTACTGAGATACTTCCTTTGAGAGATCCGGACCTGATTGACAAACCTTGCTGCATGCTCTATTCTTGGTCACCAGACCAAAGTACTCTTCAATCTGACTTCTGGTATAGACACACCATGTCATGTGGATGTGTGGGATGGACTTTATTGCCATCAATGACAACATTCATGAAGTCACACAGTGTCTCTTGCCAACACATTTGTCTTTTGTAACTGTTCAGTTCGTTATGGCATTCGAACCGAATGTCCTCTATAATGTGACATGTAAAACACATTGAAATAGAGGAGTGCGAACAGTGAGCGAGAATAGAGTTCAGGTGTAGGGTGATGTCTTGTGCTATATGCTATTTGTGGAATGATAACAGTATGAAGGACTAACCTGAGTGTTGGAGAACTTTGTGCAGGGTTACGCTGTCAGTTATTCTTCTAGAGGAGCAAGATGTAAATATCCATGAAAGGCTTAGTGCTAGATTTGTATTGTAACTGTATTTTCTGTTGCTGAATAATACAATGGCAATCTGGGCTTTTGCAGTATGGCATTTTTTACCCATAAAGGTTTTCCCCACATATATCTGTGTCTTCTGTTCTATCTTTTGTGTTAGCATTTCTATTGTTGAAATTAGATCTTGTTGCTTGTATTTCCTCTAAGGGTCAATGTTGGAAATTCTCTATCTAATTCCACTTTGTGGTATAGTTGTGCATATTTTTTGTAGTGATTGAAAAGAATTTAAATCTGTTGAAGACACCACTATTCTTAGAAATACGTTCTGAGATACTTTCATTTCCATACATTTATGATTATCTTTTTCTTATAAAACATGACATGTAGGAATATCTACTTGACAACGTTGACTTACAGAGGTGTATGGGCCAGTGGTAAGCTTTTGTGTTCATCCCAGATGACCATGTTCTTACTTAACCTTTACCAGATTCCTCATTACCCACCATGAATTTCTTTCTACTCCTTAACTAGACCCTTCAAACAAAACATAAGCACTTCCCAGATATGCCATCGACTATCCAATCCATGGCTTTAAGATCTCAAAATAGATTCATAATGAGTCATCCTATCTATTCACTCCCACTCTAAGTAGTTCTAAAAACTCATTAAATTCCAATGGTAATGCTAAATAGTTTGACTCCAAACACAGCTATAAATGTGTAAACACTAACAAGTGTTGATGATGAAAACATCATTTGAGGAGATCAGCAATGGCGGTTGAGTTATCTATCACTCCTCCTATAAGTGGCCACCAACTCTTAAAACTAACTTAAGCAATCAATTACTCTTAATCAGTAAATTTGATCCATCAAGCTTTTAACATTAAAGGCATTCCTCAATAGATGCCTATGGCTGCTCAACTTAAAACCATACTAATATATCATGAGGTTTTTCCTCATTCGACTCATATATATATTTGATTAACTCAAATATTATTTATATATCATTATCTCTATTTGATTTTATGATTTAATCAATAAGAGAATAATACTAAAAAAAAGTTATGGATAATGTGATTGAGTTGAGCTAGTTTCCTCATCATGATCCATCGACAAAACACATCATCTTAACTTGACGATAAAGTCTTAACGTTAAGAATTGGTTAAAAAACTTCAAGTGACTTAGTAATAATATGACAACCTTTTTATGGCAATAACATCATAATATTTACGTTAAATGTAAATAGTCGTAAATCAAACTTAACAATGTCGTTAACATTATTAACAACTAAGATGACTTAATATGAGTAAGAAAGATTGTAAAACAATATCGACTACCTGTCGATTAGGTTTGAAAGTTAACTGACAAGACAAGTCTTACCTCTTACAACACATTGGTTCACATTTTTGTTAAACACTTATAACTCGGTTTGGCAAATAAACCACTCATATCCTCAACTCTATATTTCTCTCCTAGAGAGATACTCTCTCTCTTCTTCGAGAGTCATCTGGTAACTTGAATCCCGTTTTACTTGTCAATTAATTCAACTAATAAATCAAATCTCATAATACAAATATTAAATTAATAATAACATAATCATTCCCATGATTTTAATAAATCACATTCAATAAAAACCATGTTTTTCCCTTGTCATTAACCTAAACATCACAACACATTTACTTATGTCCAAGTAAAAAGTAAAATTAAAGCAAGACAAAAATTGGGGATGTAACATTGGGGTTGCTTAATTCGAGTTCTCCAAATGCTTTAAGTAAGTATAGATTTTCAATATCTGAAGCACTATATCTATTATCTATTTCTCCCTCTGTTTGTTTATCTATCTATCCTCCCTCTTTCCATCTCTAAAGCCTTTTCAAAAAGTCCATTTTGTGCATATCCTACAATCATGGAATTCCATGAGACCACATTTATTTGAGGTGTTCTATCAAACATTTCATTTTCCTTGTCTATGGTTCCAAATTTTACATACATGTCTCACAGGGTTGTTGCAACTACAACATCTGACAAAATTCCCATATCCTTGATGTTTTGATGGATATCCATACTCTATTGCAAAAATCTCATTTCGATAGGGAGGATACTGGCAAAGGTTGAGGAATTTTACTTTACAATAGCCAATTGCATTTGCTTGAAAGTTTCTAAATTATTTTCAACAAATTCATTTTGTGCATATCCTGCAATCATGGAATTTCCATGAGACCACATTTCTTTGAGGCATTATGTCATGTGCCTTGTCTATGCTTCCACATTTTTCATTTATATCTCCTAGGGTAGTTGCAACTACAACATCTGACAAAATTCCCATATCCTTCATGCTTTGATGAATGGCCATACCCTATTCCAAAGATCCCATTTTGGCACAGGTAGGAAGGATGCTAGAAAAGGTTGTGGAATTTGGCTTTACACCCACCAATTGCATTTTCTTGAAAGTTTTTAAAGCCTTTTCAAAAAATCCATTTTGTACATATCTTGCAATCATTATATTCAATGAGATCACATCTCTTTCAGGCATTCTACCAAATAGTTCATGTGCCTTTTCTATACTTCCTAAATTTGCATTCATGTCTCGTAGGGAAGATGCAACTATAACATCTGACAAAATTTGCAAACCCTTGATGTTTTGATGGATGTCCATACCCTATTCCAAAGATCTCATTTTGGCACAAGTAGGGAGGGTACTGGAAAAGGTTGAGGAATTTGGCTTTACACTCGCCAATTGCATTTACATGAAAGTTTCTAAAGTTTTTTCAACAAATCCATGCCATGCATATCCTACAATCATTGCATTCCCTGAGACTACAAGCCATGGAAGTATGCCTAGTATGTTGAATCTATTTGCATGTATGCTTAGTATGTGGGTATGCTTAGGAATTAGGAACAAATAGTAACACCATGATAAAATGAGCATGATTATCTATACAGAGAGAGATAGGTGGATATTGAGAGATATAGAGAGAGGGATTCTTTATTCTTCACAAAATACAACTCCCTTGTATGTAGGAGAGAGAAAGTCTATTTTCATGTAAGAATGATAATTGTAACTCCTCCTATTGGCCTACCAACTGAAACTCTCTTGCACAATGCCATTCAACATTATTTGAAGTATCCTAAAGAATAATACTTAAATAATCTCTCAACCACATACATGGGCATCCAAGTACCCATTCATGAGATATTAAAGACACATAGAAAATGCATACAATTGTAAGGCTATATTACGTAATCCTAAAAGTAAATAGAGGAGGCCATTGCTTTAGACCTATAAAAAGTGTTAGAGACAAATATGTAGATATGTAATCCTATTTTGATTCCATGTGATTGTATCATGTTAAAATTACCTTCAAATGATTCCATCAAATACATGTCCTAGACACATAATTGAAAGAATTTTAGGATGCACTGCCACTTATAAAAATAAAAATGTGTTGCAAAACAAGAGAAGAAAAGTTTGTAGGATATGTAGTTTTTTGTTCTACATTAGTGTACATTATCATTCTACATAGAAAAATCATCCTAACTAGTATGAATGTAAATTTGAAGTCTGAAATTTTTATATTAATTTTTTGTAAGTAACCAAATTAGGTTGATGGAGTTGCAAGACATAATTTTTTTATCAAAAGTTTATAAGAAAAAGTTAGATAAATCATAATTTACAATGGACTTGTTTACATCTCTAGAATGGAGGTTAAATAAAGGATTTTGAAGGTGAACATTGAGACACAGAGTTATGTTGATAACTCTTAAGAATGTAGACTCTATGTTGGGTTATCTCTCTAATGAATAGGGCTACACATCTTTGATTTTCATAATGAATAAGATCTTCTATAGAGCAATGATTTTTTTCTAAAAAGATATTAAAACATGCCACTAATCTCATAATACATTAGATACTAAAAAGCAAAATGCTCTTCTAATTTTCATTCATTATTATAGAGTCTACAAATGTACTATCTCTCAAGATAAAGTGTTGTGACTTTAGGCAACGTTGATGAGAACATACTAATAAGTGGCCCAAAAGAAATTTTAAACCAAAACCAAGCCTAGTCTACTTGGAGGAATAATGTGTCCATTTTGTATATAGATATAGTGCCTTAATTGGTGTTGAATTCTTGCAAAATGCTCCTGTAATTTTACTTCATAATTGTAGAGTCTATAAATACAATATCTCTTGACAAAGTGTTCTAACTCCATGCAAATATTGGCCCAAAATAAATAACATATCCATCTTCTATGCTTCATTTAGTGTTGCATTCTTATTGAAACTAGTTCTTCTCATTCGTCCAAATTAATTTTTTTGTAGGCTTTGCTGATCTAAATCTTAGAATGCTTTTGCTCAACATAAACGCACATGGTCTATTACTAGTTATGCCAACTTAAACAACTTAGGACTTTAAAAAACTTAAATTCCAACCCGCATGAATATGATCAAATCAAGGCCACCACTACTATTACAATCATTTCATTACATGCATTAGAATTTCTTCAACAATTCTTAGATAATGACAGGAGGCACTTCGTTGAATTAAGATAATCCTTTTTATTTAGGACTTACATGTATTCATTAAAAAATGTAGCTTTGATTCACTGCAGATTGTTGCAAACAAAATTACTCATTTCTTTTGGCGATTCAGCTAGCCAATTAGTACTAACTAGTTGAAAAGTAGCTGTTAAAGACGAGCCTGAGACTTCACTGCCAGAGCTGTCCAATACACTGGTGCTGCTGCTTGTTATGTTTGCAGCTGAATCTTCTGGCAATACTGTAAATGCAGAAGGGAGAAGCGCCATGGAAGAAGGATCTTCTCCTCTCATTGCACGGGTAACTACTCTGACATCTAAGGGCGAATATACTATTAGAGATCTAAATGCATCTGTGCAACTCTCCTGCAGTATGAAGGCCTCTGTATTGGATGCTTGCAAATTATAATTGAAATCATAAGTTAAACACCATAAAATAGGTGAACTAGATGATTGCAGCAATGGTTCAGATACTTACTGTCACATGATAAAGAGAAATGCAGTTCCTAAAGTGTGGACCAGTTGCAATGTGTTTGATTTCTTGTATGGACTTTCCTTCCAAGGACACTTCCCACTTCAACAAAGAAATAAAACTCTTTAAGTACTTGAATAAGAAGACTAAACTAGAATAACAGGTAACATATAAATTACAGGAAAAATGTGTGGCCAATGTACACATATAACCTTAGATCTCATTCGTTTGTCTCTTAGAAAATCAAATAATATTTGTGGAGAGACAGGAAGCCATAGTGAAGTTGCAACACATATAATTAGCCCGTTGTGTATGTTGCCCATTCTTGTAGTGATTATAACACTATCATAGAATTGACTTGCAGTTGAGCGGAACTTTGATGCACTTATATCTTAATAGAAGCAATTGATCATTCTTTGGGCTATTTTCATAATATTTCTCCCTTCATTTGCACAAGACTATACATTAATTTTGTTTACTATTGCAGAAAAATTAACAGCTCCTAAAATTAAGAAGTTGCTTCTACTCTATTATAATTGACACTCACCTTCAAGTTCATTGAAATTGAACATAAACAATCGTTGACATTGCTTTTCAAGTGCAACCAACCATCTCTGTGCACTGAAGGCCATATCAACGCCTCCTCCTTGGGTCTCACTGTGCTCCACCCATGTTAGCTACCACAAAATTTTATAAGTAGATTGACTTAGTAGTGAAATACATCCAAATAAAGGTAAGAAATTTTTGAGGTCGGCAAAAGAGTAGACACCAATCTGTTAAAATAAGAAAAAAAAATTAGATTTGGTTTTGTTTGTTGGGAATGTTTCCCAAACACTTTTCTACATTTCTTTTTCTATTTGGGAAAGTTTCCCGTTTTTGCTTTTAGTTTACATTTTAGTATGTTTTATGTATATATTTCAATTTCCTTTCAATAAAGAATGTTGAAGACATTTTGCAGCAAGTATATCAAATTGCTTCTCTGTCTCTCTTGTTTTAAGTTATATATTTTTTCTTCTGGTTTATTTTTTGTGTACTAGCATTTGTTTTTTAGTTTAATCTTTTCTAACATATGGTATCAGAGCTAGGTTCAAAATGACAACAAATGTTAATAGTACACAGCTACAAATTCCTAAATTTAATGGAAAAAATTATGATTTTTTGAGTTTTCAGATGAAGATTTTGTTCAGGTCATAGGAGCTATGGGATCTTGTGCAGAATGGGTATTCAGAACAAGCAGATGCAATAGCATTAGCATCCCTCACACAAAATGAAAGGGATTTACTACGGGATAATAGGAAAAAAGATTAGAAAGCATTATTGTTCATAGTGCAGGGTCTTGATGAAACTCTCCTTCCAAGAGTTACAGCCACTTCAAAGGCCAAAGAAGCATGGGATCTCCTTGCACAATCATTTCAAGGTACAGAAAAAGTAAGAACAGTTTGCCTTCAAATGCTTAGAAGAGATTTTGAAATTTTACAAATGTCAGATTCAGAAAGTTTAGGAGATTTCTTTACTCGTACAATGGGTATAGTTAATTAGATGAAATCAAATGGTGAGGTTGTGACTAATCAGAAAATTGTTGAAAATATTTTGAGAAGTTTGCCTAAAAAATATGATCCTGTAGTTATTGTTATTGAAGAATCAAAAGATCTAACATCTTTATCTGTAGATGAGCTTATGGGTTCATTGTACACACATGAGCATAGAATAAATAAATCAACTAAGGAGCCACTTGAGAAATCTTTAAAAAGCAAGGTATCCTTGAAAGAAAAAGAAACAGCACCAGAATCATCTTCAGCACAAAGAGGAAGAGGTAGAAATTCAAGAGGAAGAGGAGGACATTTTCAATAAAAGGCAGAGATCAAAGAGGCAATAGAAGTGATGAAGAAAATTGTGGTTACACTCAAGCAAGAGGTAGAGGCAGAGCAAATTTTCAACAAAGAGGTAGAGGCTTTTAGAGGTATGATAAATCATCTATTCAATGTTATTACTGTCAAAAGTATGGACATTTTGCAGCTGAATGTAGGAAAAAGATTGTAGATGAAAGTAAACAAGAAGCCCAATATGCAAATGAAGGTGAAGGGTAGGAAGGATATGTCTTGATAACATGTAGCACAAAGGAGGAAGTAAATGATGACAAATGGTATGTTGATAGTGGTTGCGATAATCATATGACAGGACACAAAGAGATATTTCAGAATTTGGATGAGTCCATCAAATCTGAAGTCAAGATGGGAAATAATACAATTGCACCAATCATGGGCAAAGGGAGGATATTAATCACAACAAGACAAGGTGAGAAAAAATATATTGGTGATGTGTTTTATGTACCAGGCTTAAAGCATAACTTGTTAAGTGTAGGTCAACTTGTGCAAAAAGGCCACACTGTAAAATTTGAAAATGGTTCATGCATTATTGTTGATGGTAAAAACAAGTTGATAACCAAAATACCCATGACTACGAATAAGATGTTTTCCCTTAGTATCAGAAACAATATGCATTTAAGTTTTAGTGCTCTTGTAAAAGACACACAGTGGTTATGGCATCTTAGGTTTGGTCATTTGAATTTTGGTGGACTAAATCTTTTGCATAAAAAGAACATGGTAACAACTTTACCATTTATCCAAAGACCAGATGAAGAATGTGAAGGTTATATTGTTGGAAAGCACCATAGAGAACCCTTTCCAGTAAGGGATTCTTGGAGAGCTTCAGAGCCATTAGAGCTAGTTCACTCAGATCTATGTGGACCAATTGAAGTTGCTTCATTATCTGGTATGAGATATTTTTTGACATTTATTGATGACTATAGTAGGAAACTCTGGGTGTACCCTTTGAAAAATAAATCTGATACTTTCAAGAAATTCAGAGAATTTAAAGAATTAGTTGAGAAGAAAAATGGTTATTTTCTCAAAATTTTAAGGACTGATAGGGGTGGAGAGTATATTTCACATGATTTTCATAATTATTGTATTGAAAAGGGCATAAAAAGGTAGCTAACAACAAGGTATACACCTCAGCAAAATGGTGTAGCTAAGAGAAAAAATAGAACAATTTTAAATATGGTAAGGAGTATGTTTAATGCTAAGAATTTACCTAAAGTTTTTTGGGTAGAAGCAGTTTGTTGTGCAGGTTATATTTTCAATAGATGTCATATGAACTCAGTTTGGGGCATGACACCAAAAGAAGCATAGGGAAGATACAAACCCCGGGTAGATCATTTAAGAATTTTTGGTTGTATTGCTTATTCTCATGTTCCAGATGCACTTAGAAAGAAATTGGATGATAAGGCAGAAAAATGTATCTTTGTTGGATACAGTGAAGAATCCAAGGCATACAGGTTGTACAATCCAGAGACAAAAAAGTTGGTCATAAGTAGAGATGCAAAGTTTCTTGAAGGTCAGGAGTGGTGTTGGAAATTGGAAGAGAAATATCAACAAGTTAACATTGAAGATGAAGCTGCAAATCAAAAACAAAATTCAGTTGTTAACACAGGAGCCAGCAGTAGTAGCATTCAACAGTTAGCACTAAGAAGAGGTTCTTCTTCATCTCCACTAAGTTAGATACATGTTTCATCAAGTAGTTCTCCATTATCCACCTCAGAATCTCCAAAAAGGTGGCAGAAAATAAGGAGTTTGTCTGACATATATCAAGAAACAACAAAGGTAAATGAAGATATTTGTCATTTTGCATTTTTTGCTGATAGTGATCCTGTTACATTTGAAGAAGGTATTGTTGTGATGTTCACAACACGCCCCATTATTGCTCCTTAGCAAAATGGGGACCCCTGTTGATGTTTTGCTTTTTGCTTCTGCTTGTGTTTGTCTGCTTTCTGGCGGTTTGGTAAAAATGAGTCAGGTGCATCATCATCATGATATTCGATGAAGTAGGTCATCATCATGAGGTCAAAGTTCATATTTTGTTTCTGTGACCTCATATTTAGAAAGAGCTTGAAATTCCATGCAAGTTTGCCTTTTACTTCACTTGAAAATTCGTCCATATGTGGAAGTTATGCACAGTCAAAGTTTTGGTCAAACCTGATAATCGCAAGTGATCATCATATTTTTTCATGTTGTCAAGATCATCATGATCTTGGTCTATCACCCGATAAAAATCATGCAGTCGCAATATCCGGACGTCAATCTTAGGTGGTAGTGCCCTTTATCCGTCAAATGGCTTTATGCGCATCGTGAGCATCATGATTTTAGGAGGGTCATCTTTTATAAACTCAGTTTTGTTGAATGAAGAACATCATCATCATATTTGAAACGCCCCCCCAATAATATCCTGAGGTTCAAATATCTGGACGTCAACTTTAAGTCATAGTAAGTTTTCCCCGTCGAGCGGTCTTTTGTATCGCGAGCATCATCATGATATTTTAACATTACCTGATATTATAATATCATGCTGATATTATAAGATCACCCTGACTTAGAAAATCCACCATCGGCATATTTGCATGCGCATGCCAAAATCCTATCGAAGGGTCATCATCCTGATCTTTCACAAGAGGGTCATATTTGCTGAAGTTCGCTAAGATGATGATGACGTCTTCATCCTCCTGATCTCCTTTTTGCAATATCATGATGATCACCCTATCTTTTAAGGGAAGGTGATATTCCATTCCTCAACAACATGATCATATTTTAAATATCACCCTAGCGTGAATATGATGATGACCTCAACTCATCCTTATGCTTCGAAGACGAAATATGATGGTTACGTCATCATGATAATTCGATGAGGAGGATCATCATTTTTTTATCCTGTCATATTGTCAAGATCATCATGATCTTGTTTGTTCACCCGACATTTCGTAAAGTCCTCCTGCCAAGAAATATGACCTTTTGCAAATATCCTGATGATCATCATCATCACATTTCCCTTCGGCAGGATATTTTCCAAAACATGATTCGGTTAGCGAAACATCCTGATGACGTCATGTTCTAAGTTTAACAAAGGCTCCGGATATCATGATGACGTCATCCCGATCTGATAAACGAAGAACCAAATATCCTGATGATCATCATCATCACATTTTCCCTTCGGCAGGATATTTTCCAAAACATGATCCGGTTCGCGAATATGATGATGACGTCTTATTCTAAGTTCGACAAAAGCCCCAAATATCTTGATGATCATCATCATCCTGATCTTTCGAGAGGGTTGCCTTGGCCGCAAAGGGGTCGTATTACATTCATCATCCTGATCATGCTCCTTAGGTGACCCGATATCACAATTATCCCCTAATCTTAACTGAACATGATGATGACGTCATCTTTTGCATTTTAATGAAGCTCGAATATGACAATGACGTCACCACCATTTTCCTTTCCTCAGCAGCAGGATCATATTCCATATCCTCCTATTCTCCTTAAACATGATGATGATGATGCTGTTGTTCTTTTCCCCAATATACAGAAACGAAACATCCTGATGACGTCATCTAGACCTTCAGAAGGGAAAGCATTATATTTCCAAAATATCATGCAGATGAAGTGAATATCGGCCAACATGTTTTTTGACATGCCGATTGCGATAGTCATGCCGATGGGCGGGAAATAAAGCGGTGGAGTTTTAAACCATTTTTTTTGGCGCCCATAGCATTTTTCGGTCAGCGATGGTTGACCCGATGGGTTTTAAGTGGTCTGAATGCGTTTTGAACGCGTTTTGAGAGTATTCTGGATCTGATTTCCACAATTTTGCGCAGTCACCTGGGTTTAAACGATTATTTTAATTTCCTACTGTTTATGTGATAAATGAAATACTTATTCCTTGTCTTGTCTTGCAGGCTTGCAGTTGAGGAAGCAGCTGGAAAGTCAACACAGTGACCTCATGGAGGAAGGAAATCTGATCTCAGGAGTAGGAAGATAAGGATGAAGTGCGAAAAAGTCAAGGCCATTCAAGTGAAGAACAAGGTTGCAGCTGAGAGTATTACTACAACAGACAAACAGAAGTTATTACCCAGCTGCCGGAACTTCTCAGAAGGGGCAATATTTCGCCCAGATTTGACACTGCTCAGAGATATTTTGAAGAGCTGGTTCACCTGTATTTATTGCTCTAACCAGGGGTTTGAACCAGGGGTTCAGTTAGGTTTTTGCTGTAGTGAGGACAATCAGAATGTCTTTATATTGTGCCTCTCTACACTGTAATACTTTACAACAGGGATTTTAGGAAAACAACAGTGGCTACAACAGGATTTTTCTTTTAGGAACATACAGCAAGTTAGCATAGTTTAGAGGTAGAAGAAGGAGGTCGCCTGTTTGTCTGCAGTAAGGTGCACGTGGAATGTCTGGCTGCCTTACTGTATCTGTAAAGCTTGTAAGTTCTCTGTAGTATGATCAATGAAACTAAGAGTCATTCCTACATTGTAAATCATGTATGACTATTCGTTTCTAATACAATAGAATCTGGAGTTCTGTATCTATCTTCTGAGTGTTCTCCTGCTCTTCTTTGTGTTTTGAAATATTTTCTTTGAGAGCTTGCAATTTTAAATGTATGTTTGTGAAAATGCTTAGAACTTGCATTTAAGGTTTTTACTGTGGATTTGATCAAATTACTGTGGTATTTACATAGTGCATAACAGAAACAATTAGATCCTTCGGTAGATTAAATGAGGTATAGATTAGATCTTTCTAACTTTTCCCAACCCATCTGAAATATTTAGCTGAAAACGTAGAAATGTAAAGGAAATTATCTCAAATTTGAAGAAGCATGCATAACATAGCTATAAGTAGACAGTTTTCATAAATAGATAAAGAAGAAAGCTGCAAAAATTCAAGAAAACCATCTAAAACTTGCAGCACAGTATCACTTTTATGCAAAGGAATGAAAAGTATTGACATATCTCATGACCTTTTTGCACATTCTTAGTCCAGTAAACCACCAAATAAACCTAAACTACATAAGGCCCCTTGAACATTACAGCTTCACATTGACCAACTGAACTTGACCAACCGAACCATTGTAGACTTGGGATTAGTTGAATCTCAAATGATTCCTTCTTATCTTTCAAGTATAGTTTCAGTTCATTTCATGTGAATTTTAACTTATTGTTATGATTGCATCAAAACAATCACCAACAGTTTTCTGGCGCTAGAAGGAGGGCCTTCCTGAGTTAGGTTTCATTTCAAACTGGCTAACGACAGTAATAGAGTGACTAGGTCTAGGTCCAGTTCAGGAGATATATTTGTGCAACTACCTGATACAAGGCGAAGTAAAAGCCCTTTAATTTGGAATCCAAAGATATCGCAAGCAGGAAGTTCATCTGGAACACCTCCTGGGTCACCTTTTAACATCCGTAGTATTGTAAGTCCTGACAGATCACTGTTCAGATCTTTAAATCTTGGTTCAGGCACTCCTGGAGGTCTCAATCCTCCTCTAAATCCTAATCCACCAATCAATCCAGGTATTCCTACAGGTTCAAGTCAAGCTCAAACACCTACAATGGCTTATTTCGATGTCAATTCTCCCATACTCTTCAATGATTATCATGAGATGCCAAAAAATCCAGAAAAGATATGTCCCAAATACCAGTTGCATCAAGACCCAGAAGATCATATTAGAATATTTAAGGAAGCATGTTTTAGGGCTATGTTAGAGCATGAGGATGTTGTGTGTAGATTGTTTCCTTACACCTTTAATGAGCAGGCCTCTAGCTGGTACGTAAACTTACCCAATGGTTACATTTCTTCCTGGGCACTTATGGAAGAAGCATTTCTGTCAAGATTTAGAGGACCCATTGACCCTTGCGCTTTGTATCATAAAATGGCTGCTATAAAACGAGGTGAGGGAGAGCTAATTGATAATTTCAATGACAGATTTCAAAAGGCCTATTCTAGGCTAGTACCCCGTTATACCATAGATGTGCTCCCTTGTTGGCTATGTACTATGCTGCCTTGGATCCTTTAACTGCCATGTTTGTCAAAAGAAAACCTGACATAGATTCAATATCCAAAGCCTATAAAGAGGCAGCCTTAGTGAACCAAGAAATGAGACATACAACTTATAGTCCATTTGTCAATGGAGGAAATTTTGGGGTGCAGAATCAGGCACACCCATGGAATGGAGTCCCTGTGTAGCATGCTCCACTAGTAAATCCAGTTCCTTCTTACACACCTGTGTATAATCCTACTCTAATCCAAGCTATAACTCCTTACACGGCTAGTACTTCCAATAATAGTCAAAATAATGGTCAGCCTTTCTTCCAACTTCCTAGGGATGTAACTGTGGCAAAAGCACAAGAGGATAGGGAAGAAATCAAAGAAATTACTGCACATTTGAAAAGATTAACAACCAAAGTGACACAGCTAAAAAATGAGAACCTCTATGGAAGAAGCAACCAAAACTACAATCCACATCAAAATCAGAACCAAGGCCAAAATCAGAATTATAGTCTCAATCAAAATCAGCAGTACAATCAGAACCAAAACTACAATCAGCATCAAGGCCCCAGTCAGGGGCAACCGATGCAAAATAGGGGGCCAGTGATAGATAATAGGACCTGGGGCAATAATAACAAAAATCAGAATCAACCTAGGCCACCTAAGACATGGAACACTAGGCCCAACAACGGTACTCTGGCTTCTCCTTTTGAGAATATAGATAATCATGGTGCAAAACAAACAACTAGCATACAAATGGCCAGTACAGCACCCAAAAATTGGTGCAGATTTCACAATACCAATGCCCATGCTGAGCACGACTGTCCACAGTTCCACTTGGCAGCTAGTATTTTCAACATAGATGTACAGCCTCCTACCTCTGAATTTCTCATTCCTAAGGGTAATGAGGTAGTACCCTCAGAATATGACACAGCATTAGTCTTAGAAATGTTTACCTTTGCAACTGTAGAAGAGAAAGAGGATGAATTGCTAGAGGATGAACCATACTATTGTGAAAGTCTTTATCCTGAATCAGCCTTTGTGTTAAATACTTTTCAGTTTCCTTTTGAATCTGAAAATGAGATATTAAATGAAACAGAAGAGGTGCAGGCCTTTCAACAAACAAATAAAAGCCACACCTACAATTTGAGGAACAACCCTAGGCTGGGAGGACCTTTCACCACTTCCACTCCTCCGAATAACATCAATACACCCCCAGATCAGAATGCTAGCAACAATCCTGCCATACTTAAAGCTAGTCAGCACACAAATAATGGAACAACGGTGCAAAAGGATCAAATAGGTAAGACAGAAGCAATAGAGACAACAAGATTAATGAATTACTTATCAGAGGAAATAAAGAAAATTAAGGTCAGCATACCTCTAAATGAATTATTGAAGACCCCAGGGATCAGAAATGCTTTTTTAAAATCCCTGGACACATCCATAACAAACAAGGTGTCTGCTGATATAACTGTTCCTAATAGTGATTCACCACCTAAGGAGAAAGGTAAGAAAGTTGAGCAGCCTTCCAATACAAATGTGGTAATCCATGCGGATAAGAGGGATACTCAACCTTTCTTGTTAACTGTTAGGTTGTGTGGGAAGAATATACACAATTGCATGGTAGATTCTGGTGCTTCAGCCAACGTAATGCCCTTAGGAATATGTAAAACTCTCGGGCTGACTCCCACCAAATCTGCCAAGGTTGTCACGCAATTAGATAAGACCGAGGTTAGCGTGATAGGAGAACTCATGAACATACAAGTGCAATTAGCTTCAGACCCTAGGGTAAGCCAAATCATTGACATTCAAGTAGTGGATATACCCGTAAATTATGGAATGTTGCTAAGTAGGGATTGGTCCAAGACATTAAATGGATATATGGCTACTAACTTTTCACACATGTGGTTACCGTGGAGAGGCATCCCAAACCAGATCAGAATAGAGGCAGAGCCCAGAATGAAACATATGATAACAGAGTATAATCGAACTAATGAAATATTATATGCTGCTGTTGAACCAGGTGTCTATAGAATTACCAACAATGGGATGCAGATTGAAGAGATTATGATGTTAAACATTAGAAAGAAGTGTGTCAGCAATAGAACAGCACTATTCATTGAGTCTGACGGAAATTCTTCAGATGAAGAAAACAATGCAATAGACAAATTTGGTCGTGCCATTAGACGAGAGGTGGAAGAGTGCGTTACACACAATCTCCCAGTCCAATGTAAGTTATATAAAAATAGGTGTAGAGTCCATGATAGGCAACATTCTAAGGAGAATTGTGAAATATGCAAAGATATCATTGAATATGAATACAAAAAGTGCATAGGGAGGGTAGAGTCACAAGAGAAAAATGAGAATCCTGATCCAACACAGAGATATGTTCAAGATAATATAGATGCCTTGATTCCGGATTTAGGGAAAGAAATAGAGGACAAGGGTAGTTATCTTTCTGAGTTGCAAACTAAAAACACACATATGCAAGACAACCAAATGGAAAAACCCATGGATAAACAAGACAACACCCCACAGGCAATAAAAGGGACAAAGTATGCCAAGGTAAAAGATCAGAAAAGTAAAGATGGCATGTGGACGTTAAAATGTGATGGGTCCAAATCAAAACAGGGCGCAGGTGCGGGTATTGAACTCATAAATCCTCAAGGTAAATCACATTTGGCAGCATATAGATTACAATTTTCCTGCACTAGCAATATTGCTGAATATGAGGCCCTAATTTTAGGACTTGTCATGGCCATCAAGAAAGGGGTAAAAACCATCAGAGTATTTTCAGACTCTGAATTAGTAGTCAGACAAGTGAGGAAACTATATGCCTGCAATTATAAGAAAATGATTAGTTACAGACATAGAGTATAGGGTTAAATGGATTCGTTTGATGCTTTTAACATAGAGCATATTCCTAGAGAGCTAAACCACAGGCCAGATGCGTTAGCAGTTGCTGCTAGTACATTAGAACCATTGACACTGTCAGGATTAAGACGATTTGCTGTTGAGCTAGTTAACGTGCCCAGTATACCAGATAACGTTACACACTTTCAGGTATTTGGAGAGGATCAGCAAATTATTAATTTTCTGACTTGTAATGAGGCATTTGAGGCCCAAATTATTGATGAACAAGAAAGGCCTGAAGTAACATGGGACGAAGAAGATATGATCAACTTAAAGAGCAACTTCTTACTAAAAGGAGTAATTGAATTAGAACACATCTTTGACTTCGACGAAGTAATAAGACAGAAAGACTTACCCAAAATAGAAGGGGGTAGGTATGATTTACATAACTTAGGGACTAAGCTAAATCCACAAAGTGTACTAATTGGGAAAGCTTGCTCTGAGAAAATTAGAAAGGAGGTTCTGGACGTTCTGAAAGAATATAAACATGTCATAGCATGGACTTATGAAGACTTGAAAACATTGGATGAGTCCATCATAACTCACGTAATACCTTTAAGAAAAGAAGTCAAACCATTTAGGCAGAAACAGAGGCCTGTAAATGCCATTCTAGAGCCTTTAATCTTTGAGGAAGTTAAAAAATTACTATCCGCTGGAATAATTTTCCCAGTCAGACATTCTGTCTGGGTAGCTAACTTAGTACCAGTGAGGAAGAAAAACGGAGACATCAGGTTGTGCATAGATTTTAGAAATTTAAACAAGGCTTCTGAAAAGGATAATTATCCTTTGCCCCCAATAGACGAAGTACTGCAAGCAGTAAATGGCGCAAAGATGATGTCATTTTTAGATGGTTTTTCAAGTTATAACCAGGTCTTAATTGACAGAGAAGATAGACTAAAAACCACCTTCACTTGCAAATGGGGAAATTATGCGTATAGAAGAATGCCTTTTGGTCTAATTAATGCAGGTGCCACTTTTTAGAGGGCCATGGACGTTGCATTCTGTGGATTATCAGGTAAATGCATTGTTGTGTATATGGATGATTTAACTGTGTATTCCAAGGATGCATCCACCCACGCTGAGGACCTCAGAAAAGTACTCCAGCGATGTGAAAGATATGGGATTTCCCTTAATCCTAAGAAATGTATATTTGGCGTAACTGAAGGTAAATTATTAGGCCATGTCATTTCTGAAAATGGAATTTCAATTGATCCGGATAGAATAGAATCCATAAAAAATTTGCAAATACCAAACAGTAGGAAAGAGTTGAAATCATTTTTTGGTAAAATTAACTTTGTTCGGAAGTTTATAACAGGTTTTGCAGAGATCGTGCAGCCGTTGAATGCTATGTTGAAGAAAGATGCACAGATGGAATGGACGCCAGTGGCCAAAGCCGCATTTGAAGATATCAAGGAGGCAATTTCTAATGCCCCTGTATTGGCAAGTCCAGACTACACAAGCCCGTTTTACATCTACTCCTTTGCATCTTCTCATTCTGTCGCTGCGGCCTTGACACAGAAAGGTGAAAATAATGAAGAGAGGCCCATAGCATTTATGAGTGCGCCTCTGAAGGATGCACAGCTGAGATATCTAGATATCGAAAGACAGGCATTCGCATTAGTGAAGGCTGTGAAAAAATTTAGACACTACATTCTGCACAGCCAGATTAAAGCCATAGTACCAGATGCAGCAGTAAAAATGTTGCTGATGCAAAATGAGCCTGGAGAAAAAAGAGCCAAATGGATCACCACACTGCAAGAATTCGACATGGAGATCATTCTCGCAAAGCTAGTCAGAGGGCAGGTGTTGGTGCAGACAATAGCAAACATGGATCCAAATCTGATAAAACAACAATATGTATTGAATTCCCAAGACGCATCAGGCTGGTACGATGATTTAAGCACCTTCCTGATAGCTGGAAAGTACCCAAGCAGGATGAAAGCTTCTCAGAGGAGAGCTTTGAAGATTAAGGCACAGCATTATATGGTGCAAGGAGGTCTTCTATTCAGGAAGAACCATGATGGAATTTACCTGAGATGCATAAACAGAACTGAAGCTGATAGAGTGTTGACAGAACTACATGACAAATACGGAACTGGTCATGGTTCCCATTTAGCTACAACACACAAAATACTGAGAGCGGGCTATTACTGGCCCACTATGTTCAAAGATACTAAGAGTCACATCAGAAGTTGCCACACCTGGCAGACTGCAGCAGACAAAGGGAGAAATTTGGCCAATCCACTGCAACCTGTGATCGAGTCCAGACCGTTTGCACAATGGGGCTTGGATTTTATCAGAGTCATCAATCCCCCATCTTCTGCAGGACACAAATTTATATTGACGGTAATAGACTATTGTACAAGGTGGACTGAGGCCACTTGCTGCAAATTTTCCACAACTGAGGTAGTTATCAAGTTCCTTGAAGAAAACATTATCACCAAGTTTGGAACGCCCTATTCATTGGTATGTGATAACGGCCCTGCTTTCTCTTCTTTAAAATTTTCTAAATGGGCATTTGAATATGGGATTATTCTAAGGTTTTCTTCAAATTATTACCCTCAAGGTAATGGACTGGCTGAATCAACAAACAAAATTTTATTAGACATAATCAAGAGGTTAATTGCCAAAAGTCCTAGAGAGTGGAATACCCTATTAAGATATGCATTATGGGTAGACAGGACCAAGTTTAAAACAGCTTTAGGTAGCACACCTTATCACTTAGTTTATGGGACTGATCCCATACTTCCGGTTAATCTGAGAATACCAACCTGGAAGTTTGCCAATGAATATCTAGGCTTTGATAACCATAGGGAAGCCAGAATAGTGCAAATGTTACAACTAGAGGAGAAAAGAGGTCAAGCCCTCGAGAAGTTTGCCAAACACCAAGCAGTTGTTAAGAGGTGGTTTGACAAAAGGGCAAGAGTCAAGACATTTAGGATATCAGACTTAGTGTTGTGCTGGGACAAAGCACATGAAAAGAAAGGAAGCCATGGAAAATTTGATAAATTATGGCTGGGTCCATTACAAATCTCAGAAATAATAGGAGATAACACCTTTAGACTTAAGACCTTGACTGGAGAAGATGCGCCATTACCAGTTAATGGCCAGCATTTGAAACACTACTTCCAGGCTTGAGGTAAAAGGGGGGCAGTCCCTTTGTCTTAATATAAAGTGTTGTAGATAATGTATAGTTCTTCTTTTGCTGTTTTCTTTTGGGTTGGCTGTTTGTATAGCTTGTCCTCTGTTTGTTTTTTCTTTTTGTTTCTTTCTATTTGTACAGTTTTTTCTTTTGTTGTGTTGTTTGTACAGCCTGTTTGTTTAGTTTGTTTGTTGTCTCCTCAGCAGGGATCTTTATTTTACTTTAGAGTATTAAGGAGCAAAACTAGCAACCATTCAAAATAGTATAAAATTTAGAGTATTCAAGTTAATCATTTACAATTTACACATAACTTGTCACTGACATGAACGTAGAGAGTTGTTCATCTTCTAAAGTTTTGTATTCAATAAATGTGATTGAGAATTCGAAGCAGGTTTCTCACGATGACACACCTAAAATCCTTGGGTTTGTTGAACATACCAGTGTAGATATTAGGTGAAAAATCAGAGGTCACCCTTGCTACCATTACAATTCTCAGCTTAATTTCAGCAAGTGTCCACTCCTTGCATCATGAAGTTACAAATTGCTATATCTTATGAAATCTTTCAAAATTAGAAAATAAATAAATAAATAAATAAATAAATAAAGTGGATTATACTGAAAATCCAGATTAAGCCATCTAAGTAACTCTACCGGGGCTATGGACGCTCGCTGGCAGTGGGGCTCTACTTAGGAGAATTGTAACGATAACCTTGCCGGGGCTATAGACGCTCGCTGGCAGCAAGGCTCTATCCGGTCGGCTATGAGGGAATATCCTCACCTACGTAGGCTAATGTCAGTCACTGGTTTGTTCAACCGATCTTCAAGATGAGGATAATTAATCACGTGCACACAACTAAACTGAAAATGGAAGTTCATGCATCTTTATTAAATACTTTGAGTCTCAAGCTGAATAGTAATTTGCAGGAAAGATAGTTGGAAGTTATGAGTTCATTTCATATAGTTTCCTTGAACACTCTGAATTTAATTGTTTTGTTTTGGTTGCTAGTTGTTGTGATGTTCACAACACGCCCCATTATTGCTCCTTAGCAAAATGGGGACCCCTGCTGATGTTTTGCTTTTTGCTTCTGCTTGTGTTTGTCTGCTTTCTGGCGGTTTGGTAAAAATGAGTCAGGTGCATCATCATCATGATATTCGATGAAGTAGGTCATCATCATGAGGTCAGTTTGTCAAAGTTCATATTTTGTTTCTGTGACCTCATATTTAGAAAGAGCTTGAAATTCCATGCAGGTTTGCCTTTTACTTCACTTGAAAATTCGTCCATATGTGGAAGTTATGCACAGTCAAAGTTTTGGTCAAACCTGATAATCACAAGTGATCATCATATTTTTTCATGTTGTCAAGATCATCATGATCTTGGTCTATCACCTGATAAAAATCATGCAGTCGCAATATCCGGATGTCAATCTTAGGTGGTAGTGCCCTTTATCCGTCAAATGGCCTTATGCGCATCGTGAGCATCATGATTTTAGGAGGGTCATCTTTTATAAACTTGTTTTTGCTGAATGAAGAACATCATCATCATATTTGAAACGCCCCCCCGATAATATCCTGAGGTTCAAATATCTGGACGTCAACTTTAAGTCATAGTAAGTTTTCCCCGTCGAGCGGTCTTTTGTATCGCGAGCATCATCATGATATTTTAACATTACCTAATATTATAATATCATGCTGATATTATAAGATCACCCTGACTTAGAAAATCCACCATCGGCATATTTGCATGCGCATGCCAAAATCCTATCGGAGGGTCATCATCCTGATCTTTCACAAGAGGGTCATATTTGCTGAAGTTCGCTAAGATGATGATGACGTCTTCATCCTCCTGATCTCCTTTTTGCAATATCATGATGATCACCCTATCTTTTAAGGGAAGGTGATATTCCATTCCTCAACAGCATGATCATATTTTAAATATCACCCTAGCGCGAATATGATGATGACCTCAACTCATCCTTATGCTCCGAAGACGAAATATGATGGTTACGTCATCATGATAATTCGATGAGGAGGATCATCATTTTTTTATCCTGTCATATTGTCAAGATCATCATGATCTTGATCTTGTTTGTTCACCTGACATTTTGTAAAGTCCTGCTGCCGAGAAATATGACCTTTTGCAAATATCCTGATGATCATCATCATCACATTTCCCTTTGGCAGGATATTTTCCAAAACATGATCCGGTTAGCGAAACATCCTGATGACGTCATGTTCTAAGTTTAACAAAGGCTCCGGATATCATGATGACGTCATCCCGATCTGATAAACGAAGAACCAAATATCCTGATGATCATCATCATCACATTTTCCCTTCGGCAGGATATTTTCCAAAACACGATCCGATTCGCGAATATGATGATGACGTCTTATTCTAAGTTCAACAAAAGCCCCAAATATCCTGATGATCATCATCATCCTGATCTTTCGAGAGGGTTGCCTTGGCCGCAAAGGGGTCGTATTACATTCATCATCCTGATCATGCTCCTTAGGTGACCTGATATCACAATTATCCCCTGATCTTAATTGAACATGATGATGACGTCATCTTTTGCATTTTAATGAAGCCCGAATATGACGATGACGTCACCACCATTTTCCTTTCCTCAGCAGCAGGATCATATTCCATATCCTCCTATTCTCCTTAAACATGATGATGATGATGATGTTGTTCTTTTCCCCAATATACAGAAATGAAACATCCTGATGACGTCATCTGGACCTTCAGAAGGGAAAGCATCATATTTCCAAAATATCATGCAGATGAAGTGAATATCAGCCAACATGTTTTTTGACACGCCGATAGCGATAGTCATGCCGATGGGCGGGAAATGAAGCGGTGGAGTTTTAAACCATTTTTTTTAGCGCCCATAGCATTTTTCGGTCAGCGATGGTTGACCCGATGGGTTTTAAGCGGTCTGAATGTGTTTTGAACATGTTTTGAGAGTATTCTGGATCCGATTTCCACAATTTTGCGCAGTCACCTGGGTTTAAATGATTATTTTAATTTCCTACTATTTATGTGATAAATGAAATACTTATTGCTTGTCTTGTCTTGCAGGCTTGCAGTTGAGGAAGTAGCTGGAAAGTCAACACAGTGACCTCATGGAGGAAGGAAATCTGATCTTAGGAGTAGGAAGATAAGGATGAAGTGCGAAAAAGTCAAGGCCATTCAAGTGAAGAACAAGGTTGCAGCTGAGAGTATTACTACAACAGACAAACAGAAGTTATTACCCAGCTGCCGGAACTTCTCAGAAGGGGCAATATTTCGCCCAGATTTGACACTGCTCAGAGATATTTTGAAGAGCTGGTTCACCTGTATTTATTGCTGTAACTAGGGGTTTGAACCAGGGGTTCAGTTAGGTTTTTGCTGTAGTGAGGACAATCAGAATGTCTTTATATTGTGCCTCTCTACACTATAATACTTTACAACAGGGATTTTAGGAAAACAACAGTGGCTACAACAGGATTTTTCTTTTAGGAACATACAGCAAGTTAGCATAGTTTAGAGGTAGAAGAAGGAGGTCACCTGTTTGTCTGTAGTAAGGTGCACGTGGAATGTCTGGCTGCCTTACTGTATCTGTAAAGCTTGTAAGTTCTCTATAGTATGATCAATGAAACTAAGAGTCATTCCTACATTGTAAATCATGTATGACTATTCGTTTCTAATACAATAGAATCTGGAGTTCTGCATCTATCTTCTGAGTGTTCTCCTGCTCTTCTTTGTGTTTTGAAATATTTTCTTTGAGAGCTTGCAATTTTAAATGTATGTTTGTGAAAATGCTCAGAACTTGCATTTAAGGTTTTTACTGTGGATTTGATCAAATTACTGTGGATTTGATCAAATTACTGTGGTATTTACATAGTGCATAACAGAAACAATTAGATCCTTCGGTAGATTAAATGAGGTATAGATTAGATCTTTCTAACTTTTCCCAACCCATCTGAAATATTTAGCTGAAAACGTAGAAATCTAAAGGAAATTGTCTCAAATTTGAAGAAGCATGCATAACATAGCTATAAGTAGACAGTTTTCATAAATAGATAAAGAAGAAAGCTGCAAAAATTCAAGAAAACCATCTAAAACTTGCAGCACAGTATCACTTTTATGCAAAGGAATGAAAAGTATTGACATATCTCATGACCTTTTTGCACATTCTTAGTCCAGTAAACCACCAAATAAACCTAAACTACGTAAGGCCCCTTGAACATTACAGCTTCACATTGACCAACTGAACTTGACCAACTGAACCATTGTAGACTTGGGATTAGTTGAATCTCAAATGATTCCTTCTTATCTTTCAAGTATAGTTTCAGTTCATTTCATGTGAATTTTAACTTATTGTTATGATTGCATCAAAACAATCACCAACAGGTATAAATGATGATAAATAGATTAAAGCTATGAATGAAGAAATTGCAACCATAGAAAAGAATCAAACTTGGGAAACTGCAGATCTTCCTAAGCATAAGAAGCCAATTGGAGTAAAGTGGGTGTATAAAACAAAGTACAATGAGCAAGGTAAAGTGAATAAATACAGGGCTAGGTTGGTAGTGAAGGGCTACAAACAAAAATCAGGTATTGATTATAATGAAATTTTTGCACCTGTTGCTAGAATGGATACTATTCGCATGATTTTAGCTCTTTCAGCACGAAAGGGTTGGAAAGTCTTTCATATGGATGTAAAATCAGCATTCTTAAATGGTGTATTGGTGGAAGAAATTTACATTGAGCAACCACCTGGTTTTGAGATTAAAGGTCAAAGAGGTAAGGTGCTCAAACTAAAGAAAGCTTTGTATGGTTTAAAGCAAGCACCTAGAGTTTGGTATGAAAGGATTGAATCATATTTTTTTTAAAATGGTTTTTAAAAATGCCCTTATGAGCCCACCTTATTCATAAAACAAAATCAACAAGGAGATGTTATGATAGTTTGTATTTATGTTGATGATTTGCTTTATACTAGAAATAATGAAAACATGCTTAGAGAATTTTTAGTGGCAATGAAGAGTGAATTTGAGATGACTGATCTTGGTTTGTTGCACTATTATCTTGGTTTGTTGCACTATTTTCAATTCTAAGCATTTGGTTCTCTGCACGAAGGTTGGCAACTTCTGAACGTTCCTTGAGAACCTACACAGCAACAAGATCTAACCTTCATCTGGGAACGCCAATTTTGGAACCAATGTAGGACCTTGATGGGCGGAAGACCCAATTTGGCGCTAAGCTCCTACCTCTCCTTATTTTTTGGGTGCGGGCACACTTTGAACATACTGTATATTGAGGAGAAAAATGACATTAGCAGCCAACCCAACAATCAACATGGATACCATTACTTGTAAAGAGATGCAGAAAAATAGTTAACGCTTACTCCTCCATCTCTTGAATTTGTGCACCAGTTAGGCGCTGCGGCCTTCCTGACCTCGTGGGTTGCTGCTCATTGGTAACCTGGCTCTTGTGGTCTTCCATGAAATTCAATTATTTTTCTCACAACTGGATTACAAGGAAATACTTCTCGCCTCCCTTCACTTATAGCTGTTCCTACCATTCATTTTATAGGCTTCAATGCTATCATTGTACATCATCTCACAAGCATTATTTTAAGTTGGAATGACTATTGTCATTATCATTATTAATTATTGAAGCATCTCATTTACATGTAAAGAAAACTTAGTAAAGGAATGCAAGATACTAGAATTTTTTGTTCAGCCATTTAAAAAGAATTGAAGTCCCACAGATTAATTTTTAATTTGATATTAGATGTTATTGCATTGTGACTATAATAGCTTTCAAAAATCACACTTTGAAAAAAAATTTAATTCTACCTTACACACATGCTTTAGTGCAATTCTCAAGAAATATTCCCTTCCTATAAATATGGCTATAATAAATCTCAAAAATAAAATTAGGTTGTCACCTACTCTGACCATGATAGCCCCCAAAAATCATAAGTTACCGAAAAGAAAATTTAATTCTACCCAAAAGATATGCTTTAGTGCAATTCTCAAGAAATATTTCATTCCTATAAATATGGATATAATAAATCTCAAAAATAAAATTAGGTTATCACCTACTGGACCATGATAGCCCCCAACGATGATAGGCCCCAAAAATCACAATTTACCAAAAAGAAAATTTAATTCTAGACTAAAGACATGCTTTAGTACAATTTTCAAGAAATATTTCCTTCCTATAAATATGGCTATAATAAATCTCAAGAAAAAAGGTCGGTGGACTATCTTAGTAGTACAACTACAAAAAAAAAAAAAAAAGGTAATTCTTACCATATCTATAAACTGGCATACCTATATTTAGAAAAATCTATGTAAAGATGTAGAGAGTTATCATTGTCGAGGCACCTTGTGTATATGTGTATATATGGGTAGACACCCAAAATTGACCATGTCCTAACAACACGTCCAACACCACATTCAACATCTTCCACCCTAGGAGTACCCTTAAAATGCCCCCTTCCATTAGCCAATTAATTAAATACATTATATATTATTCAATTAATAATTTATTTAATTAATCAAAATTATCCCTTTCACCAAATTAATTAAATAAATTATAATTATTTATTTAAATAATTTAAATCCTTTTCCCTCTTCATGAAATTAATTAATTAAATTATATTTATTTAATTAATTCTAAAGTCCCACATCATATCTCATTAATTAATTGAATAATTTCATTATTTGATTAATTAAGATAAAAATCTTAGTTTCCATTTTCGTATTCCACTTGTCATGATTAGGTCCACCCTCATCCACTTGCCACAAATAATAAACTAAAGTTAGTTATCTAGATTCAGTGAACCTGTACGCTTGCACAAAACTCAAACTAACTTTACATCTCCACCACTCATTTCCATACTACATCTTTTAATCCTAGCCATTCACATAAGGATAAGCCCTAGAAGCCTCTATCCTTTCCCCGATTCCTCTCACTCAATCCTATCCATCCATTTATATTTAATCCTAGTCATTCACATAAGGATAACTACTAGAAGCCTCTATCCTTGCCCTACTTCCTCTCACTCAATCCTATTCATCCATTTATATTTAATCTCAACTATTCACATAAGGATATGGCCTAGAAGCCTCCATTTTTCCCCTAATGTTGTCTCATTCAATCCTAGCCATCCATCACTAATAAAATCTTATCCATCTATCATACCATCCAAAATTCTATAAATCAATCCTCAATCAAGCCATAAAAATCAAGAGCTTTTAAGGTAATGTTATGCTATTAAAGTGAGCAACCAACAAGCAAGCTTATCATCAAGCAATCATTGAAGCACAACCACCATTTACATGTTGCAAGAAGAGTTAGTTTGGTAATATTTTCTTATGTTTTGATTTGGTTTTGCTAACCCTTCACTCAACCTAAGGTGATTTTGAGCATCAAACGGGAGTTTTCATCTTATGAATTATTTCTAATTTTTGTTTCATATTTTAGCACACAAAATTTGTATATATAGATAGATACATATGTGTATATATGTATATGTATGTGCATATGTATATGTAAATGTCTATGTCTATGTCTATGTATATGTATACGTATATGTATGCATCTTTACATATATATACATACCAACATACATACATACATACATTAGACTACATAAGAGTTTGATTTATAGACACTTGGAGGTTGAATTATTTGGTATCCTTGTTTCTCTACCTAAATTTATTGATACACATTATTTGGAAACCAAATTATTTTATATCCTAACCTATTCACTTGGATTGTTATGAGTTTATTGATATCTTTGAAAATTGTAGAGTAAAATCACATCATGTAAAAAATATATCTAAGCTAATAAATTGAATAAGAGTAACAACATTTCAATTACACTAGTTAAAAGAGATGAGTTTAGATAGGAACAAAAAATATTTTTAAATTGAAAAAGATAGAAAGATGCTCTTAGCTCTCTATGTGAAGGGGAATATTTTGTTGAAATGAGAGAAGGAAAAAATATAACCATAGACCATGTTTTCTCTGCCCTTATTTTTGTAAAGAATTATATCATTTTGTGTCCTCCTATCTATTATGTGGAAAATGGGATCTAAACTAATTAATACTCTTAACCTAAGTCAATCCTTCTCCACATAGCATTGGAACACAAGACTTGGAAGACTTGGTGCTTGGCTATCATCCACAAGGGAGAGCTAAGTTGTTTAGGGCTCTATTCCTTTGTTGTAAAGGGAGGATTGATCACTAATGAATTGGTATGAAGATATATAATACAAAACCCTAATTGATACATCTAACAAAAATATACAAATGACAGTTATAGAGACGAAAAATGGAAACAAAACAAAGAAACAAATGTTAGACAAAACCTATGATAGAAAGTAGGAGCAGATTTGAGAGGACCTATGAGCTAGGGTGACCTTGTCCTAGAGTTTTTGGGTTGATTTTCTTCTAGCAAATGATCCATGTACCCATTCTCTGATTCCTTTTATTGCCCTATGAGAAACTTATGGATGTGATCTGCACATACGCAAAGAGAGGAAAAATGGTTTTGGCTATATAGGAGTTTGCCTTAGTCAAACCCTTGTTTTAGTATTCCTACCTCATAGATAGTCAGATTAGAGAAGATCCAATAGTGTGTGATCCTAACCTTATGTGCATATAAGATTGTAAATGAGTAGAAAACCAAAGGATTGATCAAAAAACCCTAACCCTAGATGACTTAAGCATATAGAATGATCAACTCAAGAGAAGTGTCTCACTCAAGGAAATACTAACCTTCAACTCAAGGAAGGTGGATAAATCTAAAATCTATGGAATAAAAAGATATTACAACCATATCCAATCGCAATGATGTAGGTACTCAAGACAAACTCAAGTTGGTGGTTCTAACACTTCATGCAAGATGGAACAAGATAGACACAAGATCTTGCCTCCAAATCCACCATAATCCTTACCAAGAGTGTGTAGATCAATATTCCAACAACAAATAAACCTACAATAATTTATAAGTCTACAATAATATTGAGATAGAAAATAGTTCTCTAGATTATTTAAAGTATTTTCAAGGTCTTGTTTAAATATGAATCTCAAGGAGGGAAAATATTCAAATATTAGAGGCCAACAGAGCATAGGATAAAAATATCAAGATCGAGGTCACATCACACAAGACAAAGCTGACACCATCAGAACATTTAAAACTCTGCAAGATATGGGAGGACACTAGGGTCTGGGCATTAGGGTCCTAGATAAATCACTGTGGGAATTCAATATCACCAGGATCTTAACACTGCCCTATGTTCTAGCATTTGATCAATGGTAACAGTTTAGTAAAGTTTAGGAATATTTAGGAGGGTTTAGGAAAGTTTAGGAAAGTGGGGCACTTGTCTCAAGTCAAGGGTAAGGCCAAGGCTAGAAAGTGGTCCAAAAAGTGGACTCATGAAACAGACACCAAGGTAGGTGCTAAATAGAATGTGAAATTGTGCTTGCACTGACAAAGAGCACAATTTATGATGGTACATTTAGCCCCTAATTTAGCGGTCATATTACATTGTTCATAAGAAAGCTAAAGTACAGGAAAGAAAATAAGCATGTAAAGGATATCCAAAAGGATACTATAGAGGATGTAGAATGCTATCAATTGAGAGAATGGAGCTCCCAATCGTGAACCTACAAAGCCACAGTTGCATAAGGGAAAACACTTTGTTAGGGAAAGCGAAAACCATCCTATAGACAAAAAGATGTATTAATTTGGAAAAACTTCTAAGAGGATTGAGAGTGTGATCTAGAGTGAGATTCACAGGTAGATATATGCCCCTTATTTTTGCTTGCTTATATGGAGGTAGAAATAGGGTGATGCTATCTCTACTACAAGTTTTTAGTGTTTTGATAAATATTCCTTAATTAGGGTCATTTGATAAAATAACACTGAGATGAAAGGAATATGACGAGAAAGAGGGTAGAACTAGGATTCCAGTGCAACAAACTATATGAAAATTGAAGTTTTCTAGCCCAATATATGAAGGTTTGAATGAAGAATATTTGAATAGAATGGTAGGATGTTATGGTGTTTTTCTATAAATAGTATGTAGGTTTTCTTGACTTACCATCTCATTTGTCTATTACATTTTTAAAGATTTTGGAGGATCTCGAGAGATCATGAGAGTGATGATGCCATGCAGATGATATTATCAATCTCCCAAGTTGGATGAGCTAAGGGATTGCATAGCACAGGGTGTATAGTCATGCTAGGTGAGCCCAAGCTTTTGATTCAAGCTTATGATTTTTTTATTTCCATGTCAATTTCAAGGATTATGATGATGATGATGGTGATATTTGTATTTTGGTTTATTTTATTGTGTCTATATGATGATGATAATGGTTTAATTAGAAGTCTTTTGTGAACTTATTTAAACAATTCTATGATTGTTTAATAAAATGTGACAAAGATTTAATTAAATGTGGTGAATTAACATGTATGTGACAACTACAATTGTGATCTATATAAACAACCTAATGAGACTATCTAATAAATACAACAATGATATAATTGATACATGTACGTTGTAAAATGTTGTTCTAATCATGTGATTTGATTAAACAAGTTTATGAAATTTTTTAACTAATTACAACCATTATTATCTAGCAAATACACATGTTGAATTAAATACAATTGTGATCTAATTAAACAATGTAATAACATTGTTTAATAATTTGCTACAATGATGTAATTAACATAGTGGATGAATTATCTAAATGTATGCTAACAAGTAATTTTCAAGATTAAGAAAACTATTCTAAGAATTCAAGATAATTACACATTTATCATGCATGAAGAAATCATATATCAAATAGATAAGCAAGATTAGCTATCTAACATGATGTTCTTTAAATAAATGCTAGCGTAACATTAAGAAATGTAATGATGTAATATAAATTTCTTAAAAGATGATTAAGCATAGTATCTACGTAAGTGAATAGTGTTGATGGGTTCTTTGAGAGGTGTACCATTCATTGTCAATAATTTGCATGCATTTGATCCATAGACTTCACTGATGATGTAAAGTCCCAACCAATTCAGGGTGAAGTTCCTTTTTTCACTTTGAGGAGTATTTATATTGCATTGATTTTTGTAAAGCACCAAATCACTAACCTCGAATGACCGATGGATGACATGTTCATTGTGGCAATGTTAGACATACTTTTGATAAGCTTGGAGATGTTTGAGAGTAAACAAAAAGAGTAAAACCAACCTGATATAACAATGAGGGCAACTAGGAAGGATTCAAAGATGCAAATTTCTCAAACAGAGTCACTAACCACCGCAATCAAACTCGCATATAGGCCACTAGGGTTTTGCAGCTCAGAGCTCAAGAAACACAATTGATCAAAATTAAAATAATGAGAAAATAAACATAAAATTGAATTAAAAGTCTTCCCACACGTGTGTGGGAGAACTACATTTAATACAGCTCTGAGAGTAGTTAGGGTTGGGTCATATAGTACATCGTCGGAGCCTACCTTTTGGTCATGTTGAAAGGCTAATCTCTAAAATTTTGACAAGGGTGACACTCTACCCCACACTATAATCCTTAGAGTTAGGATGTCGGGGATATTTCTATAGTCATGCAAAAATGAACAACCTCGTCAAGCTGAGAGGTGCTCGTAGTGGAAGATCGAGCTTTCGTGGATGATTCTACTGTCATGCCAGAACAACAAATCCTAAAAGTCTGACAAAGCTCAGTCACATCTAAAGGAAAGAACAAGTAAAAAAACTCAAGTCAAAAGGGACCCCTTCTTTGGCTTGGCTATAGAATGGGGTGTGTTGGGAAAGGTCACAATAGATAGGCCAATGGTTTCATAAATATGATTATAGTATCTCATCCCTACCTAGGGTGGTCTCAGATGAATCACTAATTGTCATCCATGCTAACTTAAGGTGTACCAAGAGATGATTCCCTTTTAGATTCAAAATAACGTGGTTGTTACATGTGGATATCAAGGCTAATATTAAGGAGTGGTGGAACATACAAGTGTAGCGATCCACCATGTATAGAGTTATGTGCAAGCTAAGAAACATCAAGACGTAGATTGAAAATGGAATAAAGATTCTTTTGGGAATATTTTTAAATAGAAAGAGGAAGCTACTCAAAAGTTGTTTGAACTACAATAACATATCTAATCCTTGGGAATCATTTGCAAGGAAGCTTAGGAGGAAGAATGTCTTTTGGTAGATATTCACTCCCTTATTAAAAATGGAGAGATGTACTGGAGGTAAAGATCAAGATTGGTTTGGTTAAAGCAAGGAGATGACAACATAAATTTTTCCATATGATTGCCCTAAAGCACAAAACAACTAACAAAATCAAATAAATTAGGGAAGATAGTGATCTTTTTTCTAAAGATACCATAAGGGATAAAGTTGTTCAATATTTCATGAATATCCTTACAAAAGATAGTGCTCCCTCCTTTTTGGAAGAAGAGATTCTTGAGGTTATCCTCAGGTTAACTGAGAAGAAAGATGATGCTGCTATGTTATCCCCAATCACCATGGATGAGATTAGAGGGATGGTTTTTTCTTTTAAGGCTTATAATGTTCTTGGTTTGGATGGCTTTCCACATTTTTATTTCTAATTATTTTAGGATATTCTAGTAGATGACATTAAGAAGGTTGTTCAAAACTTTCTCACCTAGGGGAAACTCCTTAGGGAGCTTAATACTACATTTCTAGTGTTGATTCCTAAGAAGAAGGGTGCTATAGAGTTTAATGATTTTAGGTCCATCAACTTATGTAATTAATTGTATAACATATTTTTAGAAAATCTATTCCTTAGGCTCCAAAGTATTCTCCATTCTATCATCTCACCTCAATAGAGTGGAATTGTGAAAAACTAACAAATTTATCTTGGATTCCATAGTGATAGTGCACATAGTCTTACATTCCATGGATAAGAGTTGGAAATCATCCTTTATCCTTATGATACACCTTATGAAGACCTATGATAGGGTCTCTTGGAGATTTTTAGGTAGGATTCTCAAAAAATTTAGTTTTGGAAGGAATTTAATTAATATAATCACCAAATGCATTTCTAGGCTCGTATTCTTAGTGATTTTCAATGTCTCTATAGCTAGTTTCTCTGATGCCTCTAGATTCTTTTTGGGTTTCCTTGGTGTAATGGTTCTAAAGAAAGATGGCAAGGAGGAAAGGACCATTGTTTTCTTTGGTGGGAAAAGTTCAATTAGTGATGGCTTCACTCTAGAACTTATTGGTGTATTATATGTCCTTGCTGGAAATATTTTCTAAGTATGTGGAAAAGATTGAGTAGATCCAAAGGCATTTCCTATGGTCTAGTTCCAATGAGAACAAAATAATCCCTCTTGTTATGTGGGATCAAGACTTCCTTTCCAAGTTTGTTGAAGGAATAAGTATAAGTAAGTTGAAGCTTTTCAATAAGGTGCTCAATGCCAAACTTGCATGGAGGAATATATAGAAGAAAATGAATGGAATCAAAATATTTATTCTTTGAAGTCACGAGCACCCCTCTAGATCTAACATATGGATAAATATTTATTCTTTGAAGGAGATTCTAATAAAGGAAGCTAAATGGAAGTTAGGTGCTAGAAAAATATTAGATTTTGGGATGATTGTTGGATCTTACATACAACTTTGGGATTGAGGAATGAGCTGGAGGCCCTTATTATATATTACAAATGGATAGTTGGGGAGTTTGTTTCTGATTATATCATTGTGATCAATGGGATTAAGGGGTGGAGTAATTTGAGACTTTTTCCCCTCTCCTAGGCTACATTTTTTTCTACCCCTCTCTTGATAGGTCTTCTTGGTTTCCATTTCTCGTGTTAGATAGGTATGGGATCTTTGGTGTTAGCTCAATCCCCTTTTGGTCTTTTTTTAGCTTCATCTTGTTTTTCTCTTGTGGCCTCCTTCTCTTTTACGACTATGTCCTCCTCTCTTTGGAACAAGGACTTTCTTCCTAGAATCAATTGATTCCTCTAGTTTGCTACTTAGGAGAAAATACTCACTATTGATAACCTAGTCAAGCATGGCTTTTCCATTCCCAATTGGTGTATTTTATTCCTTTCTAATGCTAAATCAACCCCTCACATCTTCTGGGGTGTTGGTTGTAACATCCATGTTCTAAAACACATAGTAAAACCAGAATATTACCATAGAGTAACTCAACAAGGTAAATAAAATGAGATAGAGAATAATTTTTTCTTTTGTTCAACTAATATCAACTAACTACAATTACAAGATTTCTTTTACCGAAATACAATAACCATATTGTCTTTCTCATTTACAATGTTTACAAATGTAATTCTATTACATGTACAAATTTGGATTAAGTACTGCATCTGAATATCCAACATCTTTATGACAAGTTCTGGCATGTTTCCTACTTGGAGAGAGAGAACATCTTTCCAGTGATTTACCTCCAACCATAGAGCAACGGTCTCCCACACATCTTCCACATAGGAAGTGGCCCTACCCTTCAAAAGGAATATAGACCATAGGTGACCAGTGGTTATTTGCCTTTCCTGAGTACATAATGTTGTATTCTACTCAACTCTATCAACTATACAACTCTATATACCCTCTAGCTAAGTATGATTTCTAATAGGATGAGCAATCCAAATATAGTGAACATACAATGCATGCATAAAACAAATGAATTACTTTGGCCAATTTTTTAATATCAATATCGTTCATATGAACATAGTCATTGTGTTCACCCACCCCTACTTGACTTGGATAATGTCATATTCTTGTAGTTATTCACCTTGACTATCTTTACATAATTGGTTTAATCATCATGTCCTAATAATAGTCTACTTAGACATAGATAAGTCTAAATGACATAAACCTTTATTTGGTTCCTAATCAACTCTATGGTTTTAAAAACACCCTTGAATAATACAATACTTCTACATTTATCATATCTCATTAAAGATTATAATAGACCTTTGGTTTAACACAACCATAAATAGGTTTACAATAAATCTTGCTAAGGTATTATCTTCTCTTCAACAAGAATATGAATACCTATTCAATTAAACCCTACGTGATGCCATTGATCATCACTACGTAAATATACTCATATATGCTTTTACGCAAAGTTATTTATATATAGACATAGTCTATTACTACAAATTGATTTAGTATAGGCTGAAATCATCATGATTCTAGTATAGACATAAGAAGATCTTTGACGCTTTATCTTGTTCATCTAACTATCCTTAGTTTTTGTATCATTCCAAAAGGTTACCTCATAGTCACCATAGATCACCAAGAATCTAGGTTCTTTGAATAGGATATCGTTTAGACAATGCACGGAAATGAAAACAAGATTGGTTTCAAATAAAATTGACATCGTTAAATACTCTATTCCGTGTTACTCTTGGTTGGTGAGTTTATTAAATGAACACCTTTACTCTAATCTCATTGGGAGTTTAATACATATTTTTCCTATGATAAAAATAGTCGACTTATTTCTAAAA
Organism: Cunninghamia lanceolata; assembly: GCA_027924645.1. Classification (NCBI taxonomy): domain Eukaryota; kingdom Viridiplantae; phylum Streptophyta; class Pinopsida; order Cupressales; family Cupressaceae; genus Cunninghamia; species Cunninghamia lanceolata. The sequence continues at coordinate 2,635,133 of BSBN01001110.1, forward strand.
GATTTCTCTTTTCAACTAAGTGACTAGTTTTCTAAACATTAGAAGACTATAAGAGTTTCCATTAAAGAAAGTTCAGATATATATCCTAAACAATAGAAGGGTCTACCTATTGGTTAAAGATAGATGCAATATCAACTCACTATGATTATTCAAAACTGATTTCATTGCAAGATCTTGCATCGGCCTTTTCAGGATAAATGACGCTTCTTGGTTATACTAAAACTCCCATACACCATCGACTCAGACAAACAAGTCACAACGATAGTATTCAAGTTGACACAGTCAGCTTATCACATTGCATAGTTTATAATCAATACTGACAGGATAACCAAACTCAATTAAATGATTGTCCATAACAAATATTCATTATGATTATCTTTGTTTTATAAAACATGACATGCAAGAATATCTACTTCACAACGTCAACTTACAAAGGTGTATGGACCGGTGGTAAGCTTCTGTGTTCGTCCCAAATGACCATGTTCTTACTTAACCTTTACCAGCTTCCTCATTACCCGCCATGAATTTCTTTCTACTCCTTAACCAGACCCTTCAAACAAAACATAAGTACTTCCCAGATATGCCATCGACTATCCAATCAATGGATTTAAGATCTCAAAACAGACTCATAATGAGTCATCCTATCTGTTCTCTCCCACTCTAAGCAGTTCTAAAAACTCATTAAATTCCAACGGTAATGCTAAATAGTTTGACTCCAAACACAGCTATAAATTTGTAAACAATCACAAGTGTTGATGATGAAAACATCATTTGAGGAGATCAACAATGGCGGTTGAGTTATCTGTCGCTCCTCCTATAAGAGGCCGCCAACTCTTAAAACTAACTTAAGCAATCAATTACTCTTAATGAGTAGATTCGATCCATCAAGCTTTTAACATCAAAGGCATTCCTTAATAGATGTCTATGGCTGCTCAACATAAAACCATACTAATATATCATGTGGTTTTTCCTCATTCGAATCATATATATTTTTTATTAACTCAAATATTATTTACATATCATTATCTCTATTTGATTTTATGTTTTAATCAATAAGAGAATAATACTAAAACAAAAGTTAAGGATAACATGATTGAGTTGAGCTAATTTCCTCATCATGATCCATCGACAAAGCATGTCATCTTAACATGGCAATAAAGTCTTAATTTTAAGAATTGGTTAAAACACTTCAAGTGACTTAGTAATAATATGACAACCTTTTTATGGCAATAACATCATAATATTTACGTTAAAAGTAAATAGTCATAAATCAAACTTAACGATGTCGTTAACGTTATTAATGACTAAGATGACTTAATATGACTTAGAAAGGTTGTAAAACAATATCGACTACCTGTCGATTAGGTTCAAAAGTGAACTGACAAGACAAGTCTTACCTCTTACAACACATTGGTTCACATTTTTGTTAAACACTTATAACTCAGTTTGGCAAATAAACCACTCATATCTTGAGGTCTATATTGTTGGCAAGTATGAGGTGAGCCAGTGTTGTCATTGATGTCAACATACTCATACTGCACTGACAAGAAGGATTTGATGAGCTTTGTGCTAAGGATATTGAGAAAATTAGCCTCAGTCAGGAACAGTGAAGAACAGTGATGAGAAGAAGGTAAATATACTGCATAGGATGAGAACCGGAGGATGCGGATTAAAGGGTTAGTAGATATGAGTCTTGAGATGCTACAGTTAAGATTTCAGAGGTCCGCATGAAGATCTGAAGGAGTTATGGCTGCCGCTATAGAACCGGGTCCGGCAAGTATCCGGAGGTGACAGAGGATCACAAAAAGGTCCGGTGAGGTCCGGAATTGTATTATCATAATCTGCGGATTGGAAGGAGTGTTTTAGATGTCCTTGTGATGTGTCATCCTGATTTGTGTGTGATTTGGAGGTCCGGAAGTACCTCTTGCATTATGACAGTGGCGACAGACTGTGTTCTTGAAGTTCCGGATGAGGAAGACAAGAGATCCCAGTAAGTAGAGGAAGTGCGGATGTATCCGGACATTCAGACAGACTTGTAAGGGTTCTTGAATCATGTTTAGGTTGTGTTGTTGGTCCGCATTGATGGTAGAGCCCGGAATTGAAGTTATTCTTCCGGATGAAGTTATTGCTCTGTTTAGCCGACCGGATGAGTTGTTCATCCTGCGTATGTTCTTGTGATAGCCGACCAGATGTGTTATTCATCTTGCGGATACTCCTATGGTTGTTTGCCGACTTAGATGCTTGTTCCTAAGTCGATGTCTTGTATAAATAGTGATTTGTGAATTCATTTCAGTGAGAAGTATGTGGATGAGCATGGTGTAGCGAAGAAAGGTGCGAAAGGCAGAGCAGAGATTGTTGGGCTTAATTGGAACTGATCCGGACATGGTAGAGATGTCATTCTCCAGTTCAAGACGTGATTTTTATCACTCTGTAGACAGTGTGTCTCCTTGTAGGCAGTGGGCCTCTTTGTGAGCAGTGTGCTCGGGCAGTGAGCCCTTATTGGCATGTGCCATTCATTTTTCCTTATTCTTCTAACAGAGAATAATTCTTGGGTTAATCACCCCGTGGTTTTTCCCTTAACCGGGTTTTCCACGTCAAAATCTTGGTGTTCAATGTGTTGATGCTTATCTACTCTTGTGTTTATGTATTGTGCTTCCATGAATGATTATTTGATATGCTGCTAACTAACAACAGAGAATAAAGTGTTTAAAATAGAACAAGTTCTATACAACTGATTCACCCCCCCCCTCTCAGTTGTATGCCCTAGATCCAACAATTAGTATCAGAGCTGAGTTCCTCTGATAGGAGCTTAACCGCTTGAGGTGATCCAGGATGTCGTCATACAAGAAGGATAGTCCGAAGTTCGATGGAACCAACTTCACTCTCTGGAAAGGTCGCATGAAGTGTCATTTGGAATGTATGGGAAAAGCATACTTGGCTATGATTTCAAAACCATATATACCCCCACAAGGTGGTCTGACAACTCCTGATGAAACCACAGAAGCTGAAAACAATCTGCGGACCAAGGAAGCTCTTCTAAGCGCATTGAATGACTCAGATCTCTCGAATGTCATTGACCTACCAACTGCATATGAGATCCTAACTAAACTGGAACTTCTATATGAAGGAGATGAGTTTGTCAAAAGTGCAAGGTTGCAAAGTCTGAAAGGGAAATTTGAAAGATTGAAAATGAGAGATGATGAAAACATTACTACCTTTATGCCAAGAGTAAATGAGCTGGTATGTGGAATCAGAAATGCTGGTGGAACTCTAGATGAAAATGAGATTGTCTGCAAAATCCTAAGATCCCTTCCTGCTGCCTACAAAATCAAAGTTGCTGCCATTGATGAATTCAGAGCCCACACAACTGTCACAAGAGAACAATTGGCTGGCAAACTAGCTGCATTTGAAATGACCGAGTTTGGAGATGATCCACCCAAGACTGAGTCTGCTTTTAAAGCCAGTGCCTATGTGAAAGGCAAACAGAGATTTGATCCGGGTGAAAACTCATCAAGGAAAATGTCATGGTATGATCAAGCAAGAAGAGACATGGAAGAAGAAGAAGCAGAAACAGCTCAACTTGAAGCCCTCATTGCAAAGAGACTGCCAAGAGGATCCGGTAAGTATGAAGGAAAACTACCCTTTAAGTGTTTTAACTGCAATAAGATTGGTCATTTTGCCTCAAGATGTCCGGAGAGATCTGCAAGATCTAATACTCACAGACAAAGGTTTCAAAAGAATTGCTATTATGTTCATGAAGAAGATGACAATGAAGGAGTAACAGATGATGAATCAGATCCAGGAAGCAAATCCGGAAATGAGTGGGTGTTTATAGCCATCAAGGAAGAAGATTCCTTGCTCTCTGAATCTGTCAATTACAAAGTTGTTGAAAAAGCCTTGGCTGCTCAAGTGGAAAAAAAGGATGATTGGGTTATTGACAGTGGATGCTCTCACCATATGACTGGTGACAAGAATAAGTTCTTAGACTTGGAAAGATATGAAGGAGGAATGGTAAAGTTTGGTGACAATTCTGCTGGCAGAATCAGAGGTAGGGGAACTATTTCCTTTGATGGTAAGAGCAAAACAGGTAATGTACTATATGTTGAAGGATTGAAGCACAATCTTCTCAGTGTTGGTCAGTTAGTGGACAAAGGCTATGATCTCCGGTTCAAGAATGGAAAATGCAGAATCTTTACAAGCTCCGGAACTGAAATTGCATCCGGTACTCAGACAAGAGGTAACATCTTTCATCTGGTTGGTTCAAATAAAAGTTGTTTGTTTGTTCAAATTGATCAGAGTTGGTTATGGCATAGAAGAATGTGTCATGTAAATTTTGATAACATCATCAAAATAAGCAATACTCAGGCTGTGAGAGATCTTCCAAAGTTGATAAAACCTACAAACAGTGTGTGTAAAGAATGTCAGTTAGGCAAACAAAGCAGAGTCTCTTTTAAAAGCAAAGATCAGTCTTCTACCGGATTGTTGGAATTAGTACATACTGATCTATGTGGTCCGACAAGAATCAAGAGTCTGCAAGGTGATAGATATTTCATGTTGTTAATTGATGATCATTCCCGGATGATGTGGGTTACCTTTCTAAAAGAAAAATCAGAAGCTTTTGAGAAGTTCAAAATCTTCAAAGCTATGGTGGAGAATCAAACCGGATTGAAACTAAAGTGTCTAAGGTCTGATAGAGGTGGTGAATTTACATCTGGTGAATTCATTGACTTTTGTGAGAAACAGGGTATAAGGAGACAGTTGTCTGCTCCTAAGACTCCACAGCAGAATGGAGTAGTTGAGAGAAAGAACCGGACCATCCAGGAAGCTGCTAGGACAATGATGTTGGAAGCAAATGTTCCTCAAATGTTTTGGAAAGAAGCTATCAGCACTGCAGTCTACACTCTCAATCGAGTTCAAATCAGAAACAACACCGGTAAGACCCCCTATGAACTTTGGTTTGGCATCACTCCTACTGTGAAATATTTCAGGGTATTTGGTAGCAAGTGTTATATTAAAAGAAATGAAGATCTAGGAAAGTTTGATGCTAGAAGTGATGAAGGAATTTTCTTGGGCTACTCCACTCAAAGCAAAGCATATCGGTGTTACAATAAGAGATTGAGGAAGATGACAGAAAGTACCAATGTAAAGGTTGATGAAGGAATTGAGAAGCCTTCAAGATTTTATGAATTTGATGAAGATGACCAAGATAGTGTTCAAGGAACTCAATCCTCTCCGGTGAAACAGAGTCAGCCTGATCCGGTAAATCAGGAAGAAGAGTTAGGTTTAAATGAGCCTGATCAAGAAACAGCAGTACTGGATACTCCCAAAATTCCAAGGTATGTAAAACTGAATCACTCTGAAGATCAGATCATAGGTGACAGAAGCAAAGGTGTACAAACTAGAAGGAATATTGCTCAAGATCAGAATGAATGTTGTCTGATTTCAAGGATTGAACCTAAAACAATAAATGAAGCCTGCAATGATGAAAATTGGACCAAAGCAATGGAAGATGAACTGATGCAAATTGAGAAAAATCATACTTGGGATCTTGTTCCCAGACCTAGAGACAGGAATGTAATTGGAACCAAGTGGGTCTTCCGGAACAAACTAAATGAAGCTGGTGAAGTAATCAGAAACAAAGCTAGATTGGTCTGCAAAGGCTACTCTCAAATAGAAGGAATTGACTTTGAAGAGACTTTTGCTCCGGTAGCAAGAATTGAAGCAGTCAGATTACTTCTTGCATTTGCTGCCTTCAAAGATTTCAAGGTATATCAGATGGATGTCAAGTCTGCCTTCCTAAATGGTGATCTGGAAGAAGAAGTCTACATTGAACAACCGGATGGATTTAAATTGTCTGATAATAATGATATGGTCTGCAAGTTGAAGAAAGCTTTGTATGGATTGAAGCAAGCCCCAAGAGCATGGTATGAAAGGTTGGATAAGCATCTTGTGCAGATTGGATTCAACAAAGGTACTGCTGACAGCAACTTATATTTCAAAATTGATCATGAAAACATTCTGATTGTTGAAGTGTTTGTGGATGATATCATTTTTGGAGGAAGAGATAGTATGTGTAAAACTTTTGCAAATCAGATGAAAAGTGAGTTTGAAATGTCTATGCTTGGTGAAATGAATTTCTTCTTGGGTCTGCAAATTACTCAAACAAAAGAAGGGATCTTCATTTCTCAGACCAAATATGTGAAAGAATTGTTAAAGAAATTTGGTATGGAAGACTCAAAGCCTATGAACACTCCTATGGCAACCGGATGTAAGTTAAGCAAAGATGATGATTCTCCAAAGGCAGATCAGACAAAGTATAGATCAATGATTGGTGGATTGTTGTATCTCACTCAAACTAGACCAGATATAATGCAAGCTGTTGGTCTTGTGGCAAGATTCCAGGCTGATCCTAGAGAATCTCATGTTATGGCAATCAAAAGAATTTTTAGATACTTGAAAGGGACAGTTGAGTATGGTCTATGGTATCCTAGAGATCCGGATTTCTCTCTTCATGCTTACACAGATGCAGATTGGGCAGGAGATGTGGATGACCGGAAGAGCACTAGTGGTGGAGCATTCTTTTTGGGGAAGAGATTGGTTTCTTGGCTAAGCAAGAAACAAGATGCAATATCTCTGTCTACAACTGAAGCAGAATACATTGCAGCAGCAGGTAGTTGCACTCAAATCTTGTGGATGAAGCAGATGCTAAGAGACATCAAAGTTGAATATGAGGAGCCTATTACAATTTTCTGTGATAATTCAAGTGCAATTAATATTTCCAAGAATCCGGTATTGCATTCTAAGACTAAGCACATATCTATCAAATTTCACTTTTTGAGAGAACAAGTAAACAAGGAAGAAGTCAGATTGGAGTATGTTCCCTCCAAGGATCAGATTGCAGATATCTTTACAAAACCTCTTCCCAAGGACTCTTTTGAATATCTCCGGGAGAAGTTAGGGGTCATGGCCCCTCCGGTGATGAACTAAGATGCACTGATGTGCATCAGTCCGGTGGCAATCACAGTCATATCTTGTGATCCGGACTAATGGGGAGCTGCAACTAAGGGGGAGCAGCTGGTATTATTCTGATGCATAAGAGTTGCAAGTATGAGCCCTTTGCCATTGATGTCAAAGGGGGAGAGAAGACATGTGAAAAAACAAGTGGTTGATGATCAAAGAGGGAGCAGCAAAGGAAGACATGTGAAGAGTTGTTGTTGATAGGGGGAGCTGTGACAGAAAAGAGAAGTTCTTGTCCTGATGGTTTTTCACATCATATGTTGCCATCAATGACAAAGGGGGAGATTGTTGGCAAGTATGAGGTGAGCCAGTGTTGTCATTGATGTCAACATACTCATACTGCACTGACAAGAAGGATTTGATGAGCTTTGTGCTGAGGATATTGAGAAAATTAGCCTCAGTCAGGAACAGTGAAGAACAGTGATGAGAAGAAGGTAAATATACTGCATAGGATGAGAACCGGAGGATGCGGATTAAAGGGTTAGTAGATATGAGTCTTGAGATGCTACAGTTAAGATTTCAGAGGTCCGCATGAAGATCTGAAGGAGTTATGGCTGCCGCTATAGAACCGGGTCCGGCAAGTATCCGGAGGTGACAGAGGATCACAAAAAGGTCCGGTGAGGTCCGGAATTGTATTATCATAATCTGCGGATTGGAAGGAGTGTTTTAGATGTCCTTGTGATGTGTCATCCTGATTTGTGTGTGATTTGGAGGTCCGGAAGTACCTCTTGCATTATGACAGTGGCGACAGACTGTGTTCTTGAAGTTCCGGATGAGGAAGACAAGAGATCCCAGTAAGTAGAGGAAGTGCGGATGTATCCGGACATTCAGACAGACTTGTAAGGGTTCTTGAATCATGTTTAGGTTGTGTTGTTGGTCTGCATTGATGGTAGAGCCCGGAATTGAAGTTATTCTTCCGGATGAAGTTATTGCTCTGTTTAGCCGACCGGATGAGTTGTTCATCCTGCGTATGTTCTTGTGATAGCCGACCGGATGTGTTATTCATCTTGCGGATACTCCTATGGTTGTTTGCCGACTTAGATGCTTGTTCCTAAGTCGATGTCTTGTATAAATAGTGATTTGTGAATTCATTTCAGTGAGAAGTATGTGGATGAGCATGGTGTAGCGAAGAAAGGTGCGAAAGGCAGAGCAGAGATTGTTGGGCTTAACTGGAACTGATCCGGACATGGTAGAGATGTCATTCTCCAGTTCAAGACTGTGATTTTTATCACTCTGTAGACAGTGTGTCTCCTTGTAGGCAGTGGGCCTCTTTGTGAGCAGTGTGCTCGGGCAGTGAGCCCTTATTGGCATGTGCCATTCATTTTTCCTTATTCTTCTAACAGAGAATAATTCTTGGGTTAATCACCCCGTGGTTTTTCCCTTAACCGGGTTTTCCACGTCAAAATCTTGGTGTTCAATGTGTTGATGCTTATCTACTCTTGTGTTTATGTATTGTGCTTCCATGAATGATTATTTGATATGCTGCTAACTAACAACAGAGAATAAAGTGTTTAAAATAGAACAAGTTCTATACAACTGATTCACCCCCCCCTCTCAGTTGTATGCCCTAGATCCAACATATATCTCTCTCCTAGAGAGATACTCTCTCTCTTCTCTGAGAGTCATCTGGTAACTTGAAATCCTTTTTCACTTGTCACCAAACAATATGTGATCAGTGCATCATTATTCAATTAATTCAACTAATAAATCCAATCTCATAATACAAATATTAAATTAATAATAACATAATCATTCCCATGATTTCAATAAATGACATTCAATAAAAACCATGTTTTTCCCTTGTCATTAACCTAAACATCACAACAAATTTACTTATGTCCAAGTAAAAAGTAAAAGTAAAGCAAGAAAAAAATTGGGGATGTAATATTGGGGTTGCTTAATTCAAGTTCTCCAAATGCTTTAAGTATGTATAGATTTTCAATGTCTGAAGCACTATATCTATTATCTATTTCTCCCTCTATTTGTTTATCTATCTATCCTCCCTCTCTCCATCTCTAAAACCTTTTCAAAAAGTCCATTTTGTGCATATCCTACAATCATGAAATTCCATGAGACCATATTTCTTTGAGGTGTTCTATCAACATTTCATTTTCCTTGTCTATGCTTCCAAATTTTAAATACATGTCTCACAAGATTGTTGCAACTACAACATCTGACAAAATTCCTGTATCCTTGATTTTTTTATGGATATTCATACTCTATTCCAAAAATCTCATTTTGATAGGGAGGATACTGGCAAAGGTTGAGGAATTTTACTTTACATTAGCCAATTGCATTTGCTTGAAATTTTCTAAATCATTTTCAACAAATTCATTTTGTGCATATCCTGCAATCATGGAATTTCCATGAGACCACATTTCTTTGAGGCATTATGTCATGTGCCTTGTCTATGCTTCCACATTTTTCATTCATATCTCCTAGGGTAGTTGCAACTACAACATTTGACAAAATTCCCATATCCTTCATGCTTTGATGGATGGCCATACCCTATTCCAATGAGCCCATTTTAGCAGAGGCAGGAAGGATGCTAGAAAAGGTTGTGGAATTTGGCTTTACACCCACCAATTGCATTTTCTTGAAAGTTTTTAAAGTCTTTTCAAAAAATCCATTTTGTGCATATCTTGCAATCATTATATTCAATGAGATCACATCTCTTTGAGGTATTCTTCCGAATAGTTCATGTGCCTTTTCTATGCTTCCAAATTTTGCATTCGTGTCTCGTAGGGAAGTTGCAACTATAACATCTGACAAAATTTGCAAACCCTTGATGTTTTGATGGATGTTCATACCCTATTCCAAAGATCTCATTTTGGCACAAGTAGGGAGGGTACTGGAAAAGGTTGAGGAATTTGGCTTTACACCCGCCAATTGCATTTACTTGAAAGTTTCTAAAGCCTTTTCAACAAATCCATGTTGTGCATATCCTGCAATCATTGCATTCCCTGAGACTACAAGCCATGGAGGTATGCTTAGTATGTTGAATCTATTTGCATGTATGCTTAGTATGCTTAGTATGTGGGTATGCTTAGGAATTAGGAACAAATAGTAACACCATGATAAAATAAGCATGAGTATCTATAGAGAGAGAGAGAGGTGGATATTGAGAGATATAGAGAGGGATTCTTTATTCTTCACAAAATACAACTCCCTTGTATGTAGGAGAGAGAAAGTCTATTTTCATGTAAGAATGATAATTGTAACTACCACTATTGGCCTACCAACTAAAACTCTTTTACTCAATTCCATTCAACATTATTTTAAGTATCCCAAAGAATAATACTTCAAAAATCTCTCAACCACATACATGGGCATCCAAGTACCCATTCATGAGATATTAAAGACACATAGAAAATGCATACAATTGTAAGGCTATATTACGTAATCCTAATAGTAAATAGAGGAGGCCATTGCTTTAGACCTATAAAAAGTGTTAGAGACAAATATGTAGATATGTAATCCTATTTTGATTCCATGTGATTGTATCATGTTAAAATTACCTTTAAATGATTCCTTCAAATACATGTCCTAGACACATAATTGAAAGAATTTTAGGATGCACTGCTACTTATAAAAATAAAAATGTGTTGCTAAACAAGAGAAGAAAAGTTGTAGGATATGTAATTTTTTCTTCTACATTAGCGTGCATTATCTTTCTACTTAGAAAAATCATCCTAACTAGTATGAATGTAAATTTGAATTCTGAAATTTTTATATTAATTTTTTGGAAGTAACCAAATTAGGTTGATGGTGTTGCAAGACATAATTTTTTTATCAAAAGTTTATAAGAAAAAGATATATAAATCATAAATTACAATGGACTTGTTTACATCTCTAGAATGGAGGTTAAATAAAGGATTTTGAAGGTGAACATTGAGACAAAGAGTTATGTTGATAACTCTTAAGTTTGTAGACTTTATGTTGGGTTATGTCTCTAATGAATAGGGCTACACATCTTTGATTTTCATAATGAATAAGATCTTCCATAGAGCAATGATTTTTTTCTAAAAAGATATTAAAACATGCCACTAATCTCATAATACATTAGATACTAAAAAGCAAAATGCTGTTCTAATTTTCATTCATTATTATAGAGTCTACAAATGTACTATCTCTCAAGATAAAGGGTTGTGACTTTAGGCAAAGTTGATGAGAACATACTAATAAGTGGCCCAAAAGAAATTTCAAACCAAAACTAGGCCTAGTGTACTTGGAGGAATAATGTGTCCATTTTGTATATAGATATATTGCCTCAATTGATGTTGCATTCTTGCAAAATGCTCCTGTAATTTTACTTCATAATTGTAGAGTCTATAAATACAATATCTCTTGACAAAGTGTTCTAACTCCATGCAAATCTTGGCCCAAAAGAAATAACATATCCATCTTCTATGCTTCAATTAGTGTTGCATTCTTATTGAAACGAGTTCTTCTCATTCGTCCAAATTAATTTTTTTATAGGCTTTGCTGATCTAAAATCTTAGAATGCTTTTGCTCAACATAAACGTACATGGTCTATTACTAGTTATGCCAACTTAAAAAACTTAGGACTTTAAAAAACTTAAATTCCAACCCGCATGAATATGATCAAATCAAGGCCGCCACTAGTATTACAATCATTTCGTTACATGCATTAGAATTTCTTCAACAATTCATAGATAATGATAGGAGGCACTTTGTTGAATTAAGATAATCCTTTTGATTTAGGACTTACATGTATTCATTAAAAAATGCATCTTTGATTCATTGCAGAGTGTTGCAAACAAAATTACTCATTTCTTTTGGTGATTGAGCCAGCCAATTAGTACTAACTAGTTGAAAAGTAGCTGTTAAAGATGAGCCTGAGACTTCATTGCCAAAGCTATCCAATACATTGGTGCTACTGCTTGTTATGTTGGCAGCTGAATCTTCTGGCAATATTGTAAATGGGGAAGGAAGAAGCGCCATGGAAGAAGGATCTTCTCCTCTCATTGCATGGGTAACTGCTCCAACACCTAATGCAGAATATACTATTAGAGATCCAAATGCATCTGTGCAACTCTCCTACAGTACGAAGGCCTCTGTATTGGATGCCTACAAACTATAATTGAAATCATATGTTAAACACCATAAAACATGTGAACTAGATGATTGCAGCAATGGTTCAGATACTTATTGTCACATGATAAAGAGAAATGCAGTTCCTAAACTGTGGACTAGTTGCAATGTGTTTGATTTCTTGTATGGACTTTCCTTCCAAGGACACTTCCCACTTCACCAAAGAAATAAAACTCTTAAGTATTTGAATAAGAAGACTAAACTAGAATAACATGTAACATATAAATTACAGGAAAAATGTGTGGCCAATGTACACGTATAACCTTAGATCTCATTCGTTTGGCTCTTAGAAAATCAAATAATATTTGCAGAGAGACAGGAAGCCATAGTGAAGTTGCAGCACATATGATTAGCCTGTTGTGTATGTTGCTCATTCTTGTAGTGATTATAACACTATCATAGAATTGACTCGCAGTTGAGCAGAACTTTGATGCACTTATATCTTGATAGAAGCAACTGATCATTCTCTAGGCTATTTTCATAATATTTCTCCCTTCATCTGCATAAGGCTATACATTAATTTCATTTACTATTGCAGAAAAATTAACAGCTCCTAAAATTAAGAAGTTGCTTCTACTCTATTATAATGGACACTCACCTTCAAGTTAACTAAAATTGAACATAAACAATCGCTAACATTGCCTTTCAAGTGCAGCCAACCATCTCTATGCACTGAAGGCCATATCAATGCCTCCTCCTTTGGGCCTCACTGTGCTCCACCCATGTTAGCTACCACAAAATTGTATAAGTAGATTGACTTAGTAGTGAAATACATCCAAATAAAGGTAAGAAATTTTTGAGGTCGGCAAAAGAGTAGACACCAATCTAGGGATTTTTTAGTCTAAACTAAACAGTAACCTTTTACCACTCTTCTACACCCAGAAGTACCATAAACTCTGGAGAGGAAGGATCTATAAAGGAAAATAGAGAGAAACGATAGCATAGCCATTTTAGATTTGCTGTGCAAGCCTTGGACTGTCCATTCTAAAGTTGTTGAATAATACGACCTGATGGACGTTTAGAATGGAGGGTGGAATTGTGCTGAGAGAAATCTATAATAGCCCACACTCCCTCACTTAGCTGGTGGCAATAGCGAAAGAAAATAATCTCTCTTGTGGTACCCAAAGGAGAGGGAAGTTGTAACTCAGCATGCATTTGCTAAACCAAAACCAAAGAAAAAAGGAAAAAAAATGTTTGAGATCTCTCATTTCAAATAAACTCATCAAACTGTAATTCTACATGACCGCATACATACCAACTGAAGTAATCTACCTTTGTCAGGTGGTGAAAGCCCTGACGATATGATCTGGATGATCTTGGCTATTGTAACTATGCAGGGAAACATCTCCATCCATTTGTTATGTTAAGAGAGTAAACACCTTTATAATTATTATTTCTCAATGACATGGGTCTGTAGATTATTTCAAATAATAATAACTAAAATCTATCTTTGAAAGCCAGATGATAACAATAATATAAAATATTAGACAACTAAACGAATAAAACCAAATCATTAGGGTTGCCCCATTTTTTTCTCCTATCAATTGGCTCTCAACCAGTACCTAACTATCTTTAAAGAAAATCATGAATAAGAAAGGTGTCATAATGCATACCATGTCCATGAAGGCTTGGACTAGTTCGACTCCCACCATTTTAATAGTGGTGACTTCTGTGTGAAACTTGTCCTTCTGTTTCAGGTCCATGGCAAAAGGAGATGGTCTGTCTGTTAACCTAAAAAGATCTTTTGTGGGCATCATGGAGCAAAGATTTGCATCCATGGGTGCCATTTGAATGACTTCCTCGACAGCATGCATGGCAGCTTCTAATGCCCAAGTTTTGTCCATCGCCTCCAACTCCTCCACTGATCTCCAGTAGCTCGTGAAACAATGGCTAAAACCCTCTTGATCTACATCAACAAAAATTCTCTATTAGGGTTTAGAAAACAAAACAAAAAAATAACAAAACAAAGGCTGAAACCCTCTTGATCTGCATCAACAAAAATTCTCTATTAGGTTTTAGAAAACAAAACAAAAAAATAACAACTTTCGTACGTAAAATCCCTAATGAAAATTGTACCTCCTCCTTTAACCTAGAGTTCTCTGAAGTTAGAGTTTAGTTTTCAATTCTAAGCATTTAGTTCTCTGCACGAAGGTTGGCAACTTCTGAACGTTCCTTGAGAACCTACACAGTGTAAGAACAGGCCCAATAAACACCAAAAGACAGGGCAAACAGGGCAAAACATAACAGCAATGAACATATCAAACGCAAGGCAAAAATACATTACATCAGAAATATATTCATCTAACTTTCAATACATTACATCTAAAATGCTGTGTCTAGCAGCTATCCAGATGCTATATCTAATAGCAATCTGAATGTTGTATCCAACAACCATCCAGAAGCTCTCTACAATAGCTCTCTCCAATCACATATATATGGCTATAGAACCTTTGAATCCTGGAAGCTTCTAGCTTTCTAGAAAACTCTTGAACCTAGAATGTTCTTTTCTAGAACATGTCTTAGAATATTCTTTTCTAGAACAGCTCCAGGAATGTTCTAGCTTGTGGAAAGCTCTAGAAACATTCTATCATTTTCTAGACAATCTTAATCCTTAACATCCCCCCTTAAGATTGGCTAGAATAATACAAAGAGAATACAACGGAGAGGGGAAATACAAACGAGAGGGGAACATTATACTACTATCCCCCCTTAATGTTCACCTCTAACATTCCAAGCATTCTTCTATCATATTCTTTTTTCATGGCTTGCTTCTATTCTTTCTTCCCTCTAGCTTGCTCATATGATATTGAATCTTTGAGCCTTCAACACTCGTTATCTTCTATCTAGCTGAAAAGTCATCTTCATCATCACAACCAATAATACCTCTAACTTGTTCTAACTTGCATTTTCAGCAATATAATAGCCATGTGAACAAAAGTAACTCTAGTAATATACCAGCCATGTAAACAAATCACTCCAGCAATGTATATGCCCTGCAAGCAAATCACTCTAGCAACACATTTGCCCTGCAAAACAAGTCATTCTAGCAATATTTCTTGCTGAACCTCTAGCTGAATCTAGCTAAACCTCTAGATGAACCTGGAAAACATTCCAGCTGAACCTCTAGCTGAATCTAGCTAAACCTCTAGCTAAACTTGGAAAATATTCCAGCTGAACCTCTAGCTAAACATGGTTGAATCTCTAGCTAAACTAGGAAAACACTCTAGCTGAACCTGGCTGAAACTCTAGCTGAATCTTTTTTTCCAACAACCCCCTTAGCGTTACCCAAGGGGATTCTAACCCATAACCCACTCTGATACCATGTAAGAACAAGCCTAATAAACACCAAAAGATAGGGCAAACAGGGCAAAACATAACAGTAATGAACATATCAAACACAAGGCAAAATAGAGTTAGATAACTCAAAAATATATTCATCTAACTTTCAATACATTACATCTAAAATGCTGTGTCTAGCAGCTATCCAGATGTTATATCTAATAGCAATCTGAATGCTGTATCCAACAACCATCCAGAGGCTCTCTACAACAGCTCTCTCCAATCACATATATATAGCTATAGAACCTTTGAAACTTGGAAGCTTCTAGCTTTCTAGAAAACTCTTGAACCTAGAATGTTCTTTTCTAGAACATGTCTTCGAATATTCTTTTCTAGAACAGCTCTAGGAATGTTCTAGCTTGTGGAAAGCTCTAGAAACATTCTATCATTTTCTAGACAATCTTAATCCTTAACACACAGCAACAGAAACAAACCTGCTTAAACTACAAACTAGTCAATGCAGTCAGACACCCAAAAAAAACTGATATAAATAGAAGCAAGATCTAACCTTCATCTGGGAATGCTGATTTTGGAACCAATGTAGGACCTTGATGGGCAGAAGACCCAATTTGGCACTAAGCTCCTGCCACTCCTTATTTTTTTGGGTGCAGGCACACCTTGAACATACTGTATATTGAGGAGAAAAATGACATTAGCAGCCAACCCAACAATCAACATGGATATCATTACTTGTAAAGAGATGCAGAAAAATAGTTAATGCTTACTCCTCCATCTCTTGAATTTGTGCACCAGTAAGGCGCTGCAGCCTTCCTGACCTTGTGGGTTGCTGCTCGTTGGTAACCTGGCTCTTGTGGTCTTACATGAAATTTGATTATTTTTCTCACAACTGGATTACAAGGAAATACTTCTCACCTCCCTTCACTTATAGTTGTTCCTACCATTCATTTTATAGCCTTCAATGCTATCACTGTACATCATCTCACAAGCATTATTTTAAGTTGGAATGACTATTGTCACTATCATTATTAATTATTGAAGCATCTCATTTACATGTAGAGAAAACTTAGTAAAGGAATGTAAGATACTAGAATTTTTTGTTCAGCCATTTAAAAAGAATTGAAGTCCCACATATTAATTTCATATTAGATGTTATTGCATCATGACCATAATAGCTTTCAAAAATCACACTTTCAAAAAAAATTTAATTCTACCTTACATGCATGCTTTAGTAAAATTCTCAAGAAATATTCCCTTCCTATAAATATAGCTATAATAAATCTCAAAAATAAAATTAGGTTGTCACCTACTGGACCATGATAGCCCCCAAAAATCACAATTTACCAAAAAGAAAATTTAATTCTTGGCTAAAGACATGCTTTAGTACAACTTTCAAGAAATATTTCCTTCCTATTACTATGGCTATAATAAATCTCAAGAAAAAAGGTCGGTGGACTATCTTAGTAGTACAACTACAAAAAAAAAGGTAATTCTTACCATTCCTATAAACTGGCATACCTGTATTTAGAAAAATTTATGTAAAGATGTGGAGAGTTATCATTCTCAAGGCAGCTTGAGAATGATAACTCTCAGCATATGTATGTGTGTGTATGTATGTATGTATGTGTGTATGTATGTATGTATGTGTGTATGTATGTATATGTGTGTATATGTGTAGACACCCAAAATTGACCATGTCCTAACAACACGTCCAACACCACATTCAACATCTTCCACCCTAGGAGTACCCTTAAAATACCCCCTTCCATTAGTCAATTAATTAAATAAATTACATATTATTTAATTAATAATTTATTTAATTAATCAAAATTATCCCTTTCACCAAATTAATTAAATAAATTATAATTATTTATTTAAATAATTTAAATCCTTTTCCCTCTTCATGAAATTAATTAATTAAATTATATTTATTTAATTAATTCTAAAGTCCCGCATCATATCTCATTAATTAATTAAATAATTTCATTATTTGATTAATTAAGATTAAAATTCTAGTTTCCATTTTGATATTCCACTTGTCATGATTAGGTCGACCCTCATCCACTTGCCCCAAATAATAAATTAAAAAATCCAAAAAGAGTCACATGTCCAACTAATGTTAGTTATCTAGATTCATTGAACCTGGACACTAGCATAAAACTCAAACTAACTTTACATCTCCACAACTCATTTCCATACTACATCTTTTAATCCTAGCCATTCACATAAGGATAAGCCCTAGAAGCCTCTATCCTTTCCCCGATTCCTCTCATTCAATCCTATCCATCCATTTATCTTTAATCCTAGTCATTCACATGAGGACAACTTCTAGAAGCCTCTATCCTTGCCCTAATTCCTCTCACTCAATCCTATGCATCCATTTATATTTAATCTCAACTATTCACATAAGGATATGGCCTAGAAGCCTCCATTTTTCCCCTAATGTTGTCTAATTCAATCCTAGCCATCCATCTCTAATCAAATCTTATCCATCTATCATATCATCCAAAAATCTATAAATCAATCCTCAATCAAGCCATAAAATCAAGAGCTTTTAAGGTAATGTTATGCTATTAAAGTGAGCAAGCAACAAGCAAGCTTATCATCAAGCAATCATTGAAGCACAACCACGATTTACATGGTTCAAGAAGAGTGAGTTTGGTAATATTTTCTTATGTTTTAATTTGGTTATGCTAACCCTTCACTCAACGTAAGGTGATTTTGAGCATGAAACAGGAGTTTTCATCTTATGATTTGTTTCTAATTTTTGCTTCCTATTTTAGCACACAAAATTTGTATATATACATACATACATATGTGTATATATGTATATGTATGTGTATGTTTATATGTATGTGTATGTGTATATGTATATGTATGTGTATATGTATATGTATATGTATATGTATATGTCTATGTATATGTATATGTATGCATCTTTACATATACATACCAACATACATACATACATACATGAGACTACATAAGAGTTTGATTCATAGACACTTGGAGGTTGAATTATTTGGTATCCTTGTTTCTCTACCTAAATTTATTGATACACAATATTTGGAAAACAAATTATTTTCTATCCTAACCTATTCACTTGGATTGTTATGAGTTTATTGATATCTTTGAAAATTGTAGAGTAAAATCACATCATCTAAAAAATATATCTAAGCTAATAAATTGAATAAGAGTAACAACATTTCAATTACCCTAGTTAAAAGAGATGAGTTTAGATAGGAACAAAAAATATTTTTAAATTGACAAAGATAGAAAGATGCTCTTAGCCCTCCATGTGAAGCGGAATTTTTTGTTGTAATGATAGAAGGAAAAAATAGAACCATAGACCATGTTTTCTCTACCCTTATTTTTGTAAAGAATTATATCCTTTTGTGTCCTCCTATCTATTATGTGGAAAATGGGATCTAAGCTAATTAATACTCTTAACCTAAGTCAATCCTTTTCCACATAGCATTGGAACACAAGACTTGGAAGACATGGTGCTTGGCTATCATCCACAAGGGAGAGCTAAGTTGTTTAGGGCTCTATTCCTTTTTTGTAAATAGAGGATTGATCACTAATGAATTGATATGAAGATATGTAATAAAAAACCCTAATTGATACATCTGACAAAAATATACAAATGACTGCGATAGAGATGAAAAATGGAAACAAAACAAAGAAACAAATGTTAGACAAAACCTATGATAGAAAGTAGGAGAAAATTTGAGGGGACCTGAGAGCTAGGGTGACCTTGTCCTAGAGTTTTTGGGTTGATTTTCTTCTGACAAATGATTCATGTACCCATTCTCTGATTCCTTTTATTGCCCTATGAGAAACTTCTAGATGTGATCTGCACATACACAAAGAGAGGAAAATTGGTTTTGGCTATATAAGAGTTTGCCTTAGTCAAACCCTTGTTTTAGTATTCCTACCTCACAGATAGCTAGATTAGAGAAGATCAAATAGTGTGTGATCCTAACCTTATGTGCATATAAGATTGTAAATGAGTAGAAAACCAAAGGATTGATAAAAAAACCCCAAACCTATATGACTCAAGCATATAGAATGATCAACTCAAGAGAAGTGTCTCACTCAAGGAAATACTAACCTTCAACTCAAGGAAGGTAGATAAATCTAAATTCTATGGAATAAGAAGATGTTGCAACCATATCTAATTGCAATGATGTAGGTACTCAAGACAAACTCAAGTTGGTGGTTCTAACCCTTCATGCAAGACGGAACAAGATAGACTCAAGATCTTGCCTCCAAATTGACCATAATCCTTACCAAGAGTGTGTAGATGAATATTCCAACAAACAAATAAACCTGCAATAATTTATAAGTCTGCAATAATACTGAGATAGAAAATAGTTCTCTAGATTCTTTAAAATGTTTTCAACGTCTTGTTTAAATATGAATCTCAAGGAGGGAAAATATTCAAATATTAGAGGCCAATACAGCACAGGATAAAAATATCAAGATCGAGGTCACATCACACAAGACAAAGCTGACACCATCAAAACATTTAAAACTCTGCATGATATGGGAGGACACTAGTGTCTGGGCATTAGGGTCCTAGATAAATCACTGTGGGAATTCAATATCACCAAGATCTTAACACTGCCCTATGTTCTAGCATTTGATCAATGGTAACAGTTTAGTAAAGTTTAGGAAGATTTAGGAGGGTTTAGTAAAGTTTAGGAAGATTTAGGAGAGTTTAGGAAAGTTTAGGAATGTGGGGCACTTCTCTCAAGTCATGGGTAAGGCCAAGGCTAGAAATTGGTCCAAAAAGTGGACTCATGAAATAGACACCAAGGTAGGTGTTAAATAGAATGTGAAATTGTGCTTGCACTAACAAATAGCACAATTTATGATGGTACATTTAGCCCCTAATTTAGCGGTCATATGACATTGTTCATAAGAAAGCTAAAGTATAGGAAAGAAAATAAGCATGTAAAGGATATCCAAAAGGATACTATAGAGGACGTAGAATGCTATCAATTGAGAGAATGGAGCCCCCAATCATGAACCTACAAAGCCATAGTGTTAGGGATTGCATAAGGCAAAACACTTTGTTAGGGAAAGTGAAAACCATCCTGTAGATAAAAAGATGTATTACTATGGAAAAACTTCTAAGAGGAATGAGAGTGTGATCTAGAGTGAGATTCACAAGTAGATATATGCCCCTTATTTTTGCTTTCTTATATGGAGGTAGAAATAGGGTGATGCTATCTCTACTACAAGTTTTTAGGGTTTTGATAAATATTCCTTAATTAGGCTTATTTGATAAAATAACACCGAGATGAAAGGAATATGATGAGAAAGAGGGTAGAACTAGGATTCTAGTACAACAAACTATATGAAAATTGAAGTTTTCTAGCTCAATATGTGAAGGTTTGAATGAAGAATATTTGAATAGAATGGTAGGATGTTATGGTGTTTTTCTATAAATAGTACAATGGTTTTCATGACTTACCATCTCATTTGTCTTTTACATTTTTAAAGATTTTGGAGGATCTCGAGAGATCATGAGAGTGATGATGCCACGCAGATGACATTATCAATCTCCCAAGTTGGATGAGCTAAGGGATCGCATAGCACAAGGCATATAGTCATGCTAGGTGAGCCCAAGCTTTTGATTCACGCTTATGATTTTTTTATTTCCATGTCAATTTGAAGGATTATGTACCAAACTAGGCCCTGAGGGGTGCTAGTTTCCTCCTAGAGTGCCAAATTCCTGCCAGGGCGCTAGGGTCCTCATAGGGCACTAGTGTCTAGTCAATATGCTAGTGCGTTGTGAAAT
The DNA here is from genome assembly GCA_027924645.1 of Cunninghamia lanceolata. Taxonomy (NCBI): domain Eukaryota; kingdom Viridiplantae; phylum Streptophyta; class Pinopsida; order Cupressales; family Cupressaceae; genus Cunninghamia; species Cunninghamia lanceolata. Next base: position 2,656,371 of record BSBN01001110.1, read on the forward strand.
TTTGCTAGAATTTTGAAGTTTGAACTTTATTTGAAATGTATTTTGTGTGAGAATGATAGAATATGGTTTGGTGTTGATTCATAGGTACCCCTAGCTATGTGTGATCATTCAAGCAGTCACTTATACACATTGCTATGTGGTCATGCCAAGACACTTTTTGGCATAGAGGTTGGTCAGCTTAGATATGTTGGATTATATTGGGTGTACACGATACCCATTTTTAGATATCATGATATGATGTTGATGGCACTCATGGAGCTATGGGATGCATGCACCTCTACCTTCCATCTTCTGATGAGAGAGATGACAGTCACACTGGAGGATGTGTACCAAATCCTATGGCTACTTGTGAGAGGCAAGACCATGAGTATTGATAATTATCAATTGGAGGAGAACATTCAAGCAATCTAGATGTATTGTCTCAACCACATTATGCCCTCAAACACCATAGGGTGGATTCATATATCTTGGTTAGAGTAGAGTGTTGTAGTCACACCAGTTTTACATTACATCTTGATCACTACCATCACACTCGTGGTTACACAAGATGGACATGGCTCTCACCTTCAAGTAGGCCCTATACATACTATTAGAGTAATGGAGGAGTATCTAGGAGAGTATACTCCTGGGAATGGAATATTTTAGCCCACTTATACCATGATTTAGGCAATATGTGCATTATGAGGCACATAGCTTGATAACTTGCACACTTCTCCAAGTGTGGGCATTCAAGCGTATCACATGCATGAGGTCAGTGAGGTTCCTAATATAGCTTATCTAGACACTTCCATGAGCACATGCCTATGCATTGAGGAGGGAGTGGAGGTGTGGTGATTTATTGTATTGGAGAGTGAGAGTTGATAGATTGGAGTGTGATGATATCATGTAAAGACCATATAGAGGTTGTGGAGCATGGCTGGGTGAGATTCGATAGCTAGTGAGGATGTAACATGATCAGCTTCTAGCTAGTCACTTTGATCACATCTTCGTGCCTTTATACTATGATTGAGTGATGAGGAAGTTCAGACATGTGTAAAGAGTTCCTACCATTCAACTAACCTATGTACGTTTAGCTCATAGTGCAATGAGGCCTAGAGATGAGGCTTGACCCACTGGTATTGATGTTGCATTGAGTGATCTAGATGATGAGGGATAGGATGGAGTGACCATGTTTGACATCATTGATGTGGGTGTGAGCCTAACATACACATCTTGGTGGTGTACTTTTTTTCTTGCTCCTATATTTCTATTAGACTTTTTGTCCTGCTCAAACGGATGAGTTAGGAAAGGAGGAGAGGGATAGAGAGAGATGATGATTGTGGTGATATTGATGAGGAAGAGGAGGCTCATCTAGTGTCAACAGTAGGAGGGAGATGGTGCCAGTGAGAGGAAGATGATGCTGTCGCTGAGAGGAGAGCTAGGGCTTAACCTTATGCATCATGGGCGCTACCTACTGTATGTGGAGTACGGAGTTCACATGAGCACGGGGAGTCAAGTAGTGCTAGTTCTATGGTACCTCCAACAATGCTAGTGACTAGAGACTTAGTATCCATTGGCTTTTTAGTTGACTATGACTAGAAAGTCAATGATCTAGATGAGAGAGTTACATGATGTTTTGATTTTAGATTAAGTAAAATAGTAGATGTTGATATTGAATTATTTTGATATACATAATGATATTTTTCATACAAACTTTTTTTCTATCTTGCAGTTGGTACATGAGCATGGTCTGATTGAGTCCATCAAGTCATAGCAGAGGTGGTACCTACCGTGCATACTTAGCAGCCAGTGTGGGCCATCTATAGGCCATAAAAGACTATAGGATGACATGTAGATGTATTTGAGCCTATTGTACAACTAAGAGTAGCTTACAAGAAGGCCATTCTAAGAGCATCAAGTATTGATGTGCCATGAGAGTCCTTTGAGATAGAGTGAGACTAGGCAATCCAAAGGGTGTCAAGTGTTGAGGTGGCACGAGATACCTTCGAGATATAGCTAGGTTAGACTCTAGTGGAGGTTCATTCATTTAGGGTAGGAGTAACACCAGTGATGGACCATCTGCTTGTGCAAGAGCTATGAACTGAGAGAGATTGACTACAATAGTTGTATTCAGATGCTCAGGTGGAGGCAGTGGAGCTCAGAGGGCATGTTTGGGGCCTGCAAACATAGAGTACATTTAGGAGTCACTCATAGTCTGTAGAATCACACAAACATCCATCTATAACACAACCACATCTGTGTCTCAAGGACTCATGTAACCATGGTCCTATAGATTGATGAAACTTGTTGTTGATGCATGATTGTGACACCACATTTTGTTTTCGTGGTGACCATGTATTAAACTTTTTTTTTTGTGTGTACACACAAACACACACACACACATATTTACAAAGTACATGTATCAATTATATAATTGTTGTATTTATTAGACAATCTCATTAGGTTGTTTATATAGATCACAATTGTAGTTGTCACATACATGTTAATTCACCATATTTAATTAAATCTTTGTCAAATTTTATTCAATAATCATAGAATTGTTTCAATAAGTTCACAAAAGACGTCTAATTAAACCATTATCATCATCATATAGATACAATAACATAAACCGAAATGCAAATATCATCATCATCATCATCATCATCATCATGTGACAACTACAATTGTGATCTTTATAAACAACCTAATGAGAGTGTCTAATAAATACAACAATGATATAATTGATACATGTACTTTGTAAAATGTTGTTCTAATCATGTGATCTAATTAAACAAGATTATGAAATTTTTTAACTAATTACAACCATGATTATCTAGCACATACACATGTTAAATTAAATACAGTTGTGATCTAATTAAATAATGTAATAATATTGTTTAATAATTTGCTACAATGATGTAATTAACATAGTGGATGAATTAGCTAAATGTATGCTATCAACTAATTTTCAAGATTAAGAAAACTATTCTAAGAATTCAAGATAATTACACATTTATCATGGATGAAGAAATCATATATCAAATAGATAAGCAAAATTATCTATCTAACATGATGTGCTTTAAATAAATGCTAGTGTAACATTTAGAAATGAAATGATGTAATATAAATTTCTTAAAATATGATTAAGCATAGTATCTACGTAAGTGAATAGTGTTGATGGGTTCTTTGATAGGTGTACCATTCATTGTAAATAATTTGCATGCATTTGATCCATAGACTTTAATGATGATGTAAAGTCCCAACCAATTCAAGTTGAAATTCCTTTTTTCACTTTGAGAAGCATTTATATTGCATTGATTTTTGTAAAGCACCAAATCACTAACCTAGAATGACAGATGGATAACATGTTCATTGTGGCAATGTTAGACATACTTTTGATAAGCTTGGAGATGTTCGAGAGTAAACAAAAAGAGTAAAACCAACCTGATATAACAATGAGGGCAACTAGGAAGGATTCAAAGATGCAAATTTGTCAAATAGAGTCACCAACAACCGCAATCAAACTCGCATATAGGCCACCAGGGTTTTGCAGCTCAGACCTCAAGAAACACAATTGATCAAAATGAAAATAATGAGAAAATAAACATAAAACTGAATGAAAAGGCTTCCCACATGTGTGTGGGAGAACTACATTTAATGTAGGTCCGAGAGTAGTTAGGGTTGGGTCATATCCTACATCGTCGGAGCCCGCCTTTTGGTCATGTCGAAAGGTTAATCTCTAAAATTTTGACAAGGGTGACACTCTACCCCACACTATAATCCTCAGAGTTAGGATGTTGGGGATGTTTCTATAGTCATGCAAAAATGAACAACCACGTCAAGCTGACAGGTGCTCGTAGTGCAAGATTGAGCTTTCGGGGATGATTCTACTATCACACCAAGACAACAAATCCTAAAAGTCTGACAAAGCTCAGTCACATCTAAAGGAAATAACAAGTAAAAAAACTCAAGTCAAAAGGGGCCCCCTTCTTTGCCTTGGCCATAAAATGGGGTGTGTTGGGAAAGGTCACAATAGATAGGCCAATGGTTTCATAAATATGATTATAGCATCTCATCCCTACCTAGGGTGGTCTCAGATGACTCACTAATTGTCATCCATGCTAACTTAAGAGGTACCAAGAGATGATTCCCTTTTAGATTCAAAATAATGTGGCTGTTACATGTAGATATCAAGGCCAATATTAAGGAGTGTAGGGATCCACCATGTATAGAGTTATGTGCAAGCTAAGAAACATCAAGACGTAGATTGAAAATGGAATAAAGATTCTTTTAGGAATATTTTTAAATAGAAAGAGGAAGCTACTCAAAAGTTGTTTGAACTACAATAACATATCTAATCCTTGGGAATCATTTGCAAGGAAGCTTAGGAGGAAGAATGTCTTTTGGTAGATATTCACTCCCTTATTAAAAATGAAGAGATGTACTAGAGGTAAAGATCAAGATTGGTTTGGTTAAAGCAAGAAGATGACAACATAAAGTTTTCCATATGATTGCCCTGAAGCACAAAACAACTAACAAAATCAAATAAATTAGGGAAGATAGGGATCTTTTCTCTAAAGATGCCATAATGGATAAAGTTGTTCAATATTTCATGAATATCCTTACAAAAGATAGTGCTCCCTCCTTTTTGGAAGAAGAGATTCTTGAGGTTATCCTCAGGTTAACTGAGAAGAAAGATGCTGCTGCTATGTTATCCCCAATCACCATGGATGTGATTAGAGGGATGGTTTTTTCTTTTAAGGTTTATAATGTGCTTTGTTTGGATGGCTTTCCCCATTTTTATTTCTAATTATTTTAGGATATTCTAGTAGAGGAAATTAACAAGGTTGTTCAAAACTTCCTCACCTAGGGGAAACTCCTTAGGGAGCTTAATACTACATTTCTAGTGTTGATTCCTAAGAAGAAGGGGGCTATAGAGTGTTATGATTTTAGGTCCATCAACTTATGTAATTAATTGTATAAAATATTTTTAGATACTCTATCCCTTAGGCTCCAAACTATTCTACTTTCTATCATCTCACCTCAATAGAGTGGAATTGTGAAAAACTAACAAATCTTGGATTCCATAGTGATAGTGCACATAATCTTACATTCCATGGATAAGAGTTGGAAATCAGCCTTTATCCTTATGCTATAACTTATGAAGACCTATGATAATGTCTCTTGGAGATTTTTAGGTAGGATTCTCAAAATATTTGGTTTTGGAAGGAATTTCATTAATGTAATCACCAAATGCATTTCTATGCTTATATTCTTAATGATTGTCAATGTCTCTATAGCTAGTTTCTCCGATGCCTCTAGATTCTTTTTGGGTTTCCTTGGTATAATGGTTCTAAAGAAAGATGGCAGGGTGGAAAGGACCATTGTTTTCTTTGGTGAGAAAAGTTCAATTAGTGATGGCTTCACTCTAGAACTTATTGGTGTATTATATGTCCTTGCTGAAAATATTTTCTAAGTATGTGGAAAAGATTGAGTAGATCCAAAGGCATTTCCTATGGTCTAGTTTCAAAGAGAACAAAATAATTCCTCTTGTTATGTGGGATCAAGACTTCCTTTCCAAGTTTGTTGAAGGAATAAGTATAAGTAAGTTGAAGCTTTTCAATAAGGTGCTCAATGCCAAACTTGCATGGAGGAATATATAGAAGAAAATGAATGGAATATGATCATTAAAAAAATATTCCAAGTAAGTACCCAAATCCATTCTTTGAAGTCACGAGCACCCCTCTAGATCTAACATATGGATAAATATTTATTCTTCAAAGGAGATTCTAATAAAGCAAGCTAAATGGAAGTTAGGTGCTAGAAATAATATCAGATTTTGGGATGATTGTTGTATCTTAGATAGAACTTTGGGATTGAGGAATGAGTTGGAGGCCCTTATGATATATTACAAATGGATAGTTGGGGAGTTTGTTTCTGATTATATCATTGTGATCAATGGGATTAAGGGGTGGAGTAATCTGAGAGTTTTTCCCCTCTCCTAGGCTACATTTTTTTCTACCCCTCTCTTGATAGGTCTTCTTGGTTTCCATTTCCCATGTTAGATAGGTATGGGCTCTTTGGTGCTAGCTCCATCCCCTTTTGGTCTATTTTTAGCTTCATCTTGTTTTTCTATTGTGGCCTCCTCTTTTGTGACTATGTCCTCCTCTCTTTGGAACAAGGACTTTCTTCCTAGAATCAATTGATTCCTCTAGGTTGCTACTTTGGAGAAAATACTCACTATTGATAAACTAGTTAGGCATGGCTTTTCCATTCCCAATTGGTGTATTTTATTCCTTTATAATGCTAAATCAACCCCTCACATCTTTCTGGGGTGTTGGTTGTAACATCCATGTTCTAAAACAAATAGTAAAACCATAATTTTACCATAGAGTAACTCAACAAGGTAAATAAAATAAGATAGAGAATAATTTTTTATTTTATTCAACTAATATCAACTAACTACAATTACAAGATTTCTTCTACCAAAATACAATAACCATATTGTCTTTCTCATTTACAATGTTTACAAATGTAATTCTATTACATGTACAAATTTGGATTAAGTATTGCATCTGAATATCCAACATCTTTATGACAAGTTCTAGCATGTTTCCTACTTGGAGAGAGAGAACATCTTTCCAGTGATTTACCTCCAACCACAGACCAGTGCTCTCCCACACATCTTCCACATAGGAAGTGGCCCTACCCTTCACAAGGAATATAGACCATAGGTGACCAAAGGTTATTTGCCTTTCCTGAGTACATAATGTTGTATTCTACTCAACTCTATCAACCATACAACTCTAGATACCCTCTAGCTAAGTATGATTTCTGATAGGATGAGCAATCCAAATATAGTGAACTGACAATGCATGCAGAAAATAAATCCATTACTTTGGCCAAAGTTTTTAATATCAATATCATTCATATGAACATAGTCATTGTGTTCACCCACCCCTACTTGACTTGAATAATGTCATATTCTTGTAGTTATTCACCCTGACTATCTTTACATAATTGGTTTAATCATCATGTCCTAATAATAGTCTACTTAGACTTAGATAAGTCTGAATGACATAAACCTTCATTTGGTTCCTAATCGACTCCAGGGTTTTAAAAACACCCTTGAATAATACAATACTTCTACATTTATCATATCTCATTAAAGATTATAATAGACCTTTGGTTTAACACAACCATAAATAGGTTTACAATAAATCTTGCTAAGGTATTATCTTCTAGTCAACAAGAATATGAATACCTATTCAATTAAACCCTACGTGATGCCATTGATCATCACTATGTAAATATACTCATATATGCTTTTACACAAAGTTATTTATATATAGACATAGTCTATTACTACAAATTGGTTTACTATAGTGCTGAAATCATCATGATTCTAGTATAGACATGAGAATATCTTTGACACTTTATCCTGTTCATCTAACTATCCTTAGTTTTTCTATCATTCCAAAAGGTTACCCCATATTCACCATAGATCACCAAGAATCTAGGTTCTTTGAATAAGATATCGTTTAGACAATGCACGGAAATGAAAACAAGATTGGTTTCAAATAAAATTGACATCATTAAATACTCTATTCCATATTACTCTTGGTTGGTGAGTTTATTAAATGAACACCTTTACACTAATCTCATTGATAGATTAATACATATTTTTCCTATGATAAACATAGTCGACTTATTTCTAAAAGATTTCTCTTTTCAACTAAGCAACTGGTTTTCTAAACATTAGAAGACTATAACCATTTCCATTAAAGAAAGTTCATATATATATCCTGAACAATAGAAGGGTCTACCTATCAGTTAAAGATAGATGCAATATAAACTCACTATGATTATTCAAAACCAATTTCATTGCAAGATCTTGCATCAGCCTTTTCAAGATAAACAAAGCTTCTTGGTTATACTAAAACTCCCATACACCATTGACTCAGACAAAGAAGTCACAACGATAGTATTCAAGTTGACACAGTCAGCTTATCACATTGCATAGTTTAACGATTGTCCATAAAAAACATTCATTATGATTATCTTTGTCTTATAAAACATGACATGCAATAATATCTACTTGACAATGTCAACTTACAAAGGTGAATGGGCCAGTGGTAAGCTTCTATGTTCATCCCAGATGACCATGTTCTTACTTAACGTTTACTAGCTTCCTCATTGCTGACTATGAATTTCTTTCTACTCCCTAACTAGAGCCTTCAAACAAAACATAAGCACTTCCCAGATATGCCATCGACTATCCAATCCGTGGCTTTAAGCTATCAAAATAGACTCATAATGAGTCATCCTATCTATTCGCTCCCACTCTAAGAAGTTCTAAAAACTCATTAAATTCCAACGGTAATGCTAAATAGCTCGACTCCAAACACAACTATATATGTGTAAACACTGACAAGTGTTGATGATGAAAACATCATTTAAGGAGATTAGCAATGGTGGTTGAGTTATCCATCGCTCCTCCTATAAGAGGCCACCAACTCTTAAAACTAACTTAAGCAATCAATTACTCTTAATGAGTAAATTTGATCCATCAAGCTTTTAACATTAAAGGCATTCCTCAATAGATGCCTATGGCTACTCAACTTGAAACCATACTAATATATCATGAGGTTTTTCCTCATTCGACTCATATATATATTTGATTAACTCAAATATTATTTACATATTATTATCTCTATTTGATTTTATGATTTAATCAATAAGAGAATAATACTAAAAAAAAGTTATGGATAACGTGATTGAGTTGAGCTAGTTTCCTCATCATGATCCATCGACAAAGAATGTCATCTTAACTTGACGATAAAGTCTTAATGTTAAGAATTTGTTAAAACACTTCAAGCGACTTAGTAATAATATGACAACCTTTTTATGGAATAATGTCATAATATTTACGTTAAATGTAAATAGGCATAAATCAAACTTAACGACGTCGTTAATGTTATTAATGACTAAGATGACTTAATATGACTTAGAGAGATTGTAAAACAATATCGACTACCTATCGATTAGGTTCAAAAGTGAACTGACAAGACAAGTCTTACCTCTTACAACACATTGGTTCACATTTTTGTTAAAAACTTATAACTCGGTTTGGCAAATAAACCACTCATATCCTGAGGTCTATATCTCTCTCCTAGAGAGATACTCTCTCTCTTCTCTGAGAATCATCTGGTAACTTGAAATTTTGTTTCACTTGTCACTAAACAATATGTGATCAGTGCATCATTATTCAATTAATTCAACTAATAAATCAAATCTGATAATACAAATATTAAATTAATAATAACATAATCATTCCCATGATTTGAATAAATGACATTCAATAAAAACCATGTTTTTCCCTTTTCATTAACCTAAACATCACAACAAATTTACTTATGTCCAAGTAAAAAGTAAAAGTAAAGCAAGACAAAAATTGGGGATGTAACATTGGGGTTGCTTAATTCAAGTTCTCCAAATGCTTTAAGTATGTATAGATTTTCAATGTCTGAAGCACTATATCTATTATCTATTTCTCCCTTTGTTTGTTTATCTATCTATCCTCCCTCTCTCCATCTCTAAAGCCTTTTCAAAAAGTCCATTTTGTGCATATCCTACAATCATGGAATTCCATGAGACCATATTTCTTCGAAGTGTTCTATCAAATGTTTCATTTTCCTTGTCTATGCTTCCAAATTTTACATACATGTCTCACAGGGTTGTTGCAACTACAACATCTAACAAAATTCCCATATCCTTGATGTTTTGATGGATATCCATACTCTATTCCAAAAATCTCATATTGGTAGGGAGTATACTGGCAAAGTTTGAGGTATTTTGCTTTACAATAGCCAATTGCATTTGCTTGAAAGTTTCTAAATCATTTTCAACAAATTCATTTTGTGCATATCCTGCAATCATGGAATTTCTATGAGACACATTTCTTTGAGGCATTATGTCATGTGCCTTGTCTATGCTTCCACATTTTTCATTCATATCTCCTACGGTAGTTGCAACTACATCATCTGACAAAATTCCCATATCCTTCATGCTTTGATGGATGATCATACCCTATTCCAAAGATCCCATTTTGGCACAGGTAGGAAGGATGCTAGAAAAGGTTGTGGAATTTGGCTTTACACCCACCAATTGCATTTTCTTGAAAGTTTTTAAAGCCTTTTCAAAAAATCCATTTTTGTGCATATCTTGCAATCATTATATTCAATGAGATCACATTTTTTTGAGGCATTCTTCCAAAAAGTTCATGTGCCTTTTCTATGCTTCCAAATTTTGCATTCGTGTCTCATAGGGAAGTTGCAACTATAACATCTAACAAAATTTGCAAACCCTTGATGTTTTGATGGATGTCCATACCCTATTCCAAAGATCTTATTTTGGCACAAGTAGGGAGGGTATTGGAAGAGGTTGAGGAATTTGGCTTTACACCCACTAATTGCATTTACATGAAAGTTTTTAAAGCCTTTTCAACAAATCCATGTTACAGTCCATATCCTACAATCATTGCATTCCCTGAGACTACAAGCCATGGAGGTATGCTTAGTATGCTTAGTATGTGGGTATGCTTAGGAATTAGGAACAAATAGTAACACCATGATAAAATGAGCATGAGTATCTATAGAGAGAGAGAGAGGTGGATATTGAGAGATATAGAGAGAGGGATTCTTTATTCTTCACAAAATACAAATCCCTTGTATGTAGGAGAGAGAAAGTCTATTTTCATGTAAGAATGATAATTGTAACTCCTACTATTGGCCTACCAATTGAAACTCCCTTACTCAATGCCATTCAACATTATTTGAAGTATCCCAAAGAATAATACTTAAATAATCTCTCAACCACATACATGGGCATCCAAGTACCTATTCATGAGATACATAGAAAATGCATACAATTGTAAGGCTATATTACGTAATCCTAATAGTAAATAGAGGAGGCCATTGCTTTAGACCTATAAAAAGTGTTAGAGACAAATATGTAGATATGTAATCCTATTTTGATTCCATGTGATTGTATCATGTTAAAATTACCTTCAAATGATTCCTTCAAATACATGTCCTAGACACATAATTGAAAGAATTTTAGGATGCACTGCCACTTATAAAAATAAAAATGTGTTGCAAAACAAGAGAAGAAAAGTTGTAGGATATGTAATTTTTTATTCTACATTAGTGTACATTATCGTTCTACTTAGAAAAATCATCCTAACTAGTATGAATGTAAATTTGAATTCTGAAATTTTTATATTAATTTTTTGTAAGTAACCAAATTAGATTGATGGTGTTGCAAGACATAATTTTTTTATCAAAAGTTTATAAGAAAAAGATAGATAAATCATAAATTACAATGGACTTGTTTACATCTCTACAACAGAGGTTAAATAAAGGATTTTAAAGGTGAACATTGAGACACAGAGTTATGTTGATAACTCTTAAGAATGTAGACTCTATGTTGGGTTATCTCTCTAATGAATAGGGCTACACATCTTTGATTTTCATAATGAATAAGATCTTCTATAGAGCAATGATTTTTTTCTAAAAAGATATTAAAACATGCCACTAATCTCATAATACATTAGTTACTAAAAAGCAAATGCTCTTCTAATTTTTATTCATTATTATAGAGTATACAAATGTACTATCTCTCAAGATAAAGTGTTGTGACTTTAGGCAAAGTTGACGAGAACATACTAATAAGTGGCCCAAAAGAAATTTCAAACCAAAACCAAGCCTAGTGTACTTGGAGGAATAATGTGTCCATTTTGTATATAGATATAGTGCCTCAATTGGTGTTGCATTCTTGCAAAATGCTCCTGCAATTTTACTTCATAATTGTAGAGTCTATAAATACAATATCTCTTGACAAAGTGTTCTAACTCCATGCAAATCTTGGTCCAAAAGAAATAACATATCCATCTCCTATGCTTCATTTAGTGTTGCATTCTTATTGAAACTAGTTCTTCTCATTCGTCCAAATTAATTTTTTTGTAGGCTTTGCTGATCAAAAATCTTAGAATGCTTTTTCTCAACATAAACGTACATGGTCTATTACTAGTTATGCCAACTTAAAAAACTTAAATTCCAACCCACATGAATATGATCAAATCGAGGCCGCCACTAGTATTACAATCATTTCATTACATGCATTAGAATTTCTTGAACAATTCTTAGATAATGACAGGAGGCACTTTGTTGAATTAAGATAATCCTTTTGATTTAGGACTTACATGTATTCATTAAAAAATGCAGCTTTGATTCGCTGCAGAGTGTTGCAAACAAAATTACTCATTTCTTTTGGCGATTCAGCCAGCAAATTAGTACTAACTAGTTGAAAAGTAGCTATTAAAAACAAGCCTGAGACTTCACTGCCAGAGCTATCCAATACACCGGTGCTGCTACTTGTTATGTTTGCAGCTGAATCTTCTGGCGATATTGTAAATGTGGAAGGGAGAAGCACCATGGAAGAAGGATCTTCTCCTCTCATTGCACAGGTAACTGCTCCAACATCTAAGGGCAAATATACTATTACAGATCCAAACGCATCTGTGCAACTCTCCTGCAATATGAAGGGCTCTGTATTGGATGCCTGTAAATTATAATTGAAATCATATGTTAAACACCATAAAACAAGTGAACTAGATGATTGAAATATGGTGAGCACAAACACAGATAGTTACACCATTATTGCACAGCAATATTAAAACATAAAATTATATATTATTGTCTTCGGATCATTTTACAATGTAGTACATTAGCTTTTTAAAGCCTTGATATTCCGGTATATAACTTCTTACGGGAAAGTAACTTCCCAAAACCTACCAACTAATTATTTACTTATATTTATTTAACAATGTAATACTAGTATTATGCCAACATTCCCCCCTTATTACATTGTTCCTGCAATAGTACCAAGGGACCCTCCTGAATGCTAAAAAAAACTCAACAAAGCTGATTACATAATATGAATACATATTTTGTAGAAGATCTTCCCCAAAGAACAAATCCTAAACCAAGCGAGGCTCCATCATGTTGTCTCGTCTACCCTCGGAAAGGCATAGCTTCGAGCTGTGTTCTTGAGCTCTTTAGTCCCAAGCTCTTAAATCACAGAGTCTTGAATTATTCGACAATGGCCCTAAGAGATACGACAGATCTCTACCATGTTGTCTAGTGACCGCGAAAGGGTATAATTCCATATTATATACTCTTTGAAGCTCGCTGGACAACAATCCATATTGAGCTCAATGGACTTTCCTTCCAAGGACACTTCCCACTTCACCAAAGAAATAAAACTCTTTAAGTATTTGAATAAGAAGAGTAAACTAGAATAACAGGTAACATATAAATTACAGGAAAAATGTGTGGCCAATGTACACGTATAACCTTAGATCTCATTCGTTTGTCTCTTAGAAAATCAAATAATATTTGTGGAGAGACAGGAAGCCATAGTGAAGTTGCAGCACATATGATTAGCCCGTTGTGTATGTTGCTCATTCTTGTAGTGATTATAACACTATCATAGATTTGACTTGCAGTTGAGCGGAACTTTGATGCACTTATATCTTGATAGAAGCAACTGATCATTCTCTGGGCTATTTTCATAATATTTCTCCCTTCATCTGCACAAGGCTATACATTAATTTCGTTTACTATTGCAGAAAAATTAACAGCTCCTAAAATTAAGAAGTTGCTTCTACTCTATTATAATGGACACTCACCTTCAAGTTCACTGAAATTGAACATAAACAATCGCTGACATTGCCTTTCAAGTGCAGCCAACCATCTCTGTGCACTGAAGGCCATATCAACGCCTACTCCTTGGGTCTCACTGTGCTCCACCCATGTTAGCTACCACAAAATCGTATAAGCAGATCGACTTAGTAGTGAAATACATCCAAATAAAGGTAAGAAATTTTTGAGGTCGGCAAAAGAGTAGACACCAATCTAGGGATTTTTTACTCTAAACTAAACAGTAACCTTTTACCACTCTTCTACACCCACAAGTACCATAAACTCTGGAGAGGAAGGATCTATAAAGGAAAATAGAGAGAAAAGATAGCATAGCCATTTTAGATTTGCTGTGCAAGCCTTGGACTGTCCATTCTGAAGTTGTTGAATAATACGACCTGATGGACGTTTAGAATGGAGGGTAGAATTGTGCTGAGAGAAATCTACAACAGCCCACACTCCCTCACTCAGCTGGTGGCAATAGCGAAAGAAAATAATCTCTCTTGTGGAACCCAAAGGAGAGGGAAGTTGTAACTCAGCATGCATCTGCTAAACCAAAACCCAAAAAAAAAAGGGAAAAAAAAACGTTTGAGATCTCTCGTTTCAAATAAACTCATCAAACCCTAATTCTAAATGGTCTTGGCTGTTGTAACTATGCAGGGAAACATCTCCATCCATTTGTTCTGTTAAGACAGTAGACACTCTTATAATTATTATTTCTCAATGACATAGGTCTGTAGATTATTTCAAATAATAATAACTAAAATCTATCTTCGAAAGCCAGATGATAACAATAATATAAAATATTAGACAGCTAAAACAATAAAACCAAATCATTAGGGTTGCCCCATTTTTATCTCCTATCAATCGGCTCTCAACCAGTACCTAACTATCTTTAAAGAAAATGATGAATAAGAAAGGCGTCATAATGCATACCACGTCCATGAAGGCTTCGACCAGTTCGACTCCCGCCATTATAACAGTGGTGGCTTCTGTGTTAAACTTGTCCTTGTGTTTCAGGTCCATGGCAAAAGGAGATGATCTGTCTGTTAAGCTGAAAAGATCTTTTGTGGGCATCGTGGAGCAAAGATTCGCGTCCGTGGGTGCCATTTGAATGACTTCTTCAACAGCATGCATGGCAGCTTCTAATGCCCAGGTTTTGTCCATCGCCTCCAACTCTTCCACTGATCTTCCAGTAGCTCGCGAAACAATGGCTGAAACCCTCTTGATCTGCATCAACAAAGAATCTCTATTAGGGTTTAGAAAACAAAACAAAAAAATAACAACTTTCGTACATAAAATCCCTAATGACAATCGTACCTCCTCCTTTAACCTAGAGTTCTCTGAAGTTAGAGTTTGGTTTTCAATTCTAAGCATTTGGCTCTCTGCACGAAGGTTGGCAACTTCTGAACGTTCCTTGAGAACCTACACAACAACAGAAACAAACCTGCTTAAACTACAAACCGGCCATTGCAGTCAGACACCCAAAAAAAACTGAAATAAATAGAAACAAGATCTAACCTTCATCTGGGAACGTCGATTTTGGAACCAATGTAGGACCTTGATGGGCTGAAGACCCAATTTGGCGCTAAGCTCCTGCCTCTCCTTATTTTTTGGGTGCGGGCACACCTTGAACATTGAGGAGAAAAATGACATTAGCAGCCAACCCAACAATCAACATGGATATCATTACTTGTAAAGAGTTGCAGAAAAATAGTTAACGCTTACTCCTCCATCTCTTGAATTTGTGGACCAGTAAGGCGCTCCGGCCTTCCTGACCTCGTGGGTTGCTGCTCGTTGGTAACCTGACTCTTGTGGTCTTCCATGAAATTCGATTATTTTTCTCAAAACTGGATTACAAGGAAATACTTCTCGCCTCCCTTCACTTATAGCTGTTCCTACCATTCATTTTATAGCCTTCAATGCTATCGTTGTACAGCATCTCACAAGCATTATTTTAAGTTGGAATGACTATTGTCATTATCATTATTAATTATTGAAGCATCTCATTTACGTGTAGAGAAAACTTAGTAAAGGAATGTAAGATACTAGAATTTTTTGTTCAGCCATTTAAAAAGAAATTTGAAGTCCGACAGATTAATTTGATATTAGATGTTATTGCATCATGACCATAATAGTTTTCGAAAATCACACTTTCAAAAAAAAAAAAAAATCTACCTTACACGCGTGCTTTAGTGCAATCCTGAAGAAATATTCCCTTCCTATAAATATGGCTATACCCCCAAAACCCACAAAAGAAAATTTAATTCTACCCAAAAGATATGCTTTAGTGTGATTCTCAAGAAATATTTCCTTCCTATAAATATGGATATAATAAATCTCAAAAATAAAATTAGGTTATCACCTACTGGACCATCATAGCCCCCAAACATGATAGCCCCCAAAAATCACAATTTACCAAAAAGAAAATTTAATTCTAGGCTAAAGACATGCTTTAGTACATTTTTCAAGAAATATTTCCTTCCTATAAATATGGGTATAATAAATCTCAAGAAAAAAGGTCGGCGGACCATCTTAGGAGTACAACTACAAAAAAATAAAGGTAATTCTTACCATATCTATAAACTAGAATACCTATATTTAGAAAAATCTATGTAAAGATGTGGAGAGATATAATTCTCAAGGCACCTTGAGAATGATAACTCTCAGCATATGTATGTATGTATGTATGTATGTATATGTGTATATGTGTATATGTGTAGACAACCAAAATTGACCATGTCATAACAACACCTCCAACACCACATTCAACATCTTCCACCCTAGGAGTACCCTTAACATTCCCCCTTCCATTAGGCAATTAATTAAATAAATTATATATTATTCAATTAATGAAAAATATCCCTGTCACCAAATTAATTAAATAAATTATACTTATTTATTTAAATAATTTAAATCTTTTTCCCTCTTCACGAAATTAATTCATTAAATTATATTTATTTAATTAATTCTAAAGTTCCACATCATATCTTATTAATTAATTAAATAATTTCATTATTTGATTAATTAAGATAAAAATATTAATTTCCATTTTCATATTCCACTTGTCATGATTAGGTCCACCCTCATCAACTTGCCACAAATAATAAATTAAAAAATCCAAAAAGAGTCACATGTTTGGCTAAAGTTAG
Source organism: Cunninghamia lanceolata (assembly GCA_027924645.1). Classification (NCBI taxonomy): domain Eukaryota; kingdom Viridiplantae; phylum Streptophyta; class Pinopsida; order Cupressales; family Cupressaceae; genus Cunninghamia; species Cunninghamia lanceolata. Next base: position 2,673,262 of record BSBN01001110.1, read on the forward strand.
TTATCTAGATTCATTGAAGCTAGACACTTGCACAAAATTCAAACTAACTTTACATCTCCACCACTCATTTCCATACTACATCTTTTAATCCTAGCCATTCACATAAGGATAAGCCCTAGAAGCCTCTATCCTTTCCCTGATTCCTCTCACTCAATCCTATCCATCCATTTATCTTTAATCCTAGTCATTCACATAAGGATAACTGCTAGAAGCCTCTATCCTTGCCCTAATTCCTCTCACTTAATCCTATCCATCCATTTATATTTAATCTCAACTATTCACATAAGGATATGGCCTAGAAGCCTCCATTTTTCCCCTAATGTTGTCTCATTCCATCCTAGCCATCCATCTCTAATCAAATCTTATCCATCTATCATATCATCCAAAAATCTATAAATCAATCCTCAATCAAGTCATAAAAATCAAGAGCTTTTAAGTTAATGTTATGCTATTAAAGTGAGCAACCAACAAGCACGATTATCATCAATCAATCATTGAAGCGCAACCACCATTTACATGGTGCAACCTTTCGCTCCTGAGGTGATTTTGAGCATGAAATAGGAGTTTTCATCTTATGAATTGTTTCTAATTTTCGTTTCATATTTTAGCACACAAAATTTATATATATAGATACATACATATTTGTATATATGTATATGTATGTGTATGTGTATATGTATATGTATATGTATATGTATATTTATATGTATATGTATATGTATGCATCTTTATATATATACATGAGACTACATAAGAGTTTGATTTATAGACACTTGGAGGTTGAATTATTTGGTATCCTTGTTTCTCTACCTAAATTTATTGATACACATTATTTGGAAACTAAATTATTTTCTATCCTAACCTATTCACTTGGATTGTTATGAGTTTATTGATATCTTTGAAAATTGTAGAGTAAAATCATATCATCTAAAAAATATATCTAAGCTAATAAATTGAATAAGAGTAACAACATTTCAATTACCCTAGATAAAAGAGATGAGTTTAGATAGGAACAAAAAATATTTTTAAATTGACAAAGATAGAAAGATGCTCTTAGCTCTCTATGTGAAGGGGAATATTTTGTTGAAATGAGAAAAGGAAAAGATAGAACCATAGACCATGTTTGTTCTGCCCTTATTTTTGTAAAGAATTATATCCTTTTGTGTCCTCCTATCTATTATGTTGAAAATGGGATCTAAGCTAATTAATACTCTTAACCTAAGTCAATCCTTCTCCACTTAGCATTGGAACACAAGAATTTGAAGACTTGGTGCTTGGCTATCATCCACAAGGGAGAGCTAAGTTGCTTAGGGCTCTATTCCTTTGTTGTAAAGCAGTGATTCATCACTAATAAATTGATATGAAGATATGTAATAAAAAACCCTAATTGATAGATCTGACAAAAATATACAAATGACTATTACAGAGACAAAAAATGGAAGCAAAATAAAGAAACAAAGGTTAGACATAACCTATGATAGAAAGTATGAGTAGATCTGAGATGCCCTGGGAGCTAGGGTGCCCTTGTCCTAGGGTTTTTGGGCTGATTTTCTTTTGACAAATGATCCATGTACCCATTCTTTGATTCTGTTTGATGCTCTATGAGAAACTTCTAGATGTGATCTGCACATACATAAAGAGAGGAAAAATGGTTTTAGCTATATAGGAGTTTGCCTTAGTCAAACCCTTGTTTTAGTATTCCTACCTCACAGATAACCATATTAGAGAAGATCAAATAGTGTGTGATCCTAACCTTATGTGCATATAAGATTGTAAATGAGTAGAAAACCAAAGGATTGATGGAAAAACCCTAACCCTATATGACTCAAGCATATAGAATGATCAACTCAAGAGAAGTGTCTCACTCAATGAAACACTAACCTTCAACTCAAGGACGGTGGATAAATCTAAAATATATAGAATAAGAAGATGTTGCAACCATATCCAATCACAATGATGTAGGTACTCAAGACAAACTCAAGTTGGTGGTTCTAACCCTTCATGCAAGAAAGAACAAGATAGACTCAAGATCATGCCTCTAAATCCACCATAATCCTTATCAAGAGTGTGTAGATCAATATTCCACCAACAAATAAACCTGCAATAATTTATAAGTCTGCAATAATATTGAGATAGAAAATAGTTCTCTAGATTCTTTAAAGTCTTTTTAAGGTCTTGTTTATATATGAATCTCAAGGAGGGAAAATATTCAACTATTAGAAGCCAATAGAGTGTAGGATAAAAATGTCAAGATCAAGGTCACATCACACAAGACAAAGCTGACACCATTTGAAGATTTAAAACTTTGCAAGATATGGGAGGACACTAGCATCTAGGCATTAGGGTCCTAAATAAATCACTCTGGTAATTCAATATCACCAGGATCTTAACACTACCCTATGTTCTAGTATTTTATCAATGGTAACAGTTTAGTAAAGTTTAGGAAGATTTAGGAGGGTTTAGGAAAGTTTAGGAAAGTGGGGAACTTCTCTCAAGTCAAGGGTAAGGCCAAGGCTAGAAAGTGGTCCAAAAAGTGGACTCATGAAATAGACACCAAGGCAGGTGCTAAACAGAATGTGAAATTGTGCTTGCACTGATAGAGAGCACAATTTATGATGGTACATTTAGCCCCTAATTTAGCAGTTGTATGACATTGTGTTCATAAGAAAGCTAAAGTATAGGAAAGAAAATAAGTATGTAAAGGATATCCAAAAGGATACTATAGAGGACATAGAATTCTATCAATTGGAAGAATGGAGCCCCCAATCATGAACCTACAAAGCCACAATGTTAGGGATTGCATTAGGCAAAACACTTTGTTAGGGAAAGAGAGAACCATCCTGTAGACAAAAAGATGTATTAGTCTGGAAAAACTTCTAAGAGAAATGAGAGTGTGATCTAGAGTGAGACTCATGGGTAGATATATGCCCCTTATTTTTGCTTGCTTATATGGACGTAGAAACAGGGTGATGCTACCTCTACTACAAGTTTTTAGGGTTTTGATGAATATTCCTTAATAAGGGTCATTTGATAAAATAACACTAAGATGAAAGGAAAATGATGAGAAAGAAGGTAGAACTAAAATTCTAGTGTAACAAATGGTATGAAAATTGAAGTTTTCTATCCCAATTTGTGAAGGTTTGAATGAAGAATATTTGAATAGAATGGTAGTATGTTATGGTGTTTTTCTATAAATAGTATGTAGGTTTTCATGACTTACCATCTCATTTCTCTTTTACATTTTTAAAGATTTTGGAGGATCTGGAGTGATCATGAGAGTGATGATGCCGTGCAGATGGCATTATCAATCACCCAGGTTGGATGAGCTAAGGGATCGCATAGCACAGGGCATATAGGCATGCTAGGTGAGCCCAAGATTTTGATTCATGCTTATGTTTTTTTAGTTCTATGTAAATTTGAAGGATTATGTACCAAACTAGGCCCTGAGGGGTGCTATTTTCCTCCTAGAGCACCAGATTGTTGCTAAGGCACTAGTGTCTAGTCAATATGCTAGTGCGTTGTGAAATGTTGCTAGAATTTTGAAGTTTGAACTTTATTTGGAACTTATTTTGTGTCAGAATGATAGAATATGGTTTGGTGTTGATTCATAGGTACCCCTAGCTATGTGCGAGCATTCAGGCAGTCACTTATACACATTGCTATGTGGTCATGCCAAGACACTTTTTGGCATAGAGGTTGGTCACCTTAGAGATGTTGGATTATGGTGAGTGTACACGATACCTATTGTTAGATATCATAATATGATGTTGATGGCACTCATGGAGGTTTGGGATGCATACACCTCTACCTTCCATCTTTTGATGAGAGAGATGACAATCACATTGGAGGATGTGTACCAAATCCTATGGTTACTTGTGAGAGGCAAGACCATGAGTATTGATAATTATCAATTGGAGGAGAACATTCAAGCAATCTAGATGTATTGTCTCAACCACATTATGCCCTCAAGGACCACAGGGTGGATTCATATATCTTAGTTAGACTAGAGTGTTTTAGTCACACCAGTTTTACATTGCATCTTGATCACTACCATCACACTCATGGTTACACAGGATGGACATGTCACTCACATTCAAACAGGCCCTGTACATACTATCAGAGTGATGGAGGAGTATCTAGGAGAGTATACTCTTGGGAATGGAGTATGGTAGCTCACTTATACAATGATTTAGGTAATGTGTGCATCATGAGGCACATATCTTGCTGACTTGCACACTTCTCCAAGTGTGGGCATTCGAGCATATCACATGCATGAGGTTAGTGGGGTTCCTAATAGAGCTTATCTAGACATGTCCATGAGTACACGCCTATGCACTGAGGAGGGAGTGGAGGTGTTGTGATTTATTGTATTGGAGAGTGAGAGTTGATAGATTGGAGTGTGATGATATCATGTCAAGACCTTGTAGAGGTTTTAGAGCATGGATGCGTGAGATTCAATAGCTGGCGAGGATGTAACATGATCAGCTTCTAGCTAGTCACTTTGATCATATCTTCATGCCTTTATACTATGATTGAGTGATGAGGAAGTTCAAACATGTGTAAAGAGTTTTTTCCACTCAACTAACCTATGTACACTCGGGTCATAGTGTAGTGAGGCCTAGAGATGAGGTTTGACCCACTGGTATTGATGTTGCATTGAGTGATCTAGATGATGAGGGGCAGGATGGAGTGCCCATGTCTAACATCGATGATGTGGGTGTGAGCCTAACATACACAACTTGGTTGAGCACTTTTTGTCTTGCTCCTATATTTCTATTAGACTTTTTGTCCTGCTCAAAGGGATTAGTTATGAAAGGAGGAGAGGGATAGAGACAAATGATGATTGTTATGATATTGATGAGGAAGAGGAGGATCATCTAGTGTCAATAGTAGGAGGGAGATGGTGACAGGGAGAGGAGGATGATGATGTCACTGAGAGGAGATCTAGGGCTTGACCTCATGCATCATGGTCACTACCTACTACATGTGGAGTGTGGAGTTGACAAGAGCATAGGGAGTTGAGTAGTACTACATCTATGGTACCTCCAACAATGCTAGTGACTAGAGACTTAGTAGCCATTGGCCTTTTAATCGACTATCACTAGAAAGTTAACGATCTAGATGAGAGTTACATGTTGTTATGATTTGAGATTAAGTAGAATAGTAGATGTTGATATTAAATTATTTTGATATACATAATGAGATTTTTGAAACAAACTTTGTTTCTATCTTGCAGTTGGTACATGAGCATGGCCTGACTGAGTGTATCGAGTCACAGTAGAGGTGGTGCCTACTGTGCATACTTAGCAGCTAGTATCGGCCAGTTATAGGCCACAACAGACCACAGGAAGACATGTAGATGTATTTGAGCCTATTGCACAACTAAGAGTGGCTTACAAGGAGGCCATTCAGAGAGCGTCAAGTGTTGATGTGCCATGAGTGTCCTTTGAGATAGAGTGAGTCCAGGTGATCCAAAGGGCATCAAGTGCCAAGGTGGCATGAGATAACTTTAAGATATAGGTAGGTTAGACTCTAGTGGAGGTTCATTCATCTAGGGTAGGACCAACACCAGTGATGGACCATCTACTTGTGCGACAGCTATGAACTGACAGAGATCGACTGCAATAGTTGTATTCAGAGGCGCAAGTGGAGGCAGCGGAGATCAGAGGGCATGTCTAGGGCCTGGAAACACATAGTGCATTTAGGATTCACTCATAGTCTATAGAATAACACAAACATCCATCTATCACACAACCACATCTATGTTTCAAGGACTCAAGTACCCATGGTCCTATAGATTGATGAAACTTGTTGTTGTATGTGTGTATATATATATATATGTATATATGTATGTATATATGTATATATGTATATATATATGTATGTATGTATATATATACATACATACATATATATATATACATATATATATACATACATACATATATATATATATATACATACATATATACATACATATATATATACATACATATATACATACATACATATATACATACATTTATACATATATATATATATGTATACATATGTATATGTGTGTGTATATATAATTGTAGCAAATTATTAAAGTATTATCATCATCATATATATGTATATGTATATATATATATATATAGATGTATGTATGTATGTATGTATGTATGTATGGATGGATGGATATATGTGTGTGTGTATATTTATGTATATATGTATATGTATATACATATACATATACATATATATATATCTGTGTGTGTGTATATATATACATACACATAAATACATATACACATATACATTTACACATATACATATATGTATATACAGATATGTGTGTGTATATATATATATATGATGATAATGATGATGATGATGATGATATTTGCATTTTGGTTTATGTTATTGTATCTATATGATGATGATAATGCTTTAATAATTTGCTACAATTATGTAATTAGCATAGTGGATGAATTATCTAAATGTATGCTAACAAGTAATTTTCAATATTAAGAAAACTATTCTAAGAATTCGAGGCAATTACACATTTATCATGAAACCCTAATTCTACATGGCCAGATACATACCAGTTGAAGTAATCCGCCTTTGTCAGGTGGTGAAAGCTCTTATGTAATTAACATAGTGGATGAATTATCTAAATGTATGCTAATAAGTTGCCTTCATCCTTATGCTAGACCTTATGAAGACCTATGATAGGGTTTCTTTAAGATTTTTAGGCAGGATTCTCAAAAGATTTGGTTTTGGAAAGAATTTCATTAATATAATCACCAAATGCATTTCTATGCTCATATTCTTACTAATTTTCAATGTCTCTATAGCTAGTTTCTCCGATGCCTCTAGATTCTTTTTGGGTTTCCTTCATGTAATACTTCTGAAGAAAGATGGCAGGGTGGAAAGGACCATTGTTTTCTTTGGTGGGAAAAGTTTAATTGTTAATGGCTTCACTCTAGAACCTATTGGTGTATTATATGTCCTTGCTGAAAATATTTTCTAAGTATGTGGAAAAGATTGAGTAGACCTAAAGGCATTTCCTATGGTCTAGTTCCAATGAGAACAAAATAATCCCTCTATTTATGTGAGATCAAGAGTTCCTTTCCAAGTTTGTTGAAGGAATAAGTATAAGTAAGTTGAAGCTTTTCAATAAGGTGCTCAATGCCAAACATGCATGGAGGGATATATAGAAGAAAATGAATGGAATATGATCATTAAAAAAATATTCCAAGTAAGTATCCCTTCAGCTGGTATGTATCCGGCCATGTAGAATTAGGGTTTGATGAGTTTTTTTCTCTTTGGAACAAGGATTTTCTTCCTAGAATCAATTGATTCCTCTAGGTTGCTAATTAGGAGAAAATACTCACTATTGATAACCTAGTCAGGCATGGTTTTTCCATTCTGAATTGGTGTATTTTATTCCTTTCTAATGCTAAATCAACCCCTCACATCTTCTGGGGTGTTGGGTGTAACATCCATGTTCTAAAACACATAGTAAAACCTAAATTTTACCATAGAGTAACTCAACAAGGTAAATAAAATGAGATAGAGAATAATTTTTTCTTTTATTCAACTAATATCAAGTAACTACAATTACAAGATTTCTTTTACAAAAATGCAATAACCATATTGTCTTTCTCATTTACAATGTTTACAAATGTAATTCTATTACATATACAAATTTGGATTAAGTATTGCATCTAAATATCCAACATCTTTATGACAAGTTCTGGCATGTTTCCAACTTGGAGAGAGAAAGCATCTTTCCAGTGATTTACCTCCAACCACAGACCAATAGTCTCCCACACATCTTCCATATAGGAAGTGGCCCTACCCTTCACAAGGAATATAGACCATAGGTGACCAGTGGTTATTTGCCTTTCCTAAGTACATAGTGTTGTATTCTACTTAACTCTATCAACCATACAACCCTAGATACCCTCTAGCTAAGTATGATTTATGACAGGATGAACAATCCAAATATAGTGAACCAACAATACATGCAGAAAAAAAATGTATTACTTTGGAAAAAGTTTATAATATCAGTATTGTTCATATGAACATAGTCATTGTGTTCACCCACCCCTACTTGACTTGGATAATGTCATATTCTTGCAGTTATTCACCTTGACTATCTTTACATAATTGGTTTAATCACATGTCTTGATAATAGCCTACTTAGACTTAGATAAGTCTAAATGACATAAACCTTCATTTGGTTCCTAATCGACACTAGGGTTTTAAAACAACCCTTGAATAATACAATACTTCTACATTTATCATATCTCATTAAAGATTATAATAGACCTTTGGTTTAACACAACCATAAATAGGTTTACAGTAAATCTTGCTAAGGTATTATCTTCTATTCAACAAGAATATGAATACCTATTCAATTAAACCCTATGTGATGCCATTGATCATCACTACATAAATATACTCATATATGCTTTTACGCAAAGTTATTTCTATATAGATATAGTCTATTACTACAAATTGGTTTACTATAGGCTAAACTCATCATGATTCTAGTAAAGACATGAGAAGATCTTTGACACTTTATCCTGTTCATCAAACCATCCTTAGTTTTTCTATCATTCCAAAAGCTTACCTCATAGTCACCATAGATCACCAAGAATCTAGGTTCTTTGAATAAGATATTGCTTAGACAATGTATAGAAATGGAAACAAGATTGGTTTCAAATAAAATTGACATCATTAAATACTTTATTTTGTATTACTCTTGGTTGGTGAGTTTACTAAATGAATACCTTTACATTGATCTCATTGAGAGTTTAACACATATTTTCCTATGATAAAAATAGTCAACTTATTTATGAAACATTACTCTATTCAACTAAGCGACTAGTTTTCTAAATATTAGAAGACTATAACAGTTTCCATTAAAGAAACTTTATATATATATCCTAAACAATAGAAGGGTCTACCTATCAGTTAAAGATAGATGCAATATCAACTCACTATGATTATTCAAAACTTATTTCATTGCAAGAGCTTGCATCGGCCTTTTTAGGCTAAACAGTGTTTCTTGGTTATACTAAAACTCTCATACACCGTCGACTCAGACAAACAAGTCATGATGATAGTATTCAAGTTGACACAGTCAGCTTATCACATTGCATAGTTTATACAAAATACTGACAGGATAATCAAACTCAATAAAATGATTGTCCATAACAAACATTCATTATGATTATCTTTGTCTTATAAAACATGACATGTAGGAATATCTATGTGACAACGTCAACTTACAGAGGTGTATGGGCTAGTACTAAGCTTCTGTGTTCATCCCAGATGACCATGTTCTTACTTAACCTTTACCAACTTCCTCACTGCCCACCACGAATTTCGTTCTACTCCGTAACCAGACCCTTCAAACAAAACATAAGAACTTCCCAGATATGCCATCAACTATCCAATCCATGGCTTTAAGATCTTAAAACAGACTCATAATGAGTCATCCTATCTATTTGCTCCCAACCTAAGCAGTTCTAAAAACTCATTAAATTCCAATGGTAATGCTAAACAGTTCAACTGCAAACATTGCTATAAATGTGTAAACATTGACAAGTGTTGATGATGAAAACATCATTTGAGGAGACCACCAATGGCAGTTGAGTTATCCGCCACTCCTCCTATAAGAGGCTACCGACTCTTAAAACTAACTTAAGCAATCAATTACTCTTAATGAGTAAATTTGATCCATCATGCTTTTAACATCTAAGGCATTCCTCAATAGATGCCTATCACTGCGCAACTTATAACCATACTAATATATCATGAGGTATTTCCTCATTTGAGTCATATATATATATATATATATATATATATATATATATATATATATATGATTAAATCAAATATTATTTACATATCATTATCTCTATTTGATTTTATGATTTAATGAATAAGAGAATAATACTAAAACAAAGGTTACAGATAATGTGATTGAGTTGAGCTAGTCTCCTCATCATGGTCCGTCAACAAAGCACATCATCTTAACTCGACAATAAAGTCTTAATGTTAAGAATTGGTTAAAACACTTCAAGTGACTTAGTAATAATATGACAACATTTTTACGACAATAATGTCGTAATATTTACATTAAACATAAATAGTTGTAAATCGAACTTAACGACATCGTTAACGTTATTAATGACTAAGATGACTTAATATGACTTAGAAAGATTCTAAAACAATATCAACTACATGTCAATTAGGTTCAAAAGTGAACTGACAAGACAAGGCTTACCTCTTACAACACATTGGTTCACATTTTCGTTAAACACTTATAACTTGGTTTGGCAAATAAACCACTCGTATCCTGAGGTCTATATCTCTCTCCTAGAAAGATACTCTCTCTCTTCTCTGAGAGTCATCTGGTAACTTGAAATCCTGTTTCACTTGTCACCAAACAATATGTGATCAGTGCATCATTATTCAATTAATTCAACTAATAAATCAAATCTCATAACAGAAATATTAAATTGATAATAACATAATCATTCCCATGATTTCAATAAATGACATTAAATGAAAACCATGTTTTTCCCTTGTCATTAACCTAAACATCAAAACAAATTTACTTATGTCCAAGTAAAAAGTAAACATAAAGCAAGACAAAAATTGGAGATGTAACATTGGGGGTACTTAATTCAAGTTCTTCAAATGCTTTAAGTATGTATAGATTTTCAATGTCTGAAGCGCTATATGTATTATCTATTTCTCCCTCTATTTCTTTATTTATCTATCCTCCCTCTCTCCCTCTTTAAAGCCTTTTCAAAAAGTCCATTTTGTGCATATCCTACAATCATGGAATTCCATGAGACCACATTTCTTTGAGGTGTTCTATCAAACAAAATTCCCATATCCTTGATGTTTTGATGGATATCCATACTCTATTCCAAAAATCTCATTTTGACAGGGAGGATACTGGCAAAGGTTGAGGAGTTTTACTTTACAATAGCCAATTGCATTTGCTTGAAAGTTTCTAAATCATTTTCAACAAATCCATCTTGTGCATATCTTGCAATCATGAAATTTCCATGAGACCACATTTCTTTGAGGCATTATGTCATGTGCCTTGTCTATACTTCCACACTTTTCACTCATATCTCCTAGGGTAGTTGCAACTACAACATCTGACATAATTCCCATATCCTTCATGATTTGATGGATGGCCATATCATATTCCAAAGATCCCATTTTGGTACAGGTTGGAAGGATGCTAGAAAAGGTTGTGGAATTTGGCTTTACACCCACCAATTGCATTTTCTTGAAAGTTTTTAAAGCCTTTTCAAAAAATCTATTTTGTTCATATCTTGTAATCATTATATTCAATGAGATAACATCTCTTTGAGGTATTCTTCTGAATAGATCATGTGCCTTTTCTATGCTTCCAAATTTTGCATTCATGTCTCTTAGGGAAGTTACAACTATAACATCTGACAAAATTTGCAAACGCTTGATGTTTTGATGGATGTCCATACCCTATTCCAAAGATCTCATTTTGGCACAAGTAGGGAGGGTGTTGGAAAAGCTTGAGGAATTTGGCTTTACACCCTCCAATTGCATTTACATGAAAGTTTCTAAAGCCTTTTCAACAAATCCATGTTGTGCATATCCTACAATCATTGCATGCCATGAGACTACAAGCCATGGAGGTATGCTTAGTATGTTGAAGCTATTTGCATGTATGCTTAGTATGCTTAGGAATTAGGAACAAATAGTAACACCATGATAAAATGAGCATGAGTATCTATAGATAGAGAGAGAGGTGGAGATTGGGAGATATAGAGAGAGGGATTCTTCAATCTTCACAAAATACAACTCCCTTGTATGTAGGAGAGAGAAAGTCTATTTTCATGGAAGAATGAGAAGTGTAACTCCCACTATTGGCCTACCAATTGAAACTCTCTTACTCAATGCCATTCAACATTATTTTAAGTATCCCAAAGAATAATACTTAAGTAATCTCTCAACCACATACATGGGCATCCAAGTACCCATTCATGAGATATTAAAGACACATAGAAAATGCATACAATTGTAAGGCTATATTACGTAATCCTAATAGTAAATAGAGGAGGCCATTGCCTTAGACCTATAAAAAGTGTTAGAGACAAATATGTAGATATGTAATCCTATTTTTATTCCATGTGATTGTATCATGTTAAAATTACCTTCAAATGATTCCTTCAAATACATGTCCTAGACACATAATTGAAAGAATTTTAGGATACATTGCCACTTATAAAAATAAAAATATGTTGCAAAACAAGAGAGGAAAAGTTGTTGGATATTTAGTTTTTTTGTTCTACATTAGCATACATTATCTTTCTACTTAGAAAAATCATCCTAACTAGTATGAATGTAAATTTGAATTCTGAAATTTTTATATTAATTTTTTGTAAGTAACCAAATTAGGTTGATGGTGTTGCAAGACATAAATTTTTTATCAAAAGTTTATAAGAAAAAGATAGATAAATCATAAATTACAATGGACTTGTTTTCATCTCTAGAATGGAGGTTAAATAAAGGATTGAACATTGAGACAAAGAGTTATGTTGATAACTCTTAAGAATGTAGACTCTATGTTGGGTAATCTCTCTAATGAATAGAGCTACATGTAATGCCCTCCAATCACAACAAGTAAAATAGGACACAAACCCTAGATTTTTTTTAAAAATTGCCAATGTTGGCACTAAGAGCGAACTAAGTGCCTTAAATTAAATTTTTTTTATAAAAAGAACAATAAATATGGTCTCTTGAAAATTCATGATTATACTTTTACATAAAGTAAATGGAAATTAGAATGAATTAGTCGGAGTGTCCTCATTAGAAAACCCCAAAAGGAACAATGAACAATAGTCCTCATTAATTAAATTAAATACACAGGTAAGTTAATAAAGTAAACTAAGTTAAATAAACTCTTTTAAAAAAAAAAAAAAAACACAACACATACAAACACTTGTAAAGTAAAATGAAATTATTATTGAATAAATAAAATAACTCTTAAGTAAAAGAAATAATTCTTAAGTAAATTAAATCATTTGCAAAATAAAATAAAATTACTCTTAAGTAAAATAATAATAATTCTTAGGTAATTAAAATAAAATATGTTGCCACACAATAATAAAGTATTCTTGTCTTTTAACTATAATCCTAAAAATTAACAAGAACCATATTGCAAGAATGATATTTGTTTATTTAAGAGTTATTAATACACTCATTTCTAATTTACTAATATATCATATGCTAATTATTTGCTAATTATTTATTTCCAGTATTTTTCCTACTTATATAATAGTTAATGGACTAAGCAATTATTACCTTAGAGGGGAAATATAATCTAATAAATACAAGATCAATATTTTATTTTTAATTCTCGGTAATTATCAAGTGAGAAGAATATCAATATTGGGTGGAATACACTGGCCCTGAATATTAAATAGTTGCTTATGTCTGAATCTAAATCACTTAAACAAAATTAAGACAAAGAAGATGTCTCCATTCTTCACTCATAAAGTGCTATACAAATTCATATTGTGTGCAAAGGAGACATACGATGTCTCCATTCAGCAATAATAAGGTTTTACATATATTTATATCATGTAAGAACGGATGAGACAACAAACTTTATCCAATGTTTGATTTTCTATGTGAAGTTGTAAGTTTGGATCCCAAGTACACTGAGGACGGTTTATAGCAGTGGTCTTTTGACCCTGATGATTATATGCATAAGCATAAAATGTATTTTAGATAGAGAAAAATTCAACAAATAACATCAAGAATGTTCTACCTGAGAACCCAAAAGGGACAAGAACAATAATTGTCATTATCTAAATCAAGGCACTGGTGATGATTAGAGTAGACCAAGTTATAATTTTTTTTAACCCTCTCCTTGATTGATTACTTAAGAAGGAGATGTAAAAATTGAGTGCTAAATAACATAAAAGCAAGACTAGAACAATAGCTACTAGTGGATGCACAAATGAATAAGTAATTTAATTTTACTATCATAGTTAAATAATAATTCTTTTTTTTTATTGCCCAAGGCACTTGATTTAGCCTTTTTATTTTAATGAAATCTTTCCCCATTCTTTTTTCACCGCGAGGTCGGTGGAATCTCAGTCTTAGATGCATTGTTAGTTTAGAGAAAGGAAAAAAAATAAAATATAAAACACAAAGTTCTTTTTTAAAAAAGTTAAAAGTAAAAAGGAGATAATAGGAGAAACGAAGCTCACACGTTGCACTCAGCCCTAAAAGAAAGATGCCCTACTTTTGCCCTAACTTGAACACACATTGTATTTTTTTTTTCTCTTTTGTGTCTTCCCAGCCGACCAGGAAAACTCCCAGCGGCGGCCATGGCAGGAAGAGCATTTGGCAAGGTATTACCTCAATCTGCCTTTTGAAAAAATAGTGATACAAGGGCGCAGGTGACATGCTCATCTTTTTGTTTTGTATGTTTGTCATTTTTTTTAAAGATGTTTTCAGATAACCCTAGAAGGTAGTCTGTATCCTTGTAGCGAGGCATTCATCTGGAGGCCTAAATATCACCCCAAAAACTTCAACTATTGTGGAGTCCCTGAACATCTCTATTGACTGCAATGTTTGGTGTTCTCGTCAAGGAATATGCAACACCCCTTTTTATCCTTAGAGGGCTGCTGTTAAACAGGAGGGGGAAAGAGAGAGGAAACCACTCCCTTATAGAGCTACGCCCTCTCTAGATGCCTACAGAGGATTTAATCTTCTTCTCTCTCCCCCTTTTTTTTTTTATCTTCAGATGGTAAAGGAAATCTGAATGTGCTCTGGTGGTACTTTTTTTTTGGTTGTGGTATGCTCTAAGTTGGTGCAGCAAATGGTGTATTTTTAGGGGTACTAGAATAAAATAAAGTCTAGCGAACTTCCTGTATAATTACAGACCAATATTCAGGTGACTACATTATGAATATTATCGTACCCTTGGAGTCCATTGTTTTCATTAATAATATTGGGTTCCTCTCAAGTTAAATTACTCTTCTGCAAGAAAATAATACTGTGAACCTAAAAATCAGATTTTCTTATAAAGCCATTATACGACAGATAATGGATAGAGCTGGTTATTGTTGTATTGTGGAGATTTTCCTTTGTTATCTAAGGAAGGTTGCAGAGTTTTTCCCTACCCAAAAATTGTCTGCAATCTCCCAGAGGAATAGGTATAGCATAGAAAAATATAAGAATATTATGCAAGATACATCTAGTTCTATTAAGAAAATATATTCTATGCCTAAGAAGTGGTCTCAGATTTTGCAGCACTAAGCTTTCCTTTACATATGTTTTTCACAAATACAATCATAGCCAAAGTTGTTGTAGCATAAGAAAGGACAGCGAATGCACAAATTTTTCATTTTCCTTTCCTCTTATTTTATTTATTTATTTATTGTTCCTAAGAATTATTTTCCAGCAATACTATATATATTTTTATGCATAAACATAGAAGTCTTAATAACACAAATTGATTCCTTTGTTATGAAACCACAGTAGCATGGTTGCTACCTAAAATAATGTCTTTACCCTATTTCTAAAACATAATACATCAACTGGGCAATGGTTGTAAATATGGCTCGAATGTCAGCCCTCCCTCAACACAGGACATTTGATTTAAATTCTTTTTTCTAAAAAGTATAAACCTTTATTTCTTCATAGCTTCTTTATTGGCATGAAATCCAACCTGTATTCCTTCACTCCACCTAGTAGGAACCTGCATTAGGCAAAAGGAAAAGAAACCTTTTGTACAACTAGTGGAGGCTCTCCTCCCAGCCAAGGGCAGTAGCTGCCCACACCCGAGCTACCCCCGAGCTAGGAGAAAACACAGGGAGACCCAAGTAAAACCGCACACACATTTACTTGACCCACAGAGACACCACACACAAAATTGCACACACATTTACTTGACCCACAAAGACACATAGCCAGACTCCCCAGGACAACTAAGTACATAAGTTTATAGCCCTCATAGGTTGGTAACACACAGACCATAAGAAAGTTTCTGTAGAAACCTTCACAAGGGGAAAAGAAGGGACGTAAGCCTATAGGAAAACTTGACTATAATTATTGCAGAAAATTACTTCACATGGGTACTCATACCCTTCTTAAACACCTGCAGGGTAGTCTTACAAAAATTTTCTCTTACAAATACATCACATTCTCTACCCCATACCAAGATTGTTACAGCAAAAAAATAACACTTTTTGTACCCCACACCAGCACTGTATGGAAGAAAAATATATCTTACAAAGAAAAATATATCTTACAACCATTCACACTGGTAATTACATACAATATTAACAACGTATTGACACACAACAAAATCAACTAATATAACAACACGCGACACTGCTCTAAACTTTTTGTAATTAAGTTATTTGGTTTAAAGGCACTTAGATGTTGTACATAGTAATTTACTTAATTATATTTCATCTACAGTAACAATGAAAAGTATTGCAATTTTACTCTAGTTCCTCAAGCTAATACTCAGTAGACAAGTAAAATGCTTACCTAGAGTACTCAACTAGATGCTTAGGCTGGTTAAGCTCCTCAAAATTCTTCCTCTCCTTTTCCAGCCTTCTTCCTAGTCCTTTTTTTTTTCACCCAGATCCAGTTTTACTCCCTAGTCCATAGAAGTTTTTTTTTTTTTTTTTCAGCACTTGATTCTCCCATGGTTATAGTAGATGGCCCCCCCCCTTACCATCCCTCTTGAGCAAGAAGAAAAAGACCCATAAAATAATTTAGGCACTTCCCTTGGTAGACACTTGTCCTGGACCAAGACACTTGTTTCACTTCTAGCTTAAGTTTCTATCTCCCTTACACAACATTTTTAGATGACTCATCAGCCCCTTGATTTTCGTCACTCTTTTTAGGGTGAAAATAAAGATTTTAAAAACTTATTATTTTTGTTAAATTTTCATCCAAAAAGGTACCTAGGCCTAAACCCTAGGTCCTTAAAGTTGAATGTTATGATTTAAGTGCCTATTTAATTTAATTATTTGTACCCTATAACAAGCTAAAAGGGAAAAATTTCTTAATCATGGATTACACAACAGCTGATCAATTACATGCGACGACAATCACTACACATGATGACACATATCATGACACAAAGGACAAAATACAATATATGACCTCACATATCACAACGTCATGACACAAAGGACAACATACAGTATTTGACCTCACATCTCACAACATAGGGGACCCAAGCCTCTCTATAGGACTTGGTCAGCTTAACTGGTTACACACAATAGGGTTCCCATGTATTTTCCCCTGTTTCCACTGGCTAATAGTTGCCTACACACTCACTTAAAGTGTTAGTCATTATCACAATGCCATAGCCGAAGTGAATCAATAATGAACATCAATCAATTATAATAACTCTATGTTTCACAATGCACAATATTACACCATGAAAGATCATAATAATTCAACTTGTAATGGATTACAATCATAATTTTCACCTGTTAGTAATCATAGCCATCATATTTAAAATACCATTTTCAAATGGAATTAAAACTTATTTTATCATCACAATCTCACCATATACATCACCTTCCTTGACTCAATAATTGAATTCGTTCTCATAAATCACATATAAACAAACTAGTTTGGTTATAGTCCAAGAACAATATCAATGAAACTTCTGATTACACATTCAAGTCATGAAAGGACCTTATGTATATAATTAGCCTTTGTTTATATTTATCAACCAAGGTTCCTCCAAATTGCATTCACCAATATAACATCACTATGTTGTAAACACAATAATAGGTTAGGGAAAAGTTCAGTATGTAATCACACATCTTAATCACCACCAAATGGATAATGTATGCATATGAAGAAGGTGCATCAATAAGCAATTCATTAGGAGCCAAAGTTCTTAACCGTCATCGAGAGAGAGAAACAATTCACATCACTAGTTCTCCGCTACTACATCACTATACCTAGAGCCACAAGGAATGGATTACAGATTGGAGAGGTTTTAAGGAGTGGGATAGGGCCTTACACTACACATCTTTGATTTTCATAATGAATAAGATTTTCCATAGAGTAATGATTTTTTTCTAAAAAGATATTAAAACATGCCACTAATCTCATAATTCATTAGATACCAAAAAGAAAAATGCTCTACTAATTTTCATTCATTATTATAGACTCTACATTTGTACTATCTCCCAAGATAAAGTGTTGTGACTTTAGGCAAAGTTGATGAGAACATACTAATAAGTGGCCCAAAAGAAATTTCAAACCAAAACCAAGCCTAGTGTACTTGGAGGAATAATGTGTCCATTTTGTATATAGATATAGTGCTTCAATTGATGTTGCTTTCTTGCAAAATGCTCCTGTAATTTTACTTCATAATTGTAGAGTCTATAAATACAATATCTCTTGACAAAGTGTTCTAACTCCATGCAAATCTTGACCCAAAAGAATAACATATCCATCTTCTATGCTTCAATTAGTGTTGCATTCTTATTGAAAATAATTCTTCTCATTCGTCCAAATTAATTTTTTTCTAGGCTTTGCTGATCTAAAATCTTAGAATGCTTTTGCTGAACATAAACATACGTGGTATATTACTAGTTATTCCAACTTAAAAAACTTAGGACTTTAAAAAACATAAATTCCAACCCACATGAATATGATCAAATCGAGGCCGCCACTAGTATTACAATCATTTCATTACATGCATTAGAATTTCTTCAATAATTGGTAGATAATGACAGGAGGCACTTTGTTGACTTAAGATAATCCTTTTGATTTAGGACTTACATGTATTCATTAAAAAATGCAGCTTTGATTCGCTGCAGAGTGTTGAAAACAAAATTACTCATTTCTTTTGGCAATTCAGCGAGCCAATCAGTACTAACTAGTTGAAAAGTAGTTGTTCGAGACGAGCCTGAGACTTCACTGCCAGATCTATCCAATACACTAGTACTGCTGCTTGTTGTGTTGGCTGCTGAACCTTCTGGCAATATTGTAAATGCAGAAGGGAGAAGCGCCATGGAAGAAGGATCTTCTCCTCTCATTGCATAGGTAACTGCTCCAACATCTAAGGGCGAATATACTATTAGAGATCAAAATGCATCTGTGCAACTCTCCTTTAGTATGAAGGCCTCTGTATTGGATGCCTGCAAATTATAATTGAAATCATATGTTAAACACCATAAAATAGGTGAACTAGATGATTGCAACAATGGTTCAGATACTTACTGTCACGTGATAAAGAGAAATGCAGTTCCTAAAGTGTGGACTAGTTGCAATGTGTTTGATTTCTTGTATGGACTCTCCTTCCAAGGACACTTCCCACTTCACCAAAGAAATAAAACTCTAAGTATTTGAATAAGAAGAGTAAACTAGAATAACAGGCAACATATAAATTACAGGAAAAATGTGTGGCCAATGTACATGTATAACCTTAGATCTCATTCATTCGTCTCTTAGAAAATCAAATAATATTTGTGGAGAGACAGGAAGCCATAGTGAAGTTGCAGCACATATGATTAGCCCGTTTTGTATGTTGCTCATTCTTGTAGTGATTATAACACTATCATAGAATTGACTCGCAGTTGACTAGAACTTTGATGCACTTATATCTTGATAGAAGCAACTGATCATTCTCTGGGCTATTTTCATAATATTTCTCCCTTCATCTGCACAAGGCTATACATTAATTTCGTTTACTATTGCAAAAAAATTAACAGCTCCTAAAATTAAGAAGTTGCTTCCACTCTTTTATAATGGACACTCACCTTCAAGTTCACTGAAATTGAACATAAACAATCACTGACATTGCCTGTCAAGTGCAACCAACCATCTTTGTGCACTGAAGGCCATATCAATGCCTCCTCCTTGGGTCTCACTATGCTCCACGCATGTTAGCTACCACAAAATCATATAAGCAGATTGACTTAGCAGTGAAATACATCCAAACAAAGGTAAGAAATTTTTGAGGTTGGCAAAAGAGTAGACACCAATCTAGGGATTTTGTACTCTAAACTAAACAATAACCTTTTACCACTCTTCTACACCCACAAGTACCATAAACTCTAGAGAGGAAGGATCTATAAAGGAAAATAGAGAGAAAAGATAGCATAGCCATTTTAGATTTGTCGTGTAAATGTTGGACTGTCCATTCTAAAGTTGTTGAATAATACGACTTAATGGACGTTTAGAATGGAGGGTGGAATTGTGCTAAGAGAAATCTACAACAACCCACACTCCCTCACTCAGCTGGTGGCAATACTGAAAGAAAATAATCTCTTATGGCACGCAAAGGAGAGGGAAGTTGTAACTCAACATGCATCTGCTAAACCAAAACCAAAAAAAAAATGGAACAAAAAAATGTTTGAGATCTCTTGTTTCAAATAAACTCATAAAACCCTAATTCTACATGGCCGTATACATACCAGCTGAAGTAATCCGCCTATGTCAGGTGATGAAAGTACTGATGATATGATCTGGAGCATCTTGGCTATTGTAACTATGCAGGGAAACATCTCCATCCATTTGTTCTGTTAAGACAATAGACACTCTTATAATTATTATTTCTCAATGACATAGGTGTTAAAATAAGAAAATCAGATTTGTCTTTGTTTGTTGGGAATGTTTCCCAAACATTTTTCTTCATTTCCTTTTTTGTTTGGGAAAGTTTCCCATCTTAGTTTTTAGTTTACTTTTTAGTATGTTTTATGTATATATTTTAGTTTCCTTTCAATAAAGTTTATTGAAGACATTTTGCAGCAAGCATATCAAATTTCTTCTCTATCTCTTTTGTTTTAAGTTATATATAAATTTTTTTGGTTTATTTGCTGTGTACTGGCATTTATTTTTTAGTTTAATCTTTTCTAACATATGGTATCAGAGTTAGGTTCAAAATAACAACAAATGTTAATAGTACACAGCTACAAATTCCTAAATTTAATGGAAAAAATTATGATTTTTAGAGTTTTCAGATGAAGATTTTGTTCAGGTCATAGGAGCTATGGGATCTTGTGGAGAATGGGTATTCAGAACCAGTAGATGTAGAAGCATTAGCAGCCCTCACACAAAATGAAAGGGATTTACTACGGGATAATCGGAAAAAAGATTATAAAGCATAATTGTTCATAGTGCAGGGTCTTGATGAAACTCTCCTTCCAAGAGTTACAGCCAATTTGAAGTCCAAAGAAGCCTGAGATCTCCTTGCACAATCATTTCAAGGTACAAAAAAAGTAAGAACAGCTTGCCTTCAAATGCTTAGAAAAGATTTTGAAATTTTACAAATGTCAGATTCAAAAAGTTTAGGAGATTTCTTTACTCGTACAATGGGTATAGTTAATCAGATGAAATCAAATGGTGAGGTTGTGACTAATCAGAAAATTGTTGAAAAAATTCTAAGAAGTTTGCCTGAAAAATATGATCTTGCAGTTATAGCTATTGAAGAATCAAAAGATCTAACATCTTTATCTGTAGATGAGCTTATGGTTCATTGTACACACATGAGCATAGAATAAATAAATCAACAAATGAGCCACTTGAGAAAGCTTTAAAGAGCAAGGTATCCTTGAAAGAAAAGAAACAACACCAGAATCATCTTCAGCACAAAGAGGAAGAGGTAGAAATTCAAGAGGAAGAGGAGGACGTTATCAACAAAGAGGCAGAGGTCAAAGAGGTAATAGAAGTGATGAAGAAAATTGTGGTTACACTCAAGCAAGAGGTAGAGGCAGAGCAAATTTTCAGCAAAGAGGTAGAGGTTTTCAGAGGTATGATAAATCATCTATTCAATGTTATTACTATCAAAAGTATGGACATTTTGTAGCTGAATGTAGGAAAAAGATTGCAGATGAAAGTAAACAAGAAGCCCAATATGCAAATGAAGGTGAAGGGCAGGAAGGATATGTCTTGCTAACATGCAGCACAAAGGAGGAAGTAAATGATGACAAATGTTATGTTGACAGTGGATGCAGTAATCATATGACAGGACACAAAGAGATATTTCAGAATTTGGATGAGTCCATCAAATCTGAAGTCAAGATGGGAAATAATACAATTGCACCGGTCATGGGGAAAGGGAGCATCTTAATCAAAACAAGACAAGGTGAGAAAAAATATATTGGTGATGTGTTTTATGTACCAGGCTTAAAGCATAACTTGTCAAGTGTTGGTCAACTTGTGCAAAAAGGCCACACTGTCAAATTTGAAAATGGTTCATGCATTATTGTTGATCATAAAAACAAGCTGATAACCAAAATACCCATGACTGCTAATAAGGTGTTTTCCCTTAGTATCAGAAACAATATGCATTTAAGTTTCAGTGCTCTTGGAAAAGACACACAGTGGTTATGGCATCTTAGGTTTGGTCAATTGAATTTTGGTGGACTAAATCTTTTGCATAAAAAGAACATGGTAACAAGTTTACCATTTATCCAAAGACCAGATGAAGAATGTGAAGGTTGTATTGTTGGAAAGCACCATAGAGAATCCTTTCCAGTAAGGGATTCTTGGAGAGCTTCAGAGCCATTAGAGCTAGTTCACTCAGATCTATGTGGACCAATTGCGGTTGCTTCATTATCTGGTATGAGATATTTTTTGACATTTATTGATGACTATAGTAGGAAACTCTAGGTATACCCTTTGAAAAATAAATTTGATTTTCTTATTTTAACATCCTCCCTAAAATTTGATTTGTGGGACAGCTTTTCATCCCTAAAAGATTCTTCAGTCCATTGAAATCTTCTTCTTTCAAAGGTTTTGTCAAAATGTCAGCAACCTGATCTTTGCACTTGCAATAATAAAGTTTGATTTCATTTCATCAGAGAGCTAGTTAAAAATAATGAAATCAAACTTTATTATTGTAGGTCCAAAGATCAGGTTGCTGACATTTTGACAAAACCTTTGAAAGAAGAAAATTTCAATGGACTGAAGAATCTTTTAGGGATGAGAAGCTGTCCCACAAATCAAATTTTAGAAAGGATGTTAAAATAAGAAAATCAGATTTGTCTTTGTTTGTTGGGAATGTTTCGCAAACATTTTTCTTCATTTCCTTTTTTGTTTGAGAAAGTTTCCCATCTTAGTTTTTAGTTTACTTTTTAGTATGTTTTATGTATATATTTTAGTTTCCTTTCAATAAAGTTTGTTGAAGATATTTTACAGCAAGCATATCAAATTTATTCTCTATCTCTCTTGTTTTTTTTAAGTTATATATAAATTTTTCTGGTTTATTTGCTGTGTACTGACATTTGTTTTTTAGTTTAATCTTTTCTAACAATAGGTCTGTAGATTATTTCAAATAATAATAACTCAAATCTATCTTTGAAAGCCAAATGATAACAATAATATAAAATATTAGACAGCTAAAACAATAAAACCAAATCATTAGGGTTGCCCCATTTTTTTCTCCTATCAATCGGCTCTCAACCAGTACCTAACTATCTTTAAAGAAAATGGTGAATAAGAAAGGCGTCATAATGCATACCACGTCCATGAAGGCTTCGACCAGTTCGACTCCCACCATTTTAACAGTGGCGGCTTCTGTGTTAAACTTGTCCTTGTGTTTCAGGTCCATGGCAAAAGGAGATGATCTGTCTGTTAAGCTGAAAAGATCTTTTGTGGGCATCGTGGAGCAAAGATTTGCGTCCATGGGTGTCATTTGAATGACTTCTTCGACAGCATGCATGGCAGCTTCTAATCCCCAGGTTTTGTTCATCGCCTCCAACTCCTCCACTGATCTTCCAGTAGCTCGCGAAACAATGGCTGAAACCCTCTTGATCTCCATCAACAAAACTTCTCTATTAGGGTTTAGAAAACAAAACAAAAAATAACAACTTTCGTACATAAAATCCCTAATGACAATCGTACCTCCTCCTTTAACCTAGAGTTCTCCGAAGTTAGAGTTTGGATTTCAAATCTAAGCATTTGGTTATCTGCACGAAGATTGGCAACTTCTGAACGTTCCTTGAGAACCTACACAGCAACAGATACAAACCTGCTTAAACTACAAACCGGCCATTGCAGTCAGACACCCAAAAAAATTGAAATAAATAGAAACAAGATCTAACCTTCATCTGGGAACACCGATTTTGGAACCAATGTAGGACCTTGATGGGCGGAAGACCCAATTTGGCGCTAAGCTCCTGCCTCTCCTAATTTTTTGGGTGCGGGCACACCTTGAACATCCTGTATATCGAGGAGAAAAATGACATTAGCAGCCAACCCAACAATCAACATGGATATCATTACTTGTAAAGAGTTGCAGAAAAATAGTTAACGCTTACTCCTCCATCTCTTGAATTTGTGCACCAGTAAGGCGCTGCGGCCTTCCTGACCTCGTGGGTTGCTGCTCATTGGTAACCTGGCTCTTGTGGTCTTCCATGAAATTCGATTATTTTTCTCACAACTGGATTACAAGGAAATACTTCTCGCCTCCCTTCACTTATAGCTGTTCCTACCATTCATTTTATAGCCTTCAATGCTATCGTTGTACATCATCTCAGAAGCATTATTTTAAGTTGGCATGATTATTGTGATCATCATTATTAATTATTGAAGCATCTCATTTATATGTAGAGAAAACTTAGTAAAGGAATGTAAGATACTCGAATTTTTTGTTCAGGCATTTAAAAAGAAATTTGAAGTCCGACAGATTAATTTGATACTAGATGTTATTGCATCGTGACCATAATAGCTTTCAAAAATCACACTTTCAAAAAAAATTTAATTCTACCTTATACGCACGCTTTAGTGTAACTCTCAAGAAATATTCCCTTCCTATAAATATGGCTATAATAAATCTCAAAAATAAAATTAGGTTGTCACCTACTCTGACCATGATAGCCCCCAAAAATCATAAGTTACCGAAAAGAAAATTTAATTCTACCCAAAAGATATGCTTTAGTGCAATTCTCAAAAAATATTTCCTTCCTATAAATATGGATATAATAAATCTCAAAAATAAAATTAGGTTATCACCTACTAGACCATGATAGCCCCCAAAAATCACAATTTACCAAAAAGAAAATTTAATTCTAGGCTAAAGACACGCTTTAGTACAATTTTCAAGAAATATTTCCTTCCTATAAATATGGCTATAATAAATCTCAAGAAAAAAGGTTCATGGACTATCTTAGGAGTACAACTACAAAAAAATAAAAGTAATTCTTACCATATCTATAAAATGGCATACCTATATTTAGAAAAATCTATGTAAAGGTGTGGAGAGATAACATTCTCAAGGCACCTTGAGAATGATAACTCTCAGCATATGTATGTATGTGTGTGTGTGTATGTATGTATGTATGTATGTATGTGTGTATGTATGTATGTATGTGTGTGTGTATGTGTGTATGTGTGTATGCATATGTGTATATATGTATATATGTGTAGACACCCAAAATTGACCATGTCTTAACAACACGTCCAACTCCACATTCAACATCTTCCACCCTAGGAGTACCCTTAACATTCCCCCTTCCATTAGTCAATTAATTAAATAAATTATTTATTATTTAATTAATAATTTATTTAATTAATCAAAATTATCCCTTTCACCAAATAAACTATACTTATTTATTTAAATAATTTAAATTCTTTTCCCTCTTCATGAAATTAATTAATTAAATTATATTTATTTAATTAATTCTAAAGTCTGGCATCATATCTCATTAATTAATTAAAAATTTCATTATTTGATTAATTAAGATAAAAATACTAGTTTCCATTTTCATATTCCACTTGTAATGATTAGGTCCACCCTCATCCACTTGCCACAAATAATAAATTAAAAAATCAAAAAAGAGTCACATGTCTAGCTAAAGTTAGTTATCTACATTCACTGAACCTGACACTTGCACAAAACTCAAACTAACTTTACATCTCCACCACTCATCTCCATACTACATCTTTTAATCCTAGCCATTCACATAAGGATAAACCCTAGAAGCCTCCATCCTTTCCCTATCTCACTCAATCCTATCCATCCATTTATCTTTAATCCTAGTCATTCATCCTTGCCCTAATTCCTCACTCAATCCTATCCATCCATTTATATTTAATCTCAACTATTCATATAAGGATATGGCCTAGAATCCTCCATTTTTCCCCTAATGTTGTCTCATTCAATCCTAGCCATCCATCTCTAATCAAATCTTATCCATCTATGATATCATCCAAAAATCTATAAATCAATCCTCAATCAAGCCATAAAAATCAAGAGCTTTTAAGGTAATGCTATGCTATTAAAGTGAACAACCAACAAACAAGCTTATCATCAAGCAATCATTGAAGCACAACCACCATTTACATGGTGCAACAAGAGTTAGTTTGGTAATATTTTCTTATGTTTTGATTTGGTTTTGCTAACCCTTCGCTCAACCCGAGGTGATTTTGAGCATGAAATAGGAGTTTTCATCTTATGAATTGTTTCTAATTTTTGTTTCATATTTTAGCACACAATATTTATATATATAGATACATACATATGTGTATATATGTATATATATGTGTATGTGTATGTGTATATGTATATGTATATGTATATGTCTATGTATGCATCTTTACATATATACATATGCATACATACAAACATATATACATACATACATACATGAGACTACATAAGAGTTTGATTTATAGACACTTGGAGGTTGAATTATTTGGTATCCTTGTTTCTCTACCTAAACTTATTGATACACATTTTTTGGAAACCAAATTATTTTCTATCCTAACCTATTCACTTGGATTGTTATGAGTTTATTGATATCTTTGAAAATTGTAGAGTAAAATCACATCATCTAAAAAATATATCTAAGCTAATAAATTGAATAAGAGTAACAACATTTCAATTACCCTAGATAAAAGAGATGAATTTAGATAGGAACAAAAAATATTTTTAAACTGACAAAGATAGAAAGATGCTCCCAACTCTCTATGTGAAGGGGAATATTTTGTTGAAATGAGAAAAGGAATTCTTTTGTGTCCTTCTATCTATTATGTGGAAAATGGGATCTAAGCTAATTAATACTTTTAACCTAAGTCAATCCTTCTCCACATAGTATTGGAACACAAGACTTTGAAGACTTGGTGCTTGGCTATCATCCACAAGGGAGAGGTAAGTTGTTTAGGGCTCTATTCCTTTGTTGTAAAGGGAGGATTGATCACTAATGAATTGATATGAAGAAATGTAATACAAAACCCTAATTGATAGATCTGACCAAAATATACAAATAACAATTACAGAGATGAAAAATGGATGCAAAACAAAGAAACAATGTTTAGCAAAACCTATGATTGAAAGTAGAAGCAGATCTGAGAGAACCTGGGAGCTAGGGTGACGTTGTCTTAGGGTTTTTGGGCTGATTTTCTTCTGACAAATGATCCATGTACCCATTCTCCAATTCCTTTTGTTTCTCTATAAGAAACTTCTAGATGTGATCTACACATACACAAAGTGAGGAAAAATGGTTTTAGCTATATAGGAGTTTTCCTTAGTCAAACCCTTGTTTTAGTATTCCTACCTCACAGATAGTCAGATTAGAGAAGATCAAATAGTGTATGATCCTAACCTTATGTGCATATAAGATTGTAAATGAGTAGAAAACCAAAGGATTGATCAAAAAACCCTAACCCTATATGACTCAAGCATATAGCATGATCAACTCAAGAGAAGTGTCTCACTCAAGGAAACACTAACCTTCAACTCAAGGAAGGTGGATAAATCTAAAATCTATAGAATAAGAAGATGTTGCAACCATATCCAATCACAATGATCTAGCTATTCAAGACAAACTCAATTTGGTGGTTCTAACCCTTCATGCAAGAAGGAACAAGATAACTCAAGATCTTGTCTCCAAATCCACCATAATCCTTACCAAGAGTGTGTAGATCAATATTCCAACAACAAATAAACCTGTAATAATTTTTTAGTCTGTTATAATATTGAGATAGAAAATAGTTCTCTAGATTCTTTAAAGTGTTTTCAAGGTCCTGTTTAAATATGAATCTCAAGGAGGGAAAATCTTCAAATATTAGAGGCCAACAAAGCACAGGATAAAAAAATCAAGATTGAGGTCACATCACACAAGACAAAGCTGATACCATTAGAGGATTTAAAACTCTATAAGATATGGCAGGACACTAGCATCTAGGCATTAGGGTCCTAGATAAATCACTCTGGTAATTCAATATAACTAGGATCTTAACACTACCCTATGTTCTAGCATTTGATCAATGGTATTAGTTTAGTAAGGTTTAGGAAGATTTAGGAGGGTCTAGGAAAGTTTAGGAAAGTGGGCACTTCTCTCAAGTCAAGGGTAAGGCCAAGGCTAGAAAGTGGTCCAAAAAGTGGACTCATGAAATAGACACTAAGGCAGGTACTAAACAGAATGTGAAATTGTGCTTGCGCTAACAGAGAGCACAATTTATGAAGGTACATTTAGCCCCTAATTTAGCGGTCATATGACATTGTTCATAAGAAAGCTAAAGTACAGGAAATAAAATAAGCATGTGAAGGATATCCAAAAGGATACTATAGAGGACATAGAATGCTATCAATTGAGAGAATGGAGCCCCCAATCATGAACCTACAAAGCCACAGTGTTAGGGATTGCATCAAGCAAAACACTTTGTTAAGGAAAGCGAAAACCATCCTGTAGACAAAAAGATGTATTAGTCTAGAAAAACTTCTAAGAGGAATGAGAGTGTGATCTAGAGTGAGACTCATGGGTAGATATATGCCCCTTATTTTTGCTTTCTTATATGGAGGTAGAAACAGGGTGATGTTATCTCTACTACAAGTTTTTAGGGTTTTGATGAATATTCCTTAATTAGGGTCATTTGATAAAATAATACTAAGATGAAAGGAATATGATGAGAAAAAGGGTAGAACTAGGATTCCATTGCAACAAATGGTATGAAAATTAAAGTTTTCTAGCCCAATTTGTGAAGGTTTGAATGAAGAATATTTGAATAGAATTGTAGGATGTTATGGTGTTTTTCTATAAATAGTACATAGGTTTTCATGACTTACCATCTCATTTGTCTTTTACATTTTTAAATATTTTGGAGGATCGAGAGTGATCACGAGAGTGATGATGCCATGCAGATGACATTATCAATATCCCAGGTTGGATGAGCTAAGGGATCACCTAGCACAGGGCGTATAGGCATGCTAGGTGAGCCCAAGATTTTGATTCATGCTTATGATTTTTTTTATTTCTATGTCAATTGAAGGATTATGTGCCAAATGAGGCCCTGAGGGGTCCTAGTTTCCTCCTAGAGCACCAGATTCCTGCCAGGGTGCTAGGGTCCTCATAGAGGTTGGTCACCTTAGAGATGTTGGATTATGGCGGGTGTACACGATACCCATTGTTAGATATCACGATATGATGTTGATGGCACTCATGGAGCTATGGGATGCATACACCTCTACCTTCCATCTTTTGATGAGAGAGATGACAGTCACACTGGAGGATGTGTACCAAATCCTATGGTTACTTGTGAGATTCAAGACCATGAGTATTGATAATTATCAATTGGAGGAGAACATTCAAGCAATCTAGATGTATTGTATCAACCACATTATGCCCTCAAGCACCACAGGGTGGATTCATATATCTTGGTTAGAGAAGAGTGTTGTAGTCACACTAGTTTTACATTGCATCTTGATCATTACCATCATACTCATGGTTACACAAGATGGACATGGCACTCACCTTCAAGTAGACCCTGTACATACTATCAGAGTGATGGATGAGTATCTAGGAGAGTATACTCCTGGGAATGGAATATGTTAGCTCACTTATACCATGATTTAGGCAATATGTGCATCATGAGGCACATAGCTCAATGACTTGTACACTTCTCTAAGTGTGGACATTCGAGCATATCACATGCATGAGGTCAGTGGGGTTCCTAATAGAGCTTATCTAGACATGTCAATGAGCACATGTGTATGCATTGAGGAGGGAGTGGAGGTGTGGTGATTTATTGTATTAGAGAGTGAGAGTTGATAGATTGGAGAGTGATGATATCATGTCGAGACCATATAGAGGTTGTAGAGCATGGATGGGTGAGATTCGATAGCTATTGAGGATGTAACATGATCGCCTTCTAGCTAGTCACTTTGATTGCATCTTCGTCCCTTTATACTATGATTGAGTGATGAGGAAGTTCAGACATGTGTAAAGAGTTCATGCTACTCAACTAACCCATGTACGCTCGGCTCATAGTGCAGTGAGGCCTAGAGATGAGGCTTGACCCACTGGTATTGATGTTGCATTGAGTGATCTAGATGATGAGGGACAGGATGGAGTGCCCATGTCTAACATCGATAATGTGGGTGTGAGGCTAACATACACAACTTGGTGGAGCACTTTTTGTCTTGCTCCTATATTTCTATTAGGCTTTTTGTCCTTCTCAAAGGTATGAGTTAGGAAAGGCAAAGAGGGATATAGAGAGATGATGATTGTAGTGATATTGATGAGGAAGAGGAGCATCATCTAGTGTCAACAGTAGGAGGGAGATGGTGCCAGGGAGAGCAGGATGATGATGTCACTAAGAGGAGAGCTAGGGCTTGACCTCATGCATCATGGTAACTACCTGCTGCATGTGGAGTGCGGAGTTGACACGAGCATGGGGAGTCGAGTAGTGCTAGTTCTATGGTACCTCCAACAATGCTAATGACTAGAGACTTAGTAGCCATTGGTATTTTAGTTGACTGTGACTAGAAAGTCAACGATCTAGATGAGAGAGTTACATGATGTTATGATTTCAGATTAAGTAGAATAGTAGATGTTGATATTGAATTATTTTGATATACATAATGAGATATTTTATACAAACTTTGTTTCTATCTTGCAGTTGGTACATGAGCATGGCCTGACTGAGTCCATCGAGTCATAGTAGAGGTGGTGCCTACCATGCATACTTAGCAACTAGTATGGACTAGTTATAGGCCACAACAAACTACAGGACGACATGTAGATGTATTTGATATTGTTGCACAACTAAGAGTGTCTTACAAGAAGGCCATTCAGAGAGTGTCAAGTGTTGATGTACCATGAGAGTCCTTTGAGATAGAGTGAGACCAAGCCATCCAAAGGGCATCAAGTGTTGAGGTGGCATGAGATACCTTCGAGATACAACTAGGTTAGACTCTAGTGGAGGTTCATTCATCTAGGGTAGGACCAACACCAGTGATGGACCATCTGCTTGTGCGAGAGCTATGAACTGAGAGAGATCAACTGCAGTAGTTGTATTCAAATGCTCAGGTGGAGGCAAAAAAGCTCAGAGAGCATGTCTGGGGCCTTTAAACACAGAGTGCATTTAGGAGTCACTCATAGTCTATAGAATCATACAAACATCCATCTATCATGCAACCACATCTGTGTCTCAAGCACTCAAGTAACCACGGTCCTATAGATTGATGAAACT
This sequence comes from Cunninghamia lanceolata, assembly GCA_027924645.1. Lineage (NCBI taxonomy): Eukaryota > Viridiplantae > Streptophyta > Pinopsida > Cupressales > Cupressaceae > Cunninghamia > Cunninghamia lanceolata. Next base: position 2,704,738 of record BSBN01001110.1, read on the forward strand.
TGTTGTTGATCTATGATTGTGACACACCACATTTTGTTTTAGTGGTGACCATGTATTAAACATTTTTTTTTGTGTGTACACACACACACACACACACACACACACACACACACACACACACACACACACACACACACACACACACACACACACACACACACACACACACACACACACATGATGATGATGATGATATTTGCATTTTGGTTTATGTTATTGTATCTATATGATGATGATAATGGTTTAATTAGATGTCTTTTGTGAACTTATTGAAACAATTCTATGATTATTTAATTGTATGTGACAACTACAATTGTGTTCTATATAAAAAACCTAATGAGATTATATAATAAATACAAGAATGATATAATTGATGCATGTACTTTGTAAAATGTTGTTCTAATCATGTGATCTAATTAAACAAGTTTATGAAATTTTTTAACTAATTACAACCATGATTATCTAGCACATACACATGTTGAATTAAATACAATTGTGATCTAATTAAACAATATAATAACATTGTTTAATAATTTGCTACAATGATGTAATTAACATAGTGGATGAATTATCTAAATGTATGCTAACAAGTAATTTTCAAGATTAAGAAAACTATTCTAAGAATTCAAGATAATTACACATTTATCATGAATGAAGAAATCATATATCAAATAGATAAGCAAAATTAGCTATCTAACATGATCTGCTTTAAATAAATGCTAGCGTAACATTGAGAAAAGAAATGATGCAATATAAATTTCTTAAAAGATGATTAAGCATAGTATCTACGCAAGTGAATAGTATTGATTGGTTCTTTGAAAGGTGTACCATTCATTGTCAATAATTTGCATGTATTTGATCCATAGACTTCAATGATGACGTAAGGTCCCAACCAATTCAGGTTGAACTTCCTTTTTTCACCTTGAGGAGCATTTATATTGCATTGATTTTTGTAAAGCACCAAATCACTAACCTTGAATGAGCGATGGATGACATGTTCATTGTGGCAATGTTAGACAAACTTTTGATAAGCTTGGAGATGTTTGAGAGTAAACAAAAAGATTAAAACCAACTTGATATAACAATAAGGGCAGCTAGGAAGGATTCAAAAATGCAAATTTCTCAAACACAGTCACCAACCACCACAATCAAACTCGCATACAGGCCACCAGGGTTTTGCAGCTCATAGCTCAAGAAACAGAATTGATCAAAATGAAAATGATGAGAAAATAAACATAAAAATGAATTAAAAGGCTTCCCACATGTGTGTGCGAGAACTACATTTAATGCTCCTCCGAGGGTAGTTAGGGTTGGGTCATATCCTACATTGTCGGAGCCTACCTTTTGGTCATGTCGAAAGGCTAATCTCTAAAATTTTGGCAAGGGTGACACTCTACCCCACACTATAATCCTCAAACTTGGGATGTCGGGGATATTTCTACAGTCTTGCAAAAATGAACAACCTCATCTAGCTGAGAGGTGCTCGTAGTGGAAGATCAAGCTTTCAGGGATGATTCTGTTGTCGCACCAGAACAACAAATCCTAAAAGTTTGACAAAGCTCAATCACATCTAAAGGAAAGAACAAGTAAAAAAACTCAAGTCAAAATGGGCCCCCTTCTTTAGCTTGGCCATAGAATGGGGTGTGTTGGGAAAGGTCACAATAGATAGGCCAATGGTTTCTTAAATATGATTATAGAATCTCATCCTTACCTAGGGTGGTCTCAGATGACTCACTAATTATCATCCATGCTAACTTAAGGGGAACCAAGAGATGATTCCCTTTTAGATTCAAAATAATGTGGCTGTTACATGTGGATATCAAGGCTAATATTAAGGAGTGGTGGAATATACAAGTGTAGGGATCCACCATGTATAGAGTTATGTACAAGCTAAGAAACATCAAGATGTAGATTAAAAATGGAATAAAGATTCTTTTGGGAATATTTTTAAATAGAAAGAGGAAGCTACTCAAAAGTTGTTTAAACTACAATAACATATCTAATCCTTGGGAATCATTCATAAGGAAGCTTAGGAGGAAGAATGTCTTTTGGTAGATATTCACTCCCTTATTAAAAAGGAAGAGATGTACTGGAGGTAAAGATCAAGATTGGTTTGGTTAAAGCAAGGAGATGACAACATAAAGTTTTCCATATGATTGCCCTAAAGCACAAAACAACTACCAAAATCAAATAAATTAGGGAAGATAGGGACCTTTTTTCTAAGGATGCCATAAGGGATAAAGTTGTTCAATATTTCATGAATATCCTTACGAAAGATAGTACTCCCTCCGTTTTGGAAGAAGAGATTCTTGATGTAACAAGTCAGATTTTTGTATGATTATTTTATTGCATTTGAGAAGATGGGAGAGAGTTATTACAACAGAGAAATATCTGGCAAGGGGTTAAGTGAATGGAAGACTAGAGGGAAGTTCTAGCCCTTGGTGGAGTGGGTGAGGGCAATTAATGCAAAAAAATATCTCCGAGGGCAGTGTAGGAAGGACATAAAAAGTCTAGGCTCGAGAAAAATTACCATACGGTGAGGGGGGAAAAAAATGGTTTCTAGAAGTAGCCTGAGTGTGGGTTAAAGGAGTCTGCACCTATGTTGAGTGGAAGGAAAATGTAGGTTTATGGGTGATTAGAGTTGATCTAAAAAGTTTGATAGATTTAGCAACAATCGCAGTGGAGGTTGATGCATTGCCAGATGGCTGGCCTCTTGGACTAGAAACTATTAACATTAGATTAAGAATAATGGAGAGCATAAGAGTAGCAAAGCTCAACTCATTTCATTGGGCCACACCCAGTTTCTCTTCACTGTCTTCCTTAGATCTTGATACAGAGTCCACAAGATCTTTTTTTCTAGATAAGAGCATCACTCTAGGGACTCTCATAGGTATCCGTCCTGATCATACCACCATGCATAATGGCATCTCTGGTCATCAACAAGTTCAGATGGAAGTAAGCTAGATTAGATGTGGTTCGATAAGATCCAAAAGTTGTCATGGGCTGAGAAAGTGGAAATCTTATATGGGGTGTACGCATTCAAGCTCTAGAATAGACAACAACATCCCTTCCCTTGGGTAGTTCTTGGAAGCATAGAGATGAGCTGGAGTCTCTTTCATTGGTGCTACTGGTGAAGAAAGGGTTTATGTTGAAATCTAATGTCAGAAGAACCTAAATTGGTTGTATCAAAGGGCGACTAGTAAAGAAGGTGCAGAGTCAACACACTCTGGGAAGGAGGTCTGGAAAAAGAAATCCACCTTCCATTATGCAAAAATGGATGTCCTTGCCTTGTTCAAAAGCTACCATTTTGGCACGACAATGAGGATGCTGGCTAAGGTTGTGGAGTCTATCTTTACATCCACCAGTTGCATCGCTTAAAAGCTTCTAATGCCTCCTTAACAAATCCATTTTGTGTGAATCATGCAATCTGTGAGATGACACCACTCTGAGGCATTCTGGAAAACAACAACAAAGTTTCTAGGCCATTCTTTTAGCGAGGGGTTGCTTTCTTGTTGGGGAGTCAACGCCTCATGTAGAGGCTCTTGAAAGGAAACCCAGAATAGAAAATAGAGGATGTAGCGCATAACTCAGGTGAGACACATAAAATTTAGGGAAAAGGGTGGAAAGCAAATCACTCAGGTGAGCATATCAAATTCAAAGATCTAAAGTGAGCTGAAGGGGAGCACGAACAGAAAACAAAAGAATCATCTTCCAAGGAATAGATCCAAGGCTATGGAGGAAATTGTCTTTCTTTTAAAGGTATTTACATCACTTCTTTGTTTTTTTAGCACCAAAAAAAAAGCTAATCTGTCTACTACAATTTCCTTCATCACAGAAAATTGAAACCTCATTGCTATCATTTTAAAAGATATGTCAAAATTTATTTCGATGCAAGATACTTACATTGCCTCTGTCCTTGAATTTATTTTGTTGATACATAACTATTTTTTGTATTCATTAGAAAAGGGGGTTTTCAAAGAAAAGATAATGAGATTTTTGATTTATAACTTGTAGGAAAAACATAGGTTTGATCCTATAGAGAATATATGGGAGCAGCCATACTAAAAACATGGATGAAATGATAGAGATTGAAGAGATTTAAGTCCCAATAAAAGCCATTTGTTCTATAATGCCCTCTTTGAAAATAATTTCATTTCAATTCTTCTTAAGAATATTGAACGGCCTTTGTTTTGGTCATTCTGTCTTTTTCTCCTAAACAAGCAGCCTTATAAAAAAATTTAAAAAAAAAAAAAACTGTAGTATTTGAGTAAAGAGTGATTTGGCACTAAATTACCTTACAAACTTTGATCTGTGTTTGTGCATTGAAAATTGTTCACATTATTTCTGATTGAGAAAATCTATCATGCAACCCAAGGATCTAAGGGAACTACTATAGGAGGGAAAAATTAAGATCTCCATTGTTGTTAGTCCTTTCAACATTCTTTTTTTGTTGCATTAAATATGGTTGACAATATGTAATTATAGGTTGTGAGTATCATTACAATACCATTTGCCATGCTTTTTCTTATGATATCCATGCATTCCTTTGTGAAGAGTGATTAAATTAGGATCACTAGAGTTATTACACAATTGACCTAACTGACAAAGGGCTATTTTCAATAGATTACACTATTGTCAAAAAGCTTTTGTTTTGTTGATCACAGTTTTCAATTTTGTATTTAATATTTAAAAGCATATTATGTTTCTACTAAGTTGTTGTGGTGTCCTTGGGACACGCCCCCTACCCTCTGTAGCTATTCTAAAAACTTTGGGGATGCTTATGGGACACTCGCTATGTCACCTATTTTTATTTGATTGTTTTATTTGGGCTTTGTATGCCTTGTTTGGTTAAGCAAGATGAGCTTAGGTCTAGGATATCGAGTCCTTGTGCATGGCCTTGAGCACTTGTATAGGCTAAGGATGCATACGAGAAGGCCTATCTGTCTGCAAGGTGTCGAGTTATCTGTCTGCATGGTGTTGATTTAGACATGTTTGAGTCTCCTCATTAGTATGAGTAGTGTACTTGTTTCCATGTGGTGCCATCCCTTCAAGAATGCATGATGACTTCCCACCTGATCTGTACTCTAGTGTCTAGTGCCTTAGCAGTTGTGAGTAATACCCAACCTATGACTTGGATGAATACCGCTATGTTATGACTTTAGCTATATGCATTGTTTTCCACTTCTTCTCCATGATTTATGTGATTGTTGGCCATCATGTATGCCCTGGTTGTTGTTATTTCTAATTGGGCCTTGTGACTATCTCTGAGCACGGTGGGGTGGTCTCTTTTGAGTCCACATGGTTGGGAGGCATTGCCACCACTATTGTGGACCGGTGAATAGATTATCGGAGCACTAGCTTGGAGATGTTTTCTTTCTTTTTGTTACTTTATCTGTCATGTATCCATTCAGTTATTGTATCATTCATAGCTATGCCATTGTCCTTGTTTATTCCTTTATGTAATTTTGTACTCTCTTGTGAGAGATGATGTAAATTATAGTAATGAGAAGATATGTGATGTTGCCTCTTATTTGACTTACAGATTCTAATGTGGGTATCAGATCCTCTTGTAGTATGGTATTTATGGATTCATGTTTATATTTGGAAATAGGATTAGGAACATTTGAAATGGTGTTTAAAATGAATGTAGTTTATTAATGTTTCTCTACAGAGTGATTTAGTCCTCTCTCGTGGGTTGTGCATTCGGCCATACTTGGCCATGAATGTTGTCAACATATCGTATCAGTAACCATCTCATGTGTATGTTATCACTTGTTATTCAAAAAAAAATTATCTTGTCCTCTTTTGGCCATCACCCTTCGGGGTTCACGGGGCAGGATGTTACATCTGGTATCAGAGCCCATTTTCACACACTGGGAGCTCGGGCATACTTGAGCCTTCTATGTTTCACTGTGTTGGGCATGAGCTTATCATATTGTCTTTATAGTCTTAATTTCTTTCATACCTTAGCAGGGCATTAGTGGGTTAAGTTACAACCCCATGTTTAGAAATCATGGAGGAAATAGCCTCCTTAGCCTAACCTTACTCAGTGGGACTAGAGTGTTGAGTCTTGTGTGTTTGTGGGTTGAAGGTATCTTGGGTTACCTAATTACCCTTGCTAGGATATGCTCTTCTTGTGTCTTCCTTTATGTTGCTAGTGAATGAAATGACCCTAATTTGTCATGAGTTGCTCTTGTAATTCCTTCTTGTATTATAGATGTAAAGGATGATAGGATGTAGTTGTTTGCAGATGTGGACAAATTAGTTTGAGTAGTCCGTGCTCTCTTGTAAGTGTTGGATGATTTCTAATTTTTCTTATAACCTCTTAATGTGCTTGAGTTGCTACCATTTATCACCCTTGATAACATATTGAAGTCATTGGAATACTAGTGCTGACTTAAAACTTTGCATGTTTGTAATAATGAATATTGGATGGCAGGTAATGTTTTGATTTGAGGAGAAATCTATTTGTCTCTCCTTTCTTAGTTGTCGATGGTTGTGCAATTAAGGTTGTTAGTGCTTACTTTATGTAACACTTGCTTTCCTGGTCAAGATGTTAGATGGATGGCTTATGGATTTAATTAGTATGTTAGTATTGCAATAAGTAAAATATCTAATGAGTTAGGAGTGAAGAAGACCTTATGCATGTTATGGTTATGTATTGAGAATGATTACATGTTTATTAGTGCCTCCTTACTTAATGAGTTTACACAAGAATGGTAATTGCTTAGTGGGTATATCTTGTTGATAAAATTTGATCTCCTTTATTGGAATGTGATTTTAATGAGATCATAAAGGTGAATTCTTGCATTTAATGCAAACTGAAAATAATACATGTTAGAGTAATAAGTATGTTGCATATCTTGCTTGATGGGAAATTGCTTGCCATTGACACAACCATGGTTACTTAAGCTAATATGTATGGATGTGAATGTTGAGAAATGACTAGGGAATTGTGTTACTAGTTCTCATTTTCTTGTGAAGGAATGGTATTATTGTGACATGATGTTGCATTATGTGTCATTATGAGATGTATATCATTATGTGATTATAGAAGTGATTGTAATAGTGGTTGTGAAAAATGTTACTATGTTTATGCATTGACGTAAAAGTGATAGTGATGATACTATACCTGTTCATACACTATTGTGTTATGTTGATAGAATTGCAAAGTGAATTTATGATGCTAGGGGTAAATGAGTTTCCCTTGTGAAAAGAGAAAATTGGTATGGATGTTTTGGAATACTTATTTTTGTGTAAAGTTATATATTTTGCATCATGTTGCATAGTCATGTGTGGGCTATGGTTATGCCTGGGTAAGAGAAATTGTGATTGTATTCCCCATTATCTGAACATCCATTAATGTATTCCTATTGAGTGTTGTGATTAACCATTGCTTGAGATGTGTGCCCATCAGATGGTGATACTGTGTACCCATCCATGGAGGATATATATGGATTATGTGTATGGGAGAAAACCATACCATGTATGTGTTTTTTGTTGTCACCCTATTGACTACCAACCCAATGGTTGTTGATAGCTCAATATGTGGAGGGTAGTAGCAGCAACAAAGTTCCTTGGGAGGGAATTGCATGGCATACGCATAATGGCGGCGCGAAACAATAGTGATCAATTCAACCTCCTAAGAAAGTACTCACTACTTCCCCTTATTAATGGACTAGATACTTGGTTCATATAGTATTAGCCTAAATCCCATCAGTTTTTAAGGATGACATTAGTTTATGATATGAGCACCTATGACAGTTATGATCTTACCCTGATGTGATTGTTGTAGATATGATGCCACCCCCCCCACTAGTGTTCTGACATAGTGTTGGTGAGGATGCCGTGTCGCTGAGGGTAGTGAGCTGAGCTTGAGGACACAATGCCATGTACCTAGATATGTGATGGTGTAGTATATATGTTGTGTTCCTACTTGTGCTGAGAGGAGTGGTTGCTCGCACAGAGTAGAGGGTTCACTCAAGAGGGCCTCAATTCTGATTGGTTGGCATGCGAGTGGAACCTAGCCATGTACACCTCTGGCTTAGTGTCTTACCACATGTGATTTCTCCATGGGTACACACTATGCTAGATGTTCCTCTAAGTAGGACATTGCTATGCGGTATATGACCATTCTATGCTTTCTCCGCTTGGCGTATACCATGTGTTGTCGCACCGCATGACGTATGTGACCTAGGTGGCCAGCACAATACCTTTCCATGTGAAGTTATGTGAGTAGGCTGCACCCACATGAAGGATTAGTGAGACAGTCATGCTTGTTTCCCTCCTTCCTCGTGTGGTGACTAGTGATAGTCACTTGGTGTTCTAATGCATATATTTTGAAGATTGTGAATCTTCCTTTCAGTTATTGGTGATTTTTACTTTGCTTGTGTGGACAAACACTTTAGTTTATCTTGCTTGTATTGGTTTAGCCATAGATTATGATTTTCCTTTGGCATGTAACACTTGCAGTTACATTTGATTTATTGTTGAAGATTATGCGCATTTTTCTTATTTTACTATTGGAATTGAGATTTATTCTTCATTATTTATATCCGTGGTGGCTAAACTAATTGATCTTTTTGTTTTCGAATGCTGGTCTAGTGTTGTGATGTGATTCATCATCGGGTATGGTGACATCCACCCATTTGAGTGTATACAAGGAAGTAGACGTAGGGAAACCCTTGAGGATGGAGGTATGTGTGAGCTATTCTAAGCTCTAATTGACTACCTTCCTATTGTTTGACTATCTCTTGGAGGCTAAAACCCTTACACAAACAAGAGATATATCATTGTGGATTGTATGGAGGGCTCACTAAGTGGGTCAATACCATCAAGACACATGGATATGGATTTTGGACATGGTTATTGGTTATGGAATCATGGTTAGTTTAGATTTGGATGGTAGTATGACATCCATGTGAACCCCTGGTGTAGCCTTGTGATGTGGATGAGTATGTATGTATGTGTGGGTTGTACAATTGTCACGTATGAAGTTGCATATTAAATATAGAAGAGAACAAAATTTGCATCCTTATGCCTTGAAAAGTGACAAAATATTGCATTATATGTAAAGAGATGTCATGCATGCTATGAAATTAGAGTTTGAAATTATGTATATGTGTGTATGTGTACTCCATCTTATAGATCGATGCATATGAAAAGTTAGAAAATTGAAAATTTTGTCTTAAAAGTGCAATTTCTGCAAATTATGAGAAAACTATGTGATTTATGCTAGTGTAAATGTGCAAATTGATGGTTATTACTTTTCCTTGATTGATTGTGATATTATTATGATGTTGACATGATTGGTTATCATGTTGGATTGCATGCTTACTATTGCTTTGGCTATGATCTATGTTATATGCACATGTGCTTTGACTTGTGATCGGAGTGATGCAGGTATTGGGTATCGACTCCACCTGGACTCATAGGCTTGAGTGTACTCTTATTATCCCTGATGGTGGTTACTAGAGATAGTCACAGACCTTGTTCCCTAGACCCTAGCCCACTGTACCTTGTCAGTGTTGTGTTCTTGCATTGTTGTCTTATCATCCGGTTACCTAACAGTAATGTCTAGATTGCCCCTTATAGTCATGTGTAGTTTGTCAGTGCGATGGTTGAGGCTTTTCTCCTTAGTTTCTATTGATTGGTCAATGTGGTGTCCCTGGCATCATTCCTTATTTTGATTGGAGAAAATAGTTTGATGCTAATTTATATTTTGTAGGAATGAGTGCCTTGCCTATTCCTTACCCATGTTCTAGGACTAATTCCATGTAATTGTGCATTTGATAACCTAATGTTATTATTGTATCAAGTTTCATGGACTAGTGTGTGCTTTAGCTGCATCTTAGTGTTTGTAGGCTTCTAGGAGTAAGCCTAGTCCTAGGGGGTAGGATGTAACAAGTCAAAAAAATTTATGATTATTTTATTGCATTTGAGAAGATGAGAGAGAGTTATTGCTAGAGAGAAATATCTGGCAAGGGGTTGCGTGAATGGAAGACTAGAGGGAAGTCATGGCCCTTGGTGGAGTGGGTGATGGCAATTAATGCAAAAAATATCTCTGAGGACAGTGTAGGAAGGACAGAAAAAGTCTAGGCTGGAGAAAAACTGGCATACGGTGGGGGGAAAAAAATGGTTTCTGGTAGCAACCTGGGCGTGGGTTAAAGGAGTCTGCACCTATGTTGAGTGGAAGGAAAATGTAGGTTTATGGGCGATTCGAGTTGAGCTAAAATGTTTGGCAGATTTAGCAACAATGATTGTGGAGGTTGATGGATTGCCAGATGGCTGGCCTCTTGGACTAGAAATTGTCAACATTAGAGTAAGAATAATGGAGAGCATAAGAGCAGCAGAGCTAAACTCATTTCATCAGGCCACACCCAGTTTCTCTTCACTATCTTCCTTAGATCTTGATACAGAGTCCACAAGATCTTTTATTCTAGATAAGAGCGTCACTCTAGGGACTCTCATAGGTATCTGTCTTTATCATACCACCATGCATAATGGCAGCTCTAGTCATCAACAAGTTCTAATGCAAGTAAGCCAGATTAGATGTGCTTCGACAAGACCCAAAAGTTGTTGTGGGCTGAGAAAGTGGAAATCTTATATGGGGTGTATGCATTCAAGCTCTAGAATAGACAACAACATCCCTTCCCATGGGTAGTTCTTGGAAGCACAGAGGTGAGTTGTCATCTCTTTCATTAGTGCTACTGGTGAAGAAAGGGTTTATGTTGAAATGTAATGTCAGAAGAACCTACAGTGGTTGTATCAAAGGGCTACTAGTGAAGAAGGTGCAGAGTCAACACACTCTGGGAAGGAGGTCTAGAAAAAGAAATCCACCTTCCATTATGCAAAAATGGATGTCCTTGCCTTGTTTGAAAGCTACCATTTTTGCACGATAGTGAGGATGCTGGCTAAGGTTGTGGAGTCTAGCTTTACATTCACTAGTTGTACTGGTTAAAAGCTTCTAACACCTCCTTAACAAGTCCATTTTGTGGGAATCCTACAATCAGTGAGATGACACCACTATGAGGCATTCTGGTAAAAAACAACAAAGTTTCTAGGCCTTTCTTTTAGAGAGGGGTCGCTTTCTTGATAGGGAGTCAATGCCTCATGCAGAGGTTCTTGAAAGGAAACTTAGAACAGAAAATAGGGGATGTAGTGCATAACTTAGGCGATGTAGATAAAATTTAGGGAAAAGGGTGGAAAGCAAATCACTCAGGTGAGCGTATCAAACTGAAAGATTTAAAGTGAGCTGAAGGGGAGCACAAATAGAAAACAAAAGAATCATCTTCTGAGGAATAGATCTAAGGCCGTGGAGTAAATTGTCTTTCTTTTAAAGGTATTTGCATCACTTCTTTGTTTTTCTAGCACAAAAAAAAAATCTAATCTATTTGGTACCATTTCCTTCACCACAGAAAACTGAAACCCCATCAATGTCATTTTAAAAGATATGTCAAAATTTATTTTGATGCAAGATATTTACATTGCCTCTATCCTTGAATTTTTTTTGTTGATGCATAACTATTTTCTATATTCATTAGAAAAGGGGGTTTTCAAAGAAAAGATAATGAGGTTTTTGATTTATAACTTGTAGGAAAAACGTAGGTCTGATCCTATAGAGAATATATGGGAGCAGCCATACTGAAAACATGGATGAAATGATAGAGATTGAAGAGATATAAGTCCTGATAAAACCCATTTCTTCTACGATGCCCTCTCTAAAAAGAATTTCATTTCAAATTTTCTTAAGAATATTGAATGACCTCTATTTTGGTCATTCTGTCATTTTCTGCTAAACAACCAGCCTTGTAAAAATAAAATATAAAATATAAAATAAAAAATTGTATTATTTGAGTAAAGAGTGATTTGGCACTAAATTACCTTACAAACTTTGATCAGTGTTTGTGCATTGAAAATTGTTCACATTATTTATGATTGAGAAAATCTATCATGCAACCAAGGATCTAAGGGAACTACTATAGGAGGGAAAAATTAAGATCTCCATTGTTGTTAGTCCTTTCAACATTCTTTTTTTGTTGCATTAAATATGGTTGACAATATGTAATTATACGCTATGAGTATCATTGCAATACCATTTGCCATGCTTTTTTTTATGATATCTGTGCATTCCTTTGTGAAGAGTGATTAAATTGGGGTCACTGGAGTTATTACACAATTGACCTAACTGACAAAGGGCTATTTTCAATAGATTACACTGTCCTCAAAAATTTTTTGTTCTGTTGATCACAGTTTTCAATTTTGTATTTAATATTTATAAGCATATTATGTTTCTGCTAAGTTGTTGTGGTGTCCTTGGGACACATCCCCTGCCCTCTATGGCTATTCTGAATACTTTGGGGATGTTTATGGGACACTCACTGTGTCACCTATTTTTATTGGATTGTTTTATTTGGGCTTTGTATTCCTTGTTTGGTTAAGTAAGACTAGCTTAGGTCTAGGCTATTGAGTCCTCATGCATGGGCTTAAGCACTTGTATAGGCTAAGGATGCATACAAGAAGGCCTATCCGTCTATGAGGCTTTGAGTTATCTGTCTACAGGGCATTGATTCAGACATGTTTGAGTCTCCTCATTAGTATGAGTAGTGTACTTGTTTCCATGTGGTGCCATCCATTCGAGCACGCATGATGAATTCCCATCTGATATGCACTCTAGTGTCTAGTGCCTTAGTAGTTGTGAGTAATACCCAACCTATGACTTGGATGAGTACCATTATGTTATGACTTTAGCTATATGCATTATTTTCCTTGTTTGCTATGTGATTGATGTGAGTGTTGGCCATCATGTATACCTTGGTTGTTATTATTTCTGATTGGGCCTTGTGACTATCTTGAAGAATGGTGGGGTGGTCTCTTTTGAGTCCACATGGTTGGGAGGTGTTGCCACCGCTATTGGGGACCAGCAAACAGGTTATCTGAGCACCAGGTTGGAGATGTTCTCTTTCTTTCTGTTACTTTATCAGTCATGTACCTATTCAGTTATTGTATCATTCATGGATATGCCATTGTCCTTGTTTATTCCTTTATGTAATTTTGTACTCTCTTGCAAGAGATGATGTAAATTATAGTAATGAGAAGATATGTGATGTTGTCTCTTATTTGACTTATGGATTCTGATGTGGGTATCAGATCTGCTTGTACTATGGTGTTTATGGATTCATCTTTATATTTGGAAATGGGATTAGGAACATTTGAATTAGTGTTTAAAATGAATGTAGTTTATTAATGTTTCTCTGGAGAGTGATTTAGTCCTCTCCCGTGGGTTATGCATTTGGCCATACTTGGCCATGAATGTTGTCGACATATCGTATCGGCAACCATTTCGTGCGTATGTTATCACTTGTTATTCAAAAAAAAAAATTATCTTGTCCTCTTTTGGCCCTCACCCTTCAAGGTTTGCGGGGCGGGATGTTACACTTGAGGTTATCTGTAGGTTAATTGAGAAGAAAGATGATGATGCTATGTTATCCCCAATCACCATGGATGAGATTAGAGGGATGGTTTTTTCTTTTAAGGGTTATAAGGTGCTTGGTTTGGATGGCTTTCCCCATTTTTACTTCTAATTATTTTAGGATATTCTAGTAGAGGACATTAAGAAGGTTGTTCATGACTTCCTCACCTAGGGCAAACTCCTTAGGGAGCTTAATACTACATTTCTAGTGTTGATTCCTAAGAAGAAGGGGGCTATAGAGTTTAATGATTTTAGGTCCATCAACTTATGTAATTAATTTTATAAAATATTTTTAGAAAATCTATCCCTTAGGCTCCAAACTATTCTACATTCTATCATCTCACCTCAATAGAGTGGAATTGTGAAAAACTAACAAATCTTGGATTCCATAGTGATGGTGTACATAGTCTTACATTCCATGGATAAGAGTTGGAAAGCAGCCTTTATCCTTATGATAGACCTTATGAAGACCTATGATAGGGTCTCTTGGAGATTTTTAGGCAAGATTCTCAAAAGATTTGGTTTTGGAAGGAATTTCATTAATATAATAAATAAAAATGCATTTCTATGCTCATATTCTTAGTGATTGTCAATGGCTCTATAGCTAGTTTCTCTGATGCCTCTAGATTCTTTTTGGGTTTCCTTGGTGTAATGGTTCTAAAGAAAGATGGAAGGGTGGAAAGGACCATTGTTTTCTTTGGTGGGAAAAGTTCAATTAGTGATGGCTTCACTCTAGAACTTACTGGTATATTATATGTCCTTCCTGAAAATATTCTCTAAGTGTGTGGAAAAGATTGAGTAGGTCCAAAGGCATTTCCTATGGTCTAGTTCCAATGAGAACAAAATAATCCCTCTTGTTATGTGGGATCAAGACTTACTTTCTAAGTTTGTTGAAGGAATAAGTATAAGTAAGTTGAATCTTTTCAATAAGGTGCTCAATGCCAAACTTGCATGGAGGGATATATAGAAGAAAATAAATGGAATATGATCATTAAAAAATATTCCAAGTACCCAAATCCATTATTTGAAGTTACGAGCACCCCTCTAGATCTAACATATCGAGAAATATTTATTCTTCAAAGGAGATTCTAATAAAGGAAGCTAAATGGAAGTAAGGTGCTAGAAACAATATCAAAATTTGGGATGATTGTTGGATCTTAAATACAACTTTGGGACTGAGGAATGAGTTGGAGGCCCTTATGATATATTACAAATGGATAGTTAGGGAGTTTGTTGCTGATTATATCATTGTGATCAATGGGATTAAGGAGTGGAGTAATATGAGAGTTTTTCCCCTCTCCTAGGCTACATTTTTTTCTACCCGTCTCTTGATAGGTCTTCTTGGTTTCCATTTCCCATGTTAGATAGGTATGGGCTCTTTAGTGTTAGCTCCATCCCCTTTTGGGCTATTTTTAGCTTCATCTTGTTTTTCTTTTGTGGCCTCCTTCTCTTTTGCTACTATGTCCTCCTCTCTTTGGAACAAGGACTTTCTTCCTAGAATCAATTAATTCCTCTAGGTTGCTACTTATGAGAAAATACTCACTATTTATAACCTAGTCAAGAAAATACTCACTATTTCTTCTGGGATGTTGGGTGTAACATCCATGTTCTAAAACACATAGTAAAACTAGAATTTTACCATAGAGTAACTCAACAAGGTAAATAAAATGAGATAGAGAATAATTTTTTCTTTTATTCAACTAATAATCAAGTAACTACAATTACAAGATTTCTTTTACAAAAATACAATAACCATATTGTCTTTCTCATTTACAATGTTTACAAATGTAATTCCATTACATGTACAAATTTGGATTAAGTATTGCATCTGAATTTCTGACATCTTAATCACAAGTTTTGGCATGTTTCCTACTTGGAGAGAGAGAGAGCATCTTTCCAGTGATTTACCTCCAACCAGAGACTGGCGGTCTCCCACACATCTTCCACATAGGAAGTGGCCCTACCCTTCATGAGGAATATAGACCATAGGTGACCAATAGTTATTTGCCTTTCCCGAGTACATAGTGTTGTATTCTATTGAACTCTATTAACCATACAACCCTAGATATCCTCTAGCTAAGTATGATTTCTGATAGGATGAGCAATCCAAATACAGTGAACTGACAATGCATGCAGAAAAAAAATGCGCTACTTTGGCCAAATTTTTTAATATCAATATCGTTCATATGAACATAGTCATTGTGTTTTCCCACCCCTACTTGACTTGGATAATGTCATATTCTTGCAATTATTCACCCTGACTATCTTTACATAATTGGTTTAATAATCATGTCCTGATAATAGTCTACTTAGACTTAGATAAGTCTAAATGAATTAAACCTTCATTTGGTTCCTATTCGACTCTAGGGTTTTAAAACAACCCTTGAATAATACAATAGTTCTACATTTATCATATCTCATTAAATACTATAATAGACCTTTGGTTTAGCACAACCATAAATAGGTTTACAATAAATCTTTCTAAGGTATTATCTTCTATCAAGAAGAATATGAATACCTATTCAATTAAACCCTACGTGATGCCATTTATCATCACTATGTAAATATACTCATATATGCTTTTACGCAAAGTTATTTCTATATAGACATAGTCTATTACTACAAATTGGTTTCCTATAGGCTGAACTCATCATGATTCTAGTATAGACATGAGAAGATCTTTGACACTTTATCCTATTCATCTAATTATCCTTAGTTTTTCTATCATTTCAAAAGGTTACCTCATAGTCACCATAGATCACCAAGAATCTAGGTTCTTTGAAAAAGATATCATTTAGACAATGCACAAAAATGAAAACAAGATTGCTTTCAAATAAAATTGACATATTTATATACTTTATTCCATATTACTCTTGGTTGGTGAGTTTACTAAACGAATACCTTGACACTAATTTCATTGAGAGTTTAATACATATTTTTCCTATGATAATAATAGTCGACTTATTTCTGAAATATTGCTCTTTTCAACTAAGCAACTAGTTTTCTAAACATTAGAAGACTATAATAGTTTCCATTAAACAAAGTTCATATATATATCCTGAACAATAGAAGGGTCTACCTATCAGTTAAAGATAGATGCAATATCAACTCACTATGATTATTCAAAATTGATTTCATTGCAAGAGCTTGCATCGGCCTTTTCAAGCTAAATGATGCTTCTTGGTTATACTAAAACTCTCATACACCATCGACTTAGACAAACAAGTCACAACGATAGTATTCAAGTCGATATAATCGGCTTATCACATTGCATAGTTTATACAAAATACTGACATGATAACCAAAATCAATTAAATGATTGTCCATAACAAACATTCATTATGATTATCTTTGTCTTATAAAACATGACATGCAAGAATATCTACCTGACAACATCAGCTTACAAAGGTGTATGGGCCGGTGGTAAGCTTCTGTGTTTGTCCTAGATGACCACGTTCTTACTTAACCTTTACCAGCTTCCTCACTACCCACCACGAATATCCTTCTACTACTTAACTAGACCCTTGAAACAAAACATAAGCACTTCCCAGATATGCCATTGACTATCCAATTCATGGCTTTAAGATCTCAAAATAGACTCATAATGAGTCATCCTATCTGTTCTCTCCCACTCTAAGTAGTTCCAAAAACTCATTAAATTCCAAAGGTAATGCTAAATGGTTTGACTCCAAACACAACTATAAATGTGTAAACACTAACAAGTGTTGATGATGAAAACATCATTTGAGGAGATCAGTGATGGCGGTTGAGTTATCCGCCACTCCTCCTATAAGAGGCCGCCAACTCTTAAAACTAACTTAAGCAATCATTTACTTTTAATGAATAAATTTGATCCATCATGCTTTTAACATTTAAGGCATTCATCAATAGATGCCTATGACTGCTCAACTTAAAACCATACTAATAAATCATTAGGTATTTCCTCATTATATATATATATATATATATATATATATATTATTTGATTAAATCAAATATTATTTATATATCATTATCTCTATTTGATTTTATGATTTAATCAATAAGAGAATAATACTAAAACAAAAGTTACAGATAATGTGATTGAGTTGAGCTAGTCTCCTCATCATGATCCATCAACAAAGGATGTCATCTTAACTTGACGATAAAGTCTTAATGTTAAGAATTGGTTAAAACACTTCAAGAGACTTAGTAATAATATGACAACCTTTTTATGACAATAACATCGTAATATTTATGTTAAATGTAAATAGTCATAAATTAAACTTAATGACATCATTAACATTATTACCAGCTAAGATGACTTAATACGACTTAGAAAGATTGTAAAATAATATCGACTACCTGTCGATTAGGTTCAAAAGTGAACTGACAAGACAAGGCTTACCTCTTATGACACATTGATTCACATTTTCATTAAACAATTATAACTTGGTTTGGCAAATAAACCACTCATATCGCAAGGTCTATATCTCTCTCCTAGAAAGATACTCTCTCTCTCTCTTCTCCAAGAGTCATATAGTAACTTGAAATCATGTTTCACTTGTCACCAAACAATATGTGATCCGTGCATCATTATTCAATTAATTTAACTAATAAATCAAATCTCAGAATACAAATATTAAATCGATAATAACATAATCATTCCCATGATTTCAATAAATGACATTCAATAAAAACCATGTTTTTCCCTTGTCATTAATCTAAACATCACAACAAATTTACTTATGTCCAAGTAAAAAGTAAAAGTAAAGAAAGACAAAAATTGGGGATGTAACATTGGGGGTGCTTAATTCAAGTTCCCCAAATGCTTTAAGTATGTATAGATTTTTAATGTTTGAAGCATTATATCTATTATCTATTTCTCCCTCTATTTATTTATCTATCTATCCTCCCTCTCTCCCTCTCTAAAGCCTTTTCAACAAATCCATTTTGTTCATATCCTACAATCAGGGAATTCCATGAGACCACATTTCTTTGAGGTGTTCTATCAAACATTTCATTTTCCTTGTCTATGCTTCCAAATTTTACATACATGTCTCATAGGGTTGTTGCAACTACAACATTTAACAAAATTCCCATATCCATGATGTTATGATGGATATCCATACTCTATTCCAAAAATCTCATTTTGTCAAGGAGGATACTAGCAAAGGTTGAGGAATTTTACTTTACAATCGCCAGTTGTAATTTGCTTGAAAGTTTCTAAATCATTTTAAACAAATCCATTTTGTGCATATCTCGCAATCATGGAGTTTCCATGAGACCACATTCCTTTGAGGCATTATGTCATGTGCCTTGTCTATGCTTCCACATTTTTCATTCATATCTCCTAGGATAGTTGCAACTACAACATCTGACAAAATTCCCATATCCTTCATGCTTTGATAGATGGCCACACCCTATTCCAAAGATCCCATTTTGGCATAGGCAGGAAGGATGCTAGAAAAGGTTGTGGAATTTGGCTTTACACCCACCAATTGTATTTTCTTGAAATTTTATAAAGCCTTATCAAAAAATCCATTTTGTGCATATCTCGGAATCATTATATTCAATGAGATCACATCTTTGTGAGGCATTCTTCTGAATAGTTCATGTGCCTTTTCTATGCTTCAATATTTTGCATTCATGTCTCTTAGGGAAGTTGCAACTATAACATCTGACAAAATTGGCAAACCGTTGATGTTTTGATAGATGTCCATACCCTATTCCAAAGATCTCATTTTGGCACAAGTAGGGAGGGTGTTGGAAAAGGTTAAGGAATTTGGCTTTACACCCACCAATTGCATTTACTTGAAAGTTTCTAAAGCCTTTTCAACAAGTCCATGTTGTTCATATCCTACAATCATTGCATTCCATGAGACTATAAGCCATGGAGGTATGCTTAGTATGTTAAAGCTATTTGCATGTATGCTTGGTATGCTTAGTATGTAGGTATTCTTAGGAATTAGGAACAAATAGTAACACCATGATAAAATGAGCATGAGTATCTATAGAGAGAGATATAGGTGGAGATTGAGAGATATAGATAGAGGGATTCTTCATTCTTCACAAAATACAACTCCCTTGTATGTAGGAGAGAGAAAGTCTGTTTTCATGTAAGAATGATAAGTGTAACTCCCACTATTGGCCTACCAACTGAAACTCTCTTAGTCAATGCCATTCAACATTGTTTTAAGTATCCCAAAGAATAATACTTCAATAATCTCTCAACCACATACATGGGCATCCAAGTACCCATTCATGAGATATTAAAGACACGTAGAAAACACATAGAATTGTAAGGCTATATTATGTAATCCTAATAGTAAATAGAGGAGGCCATTACATTAGACCTATAAAAAGTGTTAGAGACAAATATGTAGATATGTAATCCTATTTTGATTCCATGTGATTGTATCATGTTAAAATTACATTCAAATACATGTCCTAGACACATAATTGAAAGAATTTTAGGATGCATTGCCACTTATAAAAATAAAAATGTGTTGTAAAACAAGAGAAGAAAAGTTGTAGGATATGTAGTTATTTGTTGTACATTAGTATACATTATCTTTCTACTTAGAAAAATCATCCTAACTAGTAGGAATGTAAATTTGAATTCTGAAATTTTTATAATAATTTTTTGTAAGTAACCAAATTAGGTTGATGGTGTTGCAAGACATAAATTTTTTATCAAAAGTTTATAAGAAAAAGATAGATAAATCATAAATTACAATGGACTTGTTTACATCTCTAGAATGGAGGTTAAATAAAGGATTTTGAAGGTGAACATTGAGACAAAGAGTTATGTTGATCACTCTTTAGAATGTAGACTCTATGTTGGGTTATCTCTCTAATGAATAGGGCTACACATCTTTGATTTTAATAATGAATAAGATCTTCCATAGAGCAATGATTTTTTTCTAAAAAGATATTAAAACATGCTACTAATCTCATAATACATTAGATACCAAAAAGCAAAATGCTCTTCTAATTTTCATTCATTATTATAGATTCTACAAATGTACTATCTCTCAAGATAAAGTGTTGTGACTTTAGGCAAAGTTGATGAGAACATACTAATAAGTGGCCCAAAAGAAATTTCAAACCAAAACCAAGCCTGGTGTATTTCGAGGAATAATGTGTCCATTTTGTATATAGATATAGTGCTTCAATTGATGTTGCATTCTTGCAAAATGCTCCTGTAATTTTACTTCATTATTGTAGAGTCTATAAATACAATATCTCTTGACAAAGTGTTCTAACTCCATGCAAATCTTGGCCCAAAAGAAATAACATATCCATCTTCTACGCTTCAATTACTGTTGCATTCTTATTGAATATAGTTCTACTCATTTGTCCAAATTAATTTTTTTGTAGGCTTTGCTGATCTAAAATCTGAGAATACTTTGGCTCAACATAAACATACATGGTATATTACTACTTATGCCAACTTAAAAAACTTAGGACTTTAAAAAACTTAAATTCCAACCCGCATGAATGTGATCAAATCGAGGCCGCCACTAGTATTACAATCATTTCATTACATGCATTAGAATTTATTCAACAATTGGTAGATAATGATAGGAGGCACTTCATTGACTTAGGATAATCCTTTTGATTTAGGACTTACATGTATTCATTAAAAAATGCAATTTTGATTAGCTGCAGAGTGTTACAAACAAAATTACTCATTTCTTTTAGCGATTCAGCCAGCCAATTAGTACTAACTAGTTGAGAAGTAGTTGTTAGAGATGAGCCTAAGACTTCACTGCTAGAGCTATCCAATACACTAGTGCTGCTACTTGTTATGTTGGCAGCTGAACCTTCTGGCAATATTGTAAATATGGAAGGGAGAAGTACCATGGAAGAAGGATCTTCTCCTCTCATTGCACGGGTAACTGCTCCAACATCTAAGGGTGAATATACTATTAGAGATCCAAATGCATCTATGCAACTCTCCTGTAGTATGAAGGCCTCTGTATTGGATGCCTGCAAATTATAATTGAAATCATATGTTAAACACCATAAAATAGGTGAACTAGATGATTGCAGCAATGGTTCAGATACTTACTGTCACATGATAAAGAGAAATGCAGTTCATAAGATGTGGACCAGTTGCAATGTGTTTAATTTCTTGTATGGACTTTCCTTCCAAGGACACTTCCCACTTCACCAAAGAAACAAAACTCTAAGTATTTGAATAAGAAGAGTAAACTAGAATAACAGGCAACATATAAATTACAGGAAAAATGTGTGGCCAATGTACACGTATAACCTTAGATCTCATTCGTTCGTCTCTTAGAAAATCAAATAATATTTGTGGAGAGACAGGAAGCCATAGTGAAGTTGCAACACATATGATTAGCCAGTTGTGTATGTTCCTAAATGGTAAGTTTAGTTTGCAAATTAAAATGTTCCTTCCATGCCACAAGATGCAAACCCAGAAGTTAGTAACCGAAATGTCTAAACAGAAACCAAAAACCATGGATTGAAACAAAAATTTTCAAAAAGAGAACTTGTTGTTTTTACCAGAGTGCATGCATCACATGGAGAACACATGCGGTGCACTTTTTCCCATATGCAGTGCACTATTATGTGTATGCGGTGCACTGTTAGCATATGCGGTGCATTGTTACACATATGCGGTGCGTTGTTATGTGTATGCGGTGCACAATTTCTGACAAATGAAAATGTTACTAGAAAACCTAACTAGCAAAATAAAATCATTTATGCACAGACAAAAACTAAACCTTGTGACTGTAAGGTATGTCCCTGAGTGCCAGCAAGATAGAAAACTTACAGGCCTCAATAGGACTTACCCAGATTGTAAAATGACCAAATAAAACCCTAGATGAAAAGCTTCAATCCTTTCTTTGAAAACTAAATGTACTTTTTAAGAAAACCCACTACTTAAAAATGAAACCCTAGTAGCTAACAAAAATAGAGAATCATTTAGACTAACAAAACCTACAAAAACCAGTTAGCAACCTACAAAACAAACTAAGTTAGGGCTAGATAAACCAAAACAAAAAGGCTGCACCCTGAATTGGAATAGATGCATTGTAGAATGATGGGTATGCAGTGCAGAATCCAGCTTAAGCATCATGCCGTACTTCGTATGCATCGTACAAAGAAGCGTATGCATCATACTTCTCAGCGTATGCATCGTACAAACCTGTAAACTCAAAATGCCCTAAATTCGTAGCATGTGCAGACATTTCATGTCATGTTCACCATTGTAAGCAAGCAAAAATCTATCCTAGAGTCCCAGAACAACAAAATAAGACCCTACTCAAATAATGGAGACCTTAACCAACCTAGAAATGCAACTATGAAAGCATAAAACCCTAGAATGTCTAATGCATTTCCTCCATTACTACTGATCTAAGCTATGGAGAATGTACTCAGACTTGCAGACCAACAACTAAGAAAATGAGAGGTCAAGAGTAGACAAATGCACAAGTCAAATGCTCAAAGTGGTGAAATGTCAATGGGAGAGGATGGTTTTATAGAGGAGGAAGTTGGAATGGAGGGTGGAGATTTAGAGTTGACTTTGGAGGTAAATCAAAGGAATCAAGGGCTAGGATGAGTTAGGGTTTCCTTGTCACTAGAGGGCAAGGATGTATTTTTTTGGGGGAAAAATATGAGGTGAGAGAAGTAATTATGTGCTTAATTAAATAAGTAATGGATACTTATTTAATTGTTTTGAGAAGGGCATGTGATGGGGGTGATTTAATTAAATAAGAGGGATACTTATTTAATTAAAAGGGGAACATTGGATAATTTAACTAAATAGAAATTTATTTAAATTAAATGGGACATGATGATGAATGATTAAATAATATTTAAATTATTTAACCATAGAGGAAATAAAGAAGAAAGATAGCCTAGTTAACTAAATAGAATTTATTTAATTAAAAAGCCAAGTGAAATGAATTAATTAAATAATTCAGAAATTATTTAATTAATAGTTGAATGCAAGGAGAAGGTGAATTATATGCCAAAAAAAATCGCTCGTACGCTCAGGACATTTTCAAGTGTCTATAATGTATATATATAGATACATACATATGTGTATATATGTATATGTATATGTATGTATCTTTACATATATACATACATACATACATACATACATACATACATACATGAGACTACATAAGATTTTGATTTATAGATACTTGGAGGTTGAATTTTTTGGTATCCTTATTTCTCTACCTAAATTTATTGATACACATTACTTGGAAACTAAATTATTTTCTATCCTAACCTATTCACTTGGATTGTTACGAGTCTATTGATATCTTTGAAAATTGTAGAGCAAAATCACATCATCTAAAAAAAATCTAAGCTAATAAATTTAATAAGAGTAACAACATTTCAATTACCCTAGATAAAAGAGATAAGTTTAGATAGGAATGAAAAATATGCTTAAATTGACAAAGATAGAAAGATGCTCTTAGCACTCTATGTGAAGGGAAATATTTTGTTGAAATGAGAAAATGAGCAAATAGAACCATACACAATGTTCGCTATGCCCTTATTTTTGTAAAAAATTATATCCTTTTGTGTCCTCCTATCTATTATGTAGAAAATGGGATCTAGGCTAATTAATACTCTTAACCTAAGTCAATCCTTCTCCACATAGCATTGGAACACAAGCCTTTGAAGACTTGGTGCTTGGAAATCATCCACAAGGGAGAGCTAAGTTGTTCGGGGTTCTATTCCTTTATTGTAAAGGGAGTATTGATCACTAATGAATTGATAAGAAGATATGTAATACAAAACCCTAATTGATAGCTCTGACAAAAATGTACAAATAATTGTTATAGAGACATAAAATGAAAGCAAAAAAAAGAAACAAAGGTTAGACAGAAGCTGTGATAGAAAATAGGAGCAGATCGGAGAGGACCTGGGTGTTGGGGTGCCCTTGTCCTAGGTTTTTTGGGCTGATTTTCTTATAATAGATGATCCCTGTACCCTTTGTCTAATTCCTTTTTTTGCTTTGTGAGAAGCTCCTAGATGTTATCTGCACATATACAAAGAGAGGAAAAATGGTTTTGGCTATATAGGAGTTTGCCTTAGTAAAACCCCCGTTTCGGTATTCCTACCTCACGGATAGCTGGATTAGAGAAGATCAAATAGTGTGTGCTCCTAACCTTACGTGTATATAAGATTGTAAATGAGTAGAAAACCAAAGGATTGATCAAAAAACCCTAACCCTATATAACTCAATCATATAGAATGATCAACTCAAGAGAAGTGTCTCACTCAAGGAAACACTAACCTTCAACTCAGGGAAGGTGGACAAATCTAAAATCTATGGAATAAGAAGATGATGCAAACATATCTAATTGTGATGATGTAGGTACTAAAGCCAAACTCAAGTTAGTGGTTCTAACCCTTATGCAAGAAGGAACAAGATAGACTCATGATCTTGCCTCCAAATGCACCACAATCATTGCCAAGAGTGTGTAGATCATTATTCCAACAACAAATAAACCTGTAATAATTTATTAGTCTGCAATAATATCAAGATAGAGAATAGTTCTCTAGATTATGTAAAGTGTTTTCAAGGTCTTGTTTAAATATGAAGCTCAAGGAGGGAAAATATTTAAATTTTAGAGGCCAATGGAGCGCAGGATAAAAATGTCAAGACTGAGGTCACGTCATACAAGACAAAGCCAACACCATCAGAGGATTTAAAACTTAGAAAGATATGGGCAGGCACTAGCACCTAGGCATTAGGGTCCTAGATAAATCACTCTAGTAATTCAACATTGTTTTAGGATATCACCAGGATCTTAACACTACCCTATGTTCCAGGATTTGATCAATGGTAATAGTTTAGTAAAGTTTAGGAAGATTTAGGAGGGTTTAGGAAAGTTTAGGAAAGTTAGGCACTTCTCTCAAGTGGAGGGTAAGGCCAAGGCTAGAAAGTGGTCCTAAAAGTGGACTCATGAAGTAAACACTAAGGCAAGTGCTAAATAGAATGTGAAATTATGCTTGAATCAATATGGAGCACAATTTACAATGGTACATTTAGCCCCTAATTTAGCGGTCATATGACATTGTGTGAATATGTATGATAAAGTATAGGAAATAAAATAAGCATGTAAAGGATATCTAAAAGGATACTATAGAGGATGTAGAATGCTTCCAAGTGAGAGAATGGAGCACCCAGACATGAACCTGCAAAGCCACAGTGTTAGGGACTGTAGCCTGCAAATACACTTTGTTAGGGAAAGCAAAAACCATTGTGCAGAAAAAAAGATGTATTAGTCTAGAAAAAAATCTAAGAGGAATGAGAGTGTGATCCAGAGTGAGACTCACAGGTAGATATATGCCCCCTATTTTTGCATGCT
The DNA here is from genome assembly GCA_027924645.1 of Cunninghamia lanceolata. Lineage (NCBI taxonomy): Eukaryota > Viridiplantae > Streptophyta > Pinopsida > Cupressales > Cupressaceae > Cunninghamia > Cunninghamia lanceolata. The sequence goes on from BSBN01001110.1 coordinate 2,730,559, forward strand.
TATATGGATGTAGAAACACAGTGATGCTTTTTCTACTACAAGTTTCTAGGGTTTTCATGAATATTGCTTAATTAGGTTCACTTGATAAAATAACACCAAGATGAAAGGCATATGATGAGAGAGAGGGAAGAACTATAATTCTAGTGCAACAAATGGTACAAAAATTAAAGTTTTCAAGCCCAATTTGTGAAGGTTTGAATGAAGAGTGTTGGAATAGAATGGTAGGATTTTATGGTGTTTTTCTATAAATAGTACTAAGATTTTCACTATTCACTATCTCATTTGTCTTTTACATTTTTAGAGATTTTGGAGGATCTCAATTGATCACAAGAGTGATGATGCCACGTAGATGGAAATATCGATCTCCTAGGTTGGATGAGATGAGGGATCGCATAGTGCAGGGCATATAGGCATGCTAGGTGAGCCCAATATTTTGATTCATGCTTGTGATTTTTTCATTTCCATGTTAATTTGAAGGATTACATGCCAAACTAGGCCCTGAGGGGTGCTAGTGTCCTCCTAGGGTTCCAAATTCCTGCTAGGGAGCTAGGGTCCTCACAAGGCACTAGTGTCTAGTCAAGATGCTAGTGTGTTGTGAAATTTTACTAGAATTATTAAGTTTGAACTTTATTTGAAACTTATTTTGTGTGAGAATGATAGAATTTAGTTTGGTGTTCATTCACAGGTACCCTAGTAGTCACTTATAAACATAAATCTACATGGTCATTCCAAGACGCTTTTTGCCGCAAAGGTTGATCACCTTAGAGTTCTTGGATTGTGGTGGGTGTACACGATGCTCATTGTTAGATATCATGATATGATGTTGATGGCACTCATGGAGCTATGGGATGCATACACCTCTACCTTCCATCTTCAGATGGGAGAGATGATGGTCACATTGGAGGATGTGTACCAGATACTACAGTTACCTATGAGAGGCAAGACTATGAGTATTGATAATTATCAATTGGAGAACATTCAAGCAATCTAGATGTACTATCTCAGACACATTATGCCCTTGAGCACCATAAGGTGGATTCATATATCTTGGTTAGAGAAGAGTGTTGTAGTCACACTAGTTTTACATTACATCCTGATCACTACCATCACACTCATGGTTACACAAGATAGATGTAGTACTAAGCTTCATGCAGGACTTGTACATACTATCAGAGTGATGGAGGAGTAGAGGAGAGTATACTCTTAGGGATGGATTATGTTAGCTCACTTATACCATGATTTAGGTGTTATGTATATTATCAAGCACATAGCTCGATGACCTGTACACTTCTCTAGGTGTGAGCATTTGAGCATATCACATGCATGAGGCAATCAGGTTCCCAATAGAGCCTATCTAGACAATGTCCATGAACACATGCCTATGCACTAAGGAGGGAGTTGAGGTGTGGTGATTTATTTTTTGGAGAGTGAGATTTGATAGATTGGAGCATGATAATATCGTGTCAAGACCGTATAGAGGTTGTAGAGTATGGATGAGTGAGAGTCGACAGCTGGTGAGGATGCAACATAATCAGCTTCTAGCTAGTCACTTTGATCACATCATTGTGCCTTTCTACTATGATCAAGTGATGAGGAAGTTCAGACAATTGTAAAGAGTTCATGTCACTCGACTGGCCTATGTATGCTTAGTTCATAGTATAGTGAGGCCTAGAGATGAGGCCTGACCCACCAATATTGATGTTGCATTGATTGATCTAGATGATGAGGGATAGGATGGAGTGCCCATTTCTAACATCAATGATGTGAGTGTGAGCCTAGCATACATGACTTGCTTGAGCACTTTTTGTCATTCTCCTATATTTTTATTAGACTACCCCAGTGGTGATCCTAGACCTTGGGCAGATTGAAGGGATGAGTTAGGAGAGGAGGAGAGGGATAGAGAGAGATGACGATTGTGATGATAAATTCATGAGGTAGAGAAGGATCATCTAGTTTCGACAATAGGAGGGAGATGGTGCCAAGGAGAGGAGGATGATGATGCCACTGAGAGGAGAGCTAGGGCTTGACCTTGTGCATCAAGGTCACTACCTACTACAAGTGGAGTGTGGATTTGACACAAGTATGGGGAGTTGAGTAGTACTACTACTATGGTACCTCCAGCAACGCGAGTGACTAGAGACTCAGTAGCCATCAGCCTTTCAATTGACCATGACTAGTAGGTTAGCAATCCAGGTGAGAGAGTTACATGATGTTATGATTTGAGATTAAGTAGAATAGTAGATGTTGATATTGAATTATTTTGATATATATAATGAGAGTTTTTTATACAATTTTTTTTTCTATCTTGTAGTTGGTACATGAGCATGGCTTGACTTAGTGGGTTGAGTCATAGCAAAGGTGGTGCCTATCATGCATACTTAACAGCTAGTGTGGGCTAGTTATAGTCCACAATAGACTACAGGATGACATGTAGATGTATTTGAGCCCATTGCACAACTAAGAGAAGCTTACAAGGAGACCATTCAGAGAGCGTCAAGTGTTGACGTGGCATGAGATGCCTTCGAGATAGAGCAATACCAAGTGATCGAGAGGGCATAGAGTGCCAAGGTGGGACGAGATGCCTTCAAGATATGGCTAGATAAGACTCTAGTGGAGCTTCAATCATCCAGGGTAGGAACAGCACCACTGATGGACCATCTGCTTGTGTGAGAGCTATGAGCCAAGAGAGGTTGACTACAATAGTTTTATTCAGATGCTCAGTTGGAGGTAATGGAGCTCAGAGCATAGGTTTGGAGCCTACAAACACAGAGTGCATTTAGGAGTCACTCACATTTTGTAGCATCACACAAACATCTATCTATCACACAACCATGTCTGGGTCTCGAGGATTCAAGTACCCATGTCCTATAGATTGATGAAACTTGTTGTTGATGTATGCTTTTGACACACCACATTTTGTTGTAGTCGTGACCATGTAGCAAACATTCGTGTGTGTGTGTGTGTGTGATGATCTTTGCATTTTGGCTTATGTTGTTATATCTATATGATGATGATAATGGTTTAATTAGATGTCATTTGTGAACTTATTGAAACAATTTTATGATTATTTAATAAAATGTGACAAAGATTTAATTAAATGTGGTGAATTAACATGCATGTGACAACTACAATTGTGATCTATATAAAAAACCTAATGAGATTGTCTAATAAATACAACAATTATCTAATTGATACATGTACTTTGTGAAACTTTATTCTAATCATGTGATCTAATTAAACAATTTTATGAATTTTTTTAATCTATTACAACCATGATTGTCTAGCACATACACATGTTGAATTAAATATAATTTTTTATCTTACTAAATAATGTAATAGCATTGTTTAATAATTTTCTACAATGATGTAAATAACATAGTGGATGAATTATCTAAATGTATGCTAACAACAAGTAATTTGCAAGATTAAGAAAACTATTCTAAGAATTCAAGATAATTACACGTTTATCATGAATGAAGCAATCATATATCAAATAGATATGAAAAATTAGCTATCTAACATGATGTGCTTTAAATAAAAGCTAGCATAACATTAAGAAATGAAATGATCTAATAGAAATTTCTTAAGAGAAGATTAAGCATAGTATCTATGTAATTGAATAGCATTGATGGGTTCTTTGAGAGGCATACCATTCATTATCAGTCATTTGTATGCATTTGATTCATAGACTTTAGTGATGACATAAGGTCCAATTAATTCAGGTCGAGCTTCCCTTTTTCACCTTAAGGAGCATTTATATTGCATTGATTTTTGTAAAGAACCAAATCACTGACCTCGAATGAGAGATGGATGACACATTCATTATGGCAACATTAGACAGAGTTTTGATAAGCTTAGAGATGTTTGAGAGCATTTATATGCTATTCATTAAGTGTATCAAGTTATTGGAGTCATTTTTCTCTATAGGAATCTTCATCAAGAATGCCATTGAGAGAAATTTGTAGTGAAGGAATTTCTAACTCTAAGGGCATGATCGCATCAACACCATACATGAGGTTGTATGGGGTTGTACATGTAGCCATACGAATGCTCGTTGGGTAAGCCCATAATGTATAAGAGAGTTGAGTGTGCCAATCTTTACCATGTTTGTTAATATTTTTCAAAGAATTTGTTTGATTAGTCTATTAGAATCTTCTGCTTGGCCATTTGATTGAGGTTAATACAACATTGAGAAGTGGTGTTGAATGCAAAATTTATCGAGGAACTTCTTCACTTATTTATTCTCTAATGATGAACCATTATCATAAACAAAGGAAGAAGGAAGACCAAAGTGAGAAATGATGTTGTCAATAAGAAAGTGATAAATTACTTCAATAGTCGTGGAACTGCTCCGACCCATTTTGTGAAGTAGTCAGTAGTTGTGATGATGAAAGTATGTCCTTTAGAAGGAGGAGAAGTATTTCCAATAAGATCCAAGCCCCACATGGAAAATGGCCAAGGCAATGCCTAGGCATAAATTTCCTAGGTAGGAGCTCAGATGAGATTGTTATGTTGTTGACATTGATTGCACTTTTTGACAAAAGCAAAGGAATCTTGTTCCATAGTTTCTTAATAGTAACCCATGCAAAGCAATTTTTGGACTAGAGATTTACCGTCAAAATGCCCTTCACAAGCACCTGAGTGTGTCTCTTCAAAGACAATCAGGGTCTCTTACTTGTTTAAACAATGGAGAAGAAGGCCATTGTATCTTCTACGAAAAAGAATATTAGATAAGATGATGTAGCATGTTGCAAGCTTGTGAATATGATCTTGAGGACTTTTAGAAGAAGTAAGGAAAGTACTATCACTCAAATTGGATTATATGGGAGTACCATTCATTTGAATCAATGTTATTATAGAAAGTGATATTGATTAGAAGAATCTTTAGATATAGAAGGTAAATTAAGATTATGAATAGTGAAATGATAGTCCATGGATGAATCGTCAAGGGATGTAAGGTAGGTGGTGCTTGCCATTGCATCTACATGTTGATTATCTTTCCATGGAATTGTGTCAATTGTAAAATAAGAAAAATGTTTCAATAGTGATAACGCCAAGTCATGGTATTTAGATAACTCATCTTACTTTGCTTAATAAGATCTCGTGACTTATCTTAAAATCAACTGAGAATCACTAAATATATGAAGATGTTAATAAAGCAACATGCAAGCCAGTAATAAGGGATTTTTACTCACAATGTTGTTGGTACATAAAAATTGAGGTAGTAAGATAGAGGAATTAGATTACCTAAAGGGGGTATTAATATAGCACCAGCCTCGAAGCCAGTTCAACATATAGAACTATTGAAATACAAGTTCCATGCTTGATTAATGTCTATAGGAAAGAAATGATCATCAGGGAATGAGTCTTGATTTGGAAGAATGGGTAGTGAAGGAGCATCGACTAAATGGTAGGTCAATGCTTGTCCTTTAATCACCTTTTGAGAGACGAATTTCATGTCAAATTCCATTAGCAACAATACCCACTTGGACAAATGTCCTAAGAAATATGTTTTATAGAAGAGATGTTTTAAAGGATCAAATTTTATAATAACATGGGTTATAGCATTTAGAAGATAATGTCTCAACTTATGTGTTGCAAAAACATGAGCTAGACATTCTTTTTCAATCATAGTATATTGGACTTCACAATTGAGTAGAGTTTGAATGATGTAATATACAACACATTATTTGTCATCACCATCATGTTGTGCCAATAATGTTACAATTTAGCATTAGATAAAGTAGAAGTGTAAACAAAGAAAGGACATCCAGAAGTAGCTGGATATATGATAGGAGGATTGGCCAAATAACTTTTTAAATTGTCAAAAAGATTTTTGGCAATCCACATTCAAGTTGAAGACGGAATCTTTTTTAAGAATTTGAGTAAAAGGGAGAGTTTGATCCACTAGTTGTGAAACAAATTGGTGAATAGCATGAACCTTTCCCTATAGACTAGAAAGTTGAGAAACATTTTTCAGAGGTGGCATGTTGACAATAGCATCAATGTTCCTTGTATCCACCTTGATACCATGATGTGAAACAATAAATCTCAATAGCTTGTTTCTATCAATGGCAAAGATGCATGTATAAGGATTTAAGTACATGTATTTTTGAATGCATTCAAATATTTGATGGAGGGTTTTGGTGTGATCCGGATGTAAGATGGAATTGGCCATAATGTTATCAACATGGTCTTCTAAGATGTGAATTAAATCATGAAAGATAAGTGTCAGAGCACGTTGGTAAGTCACACTAGAGTTCATAAGTCCAAATGACATGACTACCAAATAAAAGGTCCTTCAAGGTGTGATAAAAGTTATTTTATATTGACCTTGTGGGTTTATGAATATTTGATTACATCCAGAGAAACCATTCATGAAGGAGATAATACCTAGCCCACAGTGGTATTAATGATCATATCGATGTTAGGAAGGGGAAAGTTTTTTTAAAGAAGCTTTGTTGAGATCACAAAATCAATGCATATGTGAATACAATTCTCAAGTTTAGTGATAAACACAATATTTAATATCTAAGGGGAATGGTCAATAGGAAGGATAAATCCATCTTATAGGTGTAAGAGTCAATGGCAAACTTAAGAATGCCCAAGAACACATGCAATCACAACAACCTTACACAACAAGATACAAAACAACAATGTCAACAAATGGTGTAGAGCTTGACCTCACAATTGAATTGAGAATATACAATGTGACACCTCTCTTATATAGGCAAGGTGGAGTGATAAGAATTGGTCATAAGATTAAATGTAGGCCAACATAGACATAATATTAAATGACAACTAGAGGATAAGATGCCTTCTAGATGACACCAATAATAAATCTCCTAGACATGACTAATAAATAAAACATATAAGACAAGCTTGTAAGATGAAAAGTGTCTTAATGCTATGACATGAGACAAGTAATGTAAATCTATTAAATGAACATAGTTGTGTATTATTAAATGCTCCAAAGTCTCTTTATAGGTAAAGTCTCTTTATACACTAACACCCCCTTAAGTGCAACTTAGGGAGAAGAAAAAAAAGCATGAATGATTCTTGACTACTAGACCATGTTAGGTACTCATTCAAACAACAACTCTCTAGTGGAAAAAAGGAGAAAACCACATGGAAAGAAACTCCTCCCCAAAAGTGAGAATACAAGAAACAATGTGATGGACTAAGTGATGGAAGGAGGAATCAAGAACCCCCTACGACTCCACCCAACAAAAATATACAATCAAAGAAATCCCCATAGGAGAGAATGTATGAGAGACAATGGACCCCACTTGAATGAATAAACTCTAGTGCCAAAGGTGAATGCAAGAACAAGGATGCAAAAAAGTGTCCAAGATCGGCAAACAACATGTCTTTCCTTGGGAAGAAATAGGTGCACTGGATGATGTAGAAGAAACTTCAAATCCAATAGGAAAACTGAGGAAGAATGTCTCAAAAGATGTGATGCCTTTAAAAAATTCTCAAATGTCTCAAACCTTGAATGTGCAACCCCAATAGATGCAACACTAAAAAACTGTGAAAATTGATGAAGAACAATCTTAGAAGACAATGAATATGTGAGAATAGTAGTGTTGAAACTATCATCAAAGAGGAGAGATAACCCCTCAAGTGTGTTCTCCAAATCATCAAGATGAGATTCCACAAATAAATCTAAAATACCTATCAAATACTCTTCCCACAAAGTTCTATCGGAAAGACTAGAAACATCCTATTGAATTGAAGGAATAACCTTTGAAGTAGTAGGAGATGGAGGAGATGAAGGTGCAACACTATTCTCAAGAACTCCAAAGTTCAAGTGACCAACCCCCTCTTGTGCACTACACACACTTGATGCCAAAGTAGGTGTCTCAGAAAACCTAGTATAATCAAGAATAAAATGAGAAACGGTATAAAGGAAATAATATGTATCAGCTTTGCCAACTGCATTGACATCACCACTCTCAGCATCTCGAATATACACTAAATTAGGTGTGAACTCAATAGTCTTCAGTGGCTCACTATGTGTAATCTAGTATATAGAAAGGAGGTTCATGGATAAATTAGTCATATAAAGAGCATCCCTAAAACAACCATCATTTATCTCAATGTTTCCTTGGCCACAAACATCTAGATAAGCCAGGTTACCCATCAAAATTTTGGATGTGTCAAAATAATGTATGTTATGAAAATCTATAAAACTGTGACCCATATAATGAGATGCTCATAATCAAGAAACAACCTTTCATGATCACCACCTACTGATGTAATGAGAGAGCATGACATTTTCCTTTATCCTTCTTGTTATCTTTTCGAAGTGCAAATGTGGTATTTCCTAAGTGTTGTTGAGATGGGCGCTTAGAAGAAGAAGCTCTAATGGGCAAAACAAGTGAAGGTGACTCAATGTTATGTTGCTGAAGAAGTAGTGATTGTTGTTGCAATAGTTGAGACATATCAAAAAATATATTCTCATAACACTTATGCTCATCATGACCCAATTTGTTACAATATGCACACTTTGGTTTCTTCTTCTTAGTAGATTCCTCTTTAGAAGAGATGGGTGTTTTTTGTAAGTCCTTATCTTGCCCTTGATTCTATGAGTTCTTTTATTTCCTACCTTTCTTATTTGAAGCCTTAGGATCTTTTGTACTTTGATTTGCAATAAGAGCCTATGATTTAGAAGAATTCAAGGTACCCATTTCTAATAACTTGGCTTGTTCCCTAGTGATTTGTGCAACAAACTCATCAAATGAAGGCATTGTGTGCTGACTACCAAGAGCATCTATAGTAGAATAGAAAATAGAAAAATATACTGAATAATCAAAACCCAATTTGGAAAGTATAGAGAGAATTAACCGTGTCTTCCTTTTCAATGCCACATTTCTTAAGATGGAGCCTAGGTGATTTGAACTTAGTGAAGAAATATTGAATTTGATCAAAGTCTTGAGGAATTAGTACAATTAATTCATTTTTTCATTTAAATCCTATCATAGTATCATGCTTACCAAAGAGACTCTCCAATGTAGTCCAAATATAATTTGGTGTTGTGCAAGACTCGACATGAAACTGAAGATCAAGAGAAATGCTAAGACATAATGTACCATAGGCCTCATCTTTCCTATCAAGTAATTTTCTTCTCTCAGCAACACTTGTGGGTTCAGGTTATATGCCAATAGTTATCCTATGTAACCTTCATGTATATAAGAGGTACTCCATTTCTTTCTTCCATTCATAGTAATTATATGGAGTTAAAAGAGGAATTTTAGACACATCCATGATCAAAGTAAGAAAACAACACAACCCCCCCTTTACTATGAAAGAGAACCCCCCCAATTGTGTTGTGGTACTTTATACTTAGTGTGTATACAATTTCAACAAGCCAAAATAGCTAAGTGGTCTTTGATCTTAGTGCATGTAAATGCTAAAATAGGTCTTATACTAAAAGTACAATTTGGATACCAAATGAGATTAAATAGATGACAAACCTAAGAAGTACTTGAAAAATCATGTACTTTGAAAAAATGTTTCACAAGAAATGTTACCATACAAGCCCAAACGATGCCCCAGATGTTTAAAAAATGGGAGCTGCTTGGCAATAGTGATGAAAATTTGCGATTTCTGGAAAAACTAGGCACCAAAACCAAAATCTAATTGCACCAATTTCTAGCCCAAAATAATAAAAATTGCTCAAAAAAGGGAGAAATTATGAGAAAATTACAAGCCTACAAAGATTGACTGCCAAAATCAAAATAACAATGGAGAGGGGTCCTGCCAAATTTTTTTGATTAAGTTTGTGCACAATTTGTTTGCTGCATGCAAAAACTAAAGGATACTCAGAAAGTTTTCCAATGCGGTGAATAAAACTTAGAGATATTTTTTTGATCCGATGTGCAGAAGATGTGGTACTAATGAAAAAAATGCCTCAAGAAAAAAAATGACATGTAGAAGGTGAATCAACTGCCTAAGATAAGAAAAGACAAACTAATACCTACAAGATTGCACTGGGATGCAATAGAAAATAATTTTTGACAAAATCTTTCAAAACTTTTGTTATTTCAGAAAATGTCTCCATGGACTTTTTCCCTCCTAGGTTTAGCTCTCGGGTCCCTTGTTTTACATCTTGCACATTTCATTTTGACTCTCAAAAGAAAAGGGCCTGAAACCCATGTCACATGGGGCATGAGGGACATTGTTGTACTTAGCCCTATCTTGAAATAGGACATGTGGACATGGGTGCTCATGCCCTTGTCCTGCCCTATTTTAGGAAAGTCCCAAGTTATGTGACCGTTAATTAGGTCCCATGCTGATATCTTAAGTTTGAATTACAAAATTCTTAGTGGTAATATGTTTAGTTGCATATATAAGCATGTTTAATGTTTCATTTGTAAACTAGAAGATAACTAGAAGATGATTATGAACTTTTGGCAAACTTATGATTTGAGAGCATTCAAGATATTCAGTGTTGCAAAGCATCTAGCATTGTTATTGTGTTTTTGATTGCAGATTTGGCTTCATCTTCTCATGTGTTGAAGAATCTTCATCTATGTGAGATCTACACCTCTGAGGTGATATCTATTTGTTTGAATCATTTATCAATTTGTTTTTCCCTCTATCCCACAGGGATACGTAATCTTTATCTGACAACAGTGTTTAGAAGACTTGAATGTCTTTCTCAATTTCATTTACGGATAAATAAAAATTAATATATATATATACACACACATATATATATTTTAAAATGCGCCTGGTAAACTTTTTAACATGACCGGCAACGCTGGTGTGACACGCCCTCCGGGTCCACGCGAATGCTTTTGCCTGGAGCAATGAACCGGTGAGGCCACAACTGGGGGACCTCATCCCCTAGGAAGAACACTTCAAACCCGCGAGCTCATTGGCCCAGCGAAGGCGTAAAGCCTTGCGAGCTCGTTGGCCCAGCGGGAGTTTGAACTCTGGTGGCTGCCACTACAACCGAGCGACTTAACCACTGAACCATGCCATCATTGGCTATATACACATATATATGAGTGTGTAGCAAAATTCCAAAATTTCCCATCAAATAAATAATATATATATATATATATATATATTTATATATTTAAATCATAATGAATTCTCATATTTCCTACAACATTTTAGTTTACAAATTAACCAATTTATTTCACAAATTCTTCAACATTTTAATTTATGATTCAACAAATTTCTTGAGAAGCGGAAAGTAAATAACTATTTAAATCTGTAATTTTCAACTAAATTTTAATCTATCAAGTATACGTTCCATTTCAAATAAAAATTAAAGGTTAAGAGCAAATACAAGGAACAAATAAATCTTCCACTTCGATAATGAAATAAACAACATGTAAATCGGTTTAGAATATTCTCCATTGTATACTTAAATCAAGTTTAAATTTGTTTTCTAAAGGAAAATTTACAACTTCTATAATCCAGTGAATGTAACTTTTTCACTAAATAAAACCAGAAATAACTTAACAACTTGTCTAGATCAAACACTTAATTTCACAACTTACAATTTGATAAACAAGAGTAACAACTGTAAGATTTCACAGCCCACAATCACTCTAAGGGAGGAATTACTTTCCTCTCCCAATATAATTTTTTTTTTACAACTTTCAGAGGGAGCAATCTCTCCTCTTTAAAAGAAACTTATCTAGGAAGAAACTTAAAGAGACCAAGCTCTCATTACAAATGGGGAGATAGAACATTTTTTCTAAACAAGGAAAAACTCCTCCAATCCTCTCAACATGCTCCAAGATATACCTGTATGACAACCAAGAAAAGAATACACCACACAACAAGCTCTCCCCCCTACCTTAGACCTGCAAGAGGGTCACCCCTGAGCTAGGGAGATCATCCACACACCCAGGGTAGAATAGACCAGTACACTTCACAACATTGAATAACAACAGTCAAAGCAAACAACACTCAACCTCCCATGGTTTTAAATAGAATACAAAGACTCAGCTGAGGTGAGTTCAAAGGAGGGTAGGGAAGTAGACTCGCTCTACTCCAAGGTGACATTCTTCTCAATATTATCACAGCTTATCTCATGGCCTCAAGCCAACAAAATTATTCTTTCTCATGGCCTCAAGCCATCCAAATAATAAAAATCACAGGGATATCCCAAATAGGCACTTTAACCTTATAGCCCTCTAGGCTCAAAATTACCAACATGCCCTCAAGGCTTCCATATATCAAAAATAAGAATGCACTCGAGGAGGTTCACACCTTCCCTTCCCCATACATGATGAGCATTGTCTTCCAACCAGAAGAAGCTCTTTCAAACACCCAACACAAACCCAAAATAGCAGAAATAACACATAGATAACCATTGCAGATCCACATTCATCAAACAAGAACAAAACATACATAGGTGAGTAAACTAGCTCACTAACCTCTACAAGCCCAATTATGGAAGTATTTTGAAGAAGAGCTCCACCCTTAGTCTCCTCCTCCAAGTTCTCCTTCTTTCCACAATAATCCAACCCCCTTACCCTATCCCTCTTCTCTTCTTTAAAACAAATTCTCTCTCTTATCCCTTATTCCCAAGTGGCATTAAAAAACTAAACCCACTCCTTCTCCATTATCCCTAGTGGACTTAAAACAATTAACCCCACTCAAGAGGTTCCCCACTATAGCCCTTTTCCAACACATGGAGGAATAAAATATAATAAGAAAAAAAGAAATAAAAAGGAAGTGGATGACACACCACCCTTTTTATGGGGTCTCCCACCAAAAGAAAGGCACAAAGAGACAAGCACTCCATTATTGGTGGATCATGGAGTCCTTCCATGACTTGGAAGTGGGTCTAAGTGTGGATTCCACTCATCCCATTATCCCCATGCTCCCAAATTCGTCACTTTACATCACCATGAAGTTAAAGTGACCATATGGAGGTTATCCCAAGGTTATCCTAGTCAAAAAGGTCCCTAGACCCATGGGATATAACCTAAGGTTGATTTTAACCTAGTTAGGACTCCCATAGTCAAGTAAAAACACAAGAAGAGGGTCAAAAAGAAATAAACTTAAACAAGATTCATAACAACATCTTTTACAACACATATCACAATACAAGTGAATTAGAGGGTAGACCTAATTCCCTTGACCCCATGCAACATTACCACATTACAACATTACAACATTTCCACCATACACAAAGTTGATCTTATTTCCTTGTGGAACTAGATCGGCTCACAAGGGATACAACATAGGGTGTGGAACGATCTCCTGTATTTGTGATTTTGTTAGCAATACCTGCACACTCAAACTTGAAGTCAATAACACATAAAGATATCATAGCTGAAGCAATTTAAATACATGCATACCTAAACATTCTACCATATAAACATACTAAAATCACATTAAAGTTCCATTTCTAATATTATCCATTCATCATTCACTTAAAAGCAACATCTAACTATCATTGCACAATTGTTTTCTTAAAAATCAATTAGGTTTAATAATCAAGATTCTGGGATCAATAGTCCCCCAATCATAAAAGTAATAGCAATAGTACTATAAATAGTCTCATGAATAGAAGTGAAAAGGGTAGGCCTCACATCCTCCCCCCTAAGATTGTACTTCCTCTTGGAAGTCATCAAAGAGGTGAGGGTAAAGTGTCTTCAGTCTCGTTGCATCTTCCCATGTTGCAGTGACCTCATCATACATATCCCACTGGACCCTAACCTGGTCCAGCTCTCGACCTCGAAGGCCTAGTGTCTGATGAGCCAATATGCGTATTGGCTCCACAGCCACCTATCCGTCTACCTCTACCTAAAGAGCACTCCAATCCAATACATGAGATAAGTCAGAAATATAATGACGTAGAACTGAAACATGCAAGATATTGTGGATACAAGACAGGCTAGGTGGTATGGCTAAACAATAGGCTACAAGTCCTATCCTCTCCAAAATCTCAAAAGGTCCTACAAACCAGGGTGCGAGTTTAGAGCCTTTTTTGTAACGAATAGGACTCTTATGTGGTCAAACTCTCAAGAATACCCTGTCACCCACTAAAAAGTTTTGATCCATTCTCTTCACATCAGTATACTTCTTCTGTCTATCTTGAGCTTCCTGAAGTCTCTGTCTGATCAATGTGACCTGCTATTCCATATCTTGAATTATTTCAGGACCAAAGGCAACTCAGTCCTCTAACTGATCCCAACTCAAAGGTGTCCTGCAAGGTCTGCCATATAAAGCCTGGTAAGGAGGCATACCCAATGAGCTGTGATGCCCATTATTGTAGGCAAACTCAACCAAATATAGGTACTCCTCCTATCTAGACTGATGATCCATAACATACATGCGAAGCATGTCCTCTAACACCTAATTAACTCTTTCTGTCTAACCATCGGTCTCAGGATGGTAAGTGGAACTGAAGTTGAGCTATGTGCCCAACGCCTAATGTAAGGCTCTCCAAAATGATGATGTGAATACGGAGTCTCTATCAGATATGATGCGGTGAGGTACTCCATGCAGTCTGACAATCTAATCTAGAAACACTCTCACCACTGATGGTGCATTGTACGTTGTGCGTACCGGTGAGAAATGCGCCACCTTGGTCAACTTGTCAACTGTCACCATGATGGCATCATGGTGTCGCGATAACATAGGTAGACCAACAATAAAGTCCATGGAAATGGTGTCCCACTTCCACTCAGGTATCTCATGAGGGTACAAAAGTCCTGTTGGATGCTGATGCTCAGTCTTGACCCTCTGACACTCAAGGCATTGAGCAACATACTCTGCAATGTCGCATCTCATCCCAGCCCAATGATATAACTGCCGCAAATCTGCATGCATCTTCTTCACTCCCAGATGTGCTGCATAGGGTGCTCTATGAGCCTCAAAGAGTATCACTGTACGTAGGTCACCCACATGGGGTACATAGATGCACTTTCTATGTCTAAGCAATCCATCCAACTCAAGGGAATATCCTACGAATTTGCCCTTTAGGACCCCCTGATTCTGGATTTCCTGTTACACCTCAAGAAACCACTCATCCCTAGGTAGATGCTATAGAATATGCTCTCTCAAATCCACCTTCAAAGTTAGAGTCAGGATCTCATGGCGCCTTCGACTCAAAGCATCGGCGACCACATTCTCCTTTCCTTTGATGTAGTGGACATCAAAATCATACTCACACATGAACTCCATCCAACGACGCTGGTGGGCATTCAAATTAGGCTAAGTGAAAATGTACTGTAAGCTATGATGATCTGAATGGAGCTTAAAATGTCAACCTAAAAGAAAGTGTCTCCAACAAACAAGAGCATGAATATTAGCTGTGAGCTCTAAATCATGAGTAGGGTAGTTTAGCTCATGTGTTTTAAGTTTTCAAGATTCATAAGCAATCGCTCTACCACCCTGCATAAGCATAGCTCCCAATCTCTCTAATGATGCATCCGTGCAAACAACAAAATCTACTACCAGATCAGGAACAGCTAATATGGAAGTGCTGGTAAGATGTTCCTTTAGGATCCCAAAGGCCTTCTCACACTGCTCAGTCCAAGTGAATCCTTTCCCTTTTCGCTAAAGGGAAGTGATAGGATGTGCTATCCTGGAGAAACCTTCGACAAACCTATGGTAGTAACCTGCTAGTCCCATAAAGCTCCTTACTTTTGTTACATTGGTGGGTGCTGGCCAATCCTGAATTGCTCTAATCTTTGATGGATCTACAGAGATACCATCACCTGATAAAATGTGTCCCAAATACTGCACCTCTGTCCTAAAAAAGGCACAGTTCACCAGGTTGCCATAAAGCTAATGCTCACATAAACACTGCAATACCTGATGCAAATGGTCCACATGTTCCTCCTCGGTCCGTGAATAGATCAAAATATCATCTAGAAATATGATCATGAACCAATCTAGGTAAGTGCGGAACACCCCATTCATGAGGCTCATGAACACTGCAGGGGCATTCGTCAAACCAAAAGGTACCACTATAAATTTATAATGACCATATCTAGTTTAGAAAGTAGTTTTGTGAATATCTGCCTCAATGATTCATAATTGATGATACCTAGATTTTAGATCAATTTTTGAAAACACTTTGGCTCCCTGCATTTGGTCAAAGAGATCGTCAATCCTAGGTAGAGGATATCGGTTGCTCACCGTCACTTTGTTCAACTGTCTGTAGTCCATGCATAGCTGAAGAGATCCATCCTTCTTCTTTACGAAGATAACCGGTGCGCCCCATGGTGAAACACTAGGTCAGATGTGTCCCTTCTCTAGTAATTCTTCTAACTATAGTTTAAGCTCTGTAATCTCATGTGTAGTCATTCTATAAGGTGCATGAGACACTGGTTCTACCCCTGGTACCAAATTGATGTGGAAATCAACTTCCCTACATGGAGGCATACCCAGTAACTCTGGCAGAAAAATATCAGAAAAATCTCTTAGGATAGGGTGTTCATCTAAGGTAGTCTCAGGTTCATTCTCTGATCTATCACTAACTATGATAGCAAACATCTGACAACCCTTCCACATGCATTGTTTAAGTTGCTGAGCAGATATCATACGAGCAGTCGTGGGCTTTTGTATGCCCACTATATCAACCGGTGTGCCATGATCGTCTAAGCAACTAATCGTCCTCTGATGGCAATCTAGCTTGGCTCTATGAGCCGCAAGCCAATCCATACCCAGAACTACGCCATAGGAACCTAATGGCATAACCCTAAGGTCACATATTGTAATGAAAGAACCCAAGGAAATCTCACAATTTCTAACAACAGTATCAACTGACATCCTGGCCCCAGAGGCCAACTCGACCTCCCACCTAATGTCCTGCCTAGAAGCCACTAGCCTCCAACGTTCCACTAACGATGTAGACATAAAAGAGTTAGTAGCTTGGGAATCAAATAGGATAGAGTTGGGAAAATCTCCAATCATACCTGCTGTCTCTATGACTGAAGCCTGGAAATCAGCCTAGCAGTTTTCAACTGCTACAAACATATGGTGGGATTTATCCATATCACCCACAGTCTACTCAGATCCTCCTACACGATGCTGACCCCCTATTGTAAAACCCTGTGGGCACTCTCTAGCTAGGTGTCTAGCTTCACCACAAACATAACAAGGGCCCTTAAACTATACTTGTACAGTCTGAGTCCTGCTTGACTGCTGCTGTCTTGATCTACCAGTGGACCCCTGTGAGCCCCTATACGACTGATGTAGCCTCGTGGGTCCCACAGGTGGTCCCTACTATCTCTGATCCCTGCGCGGGCCCTGCTGCTGCCAACCTCTATTATTTCCCCCATGTGACCTTGGTTGTGTTCTAGCTTTCTGTTGTTGCTGTGACTGCTATTGTTGTGGGGGCCTAGGAGGTAATGATGCTAAACTGAATCATCCTCTAGGGGCTAGTTGTGTTGGCCTATAGAAACTCTGTTGATACTATTGCTGTCCCTGATCCTGGAACTGAGGGCAAGAACTCTTCCCCCATCCCTAAATCTCCTCAGCAATATAAGCCTTCTTGGCAGCATCACTCAAGGTCTGGGGATTTGCCATCCGTATAGGTCCTGCTATACTATGGTTTAGTCCTCTGATAAACTTATGTACCAAGATTTTCTCATCATGGAGATGCTCTGCATATCTGGATAACTCTGTAAACCTACTCTCATATTGTGCCACTGAGAGTCCCCACTGTTGTAGGTCATGGAACTCATCTATCTGACACTGTCTGTAATAGTCTGATAGGTATCATGCATTGAAGCGCTCAATAAAAGTCTCCCATGAGAGGGTGTCTAAGGAGAGGTGACGCTTGCACTCCTCAGTGCACCACCAGGTAGCTGTTGCATCTCGTAATAAGTGTATTGCCACACGGGCCTTCATATTGCCCGCGTATGGATGTAATGCGAAGCACCTATCTAAACTGATAAGCCAGACCTCTGCCTCAGCTCCCTCTATGGTTCTGATGAAAGTAGGAGGGTTCAATCTCAATATGTCCCTGATGGAATCTCCTTTATCTCTGGGTCCCCTGATAGGCTCATCTGTATGATAATCATAAGGCCTGGGACCCAATTGCTCTACTCATACTGTCTCGTCATGCCTGGCATGATGTGTGAGGCTCCTGCTACGGGCCCTGTCAGCTGAATCAACCTCCTTTGTATCAGGCAACTTGACATAAGGCTCCACACGTGGTACCCTCTGCAGCTCTATGCAGGGCTCCACACGTGTCTCAACATGAGTCTCAGCTCGTGGCTCCACGCGTGGTTCCTCTCACGAAACATCGCAGGGCTCGACACGTGGCTCTACACATGGCTCAACTGTAGCCGATGGAAGCCTATTTAAGATAGCCTGTAAGGCCTGTAATATCTGTGGTCCCATATCAGGTGAGGTTGGTGGTGCCTGCGGTACCTGAGGAACTAGTTTTGTCTGTAAAACTAGCTGAACCTATGGAATTGGTTGTTCTAGTGGGACTGGCTGATCCAGTCCCACAGCTAAAGAATCAGTGCACACCTCGGTGGGTGGAGTACGGTAGGTTGGTATTCACCGAACTCGTCTAGGAGGCATCCTACAAAATAAGGTAATCGCCAGTCAGTTTGATCGCGGAAGTGATAATGTGCCTAAACAAGCCCAGTGTTTAAAACAACTGTGCTCTAATACCAAATGTCATGCCCACATTTCACATGCGGTCACAACATGCTAACCCGCTTGTCATGTCTACATGCGTCATGTGGTAATGATATGAACTATCAAAAATTTTCCCCTTACTACTCTGAATGCCCCCTCACACGCATAAGCGTGCTCAGTTGCGTACGTTTAAGGCATCAATGATGATGTTGTTTACGGAATATTTCACCCACGTGTTCATTCACTATGCTGGACTTACTTATTTACTTGATGACGTTCACTACGTTAACGTTCAGTTTACTTTTCACGTTTAAATTTACTTGTTAATTAGTAGGCCTCTAATTGGTTTTATCAGCTTATTTCAATATTGGCTTGCATTTCTCCTATTATTATATTCCATCGTTTAATTATTTAATTATCTATTTACTTCAATAAATTGTCTCATTTTCATTGTCTACCATTTGGTTATAATTTATCTTGAAAACGCAATTTCTTTTACTGACCGAACTGTCGAACTTTAAATATTAGATGTCAAAATTAATTGTCTCATCATTTCTTTGATATAAATAATTAAAAACAATATTTAAATATATGTATTCGATTAATTATATATTTTTATTTTTAAATCCATTATATATATATATAACATTCTCTTTTAAGTGTATAAACAATTCATACCATTATGTATATATAGGTATGTTTATATATACATATATATATATAAACATACATAAACATCACTAGTTAAATAAATTTTCTTATTTAGTGGAAGCCCCTCATTTAAATATCAAATAACATATATATATATGCACACACACACACACACACACACACACACACACACACACACACACACACACACACACACACACACACACACACACATACATATATATTTATATTTATTTTATAAACCTTTTATTGTCATGCTCCACTCAAAGAATCAAGTGCTTTGTTATAAAACCAACTTATAGCATTGAAGATGCAATAACCCTAACTTTATTTTGTGATAGCTATGTTTGCTGCAGGGAATGGTGGAGCAGTGGTGCTGGTCGCAGGGGAGGTCCGGCGGCGGTGAAGGGGTCGCAGGCCGGCAGAGGAGGGCGAAGTCAAGGAGGCCACAGAGGGCGGCAGTAGAGGAAGGCAAGGGTGGCAGTTTGGAGACCGCAGTGGTGGTTTGGGGCCGCGCAGATAGTGGTGGGTGGAGGCACAGGCGGTGGGGAGGAGTTTGGTGCGCGGGCCGCGAAGTTTCAATGGGCGGAGGTGTGGGTATAAGCCACATTGGCTTTAGTGAAGGCGGGGGTGTGGGGAGGGGCAGAGCCCCACCCACATCCCACTTCGTGTGGTGTGGGTGGGGCTCTGCCCCTCCCCACACCCTCTTGTAATAAGTTTTTGGTGGGGGTTTAAACCCCCACCATTATACCTTCTTTTATTTTCGGCTATGTATTTTTTTTGATACTGCGAACTCTCTCTTCTATTCGCATTTGCTAATTTGTAATTTTTTTTAAATAAAAATAATTCTATTTATATTTATATATATACACGTATATATATATATATATATATATATATATATATATATATACAAGTGTAACTAACTTTCTCAATTTCATTTATGGATAAATAAAAATTAATATAAATATATACACACACACACATATATGAGTGTGTAGCGAAATTCCAAAATTTCCCATCAAATAAATAATAATAAAATAATAAACATATATATATATATATATATCATAATGAATTGTCATATTTCCTATAACATTTTTGTTTACAAATTAACCAATTTATTTCACAAATTCTTCAACATTTTAATTTATGATTCAACAAATTTCTTCAAAGAAATGGAAAGTAAATAACCATTTAAATCTATAATTTTCAACTAAATTTTAATCTATCAAGTATACGTTCCATTTTAAATAAAAATTAAAGGTTAAGAGCAAATACAGGGAACAAATAAATCTTCCACTTCAATAACCAAATAAACAACATGTAAATCGGTTTAGAATATTCTCCATTGTATACTTAAATCAAGTTTAAATTTGTTTTCTAAAGGAAAATTTACAACTTCTATAATCCAGTGAACGTAACTTTTTCACTAAATAAAACCAGAAATAACTTAACAACTTGTCTAGATCAAACACTTAATTTCACAACTTACAATTTGATAAACAAGAATAACAACTGTAAGATTTCACAACCCACAATCACTCTAAGGGAGGAATTACTTTCTTCTCCCAAAATATTTTTTTTTTAACAACTTTCAAAGGGAGCAATCTCTCCTCTTTAAAAGAAACTTATCCAAGAAGAAACTTAAATAGACCAAGCTCTCGTTACAAATGGGGAGATAGAACATTTTCTCTAAACAAGGAAAAACTCCTCCAATCCTCTCAACATGCTCCAAGATATACCTGTATGACAACCAAGAAAAGAATACACCACACAACAAGCACTCCTCCCTACCTTAGACCCACAAGAGGGTCACCCCCAAGCTAAGGAGATCATCCACACACCCAGGGTAGAATAGACCAGTACACTTCACAACATTAAATAACAACAGTTAAAGAAAACAACACTCAAACTCCCATGGTTTTACACACAATACAAAGACTCAGCTGAGGTGAGTTCAAAGGAGGGTAGGGAAGTAGACTCACTCTACTCCAAGGTGACATTCTTCTCAATATTATCACAGCTTATCTCATGGCCTCAAGCCAACAAAATTATTCTTTCTCATGGCCTCAAGCCATCCAAATAATAAAAATCACAGGATATCCCAAATAGGCACTCTAGCCTTATAGCCCTCTAGGCTCAAAATTACCAACATGCCCTCGAGGCTTCTATATATCAAAAATAAGAATGCACTCGAGGAGGTTCACACCTTCCCTTACCCAGACATGATGAGCATTGTCTTCAAACCGGAAGAAGCTCTTTCAAACACCTAATACAAACCCAAAATAGCAGAAATAACACATAGACAACCATTGTAGATCCACATTCATCAAACAAGAACAAAACATACATAGGTGAGTAAACTAGCTCACTAACCTCTACAAGCCCAATTATGGAAGTATTTTGAAAAAGAGCTCCACCCTTAGTCTCCTCCTCCAAGTTCTCCTTCTTTCCACAATAATCCAACCCCCTTACCCTCTCCCTCTTCTCTTCTTTAAAACAAATTCTCTCCCTTATCCCTTATTCCCAAGTGGCATTAAAAAACTAAACCCACTCCTCCATTATCCCTAGTGGACTTAAAACAATTAACCCCACTCAAGAGGTTCCCCACTATAGCCCTTTTCCAACACATGGAGGAATAAAATATAATAAGAAAAAAAGAAATAAAAAGGAAGTGGATGACACACCACCCTTTTTATGGGGTCTCCCACCAAAAGAGAGGCACAAAGAGACAAGCACTCCATTATTGGTGGATCATGGAGTCCTTCCATGACTTGGAAGTGGGTCTAAGTGTGGATTCCACTCATCCCATTATCCCCATGCTCCCAAATTCGTCACTTTACTTCACCATGAAGTTAAAGTGACCATATGGAGGTTATCCCAAGGTTATCCTAGTCAAAAGGGTCCTTAGATCCGTGGGGTATAACCTAGGGTTGATTTTAACCTAGTTAGGACTCCCAGAGTCAAGTAAAAACACAAGAAGAGGGTAAAAAAGAAATAAACTTAAACAAGATTCATAACATCTTTTACAACACATATCACAATACAAGTGAATCAAACGGTAGACCTAATTCCCTTGACCCCATGCAACATTACCACATTACAACATTTCCACCATACATGGAGTTGATCTTAGTTCCTCGTGGAACTAGATCGGCTCACAAGGGATACAACATAGGGTGTGGAATGATCTCTTGTATTTGTGATTTTGTTAGCAATACCTACACATTCAAACTCGAAGTCAATAACACATAAAGATATCATAGCTGAAGTAATTTAAATACATGCATACCTAAATATTCTACCATATAAATATACTGAAATCACATTAAAGTTCCATTTCTAATATTATCCATCCATCATTCACTTAAAAGTAACATCTAACTATCATTGCACAATTGTTTTCTTAAAAATCAATTAGGTTTAATAATCAAGATTTCGGGATCAACAATCCCCCAATCATAAAAGTAATAGCAATAGTACTGTAAAGAGTCACATGTACAGAAGTGAAAAGGGTAGGCCTCACAATTTGTGTGTTGTATCTGCATTCTTTATCAATAAAACATACTCTCCATTATTTTGGTATTAGAGCTTTGTTGGGTGAATATTTTTTCTTTAACTAACTGATTGTAAAATGGTTATATCAACCACAGTGTAATGAGATAAATCTCTCCTCTCAGCAAGGGGAGGTTCCCTATCAACTATCACAATCTTATTTAAACTAAATACTAACTTAGGGGTGAAAACATATCATCCATTTCTCTTCTTTGAGAAATGATGTTTACAAAATGAAAGAACACTTTCTCGATAAAAATTTGAATAACCAAGAAACCCACGAGAGCACAAAGTCTATTGTTGCTTCTTTTACTGATTTATATTTTAGAACCAAGTAGGATGAGGTACAACTCAAAGTCTTCACTGAATACTATGACAAAATATATGATCACAAAAGATAATAGTAGTTCAAAGCTTTTCCAATATCTTTTACTTCAAAACATAAAATCACAAACTAAAGATAATTGTTGTAGCACAAAGTCTCCAAAATCAGCTTTAGAACATCTCCCAGATTATTAACACTCACACTACAATTTGATCAAGCAAATAAGATAGTATTAGGAAAAGGACATAAGAACAATTTCTAATACGCTACAACTTATTTCAACACAAAGATTGAACGATCACTTTCTTTTCTATTCACTTGATGAATTTTGATTTACAATTTGAACACAAAGTCTCAAAATTCTCTTCAATTTGGTAGGGTTTCACTTCAATAACTAAAAGATAGATGATTACAATGGGGGTGCTCATTATTTATAAGAGGAACCGAGAGTAAAAATAGGAAAAGAAAAACTAACTATGACTTATTCAACAAAGGAGTCCTTTTTGATTTGGGACTTCCTATGTTTTTACATGTAATTACATATGAGAAAAGTACATGTAAAAATGTCTAAATTTATTTCAAAAGTACATCTGAAAAGTGGAAAATAAACTAAGTAATAGAAAAGCCGCTTCAACTTGTATTGCCTTCTTTGTTCATGTGGCAATCATACATGGTGAAAGCTGCTTACATCCCAAGACTATTTGGACTAACCGTGTTCTTGAAAATCATCCCAGCTCTAACTATGGCATCGCTGACCGTGGTAATTGATTTTGCGTGACTAGTTAACTTGGCCTTCAGATTATCCAAAGTTAATTGATTGTCAAGAATATTATCCACGGAGGCCATTGAAAATGCTTTATCCTCGAACTCTTTCTGAAACATATTTTCAAATTCCTGGATCATCTCTTCTGCAGAAAGAAATCAGTTATCCTGTGACACAAGATTGCATGGCAACTCCTCCAATTTATGTAAAAGACTGACATCACTTTGATCACTTAGTTTCCTTGCATTTTCCAAGTCATTGATCAAATCTTTTCACAGACGGCTCCAATATGTCAACGCCTCTTTGGTTTCAGTATAAGAATCCCTATTTGGAATGACACCAATTGATATCAGAGCGCTTATTTTCAGCTTTCTCATCTCCACCCACTTATCATGATTATGTTCTTGGCACTCGATATCTTGAGAAATAACATCAATCAGGTCATCAAGTTCTGCTCTTATTTTCTCCATTTTGTCTATCTTCTTAGATAGCTCTGTAAGCGAAGAGATTCCTTGTGTGTGCATCCTTTCCAAGTACTCTCAAGTACTCTTCCCTTAAGATGAGTCTTTTCTGCTTTTCTGGATAATAATGTCTTTTACAGAAATAGCCTCAAGAGTTACTAATTCTGAATTCAAAGGGATTTTTCTCACCACTGCAGTCAACTGTTCAACCATTGCTTTGTAATGATCTTTCATTTATTTCTCTTTGTCAAACTTCTAAATTAGAATGTCCATTGCTGACTACATGTCAGTCTTTGCACTTTCATGAGTTATTTTGCCTAACTCTACCCTAGAGATACAGTAATCATTCATACTAAAATTTTCCATGGTTGCATCCTGCAGAGGTCTTGCAATCTCTAGAAATTTGTGTCCTTTGTCTCCGAGCATTCTCGAAAGAATCTTTGGCTTCTTTGGGGTCTTGGCTTTCACAGGCACCAACTTACTAAAATCAAAGTCATCTGGAGAGATGGCTTGTTTCTTCCTTTTTGGTGTATATGTCAATAACCATGGTGGAAGTATAGAAGTACTCACATTAGGATATGATCCCATTGTTGGTGTTACTGGAACTACACTTGCACTGGAAGTAGAAACAATAGGTGGAGGATTAGTAAAAACTACACCTGACACATTTACATTAGATACCTATTTATTATTCATTACAAAGTGATCAAATATAGAAGTATCCCCAATATCAAAAGATGAGGAGGACAAGCTAGGAATAGACTCTGAGGAACGAAGAATATCATCAAAAGTGGTTTGAGGATTGTCAAAAATTATTTTTGAAGGTGATGGAGATTCAGAAGAGGGGATATCAATGGGTGAAATAGACAGAGGAACTGAAATAGGTGTGTCAGACAAAGGAGCTGAGACTCCCATTTCTTGTTGTACATTCTCCTGTGGGGACAAAACTTCCTCTCCTTGTTGATCTGTAGGTCTGTCTTCAGCCTCCATTTCCTTGGTGGCTGGTTCTTTAGTATTTTGTTTCTAAATTTCCAAATCTTATATCTCAAACTATTTCTCCACAGCCTTTGACTTCTTCGTCACAAATTTGATCCTGGGCTTATGTGGCTTGGAAGAAGAGGGAACATCACTCTTGTTCTTCATCCTATTCTCCACCTTTTTACCTATTTGCTCTTGAATTTTAGTCTCTGATCCTATAAGGAATTCTTTCAAAGCAATTCCCTTATCTACTAGCTAGATATTGGTTTTAGCTAATATAGGTTCAAAACTTTTCCTTAGAGAAGTCAATTCTTTCTAAGACCATTGGATAGGAGGAAGAGGAGTACCAACAACTTGTCCAGTGTTATATCTATCATCGATCAACTCTCCATCATCCACCAAGTCTTTAGGAATATCAACTAATCCCAAATATTCAATTTGCTCTAGAGATAACCTGCTATAATCCAACTTTCTGATATCTTCTTTTGTTCTCAAATCCACCTAGACGTCCTCAACCATAGGTTCATGAAACTAGGTCTTTCTCTTGATCTTGTCTTTCACACCCCTGTAATCAAACCTAGGTCTTCATTTGAATTGTTTCACGGTTACTAGCTACATTTTAGTTTCCATGGCTCTAGCCTTTGCAGCTGTTGATACTAAAAACCTACCAATTTCAATTGGAAACCTGAAACCTGGTTTCTTGAGCTCCATTTGTTTATTATGTATGACAATCATTTGTCTACATAATTCCATAAAAATAATTTTTTCTGAGGGAAACCCTGGCAACATATAACGATGACCTTGGAAAAAGCCAACCCTTAAATATGAGAAAGAAGGAAATTGTAGGAACATGCATCCATAATCATTCACCACTGACCAAGCTTCATCCGAAACTCTTCTTTGCTCCATCTGAGGGTCAAAAAGACATAAAAACACTATGAAGAAAGCATCATTTACCCTCTTGAAGCGGTGGATAGAACCCTTCAATGTCAATTCAAAATAATACTAATATACAAGAATTACTCTCCTATCTCCTTCTGATGTTAGACTTGGAAAGATTCTCATGGAGGCTGCTATATACACCAGGTAAGAAGTCATGTAGAATTTGAAGGTAGTGGATACCTTAGTCAATTGCTCATGCAGAGCATTGCTGATTTACTCACCCCAGAAGATGGCTTGTTTACCTTGGAGTATTACCTTGATGAAAGGGTACATCCACTCATGAAAAATTGAGGAGGCCAATCCCCTTATCCTACTGAGAAGAGTTATAAGATCACCAACTTCTTCTACAAAGTCACTTCTAGGAAAACTCCATGGCCACCTAGACAAGTTTGACCTTGAAGTATTGAGCCATTTAGTATTGATTATCTTCTTAGCTTTCTCTGAATTTTTGTCATACTCTGTTTGGCCTTCAGCAAAATCTAGCTTTATGACTTTTGTAACAACAGGGCACATGAAAACTTTATCAATGATTTCAGGATCTAATCTGATTATCACATTGTCATTTGCATCCATCACTACCCTAGTATCTCTGTTGTAAAACTGAGCACACTGAAGAACAAACTCTGTATTATGGGCTACCACTGGGAAAGATGATACCAAATGAATGTTACTGTCAATAAGCTTCTTCATTACAGAACTAGGATTATTGGACTTGGTTCTTTCCACAAATTCAGCCATGTCCACATGGCCAATCTCTGTATCCTGAATGTCATCAACATTAGAAGTAACTAAGGTGATTGGAAAAACACCCTGATACTTATACTTCATCGCTTTCAGCTTCTTTAGAGACAACTCAATCATCTGAAAAATCTATTACCAGAAAGATGTTGGTGAAGAGAGAAAATCTACAGAAGAAAATGCAACAAAAAGCCATGATCATGCAATTAGGGGAAATATTGGTAATCTGGGAAAATTGCATGTCAACAATCATGACTGTAAGGATACGTTTGAAATGGCTAGAGTGCAAGTGGGTCGAAAAAAAGAGGAAAGTGGGTTTGGAAAAGAAAAATTGGAAATATCCCAGAGTTAGAACAAATTGAGAGAATGGGTACACAGGCAGCAAAATTTGCCGCCCTTGCATGTATGGGATAGTTCGTAAGTGTCAGGGTGGCCATTTTTACCGACCCTGCAGGTAGGTTGAAATGCAAGTGTATAGGCGGTAGAAATTACCGCTTTTGCATGTTGGAGCAATCTAAGTGTTTGGGCAGCGAATTTTGCTAACATTGTAGGTTTAAGGAGAAAATTGCAAGTGTTTGGGTGGTTAATTTAGCATTTATTCACAAATTTATGAAAGGACTTCAATCAAAAAATATAGCTGACATCACATGAAACCTAAACATAACTAAATATGTTTGAGTAGCAATTATTGCCGACTAAACATGTGCCATGATAGTTTTCAATGAACATGTTTTAAGCGGTCAAATTTTCCATTTAGGCATGCAGAGGCTAACTCTTCTCATGAGATGAGTATCGGCAAACCCTTCCGACAAAACATCGGCCAAAGAAGGATTTAAACAAAGACTAGGGTTTTTACAAACAACTTGAAAAGAAAGAAAAGGCAAAAATGAAGGATGATTTGCCTTTGAACAATACTCTAACAATAAAATTCAAAAAGACACAAACGATTTACTTCAACGAACAAGAAAAAGAAAAACCCTAGAAGGAAACAATAATAAAAATGGAGGTTTAACGACTTACTTGGCAAAAGACTGAAACCCTAAGTGTGACCATGGTGACTCAAAATCCATTCAAATCTATGATCAATGCAATCAAGCAGCCTAGCGAAGGTTTCGAGAATCAACTGGGAGGTTTAGAGAAAAAGAAATAGTGAAATAAAATGAGTTTACCAATTTAAAAGGTTTAAAAAAACAAGCTCTTAATGTTTAACATGAGTGGCCATAAATGCCACTGAAGTTCAAGATCTTCATGATCTTCCTCAGGAGGTGAAAATTGTCAACCCGACATGTGCCATTCATAATGCAATGGCAGTAAAAAGTACCACCTATGCACTTGCTTTCAATGAAGAACGTGTAATGGCGGCGAAAATTGCCGCTCAGGCATGTTCAAACAAAAAAACTATGTAAAAGCGGCAAATTTTGCCAACACAACACAAGAAAATAAAAAGGTATGCAAGAGTGGTGAATTTTGCCAACTTTGTACATAAAGTTTCAAAATTTTACTAACAGCCCAAAATGATCGAAATTGGTATTTTGATCAGTTTGCAACCTAATTGATTTGAACAAACATCAAGGAATCGATTCGAGGGAATGTCGTAAACTAGTTTAGGATGTCATATGAGTTCACATGAGGCCAAGAGAACTTGTCTTGATTTGCAAACTTAGATTGTAGACTACAAAACAGACAAGTTTCGTAGGGGTTGCTACAAAAACAAGCATAGCTAATTTTGAGAACAACAGCTAGCTCTAAATGGGGAACTTCCGTTGATCAAACTTTGAAATGATCAAAGGGAGAAGAATCTAGTCTCTAAGTACCTTCATCCATGTCATTGGGCCATAGAGTCAAGCTACCAATAAGAAAAAGACACAAAAATAAAAATACAAAACTATACAAATGTACAAACGAACTTATCTAATACTTCAAGGACTGAAGAGTTTTAGATGTTGTCCACTGTGAGTCAGCAAGAATGGTGTTTCATCTATGTACTCTAGCAAGAAGCTATTTTCACCATAGAGCTGATGAATGGTGAATGGGCCTCTCCATAAGGAATCAAACTTCCCATGCATTCCTTTCGGTTCTCTCCTCTTGTCCCATAACAAGACTTGATCTCCAATTTGAAACTCATGAGTCCTTGCTTTCTTATCAAAGAGTTTCTTTACCTGACTTTGATGTTTAGGGATACGATCCACTACCATAGCTCACTGCTCCTCATCAGTTAGGTACATGATCCTTTTGTCAATAGAACTTTCAAAAGTTCTATCTTCCACTGCCTTTGCCAACTTCAGTGCCGATAACTCCAAGGTAATTGGTATCTCTGCATTCAGACCATACAGAAGCTGAAAAGGTGACATACTTATTGCCCTTTTAGGGGTAATCTTGTCTACCCATAAAGCATCAAACAATGCTTTATGCCAAGTTCTCTTATTATCTTCCACCAGTTTCCTGATAATAGTAACCAAATTTTTGTTACTTGATTCCGCCTAACCATTTCCTTGTGGATAATAGTCCAAAGAGTGGGAAAGAATGATCCCATGTTCATAGCAAAAGCTAGTAATCTCGTGGGAAGAGAAACAAGTAGCATTGTCTGCTACTACCTTGTTTGGGACTCCAAACCGGGAAACAACATTTTCCTTAAGGAAATTACATACCACTTCAAAAGTAGCATGCTTAACTGGGATGGCTTCCACCCACTTGGTAAAATAATCTATAGCAGTGAGAACAAATTTGTGTCCCACACTTGATGGTGGGTTCACAGCGCCAATGAAGTTGATGCCCCATTGCTGAAAAGGTTCTTCAATCACCACTGGCTTGAGAGGTAGTGCGGCCAACTTAGGTTTCCCAACAAACTGTTGACACAACTCACACCTATGTACCCAATTGTATGCATCCTGAAACAGTGTGGGCCAATAGTATCTGGCCTGCAGAATCTTATGAGCCGTCATAGGTGCAAAAAAATGTCCTCCATAGGCCAAATTATGGAAAGACTCTGAGAGTCCACTTTGTTGCGCTTTATCCACACAATGGAGAAATACTCCATTAAGGCTTCTTTTGTACAAACCATTGTCCCATAGGACATAGTTAGCCACTTTCAATTTAATAGTTCTTTTCTCCTTTTAAGATAGATGGGAAGGACACTCACCATAGGTAAGAAAATGAGCAATATTTGAATACCACTCATTTGTAGTAGTGACAAAAAGAACAGTTGGCATATCCTCAACTTCTTCTTCTTCACTCGCTCTCTTTTGGTACATTATCAGCAATCAACTGACACAAACCTCTACCATGCACAAGCTTGGTAGGTTTGATATCAAGATCAAACTCTTGGATTTTAGCAACCCAATTGCCTCTTTTGGTTCCAAACTCCTATTGAGTTAGAATCGACTTTACTATTGTATCAGACACCAGAACATCAGTATGTGAATTCAGAATATAGAATCAGAAATGCTTTACCACCTTGACCATGGCATAAGAATGTTTCTCCATATTTAAATATTTCAATTCATGAGCTTTGAGAGGACACCTCATAAATGAAATGGAAGATTCCACACCTTCTTCATTCTATTGAACAAGAATGGCTAAAAGTGTATGTTCAGAAGCGTAGCCGTATACTATGAAATCTTTGGTATAGTCAGGACAAACAAGAACTGGAGCATGAGCTATGGCCCTCTTGATATCCTCAAATGCCGCTTTGCCTTCTACACTCCAACGGAAAGTAGCCTTACCCTTCATCATGTTGACGATGTGATAAGTTTTCTCTGCAAATTCTGGAATGAACCTCCATAGAAAATTCACCTTTCTAGAGAAAGGATGAACTATAGTCTTACTAGCAGGTAGAGTAAGACTTTGGATAGACTTGACTCTTTTTGAGTCAATTTTAGTGCTTTCTTAGGATACAATGTGACCGAGAAGTTTACCTTTTGTAACTCCAAAAACTGATTTCTTAGGGTTGAGAGAAATACCATTTTGTCGACATCTTTCCAACACCTATCGCAAATGATACACATAATCATGACGTTGTTTGGAGAAAATAGTCAAGTCATCAAGATATACCACAATGAACTTCCCCATCTCATCTCTAAAGGCAAGGTCCATTGCTCTCTTGAATGTGGCGCCAGCATTGATAAAAGCAAACAACATCCTACGATATGCAAATGTGCCCCAAGGTGTTGTGAAAGCAGTCTTGTACTGATCTGCTTCGCTGACCTCTACTTGATTATATCCTGAAAAACCATCTAACATAGACAACATTTTTGAACCAATTACTATTTGCAACACTTGGTCCATGATGGGTAGGGGGTAGTTATCCTTTAGAGAAGAGTGGTTGAGATTCCTGAAATCAACGCAGATACGAATTTCTCCGTTCTTCTTTCTTGCATGAACTATATTCATGATCTAGGTGGAATGATGAATTGGAAAGATTATTCTTGCATTCAACATTTTTTGAATCTCAAAAAGGATAGTACCTGATATTTTGGGATTGTATTACCTTGGTTCTGCTTGTGAGGCAATGAGCCAGCTTTGAGAGGAATTTCATGTTGAATCTCCTTAGGCCTGAAGGACGTTAGATCATCATAAGAATATGCCAAAAAATCAATGTAATGATAAAGGAGTGTAATGAATTTGAACTTCTCGTCGGTAGTGCAACACTTCCCAATGTTGGCCATTTTGGGATCTACCTCAGAACTCAAATTTACTTGTTCAAATTCCATAGAGGAACTTGAATCCAGTTGTTTCTACTATTTAATATATCTATCATGCTTATCAAATAGCTTTTCTAGGGAAACCAAACCTTTTGGAATCTTATTCCCTTTTAGTTGAAGAAACTCTTCACCATTTTGTGAATCTATTTTGGAAACATATTCCCGTGGTGGAGATTCACTACTTTCAAAATAGAGCTAATCAAAACTATCCATCTTTTCCAAGAAAGTTATGATTTGGTTATCACCATTGAATATTTGCCAATGGTCAACACTATCAAGTACACTTGGTCAGAAAACTAGCTAAATTGTGTACTTGTTTCCTTTGACATCTTTATGAGGAACCATGAGAGTGGCAGAGACAACTAATGAATCTACATGATCATTAAACTCTCTAGGCATCGCAAAAATATTGAAAGCATCAAAACCTTCAATGCAATCCCATACATGATTGCGATAATGTATCAATCTTTCATTTTTGGTGTGATATAAATTTCTCACTTGACAAACCACTAACTTAGCATCTCCTTGAGCATGAAGATTTTTAACACCTTTAACATGAGCAGCTTCCAATCCAAGCAACAATGACTTGTATTCAGAGGTGTTGTTGGTATTTTTGAATTACAACTTGTACGAGAAAGGGAAGATATCACCTTGTGGAGATATCAAAACAACCCCAGCTCTAGAACTGGTAGAGGAACAACTGCCATCAAATTCTTAAACCCAAACCTCATTAGAATTTGATTTTTTAGAATTTCTTTGACCAAAAGATTCTTCTTCATTAGTGAGGGAAGAATCTAGCATCACTATACCTTCATCTACACTTTTATCTGAATACTCTTTTGATTCTCCATTTGAATTGTCTGAGCTCTCACCTGATGAGCTCTCATCTAATGAACTAGGAATATCTTCAGTAGATAGGAAATAATTACCCATTCCTGAGGACTCAAAAAAAATTTGGGCTTTGGGATTTGCCGTTTGGGTAACAATGTATTTTGCCTCTTTCTTAGGAAGCAACTTTTGAATGATGCCTTTAACAGGTATCCTTGCTTTGGATAGATCCATGTTCAATTCCCCACCAACATCTTTACAAAAATTATGCTTGAGCAAAATGCCATAAGAAGCTGGAACATCAACTACTAGAAGGGTCATCTTAATCCTCTTGTCCAGAAAGGTTGCAAATGCAAATTGGGCATCTTTGATTTGACCCAACAATGGTACTTGTTTATTTTCCATGGAGAAACATCTCCCAAAGGTCTTAGTTAAGGTGAGGCCAAGGGTGTCTGCTACTTTGGCAGGCATAACATTATCAGAGGCCCCAGAATCTATTATGCAATTGCTCAACTTATGACCATTTACCAATAGAGAAACATAGAAAGGTTCTATTTTTCTGGAGGCAACAAGGGGAGTAGTGATGGGATTATTTTGGGTAGATTTGTTCTTTGAGGAATCATGATAAACTTTTGGAAACTCTTGTCATGTAGGGACAGTCTTGTTTTGACATATTTTGCTAACCTATCAAACTATTTGGGATTAGCTTGTAAATACTCAACCTCAGACATTTGGATTTTGGTCTTCCTAGCATGATCTATTATTGCAAATAGCTGAAATGAATTAGGAATAGAGGAAGGGAATCCATCATTCTGAGTTTTATTAGGGGTAGGACTAGTCTGAGGGACAAAAGAAGAAGATACAGGATTGTTAGATGTACTTACTTGCTTATTGCCCACTGGGTCTTTCGATTGAAAAGGCAACGAAGTTCCTCGTTTGGCAATTGAGATCACTGGTTGAGGTTCTTCTCTTTCCTTTCCTTTATCAGCTTGTTGATTTGACTAATTTTGGGACCTAGTAAAAATAGCATATGCTCCATCATATACTTCTCCTTCTTTTTGGCTTCATCTTGGTAATTCAGAAAGCCAATGGTAGAGTCGCCAGCTAATTCTTCCTCTCCTTCTGCAAAAAGATTAGCATCATTCTCGTAGTCCAACTCGGGGTGGAAAGAATGATCATGTTCTACTTCATAATAGCCAACTTCTGAGTTGACTGGCACTGCTTCAATGGAAAGCTTCCCCTGTGTAGGTGGAAGACAATTGTGTTGCCCTTGATTTTTAGTAGCATTGCCTTGATATGAATTGTTGGAAAATGTTCTCCTTGGTATATCCTGATAAGAAGGAGGGGTAGACATACCTTGTGATATTTGCCTTTTCAGAGCTAGCAATTCATTTGCTAACTTTTGCGCCATAGGATCCGTGGTGCTTGTGGAAGAATTATCAGCCAAAGAAGGACCTCTGTTTCTATTAGAATCCCTTCTTATCTTACCCGCAAGGATAAGATCATCTTCAACTTCGGTAGCCAATATTTGAGCTGCAGGAAGATCTGCAGGGCCAGCCCGCCTTAACAAAAAGCTCACCTTAGGAAGCTGAGTTTTGATAAAGAAACACTTAAGATTCTCCATTATTGGCACTTGTAGGAATCATGTTTGTCAACTTATTGAACTTAGCGATGAAATCTCACATGGGTTCATGCGGCTCTTTCTTCATCTATGTTATTTGTGCTAACAAGGCATGTGCATCTTCTGCAGGTTTGAACCTAGCTTTGAACTTGGTATTTAGAGTGTTCCATCTCATTATAGTTTGAGCTTGAAGATGGTAAAACCAATCTGCAGCAGCACCTTGCAGTGTTTCCACAAAAAGTCTTACTACTACATCTTCATGTTCCACACCTAATACACCGCAAGCTATGCAGAAAGGTGCAACATGTTCATCAAGGTGGACTTTCGCATCACCATAGAACTTAGGAAAATTCTTTCTTGAACTACAAGGTAGTTCATGCAATGGTGGGGTTAAATTGAAAGGACCAAAGGTGTTACCCCAAGGGCCTTGAGTTGCCATGGTGCACTGATTAAAGGGTGGGATAACAAACCTCTGTGGAATATGGATAGACAAAACTTTGCTAGAACTAGAACTAGAAGCTTCACCTTGTATTGGAAACCTGGCGTTGGTAGGAGGAAAACTCCTGGTTCATGGAAAAGAACTGAAATACTTCAACTCAGACTGTGAGGCTTCAAGTTGCGCGTTCCTTGCCCAGTAGAGTCACCAAAAATTGTTGGGTGAATATTTTATCTTCAACTAACTGAAGGCAAAATGGTTATATCGACCATAGTGTAATGAGATAAATCTCTCCTCTCAGCAAGGGGAGGTTCCCTATCAACTATCACAAACTTATTTAAACTAAATACTAACTTAGGGGTGAAACCATATCATCCATTTCTCTTCTTTCAATAATCATGTTTACAAAATGAAAAAAAACTTTCTCGATACAAATTTGAATATCCAAGAAACCCATGAGAGCACAAAGTCTATTGTTGCTTCTTTTACTAATTTATAATTTAGAACCAAGTAGGATGAGGTGTAGCTCAAAGTCTTCACCGAATACTATGACAAAATATATGATCACAAAAGATAATAGTAGTTCAAAGCCTTTCCAATACCTTTTACTTCAAAACATAAAATCACAAACTAAAGATAATTGTTGTAGCACAAAGTCTCTAAAATCAGCTTTAGAACATCTCCTAGATTATTAACACTCACACTACAATTTGATCAAGCAGATAAGATAGTATTAGGAAAAGGACATAAGAACAATTTCCAATACGCTACAACTTATTTCAACACAAAGATTGAACGATCACTTTCTTTTCTATTCACTTGATGAACTTTGATTTACAATTTGAACACAAAGTCTCAAAATTCTCTTCAATTTGGTAGAATTTCACTTCAATAACTAAAAGATAGATAATTACAATGGGGGTCCTCTTTATTTATAAGAGGAACCAAAAGTAAAAATAGGAAAAGAAAAACTAACTATGACTTATTCAACAAAGGAGTCCTTTTTGATTTGGGACTTCCTATGTTTTTACATGTAATTACATATGAGAAAAGTACATGTAAAAATATCCAAAATTATTTCAAAAGTACATCTGAAAAGTGGAAAATAAACTAAGTAATGGAAAAGCTGCTTCAACTTGTATTGCCTTCTTTCTTCACATGGCAATCATAGATGGTGAAAGCTGCTTGCATCCCAAGACTGTCTGGACTAACCGTGTTCTTGAAAATCATCCCATCTCTAACTATGGCATCTCTGACCGTGGTAATTGATTTTGTGTGACTAGTTAACTTGGCCTTCAGATTATCCTAAGTTAATTGAATGTCAAGAATATTATCCACAGAGGCCATTGAAAATGCTTTGTCCTCAAACTCTTTCTGAAACATATTTTTAAATTCTTGGATCATCTCTTCTGCAGAAAGAAATTGGTTACCCTGTGACATAGGATTGCATGACAACTCCTCTAATTTATGCAAAAGACTGACATCACTTTGATCACTTAGTTTCCTTGCATTTTCTAGGTCATTGATCAAATCTCTTAGCACATGGCTCCAATATGTCAATGCCTCTTTGGTTTCAGTATAAGAATCCGTATTTTGAATGACACCATATGATATCAGAGCACTTATTTTCAGCTTTCTTATCTCCACCCACTTATCATGATTCTGTTCTAGGCACCCGATATCTTGAGAAATAACATCAATTAGGTTATCAAGTTTTGCTCTTATTTTCTCCATTTTGTTTTTCTTCTCAGATAGCTCTGTAAACAGAGAGATTCCTTGTGTGTGCATCCTTTCCAAGTACTCTTCCCTTAAAATGAGTCTTTTCTTCTTTCTGGGTAATAGGGTCTTTTACAGAAATGGCCTCAGGAGTTACTGATTCTGAATTCAAAGTGATTTTTCTCACCACTGCAGTCAACTGTTGAACAATTGCTTTGTAATGATCTTTCATTTCTTTCTCTTTATCAAACTTCTGAATTAGAATGTCCATTGCTGACTGCATGTCAATCTTTGTACTTTCATGAGTTATTTTGCCTAACTCAACCCTAGAGATAGAGTAATCATTCATACTAAAATTTTCCATGGTTGCATCCTATGGAGGTCTTGCAATCTCTAGAAATTTGTGTCCTTTGTCTTTGAGCATTCTCAAAATAATCTTTGGCTTCTTTGGGGTCTTGGCTTTCACAGGCACCAACTTACTAAAATCAAACTCATCTAGAGAGATGGTTTGTTTCTTCATTTTTGGTGTATATGCCGATAACCATGGTGGAAGCATAGAAGTACTCACATTAGGATCTGTTCCCATTGTTGGTGTTATTAGAACTGTACTTGCACTAGAAGTAGAAACAATAGGTGGAGTATTAGTAAAAACTACACCTAACACATTTGCATTACATACTTGTATCCCCAATATCAAATATAGAATTATCCCCAATATCAAAAGATGAGGAGGACAAGCTAGGAATAGACTCTGAGGAACAAAGAACATCATCAAAAGTGGTTTGAGGATTATCAAAAATTGTTTTTGAAGGTGATGGAAATTCAGAAGAGGGGATATCAATGGGTGAAATAGACAGAGGAACTGAAATAGGTGTGTCAGAAAAAGGAGATGAGACTCTCATTTCTTTTTGTACATTCTCCTATGGGGACAAAACTTCCTCTCCTTGTTGATCTGTACGTCTATCTTCAACCTCCATTTCCTCAGGGGCTAGTTCTTCAGTATTTTGTTTCTCAATTTCCATATCTTCTATCTCAGACTCTTTCTCCATAGCCTTTGACTTCTTCGTCACAAATTTGATCCTGGGCTTATGTGGCTTGGAAGAAGAGGGAACATCACTCTTGTTTTTTGTCCTATTCTCCACCTTTTTACCTATTTTCTCTTAAATTTTAGTCTCTAATCCTATAAGGAATTCTTTCAAAGCAATTCCCTTATCTGCTAGCCAGTTATTGGTGTTAGCCAATATAGGTTCAAACCTTTTCCTCAGAGAAGTCAATTCTTTCTAAGACCATTGGATAGGAGGAAGAGGAATACCAGCAACCTTTTTAGTGTTATATATCTCATCAATTAACTCTCCATCATCCACCAGGTCTTTAGGAATATCAGCCAATCCCAGATATTCAATCTGCTCCAGACATAACCTGCTATAATCCAACTTTCTGATATCTTATTCTATTCTCAAATCCACCTAGACATGCTCAACCATATGTTCATGAAACTAGGTCTTTCTCTTGATCTTGTCTTTCACACCCCTGTAGTCAAACCTAGGTCTTTGTTTGAATTGCTTCATGGTTACTAGCTGCATTCTAGTTTCCATGGCTCTAGCCTTTATAGCTGTTGATACTGAAAACCTACCAATTTCAATTGGAAACCTAAAACCTGGTTTTTTCACCTCCATTTGTTTATTATGTACGACAATCATTTGTCTACATAATTCCATTAAAACAAGTTTGTCTAAGGGAAACCTTGGCAACATATAAGGATGACCTTGGAAAAAGCCAACCCTTGAATATGAGAAAGAAGGAAATTATAGGAACATGCATCCATAATCATTCGCCACTGACCAAGCTTCATCTAAAACTCTTCTTTGCTCCAGCTGAGGGTCAAAAAGACATAAAAACACTGTGAAGAAAGCATCATTTACCCTCCTGAAGTGGTGGATAGAACCCTTCAATGTCAATTGAGAATAATATTGATATACAGGAATTACTCTCCTATCTCCTTTTGATGTTAGACCTAGAAAGATTCTCATGGAGGCTGATATATACACTAGGTAAGAAGTCATGTAAAATTTGAAGGTAGTGGATACCTTAGTCAATCGCTCATACAGAGCATTGCTAATTTGCTCACCCCAGAAGACGGCTTGTTTACCTTGGAGTATTACCTTGATGAAAGGGTACATCCACTCATGAAAAAGTGAGGAAGAGGCCAATCCCCTTATCTTGCTGAGAAGAGTTATAAGATCACCAAATTCTTCTACAAAGTCACTTCTAGGAAAACTCCATGGCCACCTAGACAAGTTTGACCTTGAAGTCTTAAGCCATTTAGTATTGATTATCTTCTTAACTTTCTCAGAATTTTTGTCATACTCTTTTTGGGCTTTAGCAAAATCCAGCTTTATCACTTTTGTAATGGCAGGGTGCATGAAAACTTTATCAATGATTTTAGGATCTAATCTAATTATCACATTTGCCATTTGCATCCATCACTGCCCTAGTATCTCTATTGTAAAACTAAGCACACTGAAGAACAAACTATGTATTATGGGCTGCCACCGGGAAAGATGACACCAAATGAATGTTACTGTCAATAATCTTCTTCATTGCAGAACTAGGATTATTGGACTTGGTTCTTTCCACAAATTCAGCCATGTCCACATGGCTAATCTCTGTATCCCAAATGTCATTGACATTAGAAGTAACCGAGGTGATTGGAAAACAACCCTGACACTTATACTTCATCACTTTTGACTTCTTCAGAGACAACTCAGTCATCTAAAAAACCTATTACCAGAAGGATGTCAGTGAAGAGAGAAAATCTGCAAAAGAAACTATAACAAAAAGCCATGATCATGCAATTAGGGGAATTACTAGTAATCTGATAAAATTGCATGTCGACAATCACAACTATGAGGATACGTTTGAAATGGCTAGAGCACAAGCGGGTCAAAAAATGGAGGAAAGTGGGTTTGGAAAAGCAAAATTAAAAATATCCCAAAGTTAGAAAAAATTGAGAGAATGGTACACAGGTGGCAAAATTTACCGCCCTTGCATGTATGGGATAGTTCACAAGTGTCAAGGCAGCCATTTTTACGAACCTTACAGGTAGGTTGAAATGCAAGTGTATAAGTAGTAGAAATTACCGCTTTTGCATGTTGGAACAATCTGAGTGTTTGGGTGGCAAATTTTTCTGACATTGCAGGTTTTATGAGAAAATTGCAAGTGTTTGGGTGGTTAATTTCACTGACATCGCAGGTTGATGTTTCAAGGTTTTCTTCCCATAAGGGTGGCAAATTTCACCGCCCATACTTATTTGGATACAACTTCAAATGCTTAAGCAACAATTCCCATCAACTTAGCATTTATTCACAAATTTATGAAAGGACTTCAATCAAGAAATATAGCCGACATCACATGAAACCTAAACATAACTAAATATGTTTGAACTTAACATGTGCCATGATAGTTTTCAATGAACATGTCTTAAGCGGTAAAATTTGCCATTTAGTCATGCAGAGACTAATTCTTCTAATGAGATGAGTATCGGCAAACCCTTCCGACAAAATGTTGACCAAAGAAGGATTTAAACAAGGAGTAGGGTTTTTACAAACAACTCAAAAAGAAAGAAAAGGCAAAATTGAAGGATGATTTGTCTTTGAACAATACTCTAACAATAAAATTCAAAAAGACATGAACGATTTACTTCAACGAACAAGAAAAAGAAAAACCCTAGAAGGAAACAATAACAAAAATAGAGGTTTAACGACTTACCTATCAAAAGACTAAAACCCTAAGTGCAACCATGGTGACTTGAAATCTATTCGAATTTGTGATCAACACAATCGAGTAGCCTAACGAAGGTTTCAAGAATCAACTGGGAGGTTTAGAGAAAAAGAAATAATGAAATAAAATGAGTTTACCAATTTAAAAGGT
The DNA here is from genome assembly GCA_027924645.1 of Cunninghamia lanceolata. Classification (NCBI taxonomy): domain Eukaryota; kingdom Viridiplantae; phylum Streptophyta; class Pinopsida; order Cupressales; family Cupressaceae; genus Cunninghamia; species Cunninghamia lanceolata. Next base: position 2,770,809 of record BSBN01001110.1, read on the forward strand.
TAAAAAAAACAAGCTCTTAATGTTTAACATGAGTGGCCATAAATGCCACTAAAGTTCAAGATCTTCATGATCTTACTCAGGCTATGAAAATTGCTGACTCGACATGTGCCATTCACAACACAACGGTGGTAAAAAGTACCACCTATGCACTTGCTTTCAATGAAGAACATGTAATGGCGGCGAAAATTGCTGCTTGGGCATGTTCAAACAAAAAACTATGTAAAAGCGGCAAATTTTGCCAACACAACACAAGAAAATAAAAAGGTATGCAATAGCGGTGAATTTTTCCAACTTTGCACATAAAGTTTCAAAATTTTACAAACACCCCAAAATGATCAAAATTGGTATTTTGATCAATTTGCAACCTAATTGATTTACACAAACTTTGAGGAATCGATTCAAGGGAATGTAGCAAACTAGTTTAGGATGTCATATAACTTCGCACGAGGCTAAGAGAACTTGTTTTGATTTGTGAACTTAGAGTGTAGACTATGAAACAGACAAGTTTTGTAGGGGTTGTCTACAAAAATGAGCATAGCTGATTTTGAGAACAACAAGCTTCTACAATGTGAGGAAGGTGTCAATCTACTGTGTGAATTCATTGAGAGAGAGAAATGTGAGCCAATGGCCAGTTAGTGCCTATCAAGTGTTATTTCTATGGCTGTGAGAATATCAATCTAAGAATGAAATGTGGGAGTTTGGTGCTACATGATTGATTCTATCTCCATGGAGTTGAAAGGAAACAAAGAGAAAAATGATTATGATGTAGTGGAAGTTTGTGTGGCATGATAAGCCTATTCCAAATCATTATTGGATGTTTAAAAATTCTCCTCTACACATTCACTGTTTGTTCTAGCTGTGGGTTTCTTCATCTCTTCTATGCATTTTGTTGTTACGTTGGGTGATTTCAATTCATGCGAGGAAACAGATACTGATATGTGAGTGAATGGTTTAGAAATTTTGTATAATCTGCTGCAATTTTGTTCATCATTTGCCCTGACCAAGAAATTCGTTCATTATGGTGTGTATATGCTGATGTAAAAATTATCAGACATAAGTTTTTTTACATGCATGTCAAGCATAGAAGATTGTTGGAAGCCTGCTAAGTGTTTGACAATATGAAAGAGTGAGACAACATCTCATGAGATATTATTGTTGTAGCATATATTTGTGTCTAAACTTGCTTGAAGATACTTATTTATTGTGGCACGAATATAGAAAGGATTTGATGAGGCGTCAGACATTTTAAGGATTTGTTGTAAAATAAAGGTGTTTTAAAGTCATTTATTGCACTTCTTATATTGATGTTGTGTAAAATTGTTCATGGAAGGTTGTAGGGCACGTTCACCATTCAAAAGAAATTATTTGGAAGTGTGAAGGTATGAGGTAAGAAAAAATTGCTTTTGGTTACTATTTTGAAGTGGCACGTGAATATTTTAAAGTGGTGGTCAGAAATTCAAAGAGGGATCATAAATTTTGAGAAAGTGTGATAATTTTGTTATGGTCAAATATAATGAAGGTGGTTGTGAAATTCTAAAGTTTTTATAATTTTTATTTGGAGTAATAAGGTAAAAGTTGCTGAAGGCTTAATTTGATGAATATTAAATAATGTCTTGGAGATATAAGGTTGATTAGTGTATGGGTCTATCATTGGTTCAAATTGAGATTATCATCATGAATGCACATATGTCAAAATTAGCTTATGCTTTTAGGGCCATCTTTTCTATTCCTGATGAGACCTCCAAAGACTCATCCAAGACATCAATTGGTTAAAGTGTAATAGAGTCAAATTGGAGGCAGGCGGCATCGGAGGATAGAGGATTTTCCATCATCTCAAGTTAGCTTCTCACTTTGAGATGATGCTTTACATGAGAAGCATTTTTAGTTTTGGTTGTTTTGTTTTTCTTTGTTGATGCTGCCGGATTTGAAGAATGTATGTTTTGTGTAGATTTTGTTTTGGACATGGGTTTGGGATTTGGTGTTGAGCTCAATATGGATTGTTGTCCAATGAGCTTCAGAGTATATGATCGAGAATTATACCCTTTCGCGGTCACTAGACAATGATAGAGATATGTCGTATCTCTTAGGGATTGTTATCAAATAATTCAATACTCTATGGTTTGAGAGTTTGGGACTAAAGAGCTCAAGAACACAACTCAAACATATGCCTTTCTAAGGGTAGACAAGACAACATGATGGAGCCATGCTTGGTTCAAGATTTGTTCTTTGGGAGAAGATCTTCTATAAAATATGTATTCATATTACGTAATCAGCTGTGTTGAGTATGTTAGCATTCAGGGGGGGTCCCTTGGTACTATTGCTGGAACAATGTAATAAGGGGGGAATGTTGGCATAATAGTTATAGTATTACATTGTTTATACGTAACTACATCTGTTGGTTATGTTAGTTGCACTATATAGTTAATATAACTGTTGTATCAACCAACTACACCACAATATATATCTATGTGTTGTATCTGCATTCTTCATCAATAAAACATACTCTCCATTAATTTGTTACAATATACAAACTTTGGTTTCTTCTTCTTAGTAGATTCCTCTTTAGAAGAGTTGGGTTTTTTGGTGATTCCTTATCTTGCCCCTAATTCTTTGAGTTCTTTTGTTTCTTACCTTTGTTATTTGAAGCCTTATGATCTTTTGTACTTTGAGTTAAAATAAGAGCCTATGATTTAGAAGACTTCAAGGTACCCATTTATAACAACTTGGCATGTTCCCTAGTGAGTTGTACAACAAACTCATCAAGTGAAGGCATTGTGTGCCGACTACCAAGAGCATCCATACTAGAATAGAAGGTAGAAACATATATTGAATAATCAGAACCCAATTTGGAAAAGATAGAGAGAATCAACTGTGTGTCTTCCTTTTCAATACCACATTGTATAAGCTAGAGCCTAACTGATTTGAACTTAGTGAGGAAATCTTGAATTTGATCAAAATCTTGAGAAATTAGTGCAATTAATTCAATTTCCAATTGAAATCCTCTCATAGTATCATGCTTACCAAAGAGACTCTCCATTGTAGTCCAAATATCATTTGGTATTGTGCAAGACTCAACATGAAACTAAAGATCAAGAGAAATGCCAAGAAATAATGTACCATAGGCCTCATCTTTCCTATCAAGCCATTTTGTTCTCTTAGAAGCACCTCTAGGTTTAGGATCACTACCAAAAGTTATCCTATGTAACCTTCATGTATACAAGAGTTACTCTATTTATTTCTTCCATTCATAGTAATTATATGGAGTTAAAATTGGAATTTTAGACACGTCCATGATCAAAAGAAAGAAAACATAACACACCCTTTACTATGAAAGAGAACCCCAATTGTGTTGAGGCACTTTAGACTTAGTACGTTTACAATTGTCGCAAGCCAAAATAGCTAAGTGGTCTTTAATCCTAGTGCATACAAATGCCAAAATTAGTCTTATATTGAAAGTATAATTTGGGTACCAAATGAGATCAAATAAATCACAAATCTGAGAAGTACTTGAAAAATCGTGCACTTTGAAAAAATATTTCACTAAAAAATGTTACCATATGAGCCCAAACGGAGCCCCAGAAGTTTCAAAAATAGGAACTGCTCAACAACGGCAATGAAAATTTGTAATCTGGAAAAATATGCACCAAAACCAATATCTAATTGCACCAAATTCTATCCCAAAACAAAAAAAAATGCACTAAAAAGGGAGAAAATATGAGGAAGTTATAGGTGACCTGCAAAGATTGACTGTCAAAATCAAGATGCCAATGGAGAGGGGGCCTGCTGAAAATTCTTGATTAAGTTTGTGGATAATCTATTTGTCGCATGCAAAAACTAAAAGATACCCAAAAAAATTTTTGATGCAGTGAACAAAACCCAGAAAGAATTTTTTGATGAGATGTGTAAAAGATGTGGAACTAATGAAAAAATGCCTCTAACAGTAAAATACAAAATGTAGAAGTTGAATCAGCCACCTAAGACAAGAAAAGGCACGTTGAAGCCTACAAGATTGCCTAGGATGCAACAAAAAATAATTCTTGACAAAAACTCTCAAAAATTTAGGAAGAAAACTACTGATTAGGATCTGATACCATGTAAGAGTCAATGGTGGACTCAAGAAGGCCCAAGAAAACCTGCAAACACAACATCCACAAAATTATTATACAAGAACCAGAGCATTTAAACCACCAGCATCATGATAAAGAAGTAGTTCAAAGGCATGAGATCAACTCTATTGATTTACATGTCATTTTAGTGGTATGTCCTATTAGGCATATGGTCCAGTTAGAGACATATCAGATAGAGTTTGTACTTGTCATGCTTTATTCAAAGCATAAGGTTAAGCATCAAAAGGGGCTAGATCAGCCCATTTATCCACTTCCAGGCAACTACATTCTGATCAGTACAAGTGGATAGGTGAGTTTTTCTCTATCCTTGGGGAAGTATTTCATTATCTTGTTATATACCCATCCCTTCCCTACCTCTTTTTAACTACCCACATGCATGAGAAACATTGTAATTTTTTAAGAAAGGGCAGTTACTTTTAAGAGCCTATTAATGGATTTGTTTGAAGTCAATTCCTTATTGTTAGTTAGCATTTTAGAGTAGGTTTTATTTCTATTTTAGGTTTAATTTCCTTAAGTGCTTTTTCATAGGCTACATTGTCATTAGGAGACTGCAAGCCTTGTTCTTTTTTGTGTTTTGGAAGGCAGAGTTTTAGTTATTTTGACCTATTGAAGTCCTTTCTAGACTCTATGTCCAACGGATTATTAAGGCTACTAATCTATTGTTTAGCAGGCAAATGTCCCTAAGAGGTCACCAAAATGTTGACCTATTTTCCTCTACCTAGAATCAACTAGCCCAACTTTAAAATCTTGTTGAAATCCCCTGAGAATATAACTTTACAAGCCTAAAATATTTCAAATCTTAGTATTTTCCTTGTAAAAATCCTTGAAAATTCATCTAGGGAATCCTTGCAAAAAACCCAAAAAAAATCCAGAAAATTTGAAGCTTTTACCTTATTTTTTGCCCCCCTTTTGACCTTTATTGGCAAAGTTTTAGTTTCTTGAACTAACAAAATTTTACTAAGGCATGAAATAGTTCTTTTCTCTATCGACAAAACTCAAGTTTTATGAACTTGTGAAAAGTTTGTTTTTTTGTAATTTCTCCGACTGACCACTTTGCCAACAAAAAGAGGAGGTTTTCAAAAAGTGGCTAAGTAAAGGATGTTTTTTTCCCTTTATTGGTAAAGTAAGAAAGTTGCAAACCTTCCAAAGGTTTGAAAATCTTCAGGTTCACCTACTCAACATTTTTTCGATAAAGAGATAAGGGGGTGGGCTTCTTCAAAATGTGGCTAAGGTAAAAGCAAAGGAAAGATGCCTTGATCAGAAATTTTGCCCAATCGTGAACTTTCCAAAACTTAAAAAATTCTTTAGTTCACTGACACGGTGATTTCCTGGTAAAGGGAAGGCAAAAGAAAAGCAAGGGAAAGGTTTGTCAAAAGGTAAAAGAGCTGATAAAAGAAAAATTGGCTAAGGCATTAAAGGTTCAAAGTTCTTCAGGTTTATCGATAGACACTTTAGCTGATAAGGAAAAATAGAAAAAGGAAAATTGGTTAAGTAAAGAAATATCATGCCCCTTCTATCAAAAAATTGAGCAAAGGCAAAACTTTTCAAAATTTTAGAATTCATAAAGTTCACTGGCATGCCGATTTGCCAATGAAGAAGAAGGCAAAAGTATGCTTGATTCGGCCAAATCAACTTTTGCTGATAGAAAGGAAAAGTAAGGCCAAAAGGGCAAAGTTCACGACAACAAACTTTTACTGATAAAGGGATGAAAGAAGGCCAAAGTGATGAAATTCAAGAGAGGATGTTTTTGCAAATAAGGAAAAACATAAAGAATAAAAGTTTTATGAAAATCAAGTTTTGTTGATAAGGCAAAAGAGCAAGCAAAGAACATGGTTTGGTAAAGTGCAAAGTTGTCAACAAAGAGAGAAAAGTTTAGAAAAAGAAAGTTTTGTTGATAAGGAAAAATAGAGATGAAGAAGAAGAAGAAAGAATAGTTCAGAAAGGTAATTTTTTGCCGATAAGGCAAAAGTGTGTAGAAATGAAGAAACGGGCCACAGTTCGAAAAATTGCAAAATTGCCGACAGAAAATAAAATATTTAGAAGGCAAAGATAGAGTGGTTTGTAAAAAATTGATTTTCTTGATAGGGCAAAATTTAGGCCAGATTTTCTAGAAAAGAGAGAAATAAAGAAAAAATAGAGCCTAAAAATTTATTGTAAACTTTAAATATCTGAATGTAGATATTTGAAGTATTGTAAAAGTTCTATAAAAAATGGATTTTTGAGGGAAAATCTATTATGATTTTCCTCATCTACCATTAATGTATAATCAGATTTGTTCAACTACTCCATTTTGATAATTTCTACATTGATTGTTGCAGGTGATGAATCAACTGGTGTAGTGAAGTGGCAAAATATCTCCCAGTTGCTCCATGATCCAAGATATTTTTTGCATTGATTTCTTGCAGACAGACATCACTTCTGGTAGAGATATTTTCTGACAACCCATGGGGGTGAATTAATTGTGACAGATGATTGAGGTCAATGTAATTCCAATGCTATATATGCATATTTGTAAGATGTAATGTTGTTAGATACATAGACACTTTTGTACTCCAAACAGAGCCCTCCTCTACTATAGCCTTGCCTTTTGATGAAATACACACTATGTTTTTACCTTTTCTGATGTTTTAGCTCTGTGTAATTTAGAACTAATTGTCTATGAATGTTTTTTCCTCTCAATCTTGTTCATTTCTTTACCTCTGCTACGAATTTGCTAGATTTATGTGAATGATCAGCTGTATTTCTTTATTTTGTGCATTTTCTCAATTATGTGAGAGCTTTCATATTTAAACTTGGTGTATCACCTCCATTAATTTATAGTTTTATCCCTCTTTCTCTTCTCCTAAATGGTGGATAGATTAGGTTTAGTCTTATGAATAGTTCAATCTCTTATTCAGCAAAGGAACCAACCTCTCTCTGGAGATTTGGCCTCCTTGCAGGGTCCTACACCTAGAGGTCATCTCAATGTTTCACTAGATTGTTGAAGACCATTAAACCTCTCCAACATAGGGTACAAATTGAAATGACAATAGTTACTAATGTTATCAAAGATTGCAGGAGTTTGAATTAGTTCCACAAAGAAGTGTTTCAATCTAGACTTTGTCATTGGTTCCAATGTACTCATCGCTACTACTAGTGAATCTGTAATCTTATTTCTTTACTTATGTATAGTCTTTATGTTAAAGGAATCAAAGTCTTCTATCAAATACCAAAATCTATTCCTATAAGCAACCAATCTTTTATGGCAGCATGTGTATAGGGGTCTGACTTGTTTGACTATCAACTCTAAATCTCCATGCACCTGAATTGATTTAACTCCTTTCTGATGGGCCAACAAAAGTCCTCTTATTAAGGTTTCATACTTAGCAGCATTGTTGTTACATGAGAATAGTACCATGTATGATGCAAAGAAAGATTTTATCTTTGGATTAATCAATTCAACTCTAGATGCACAACCCTGTTTGGACTTTGATGCATCGAAATTGAGAGTCCATATAGTGTTATCCTTAGGGGCAAGCCCGTCTTTCTAGGAAGACCCTTTTAGAATAGGTGATTGTTTAGATTGTTTGCTAGGCTTCTCATCTGAGACTACTTCTGATATGGATATGGCTTCTTCAGTTTGGCCTTCTCCTTCATTGTTAATTCCTTCAATTCAGTTTTGGATATTAGGCTGTGCTATCTCCACATCCAACTCATAGAGTGCATCAAGGAAAGCTGTACAAGATAATTCTAGGTGAGGGTCTTGATGAATCCTACACTAGTTCAAGAGTAATAGTTTAGCTGTATAAACTTTAGGACCGAGCATTTATTTATCATTGGATAACTTCTTCATGAATTCTTGCACTACAAATTGGTATGTTTGTTACTCACCCAACTCTACTAATGAAATTTCATCTTCTACAAATAACTTGGTTGTCATAGCTTCATGTATTTTGTATACACCAAAATCAACATCTGCAAAGGCAATTTCATTAGGTGCATTATACTCAATATGAAAAGAAGTAAGGTGTGTGGAAACAACTTCCTACACTGATCTAATGAGGAAAGGTTTGTGAAAATTTTTATCTCTTATAGCTATAGATTAGGATCCACATTAATGTAGAGGTAATAACAACATTCAAATACAAATACAAAGCCTACAACACAAGATATATGCGGGGAAAACCCTTTCGGGTGAAAATCCCCACACTCCAAAACCTACACAATGTATTATCAAATCAAAGGATGATTACAACACACTTGCGATGAAAGTTCTTCTAGGAATACACAAATGTTGAATACTAGAGTAACTTTGTTAGCATAATGGAACCTACAAATTAACCATATGACTCAAACTCCAAGCACCTATATATAGAGAGAAATATCAAGGATGGAGGTAGCTTCTAGAGAAAGCCACGTGGGATTTTTGTCCAAATCCATATGGACCAAATTTTGAGGCCATAAACCACACAAATGACACTTGTCTAAGATTCCCTTTCATCCCTTACAACCCTCCATACTTGGGCAGCCCAAATTTTCCCAAAACAGTTATGACAGATGCTCTTACTCACTGTACAATTTCATAGAATTTGTCATAGATGACAACTCTTACAACTGTATGATAATCTGACATAACCAATTTACAATAGCATATTCCTCTTACAACCCTTTCATAGTCAAACTTTTGCATCTACTTTCTCCATGCAAAGTTGTCACAAGACACATATTACACATATCATAGAAACTCTATTTTCATCTCTTACATGTCATAGATTCTATCATAGGAATCCATCATAACTTACATGTCAGAATCTGTCATAACTAATGACACGTGACCATAAGGTGCCGACACATGAAAAACTATGCCAGGTCAACATGGGATGCCTACCTCCTCATATGAGGATAAAAATACATCTAGTCACCTTCCATGTAGGATTACACATCACCATGCCAACTCCCACAAAGTGACAAAATAAGATTTACATAAAAAATTACAATAGTAGGCCAAAAAAAAACAACATTAGGAACTTGCAAAGGTTGAGACTCCTCAATTCCCAACACTATAATCATGTGTTTCAATTTGGGCTTACTGAGGCCTTGTATTTGGTTAGGATTCCCCTTCCATGGGATCCATACATGAGAAAAGTTGAAATAAAAGTATCCATTTAGACTTTTAGTCTCCCTACTTAACAACATACCATATATTTCAGGGATTTCCACTACTTGTATGTCAATATGGATTTGAATGTGAGGGCCAGATACTAGTTGTATATCGAGATCCTTAATTTCCCCTAGATAAATTTCTTGTTAGTTTTGGATAAGGGAAGGCTCAGTTTCTAACTAATTATATATGACATGACATTACTAGAGGCCCCTAAATCTACTAAACAATTATGTAAATTCTTTCCAGCTATTCTAATGCTTGAAAGAAATAGAAGCACACCTAGTTTCCCTTTGTACAATGTTGCAAGAACATCTACCTGAGATAGACCTCTTGCCCTTCTTTGCTTGAGTACCATGAGACCATGTTGTCCCTTCCAAGGCATTAAGAGGGCTTCCTTTTCTTCTTTGCACTCTTGAGCTACATCTAGCAATGACATATTAGCCTGTCTTTTTCATATCATCAACAATATCATAACCATTCCAAGGGTAAGAATTAGGCCAAGGTGGACCTGAGATGGGTCCCTTGGGAGGTGGGGGATAATTGTTTGCATCTTGTTGAGGTTCGACACTATACTTAGGAGGAACTGATGAGATGAGAGGCTCCTTACCTTTACTCTTGAGAAAATAATCATTCTTAGTTTGTTGGTAGGCATGGACCTCACTATAGACTTGTTCTAGTTAATTGTATTCTTTATTTGGAAATACAAGAGTATCAAACATCATAGCAATTCCCATATCACCTGGTTGATCACTACCACCTGCATAATGAGCTTGTTTTCCTATTGTAGAGGTATGATTCCATTGGATCAGCCAAAGATAGTTTAATTCTGAATGGGTAAATTTATCATATAATCTATATCCATATGGCAGTGCATCTACCTCAATAAAACTTATACAATTTGATTAATTTGAGGTTTCAAAGGGGGAAGGTACCCCCCATTGTTAGGTCTAGTATTCCACTACCTATTCTGCCCCTATTGATTAATTCTTTTGCTATGGACATTTTGGTTATGATGGTTATTGTTTTGATTATACTAATTTTTGGAGTTGTGGTGTTCTTTGAAACTTTTCTTCTAAACATTACCTTGGTTATGTGCTCATGGAGGATTTACCTTAAGTCTAGTGAGTTCATTGGTAACTTGTGCTAAGGTCTTCTTCAAGGCTTCTAGCTCAGAAGTTAGATCAGTTGTCTGATCTATACTAAGTTACATCCCATTTACTAATGAACCAATCTAGTTAGTAAATTGTGAATTAATAGTGGATGATTCACTAGTAGATGGTTTGTCATAATAAGAGTTACCTACATTCTGTGAAATAGTAAGGTTGTTATAATATTGTTCAAGACATGGTAACATAGGGGATGGAAAGATTTGGTTAAGAGTTTGACATTGGACAAAATGACCCTTCCCTTGAGGAAATACTTTTGGAATCAAATTCATCATGAGTGTGTTATTCACCAAAGCATTGTTAATTGCAGAGATCTGATTGTGCATTCTAGGAAGCCCTATGTAAGACATGTTTCCAAAAGCCTATCTAGTAGTAGGGTGCATCTCCGAATGTAATTTGAGGGTCTTAGAACAAATTGATGGTTTAATTTCTGCTAGGTTCTATTGAGAAATATTAGGGGATCAATGGTCATAAGGTAAACTGTGATAGCAGCTAGCTTAGCCATGGTGCAAGGTTTAATAAGCCTCTTGTATAATTTATGAAACCTAGTGTTAATTATAGTTAAAAGTTCATTTGGTTCTATCTTACAAGTGGCAAACTATTGATATACCACACAAGGGTCAGTGTAGACTTTGAATTGATCGATGAAGGGAGTTTCCAAATTATTCTATAATTGGCCATGAACTATGATGGTAGACTCAAGTACCATGAATTCACCACTTCCCCTAACGAGTAATGGAACAACCTTAGAATTCTTTCCTTGAAGAGTTCACCAAGAGAAGTAGCATCCATCTTCTGCAATATAGGCAGGCACTCCTCCCACACTTGTAGTTCTTCCTCAACAGTGCTCTTTAGGCCCCAAGTAACCTATATCTCGTTGTCAACACCATAATCTTCCCTTCATGCTTGGCTAATAGTGCTACTCCCAAAGGTCTCCAATGAATCCTTCCAAGAAATAGCTACATGGGAGTATGCCTAAGGGATCTGTGGGATGGGTCCCTATCAAGGAGGGCATAGGAGCACTAGAATCAATGAGCCCCACCAAGTGTGTAATGTATGAAGTTAACTGAGTCACCTACTTCTTGATCTCTTCCTTGGCAATCCCATCTTTTTTCATCATCTCAAAGATAGCAGAGACTGACCTATTTAATGCCATCCTATCTTTCTCCCTAGTGTGGTGGCCAAACACAAACTATTGTATGTTGCAGTCCTCTAGGCCCATAGAAATTTCTTCTTTGTCAGCAAGGGGAGTTACTACTTGAGTAATTCTGACCCCTTATGGATCAATTGTTATGTGGGAGAGGATCTTTGCCCTCTTCTTCTTTGGTTGAGTTCTTAGTTCTTTTACAACTACAGATAGCTCACCCTCCTCTTCTATGTATGTTCTCTTTCTCCTTTCCATTCTTCTATTGATCAAGGTAGGAAGACCAAACTCTATCATTCCAATTGTAGGAGGAGAGGATAGAGGAGGTTCTTTCCCTCTAAAAGGTGACCCTGTGGGTGAAGGGTTTAACATAACAATCTTACCTAATTCACCAAACCCCTCACTCTATTCTTCTTGAGGGGATGAAACCATAACAAAAATGTGTTCTAAATTCTCTTCTTTTAGTGGCTCCTCCTCCACATCCCCTGCTAGCAATCCTTCTCCCACCAGTGGTTTGTTATCAAATTCATTCTTAGGTTGTGCCATATCATACTTCTCTACTGATGGGAGGCATTATTGAGAAGGGACATCTATTATCAAAGTTGTAGAATGAAGGGGTGGTAAATGTGAGGGATATGAAGCAAGTGGTTGTGATGGAATTTGGAAGGTTCTTGGGAAGCCAATGGAGGTGGAAGAGAGATTTGTTGTGGAGGAGGTGAAGAGAGAGCTAATGGAATAGAGGTTTGAAGTGGAGGCACTATGGAAGAAGTATGGGAAGAAGTGGTGTCCACTACAGTAGCAGATGTTGTGGAAATGAGGATGAGTGAGGGTTGAGGTAATGGAGCAGTGGAAATGGTGGGGGCAAGAGAACAAGCCACACTAACTTCCTCTATGCTGGGTGCACTAGAGATAGGAACCCTTTCTATGATATTTTAGATTAAATGTGCATTATCTTCTTCACTTGACTTGATCTCCTCCACCTTAGCCTTTTGTTTCTCCCTTGCAACAGTAGTGGCCCTGGTCTCCCATTGCCCTTTCTGTACTAAAAGTTCCATAGGGGCCTTAGCCTTTGGAGCAACAAAGGGTCGCCCTTTCTCTATCTTCTCCCTTTACTTACTCTTAAGGTCCTCTATATCCTTTGAAGGAAAAGGGACAATCATTAGGAAGGGCGTCTTAAGCCAACTTTTGGTTCTTTTCAACACAGCTTCAGCCCTCTTTTCCATAGATGTATCTTCTGCTACATCCCATCTTATTCAAAGGATATAGGTCTAATACCTTCCCATCCTCCTCCACACCATTTGGCATGTTGGGTAGCTCAACAAGGTTTAGCTTCTTGACTAGGCTTAGGTCCAATCTATAGTAATCCCTTAATCTCACCTTGTGGTCATCCATGCAATTATCCCAATGGTCCTCCAATGTAGGTTAATATATATACTAGCTCCCAATTAGTGGGATTACCCATCCAATGGGGTCAAACCTTCCCCTCATATTGTCATATAAGCTCATGGAGAAGGCCACCATCTCTACTTCTACATGTCTTGCATTGATTGTGTTTTGGTAGGTGTATTCTCCTTGATGGGAAAAGGAATGCTAGACTTATGCTTTGTTGCTATTGACTTATACACCTCTGCAACCTACCTACAAATCTCAAATAGGATGACATGATCATTGGGGTACCTTGGAAGTCTATATGGGGCTTTATCAAATCCCATTACCTTGATGTAGGTGAAGGTCTTGAATTGAATATACCAACAGCCCCATCAAACTATTTCATATACAACCTCCACTGATAACCTCTGAGAGTAATCATTTTCCAAAACTATACAAACAATGAAGACAAAGGTATCATTCAGTTGATGCGGTAATGTTTCAAACTCTCCTTCAGCTCCAACTATGGGAAGTGATGATAAACTAAGGTTCCCCTTATTTGCGGGACCCTACATGTTGAAGCCTAGGAAAGCTAGCTAGGTAAGCTAGGTGGTAGACCAAGTATGATGTCATGTAAAAATCTTTGGTTCCACTACCTTAGAAAGTTGATCATCTAATTTGTCACTTATAACTATGCCCCAATCAATCCTCTTCCCATCTAGAATATTTATGTAGTAATGACACATCCACGGCTGCCACCTCTCAGCAAAGTCATGCCAAAAACCCTACTATGAAGAGTGACAAACCTCTTACCATCATCTTTGAATTCACTTCTTGCTTGTATGGGTGTCATTTTTAGTGGGTGCTTCCTCTAAGTTACTAGTAGATGTTGGTTCATATAATTGGTAGCTTTTCTTGTCCTTGTATTGTGGAAGGTCAATGTTGTGTTCTATGTTATTTTCTCATATTCAACATATGTAGGAAGGCCAAAGACCTTCTTAATCACATCAAGAGAAATATCCAACACCACTTGCCCTATTGGCCCTATGGTCTTCTTTATCCCTTGTTTATACCTTTGAGCACATGCAAGTACATGTTTTTGGACATGGTAAGGAGATAGGGAATGCTACAACATGAAATAATCCTACATTCTCAATGCATTATGTTTGAAATGACTTTTCATCCTTTGTGCACAGTTGCTATAAATATCCCCAAGCATATGGCTAGCCCAAATCTATGTCTCCAATCTTAGGGTGTCTGTAAGATATCTTCGATGAAGTTATGTACCCTTTGAATTCATGCTTGACATCCTTTGAAGATCCTGATTCCTCCATCTCTTCAAGACACAACATGCCATATTAGAACTTACTTTAGGTTATAACACTATATTATTTGCATAACTTAGCCAATAAAATTTAAACTTGAAACATATAACAACACTCTTCTTTCTAGACTATCAGAGGTCAAAGTTCGGGCCTGACTCATAACTCTTTAAAAAATGGAAGGCTAAACATGGAATTCATGATGTAGAAACTATGAAGATTATCCAAGTTAAACATAGCAGGAGTCATGGGTCAAGGCAGACACCTAGCTCTTTCTAAATTGGAAGGTAAAAACTAGAAGTCCAAGCACTAAAACTCTGAAGATTGTCTAAATAAAGCATAGTAGGAATCAGGCGTCGAGGCTAACTTGTAACCTCTTCCAAAATAGAAGGAGAAACGTGCTCTGATAGGTGAGTTTTGATAAAATATATGGAAAATTTTGGGGTTGGGAGTTAGAATAGACTTCGGATGTCTACAAATTTGGAAGGCTTCATCCTGAAGGTCTGACACTGAAACTTTGACAATATAAAGTAGCTAAGTATAATGGTCGGTAAATCGGGACAATTCAAACCAATACTCTACAAATTAAGGGTGAGAATGACATCATAAAAACAACATTGAAAAATGTGGCATTCCCTAAAATGGATCAAACAACAAAATGAAATAAAAAAGCAAAACAACAATAAAACTGCAAAATGATCAAAGCACAAACAAGAGAAATTAAAGGGGTTTGCACTAAACGATGCCGCTAAAATAGGCAGCCATGAAAATACTTGACAAAGTGTCAATTCAAAACAAAAAGAGTAAAACCAACCTGATATAACAATGAGGGCAGCTAAGAAGGATTCAAAAATAAAACTTTCTCAAACACAGTCACCAACCACCACAATCAAACTTGCATACAGGCCACTAGGGTTTTGCAGCTTAGAGCTCAAGAAACATAACTGATCAAAATACAAATGATGAGAAAATAAACATAAAACTAAATGAAAAGGCTTCCCACATGTGCTGGGAGAACTAAATTTAATGCAGCTCTAAGGGTAGTTAGGGTTAGGTCATATCCCACTTCGCCGGAGACTACCTTTTGGTCATGTTGAAAGACTGATCTCTAAAAGTTTGACAAGGGTGACACTCTACCCCACACTATAATCCTTAGAGTCGAGATGTTGTGGATGTTTCTACAATCATGCAAAAATGAACAACCTCGTTAAGCTAAGAGGTGCTTGTAGTGGAAGATTGAGCTTTTGGGGATGATTCTACTATTGCGCCAGAATGAAAAATCCTAAAAGTATTGCAAATCTCAGTCACATCTAAAGGAAAGAACAAGTAAAAAAACTCAAGTAAAAATAAAAAGGGTCCCCTTCTTTTTCTTGGCCACAGAATGGGGTGTGTTGGGAAAGGTCACAATAGTTAGGCCAATGGCTTCTTAAATATGATTATAACATCTCATCCCTACCTAGGGTGGTCTCAAATGACTCACTAATTTTCATCCATGCTAATTTAAGGGGTATCAAGAGACAATTCCCTTTCAGATTCAAAATAATGTTGTTGTTACATGTGGATATCAAGGCTAATATTAGGGAGTGGT
Source organism: Cunninghamia lanceolata (assembly GCA_027924645.1). Lineage (NCBI taxonomy): Eukaryota > Viridiplantae > Streptophyta > Pinopsida > Cupressales > Cupressaceae > Cunninghamia > Cunninghamia lanceolata. Next base: position 2,786,667 of record BSBN01001110.1, read on the forward strand.
GGAACATACAAGTGCAAGGATCCACCATGTATAGAGTTATGTAAAAGCTAAGAAACATCAAGACGTAGACTAAAAATGGAATACAGATTCTTTTGGGAATATTTTTAATTAGAAAGAGGAAGCTACTCAAAAGTTGTTTGAACTACAATAACATATCTAATCCTTTGGAATCATTCGCAAGGAAGCTTAGGAGGAAGAATTTATTTTGGTAGATATTCACTCCCTTATTAAAAAGGAAGAGATGTACTGGAGGAAAAGATCAAGATTGGTTTGGTTAAAGCAAGGAGATGACAACAGAAAGTTTTCCATATGACTTCCCTGAAGCACAAAACAACTAACAAAATCAAATAAATTAGAGAAGATAGGGATCTCTTTTCTAAGGATGCCATAAGGGATAAAGTTATTCAATATTTCATGAATATCCTTATGAAAGATAGTGCTCCCTCCTTTTTGGAAGAAGAGATTCTTGAGTTTATCCTCAAGTTAACTAAGAAGAAAGATGATGCTACTATGTTAGCCCCAATCACCATGGATGAGATTAGAGGGATGGTTTTTTCTTTCAAGGGTTATAAGGTGCTTGGTTTGGATGGCTTTCCCCATTTTTATTTCTAATTATTTTGGGATATTCTAGTAGAGGACCTTAAGAAGGTTGTTCATGACTTCCTCACCTAGAGGAAACTCTTTAAGGAGCTTAATACTACATTTTTAGTTTTGATTCCTAAGAAGAAGGGGGCTATAGAGTTTAATGATTTTAGGTCCATCAACTTACATAATTTATTGTATAAAATATTTTTAGAAACTCTAGCCCTTAGGCTCCAAACTATTCTACATTCTGTCATCTCACCTCAATAGAGTGGAATTGTGAAAAACTAAGAAATCTTGGATTCCATAGTAATGGTGCACGTAGTCGTACATTCCATGAATAAGAGTTGGAAAGCTACCTTTATCCTTATGCTAGACCTTATGAAAACCTATGATAGGGTCTCTTGGAGATTTTTAGGCAGGATTCTCAAAAGATTTGGTTTTGGAAGGAATTTCATTAATATAATCACCAAATGCCTTGCTATGCTCATATTCTTAGTGATTGTCAAAGGCTCTATAGCTAATTTCTCTGATGCCTCTAGATTCTTTTTGGGTTTCCTTGGTGTAAGGGTTCTAATGAAAGATGGCAGGGTGGAAAGGACCATTGTTTTATTTGGTGGGAAAAGTTCAATTAGTGATGGCTTCACTCTAGAACTTATTGGTGTATTATATGTCCTTGCTGAAAATATTTTCTAAGTATGTGGAAAAAATTGAGTAGATCCAAAGGCATTTCCTATGGTCTAGTTCTAATGAGAACAAAAGAATCCATCTTGTTATGTAGGATCAAGACTTCCATTCCAAGTTTGTTGGAGGAATAATTATAAGGAAGTTGAAGCTTTTAAATAAGGTGCTCAATGCCAAACTTGCATGGAGGGATATATAGAAGAAAATGAATGGAATATGATCATTAAAAAAATATGCCAAGTAAGTACCCAAATCCATTCTTTGAAGTTATGAGCACCCCTCTACATCTAACATATGGAGAAATATTTATTCTTCGAAGGAGATTCTAATAAAGGAAGCTAAATGACAGTTAGGTACTAGAAACAATATCAGATTTTGGGATGATTGTTGGATCTTAGATATAGTTTTGGGATTGAGGAATGAGTTGGAGGCCCTTGTGATAGAATGCAAATGGATAGTTGGGGACTTTGTTGCTGATTATATCATTGTGATCAATGGGATTAAGGAGTGGAGTAATCTGAGAGTTTTTCCCCTCTCTTGATAGGTCTTCTTAGTTTCCATTTCCCATGTTAGATAGGTATGGGCTCTTAGGTGTTAGCTCCATCCCCTTTTGGTCTATTTTTAGCTTCATCTTGTTTTTCTCTTGTGGCCTCCTTCTCTTTTGCGACTATATGCTCCTCTCTTTGGAACACAGACTTTCTTCTTAGAATCAATTGATTCCTCTAGGTTGCTACTTACGAGAAAATACTTACTATTGATAACCTAGTTAGGCATGGCTTTTCCATTCCCAATAAGTGTATTTTATTCCTTTTTAATGCTAAATCAACCCCTCACATCTTCTGGGGTGTCGAGGGTGCTTAAATCAAGTTCTCCAGATACTTTAAGTATGTATAGATTTTCAATGTCTGAAGCACTTTTTGTACTCTCTCTCTCTCTCTCTCTCTCTCTCTCTCTCTCTCTCTCTCTCTCTCTCTCTCTCTCTCTCTCTCTCTCTCTCTCTCTAACAAATCCATTTTGTGCATATCCTACAATCATGGAATTCCATGAGACCACATTTCTTTGAGGTGTTTTATCAAACATTTCATTTTCCTTGTCTATGATTCCAAATTTTACATACATGTCTCATAGGGTTGTTGCAACTACAACATCTAACAAAATTCCCATATCCTTGATGTTTTAATGGATATCCCTACTCTATTCCAAAAATCTCATTTTGGTAGGGAGGATACTAGCAAAGGTTGAGAAATTTTACTTTACAATAGCCAATTGCATTTTCTTTAAAGTTTCTAAATCCTTTTCAACAAATCCATTTTGTGCATATCCTGCAATCATGGAATTTCCATGAGACCACATTTCTTTGAGGCATTATGTCACATGCCTTGTCTATGCTTCCACATTTTTCATTCATATCTCCTAGGGTAGTTGCAACATCAACATCTGACAAAATTCCCATATCCTTCATGCTTTGATGGATGGCCATACCCTATTCCAAAGATCCCATTTTGGTACAGGAAGGAAGGATGCTAGAAAAGGTTGTGGAATTTGGCTTTACACCCACCAATTATATTTTCTTGAAAGTTTTTAAAGCCTTTTCAAAATGTCCATTTTGTGCATATCTTGCAATCGTTATATTCAATGAGATCACATCTCTTTGAGGCATTCTTCCAAATAGTTCATGTGACTTTTCTATGCTTCCAAATTTTACATTCATGTCTCTTAAGGAAGTTACAACTACAACATCTGACAAAATTTGCAAACCCTTGATGTTTTGATGGATGTCCATAACCTATTCCAAAGATCTCATTTTGGCACAAGTAGTGACGATGCTGGTAAAGGTTGAGGAATTTGGCTTTACACCTACCAATTGCATTTACTTCAAAATTTTTAAATCCTTTTCATCAAATCCATGTTGTGCATATCCTACAATCATTGCATTCCATGAGACTACAAGCCATGGAGGTATGCTTAGTATGTTGAAGCTATTTACATGTATGCTTAGTATGTAGGTATGCTTAGGAATTAGAAACAAATAGTAACACCATGATAAAATGAGAATGAGTATCTATAGAGAGAGGGATTCTTCATTCTTCACAAAATACAACACCATTGTATGTAGGAGGGAGAAAGTCTATTTTCATGTGAGAATGATAAGTGTAACTCCCACTATTGGCCTACCAACTGAAACTCTCTTACTCAATGCCATTCAACATTATTTTAAGTATCCCAAAGAATAATACTTAAATAATCTCTCAACCACATACATGGGCATTCAAGTACCCATTCATGAGATATTAAAGGTACATAGAAAATACATAGGATTGTAAGGCTATATCAACCAATCCTAATAGTAAATAGAGGAGGCCATTGCATTAGACCTATAAAAAGTGTTAGAGACAAATATGTAGATATGTAATCCTATTTTGATTCCATGTGATTGTATCATGTTAAAATTACGTTCAAATGATTACTTCAAATACATGTCCTAGACACATAATTGAAAGAATTTTAGGATGCATTGTCACTTATAAAAATAAAAATGTGTTGCAAAACAAGAGAAGAAAAGTTGTAGGATATGTAGTTTTTTGTTCTACATTAGTATCCATTATCTTTATACTTAGAAAATTCATCCTAACTAGTATGAATGTAAATTTGAATTCTAAAATTTTTATATTATTTTTTTGTAAGTAACCAAATTAAGTTGATGGTGTTGTAAGACATAAATTTTTTATCAAAAGTTTATAAGAAAAAGATTGATAAATCATAAATTACAATGGACTTGTTTACATCTCTAGAATGGATGTTAAATAAAGGATTTTGAAGGTGAACATTGAGACAAATAGTTATGTTGATCACTTTTAAGAATGTAGACTCTATGTTGGGTTATCTCTCTAACGAATAGGGCTACACATCTTTGATTTTCATAACGAATGAGATCTTGCATAGTGTAGTGATTTTTTTATAAAAAGATATTAAAACATGCCACTAATCTCATAATACATTAGATACCAAAAAGCAAAATTCTCTTCTAATTTTCATTCATTATTATAGAGTCTACAAATGTACTATCTCTCAAGATAAAGTGTTGTGACTTTAGGAAAGTTGATGAGAACATACTAATAAGTGACCCAAAAGAAATTTCAAACCAAAACCAAGCCTAGTGTACTTGGAGGAATAATGTGTCCTTTTTGTATATAGATATAGTGCTTCAATTGGTGTTGCATTCTTGTAAAATGCTCATGTAATTTTACTTCATTATTGTAGAGTCTATAAATACAATATCTCTCTAGAAAGTGTTCTAAATCCTTTCAAATCTTTGCCCGAAAGAAATAACATATCCATCTCCTATGCTTCAATTAGTGTTGCATTCTTATTGAAAATAGTTCTCATTCATCTAAATTAATTTTTTTTGTAGGCTTTGCCAATCTAAAATCTTAGAATGCTTTTGTTCAACATAAACATACATGGTATATTACTAGTTATGCCAACTTAAAAAACTTAGGACTTTAAAAAACTTAAATTCCAACCCGCATGAATATGATCAAATTGAGGCCACCACTAGCATTACAATCATTTCATTACATGAATTAGAATTTCTTCAACAATTGGTAGATGATGACAAGAGGAACTTCGTTGACTTAAAATAGTCCTTTTGATTTAGGACTTACATGTATTCATTAAAAAATGTAGCTTTGATTCACTGCATAGTGTTGCAAACAAAATTACTCAATTCTTTTCGCAATTCAACCAGCCAATTAGTACTAACTAGTTGAAAAGTAGTTGTTAGAGATGAGCTTGAGACTTCACTACCAAAGCTATCCAATACACTGGTGCTCCTATTGGTTATGTTGGTAGCTAAACCTTCTAGCAATATTGTAAATGTGGAAGGGAGAAGCGCCATGGAAGAAGGAGCTTCTCTCATTGCACGGATAACTACTCCAACATCTAAGGGCAAATATACTATTAGAGATCCAAATGCATATGTGCAACTCTCCTATAGTATGAAGGCCTCCGTATTGGATGCCTACAAACTATAATTGATATCATCTGTTAAACACCACAAAATAGGTGAACTAGATCATTGCAGCAATGGTTTAGATACTTCCTATCACATGATAAAGAGAAATGCAGTTTCCAAGGTGTGGATTCGTTGTTAGAAAATTTAATTTGGAGTGTGCATGCATTTAATGCACCAACCCCATCAGAGATCCCCATAGATCTCCCTCCTATCACCACTGACCAATTTGTTAATGCTCCTAGTTGGCCTTTCAATTTCCAATTCAATGCTAGTTAGTCTATTGAATGCTGGTAGGTGAGTTCAAATTTTCAGCGGCTGATTTTTGGAAGCAAGGAAAAGACAAAAGGAATGAATGAGAATGTAGAGTAAGTTTTTTGTGAAGATAATATTGTGAGTAGCAACAGCACTATACTGCAGAGCAGAATGAATGTTTGTTGCAGCAGCAATAGGAAGAATACAATAGTGAGAGAGAGTGCAAAGGGTCGAGCTCCAAACAGCTCCTGCCATGCACAGTAGACAGTTAGAGGAAAGAGTAGTGAGTAGCTTCAAACAGAGGACAATTGTAATGTCTAGTTAGCTCTAGAGAGACCAGTAGTTGTAGGATAGAAGGAAACAGAGCCGTAGCTCTAAGTTGTATTTGTTTTATGTAAAATAGTTTTTTTTTATTAATACAAATCTCTATTTGTGCAAATTTTTTGTTGTGTCTCCTCTCTCTCTATTAGTTTTATTCTTCCTCCTTTGAGTGGTATCTCAACCATACCACTTTCTAACATGGTATCAGAGCCATAGGTTTAGCAAATCTAGAGTTTTAGCTTTCTGGGTATTGAAGAAAAGCCCTAAGATTTTCTGGGTATTATCAGTCTCCCTTTTGTTTTAGAAGAATGGCTGGAGGAGATAACAAGAGTTGGCATCAGCCACCTATGTTTGATGGAAAGAACTATGATGTTTGGGAAAAGAAGATGAAGACCATCTTGGTTGCAAATGATATTTGGGATCTTGTGGTTAGTGGGTTCATAGATGTGACTGACCCAAATGCATTTGCAGCCCTATCTAAGGCCCAGAAGAACCAGCTAAAGGAGACAAGAAGAAATGATACAAAAGCCCTCAGTTTGATTGAGGCAGCCTTGACAGAGGCTATTTTTCCCCGAATAGCAGTAGCTAGTTATGCCAAAGAAGTATGGGAAATATTGCAAAATAGTTACAAGGGAACTGACAAGGTGAGATCAAAAAAACTCTAGCTTCATAGGAGAGATTTTGAGACCCTACAGATGAAGGACAGTGAGTCTATTTCAGACTTTCACCCAAGGGTCTCCACCTTTGTTAATAAGTTGAGAATAAATGGAGAAACCATGGATGAGCAAAGGATTATAGAGAAAATCCTTAGAAGCTTGCCCCCTAGATTTGACCCAATAGTCATTACCATAGAAGAGACCAAAGATCTCTCAAAAATGGCACTTCATGAGTTGATGGGTTCACTTCTTACCCATGAGCAGTGGCTAAATGGATCCTCTCCTTCCCTAGAGCAAGCATTCAAAGAACAAGGAAATGTGAGAGGTAGGGGAAGAGGAACAAATGGAAGAGGAAGAGGTCAAAGGGGCAGAGGTAGAAGCAACTCTAGAAGAGGAGGTTCTAACAGTCAAGAGGAGGCTAGCACCTCCCAAATAGACTTCCAAAACAATGAGAAGAGCAGCAGCTCCAACCAAAGGTATGATAAGTCAAATGTGCAATGTTATTATTGTCACATGTTTGGTCATTTTGCAAATGAGTGCGGGAAGAAATAGCATGACCAAGGGAGTCAAAATGCTAATGTGGCAAATGAGAACAAGGCTAAAAATGAAAATTAGTCTAAGGTCCTTATTGTGTGCAACCTTTCTGAGTAGAGTAGCCCTGAAGTATGGTATTTAGACAGCGGATGTAGCAACCACATGAGTGGTAATGCAAATTTATTTGCCTCCATTGACAAGAGTGTCAAGTCTGAGGTCATGATGGGGAACAGTCAAAAGGTTCCTGTCATAGGAAGAGGCATCATCTCAGTCCTATCCAAGTAAGGTGAGAAAATGTAGATCTAGGATGTCTATTATGCCCCTAGCATTAAACATAACCTTTTGAGCATTAGACATATGGTCCAAAATGGTTATAGAATCCTAATGGAGAAAGGGGAGTGCATCATCTATGATCAAGATGGTAGCATGAAGGTCATTGTAGCAGTGCAGATGACGAAAAATAGAATGTTCCCCCTTAGGCTGCAGTCTCCAAGACTCTCTGGAGTTGGGCCTGTCAAGTTTTAGATGGCTCCAGACTGCTCCGAAGTCAACTAGATGGCATCTACAGTAGTGGCTTAGCAATCAGCCTTCAAGACAGTCATCCAAGACCCATCCAAGCTTTGGCATTTGAGGTATGGGCACTTGAGCTTTTTTGGTTTAAGTCTTTTATCCAAAATAGGCATCGTTAGAGGGCTTCCAACAATTGTTGAACCTGATAGCAAATGTGAAGCCTGCATTTTAGGAAAGCCACATAGGTAGCCTTTTCAATCAGGGCATTCTAGGAGGGCCAAAACACCATTGGAGTTGGTTCATTCAGATTTGTGTGGCCCCGTGAAGACCCCCACACTAGGTGGGAATGTATATTTTATGACCTTCATTGTTTATTACAGCAGAAAGACATGGGTTTATTTCTTGAAGAATAAACCTGAAGCATTCGAGAAGTTCAAAGAGTTTAAGGCCTTGGCCGAGAAGTAAAGCGGCCATTATATCAAGGTCCTCAGAATGGACAGAGGGGGAGAGTATGTCTCCAAGGAATTTATGAATTTCTACAAGTATGAAGGCATTCAAAAATAGTACACAACCAGGTATACTCCATAGCAAAATGGAGTCGCTGAGAGGAAGAACAAAACCATCACAGAGATAGCAGCAACCATGCTAAAGGAAAAAGGACTGTCAAATGATTATTAGGGTGAGGTAGTCACAACAACAATATATCTGCTAAATAGAAGTCCCACGAAGGCTGTAAGAGACAGAATTCCACAAGAAGCATGGACAAATGACAACCGGAGTGTGGAGATCCTATGGATTTTTGGGTGTGTGGCATATGCATTTGTGCCTAAAGAGAAGAGACATAAGTTTGATGGCAAAGGAGAGAAGTGCATCTTAATTGGGTACATCATAGAATCAAAAGGCTATAGGTTGTACAACCTTGTCACAAGGAGTGTCATAATCAGCAGGGATGTTGAGTTCATAGAAAATCAATCATGGGATGGCACAATTGACACCACCACAAGTATCTCAACAACGATACCCATAGATGATGAAGAAGGTGGAAATGAAGTAGGAACTTGTAGTAGTGAAGTACATTCAACACTAGAGCACTCTGGATCCAACTCTGGAGCTCTCCGGAGCCATCCCTAGAACAGTTCAGATTCATCCAGTTCAAGACTACAATAGCACAGCCAGCTTCAGAGTACTCCAGAGTCAAGCAGCAATAACTCCAGAAGAAGTTCAGATCCTATGCTCGCTTCTCTATTGCCAAGAAAGACAAGGAGCATGAGGTAGATTTATGAAGACACCAGGTATGATGATTTAGATAAAAATCTGGAGTCTGCTTTGTTCTCTCATGGTGATCCAACAATTTTTTAAGAGGTTGTGAAAGAAGAAAAATGATGTAAGGCCATGGATGAAGAGTTGGATGCAATAGAAAGGAATGAGACATGGGAGTTAACAACCTTACCCAAGGGTAAATAGGTGATTGGAGTCAAGTGAGTCTATAAGACCAAAAGTTCTACTAAGGTAAAGATAGAGAGACATAAAGCAAGGTTGGTTGTTAAAGGATATAAACAGTGGCCTCGAAAAAACTATGATGAGACCTATGCACCAGTTGCAAGGCTAGAAACCATGTGGGCAGTCATAGCAATTGCAGCCCAGCACAAGTGGAAGGTATATCAAATGGATGTGAAGTTAGCCTTCCTAAATGGAGTATTGAAAGAGGAGGTGTATGTCGAGCAGCCACCTAGCTATGAAGTGTTAGTTTCAAGATGGACAACTGAGAGGGGGGGTGAATCAATTGTCTCAAAACTTTCTTTTATTAACCACTTAAATTTTTCTTGTAATTCAATAGCATAATAATAAATTAATCATGGAAACACAATCCAACAATTCAAGAGCAGAAACACATTAACACATATGACACCAAGATTTTAACGTGGAAAACCCGGTTAAGGGAAAAACCATGGGGTGACTAACCCAAGATTGTATTCTCTATTAAAAAAATAAGAAGAACAAAATGGCACATGCCAAGTAGGGCTCACTGCCCAAGCACACTACTCATAAGAGGCCCACTACCTACAAGAGACACACTGTCTATAGAATAATAAATATTACATAATTGAACTAAAGAATAGCATCTTATCCATGCTTGACTCAGTTCCATTTAAGCTCAATACTTTTTCTCTGCCTTTCACTCTTCTCCTCTCTACCACATGCTCATCATCGCCAAGACCCTTTTGAAATGACTTCACAACTCTTATTTATACAAGACATCGACTTTGGAATAATCATCAAAGTCAGCAAACTTTACAGAGAGAATACACAAATACAACTTGACTTATTACAAAAGACTTCATGTGGATCATCATGCTGTCGGCCACACAGATCTAAGACTTCAATCTTCTTTGAGGAACACGCCATGCTTCGTAGAACATCTTCAAGATCATCCGCAAGATGTGTAACTCATCCAGTCGGCCAAGTTTAGGAAGAACATCATCATCCAGAAGTAATTCTTCAATTACGAGCTCAATCTTCAATGCAGACCAGCAACACAAACTGGACACAATCCAAAGACGCCCAAAAGCTTTCTTGAATCACCAAGAACATCCACACTACTTCTACTTACTGAAATCATTCTTTCCTTCATTCGGAACCTCAAGAACATAGTCTATCATCACTGTCATAATGGAATAGATGCTTGCGGACCTCCATACTATGAACCAATTGAGTTGTCAATTCACATTGACTTCCTAAACACTCCACCAAATTCGTAGAACAAGATATTGTATTTCCAGATCTCATTAGACCTATTTGTGTCACTATGTCACCTCTGAACATCTGCCAGAACTAGTTTTAATCATATAACCATAACTTCTTCAAATCTTCATGCAGACCTCTCAAATCTTTACTAAATCACCTTTAGACACATATCTACAAACCCTTTGATGCGCATCCTCTAATCTTCATCTTATCTGGGATCTTCACTTCACTGTCTTCACTGTTCTTCTTTGTTCCTGATAGGTCTAATTTTCTCAATATCCTCAACATACAACTTATCCAATCCTTGTCATCAATGCAATAGGAGTATTTTGACATCAATGACAACATCGGTTAGGCCCATACTTGCAACAATCTCCCCCTTTGTCATTGATGGCAACATATGATATGAAAAACTATTTTAACCATCAAGACAAGAACTTCTCCTCACTGACTATCATAACACCCCCTATCAACAACAACCATTCACCTATCTTCTCTTCCTTTACTGCTCCCCCTTTGATTAGCAACCACTTTTTATTTTTCACATGCCATCTCTCCCCCTTTGACATCAATGGAAAAGGGCACATACTTGCATCACTTAGAATCATACCAACTATTCCCCCTGAGTAGTAGCTTCCCATCATCAATTCGGACCACAAGATATGACTATGAGATCCACTGGACTGATGCACATCAATGTACCTTAATTTAGAACTGGAGGGGTAATAACCCCTAACTTCTCCCTGAGATACTCAAAAGAGTCCTTAGGTAGAGGTTTAGTAAAAATGTCTACAATCTGATCCTTGGAGGGCACAAACTCCAATCTGACTTCATTCTTGTTCACCTACTCTCTCAAAAAGTGAAACTTGATGGATATATGTTTTGTCTTTGAATGCAACACTATATTTTTTGATATATTTATTGCACTTGAGTTATCATAGAAGATTGTGATGGGTTCCTCATACTCCACTCTGATGTCTCTTAGAATTTGCTTCATCCACAATACTTGAGTGCAACTACCTACTACAGTAATATATTCCACTTCTGTAGTGGACATAGATATTGCCTCTTATTTCTTGCTCAACCAAGAAACCAATCTTTTCCCTAAAAAGAATGCTCCACCACTGGTACTCTTCCGGTCATCCACATCTCCTACATAATTTGCATCTGTATATGCATGAAGAGAGAAATCATGATTTGTAGGATAACATAAACCATACTTAATTGTCCCTTTTAGATATCTGAGAATCCTTTTGATTGCCATGACATGAGATTTTATAGGATTAGCTTGGAATCTAGAAATAAGACCAACAACATTCATAATGTCAGGTCTAGTTTGAGTGAGATACAATAGTCCTCCAATCATTGACCTGTACTTTTTCTGATCAGCCTTAGGAGAGTCATCATCTTTTCTCAATTTACATCCAGTTACCACGGGAGTATTCATTGGTTTTGAGTCTTCCATCCCAAATTTCTTCAACAATTCTTTCGCATATTTGGTCTGTGAAATAAAGATTCCTTTCTTTGTTTGAATGATTTGCAGACCCAAGAAGAAATTTATTTCCCTAAATATGGACATCTCAAATTCACTTTTCATTTGATTTGCAAAAGTTTTGCACATATTATCTCTTCCTCCAAAAATGATATCATCAACAAATATTTCAACAATCAAGATATTTTCATGATCAATTTCGAAGTACAAGTTACTATCAGTGGTACATTTGTTGAAACCAATATTCAAGAGATGCTTATCTAGTCTTTCATAATAGGCTCTTGGGGCTTGTTTGAGTCCATACAGTGCTTTCTTCAACTTGCAAACCATATCACCATGATCAGACAATTGGAATACATCCAGTTGCTCAATGTAAACTTCTTCTTTCAAGTCACCATTCAGGAAGGCAAACTTGACATCCATCTGATATACTTTGAAGTCCTTGAAGGTAGCAAAGGCAAGAAATAATCTGACTGCTTCAATTCTTGACATTCGAGCAAAAGTTTCTTCAAAATCAACTCCTTCTACTTGAGAATAACCCTTGTAGACCAATTTGGCTTTGTTTCTGACTACTTCACCATCTTCATTCAGTTTATTCTAGAAGACCCATTTGGTTCTGATCACATTCTTGTTTCTAGGTCTGGGAACAAGATCCCAAATGTGATTTTTCTCAATTTGCATCAGCTCTTCCTCCATTACTTTAGTCCAACTTTCATCACTGCATGCTTCACTTACTATTTTTGTTTCAAACTTTGAAATTAGACAATAATTTTCTACGTCTTGAGCAATCTTTCTTCTTGTTTGAACACCTTTGCTTTTATCACCTATGATCTGATCCTCAGAGTGATTCAATCTTACATACCTAGGAGTTTTGAGAATTTCTTGCACTTCTATTTCTTGAACAGGTTCATTTAAACATATCTCTTCTTCCTGATTCTCTAGATCAGTTTGGATTTGAATTTCAGAAGGGGCTTGGACTTCTTGGACCAAAACATCATTCTAATCATCTTCATCATATTCATAAGACCTTGAAGGTTTTTCAATACCTTCATCAACCTTCACATTTGTACTTTCTATAATCTTTCTCAATCTCTTGTTATAACACCGGTATGCTTTGCTTTGAGTAGAATAACCCTAGAATATTCTTTCATCACTTCTAGCATCAAATTTGCCAAGGTCTTCATCTCTTTTAATATAACATTTGCTACCAAAGACTCTTAAATACTTCATAGTGGGAGTGATGCCAAACCAGAGTTCATAAGGGGTCTTACCAGTATTGCTTCTGATTTGTACTCAATTAAGAGTATAGATAGCAGTGCTTATAGCTTCTCGCCAGTAGTTCTAAGGAACATTTGCTTCCATCATCATGGTTCTAGATGCTTCCTGGATGGCCTGGTTCTTTCTCTCTACTGCTCCATTCTACTGTGGAGTCCTTGGAGTAGACAACTATCTTTTTATCCCATGTTTCTCACAGAATTCTATGAACTCTCCAGATGTGAATTCTCCACCTCTGTCAGGCCTAAGACATTTTATGTTTAATCTGGTTTCATTCTCTACCATAGCCTTAAATATTTTGAATTTCTCAAGAGCCTCAGATTTCTCTTCCAGAAAAGTCACCCACATCATCTAGGAGTGGTCATCAATTAATAACATGAAGTATCTATCACCTTGGAAACTCCTGATTCTTGCTGAACCACATAGATCAATATGTACTAAGTCCAACAATATGGTAGAAGATTGTTCCTTACTTTTGAATGTGACTCTGCTCTACTTACCCAACTGACATTCTTTGCATAAACTATTAGTAGGTTTCACCAGTCTGGGAAGATCTCTTACAGCCTAAGTGTTGCTTATCTTGATGATATTATCAAAATTCACATGACACATTCTCCTATGCCACAACCAACTCTGATCAATTTGAACAAATAAGCAACTTTTGTTGGTACCAACCAAGTGGAAGATATTACCTTTTGTTTGACTACCAGATGGAATCTCTATTCTAGAACTTTCAAAGATCTTACATTTTCCATTTTTGAATCAGAGATCATAGCCTTTGTCCACCAACTATCCAACACTAAGAAGATTGTGCTTCAGACCTTCAACATATAGTACATTACTAGTTTTGTTCTTTCCATCAAAAGAAATAGTTCCTCTACCTCTTATTTTGCCAACAGAATTATCACCAAATTTTACTACTCCTCCTTCATATCTTTCCAAATCTATGAATTTATTTTTGTCACCTATCATATGGTGGGAGCATCCACTATCAATGACCCAATCATCATTTTCTTCAACTTGAGTAGCTAAAGCTCTTTCTACCATTTTGTGATTGACAGATTCAGAGGGCATTGGATCTTCTTCCTTGATGGCAATAAACACCCAGTCACTTCTGGATTTGTTTCCTAACTCTGATTCATCATCTATTACTCCATCATCATCATCTTCATGAACATTGTAACATTTCTTTTGGAACGTTGATCTATTAGGATTTGCCCTTGAAAATCTTTCTAGACACCTTGAGGAAAAATGACCAATCTTATTGCAATTGAAACATTCGAAGGGCAATTTTCCTTCATACTTACCAAATCCTCTTGGTAGTCTTTTTGCAATAAGGGCTTCAAGTTGAGCAGCTCCTGCTTCATCTTCTTCTAAATCTTTTCTTGCTTTTTCATACAATGATAGTTTCTTTGAGGAGTTTTGTCCTAGATCAAACTTTTGTTTGCATTTTACAGAGGCACTAGCTTTGAATGCAGATTCAGTCTTGGGGGGTGCATCTCCAAACTCGGCCAATTCAAATGCAGCTAATTTTCCAACCAATTGATCTCTTGTGATATTTGAAAAAAAATTGAATTCTTCAATAGCGGCAACCTTGTATTTGTAAGGAGGTAGGGATCTGAGAACTTTGGCAACAATCTCATCTTCATCTAAGAATCCACCAGCACACCTAATGCCACAAACAAGCTCATTTACTTTTGGCATAAATGTAGTGATATTTTCATCTTCACTCATCTTCAGGTTTTCAATTTTTTCTTTCAGACGTTGTAGCTTGGTACATTTAACATACTTGTCTCCTTCATGCAAAAGTTCCATTTTTTCCCAAATCTCATATGTAGTTTTTAGATCTATAACATTTGTTAGCTCTGAATCAGATAAGGCACTTAGTAGAGATTCTTTAGCCCGAAGATTATTTTCAGCATCTCTGATTTCATCTACGGTTCTCAGACCATTCTGTGGAGGAACATACTTCTTTGAAGCCATGATCCAATATTGCATTCCCATACATTGCAAGTGACATTCCATGCACCTTTTCCAAAGAGTGTAATTGGTTCCGTCAAACCTTGGACTATCCTTTTTGTAGGAAGACATCTTGGATCTCCTCAAGTGGTTAAGCTCTTTTGGAGGAACTTAGCTTTGATACCAATTGTTAGCTTCAAGATGGACAACTGAGAGGGAGGGTGAATTAGTTGTCTCAAAACTTTCTTTTATTAACCACTTAAATATTTCTTGTAATTCAGTAGCATAATAATAAATCAATCATGGAAACACAATGCAACAATTCAAGAGCAAAAACACATTAACACATATGACACCAAGATTTTAACATGGAAAACCTGGTTAAGGGAAAAACCATGGGGTGACTAACCCAAGATTGTATTCTCTATTAAAAGAATAATAACAACAAAATGGCACATGCCAATTAGGTCTCCCTGCCCAAGCACACTGCTCACAAGAGGCCCACCACCTATAGGGGACAAACTATCTACAGAATAATAAATATTACATACTTGAACTAAAGAATAGCATCTTCACCATGCTTGAGTCAGTTCCATTTAAGATCAATATTTATGCTCTGCCTTTCGCTTTTCTCCTCTCTACCACATGCTCATCACTGCCAAGACCCTTCTGAAATGACTTCACAATTTTTATTTATACAAGACATTGACTTTGGAATAATCATCAAAGTCAGCAAACTTTACAGAGCAAATACACAAATACAACTTGACTTATTACAATAGACTTCATGTAGATCATCATGTTGTCGGCCACACAAATCTGAGACTTCAATCTTCTTTGAGGAACACACCATGCTTCGCAGAACATCTTCAAGATCATCCACAAGATGTGTAACTCATCCGGTTAGCCAAGTTTAGGAAGAACATCATCATCCAGAAGTAATTCTTCAATTATGAGCTTAGTCTTCAATGTGGACCACCAACACGAACTGGACACAATCCAAAAACCCCCAAAATCTTTCTTGAATCACCAAGAACATCCACACTACTACTTACTGAAATCATTCTCTCCTTCATCTGGAACCTCAAGAACATAGTCTATCATCACTATCATAATGGAATAGATGCTTACGGACCTCCAAACCATGAACCAATTGAGTTGTCAATTCACATTGACTTCCTAAACACTCCACCAAATCCGTAGAATAAGATATTGCATTTCTAGATCTCACCGGACCTATTTGTGTCACTATGTCACCTCTGAACATCTACCAGAACCAGTTTTACTCATATAGCTATAACTTCTTCAAATCTTCATGTGGACCTCTCAAATCTTTACTGAATCACCTTTAAACACATATCTACAAACCCTTTGATGCGCATCCTCTGATCTTCATCTTATCTAGGATCTTCACTTCACTATTCTTCTATGTTCTTGATAGGACTAATTTTCTCAATATCCTCAGCATACAACTTATCCAATCCTTGTCATCAATGCAACAGGAGTATGTTGACATCAATGACAACACCGGTTAGGCCCATACTTGCAACATGAAGTCCCATGGCATGAAGACAAAGTATACACGCTCCGAAAAGCTCTATATAGGTTTAAGCAAGCACCTCAGGCATAATACAATAGGATAGTTTCCTATCTGTTGAGTAATGGCTTTAGCAAAAGTGGTAGTGAGCCCACGGTCTACATCAAAGAAGCCAATGGTGAGAATTTAATTGCTATTTTGTATGTAGATGATCTGATTTTTACTGGTAATAGTGATCTCTTCATTGTTGATTTCAAAGAGGTGATGAAGAAAGAGTTTGAAATGACTGACCTAGGTTTGCTGAGATATTTTCTTTTCATTGAGGTCCAATAAAATAAGCTTGGCATATTTATTTCACAAACTAACTATGCCAAATAGATTTTGAAAAGATTTAAGATGCAGAAGAGCAAGTCTGCACCAACACCAATAGCTATAGGTCTAAAACTAAACAAGGAGGACAACAGCAATGAAGTGAACCCAACCCTCTACAAGAGTATGGTTGGAAGTTTGATGTATTTGACTACTACGAGGCTTGATTTAATGTATGCGGTAAGCCTGATATCTAGGTTCATGGAGAAACCTAAGGACACACACTAGCAAAAAGGAAAGAGGATCCTGAGGTATGTCAATGGTACGCAAGGCTATGGCATATTGTACACCGCATCTAGTGATTTTGATCTGGTTGGTCACACTAACAGTGATTGGGCAAGAAGTGTAGATGACAGGAAGAGCACATCTGGATATGTGTTCCACATGGGTTCAGGACCCATTTGATGGGCATCAAAGAAGTAGCCCATAGTTTATCTCTCCACAGTAGAAGCTGAATACATAGCAGTAAATGGAATAGCATGTCAGGCTATTTGGTTAAGGAGGATCCTTGCACATTTGAATGAATAGCAAGAAGATGGTACAACCATATTTTGTGACAATGTTTCCTCCATAGCCTTGATGAAAAATCTAGTCTTCCATGGATGAAGCAAACATATTGAGATCCGCTATCATTTCATAAGGGAGTTAGTGGAGAATGGAGAGATTAAACTTCAGTGTTGTAGGTTTGAGCAATAGCTCACTGATATTTTTACCAAGGCACTATCGAAGGAGAGATTTGAATGCCTGAGAGATAGCTTGGGCATTGTGGAGAGCTCCAGATTTCAGCTCTGGAAAGAAAGCTCTAGACAGCTCTGGACAGCTATAGATAGCTTCAGAGACATAGAATGAAAGTGGTATGTGGCTCTAGATTAATGGGGAGTGTTAGAAAATTTAATCTGGAGTGTGCGTACATTTAATGCACCAACCCCGTCATAGATTCCTGTATATCTCCCTCCTGCCAGCACTAACCAATTTGTTAATGCTCCCAACTAGCCCATCAATTTCCAATTCAATGCTGGTCAGTATATTGAATGCTAGTAGGTGAGTTTAAATTTTGAGCGGCAGATTTTTGGAAGCAAGGAAAAGACAAAAGGAAAGAATGAGAATGTAGAGTAAGTTTTCTGTGAAGATAATATTGTGAGCAGTAGCAACACTATAGTGCAGAGTAGAAGGAATGTTTGTTGTAGCAGCAACATGAAGAATACAACAGTGAGAGAGAGTGCAAAGGGTCGAGCTCCAGACAGCTCCCGCCACACACAGTAGATAGTTAGAGGAAAGAGTAGTGAACATCTCCAAACAAAGAAGGAGAAGTGTAATGTCTAACTAACTCTAGAGAGAGCAGTAGTTGTAGGATAGCAGGAAACAAAGATGTAGCTCTAAGTTGTATTTATTTTATATAAAATATCTTTTGTTGATTAATATAAATCTCTGTTTACACAAAGTTTTTGTTGTGTCTCCTCTCTCTCTGTTAGTTTTATTCTTCCTCCTTTGAGTGGTATCTCAACCATACCACTTTCTAACATTAGTTGCAATGTGTTTGATTTCTTGTATGGACTTTCCTTCGAAAGACACTTCCCACTTCACCTTAGATCTCATTCATTCAGTGAAGTTGTAGCACATATGATTAGCCCGTTGTGTATGTTGCCCATTCTTGTAGTGATTATAACACTATCATAGAATTGACTCACAGTTGAGTGGAACTTTGATGCACTTATATCTTGATAGAAGCAACTGATCATTCTCTGGACTATTTTCATAATATTTCTCCCTTCATCTACACAAGCCTATACATTAATTTCGTTTACTATTGCAGAAAAAATAACAGCTCCTAAAATTAACAAGTTGCTTTGACTCTTTTATAATGGACACTCACCTTCAAGTTGACTGAAATTTAACTTAAACAATCACTGACATTGCCTATCAAGTGGAGCCACACATCTATGTGCACTAAAGGCCATATCAACGCCTCCTCCTTGGGTCCCACTGTGCTCCACCCATGTTAGCTACCACAAAATCGTATAAGCAAATTGACTTAGTAGTGAAATACATCCAAATAAAGGTAAGAAATTTTTTATGTCAGCAAAAGAGTAGACACCAATCTAGGGATTTTGTACTCTAAACTAAATAGTAATCTTTTACCACTCTTCTACACCCACGAGTACCATAAACTCTGGAGAGGAAGGATCTATAAAGGAAAATAGAGAAAAAAGATAGCATAGCCATTTTAGATTTGTTGTGCAAACCTTGCACTGTCCATTCTGAAGTTGTTGAATAATACAACCTAATGGATGTTTAGAATGGAGGGTAGAATGGTGTTGAGAGAAATCTACAACAACCCACGCTCCCTCACTTAGCTAGTGGCAATAACGAAAGAAAATAATCTCTCTTGTGGCACCCAAAGGAGAGGGAAGTTGTAACTCAGCATGCATCTGCTAAACCAAAACCAAAAAAAAAAAGGAAAAAAAAAATGTTTGAGATCTCTCATTTCAAATAAACTCATCAAACCCTGATTCTACGTGGCTGCATACACACCAGCTGAAGTAATCTTCCTCTGTCAAGTGGTGAAAGCCCTGGCGATATGATTTGGAGGGTCCTGGCTATTGTAACTATGTAGGGAAACATCTCCATCCATTTGTTCTGTTAAGACAGTAGACATTCTTATAATTATTATTTCTCAATAACATAGGTCCGTATATTATTGCAAATAATAATAACTAAAATCTATCTTTGAAAGCCAGATGATAACAATAATATAAAATATTAGACAACTAAAACAATAAAACCAAATCATTAGGGTTGCCCCATTTTTTTCTTCTATCAATCGGCTCTCAACCAATACCTAACTATCTTTAAAGAAAATGATGAATAAGAAAGGCGTCATAATGCATACCACGTCCATGAAGGCTTCGACCAGTTCGACTCCCAACATTATAACAGTGGTGGCTTCTATGTTAAACTTGTCCCTGTGTTTGAGGTCCATCACAAATGGAGATGATCTGTCTGTTAAGCTGAAAAGATCTTTTGTGGGCATCGTGGAGCAAAGTTTGGTGTCCATGGGGTGCCATTTGAATGACTTCTTCGACGACATGCATGGTAGCTTCTAATGCCCACGTTTTGTCAATCGCCTCCAACTCCTCCACTGATCTTCCAGTAGCTCGCGAAACAATGGCTGAAACCCTCTTGATCTGCATCAACAAAGAATCTCTATTAGGGTTTAGAAAACAAAACAAAAAAATAACAACTTTCGTACATAAAATCCCTAATGACAATCATACCTCCTCCTTTAACCTAGAGTTCTCCACAATTAGAGTTTGGTTTTCAATTCTAAGCATTTGGTTCTCTACATGAAGGTTGGCAACTTCTGAACGTTCCTTGAGAACCTACACAGCAACAGAAACAAACCTGCTTAAACTACAAACCTGCAAAAATGTCTAGATTGAGGGTGATTCAAGGAAGAGGCCTAGGTAACTGGAAACTCAATTACATTCTCTAGCATGCTGACACTCTGCTTAATAAGTTAGACAATTTCCTCATCTCCCACACTTTCAGAGAAGGTAATAAGGTAGCAGATATGCTAGCAAACATAGCCATTGATCTTGAAAGCGCATATGTGTTGTTTTCACCTAGTGATCAAATAATTTCAAATTCCTTGGCCAACCTTCTATCAAATGAGATGGAAGAGGTGTCAAGTACTAGATTGGGATGATAGTCAACAGGACAGTCTCTGTTAGGCTAGAATTCTTTGAAAAAGCTTTCCCATTAAGAGGTCCTTTTTAAACAGCACATTCTTGGTCATTTCTCCTATCACAAGTGATGGATTGAATGGTAGGTAGCTATCTAGGCTATTTTTGCTTGATCTAGCCTCACCCCTTACATGAAGTGCGTCATATTAAATGAGGCTTATTTCTTCTTGTCCAAACTTCTGAAAATCATTGTTGAAGTGGACTGTAAGTGCTCAAGAGGGAGGGTGAATCGAGTCGGTTCTAGCCCTTTCAACTTTAATGAAGACAGGTGAGGATTGCAAATTTGGTTTTAGCTCACGTCTCATTAAAAGGAGGTGACTAGCTTTAATTGCTCGGAGTAAGTGGGGGTTTTTTTGGAGGCACAATGGCTAGCTTTTCTTTGATGGGGCGGCCATACTAAGGACACACTGCAAAATCTTTATGGCAGGCAGTACATGGCATTGTACTTCATATCCTATCAATAGCACCATTTGATTTTGTGACGTCTAAGATATCCTTAGTCTTCTTAAATCTAACAAATTTGCATTGTGTTTAGAATATACACTACTTCTGGTGCTATTGGGGTGGAAAAAGGTTTTTTGTTCTATGCTATCAGCAGATAGCCTATGTAGCTCTGCATCTTCCTCTTATGCCCTATCTTTCCTGTGCACATCCCATCCTTGCCCTTCTCTACCCCACAAGGACAACTTACATGGCGGATACATGTCTTAATCAGAGAATGTTTTTTCTAGCTCTTGACTGGGAACAAGAGATCAGAGGGCAGGTAAAGTCGTTAGACTTGATGACTTTGCTTGATAAGGACTGCACCCTCACCCAGTTCACTGTTAGAAACATAGTTGGGCATGCATGGATAAGAGGGTACGAGGGGCGCGTGCTCAATTATTCAGATGTGGTTTCACAGCTCTTATCCAACATAATGGATCTGGTTATGGATGGTGAATTCGTCCATGCTCTTGCAGCAGGCTTGTTTTTCAAAAACATCTATTCTGTAGACAAATGGGAAGCGGCGGTCTCTGCTTACCGAATGGATCAGGGGGACACTCTTATAGGTGGCCTTTTCAACCTTGCAGCTTTGCATACCTCTCCCCTGCAACAAGCAATATACAGGGCTCTACAAGCTAGTATCAAATCCCTGAGCAGCGGAGAAATTGATGATGCATTGCGGTCTCACTGTTTCCTTCTTACCAAGAAAAAAATGGAAAGGATTAAGGATGTGTTCACGGCAATTAGATTCCTACAGATTCATGCCCCGGATCTCGCTCTAGGAATGCCTCGGTATGCCTTGGAGGACCCTGATGAAGGTCCTCAGTCTTCTGCGGTCGTGGAACTGGAGGAGCAGAATTTTCCTACAGCACCGGCAATGGTGTGAGTGGATGGCATTGGGATGTGTTCGTGGCTATCTGTGGGTGCAACAGGTAGTGTCTTTGGCGGTTTGGTGCAGGTGGGTGGTTGGTTGGTCTTGTTTTCTTCACGTTTGGTCTGGTGGAGTCTTCAGGTGACGTGTTTTGTTGGTCTCGAGGGTTTTCTTTTTGCTAATTTGCGTGGAGGCTGTAAAAATAGTCCCAAGATAATGAAAACAGAACAGCAACAGCAAAACAGAGAGAAAACGGGGCAAACAGAGTTAGATAAACTCAAAAATATTTATTCATCTAACTTGCATTACATCCAAAATGCTTTATCGGCAGCTCTCTCTAAACACATATATATAGCTACAGAAGCTTTGAGGCCTGGAAGCTTCTGGCATTCTAGATGATTCTAAATTCTTAGAATGTTCTTTTCTAGAACAGCTGGAAGTTTCTCTTAGAGAGTTCTTTTCTAAAACAACTGGAAGCTTCTTCCTGGAATGTTCTTTGGAAGACTTCTAGAAACATTCTAGACAATCTTAATAATTCCTAACATCCCCCCTTAAGATTGGCTAGAATAATACAAACATAATACTAATGGAGAGGGGAAATACAAAGGAGAGGGGAACATTATACTACTATCCCCCCTTAATGTTCACCTCTAACATACCAAGCATGCCTCTTAATTTTAAGAATTTAGCTTCAGTCATACTCTTAGTGAATATATCAGCTACTTGTTCTTCACTTGGACAAAACTGAAGAGTGATAATAGATGCTTGAACAAGATCCCGAAGGTAGTGAACATCTATCTCAATGTGCTTTGTTTTAGCATGAAAGACTGGATTGTTGGCAACCTGTATGGTACTTTGATTGTCACAATACAGAGTGCTGGTTGAACTGTGTAGAAAACCAATCTCAAATAGAAGATTCTGAATCCAAACTGCTTCCTTGCCTGCTTCTTTTGCTACTCTATATTCTGCTTCACATGAAGATAATGATGTAGTTGTTTGTTTCTTGCTACTCCATGTAATAGGGTCTGATCCAAGATTGAAAACATAACCACCAGTAGATTTTTGATCATCTATATCACCACCCCAATCTGAATCAGTAAATCCAACCAAAGAAATTGAAGACTTATAGCCATAGTAGATTCCAAAGTGTATGGTTCCATGGATGTATCGTAAAATTCTCTTAGCAGCCAGCCAATGACTTTGTTTAGGTGCCTGCATAAATCTAGATACAAGATTGACTGCAAAACAAATATCTGGTCTAGTATGAGTTAGATAAACCAAACTACCAACAAGCTGTCTATATAAAGTGGCATCGACACTCTTGGAAGTACATTCTTTAGTAAGCTTGACTCTGGATTGAAACGGGGTAGATGTTGGCTTGCATTCAAGCATGTTAAACTTTTCTAAAAGGTCCAAAGCATATTTTTATTGTGAGATGAACAATCCATCATGTAATTGACAAACTTGTAAGCCAAGAAAATAGTTTAGTTCACCCAAATCACTCATATGAAATGTCCTCTTAAGATCTGATTTTAAATCATTGATTAACCCAATATTCGGTCCAGTAATGAGTAAATCATTTACATAAAGTGCAACAAGAAGAATATCATCTTGAACTTTCTTCACATAAAGATTGGGATCTGACTTACATCTCTTAAATCCATGAAGCTGAAAATACCTGTCAATCTTCTCATTCCATGCTTGTGGCGCTTGTTTAAGACCATAAAGTGACTTCTTTAATCTGCAAACAAGATTAGGATGTTGCTGATCCACAAAACCTGGTGGTTGATCCATATATATTTCTTCATATAAATCTCCATTTAAGAATGCATTTTTGACATCCATTTGATGAATATGCCACCCAAGACTTGCAGCCAAAGAAAGAATAATTCTAACTGTGTTCATTTAAATGACAGGAGCAAATGTTTCTTCATAATCAACACCCTCTTTTTGATTGAACCCCTTAGCAACCAATCTAGCTTTGAATTTTTCTATAGCACCATCTAATTGAAATTTAGTTTTGTAAACCCATTTGCAACCAATAACATTCTTACCTTTGGGCCGGGGCACAAGTTCCCAAGTTTTATTCTCTAACAATGCATCATATTCCTCTTTCATGGCTTGCTCCCATTCCTTCTTTCCTCTAGCTTGCTCATATGAGATTGGGTCATTTACTTGTAATACTTTGGCCATGAGAGCACTACCATTCCTTCCTTGGATCTTTGAGCCTTGTCTATATATTTCTTCAACACTCCTTGTCTTTTGTCTAGCTGAAATGACATCTTCTTCATAATCACTACCTACAGAAAATGGCTGAGTACAAGCATTAGTAGTTTCATTTTCAATAGTATTATCATCATCAGTAGTGCTCACCTCATCCTCATCAATATTGGCTTCATTTCTTTCTAAAATATCTAAAAAATTAGAAACATTTGCTGTTGTAGAGTGAGAGGAAGTGGCTGTAAGTTGTGAAAACTCATCAAATTTTACATCTCTACTAACAAAGACCTTTCTTGTTGTCAAATCATATAACCTGTAAGCCTTTGATTCTTCACTATAACCCACAAACAAACACTTATGACTCTTTGGTTCTAACTTTTTCCTCTTTTCATCAGGAACATGTGTCCAAGCAATGCTCTGATACCATGTAAAAACTATCCCAAGATAATAAAAACAGAACAGCAACAGCAAAACAGAGAGAAAACAAGGCAAACAGAGTTAGATAAACTCAGAAATATTTATTCATCTAACTTGCATTACATCTAAAATGCTTTAAAATAGCCAATGTGGGGCTTTCTACCACTCCAAGCTTCTTCAGGGGTAATATTTGGGAGGGCTTTAGTTGGAATTCTATTCACAATATATGCAGCACAAGAAACGGCCAAACCCCAAAATTGATTATGCAAACTTTTAAAATGCAACATACAACGAGCCATTTCTAAAAGAGTTCTATTCATTCGTTCAGCCACCCCATTTTGTTGAGGAGTATAAGGAACCGTTCTTTGCACCTTAATACCACAATTTTCACAAAATGACTCAAATGCATAGTTGCAATATTCACCCCCATTATCCATCCTTAAACACTTAATTCTTTTTCCACTTTGATTTTCAACTAATGCCTTAAACTTTTGAAAAATTTCAAATACTTCATTTTTCCTTTCAAGAAAATAAATGCATACTCTCCTACTGTAATCATCAATAAAAGTCAGAAGGTACCTGGCACCTGAAAGTGAAGGATATCCTGGTTCACATAGATCACTATGAATGAGCTGCAATGGATGATTAGCTCTCCATGCTTTCCCTGAATTAAAAGGATCTTGATGATGTTTTCCTAACACACATCCTTCACACACACCTTCAGATGCTGAAATTTTTGTCAATCCACTAACCATATCCTTTCTAATCATATCTTGTAATTTTCTATAATTTATATGTCCAAGTCTAGCATGCCAAAGTTTTGACATATAATCAGCCTGAGCAATAAAAGCATGAGAGAGTGTATATTCATCATCAACAAACCCAACAAATTTAAATAAACTCTCTTTATGATCAACTCTACCAATAGCAATTATATTGCTTGGGTCTTTTCTATCTCTAACAATAACTTGATCAGCGGTGACAACAAACTCATATCCAGCTTGAACAATTTTATATACTGAAATAAGATTCACCCCTAATCCTTCAACCAGCAGAACATTTTTCAAAGACCCATTCGTTACATTAATAGTCCCCGTTCCTAAAACTAGAAGTCTCATTTTATTGCCAATAGTAATTTCTTGATCTGAATTCTTCCCTTCATAAAAATCAATAAACAAAGATCTATCCCCAGTCATGTGATATGATGCCCCTGAATCTAAAATCCATTTTTTATTAGAATCTGAAGCAAAGTATCCCCCCTTAAACTACTTTCAGGTCTAGCAATTACCTCCTTATTTGATTTCTCTGGTCTTTTTAGAGAGATGGCTACGAAGCTATGCCTATCCTTCTTGCCATCCTTGAACCTTTCTTGCTTGGGCTTGTATTGCTGCCTTTCGTTATCCCTCTTCTTCAAACAAAATTTCTCCATATGATTTTCACCTCCACAATACCTGCAAATAATCGATTTCCTTCCAACTTACTTTTCTGCAGAGTCATTTCTAAAGAAATGGTTAGAACCGTTATTTTGAAATTTATAATTTCCTTTCCAATTCTTCTTTCCATCATATCTAGAAAATTTACTTTTGGCTGCATATGCATGATTTTTCTTAATATGCCCTTCTTTAATAAGCTGAACCTCTTCATCTAAAACAGACTTACAAAATTGATCAAAAGTTTGATGGGGGGCATTGGGAGTTAGTTGGAGAACCCTTTTCCTTGATTCCTTAAATACCTTGTATGGCTGGGGAAGCTTACTTTCAACCATTGCAATCAACTGAAAATCTTTTTTTGCATATTCAGCACCTATTTTCTTCAGCTGAGCATTTAAAAATGTAACTTCATTAAAGTAATCAGACTTTTTTTAAAATCAGAAGGATCTAAATTCACCAATCTTTCTTCTATGCTAAACATGCTAGCAATATCTGCATCTTTATAATCTTTTTCTAAACTCTCCCATAGCTCTATTGGATTATCAATATCAACAAATCTTCTATTGAGATTGGGGCTTAAAGCTTTACCAATAATACCTCTAGCTTGTTCTAGCTTGCATTTCCATAGCTCCTTTTCTTTTTCACTTTGGGGTTCTCCAATTTCTTTATTCACTATCCTCCATAGAGCCTTTTCTCTCAAAGCATTCTTGACTGCAATCTTCCAATCTGCAAAACCACTTCCATCAAATATTGGCAACACTTCATTTGTAGATCCCATGTTAGCCAAAAATAAAGAGCCCTGTAGACAAATCACTTCCAACAATATATATGCCCTGCAAACAAATCACTTCAACATTATACTTCCAACTAAGCCTCTAATTGAATCTCTAGCTGAACTTGGAAAAAAAATTCTAGCTGAACCAGGCTCTAATACCATGTAAAAACAGTCCCAAGATAATGAAAACATAACAGTAACAGCAAAACAGAGAGAAAACAGGGCAAACAGAGTTAGATAAACTTAGAAATATTTATTCATCTAACTTGCATTACATCCAAAATGCTTTATCAGCAGCTCTCTCTAAACACATATATATAGCTACAGAAGCTTTGAGGCCTGGAAGCTTCTGGCATTCTAGATGATTCTAAATTCCCAGAATGTTCTTTTCTAGAACAGCTGGAAGTTTCTCTTAGAAAGTTCTTTTCTAGAACAACTGGAAGCTTCTTCCTGGAATGTTCTTTGGAAGACTTCTAGAAACATTCTAGACAATCTTAATAATTCCTAACAGAGGCAGCCTCAATGGTGTCCATTCAGGTGACACTTTCAGCTGTTTGATTTCTTTCTATTAGTTTTTATGTTGGCTTAGGCCGGTTTTGGTTTCTCTGTCACATTTTTTTTTCTCTGTACTGGGCTTCAGCCATTGCTTTTGTAAATCTTTTAATCTATTTTAATCTACGGGTGCTCACTCCCCCTTTTCTATTTTAAAAAAAAACTACAAACCCGCCATTGCAGTCAGACACCCAAGAAAAATTGAAATAAATAGAAACAAGATCTAACCTTCATCTGGGAATGTCGATTTTGGAACCAATGTAGGACGTTGATGGTCGGAGGACCCAATTTGGCGCTAAGCTCCTGCCTCTCCTTATTTTTTGGGTGTAGGCACACCTTGAACATCCTGTATATTGAGAAGAAAAATGACATTAGGAGCCAACCCAACAATCAACATGGATATCATTACTTGTAAAGAGTTGCATAAAAATAGTTAATGCTTACTCCACCATCTCTTGAATTTGTGCACCAGTAAGGCACTGCGGCCTTCCTGGCCTCGTGGGTTGCTGGTCATTGCTAACCTGGCTCTTGTGCTCTTCCATGAAATTCGATTTTTTTCTCACAACTGGATTACAAGGAAATACTTCTCGCCTCCCTTCACTTATAGTTGTTCCTACCATTCATTTTATAGCCTTTAATGCTATCGTTGTACATCGTCTCACAAACATTATTAGTCCCTGCCCTAAAAGAGGGTGCAAAATGCACAAGCATAGAATATTAAACACACACAACAATATGCAAATATAAAACACACAAATTAACCAAACATTCAGCTTGCTTGGTGATCGAGGCAATTACAATTGCCTGATGATTAAACCATTACATTTGCCTCTATTTATAGAGGGCTTTAGAACAATCTAGACTCCAGGAATACAGTCAAAACAGATGTTTCTACATTCAATGCACATGGTCTTTCTGCAGGTCTGTGGTCGGTGGGAGCAGGTGAGAAGGTTCTACAATAAATACTGTTTTCTGACATTGCAAATGGCCGAAGCTTCTAATATTAATGCATATTAATGCACTTTGATTGAACAGGGAGAAATTACATCCAACATACTCCCCCTTAATTTTGACCTTAAATACTTTAACATCTTCAATCCTAAAACTTTGTCTTCATTATTTTTACAACCGATCTTATCTACCAATCTTCAAATTTTATGGATCGAACCTAGGATATCCCATTTTGCTATAGGATGCTCTATCCACGAGCTCTGGCCTTCTTGAATGTCACCAGTCCATTGTAGGTTCAGGTGTGATTGCCTTGCTTTCCTCAACACCTCCCATAGAGTCACACTGCTGGTGCTCAGGGATCCTAACTTCAATTGCTTCTTCTGACTTCATACATGGCTTACACAAATAGAGAATGTTGCGGCATTCAACCATTTTATTTTCTTATACATTGACAATTTCACTCAACTTCTGTTACAACTTTAGACACCTATCCTTCTCTATCCTCCTCTGACCTTTGATCTTTTATCAACACTTCTTACTTTGTTCTACAGATTTTAAGAATGTTTTTCTACATAATATTTCATTCTCTCTGAACCAAGAGACTTATACAAACTCTTCAAACTTTTTATGATCTACAAACAAACTTCAAGATGGACAATAGAGACAACATACTTTGACATCCTTAGCTCAGGGATTTTGAGATTAAGACCATCTTTCACAAAAGATAAACTTCGACCCTAATTTCACTGGACTGTGACCACTGGCAACTTCAGATCTGTGATTACAATCTCCAAGGCTACGGCTTGTCTTCAACAATACACAGCTTTTCAACTTTAACAATGATATTATTTACCTCCTCCGATTGGTGTTTTCTCCAGACTCACACAATGTATAGGCAGCAACTAAGACTCTTCTTTCGCATCAAACGTCTCCAGCCTGTGGCTTCAAAAGGCGGCTTCCTTTTTCAGGCGATTCAATTTCTTTTCTACGGCATGCATAAAAACTCCAGCCACTTCAACAGCGATCCCTCTTTGACTTCAACAACCACACATAATTCTCTTTCTCATTGTTTCAAAAAACTCTATGGCAGGCTTTGAACGGCTTCTTTCTTCATTCAACAACTCCAGTGATCTGCCAATTTCTTCCACTGCTTCAGCTGGACGGCGTCACTACAATTTCTTCAACCTGATTTCTCTTCAGAGATGAACCTGCAAACACAAGACACAATCCAGCGTATGGCTATCCTTTCTGGCTCTGATACCAGATGAAAGAGGGTGCAAAATGCACAAGCACAGAATATTAAACACACATAGCAATATGCAAATATAAAACACACAAATTAACCAAACATTCAGCTTGCTTGGTGATCGAGGCAATTACAATTGCCCGATGATTAAACCATTACATTTGCCTCTATTTATAGAGGGCTTTAGAACAATCTAGACTCCAGGAATATAGTCAAAACAGATGTTTCTACATTCAATGCACATGGTCTTTTTGCAGGTCTATGGTCGGTAGGAGCAGGTGAGAAGGTTCTACAATAAATACTGTTTTCTGACATTGCAGATGGCCCAAGCTTCTAATATTAATGCATATTAATGCACTTTGACTGAACAGGGAGAAATTACATCCAACATGCCCTAAGGGGGGACTATTGTTTTCATCTCACTTTTTTTTGCAATAGTTTCTTTCAAAATTTGTGCTTCCAGAAAAATCAAATATATATCATATAGTTTTGAAGGTTTCATTTCTGAATGCAGATGTTGTGATTGGCTGGAGAATAAACCTCTGGTATTTTATTCGGAGAGAGCGCTTTATGATTGGCTGGAGAATAAACATCAGGTATTTTATTCAGGAGCCAATCTGAAATAGGCATTCAAAATATTTTGTTTCATCTCTAAAGTTTTGCATGGCTGCTGGCGTGTTGGATTTGCAGAGTGGAGAGATTTTTGAAAGACAGCTGTTAATCCAGGGTCTGATGCACTACATACGGGAGTCTGATGCACTACATACGGGAACAGTTTTGAAAGAGAGGTGTTCATGGTGACTGTTTGTTGCACGACAGCTGTAAGGTCATCCCTAACATGTGTCTAGGCCTTGTGCATTGTGGAGCCAAGGTGTCTAACTGGAGCCGTATTATGCACTATTATCTCAAAGATCAGAGTGGGCATTCCGTTTTGGTGGTTGATCTAATGGAGAGGAGCACAAAATCAAACCCCACTGCATTTCGAACCCTCGACCTGCAATTCCACATCAATTCCGGATCTGAAAAATTTCACACATTTCTATACAGGACGATAATGATGTCACGAGGGAGCCTCTGCATTACTCCATTGCTGCGCGGTCATTTGCTGGAAAAATCTTCTAAAGTAGGGCAAATACATCACGAGCCAGGGCAAAAGTATTTCGAATTAGGACACAGCTCAAGAGTAGTGAATGCAAGACTAAAACAAACCTCAAAATTTTGCATTTTTAGTACTAATCCGTGAGCAGGTTGTGCAAAAAAATCTGTCTGTGAAAACTTTTCGTCGTTTGTACTGATTTTGAGCAGATTGCCCCAAGAAAAAAAGTCCGAGTTTATGAAATTTTTGCATTTTGTTGCACTACAATTTGACCAGCTTGAGGGGAAAGAGTATGAGCCAACGTTGTTGCTGCAAATTTGAGCAGGCTGCAGATCTTTTGAAGGCTCTGTACATTTTGAGCTCTAATTTGCTGGCATAATTTGAAGCGTCTGGCTTAAGTTTGGAATTTTTCTATATAGACCTTTCTTGACGGTGAGTCTGTACAAATAAATTGTAATATATATCCTATTAGCCAGTTGGCTGCTTATATTCTAGTGTAGTGAGCTGCAAAATCGATTTATTTGTTAAGGGTATTTGCATTTGAATACAAAATTGCAGGGCTACTTATATTCCGCAATTCCAGGCCGCATTTTATCCATACGCTTCTTTTGCTTTTCATTTTTAGATCGCAGAGCTAAAAATCTGGGCTCATTTGTTGGGAAAATGATGGGATATCTTGCTACTCCCGTTATCGTGGGACGATTATTAAAATTAGTATTTTCTTTGGATTATATTGGCAATGCGATTATTTCTCTTCTTTCTTGGCTTGGGTTGCACAAATCATTAGAGCCGCACAGCTTTCAGTCCCACCAGTTTTCTCAAATCCCCTCTTCCATTTCCTCTGATTTGCTGCCAGGATTAGGGTTTTTTTGCCTCTTCCCACATTTGGAGATATATTTGCGGAGAGGTTTTGTGGCAGCGAGGACGATGTTCTGTGCGCCGTTTGCTTGAGCTCCTTTCACGAAGACGACGAAATACGAAAGCTGAGCAACTGTTGTCATGTATTTTCACAGGCATTGTCTGGATAAATGGATTGATTGCCAATAGTGGATGTGCCCTCTCTGTAGAAGGTCTCTGCTTCCAATAAGCTTTGTGCATGCAGGAGAAGAGGGCAATGATGAGCTACTAGGGTTCCACCAGATCTCCCATCTCCCCGGGGAAGAGTCCACGGTTTTATCCTAGAATAGAAATCATCATTGAAGTATTGATTTTAGAGCATAAAGTAAAGAAATCCAAATTTCGAGACATTTTATTTCACTGTAATTCAAAAGTAAGGGCCAACGAGTTGGTTATTTCTCCAAGGCACTTGTGTTGGGAAGTTCAGTAGTTTTTAGGCCATTGTAAAATATAAAATTATCTTTTTCAAGTTGACAGGACAAGGAGGATGATGAGATTTTTCCTTTTATATACCCAGTCTGGCTTACAAAATAGTAGTTTTAAGAAACTTCTATTTCAATTCTACTTGAAATTATGGAAGGAATATTGAACTGCTTTTTTATAGAAGATTTAGTTAGATCTTATAGTGATCTAAGTTTTCATTCTAATTATGGATTAGAATTAACACCTCCATCATCCATCTTTTGAAAATGGATGTTTTAATTATTGAAATTGTATTTTGAAATTTTGTCCACCATTGTTTTACCGGTGGATATTTATTCTCTAGAAAATTGTCTTTGTTTTCTAGTACCAACTTCTTAGAGTTCCCAACAATTACAAAGACGATTGTCTTTATTTTCTAGTACCAACTTCTTAGAGTTCCCAACAATTACAAAGACAAGTTGCTCATTGCCGAATTTTTAGAGAAATGTTTTCTTTTGTTAAACTTTACTACCTCCCTCAACAACTAATGGAGCTCATGGTTTAAAGAAAGGGTCGTACATCTTTGTTGGTTTTTCTTGTAATAAAGTTGCAAGTTGTTTGTGCACATAATTCAATTTTATGGATATTTCCATGGTGAAAAAAAGGAATCTACACTGCAGATGAGTCTTTGAAAATTAAAAGTCACTTGTTCTGCACTACATATGTCTGCATACAATACGATAAAAACCCATCATAAATCCAATCAAAGAAACATTTCAACTGCATACAAGGTATTGAATTCATAGCCTATCCAATGCTGTGAGTAAAATTACCAACTACTGAGAGCATGAAAATTTCCATGAGTGTCAATAGCAATGAGAGCATTTGTCTTTACATAGCTTGCAGTTTTACAATCAAAATCCCAAAGGCAAACTGAGCATGAGAAACTTGAACAATGCCAACGGAATTGGGTTACTCATTAAAAAAATGTCTTTAAAGTTTATTTATTTCTTCCAATTAAATTTCATCTTTCTTTATTTATTTTGATATAGACTTTCACCCTGGATAATACTACATTCCCAGATGTCTGAGGGACCCAGTTTGAGTCATGCCTGTGGTAGCGCTGGACAGTATTTTGAAACTCAATGTTAGAATGAGGCTATATTTCCAGTGTCATAGGTATTAAATATGCTAGTCTCATTTGCAACCAATCTTTGCACTATGCTATTATTAAATGTTTAAAACTTTTAGATGATTCTTCTAAATCACGATAAAAAAATGTCACTAGTATATATTATAATTTCTAACCGCTTGTGTAAGATTCACAGTAGCATAATCATCCCCCAGAGAGAGAAGGTCTATAGAGTGCTTGAGGTGATTAGAATCATATTTCTGTGACCTAATAATGTTTTGGAAATTACATTTTTTAAATTGATGTAGGGTTTGCTTGTTAAGATCTCAAAATTTGCTGATGCTTTGGTTGCAGTAGGGTGTTCGATATGTACCATTCAGTTTAGTTTTTTTCCTTAGGGAGGGAATGTGATTCAACATGCATGGATCTTCTTTATTTTGTGGTTTGTAGCGTGGGATATATTCTTCTGAATTAAATTTACATTGTACAAATCTATGCTATCACATCAATGGTAAGATTTCTGTCTTTTTTCACAAAGACTGGACAACATTTTGACCTTTTAATTTGGGATCTAAATGCATTGATGTGGACAGATCATTGATGTTATTCTACGCTTTTTCACTGTTAAGATAATATTTTTGCATTTAGTAGGGACTCCTGCTGCTGGGCAGATCTTGTTTTAAGTTGGAATGACTATTGTCATTATCATTATTTTGTTTTAAGTTGGAATGACTATTGTCATTATCATTATTAATTATTGAAGCATCCCATTTACATGTAGAGAAAACTTAGTGAAGGAATGTAAGATACTAGAATTTTTTGTTCATCCATTTAAAAAGAAATTTGAAGTCCGACAGATTAATTCGTGGGTTCGTAGCCTTAAAGCGAGACACCCGCTAGGGTGTTTGAGCGCCCACCAACAACATCATCGTCAGCAGAGATTCGGTCGGAAGGAAAGCTACCCGGGTTGGGTGGGAACTATAGTGGCCGTGGCCTCAAATTGAATCAATCAAATTCTCAATCTAGGCCCCCCGACCAGGCCTGGAATTTGATGGTCTATTTGGCCGTTTTTGCCATTTTAGACCGTATTTTACAACTCTAAAATTTATTGGACCGTATACCTGCTAAATTTTTATTTAACCATATATATGACTCTTTAAACTATTAGTAAACCGTAAAATTTTATTATAAGCAAATATAATATAGTATTCTTAGTTATAATATATATATTTCCTGTTATAAATATATAAATAATGTTTTCTTTTACAATGTTATCAACTTTATCTTGAATATATATTAAATTATAATGTTTGTTTCAATAAATTTTGAAAATTACAAACAAATCTTTATATTGTTTTCTGTTTTTAAAAATCAATTTAGAAAATAATCTTTGCTTTCTCTATTGAACAATTTATTTCTAATTTCTAATTTAGAAAAAAACTACAAAGCAAAAGTTTTTTTACATTATAAAAATATAAATAATGTTTTTCCTTTACAATGTTTATAACATTATCTTCAATAAATTTTAAAAATTACAAACAAAAATATTGTTTTTTATTTTTCAAAATCAATATAATAAAAAATGAATTGATTGTTGCTCCTTTTTTTTAACTTTCATTTTTTAATATAAAAAAAATTCACTCAAACATTTTTTTGACAATTTATTTTTTGTTTAAAACGTGAGTTAAAAGGTAGTTAAATGATAAAACCGTCATAAAATTTTTATATGACAGGCAGGGGTGACCGTTAAATTCCAGGCCTGCCCCGACACCATAATCTAATAGGAGGTTTATTAATGAACTTCAGTCAAGCCCGCCAACTATATCCACCCACCCCTGTTATGCAGGGGATATTCTAGTTGCCCTCCTACTAGAATTCCCACTAGAATAGTGGGAATCCCAGGGTGGTGCATCCTTTTTGTCCCCCGAAGGTTTACCTAGAACCCTCAGATATAGGATAAGTCCTCCCGAGGGTTTAACTAGAACCCTCAAATATAGGATAAGTCTGGGTGGGAGGGATGGGAAGGAACTATAGTTGGCAAAGGGGTAGTCCGGGTGGGAGGGATGGGAGGGAACTATAGTTGGCAAAGGGGCGGAAAAAGTTGTCTACAACTACTAAAAGTAAAGTTAGGTTATCATCTTCTCGTGACCATAATATCTTTCAAAAATCACACTTCCAACAAAAATTTAAGTCTACCTTACACGCGTGCTTTAGTGCAATTCTTAAGAAATATTCTCTTCCTATAAAGATGGCTATAATAAATCTCAAAAATAAAATTAGGTTATCACCTACTCTAACCATGATAGCCCCCAAAAATCACAAGTTACTGAAAAGAAAAATTAATTATACCCAAAAATATGCTTTACTGCAATTCTCAAGAAATATTTCCTTCCTATAAATATGGATACAATAAATCTCAAAAATAAAATTAGGTTATCACCTATGGACCATGATAGCCCCCAACCATGATAGCCCCCAAAAATGACAATTTACCAAAAAGAAAATTTAATTCTAGACTAAAGACATGCTTTAGTACAATTCTCAAGAAATATTTCCTTCTTATAAATATGGATACAATAAATCTCAAAAATAAAATTAGGTTATCACCTATGGACCATGATAGCCCCCAAAAATAACAATTTGCCAAAAAGAAAATTTAATTCTAAACTAAAGACATGCTTTAGTACAATTTTCAAGAAATATTTCCTTCCTATAAATATGGCTATAATAAATCTCAAGAAAAAAGGTCCGTGGACTATCTTAGGAGTACAACTATGAAAAAAATAAAGGTAATTCTTACCATATCTATAAACTAGCATACCTATCTTCAGAAAAAACTCACCATGTCCTAATGACATGTCCAACACCACATTCGACATCTTCCACTACCCTTTAACATTTCCCCCTTCCATTAGTCAATTAATTAAATAAATTATATATTATTTAATTAATCAAAATTATCCCTTTCCCCAAATTAATTAAATAAATTATACGTATTTATTTAATTAATTTAAATCCTTTTCCCCCTTCACCAAATTAATTAATTAAATTATATTAATTTAATTAATTCTAAAGTCTCCCATCATATCCCATTAATTAATTAAATAATTTTATTATTTCATTAATTAAGATAAAAATCCTAGTTTCCATTTTTTATATTCCACTTGTCGTAATTAGGGCCACCTTCATCCACTTGCCACAAATAATAAATTAAAAATCTGAAAAGAGTCACATGTCCAGCTAAAGTTAGTTATCTAGATTCATTGAACCTAGACACTGGCACAAAAGTCAAACTAACTTTACATCTCCACCACTCATTTCCATACTACATCTTTTAATTCTATCCATTCACATAAGGATAAACCCTAGAAGCCTCTAGCCTTGCCCCAATTCCTCTCACTAAATCCTATCCATTGATTTATATTTAATCCTAGCCATTGACATAAGGATAACTGCTAAAAGCCTCTATCCTTGCCCTAATTCCTCTCACTCAATCCTATCCATCCATTTATATTTAATCTCAACCATTCGCATAAGGATATGCCCTGGAAGCCTCCATTTTTGTTCTAATGTTGTCTCATTCAATCCTAGCCATCCATCTCTAATCAAATCTTATCCATCTATCATATCATCCAAAAATCTATAAATCAATCCTTAATCAAGCCATAAAAATCAAGAGCTTTTAAGGTAATGTTATGCTATCAAAGTGAGCAACCAACAAGCAAGCTTATCATCAAGCAATCATTGAAGCACAACCACCATTTTCTTGGTGCAACAAGAGTTAGTTTGGTAATATTTTCTTACTTTTTGACTTGATTTTGCTAACCCTTCGCTCAACCCAAGGTGTTTTTGAGCATGAAATAGTATTTTTCATCTCATGAATTGTTTTTGATTTTTGTTTCATATTTTAGGACACAAAACATGTATATATAGATACATACATATGTGTATATATGTATATGTATATGTATGTATCTTTACATATATACATACATACATACATACATAGATGCATAAATACATACATGAGACTACATAAGAGTTTGATTTATAGACACTTGGAGGTTGAATTATTTGGTATCCTTGTTTCTCTACCTAAATTTATTGATACCCATTATTTGGAAACCAAATTATTTTCTATCCTAACCTATTCACTTGGATTGTTACGAGTCTATTGATATCTTTGAAAATTGTAGAGTAAAATCACATCATCTAAAAAAAATCTAAGCTAATAAATTGAATAAGAGTAACAACATTTCAATTACCCTAGATAAAAGAGATGAGTTTAGATAGGAATGAAAAATATGCTTAAATTGACAAAGATAGAAAGATGCTCTTAGCTCTCTATGTGAAGGGAAATATTTTGTTGAAATGAGAAAATGAGCAAATAGAACCATAGACCATGTTTGTTATGCCCTTATTTTTGTAAAAACTTATATCCTTTTGTGTCCTCCTATCTATTATGTGGAAAATGGGATCTAGGCTAATTAATACTCTTAACCTAAGTCAATCCTTCTCCACATAGCATTGGAACACAAGCCTTTGAAGACTTGTTGCTTGTCTATCATCCACAAGGGAGAGCCAAGTTGTTCAGGGTTCTATTCCTTTGTTGTAAAGGGAGTATTGATCACTAATGAATTGATAAAAAGATATGTAATACAAAACCCTAATTGATAGAACTAACAAAAATGTACAAATGATTATTATAGAGACATAAAATGAAAGCAAAAAAAAAAGAAACAAAGGTTAGACAAAAACTGTGATAGAAAATAGGAGTAGATCTAATAGGGCCTGGGTGTTGAAGTGCCCTTGTCCTAGGGTTTTTGGGCTGATTTTCTTCTAATAGACGATCCTTGTACCCTTTCTTTGATTCCTTTTGTTGCTTTATGAGAAGCTTCTAGATGTTATCTGCACATACACAAAGAGAGGAAAAATGGTTTTGGCTATATAGGAGTTTTCCTTAGTCAAACCCCCGTTTCAGTATTCCTACCTCACGGATAGCCAAATTAGAGAAGATCAAATAGTGTGTGCTCCTAACCTTATGTGCATATAAGATTGTAAATGATTAGCAAACCAAATGATTGATCAAAAAACCCTAACCCTATATAACTCAAGCATATATAATGATCAACTCAAGAGAAGTGTCTCACTCAAGGAAACACTAACCTTCTATTGATAACTAAGAGGGGGGTGAACCAGTTATCTTAATTGCTTCAGCTTTTTGAACTTCCTTAATAGTTAATGCAATATTAAATCAAATGAAAAACATAACCATGAAATGGAAATAACACCATTACACATTACACAATGATTTTGACATGGAAAACCTGGTTAAGGGAAAAACCACGGGGTGATTAACCCAAGAAATTATTCTTTGTTAGAAGAATAGAAGATACAAAATGGCACTTGCCAATTTAGGGCTCGTTACCCGAGCACACTGCTCACAAGAGGCTCACTACCTACAAGAGACTCACTGTCTACAAGAAAGGAGGATAACACAATGTTTGAACTAATGAGAAGCATCCACACATGCTAAGATTCAGTTCTGGTTGAGCTCAATGAACTGATCTGCTGCACTTCATTCTTACTTTCTTTTGGTTCAGCTGTCCTGTCACATTCTAGACCTATCTTATTGCCTTCACACTACTCTTCTTTTTTTCTTCACACAATTACATATTTACACCACACACCTTCATATCTAAATTCATCTGGTATATATATCCGCACAAGTAATCTCACCACCTTTCTAGTCAGCATCCGGAACAGATAATATTTTCCCAAGCTTTGATCTGTCGGCTAGATCCTTGCTTACCAAGTGATGCGGATCTAGGAGATGCTTGTAGAAGTCATCAATCATGTTGGCCAATCATGAATGATACCTCAAGAAACTTAGTCATCAGCAATATCTCTTCCGGATTTGGGTCTGACACTCTGCTAGTATAGTTCTTCCTCTGTCTACTCTGCCAAACAGGAACCCAACACTCAAGTGCTCATATCTCTTCATCCTTCCATCACCGGAGGCTAAATCCTTGGAATCTATTAGTCAAGGTACTCCTCTTGACTTCACCAAATCTTTACTTCACTGAGATACTTCCTCTGAGAGATCCGGACCTGACTGTCAGACCTTGCTGACTGCTTTGTTCTTGCTTTCCAGATCATAACACTTCTTCAATCTGACTTTTGGTAGAGACTCATCATGTCTTGCGGATGTGTGGGATAACCTTTGCTGCCATCAATGACAACATACATGATTACATATAGTGTCTCTTGCCAACAATCTCCCCCTTTGGCATTGATGGCAACACTTAGTGAAAAATGACTAAGTGTCACACTATACTCCTTCTTGGCTGATGCTCTATTTTTATATACATTTTTTGAAGCTCCCCCTTAGCTGGATTCCTCATTTTTCATTGCTCCTCACTCCCCCTTTGACATCAATGGCAAAGGGTAGGGTCTGCACACCAAAATTCTCAAAAAGTCAACTAGACTTAGCTGCATAAATATATATATATATATAACATACTTACATATACTAAAGTATGTCTGCAAAAGTTGTCTTCAATTGGAAGAATTTTGTTGCCCAACTTTGCTTCATCCTGTCCAAAATTGAGATGTGACCACTCAACGGGAATGCAAACACATCTGCCCTTTTTAGATCTATCAGATCACTGGTCCGGGCTATGATCTAAGCTTCTTTTATGGCCTCATGCATGGCCTCTAACATAGGGATAATTATCCCTCTAAGTTCACCCAGCCTGCTTATTCTATTTTTCTTTTCCTTCTCAAGCTTCTTGATTTCATTCAAGACTGTAATAGTCTGACATTCTTGATTTATTATGGAAGAGGAGAAAGGATCAAAATTCTTAGAGAGTTTTGTCAGTTTGTCCTCCTATTCTTTCACTTTCTTCTCAATATCCAATGTTACTTTGGACCATGATAAACAAAATTTGTACATTTCCCCGCCATCTTTAAGAGCATTTTCTAAGCTCTTTATCCCAATATTTATATTCCTCCTATCATTAGTTATTAACCCCTGTACCTCTGATAATCTTTTTGCCAAAAATTTCTTTCCAGACCTTATCTTCTATTGACTTCTCTAGGGAATCAAAATGTGTGCTAACACTATTGACTAGAGATTTGAGATTACCGGATGACGAGGCTAAGGGATCCTTCTGAAAAGATGGCATGATCTTTTCTAATACTCCGGATGCAACTTCTATTAGCTCACAGTCCTCCATGTGAGACTTCAAGAGTTTTTCTTTTGCCTTTGCATTAGCAAATGAAGCTATCTTCATTGTTTGTACCAGGGAAAGAGAATCAAAGTCAAAAGGCCCTTGTAGAAGTTTTGGTTCATCAATCTCCATTGTCTCTTTGTTTAAGAATTCTTTGACAGTTTCTTCAGTGTCTCTTGTTGGATATAGATTCTTCTTCTCTTCTGCAGTCTTAGAGCTGTCTCTTGGAGATTTCTCTCCTTCTACACTCTTACCACTAACAACTGTGGTCTTCTCTATTGAAGTCTTCTTTCCTTCTGCAACCTTAGTACTGTCATCTTCTTTTTCCTTCACTCCTTTTTTCTTTATCCTCTATTCTTTCTTCTCCTTTGGATTTGGAATCAGCAGGGGAAATCAGAGGAGTGATGTTTGTTTGTTCACGGGCCACCTCTTCTGGAGCAGAGGATTCCAAGTCCTTATCTTTTTCTTCACTGATGTCCATTACATCTTCTGTAGATTATTTTTCAACACTTGTAGCTGAGGGATCAACACCCAAGTCCTCTATAATAGGAATGTTGAATCTTGTGTATGCATTCCGGAGGATCTCTTCTGTCTCTTTTACTATTTTGTCAGTTTCTCCAAGCATAATTTGATTCATCCTTGCTTTTCTCCAAAACTCATCCTTGCAATCTTTGAAGATCATATTCATTTACTTTGAATTAATTAAAGGATATAGCTGAATGGCTATCTGTTTTTGGATCTCAAGATCTTTTGCCATAGCATTATTCTTTCTTATTTCTAACTCTTTCTCTAGCCTTTTGGGAACAAGAGATATAATTTCAATAAAAGCCTTATTGTAGATATTCAGATACTTAACTGCTACTTCCTACAAGATCTTTTGGTCAGCCTCATTATAATCATCATAGAATTCAGCCATTGGTTGAAGGTTTCCATCCACAGTAACTGATTTGATGACATCATCTAATGATAGAGTAGGCTTTTCAACAAACTCTTCTGCCTCTGCCTCCTTGGTTTCACTGGATACTTTCCTTTTCTTTTTCATCTTCTTGATTTCTTCATCAGATTCTGTCTCTTCTTCATCTTTCTATCTTGTATATGACCTTGTTGCCTTTTTCTTTGTTCTCTTTTCACTTTTACTGGATGATTTTTCTTCTGGTTTTGATGCCTTGGTGCTTTTAGCAATGATAGGTGCAGAGATCCTAGAAGATCTGGTCTGGGAGGAGGATTCTACCAGAACACTTTGCTTTTCTACCTCTTTCTTCTCTTTCTCAGTCCTTTCCATCTTTTCCCTGTTGGCATCAAGTGCCTCTTTTGAGATGCCAAAGGTTTTGGCAATGTTTTCTACTTCTTTTCTTGCCTTTCTTTTCATCTCTGGTTGCCTTAGCTCAACATGGATCTTCACACTCAATTCTTCAAAGGTTCTAAACCTTTCTACCTTGGTATCCTTTGGTTGACTCAACATGTGCTAAACATGCAGCTCTACAATTTTCTCATCCACCTCATACCCCATTGGCATGATCCACACTGTTCTTGGTTCCACTGCCTCCATTAGGCACTGATCAGTCTCTACTATAAAGCATACTGTGTCTTTGTATTTCTCAAATAGAGA
Source organism: Cunninghamia lanceolata (assembly GCA_027924645.1). Classification (NCBI taxonomy): domain Eukaryota; kingdom Viridiplantae; phylum Streptophyta; class Pinopsida; order Cupressales; family Cupressaceae; genus Cunninghamia; species Cunninghamia lanceolata. Next base: position 2,828,654 of record BSBN01001110.1, read on the forward strand.
TTGGGGAATTCTCTCTCTAGCTTGTATCATGTTCTGGAAGTTTTTGAAGAAACCCCAGAGAGCTGTGTTTTGTGCTTTGTCATCACCAAGTCCATGCAAATAATCCCTGATTTGTATGGCAACCGGTCTGTCATTCTGCCATACCCATCCACTGGATCTAGGTAGCTCATTCATAAAGTAGAAGAATAAGCACAATATTAACCCACCATACTTAAATGAGTTCTTTTTATCTTTCTTTATTTTTTGCAGATTCTCCAAGAGTTGGTTTAGAAGGAGCTGACAAAGGTCATAGTCTAAATTCTTTCTTAACATTTCATAAGCAGTGTAGATAGCAGTTCCAGGTACTAAATTCTCCCTGCTAGAATGATATATCTTGTATCTGATGATCATGGAGGCAAACTTGATATCCGGATCAGTGATATCTTCTATTATCATTGCTCTTTTGTCAAACCTAGATCTGGTAGCCTCACTTACAGTCTGATTCTTGATAGATTTGAGAGTAGGTATCCCACTGGATGAGTGCAAACTAGTAACTTCCCTAATGGCATATTTTGTGATCTTGAATGGTCCATTCAGCCACATGAAGTTGTCATGTATTCTGCTCAAGACATACCAGACCTATTCATCCTCAGTAAAATAGGGGAAATGTATACACTGTGCAAAGTGCTTGTCCCGGAGGGCCTTGTATTGGGGTTCGAGCTTAAATGAATCATCTATTAGTTGTTTGTGGTAGATATCCCTCAATTTGAACTCTCTAAATTCTTCAATGTTTGCATGAATGTAAACCGTAATATCTTTTGTATGCAAGACACCATGCGGAACACTGGAAAATGCTCCTAGGGGATCTACTTCCAAGGATTTGTAGGGATGTTTCTTGAATTTGGGGTGAGGCCTATCAGTGATCTTCACAATATTCAGAGTAGCCATTATTCAAGAATTTATAGAGAGATATTTAATAACAGAAAATACCTCTTGCACTTATAGGGTTCGCAGAATGAACTTGAATGATTTCCTGATTGAATCAACTCCAATGGTTGGTCTTTGAGAAGTTGAAGGAATTTGTTGTAGAGCTCTCCTTTCTTTCTTTTCAAATGCAAATGTGCAAATGACGAGCACATGAACCCTTTTGATTGTGAGAAAAACCCTAAATTCATACTACAATAAATGCACAACTTAAGTTATTCTGGTTGCTTTGTTCTCCTTATTCTAAATTAGATCTCTTCTGGATTATTAAGAAATGCTTAGAATTATTCTTGATGAATATTGTCAATCTATCTTTATTTCACTAATCATTTGATCTATCTGCAGATAAGGATACCTCAATTTGGGATCATACCGGATCAAATTGTGATGATCTTGTTTTACCGGATGACTGTTACACTAGATCAATCTGAAAGGATTAGATTTTTCAAATTTTCTTATGGATGTTCCAAATCTTGATCAGGGCTTATTAACATGTTTCTTTGAAAACCCTTTAATCCGCAACCTTTCATATGCCACTTTCAGGCACCAATTGACTGGCTGGGGGAATTGGCTTAACTTATGTTGCTCCCCCTGAGCCAGAGCTCATCTATTTAGTTTTCGGAAGGAGTATCAACACCAAATTCTGGTGTGGATCCATCCCCTACATTCTCTATACTTTTCTTCACCCAAATCTTGTTCATCTCACTTTGATCTTCATCCGCATTCACTTTTCTTTTGCCTTTGTCTTGATTCTGATTATGATGCACCAAACCCCTTTTGTCCTGATTCTTGTTTCTATAGAATTTGGTAAAATGACCGTATCTATTGCAATTCTAGCAAACAATTTTTCTTTTCATATTTGATTGATATCCTCTTGATCTACATTGATTAGCCATATGTTCCATTCTATTGCATGCAAAGCATTTACCATTAAGTGAATTGTTCATTTGCATATATCTACACTCATGGGATTTGTTACCATACCTTTTGTAATTGGAACACTGTCCAAAGGAGGATGTAATAGTTTGATTCATTCTTCTCCTACACTGATTTGCTTTATGACCAAAGTTATTACAGTTGTGGCAGTATCCATCGAAGGATGAATATCTTTGAGCATTTGGTTGTCTTACCAAATGTCTTCTAGGCCTGTTTCTTGGATTTTCTAATCTGGAGTTCTTCTGACAGGATTCAGAGCTTTCACCTTTTTCATACCCAAAGCCACACTTGTCATCTACCCTCTTTTGGCTAAGAAGAACTTCAAGTTGAGCAGAATTTACCTTGAATTTCTCTTTATATTCATTTGTTGTTTGAAGATCCCTTTTGAGAGTGTCAATCTAATTTTCAAGTTGTTCTTCTTTTTCTTTAGCTTCTTCAAGATCAGATTCTAGATACCTAATTTATCTATCCATATTGTGGCAGTCTTTAGATTTCTCCTTGAGAAATTGTCTTAGGTTATCTTCAATTTTTCTTTCCTCTTCAATTTTTTCGGTGAATTTCATGACTCCTGATTCCATTTCATGTCTTATCATAATGGTCTCTTTTGATAACTTTTCACATAGCTTGGTTTTCTCCTTCAGATCTTCATTTGTATCATTTGCTTCACCTTGACTTGCTAATTGCTGAAGTAGATCCTTTCTCTTTTTCATAGAGAGACTTAGTTTCCCTCTTAGTTCACTTATGAAATCATCGACCTGTTTGAGTCTTTCCTTTAGTTCATTGACTTCAGAATTAGATTGCTCAAGGTCATCTAGGGCAGACTGAAGTTGTTGCCTCATATCATACATATCCATTTGAATTCCCAGATCTTCCTCAAGCTGTTAGGCTCTATTTGGAGGAACTTGGCTCTGATACTAATTGTTGATAACTGAGAGGGGGGGTGAATCAGTTATCTTAATTGCTTCAACTTTTTGACCTTCCTTAACAGTTAATGCAATATTAAATCAAATGAAAAACATAACCATGAAATGGAAATAAAACCAATACACACGACACAATGATTTTGAGGTGGAAAACCCAGTTAAGGGAAAAACCACGGGGTGATTAACCCAAGAAATTATTCTTTGTTAGAAGAATAGAAGATACAAAATGGCACTTGCCAATTTAGGGCTCACTGCTTGAGCACACTGCTCACAAGAGGCTCACTGCCTACAAGAGACTCACTCTCTACAAGAAAGGAAGATAAGATAATGTTTGAATGATGAGAAGCATCCACACATGCTAAGATTTAGTTCCGGTTGAGCTCAATAAACTGATCTGTAGCACTTCATTCTTACTTTCTTTTGGTTCATCTGTCCTGTCACATTCTGGACCTGTCTTACTGCCTTCACACTACTCTTCTGCTTTTCTTTGCACAATTACTCATTTAGACCACACACCTTCATATCTAAATTCATCTAGTATATATATCCACACAAGTAATCTCACCACCTTTCTAGTCGGCATCCAGAATAGACAATATTTTCCCAAGTTTTGATCTATCGGCTGGATCCTTGCTTACCAAGTGATGCGGATCTAGGAGATGCTTGTAGAAGGTGTCAATCATGTCAGCCAATCATGACTGATACCTCAAGAAACTTAGTCATCAGCAATATCTCTTCCGGATTTGGGTCTGACACTCTGCTGGTATAGTTCTTCCTCTGTCTACTCTGCCAAACAGGAACCCAACACTCAAGTGCTCATATCTCTTTATCCTTCCATCACCGGAGGCTAAATCCTTGGAATCTATTAGTCAAGGTACTCCTCTTAACTTCCTCAAATATGCACTTCACTGAGATACTTCCTCTGAGAGATCCAGACCTGACTGTTGGACCTTGCTGACTGCTCTATTCTTGCTTACCGAATCATAACACTTCTTCAATCTGACTTCTGGTAGAGACTCATCATGTCTTGTGGATGTGTGGGATAACCTTTGTTTCCATCAATGACAACATACATGAGTCCATATAGTGTCTCTTGCCAACACCTTCAACTCAAGGAAGGTGGACAGATCTAAAATCTATAGAATACGAAGATGCTGCAGTCATACCTAATTGCAATGATGTAGGTACTCAATCCAAACTCAATTTAGTGGTTCTAACCCTTCATGCAACAAGGAACAAGATAGACTCAAGATATTGCCTCCAAATCCACCACAATCCTTGCTAAGAGTGTGTAGATCATTATTCCAACAATAAATAAACCTGCAATAATTTATAAGTTAGCAACTATATCAAGATAGAGAATAGTTCTCTAGATTCTTTAAAGTGTTTTCAATATCTTGTTTAAATATGAAGCTCAAGAAGGGAAAATATTTATATTTTAGAGGCCAATGGAGCACATGATAAAAATGTCAAGATCGAGGTCACGTCATACAAGACAAAGCCGACACCATCAGAGGATTTAAAACTTAACAAGATACGGGAGGACACTAGCACCTGGACATTAGGGTCCTAGATAAATCACTCTAGTAATTTAGTATTGTTTTGGGATATCACCAAGATCTTAACACTACCCTATGTTCCAGCATTTGATCAATGGTAATAGTTTAGTAAAGTTTAGGAAGCTTTAGGAGAGTTTACGAAAGTTTAGGAAAGTGGGGCAATTCTCTCAAGTGGAGGGTAAGGCCAAGGCTAGAAAGTGGTCCTAAAAGTGGACTCATGAAGCAAACACCAAGCAAGGTGCTAAATAGAATGTGAAATTATGCTTGCATCAATAGGGAGTAAAATTTACGATGGTACATTTAACTCATATGACATTGTGTGCATATGCAAGCTAAAGTATAGGAAATAAAACATGCATGTAAAGGATATCTAAAAGGATACTATAGAGGATGTAGAATGCTTCCAAGTGAGAGAATGGAGCACCCAGTCATGAACCTACAAAGCCACAGTGTTAGGGACTACATCCTGTAAATACACTTTGTTAGGGAAAGAAAAAACCATTGTGCAGACAAAAAAATGTATTAGTCTGGAAAAGCATCTAAGAGGAATGAGAGTGTGATCCAAAGTGAGACTCACAAGTAAATATATGCCCCCTATTCTTGCATGCTTATATGGAGATAGGAACAGGGTGATGCTTTCTCTACTACAAGTTTCTAGGGTTTTTATGAATATTCCTTAATTAGGTTCACTTGATAAAATAACACCAAGATGAAAGGTATATGATGAGAAAGAGGGAAGAACTATGATTCCAATGCAACAAATAGTACAAAAAGTGAAGTTTTCTAGACCAATTTGTGAAGGTTTGAATGAAAAGTGTTTGAATAGAATGGTAGGAAGTTATGGTGTTTTTCTATAAATATTCCTTAGATTTTTACTATTCACCATCTCATTTGTCTTTTGCATTTTCAGAGATTTTGGAGGATCTCAAGTGATCACAAGAGTGATAATGCCACACAGATGGCAATATCAATCTCCCAGGTTGGATGAGCTGAGGGATCTCATAGCGTAGGGCATATAGGCATGCTAGGTGAGCCCGAGATTTTGATTCATGCTTGAGATTTTTTTGTTTCTATGTCAATTTGAAGGGTAACGTGCCAAACTAGGCCCTAAGGAGCATTAGTGTCCTCCTAGGGCACTAGATTCCTACCAGGGAGCTAGGGTCATCACAAGGCACTAGTGTCTAGTCAAGATGCTAGTGTGTTGTGAAATTTACTAGAATTTTGAAGTTTGAACTTTATTTGAAACTTATTTTGTGTGAGAATGATAGAATTTGGTCTGGTGTTGATTCACATGTACCCCTATCAGTTACTTATAAACATTTCTACATGGTCATGCCAAGACACTTTTTGCTGCAAATGCTGATCACCTTAGAGATCTTGGATTGTGGTGGGTGTACATGATGCCCATTGTTAGATATTATGATATGATGTTGATGGTACTCATGGAGCTATGGGATGCATACACCTCTACCTTCCATCTTTTGATGGGAGAGATGATAGTCACATTGGAGGATGTGTACTAGATCCTACGGTTACCTTTGAGAGGCAAGACTGTGAATATTGATAATTATCAATTGGAGGAGAACATTCAAGCGATCTAGATGTACTATCTCAAACAAAATATGCCCTTGAGGACCATAGGGCAGATTCATATATCTTGGTTAGAGAAGAGTGTTGTAGTCACACCAGTTTTATGTTGCATCTTGATCGTGCTATCATCACACTTGTGGTTACACAGGATGGATGTGACACTCACCTTCATGTAGGACATGTACATACTATTTGAGTGATGAAGGAGTAGAGGAGAGTATACACTTAGGGACGGAGTATGTTAGCTCACTTACACCATGATTTAGGTGTTATGTACATCATGAAGCACATCACTCGATGACCTGCACACTTCTCTAGGTGTGGACATTTGAGCATATCACATGCATGAGGCCAATGGGGTTCCCAATAGAGTCTATTTGGACAATATCCATGAACACATGCTTATACACTGAAGAGGGAGTCAAGGCGTGGTGATTTATTGTATTGGAGAGTGAGATTTGATAGATTGGACCATGATGATATCGTGTCGAGACCATATAGAGGTTGTAGAGCATGGGTGGGTGAGATTCGACAGCTGGTGAAAATGCAACATAATCATCTTCTAGCTATTTACTTTGATCACATCATTGTGCCTTTTTACTATGATCAAGTGATGAGGAAGTTTAGACATGTGTAAAGAGTTCATGTCACTCGATCGGCCTATGTATGCTTAGCTTGTGGTGTAGTGAGGCCTAGAGACAAGGCCTGACCCACTGGTATTGATGTTGCATTGAGTGATCTAGATGATGAGGGATAGCATGGAGTGTCCATTTCTAACATCGATGATGTGGATGTGAGCCTAGCATACTGTTGGTATACATATTTGTCACCTAACTCTATTTTCTTACACCCACGAAGTGACAAATGTATCCACAGTTGAACCAATTATTATAATATCTAATAATAGGTTCTCTACTTGTTTAACAAGGTGGCAGCTACCTTCAAATATATATATATAGATTTGTGTGTGTGTGTATAAATATATATCCTTATTGCTTTTAACTAGAAAGCTAGAAAGGAAATGCTTTTAACCAGAAAGATTTGAAAGGCAAACCATACTTCATCAATAATTAAAATTAAAGAAGTTCAAAGACTTCAAATTAACCACAATGCTGAAAAATGAATTATAAATCTATCACCACAAAATATCTATTCAAAGACAAACATCTAATAGCAATGAAGTAGAATAAAGCGTCTGGTATTCCAATACAGATAAAGAAGTCACTAGAACTATATTCAACAAAAGATGAACAACATTCAACCACCATAACACAAAGTTTATGCCTTCTCAAACTACACTGTATGATCTTTCTATCTTGAAATAACTAAAAAATAAAATTATAACAGATTTTCTAACTTTTTATGAGAAAAGCAAAGTTTGCCCAAAAAAAGAGAGAGCTTTACTATGCCCCCATATCTATATTTGTAGAGTCCATATTGTAACTATCTTGTAGAGGAACAATTTCTTGAAGACAATCATTATAAAATAATAATGTTTTAAACATATGTTTTTGAGCCAAATATTAAGAAAAGCATAAAACAACAATAAACTAGTTTGCCACCCCAACGTCTTCTTTTGATCTTTGATGCTTTCCAGGACTTGATCTTCTGCTATCTTTTCTTGCATCTTTATCTTCAACTTATACTCTCGATACTTAGTTATAACGGTAGTGATGCCTTTGCTTCTCGGAGTGGTAGTGATATACAGTCTAGTTCTAAATTTAGCCAAAGTCTTGATTATCCCTGCCATATTTTTCTGAATCATTTCATCTCTATTTCTAAAACCATTGAGATAACCTTGTATCAAGCCCATTTTACCCAGTGATTCTCCAGAAACAACCTCAGGATCAACGAGTTCATTATGAAGCATCTCCTTGACTTCTTTGTTGATTTCTTTAGGGTCCAATAGATTTTCACCAAATTCATCTAGAATACTCACTTACAGTGTCTGGCAATCCCTTTGAATACTAATCATTAAATCCAGATAATCCTATAAAGCCTTATTAATTTGTTCAATAAGATTATTATACATACTCAGCTTCTAGTTTAATGAGTCAGCCCAGGATGGGTTAATTTCATGAGGATCATTAGCCAAGTTTTCTTTCATGAGTGTTGTAGGATCTAAAGCCTTATGTAACCCCAAATCAATTAGGGTTTCTATTTTCCCCCCTATTCTTGACTCTACAAGACTCTGGAATCTTCAGCCTTATGTAACCCCAAATCAACTAGGGTTTCTGTTTTCCCCCCTATTCTTGACTCTACACTTTCCCCCTTAACTCTACTACCCCAAGGGTTCCCAAAAATAGTCATATATAGCACTTTTTGGCAGCCACCATCTTAATTTCGAAATTTGCATCTCCCTTCAAAAACAGGTCAACTTCACAGGGCCATAACTTTCGATCCGACAGTTGGATTTTATATTATAATACCTTTTCGGAAAGCTCTCAAAAAGATGATGGTGTAGAAGCAATATCAAAAGGTAGACTGCTTGGGTTTCCCGCCAAATTTCGGGCCCATCCAGAGCCTCTATGTGCCTCAAATTTGACCTTGAATATTTCAATAAGGTTTTTTAGAATTTGAAATTTAAATATCTCACAAATGACAAATGATATTGAAGTGATTTCTTCACCATTAGCTTCAATTCACCATTCTAGAGGTCTATGTAAGATTTTGTATCCAACCGTGCACAAATGCAAACTTACTAAAAATAGTAAACCTGCAAAATTTAGCCCTTATTGAAAAGAAACAACATTTTTTTTAGGTTGATGCAAGATTGCTCTTACACCTTGGATGCTCCTGCATCACATACTCAGCTTCCGGTCTAATGAGTCAGCCCAGGATGAATCAATTTCATGAGGATCATTAGCCAAGTTTTCTTTCATGAGTGTTGTAGGATCTAAAGCTATCAACTCAGAAACATCCTTTGAAAGCACATAGGTACTCCCTTTCTCTTATCTTACTTGATGGAGTTCACTAACTAATTCTTTTCTTTTGTTATGCACCTGGGAATAAATTTGTATCATTTTGGTTAAGAAAAACAAAATATCACAAGATAATTTTTCAATCCACTCAGTAATAGCCTTGGCAAAATTTTGATTTTTTTTATTTGCTGGACAATACTTACATCAATTCCAATTACCTCTGAGTTGGATGCTTCTGGAGGTGTAGGAGTTACTATGGATTGGATAAATTTGCTCAAAGACAAAATCTGAGACTAGAGCTTTATATCTCTTTTCTTTCTTCCTTAGCTCTTTTAATTAAGGCATTCACAGAAAAATTTGCATGATATGAATCCCCCTCAAGGGTAGAAGGGCCCAAGTCAATGTGATGTATTTTATAATCCGCTTCAGTTATATCATTTTCATTCAATTCCTTTATCGGGTCAGCAATCTCCAACACCTGGTGACCAGAAGTACCATCATTTACCATTCTAGATATTCTTCTAGCTTTCTTAGGCTTCAAAGTACTTTGCAAGAGCATGGCAACTGTGTCTACTTCTTTTGTTACGATGGGCACATTTTTCCTCTTTTTCTCTACTACCTTTTTTAGCCAACATGGAGAGGAAGTAACTACTCTGGTATCCACATTGCTAGACATAGACTTATTTTGGTTTTCAACTGAAACTGGAGTAGGAACTTCCTCATTAGCAAGGGAAGAGGGAATTTCAAAGAAGTTGGAAAAGAACCTTCATTAACAATTTGCTCAAAAATGGAATCAAGATTCACAGCTATTGCTTTAGCTTGAACATTTTTCTTTCCTACTACAAATAAAGGGAGACTATCTGACTCATAGGCTGACTTCAATTTGAGAGCATCATCAGGCCTCTAACCATCACCTCTTGATTGTGAACTTGAAATAGATTGTGATGCCTCATGTCTTCTTGAAGAACTTTGAGCAGTAGAACCTTACACGGTCTTTTGTCTAGTGGCTCTTGAACTTCTTTTCTCATGAGGTGAACCAGCATGTCCATGCCATCTCCCGACTAGCCAATCCTCTATTCTTTTAATCACTACAGTGGAATGAACTCTTAGAGCCACAACCTTCTTCTTAGACCAACTGATTTGGGGAAGGCGTTTTGAAAGCAAGGTTTGGTAGTCCACATCAATTACTTTAGAATCTTCCTCAGCGTTTTCTGGAATATAAATGGATAAACTAAAATCCTAAATTTAACTTAGAGTAAGTCTTATGTAGTTCCTTCTCTAAACTTCACGATCATCCATACAATCTTACCAGAAGTCTTCCAAGCTAGAGTGATGCTCATATGAGCCAGAGCCATGGAAGTTCTGCTTCACATAATTCTTGCTATCAAAGTTTAGTCTCAATAATAAAGAGTGAAAGTTAAATTCCCCCAATGCATGCTCGGCTCCCTTAGCAACATCCCTAGTTTTACAAGAATAAGTAGACAAAGACAATTGAAAGATATATCCCCTTTTTCTCATATTCTGATATTTAATATTCACAATATCTATTTGCATGCAAACCTCCAAGAAGATAATGTAATCACTAGGATACCGGGGAAACTTGGTTGGAGCCAACTCATAACCTCCCAATCTCATGTAGGTCAATCTATCAAACTAGATATAAAAACTTCCAAATTGTATAATCAGAGAAGCAGCATCAGGAGAAATCCTTAGTTTAGGATTACCATTGAATATTTTTACCAAAAACATCAAAAAGGCATCATTAACCTGACAGTAATCCTTCATTCCAACATCCTTTGTGAACTAAGGAAAATAGGTATACATATGTGTATCTAGGGTTAAAGACCCATGTGGCCTCAACCCAGCCCAAACAACCTCTTGACTGGCTAGAATGTATACCAAATATGAACAAATGTGGAGTGTAGAAGTCTCATGAAATCTAATCAATTGTTCATTTAGGTGATAACTTATCATTTCTACCCAATTAAAAAACTGGCCCTCACTGCATATTATCAAGATGAAATGACACATCTAAAATTCAAAAGAGCTTGCATTTTCACTACTAACCACCTGATGCAGTAGGGTAACAATGTCTAAAATTTCATCTTTAAAGTGGGCTATTTTAAGCGTAGAGCGTAGTTGTGACTTACCTCGTTTCTCTGATTTCAGCCAATTTTGTGCAATGGAATTTTTACACCAGTCTTCATTTTCTTTGAAGAACTCCATGCTAAGAGCTACAGACATATTATATTAAATGTCATTTATTGAAATCATAGAAATGATTATGTTATTATCGATTTAATATTTGTATTATGAGATTTGATTTATTAGTTGAATTAATTGGATAATGATGCACTGATCACAAATTGTTTGATGACAAGTGAAATAGGATTACAAGTTATCAGATGATTCTCGAAGAAAAGAGAGAGAGTATCTTTCTAGGAGAGAGATATAGACCTAGGGTTACGAGTGATTTATTTGCCAAACTGAGTTATAAGTGTTTAACAAAAATGTGAACCAAGGTGTCGTAAGAGGTAAGCTTGTCTTGTTAGTTTACTTCTGAACGTAATCGACAAGTAGTCAATATTATTTTCAAATCTTTCTAAGTCGTATTAAGTAGTCTTAGTTGTTAATAACGTTAACAATGTCATCTAAGCTTGATTTATAACTATTTACATTTAACGTAAATATTACGACATTATTGTCATAAAAAAATTGTCTTATTACTATTATTAAAATATTTCACGTGTTATAAACGATTCTTAAACGTTAAGATGTTTTCATCAAAGTTAGTAATATGTGATTATTATCGACAGATTATGATGGGGAAACAAGCTCAACCCAATAATGATATTCGTATCCCATGGTTTATTAATATCGTATTAATAAATAAACTATATCTATCTAATGTAATAGGCAAAGATAGGAGGATTATTAACGATGTAATCAATATAATTATTATTGATGTAATCAATATAGACATACCTTTGCATTGTAAGAGGATAATACCTCTTAACGAGTCAACAACATTGACGGAGTCGTAAGATATAATATAGTAGTCTTTATAATAGTAAGTAGTGGATCGAACCACATGTTATGATCATTAAAAGATTAGTTTTATATTTCTTAGAGTGTCAGCATCATCCTTATGGGGATGACTAGATGTTTTCAAACTTCCCGGCCGATTAAACCAATTGGTGGCCTTCTACAATTGACATGTGGTCTTTTTCTTAAAATTCAAATTTAGTTTAAGACTGAATCATTAAGGATAGTTAAGAGGTCATTAATTTGCAACCAAATTATTGTTAAGTGGTAAATGAACGCAACTCTCGAGGAGTTGTGCCTTGGAGATATATTGGGTAACGACTCAGTGGAGCAAAGAGTCTAGAGAGATGGGAAGTTAAAAATCTTGAGATACGAGAATATAGAAAAGGGAGGATCAAACATATGCAGAAAAGCTTAGAGAGGGAATACGCAGTCTGTTGGTGTCGACTCTGTGTCTAGTTTGCATATCTTAGCCAACTGACGTTCGTCCTTTGTCAGGTATTTCTTAGCTCATACAAACCATGTGATAATTGAATAGATCTTTTAGTTTGATCATTGCTATATCGTGGGTGATTATAATAGTTTGCCAGTAAGGCTAAACCTTCTGTATTTGTGGAGTAATAGTCAAAAACTATAATGTATCAGTAATAGGAAAATGCAGTTAGCATTCTAAGTAAATAATGTTGATCTATCTCCGTGATCGATGAGGACAATGAATGCAAATCTTTGGTTGATTCTTGGTAAATCAAGTGAGTAGTATGTTACAGTATGCTCCATTGACCATTTTCTATTTTGTTTATGGATCAATAATCATATTTATGCATTGAATAGAGGATAAGAGACCTTCTTAGTAAGAGACTATCATAACTATTATTAGTTTAGAAAACAATTCTCTAATCAAGTAAGTTGGTATCAAATCATTGGAATGATTGTGAGTCATCCAAACGTTAGGCTCTCGAATGAATGAACTTTGTTTTCATATTCTCAACTTGAACCATATAGTATTGAAGTTATATCGATTGTATTGTATAGACTATATATATGCATCGAGTAATGTTATCTACCAAGAGAACTAGAATCATATGAATTATTAGTAAACTTTTGTCTCATATGTAAAGATAGTAACTTAGAGTTACTAATGAAAATGGAACAAGTTTATTATGAGAATCCCATTTAAAGACTATTTATTGTTGTTATTCATGAAAAGATCCAACACAATGAAATAGGCTAAGTATTCTAGAGAATGACCTTGTAAGGATATTTATACTTAGGGAATGTATTGTTTATAAACATTATCAAAGTTATTCTACGTTCCTTTGTATAGGAGACATTATCTATTTAAGAACTAGAGTATTCTTAACCTTGGTTAAATCAAGGGTTATTTGTGAATTTAGAACTCCTAGGAATAAGATAAGATTATATCATATTAACAAGGGGTATTAAGGTACCCTAGAGTCGATTACCAACCAATGGAATGGTTATGTTATATAGACTTGTTTTAGTCAAAAGGTATGATTATCACGACTCATAGATTAAACTAATTAATGATTAAGTTAAGTAAGAGTTTAAAATGCGAGAATAAGACAGTATCCAAGTCAAGTAGGGGTGGGTGAACATAATGACTATGTTCATTATGAATGCCATTAATATTAAAATTTTGGCCAAAGTAATGTATTTGTTTTCTAAATGCATTATCGGTTCACTATATTCGAATTGCTCATCTTATCAGAAATCATACTTAGCTAGAGGGTATCTAGGGATGTATGGTTGATAGAGTTGAGTAAAATACAACACTATGTACTCGAGAAAGGCAAATTACCACTAGTCACCTAAGGTCTATATTCCTTGTGAAGAGTAGGGCCACTTCCTATGTGGAAGATGTGTGGGAGACCGTTGGTCTGTGGTTGGAGGTAAATCACAAGAAAGATACTCTCTCACCAAGCAGGAAACATGCCAAGACTTGTGATAAAGATATCAGATATTCAGATGTAGTATTTATTCCAAATTTGTATATGTAATGGTTTTACATTTGTAAACATTGTAAATGAAAAGACAATATGGGTATATTGTAATTTGCTAAAAGAAATCTTGTAATTGTAGTTACTTGATTATTTGTTGAATAAAAAGAAAAATTTTCTCTATCTCATTTTTACCTTATTAAATTACTTTATGGTAAATCTTCTAGTTTTACTATGTTAAACGAACATGGATGTTACATATGGTATTAGAGCTACCAAGTTTAGCACTAGGGCTTATGAGACCCCTATGCTTGCATGTAGTCAACATTATATGGTTAGCTAATGTTTAAAAATTTCTATGCCAAGATGGTACATTTTAAGAAGACAATAAGAAAGTTTGTTAATTCGAGTCAACGTTTCCTTAAAGAAAAAAGAGAATGTGAGGCTATTATAAAAACCTTTGATGGAACCAATGATGAGAGTGACATTTGGTTAAGTGATATAGAAACTCTAGTGACTACCTTAACTTGAATCAAGTGAGTGAGAAAGGAGTACTTGGAAAGGGTCAAAGATGAGGAAATAACTATGGTTAGGTGAGATCCCTGCATACCCTCAACTATTGAGATCATAGAAGTTAGGTCCAATAGTGAGTCAGAGGGTTATATACCCCAAGATTATGTATCTAAAAATGAGTCTGAAGGATATACTCCTCTTGAGCATGACTTTTGAAGTCATTTCTTGTATAAAAGAAGAAAACTCTTTACTTTTGAAATGAAATAAATAAAAAAAGAGTTGTTTTTGTGCCAAACTATTGTTTAAATTGAGTATTATGATTAGATTTAATGGGTTACATTATAATCTAGAACTAATGGACAACTCAATATTCTCAGGTGTGAGAAATCAATAAACATGGTGTGAACAAGAACTAACCAAGGAGAAAGTGAAGAGGAAAACCACCCACCAAATAATAAGCTGAACCAAATCATAACCATGCTTGAGGAAGCCAAGAAAAGATTGGGTGATTTGGAGAAGAAAGTGGATGACAAAGGGAATATTGAGGGAGGAGGTGAAAATTCTCATGGTGAAAGTAGAGAAAATCATGAAGATGAAAATAAGAGTACCAAACCTCATAAAGAGGGAAAGGATAGATTGACCTTGGAGCTCTCAAAGGATATGAAGAAGGTTGTTCCACCAAAATTTGATGGAATAGAAACTAGAGATGCTACAAAAGCTTGGTTAATAGAGATGGAAAAATACTTCGAGAGAAGGAATTACTCAGAGGTGACCAAGGCAGTATGGGAACATTCCAACTGGCAGGAGAAGCATCCACTTAGTGGATGAATAAAAAGATGGAATTGAATTTAAGTTCTCTAAGGGTAACTTGGGATGAGTTTGTGGGGTTCTTTCACAAGAGGTGGTTACCACAACTCTATTTTGATCAGAAACTGATTAATTTTCAGAATCTTCGATAAGGAGATATGACATTGGTGGAATATGGGGAAAAATTCACTCGACTCCTAAAATATGTTCCACAGTATCAAAAGGATGAGAGATATAGGATCAAAAAATTTATCATGGGATTAAATGCTTAAATTGGTGGTGAAGTGGATGTACATGGTCCCACAACAATTGATCAATGTACAAGAAGGTGATTAAGCAAGAGCAAAATCTGAAATCCATCTTGGCTTATTGTGATAGAAGCCGTAAGAGGTTTAATGGAACTCCTAACAATCAACCCTACAAGAAAAGATATGAAAAGAATTATGATAAAAAGAAAAAAGATAACAAACCTCAGAAGAACAAAGGTGGATCTAGAAATGAGAAAAAGAATGGCAACTATAAAAGAAATGAGGATAACAATGGGAAGACTTCAGATAAGAAAGGACCCATTGGAGGATGCTTTACTTGTGGGGGTGACTACTATGCAAATCATTGCCCTAATAAGAATCAAAGTGGTCAACAAAGAGGTACTGCACTACCTACTCAGTAAGAAGCATTCTAGCAAAGGATTCATGCATCTCTCGACAATCATCAAGCCAAGTATCAAATCACACCCATTGAGATGATAGGTACTTTGTCTGGAGTCCCTATATCTATTTTGATTGATACAGGAGCCATAGAAAATTTTGTTTCTCCTAGAATTTTGAATAAAGTTTCTAGAAAAGATGGTTACATATCCAAACCTTGGTCAGTAGGATATGCTAACTAATCTAAGTCTCTGGTAGAACAATGTTTTCTGAAGCCAAAGTTGACCTTGCTAGTTTCTCAACTGAAGTAAATTTGTATGTAGCCCCCTTAGATTACTATGATGTGATCCTAAGAATGAATTGGTTATGGAAACATAGAGCTAAGGTTGACTATTTTTCAAAAATAGTTGAATGCTTAGATGATTTGGGGAATCTGACCCAATTCCAAGAGATTCAAAGAGAAGTTAAAATCATAACTATCTCTACTAAGCAATTAAAAAAGGCTACAAGGAAAGGTTGTCAGTTGTTTGCAGTCAAAATGGAACAAGTGGAGGAAGGGGTAGAAAACCCTAGTTTATCTTTTGGGGAAAAGTATCCTTTTCTTCAGGAATTTTAGGATGCATTTCTAGAAGAACTTCCAGGATTGCCTCCCAAGAGGGTTTTTGATTTTTTTATTGATATTAAACTAGGATCTGAGACTATATCAAAAGCACTCTATCATATGATGACAACTGAGTTAATGGAATTGAAAGCACAATTACAAGAATTGTTGGCAAAAGGTTTAATCAGACCCAGTGTTTCACCTTGGGGTGCTCTGGTTATTTTTGTTAAAAAGAAGCATGGAACCCTTCATTTGTGTATAGATTATCATATGCTTAATAAAGCAATGGTAAAGAACAAATATCCTTTGCCACGTATTCATGATCCTTTTTATCAGATGTGTGAAGCTATTGTGTTTTCAAAGATTGATTTATGATCAAGATATCATCAGTTCAAACTGAAGGATGAAGATATTCATAAGACAGCTTTTAGAACCAGATATGGACACTATGAGTTCATAGTGTTTCCATTTGGTTTGACAAATACACCTACTGTATTCATGAATCTCATGAATAGTATATTCAAAGATTGTTTGGATAAGTTTGTTTTAGTCTTTCTGGATGATATACTCATTTATTCTAAAAATGTGGAAGAACATCATCGGCACCTGCAAATAGTTCTGCAGAGGTTAAGAGAACATAAGTTATATGGGAAACTATCTAAGTACACATTATTTCACAAGGATATTCAATACCTAAGTCATATTATATCAGCTAATGTAATATTTGTTGATCCTACAAAAGTCACAGCTATTCTAGATTGGCCTGTACCAACAAATGTACATGAGGTACATAGTTTCATGGGCCTAGCAGGCTATTATAGAAAGTTTGTTCTAAATTTCTCCAGTATTTCTAGTCCAATTACTTCCCTGCAGAGGAAAGGAAAGAGATATGAATGGATAGACAAATGTCAGGAAGCATTTGATCTCTTAAAGGAAAAGTCAACTTCAGCTCCAATCTTGAAAGTTCTTGACCCTGAAGGACAGTTTGAGGTAATTACGGATGCCTCGGGAGAAGGATTAGGAGGAGTGCTTGTGCAAGATGGAAGAGTTATTGCATATGAGTCAAGGAAATTGAAATCTTATGAGAAAAACTATGTGTCGCATGATCTAGAATTGGCAACAGTAATTCATGCCTTACAGATGTGGAGATATTATCTATTGGGAAAGACTTTTGTACTTCAATCAGATCATCAAAGTCTTAAGTATATTTTCTCACAACCGCATTTCAATGCTCGACAAAGGAGATGGTTGGAATTGATATTTGACTATGACTTTGAGATAAACTACATCAAAGGAAAAGAGAATAGAGTAGCTGATGCTTTGAGTCATACAAGACATATAGCTTCAATTATTTCTATTCACGACAATTTCAAGGATTTGGTATTGCAAAATTTGTCTGGTGATGAGTTTTATGAGTAGGTTAAGAAGGCTCTAAAAGATAATCCTAAAGATCCAAGGTATGATGGTTATCAATTTGAGTCAGACAGACTATTGAGGTATAAAGATAGAATTTATGTTCTTGATTTAGTTGGATTGAGAGATTTAGTATGGAAAGAAGTTCATACTGCACCGTATTCAGGACATCGAGGAGTGACCAAACTTCTAGAGGATGTTAAACCTCTTTATTTCTGGAAAGGAATGAAGAATGATGCTGCAAGATTTGTAGCAAGTTGTTTAGAGTGTCAAAGGGTAAAAGCAGAGCATCATCACCCCACATGATTGTTATATCCACATGATGTACTAGAGTGGAAATGGTAAGTTATTATCTTGGATTTTTTCAAGGTCTTCCTATGTCAAGGAATAGACATGATGTCATTTTAGTGGTGGTTGATAAGCTCACAAAGGTAGCACATTTCATACTAGGGAATTTGACTGATGGAGCACCTATGTTAGCTCATAAATTTGTGTAAGAGGTGTTTAGATTGCATGGCTTCCCTAAAATGAGTATCTCAGATAGAGATGCACATGTAACATCAAGGTTTTGGCAAACTTTTTTTTCTGTGCTTGGGACTAAACTCAATGTGAGTATAGCTTACCATCCTAAAACCGATGGGCAAATTGAGAGGGTTAACCAAGTCTTGGAAGATTTATTGCGAATGTATTGCATGGATCAGCAATATAAGTGGGAAGAATACTTACCGCTTGTAGAATTTCCTAACAACAATTCCTATCATTCTTCTATTAAGATGGTGCCATTTGAAGCATTATATGGAAGAAGATGTCAAACTCCTATAAGCTAGGATAAGCTAGAGGATACGATTAGCATCGGGCTAGAAATGCTAGCTAAAGTGGAAGAGAAAGTTAAGCTGATCAGAAAAATATTGGTAGAAGCCAATGATAGGTAAAAGAGCTATGTGGATGCAAAACATGTTCCAAGGCAATTTTCCGTTGGAGAAAAAGTTCTTTTGAGGGTTAAACCTCAGAAAAGTTCTAGTAAGTTTGGGAAATCTTCTAAGCTAGCCCCTCATTATGTGGGACCCTTTGAAGTGCTTGAGGTAGTCAATCCGGTTCCCTATAGAATTGCTCTACCACCAACCTTATCTAAAATGTACAATGTTTTTCATGTGTCTTATTTGAAGAAATATATTGCAGCTAATAATCATATTTTGACTTGGAATTCTTTACAGATGCAAGACCCAAAGGTGGTCATGATCGAACCACTCAAGGAGTTAGAAACACGCAAGCTCCGCTTGCATAATAGAGAGGTCTTGCAATGCAAGGTCCAATGGGACCAATATGCTGAGGAAAATGCTACATGAGAGGATTACCATGAATTCTATCAAAAGTTTCCTCATTTATTTAATAATGTTACTAGTTGAAAACAATGAACTTGCTCTTTAGTTACTTTATATCATCGAGGATGATGAATCTTTAGGGGAAAGATATGTTACATCCCCAATTTTTGTCTTCCTATACTTTTATTTTTTATTTGGACATAAGTAAATTTATTATGATGTTTAGATTGATGACAAGGAAAAATATGAATTATATTAAATGCAATTTATTGAAATCATAGAAATGATTATGTTATTATCAATTTAATATTTGTATTATGATATTTGATTTATTAGTTGAATTAATTGGATAATGATGCACTGATCACATATTATATGATGACAAGTGAAACAAGATTATAGGTTATCAGATGACTCTCAAAGAAAAGAGACAGAGTATCTTTCTAGGAGAGAGATATAGACCTCAAGTTATGAGTGATTTATTTGCCAAACGGAGTTATAAGTGTTTAACGAAAATGTGAACCAAGGTGTCGTAAGAGGTAAGCTTGTCTTGTCAATTTACTTATGAACCTAATCGACAGGTAGTCAATATTGTTTTCAAATCTTTCTAAGTCATATTAAGTCATCTTAGTCATTAATAATGTTAACAACATTGTCTAAGTTTGATTTATAACTATTTAAGTTTAACATAAATATTACGACATTCTTGTCATAAAATGATTGTCTTATTACTATTATTAAAATATTTGATGTATTATAAATGATTCTTAAACATTAAGATGTTTTCATCAAAGCTATTAATATGTGATTATTATCGATGGATTATGACGGGGAGACAAGCTCAACCCAATCACGATATCCATATCCCATGGTTTATTAATATCGTATTATTGAATAAACTATATCTATCTAATGTAATAGGAAAAGATAGGAGGATTATTAATGATGTAATCAATATAATTATGCCTTTGCATTGTAAGAGGATAATACCTCTTAATGAGTCGACAACATTGAGGGAGTCGTAAGCTATAATATAGTAGAGTCCTTATAATAGTAAGTAGTGGATCGAACCACATGTAATAGTGGATCCAACCACATGTTATGATCATTAAAAGATTAATTTTATATTTCTTAGAGTGTCAGCATCATCCTTACGGGGATGACTATGTTTTCAAACTGTCCAACTGATTAAACCAATTGGCAACCTTCGACAATTGACATGTGGTCTTTTTCTTAAAATTCAAATTCAATTTAAGATTAAGTCACTGAGGACAGTTAAGAGGTCATTAAGTTGCAACCAAATTACTGTTAAGAGGTGAATGAAGGCAACTCTCAAGGAGTCATGCCTGGGAGATATACTGGGTAATGACTTAGCTGAGCAGAGAGTCTAGAGAGATGGGAAGTCAAAAA
Source organism: Cunninghamia lanceolata (assembly GCA_027924645.1). NCBI lineage: Eukaryota > Viridiplantae > Streptophyta > Pinopsida > Cupressales > Cupressaceae > Cunninghamia > Cunninghamia lanceolata. The sequence goes on from BSBN01001110.1 coordinate 2,849,262, forward strand.
TCTTGAGATAAGAGAATATAGAAAAGGGAGGATCAAATTTATGCAGAAAAGCTTAGAGAGGGAATACATAGTTTGTTGGTGTTGACTTTGTGTCTAGTTTACATATCTTAGCCAGCTGAAGTTTGTCCTTTGTCAGGGATTTCTCAGTTCATACAAACCATGTGATAATTGAATAGATCTTTTAGTTTGATAATTGCTATATCATGGGTGATTATAATAGTTTTCCGGTAAGGTTAAACCTTCTGTAGTTGTGGAGTAACAGTCAAAAACTATAATGTATGAACAATAGGAAAATGCAGTTAACATTCTAAGTAAACAATGTTGATCTATCTCCATGATCGATGAGGACAATGAATGCAAATCGTTTGGTTGATTATTGGTAAATCAACTGAGTAGTATGTTACAGTATGCTACATTGACCATTTGCTATTTTGTTTATGGATCAATAATCATATTTATGCATTGAATAGAGGATAAGAGACCTTCTTAGTAGGAGACTGTCATAACTATTATTAGTTTAGAAAACAGTTCTCTAATCAAGTTTGTATCAAATCATTGGAATGATTATGAATTATCCAAATATTAGGCTCTTGAATGAATGAACTTTGTTTTCATATTCTCAACTTGAACCGTATAGTATTGAAGTTATATCGATTGTATATATATATATATATATATATATATATATATATATATATATATATATATATATATATATATATATATATATATATATATATATATATATATATATATATATATATATATATATATATATATATATATATATATATATATATATATATATATATATATATATATATATATATATATATATATATATATATATATATCGAGTAATGTTATCTACCAAGAGAACTAGAATCATATGAGTTAAATTAGTAAAATTTTGTGTCATATCTAAAGATAGTAACTTAGAGTTACTAAGGAAAATGGAATAAGGTTATTATGAGAATCCCATTTAAAGACTATTTGTCATTGTTATTCATGAAGAGATCCAACACAATGAAATGGGCTAAGTATTCTAGAGAATGACCTTGTAAGGATATTTATACTCAGAGTATGTATTGTTTATAAACATTATCAAAGTTATTCTATGCTACTTTGTATAGGAGACATTATCTATTTAAGAACTAGAGTATTCTTAACCTTGGTTAAATCAAGGGTTATTTGTGAATCTAGAACTCCTAGGAATAAGATAAGGTTATATCATATTAACAAGGGGTATTAAGGTACCTTAGAGTTGATTACCAACCAATGAAATGGTTATGTTATATAGACTTGTTTTAGTCAAAAGGTATGATTATCATTACTCATGAATTAAACTAATTCATGATTAAGTTAAGTAAGATTTTAAACTGCGAGAATAGGATAGTATCCAAGTAGAGTAGGGGTGGGTGAACACAATAAATACATTCATTATGAAGTCATTAATATTAAAAATTTGGCCAAAGTAATGCATTTATTTTCTGCATGCATTTTCGGTTCACTGTATTCGGATTGCTCATCCTATCAGAAATCATGCTTAGCTAGAGGGTATCTAGGGATGTATGGTTGATAGAGTTGAGTAGAACACAACACTATGTACTTAGGAAAGGCAAATTACCACTGGTCACCTAAGGTCTATATTCCTTGTGAAGGGTAGGGCCACTTCCTATGTGGAAGATGTGTGGGAGACCGCTGGTCTATGGTTGGAGGTAAATCACTGGAAAATGCTCTCTCTCCAAGCAAGAAACATGCTAGGAGTTGTGATAAAATGTTAGATATTCAGATACAATATTTATTCCAAATTTGTATATGTAATGGTTATATATTTGTAAACATTGTAAATGAAAAGACAAGATGGGTATTTTTGTGAATTCAAGTATGCACCCTTGTTAAGCTTTGCAAAAACTTAACTACTTGCTGAAACATGGAGTCATTCTCGGATGTGGATTTCCTTTCATGAGAACAAATCTCCATAGTGAGTTGGTTCTCTTATAACTTCTAAACTACTAACTTGAGGGGGAAAAAGGGATAGAAGGTTGTAACTAAAATGCAAACTAATTCTAGAATCTAAACTAGATGAAGCTCTATCAATCACAAGCATATCCTTTGGCATTAATCTTCACAACTTCACTGATAGTTACTCCTTAAGTAATTTGCAACAAGGTTTGCTATTAAACAAAAACTACAACTAGGAAGAAACTGAACTTTTACAGATAGAGACAAAATAAAGGACTGAGATAGTCACAATATGACATCAAACCAAGACTACAAAATGTATGTGAAACACAAAGATTTTCTATTACAACTGAAAGGAATACAATGCATAAAAAATGAAAAAATGTGAGCCAACTGCTGTATACAACTCTCAACAGAGAAGAAACTGATGCTAAGTGATTGAGGAAAAACCAAACTTTCCTCCTATAAATGACTCCAAATGATCTCCCATGAAGAAAGCTGAAAAAGCTCCTAAAAATAGATTTGCAACATTTTTGAGCTTCAGAAAAAGCTGCTAAAAAAAGCCTCAAACTACCCCCAAACTATAAAATAAAACTACCAACTTGATCCTCTAGGTGGTCCCCACCAAAACTGCATCTAAATGTGTCCAATCTGCCTCATGAAAGCAAACATTTTGTGCTATTATGCTCAATTTCACCCAAGGAAATCCAAATGCTTTAAGTGCCTAAAAATAGTTAAACTTTAAAAGCAACTTATAACTACATTGCTTTAAAGTTAACTTTACATGACTTGGCAGTTTTGTATAAAATCAATATCCTCTCGATATGATTTTTTGCAAAAAGTAAAATGATATCTAGTTTATAATTCACCAAGATATTTACAAGATATCATCAATGATTTTCTATAAAAATCATAAAAATATGAAAATATTATATATATTTTGCAAAATAAAATAAGCCTAAATAGGCTATCCTCCATCTGATCCTATGGCAAAAATAGTCAAGGTAAGGCTAGGTGGCATGTATGGAAAATTTCATCTCTACCTCCAAGGAATAAAATACATGGCATATCATAAGGGGTCCTAAGAATATTTTGAGATATTTGATGCAACTTGAGGGAACCATGGGCTCGACCTCTCACCAAGTCATCATCCTAGGCAGAATGTTTAAACAATGGGTGGCCCCCCTGTGGACATTAACTTGGCAAATGAAAGAAATTAAAGTGACAAAATGTCACTTGATGTAGGGCATTGAAACCCTAAAACAAAACATATTTCACCTCATTTACGAGGCTCATTTGCAACTTCACAACTTTTGAGTATTGGCTCTTTGTGTATAGCTGACCTACTAGGGTTTGGAGGTTGAAACCTTCTATCTCTCGGTGCTTCTATGCAACTTTTAAATGAGCTCCATACCAAAAATGAGGGTAACTTCTCCTATCCATATATTTAGTTCCTTTCATCCTTGATTTTCCTTTAAGTTATGAGATGAAAATGACTTCCAAAGCCACGACCTGTGTAAATTTTTGATAAATATTCCTTGCATCTTCTCTGTTTGTGACCATTCTTCATTATACTGGCTGCCACGTGGATATCTGGAGGGCTTCCAATTTGGGACTTCAAATGCATCTCAGTAACCTAGGTAAGTTTCCTTTCCATAACTATGCTTTGTGATTTGAGCTCTCCAATTTACCAACTGTGGCTATGTAATTTGAGGGTTTTCTCTATTATGAAGCTTGCATCTATATTTCCTTCCATTTCCTCTAGCATTTTCTTGATTGTATGACATTCTATGATATCTGTATATTTGCATATTATTTATTTGAAATCCTTGGTTTTCCTTCTGTATCTATGTATTTTCTAATTGCAGCCTTAAAAGGCATCTTCTACTCTATCGACATCTTGGTCAAATATCTCTAGGTATTCTTTAAAGATGAAACAGCCTGAAAGTCCTCCTCTTTCCATATTTGCCTCTTTTCTCAAAACCTTATAGGTTTAAACTTTATAAAACACAGAGTCTATACTTATCACAAACCATGGCTAACTATATAATATTTATTCGAGACTCCACAAGGCAAACTTAGTATTGTTTCTTGCTTGATATAGTCAGTGGCTTTGGAACCCATTTGCTCTTATTTTGAGTGTCTTCCTAAAAACCCATATACTCAAAGATTTCCACTTCTCTTATGGTTTTTCTTGCATAGATAGGGTTTTGAAAAGATGAAGAGCCATCTCAAATTCTTGAAATAAGAAATGTATGATTATAACTGTTCTAATTTGTAACCTTCATGGCTCTAAAACTCTATTTTATCGGTAGTAAAAATGATTATTTTCTATTATCATTTTCATGGATTGGTACTGTGTACTCTCTTGAGGCTATATGCCCTTGTCATCATACATTCACTTGGAAGGTTATATAGCTCCTCCAATATCTCATTGAATGGTTCCTACATATTCATATAGTTTTTGGTGATGCTCTAATGATCATTTACAAGATCAAAATACAAATGTCTCTTTGATGTTAAGGATCCATTATTTGATTGTGATAAAAAAGGGTGACAAATGGAAGGTATGATATTGTATTTTTTTTAAGTTTAAACACTCTATATACTTGACTTGAACATATTGTTCCAATTTTAGTTTGTAAGAGCTTCTTACTCTTGATAGGTTCCTAAAACTTTCACTCAGCTTGTATCACCTATAAAGAACATTTGATCTTTGAAACCATGTTTCAAGATGCTAGTTTAATTTCTATAGCTTATGATCCTTTGCATCTATGACAGTCATCTTATCCACTTTTTGCTTAATGAGCTCCTATACCATCATGGTGCCATCCAGATATTGCTAACTCAAATGCAAACCATTCTAAGACATTGTTCATTTTGCTGGTCCAAAAATCCTGTTCAGTGCTTTTCTCAAATACACGCATGCACTCAGCTTGTCCAACCTATTTTATTTCTCTTTGATACATGATTGCTATTACAATACTTCTTGTGTTGACAGCATACACAAACTTATACTAGAGTCTCTTTATAGCAACATTTGATCTTATAATCTGATATGTTCTTGTTCAAACTTTTATGGATATGAACTATGCCTATAGGATTTGATAAAACAATTTGATCATTGTATACCATATACACAAGATATATAATTTCTTGCCTCTTCTTGATCCTTTGATACATGGGAAACATATGATACTGACATGGCTGCCTTATATGATTGGCTGCTACATTTTGCACCTCATACTAGCAATGACATTGCATGGCATAAAAGCATAAGGCTCATCATATTTAATCAAAGGCATTATGAATATGCTGGTCTCTTTGTTTCTCCTGTACTTCTTTGAAACATGGTAAAAGCATAAAGGGGCATATACTAATTTGACTGTCTTATATCCTTCTGTTATCGATATACAATACTATCCTATGTCTTTCATAGATATGCATTGACTGTAACATGTGATAACACTGTTCTGATGTTCAACTTATTAGTAACAAAATGTGAAGCATAATTGGATATATTTCATCATTTAAGCGATAACTTATGTCATTGAATTCTAAATCTGATTCTATCACTCCATTTAAATGAGAAAGTATGAAGCTTGGTACTCACCTATCTTTGCAATTTGCTTACTGATTTATAATGAACATTCCAATTGGACTACTGATCATGAATGACTAAGTAGCCTTTAGATAATTCATACATGTCAACACTTACTCCTTCATCAGTCTAATGATTACAAATGTATTGTGTACTCTTGATTACTATCATGTTTGAGAATGTTATTCCATGGTAGTTCAAGTAGTATATATGCTATCATATGCATTGAAACTTGTCTCCTATCTGTTCATGTCATGCTCTTGCTTGCATTTCATATTCTTAAGTGAAATCGTAGTCATGTCTTGAAATGGGACTGATGCATATGATCGTCTTGTTACTCTTTCAACTTGTATTATGAAAGTTATCAATGATTATCTTCTTCTATTCATCCCTTTTAAGAAAAGGGACAGCAGCATGCTAGGCTCAACCCTTGTGGGAGCCCATTTGACACCACATGCTGAATGTCTCTAATCAGCTTCACGATTTGTCCTATACTTGCACATGATACAAATAGATTAGAATAAAACAATCGTGTTCTTATGTTTGCTTCTCTTCAGCTCCTTCTGCACATGAATGCTCTTATTTGATCAAAACATTACAACTAAAATATTATGTCTCTCTTAATTGATGAAGGATTTTCATAACCAAAGCTTCTAATGGGACTTTCCTACAAATTTTTTAGGTACATGTCTATTGGCAAGATACACTGTGTGGCTTCATGAATGTTGTCATTGATGGCAACAAAGTTCATCCCACCCATCCGCAAGACATGGTATGTCTATACCAGAAGTCAGATTGAAGAGTATTTTGGTCCAGTGGGCAAGAACAAAGCATGTAGCAAGGTCCAACAATCAGGTCCAAATCTCTCAGAGGAAGTATCTCAGCAAAGTGCAGAATTGGGGAAGTCAAGAGGAGTACCATGACTGATACATTCCAAAGATTGAGCCTCTGGTGATGGAGTGAAAAGATATGAGCATCTAAGTGTTGGGTTCCTATTTGGCAGAGTAGACTGAGGAAGAATTGATTGACAGAGCATCAGACCTTAATCCTGATGAGGAATTGGTGGTGATCAAGTTTCTTGAGGGATCATTCATGGCTGGTCGACATGATTGATGGCTTCTATAAGTATCCCCTTGATATGCATCACTTAGTAAGAAAGGATTCGACTGATATACCAGAGTTTGAGAAAATATTGAGTATTCTGGATGCCAACTAGAAAGATGATGAAATCCTTGGTGTGGATATATACACTAGATGGATTTCAATGTGAAGGTGTGTGTGGTGTGTTATGTTGTGCGAAGAAAAGTAGAGAATAGTGTGGAATCAGCAATATAGGTCTGGGATGTGATAGGACAACAAAAACAAAGAAGAGGAAGAATGAAGTGCAGTAGATCTATGTATTGAGCCTAACCGAAACTAAACCTCAGCATATGTGGATTCTTCTCATTAGTTCAATCACCTGGTTACTTTCTTTATACCTTGTAGACAGTGAGTCTCTTGTAGGTAGTGAGCCTCTTGTCAACAGTGTGCTCGAGTAGTGAGCCCTAATTGGCAAGTGCCATTTTGTACTTCTATTCTTTTAATAGAGGATACAATATTGGGTTAGTCACCCCATGGTTTTTTCCCTTAACAAGGTTTTCCACGTCAAAATCATTGTGTTATGTGTAATGATTTTATTTCTGCTTTTATGGTTATGCATGCTTATATAATTTAATGCTGCACTAGTTGTTAAAGGAGAACAGAAAGTTAATATAATTAAGATAACTGATTCACCCCCCCTCTTAGTTATCAACAATTGGTATCATAGCTAAGTTACTCCAAACAGAGCCTAACAACTTGAGGAAGATCTAGGAATCTCAATGGATATGTATGGTATGAGGGAACACCATCAGTCTACCTTAGATGATCTTGAGCAGTCTCACTCTGAAGTCAATAACTTGAAGGAAAGACTCAAACAAGTTGATGATTTCATAAATGAACTAAAAGAGAAACTGAGTATCTCTATGAAGAAGAGAAAAGAACTACTTCAACAATTAGCAAGTCAAAGTGAAGTCAATAGTTCTGGTGAAGATTTGAATGAGAAGAACAAGTTATGTGAGAAGCTATCAAAAGAAGTCATTATGGTAAGACATGAAATGGAATCAAGGATTATGAAATTCACCCAAGAAATTGAAGAGAGAAGAAAAATTGAAGATGATCTAAAATAATCTCTCAATGAGAAGTCAAAAGACTGCCACAAAATGGATAGAATAATCAGACATTTAGAATCTGATCTTGAAGAAGGTAGAGATAATGAAGAACAACTTGAGAATCAGATTGACACTCTTAAAAGGGATCTTCAAACAACAAACGAATACAAAGAAAAATTTAAGATAAGCTCTTCTCAACTTGAAGTTCTTCTTGAAAGCCAAAAGAGGGTAGATGACAAGCAAGGCTCGGGGCATGAGAAAGGTGAAAGCTCCAGATCGGGTCAGAAGAACTGTGGATCAGGAAATCCAAGGAAAACACCTAGAAGACCTCCAGTAAGGAAACCAAATGCTCAAAGATATCCATCTTTCAATGGATACTACCACAATTGCAATAACTTTGGTCATAAAGCAAATCAGTGTAGAAGAAGAATGAATTTGACTAATTCATCCATCTCCGGATAGTGTTTTAACTGTAAAAGGTATGGCCACAAATCTCATGAATGTAGAAATATGCAAATAAAAAGTTCATTCAATGGTAGATGCTTTGCATGCAATAGAATGGGACATATGGCTAATCAGTGTAGATCAAGAGGATACTAGTCAAATATGCAAAGAAATGTTGTTTGCTACAATTGCAATAGATCCAGTCATATTGCCAAATTCTACAGAAGTAAGAATCAAGACAAAAGGGGTCTAGTGCATCATAATCAAAACCAAGACAAAGGAAAAGGCAAAGTGAATGCAGATGAAATTCAAAGGGAGATGAACAAGATTTGGGTGAAGAGAAGTACACAAAATGTTGGGGATGGATCCGCACCAGAATCTGGTGCTAATATTCCTTCCAAAAACTAAATAGATGAGCTCTAGCTCAAGTGGAGTCACAAAAGAAAACAATTTCCCCCATCCAGTCAATTGGTGCCTGAAATTGGCACATGGAAAGTTGCAGATTAAAAGGGCTCTTAGAGAAATATCTAAATAACACCTTTGGTAAAGATATGAAAGATCCACAAGGAGTTTGAAAAGGTTAATCATCCAAGATTAATCCGATTTGACAGTCATCTGGAAAAAGCAGGACTTTCACAGTTAGATCTGGTATAATTCAAATATTTGGATCTACAATTAGATGGAATGATTGGAGAAAGGGAGATACATTGTAATTTATCATTCTAGGTGCATCTCAGTGATCCGGAAAGATCTCTCTCAAAACAAGGAGAACAAGGTAATCAAAATAACTTAAGTTGTGCATTTATTGCAAAATGGAATTAGGGTTTGCACATAAATAAAAGGGTTCTTTTGTTCATCATTTGTACATTTGAATTCGAGGAGAAGAGAGAAGGAGCTCTGCAACAAATTGTCTCAAACCTCTCAAAGATCAACCGCAAAAGTCAATTCATCCAACAATCCAATCTGGCTCATATCATGAACCCTAGAAGCCTAAAAGGTATTTTCCACTCTTGAATATCTCTCTTTGACTCTTTTGAAAGATGGCTACTCTAAATGTTGTGAAGATCACTAATAGGCCACACCCTAAATTCAAGAAACATCCCTACAAATCCCTAGAAGTTGATTCCCTAGGTGCATTTTCTAGCATTTTGCATGGGGTTTTGCATGTAGAAGATGTTAGGGCATACATTCATGCAAATATTGAGGAATTTGGGGAATCCAAGCTGATGGATGTCTATCACAAACAATTAATAGATGAATCATTTGAACTCAAACCTCAGTACAAGGCCATCCAAGATAAGCATTTTGGACATTGCATCCATTTCCCCTATTTTGCTGAAGATGAATGGGTTCGGTATGTTTTGAACAAAATGCATGACAACTTCATGTGGTTGATGAGGCTATTTAAGATCACAAAAGATGCTATTAGGGTGGTAACTAGATTACACTCATCTGATGGGTTGCCTACTCTCAAATCAGTCAAAAACCAAATTGTCAGTGAGGCTACTAGATTAAAATTTGACAAGAGAGCAATGACGATAGAAGATATCACTGATCCGGATATCAAGTTTGCATCTATAATAATTGGCTATAAAATATATCACTCTAGCAAGGAGAATTCTGTATCTAGAACTACAATCTATGCTTCTTATTAGATGTTAAGGGAGAATGCAGATTATTATCTTTGTGAACTTCTTCTAAGCCAACTGTTGGAAAACCTACAGAAGATCAAGAAGGACAAGAAGAAATCATTCAAGTATGGTGGGATAATACTATGTTCTTCTACTTTATGAATGAGCTACCTAGATCCAGTGGTTGGATATGGCAAAATGACAGACCAGTAGCCATACAAATCAAAGATTATATGCACGGGCTTGGTGATGCCAAGGCACAGAATACAGCACTCTGGGGCTACTTCAAGAATTTTCAAAATATGATGCAAGCTAGAGAAAGAATCCTCCAATCATTGGTTGAGAAATACAAGGATATAGTGTGCTTTATGGTAGACACTGATCAATGCCTAATGGGGTAGTAGAACCGAGAATAATGTGGATCATGCCAATGGGGTATGAGGTTGATGAGAAAATCCTAGAACTGCATATCCAACACCTACTGAGTCAACCCAAGGACCCTAAGGCAGAAAGGTTTGGACCTTCCAAGAGTTGAGTGTAAAAGTTCATGTTGAACTAAGAAGGCCTGAAATCAAGAGAAAAGTGAGAAGGGAAGTAGAAGAATTTGCCAAAAGCCATGGAATATCAAAGGAGGCAGTTGATGCCAACAAAGAGAAGATGGAAATGGTAGAGAAAGAAAGGCAAGAAACAAAAAGTGCTCCAATTCAAGCCCCCTCCTAGACCAAATCCTCCAAAAGCTCTACACCTCCCACCTCCAAGAGCAAACAAGCATCAAAACTAGAAGCCCAGACATCCGGAAAGGGAGAGAAGAGAATAACGAAAAAGGCAACAAGGTCCTATAAAAGTCAGAAGGATGATGAAGAAACTATGACCGATGAGGAAGTTAAGAAAATGAAGAAGAGGAAGAAAACATCTGGTGAACCCTCTACCAATCATAGCAAGGAAGAAGAGGTAGAAGAGTTTGTTGAAAGGCCTACTCTGTCCATTGATGATGTAGTCAAGGCAGTTATTATGGATGGGAATCTGCAACCAATGACAGAATTCTATGATGAGTATAATTATGTAGATAAAAGGATATTGGAAGAAGCCACAATTAAATACCTAAACATATACAATTGATGTAGAGGTATTGGGACTATTTGGTGGTATCCACTCAATAAACCTAGACTTCAAGGTTTCCTTGACAAGAACTTTCAAACCCTATGTAGCATAAGCCTATACAAGGCTATTCACAAGATCGACCTAGTCTGGGACCACACCCTAGTGTCCACTCACATAGACTACTCAACTCTCTTTTGGGGAGTCTCTACTCAACCCAACCAACAAACACACTTACCTTCTAGGCCAACACCAAACTATCAATACCCCTACCAATAGGATCTCACACTACAACCAACACAAATTTTTCAAGTACATGACCAGCACATGGTCTCTGACCCAATAACTTATTTTTGTACCTTCAAGGATAGTGGACAGTAAACTACAGTATGACTGCACTATGACAGTGCCTAAAGAGACCTATTCCTTATAGCCCTTGAGATTGGCTAATCCAAGGATAACTCCTCAAACCTTCAAATGACAATCTAGACTCTTTGCACATTTAAATACCCATTATGGACATTCAACCATCTACCAAGTTGTAGGGCCGTACTCTGTTCCAGGCGTTCAATGACAGGGAACTCTTCTCTTTAGGAAATAGGCCTAATTTATGGTCTTTACAAAGGAAGTGCATCAAAGTCTCTTGCTCAGGACTAGATAAACACATGCATAGGTCTGTTTTCATCTACAAACACCAAATACACCATCCATTTGGTCGGTCTCTTGATTGTTCCTTGAAACCATACTAATTTCCACCATTTGCATACTAACTCGTCACTATGTAGACTAGTTAGAATCATGCCAAGTGCCTTGGAGTGAGGAGTGCAAAAATAACAAGCAAAAAAAACATGAAATCTACCCTATATCCCTCCATCCTACTAAAAAATAGTTGATGCCTTTCATAGGATAGAGGAGAAATCACTCATTTTGCCACAAAACCCTAGTTTTGAGGGTTTTCAAACTAGTTTTCACAAAATGATTTGGTCTTAACAGCACAAGAGGTTTCAAGAGGCCTAACTACGCTCAAATGAAAGGTGATTCAAAGCACTAACACATTTCATAGGTTTCAAATCCCCTGCTATCTATATAGAGCTGTACTGAATGACTGTTTCCACAAAAATGTAGAAAATGACAATTTTTTCACTCCAAAACTTCCAATTCTCATTATTCTTGGCATGTGATTACATTCAACTACCTATTGAAGGCTTGAAGGCTATTTTTCCTCCTCCACCAACTATACAACTACTCTCCAAGGGCAGTTAACTGTTGGGTATGACTTCCTTCACAAGAAACCACATGTTTCTTAAGTGGAATTACATTCAAATCGACCATATTAAGGTGTATATTGGACAAATTGACCAAATGGACCAAGTCCTTATGACAACTCATGAAAATAGCTTTGAAAGCCTTAGGGAGAACAATATAACATGAAAACAAAATAAGACATAACAAAAAAATGACTAGAATTGGGAGCTCCTGCACCATACTCCCCCTGCAAGAAGAACTCAAGTCCCGTTAGTTGCCAATTGTTGAAGTGTCATTCCATGCTTCAAGATATCTACCTCACTCATCCAAGTGGCCTCTTAATTAGGAAGATCCTTCCATTTCACCAAGTAGTCTTTGTAGACACCTCTCCTAGTCTTCTTAACAACTTTGGAATCTAGAATACATTCCAACTGCAAAGGTTTGCTTGGAGGCAAATCCTTGATCCAAACAGCATCTGTATCCACCACATCTGATCCACTTTCACCATGCAATGGGGGTCTGAAAGGAAAAAGATCACAAACATTGAAAATTAGAGAGATACCAAGACCGGATGGTAACTCAATCTCATATGCATTTGGACCGAATTTGTGCACTATTTTGCATGGCCCAATCTTCTTCATCAAGAGTTTAGTTGGCTAACCTTTTGGCAACCTTTCTTTCCTCAGATATGCCATGACTAAATCTCCAACTTTGAATTGCACCTCTCTTTTCTTCAAATCTACCCTTTCTTTGTACTTTGTGACTAATTTTTCCAATTGCAACTTGACTTGATCATGGACTATTTTCATGGAGGCAGAAAAATCTTCACCAAGTGCACTCCTTTTATCCCATCCTTGGAGATCCCTCAATTCAAGTGGCCCTCTTGGGTGAAAGCCATAAACTACCTCAAAAGGACTTTTACCAATGCTCCTATTTACTGAATCATTGTAGGCATATTCAGCCTGACTGATAACCAAGTCCCATGCCAAACCATGCTATTTTGTAAGGCATCTTAGAAGGTTTCCAAGTGATCTATTAACCACTTCAGTCTGACCATTAGTTTGTGGATGGTAGGCTGATGAAAAGGACAACTGTGTGCCCAACTTTCTCCACAAGGTCCTCGAGAAGTGACCCACAAACTTAGAATCTCTGTCTATTACAATTGACAATGGCAAACCATGGATTCTCACTACCTCTCTGAAAAATAGACCTGTAACATGAGATGCATCATTTGTGCATTTACATGGCACAAAATGAGTCATATTACTAAACCTATCAATAATAACAAACACACTATCCACCCCTCTGGCTATCCTAGGTAACCCAAGTACAAAATCCATGCTTATACTTTCCCAAGGCCTATTGGGAACGGGAACGGGCTGGTATAGACCTACATTTGAAGACACACCTTTGGCCCTTTGACAAATTGCACAACTAGCAACATACCTAATCACATCAGATTGCACCCTTGGCCAAAAATAGAACCTTGTAACTTGTTCTAGTTTCTTGTCTAAGCCAAAATGTCCTCCCAAATAGCCATTATGCTTCTCCTTAATGATATTGTCCCTCATGGAACACTTAGGGATACACAACAAATTGCCCTTAAACAAAAGGCCTTCCTGCAATACAAAATCTGCATATTCTCCATGGAATGTGTTAGCCAAGTTTACACAAACATCATAAGCCTCTTTGAAATCTAAATCCTCTTTATAGAACTCTTGCAAATAGTCAATGCCCATGCTTTCTAACTGAATTTCATGAACAATAAGCAACCTCCTACTTAAAGCATCTGCCACCTTGTTAGAAACACCTTTTTTGTGCTTAATTGTGAAGGTATAAGCTTGTACCTGTTCCATCCATTTAATATGTCTTTGGTTCAATTTTTCTTGATTGTTTAGAAAGCTTAAAGCATGATTATCAGTAAACAAAATAAATTCCTTGGGTAATAAATGATGTCTCCATTTCGTAAGAGCTTGCACCATTGCATAGATCTCTAGGTCATAGGTAGAGTACCTTTGCTTGGTTTCATTCAACTTCTCTGAGAAGAATGCCACAGGATGTCCTTCTTGGCTGAGAACAACACCAATAGCTTGCTTACTTGCATCACACTCAACAACAAACACCTTATCAAAATCAGGAAGTACTAAAGTAGGCAACTCAACCAGCTTTGTTTTCAACAACTCAAAACTAAAATTAGCTTCCTTTGTCCATTGGAATTTACATTTGACTCCACCCTTGATGGTGTTGAGGATGGGAGCACTAATGTGACTAAAACCTCTGATAAACTTCCTATAAAAAGTCTCCAATCCATGGAAACTTCTCACATCTCCCACTATCTTTGGAGTAGGCCAACTGAGAATAGCATCAATCTTAGAGGGATCCATCTTCAAACAGCCATTGGAAATGACAAATCCAAGGTCTACAAGTTCAGTTTTCATGAACTCAAACTTGTCTAAGTTGATCATCAACTTGTGCTCATGTAGCTTCTCCAACACCTGACCAACATGCTTCACATGCTCTTCTTTTGTCCTACTGAAGATTACTATGTCATCAAGATAAACAATAACAAATTTACCAATGAATTCAACTAATACCTCATTCCTCAAGTGCATAAATGTACTCAGAGCATTGCTAAGACCAAATGGCATAACAAGCCATTCATTAAGACCCTCATTAGTCTTGAAGGCAGTCTTCCATTCATCTCCCTGTCTTATCCAGATTTGATGATAACCTAATTTTAAATCTATCTTTGAGTAATAGCATGATCCTCCAAGATAATCCAAAAGATCTTCAATCCTTGGCATTGGGAACCTATACCTTATGGTGATCTTGTTTATGGCCCTTGAGTCCATACATAGCCTCCAGTTTCCATCCTTCTTAGGAGCAAGTACACTTGGGACTGCACAAGGACTTAAACTCTTCCTAACCAGCCCTTTCTCCAAGAGATCTTGAATTTGCCTTGCCACCTCTTGATTTTGCTGTGGGGTCAACTTATAGGCAGCCTTGTTAGGAAATGTAGCACTAGGTATTAAGTCAATTTGATGACTTATGTCCCTTATGGGTGGTAAGGAGTTGGGGACATCCTCTACCACAAGATCTTGATACTTGTCTACAAGTTGCTGCACTTCCAATGGAATCTCCTTCTGTTTTTGATCTTGCTAATCTGATCCACTCTTGGGCTTCATGACCAAGGAATACCCTTGGGTATCCTTCTCCTTCAAGAGGT
Organism: Cunninghamia lanceolata; assembly: GCA_027924645.1. Taxonomy (NCBI): domain Eukaryota; kingdom Viridiplantae; phylum Streptophyta; class Pinopsida; order Cupressales; family Cupressaceae; genus Cunninghamia; species Cunninghamia lanceolata. Next base: position 2,864,661 of record BSBN01001110.1, read on the forward strand.
TAAAAAACTCTTTTCCATTCACCAACATGACACTGCTATCATTATTCTTCCCTCCGGTCTACTCTGACATAAGATCCATCTTGTATGGTCTTCCATTCTTGGTGATGACATAGGTGTTCTTCTCACCATCATGTTGTGCTTTGACATCATATTGCCATGGGCGGCCAAGAAGAAAATGACATGCATCCATAGGGATGATTTCACATAACACTTTGTTGTTGTAATCACCGATTGCAAATTCAACCCAAGTTTGTTCTTCCACCATGAAACTTTGGTTCTTGTTCAACTAAGAGATTTTGTGAGGACTAATATGAGGTAGCCTCTTCAACTTGTACTTATGAACCATCTTAGTGGATACCACATTCTCAGTAGATCCTGAATCTACTATGATCTTACAAAGTTTCCCATAAGCTATGCCTTGGGTTCTAAAAAGACTCTTTCTCTGAGGGGGCTCTTGTTTCAAAGGAAGCTTCAACATAGACCTCTTAATCATCATACTCTCTCCTTCTAGGACATGTGCAACACTTCCCATAGGTGAACTCACACTCTCACAGTCATCATCCTTCAGTAACTGATTTCTCCTTCCACTATCATGAGAACTGTTGGCTTTCTCTAGGCATTCATTCATTGTATGGCCAACTTGGTTGCAGCCATAACACCTTCCAGTGAAGACTCCTAGTCCCCTACCTCCTCCATTTATGCCCCTACCATTAGGTCTTCTCCAACCTCTAAAGCCTCCTCTATGCTCTGTCTCAGTCTAAGATTCTTGCTGATTGTTATTTTCAATTTTGTTGGATTGTCCACGACCCAAACTACCTCTTCCTCTTTGGTTTCTGCCACCTCTTCCTCTGGCACTTTGTTCACCCTTCCTTCTCAGCTTTTCCTCTACTCTAGAGGCCAATAAGAAGCATTCATCCACTGTTCTAGGAATCACTAAACTGATCTCATTTTGCAAATTGTATTTCAGACCATTTAGGTACCTAGCCACCATCTCCTTTTCCTCTTCTTTATGGTTGGCTCTCATACTTTGTCTGTGAAATTCTTCTGTGTAGGTAGCCACATCCATGTCTTTTTGTCTCAAATTATGGAACCTCCTAATGGTTTGGATCTCATAGTCAGGTGGCATGAACTTGCTTATGAGCATAGCCACCATTCTACTCCATTTAGTAATGGGACTCTTCCCAATCTTCTCCCTCTCACGTTGCATGTAGTTCTACCACACAAGTATAGAACCTCTTAGCCTTGTCTTGGCAAATTTAACCTTCTTGCTATCATTGAACTCCTTGTAATCAAAGTAGTTACACATGGCTTCTATCCAATCAGTGAGAGCATCACCATCCAATTTGCCATGAAATGTAGGAACATCCATCTTGGGATCACCACTGTCTCCATGGGCACCCTTGAGTGCATTCAAGAAAGTTGTCTAATCTACAAACATGTCCTGCCCTTGAGGACTCTTTTCTGCCTCTTCTTCATCATTTGTGTCAGAAGAACTTCCATCTTCTTTGGTCTTGCCCTTAGACCTTCTTTCTTCTTGCAATCTTACCTCAACCATCTCCTCCACCAACTTCTTGATGGCTTCTTGACTCATTGTCTTGGGAGGCATTGTACTAGCCTTAGTTTCAATCTTCTTGTCTAACATACACTGCTCTAATCAGATATTGGCTCTAATACCAATATGATGTAGAGGTATTGGGACTGTTTGGTGGTATTCACTCAATAAACCTAGACTTCAAGGTTTCCTTCACAACAACTTTCAAACCCTATGTAGCACAAGCCTATAGAAGGATATTCAAGAGACTGACCTAGTTTGGGACCACACCCTAGTGTCAACAAACATAGACTACTCAACTCTCTTTTGGGGAGTCTCTACTCAACCCAACCAACAAACACACTTACCTTCTAGGCCAACACCAAACTATCAATACCCCTACCAATAGGATCTCACACTACAACCAACACAAATTTGTCAAGTACATGACCAACACATGGTCTCTGACCTAATAACTTATTTCTGTACCTTCAAGGATAGTGGACAACAAACTAGAGTATGACTGCACTATGACAGTGCCTAAAGAGACCTATTCCTTATAGCCCTTGAGATTGGCTAATCCAAGGATAACTCCTCAAACCTCCAAATGACAATCTAAACTCTTTGCACATTTAAATACCCATTATGGACATTCAACCATCTACCAAGTTGCAGGGCTGTACTCTGTTCCAGGCGTTCAATGACAGGGAACTCTTCTCTTTAGGAAATAGGCCTAATTTGTGGTCTTTACAAAGGAAATGCATCAAAGTCTCTTGCTTAGGACTAGATAAACACCTACACAGGTCTATTTTCATCTACAAACACCAAATACACCATCCATTTGGTCAGTCTCTTGACTGTTCCTTGAAACCATACTAATTTCCACCATTTGCATACTAACTAGTCACTATGTAGACTAGTTAGAATCATGCCAATTGCCTTGGAGTGAGGAATACAAACCTAACAAGCAACAAAAACATGAAATCTACCCTATCTCCCTCCATCCTACTAAAAATAGTTGATGCCTTTCAGAGGATGGAGGAGAAATCACTCATTTTGCCACAAAACCCTAGTTTTGAGGGTTTTCAAACCAGTTTTCACAAAACAATTTGGTCTTAACAGTACAAGAGGTTTCAGGAGGCCTAACTACACTCAAATGAAAGTTGATTGAAATAACTAACACATTTCATAGGTTTCAGATCCCTTGCTACCCGTATAGAGCCATACTGAACGACTATTTCAAGGAAAAAGTAGAAAATGACAGTTTTTTCACTCCAAAACTTTTGATTCTCATTATTCTTGGCATGTGATTAAATTCAACTACCTATTGAAGGCTTGAAGGCTGTTTTTCCTCCTCCACCAACCGTACAACTATTCTCCAAGGGCAATTAACTATTGGGTATGACTTCCTTCACAAGAAACCACCTGTTTCTTAAGTGGAATTACATTCAAATCGACCATATTAAGGTCTATATTGGACAAATCAACCAAATGGACCAAGTCCTTATGACAACTCATGAAAATGGCTTTCAAAGCCTTAGGGAGAACAATCCAACATGACAACAAAACATGACATAACAAAAAAATGACTTGAATTGGGAGCATTCAAGATATTCATTGTTGTAGAGCATCTAGCATTGTTATTGTGTTTGTGATTGTAGATTTGGCTTCATCTTCTCATGTTTTGAAGAATCTTCATCTATGTGAGATCTAAACGTCCAAGGTGATACCTATTTGTGTTTGAATCATTTATCAATTTGTTTTTGCCTCTATCCCGTAGTGATACACAATCTTTATCTGACAACGGTGTTCAGAAGACTTGAATTTACTTCTAGGGCTTGAGAGAGGCAAGCCTCTAAACACCACAACCCCCAACCACACATCTTGTGATTATAGGTTACATATATCAAATTTCATAGAGTGGAGTTGTAGAGAAAGGTTGCATAAGATAAGGATTTCAGATCTGGCAAAAAGAAGTAGTTTGAAGCACTTTCAACATATGGGTGCATAGGGCAATGTCCTCTGAGGTTGCAAATAGGGGAATCTCTATGATAGTGACAATATACATCTAAAGAAGCTCTTACATCCTGAAGATTAGTTTGCCTTCAACTAGGGTGCTTAGGACAGTGTCCTCTGCATGTCCCACAATAGAAACAAATGGAATAGTCACTATCAGTATCTGAAAGAGCCCCATATTTCTTGAAGAAAACTATACCTTGGACTTAGGTGCCTAGGGCATTGTCCCTGAACATTCTGAATCCTTAACTTGGAAAAATGGTCAGTAATTAATCTCTGTCTACAATCTTAGTCTACGAGCATTTCTTGTAATTCATCATTTTACTTACTATTTTGCATAATTAGGGTTTTCAAGGTATTTGAGCATTAAATTATTACATTAATTGATAATCTCTCAATTTCCACATCATTCCAAGTGACACACCAACCTATAGATGAATCCTCTTGCAAGGTTGTGATTCAACTTGGTTGGATGTCCTTGAATGTTTGTAGTGAAAGGAGGATTTAACCCATTTAACCATTTTCCCTCTCTTTTCAAATAAAACAACTTTGAGAAGGAAACCACAATTCAAGCTCTGATACTATGTAAGAGTCAATAGTGGAATTATGAAGGCCCAAGAATACCTACAATCACAACAGCCTTCCATAATAAGAGAAAAAACAACAATGCCAAAAAATAGTGCAGAGCTTGACCTCACAATTGAATTGAGAATATATAATGTGACACCTCCCTTATATAAGCTAGGTAAAGTTTCTTTAAATACACTAACACCCCCTTAAGTGCAACTTAGGGAGAACCAAGAAAAGCATGAATGCATGAATGATTCCTAACTACTACGCCATGTTACGTACTCATAAACAACAACTCTCAAGTGGAGAAAAGAAGAAAACCACATGGGAAAAAAATCCTCCCCAAAAGTGAGAATGCAAGAAATAATGTGATGGACCAAGTGATGTAAGGAGGACTCAAGACCTCCTAGGACTCCATCCAACACAAATATACAATCAAAGAAATCCCCATCAGAGAGAATGTATGGGAGACAATGCATCCCTCCTAAATGAAGAACCTCTAATGCTAATGGTGAATGTAGGAACAAGGATGTAGAAAAATGTATAAGAATGGAAAACAACTATCTTCCCTTGGGAAGAAATAAGTCCACTAGATGATGTAGAAGAAACTTCAAATCCAAAACAAGAACCTAGGAAGAATGTCTCAAAAGATGTGATACCTCTGAAAACTTCTCAAATGCCTCAAACCTCAAATTTGCAACCCCAAAAGATGCAACACTAAAACCCTATGAAAACATATGAAGAACAATCTTAGAAGACAATGAAGATGTGAGAACAATAGTGATGACACTATCATCAAAGAGGAGAGATAAACCCTCAAATGTGTCCTCCAAATCATCATGGTGAGACTCCCAAATAAATCTAAAATACCTATCAAATACTCATCCCACAAAGTTGTATCGGAAAGACTAGAAATATCCTACTGAATTGAATGAATAACCTCTGAAGTAGCAAGAGTTGGAGGAGATGAAGGTACAACACTATTCTTAGAAACTCCAAAGTTCAAGTGCCCAACCACCTCCTGTGCACTACCCACACTCAATGTTAGAGTTTGTGTCTCAAAAAACCTATTATAATAAAAAAAAATGACAAAAGGTATAAGGAAAGAGTATATATCAACTTTTCCAACCACAATGACATCACCACTCTCGACATCTCAAATGTACACTGGATCAAGTATGAAATCAATAGTCTTCGATGGCTCACTATGTGTAATCTAGTATATAGAAAGGAGATTCATGGATAAATTAGACATAGAAAGACCATACCTAAAACAGCCATCATTCATCTCAATGTTGCCTTGGGCACAAACATATAGATAAGCCACATTACCTATCCAAATTTTGGATGTGTCATGATAATGTATGTTATGGAAATCTATAAAATTGTGACCCATATGATGAGATGCTCCTTAGTCAAGAAACCACCTTTCATGATCACCACTTGCTAATGTAATGAGAGGATGACCTTTTTTGTTATCCTTCTTATTATCTTTCCCAAGTACAAATGTGGTTTTTCTTGAGTGTTGTTGAGATGGGAGCTTAGAAGAAGAAGCCCTAATGGGAAAAATAGGTGAAGGCACCTCAATGTTATGTTGCTGAAGATGTAGTGATTGTTGCTGCAATAGTTGAGACATCTCAGCAAATTTAATCTCATAACACTTATGCTCATCATGACCCAATTTGTTACAATATACAAACTTTGGTTTCTTCTTCTTAGTAGATTCCTCTTTAGAAGAGTTGGGGTTTTTTGTGATTGCTTATCTTGCCCCTAATTCTTTGAGTCCTTTTGTTTCTTACCTTTGTTATTTGAAGCCTTGGGATCTTTTGTACTTTGAGTTAAAATAAGAGCCTATGATTTAGAAGACTTCAAGGTACCCATTTATAACAAATTGGCTTATCCCCTATTGAGTTGTGTAGCAAACTCATCAAGTGAAGGCATTTTGTGCTGACTACCACGAGCATCCATACTAGGATAGAAGGTAGAAACATATATTGAATAATCAAAACCCAATTTGGAAAAGATAGAGAGAATCAACTATGTGTCTTCCTTTTCAATGCCACATTGCTTAAGCTAGAGCCTAAGTGATTTGAACTTAGTGAGAAAATCTTGAATTTGATCAAAATCTTGAGAAATTAGTGTAATTAATTCAATTTCCAATTTAAATACTCTCATAGTATCATGATTACCAAAGAGACTCTCCAATGTAGTCCAAATATCATTTGGTGTTATGCAAGACTCAACATGAAATTAAAGATCAAGAGAAATGCCAAGAAATAATGTACCATAGGGTGCTGCCATAATAATGGGTTACACTTTCTGGGACATCTTGATTTTTGCTGAAATCACATACTTTTAGAAAATATAATGATTTAAGTCTTGAAAGGTTCCATTTAAAGGATTTTAATTAAGGAGGGTTTGATCAAACCCCCTTAAATTCAAACCCCCTTGGATAGAACCCCGCTAGTTTTAAACCATACCTATAATGGAGTCTCCTCTACACCTATCAAAATGCTGATAAAAAACCACTTTTGATTTACCTTTTAGGGGATCAAACGAATTCATTTAAAATTTATGTTTTGTAAGTATGTAGTCCTTATTATAAGCTTCCCCAAAAGTATAATTTCAAATATATTTAATTTGATTATTATATTTATTTTTTATTTCTTGTGAATGTAGGGTTTTCACCAAACATCAAGTTCTCTATTCTACACATATGGAAAATTAGTAAATTAGTGAAAAAAAAATTTGAAAAAATATCTATTGCCTAGGTATTGATGTCTTTGTTTCAACAAAAAAAAAATTGAATTTTGATACATACAGAAAAAGTTATGTTTTACAGAATATGCCTATGTCTAAATTATAATTAGTTTGACTTCAAAACTTAATTAAAAAATATATATTCAACAAAACATTATCAAACCAAATACATGCCTTGTATATCAGTGAACACCAATCTAAATTCAAAAGAATCAGAATTTTAACCTTTGTAGAAAAAAAATTATGTGCTACAGAATACACATCACTTTAAAAAAATGTTGTTTACTATTAAAAACTAGTTATCAAAGGAGACGCAAAAACTTTACAATTTAACTCCAAATTATATATATATATATATATATATATATAGAATCTACAAACAAAATCTCACAAATCACTAGTTCATATCATCTTCAAATTCGTAATGGTTTAGTGGCTATAGGTATCAAAAATTGAAGATTTAGTTCAAAATGTTGATTTCAATGTCAAGTTTGGCCAAAAAGTGTAACCCATTATTGTGGGATGACCCCATAGGCCTCATCTTTCCTATCAAGCCATTTTCTTCTCCTAGCAGCACCTCTAGGTTCAGGATCACTGCCAAAAGTTATCTTATGTAACCTTCATGTATACAAGAGGTACTCCATTTATTTCTTCCATTCATAGTAATTATATGGAGTTAAATTGGAATTTTAGACACGTCCATGATCAAAAGAAAGAAAACAACACAACAAACCCTTTACTATGAAAGAGAACCCCCAATTGTGTTGAGGCACTTTATACTTAGTGCATTTACAATTGTCACTTGCCAAAATAGATAAGTGGTCTTTGATCTTAGTGCATGCAAATGCCAAAATAGGTCTTATATTGAAAGTATAATTTGGGTACCAAATAAGATCAAATAAATCACAAATCTGAGAAACACTCGAAAAATCATGCACCTTGAAAAGATGTTACCATATGAGCCCAAATAGAGCCCTAGAAGTTTCAAAAATAGGAATTGCTCAACAACGGCAATGGAAATTTGCACTCTGGAAAAATATGCACCAAAACCAAAATCTAATTGCACCAAATTCTAGCCCAAAACAAAAAAAAATCTCAAAAAAGGGAAAAAATATGAGGAAGTTATAGGCGACCTACAAATATTGACTGTCAAAATCAAAAACCCAATGGAGAGGGGGCCTGCTGAAAATTTCTGATTAAGTTTGTGCATAATCTATTTGTCACATGCAAAAACTAAAAGATACCCAAAAAGTTTTTCGATGCAGTGAACAAAACCCAAAATAATTTTTTTGATTAGATGTGCAAAAGATGTGGAACTAATGAAAAAAATGACTCTAGTAGTAAAAAACAATATGTAGAAGTTGAATCAGCCACCTTAGACAAGCAAAGACACGTTGAAACCTACAAGAATTCCTAAGATGCAACAAAAAATAATTCTTGACAAAATCTCTCAAAAATTTAGGAAGGAAACTACTGATTAGAATCTGATACCATGTAAGAGTTAATGGTGGACTCAAGAAGGCCTAAGAACACCTCTAATCACAACATCCACAAAATTATTATACAAGAACCAAAGCATTCAGACCACTAGCATCATGATAAAGAAGTAGAGCAGAGGCATGAGATCAACTCTATTGATTTGCATGTCATTTCAGTGGGATGTCCTATCAAGCATATGGCCTAGTTAGAGACATATCAGAGAGAGTCTGTACTTGTCATGCTTTCTTCAAAGCATGAGGTTGAGCATCAAAAGGGGCTAGATTAGCCCATTTATCCACTTCTAGGCAACTACATTCTGATCAGTACAAGTGGATAGATGAGTTTTTCTCTATCCTTGGGGAAGTATTTCAATATCTTGTTATATGCCCATCCCTTTCCTACCTTTTTTTAACTACCCACATGCATGAGAAGCATTGTAAATTGTTAAGAAAGTGTAGTTACTTTTAAGAGCATGTTAATGGATTTGTTTGAAGTCAATTCCTTGTTGTTAGTTAGGGTTTAGAGTAGGTTTTATTTCTATTTTAGGTTTACTTTCCCTAAGTGCTTCTCCACAGGCTATATTGTCATTAGGAGACTACAGGCCTTGTTCTTTTTTGTGTTTTGGAAGGTAGGTTTTTAGTTATTTTGACCTATTGCAGTCCTTTTTAGACTCTATGCCTAATAGATGCTTAAGGACACTAATATATTGTTTAGTAGACAAATGTCCCTAAGAGGTCACTAAAATGTTGACCTATTCTACCCAAAGTCGACTAGCCCAACTTAAAAATCTTGTGGAAATCCCTTGAGAATATGACTTTACAAGCCTAAAATCCTTAAAATCTTATTATTTTCCTTGTAAAAATTCATGAAAATTCTTCTGAGGAATCCTTGCAAAAGACCAAAAAAAAACATAGAAAATTTGAAGCATTTACCTTAATTTTTAACCCCTTTTGGCCTTTATCGGCAAAGTTTTAGTTTCCTAAAATAACAAAATTTGACTAAGGCATGAAATAGTTCCTTTCCCTATCAACATAGCTCAGGTTTTATGAACTTGTGATAAGTTTGTTTTTTCATAATTTCTCCAACTAGCCACTTCACTGACAAAAGGAGGATGTTTTCAAAAAGTGGCTAAGTAAAAGATGTTTTTTCCCTTTATTGGTGAAGTAAGAAAGTTGCAAACCTTCCAAAGGTTTGAAAATCTTTAGGTTCACCTACTCAACATTTTTTTGATAAAGTGATAAAGAGGTGGTCTTCTTCAATATGTGGCTAAGGTAAAAGCCAAGAAAAGATGCCTTTATAAGAAATTTTGCCCAGTCACGAACTTTCCAAAACTTCAAAAATTCTTTAGTTCGCCGACATGGCAATTTCCCAGTAAAGGGAAGGAAGAAGAAAAGCAAGGGAAAGGTTTGTGAAAAGGTAAAAGAGCTGATAAAAGAAAAATTGGCTAAGGCAATGAAGGTTCAAAGTTCTTCAGGTTCATTGTTAGACACTTTCACCGATAAGGAAAAATAGAAAAAGGAAAATTGGTTAAGTAAAGAAATGCAAGGCCCCTTCTATTGGCAAATTGAGAAAAGGCAAAACTTTTCAAAAGTTTAGAATTCAAAAAATTCACCGGCATGGTGATTTGCGGACGAAGAAGAAGGTAAAAGTATGCTTGATTCGGCCAAATCAACTTTTTCTGATAGAAAGAAAAGTAAGGCCAAAAGGACAAAGTTCATGACAACAAACTTTTACTGATAAAGGGATGAAAGAAGGCCGAAGCGATGAAATTCAAGAAAGGATGTTTTTGTCGATAAGGAAAAACATAAAGAATAAAAGTTTGACAAAAATCAAGTTTTGCTGCTAAGGCAAAAGAGCAAGCAAAGAACATGGTTTGGCAAAGTGCAAAGTTGTCAACAAAGAGAGAAAAGTTCAAAAAAAGAAAGTTTTGTCAATAAGGTGAAATAGAGATGAAGAAGAAGAAGCAAGAATAGTTCAGAAAGATGAATTTTAACCAATAAGGGAAAAGTGTCTAGAAATGAAGGAATGGGCCACAATTCAAAAAATTGCAAAATTGCCGACAGAAAATAAAATATTTAGAAGGCAAAGACAGAGTAATTTGTAAAAAACTAATTCTACCAATAGAGAACAATTTAGGCAAAAATTTCTAGAAAAGTGAGAAATAAAGAAAAAATAGAGCCTGAAAATGTATTGTAAACTTTAAATATCTGAATGTAGATATTTGAAGTGTTGTAAAAGATCTATAAAAAATAGATTTTGGAGGGAAAATCTATTATGATTTTCCTCATTTGCCATTAATGTAGAATCTGATCTGCTCAACAACTCCATTTTAGATATTTTTTGCATTGATTATTGCAAGTGATGAATCAACTGGTGTATTGAAGTGGCAAAATATCTCCCAGCTGCTCCATGATCTAAGATATTTTCTGCATTGATTTCTTGTAGACAAACATCCCTTTTGGTAGAGATATTTTTTGACAGCCCATGGGGGTGAATTAATTGTGATAGATGACTGAGGTCAATGTCGTCCAATGCTATATATGCATATTTGTAAGATGTAATGTTGTTAAATACAGAGACACTTTTGTACTCCAAACAAATCCCTCTTCTACTATAGACTTGCCTTTTGATGAAATACACACTATGTTTTTACCTTTTCTGATGTTTTGGCTATGTGTAATTTAGAGCTGATTGTATGTGAATGTTTATTTCCTATCAATCTTGTTTATTTCTTTACCTCTGTAAAGAATTTACTAGATTTATGTGAATGATCAGCTGTATTTCTTTATTTTGTACATTTTCTCAATTCTATAAGATCTTTCATATTTAAATATGGTGTATCAACTTCATTAATTTATAGTTTTATCCCTCTTCCTCTTCCCCTAAATGGTGGATAGATTAGGTTTAGTCTTAGGAATAGCTGAATCTCTTATTCAGAAAAGGAACCAACCTCTCTCTAGAGATTTAGCCTCCTTGCAGGGTCCCACACCTAGAGGTCATCTCAATGTTTCACTGGATTGATGAAGACCATTAAACCTATCTAACACAGGGTGCAAATCCAAGTGACAATAGTTACTAATGTTATAAAGGATTGCAGGAGTTTGAATTAGTTCCACAAAGAAGTGTTTCAATCTAGATGTTGTCATTAGTTCCAATGTACTCGTCACTACTACTAGTGAATCTGCAATCTTCTTTCTTTACCTTTGTATAGTCTTTATGTTAAAGGAATCAAAGTCTTCTGTCAAATCCCAAAATCTATTCTTGTAAGCAACCAATCTTTTATGGTGTCATGTGTACTGGCTTCTAACTTGTTTGACTATCAACTCTGAATCTCCCTACATTTGAATTGATTTAACTCCTTTCTGATGGGCCAACAAAAGTCCTCTTATGAATGCTTCATACTTAGCAGCATTGTTGTTACATGAGAATAGTAACATGTATGATGCAAAGAAAGATTTTCTCTTTGGATTAATCAATTCAACTCTAGATCCACAACCCTGTTTGTACTTTGATGCATCAAAATTGAGAGTCCATAGAGTGTTATTCTGAGGGGAATCCCTTCTTTCTAGGAAGACCCTTTTGGAATAGGTGATTATTTAGATTGTTTGCTAGGCTTCTCACCCAAGAGTACTTCTGATATGGCTATTGCTTCTTCAGGTTGGCCTTCTCCTTCATTGTTAATTCCTTCTGTTTAGTCATGGAGATTAGGTTGTGCTATCTCTACATCCAACTCATAGAGTGCATCAAGGAAAGTTATGCAATATAATTCTAGGTGAGGGTCTTGATGAATCCTACACTAGTTCAAGAGTAATAGTTCAGCTGCACAAACTTTAGGACCCAACATTTTTTTATCATTGGAAAACTTCTTCATGAATTCTTACACCAGAAATTGGTATGTTTGTTCCTCACCCAACTTTACTAATGAAATTTTATCTTCTACAAATACCTTGGTCATCATAGCTTCATGTATCCTACATACACCAAAGTCAACATCTACAAAGGCAATTTCATTAGGTGCATGGAAACAACTTCCTACGCTGATCTAATGAGGAAAGGTTTGTGCAAATTTTTATCTCTTATAGTTACATATTAAGATGCACATTAATAGAGAGGTAATAACAACATCCAAATGTAACTACAAAGCATACAACACAAGATATATGTAGGGAAAACCCTTTCAACTGAAAACCCCACACTCCAAAACATACATAATGTATTATCAAATCAAAGGATGATTACAACACACTTGTAATGCAAGTTCTTCTAGGAATACACAAATGTCAAATACTAGAGTAACTCTATGAGCATAATGGTACCTGCAAATTAAACATAGGACTCTAACTCCAAGCACTTGTATATATAGAGAAATATCAAGGATGGAGGTAGCTTCTAGAGCAAGCCACATGGGATTTTTGTCCAAATCCATATGGCCCAAATTCCAAGGCCATAAACTATGCAAATGACACTTGTCTAAGATTCCCTTTCATCCCTGTCAACCCTCCATACTTAGGCAGCCCAAATTTGCCCAAAACAGGTATGACAGATGCTCTTACACACCTTATAATTTCATAGAATTTGTCATATATGACAACTCTTATAAGTGTATAAGAATCTGTCATAACCAATTTACAAGAGCATATTCCTCTTACAACTCTTTCATAGTCAAACTTTGGTGCCTACTTTCTCCATGCAAATTTGTCACATGACACATATTATACATATAATATAAACTCTATTTTCAACTCTTACATGTCATAGACTCTAGCATAGGAATCTATCATAACTTACATGTCATAGAATCTATCATAACTCATGACACGTGACCAAAAGGTGCCGACACATGAAAAACTATGCCAAGTCAACATGGGATGCCTACCTCCTCCTATGAGGTTAAAAACACATCTAGTCACCTTCCATGTAGGATGACACATCACCATGTCAACTCCCACAAAGTGACAAAATAAGATTCACATAAAAAATAACAATAGTAGGAAAAAACAAATAAATACAACATTAGGAACTTGCAAAGGTTGAGACACCTTAATTCCTAACACAATAATCATGTGTTTCAATTTGGGCTTACTGAGGACTTGTATTTGGTTAGGATTCCCCTTCCATGGGATCTATATATGAGAAAAGTCAAAATAAAAGTATGCATTCATACTTTTAGTTTCCCTACCTGACAACATACCATATATTTTGGGGATTTCCACTACTTGTATGTCAATATAGATTTGAATGTGAGGGTCAGATACTACTTCTATATGGACATCCTTGATTTCCCCTACAACATTCCCCTAGATAAATTTTTTATTAGTTTTGGATAAGGGAAGGCTCAGTTTCTAACTAATTATCTATGACATGACATTACTAGAGGCCCCTAAATCTACAAAACAATTATGTAAATTATTTCAAGCTATTCTAATGCTTGAAAGAAATAGAAGTATACTTAGTTTCCCTTTGTACAATGTTGCAAGAATGTCTACCTAAGGTAGACATCTTTACTCTTCTTTGCTTGAGTACCATGAGACCATGTTGTCCCTTCCAAGGCATTAAGTAGGGCTTCCTTTTGTTCTTTGCACTCTTGAGCTCCATCTAGCAATGACATATTAGCCTTTGTCTTTTTCATTTCATCAACAATATCTTAACCATTGCAAGGGTAAGAATTAGGTCTAGGTGGACCTAAGATGGGTCCCTTAGGAGGTGGTGGATTATTATTTGCATCTGGTTGAGGTGGGACACTGTACTTAGGAGGAGCTGATGAGGTGAGAGGCTCCTTACCTTTACTCTTGAGAAAATAATCATTCTTAGTTTGTTGGTAGGCATGGACCTCACTATACACTTGTTTTGGTTAATTGTATTCTTTATTTGGAAATAGAAGAGTATCAAACATCATAGCAATTCCCATATCATCTGGTTGATCACTGCCACCCACATAATGAGCTTGTTGTCCTATTATAGAGATATGATTCCCTTGGATTAGCCCAAGATAGTTTAATTCTGAATGGGTAAATTTAAATCTGTATCCATATGGCAGTGCATCTACCTCAATAAAACTTATACAATTTGATTGATTTGAGATCTCAAAGGGGGAAGGTACCCCCCACTATTAGGTCTAGTATTCCACTACCTATTTTTCCTCTGTTGATTGATTCTTTTTTATGGGCATTTTGGTTATGATGGTTATTGTTTTGATTATCTAGTACTAGTGTGCATCTCCCAATGTAATTTGAGGGTCTCAGAACTAATTCATGATGTAATTTTTGCTGGGTTCTATTGAAAAAGATTAGGGGATCAATGGTCCTAAGGTAAAGTTTGATAGCAACTGGATTATTCATGGTGTAAGGTTTAGTAAGCCTCTTGTATAATTTATGAAACCTAGTGTTAAACATGGTTAACAATTTATTTGGTTCTATCTTGCAAGTGGCAAACTATTGATATACCACACAAGCGTCAATGTAGACTTTGAATTGATTGATGAAGGTAGTTTCCAAATTATTCTATAATTATCCATGAACTATGATGGTAGACTCAAGTACCATGAATTCGCCACTTCCCATAATGAGTAATGGAACAACCTTAGAATTCTTTCCCTGTAGAGTTCACCAGGGGAAGTAGCATCCATCTTGTGCAATATAGGCAAACACTCCCCCCACACCAGTAGTTCTTCCCCAATGTTTCTCTCCAGGCCCTAAGCAACCTATATCTCCTTGTCAACACCATAATATGCCCTTAATGCTTGCCTGATAGTGCCACTCCCAAAGGTCTGTAATGAATCATTCCAAGAAGTAGCTGTAGGGAGCATGCCTAAGGGATCTGTGGGATGGGTCCCTATCAAGGAGGGCATAGGAGCACTAGAATCAATGGGCCCCACCAAGTGTGTAATGTATGAAGTTAACTAAGTCACCTACTTCTTGATCTCTTCCTTGGCAATAGCATCTTTCTTTATCATCTCAAGAATAGTAGAGGCTGACCTATTTAATGCCATCTTATCTTCCTCCCTAGTGTGGTGGCCTAACACAAACTATTGTATGTTGCATTCCTCTGGGCCCATAGCAATTTCTTCTTTGTCAACAAGGGGAGTTGCTACTTGAGTAATTTTGACCCCTTATCGATCAATTGTTACGTGGGAGAGGATCTGGGCCCTCTTCTTCTTTGGTTGAGTCCTTAGTGCCTTTACAACTCCAGATAGCTCACCCTACTCTTTTATGTACTCTTTCTGCTTTCCATTATTCTATTGAGCTAGTTTGGAAGACAAAACTCTATCATTTCAATTATAGGAGGAGAGGACATAGTAGGTTCTTTTCCTCCAAAAGGTGACCCTATAGGTGAAGGGGTTAACATAACAGTCTTACCTAATTCACCAGACCCCTCACTCTATTCTTCTTGAGGGGAGGAAACCATAACAAAAATGTGTTCTAAATTCTCTTCTTTTAGTGGTTCCTCCTCCAGATCTCCTACTAGAAATACTTCTCCCACCATCTTCTCCTTATCCAATTCCTTCTCAGGATGTGCCATATCATACTTCTCTACTGATGGGAGGCATTGTTGAGAAGGGACATCTATTATCGGAGTTGTAGAATGAAGGGATGGTAAATGTGAGGGATATGAAGCAAGTGGTTGTGATGGAATTTGGAAGGTTCTTGGGAAGCCAAGGGAGGTGGAAGAGAGATTTGTTTCGGAGGAGGTGAAGAGAGAACTAATGGAATAGAGGCTTGAAGTGGAGGCACTATGGAAGAAGTATGGGAAGAACTTGTGTCCACTACAGTAGCAGATGTTGTGGAAATGAGGATGCCCATGAGGGCTGAGGTAATGGAGCAGTGGAAATGGTGGGGGTAGGAGAAGAAGCCACAATGACTCCCTCTATGCTGGGTGCACTAGAGACATGAACCATTCTCTAAGATTTCAGATTAAAGGTCCATTATCTTCTTTGTCCTCTTCACTTGACTTGATCTCTTCCACCTTAGCCTTTTGTTTCTCCCTTGCAGCAATAGTGGCCGTTGTCTCCCATTGCCCTTCCTGCACTGAAGGTTCCATAGGGGCCTTAGTCTTTGGAACAACAAAGGGTCCCCCTTTCTCTATCTTCTCCCTTTTCTTACTCTTAGAGTCCTCTATATCCTTTGAAGGAAAAGGGACAATCATTAGGAAGGGCTTCCTAAACCAATTTTTGGTCCTTTTCAACACAGCTTCAGCTCTCTTTTCCATAGATGTATCTTCTACTACATCCCATCTTATGATATCTATAGGTTGGTTGTACACCTTATTCCTCCCATAGGAGAGGTCTAACACCTTCCCATCTTCTTCCATGCCATTTGGCATGTTGGGAAGCTCAACAAGGTTTAGCTTCTTGACTAGGGCTCAGGTCTAATCTGTAGTAATCCCTTAGTCTCACCTTGTGGTCATCCATGCAATTATCCCAATGGTCCTCCAATGTAGGTTAATCTATATACTAGCTCCCAATTAGTGGGATTACCCATGCATTGGGGTTAAACCTTCCCCTTATATTGTCATATAAGCTCATGGAGAAGGCCACCATCTCTACCTCTACATGTCTTGCATTAATTATGTTTTCGAAGGTGTATTCTCCTACCTTGATGGGAAAAGGAATGCTAGACTTATGCTTTGTTGCTATCAACTTATACATGTCTACAACCTACCTACAAATCTCCAATAGGATGACATGATCATTTGGGTACCTTGGAAGTCTATATGGGGCTCTATAAAAGCCCATTACCTTGATGTAGGTGAAGGTCTTGAATTGAATATATCAACATCCCCATCAGACTATTTCATCTACAACCTCCACTAATAACCTCTGAGAGTAATCATTTTCCAAAACTCTAATAACAATGAAGACAAAAGCATCATTCAGTTGATACAATAATGTTTCAAACTCTCGTTCAGCTCTAATTATGGGAAGTGATGATAAACTAAGGTTGCCCCTTGTCGGAGGGACCTTGCATGTTGAAGCCTAGGACAGATAGCTTGGTAAGCCAGGAGGTAGACCAAGTATGATGTCATGTAAAAATCTTTGGTTCCACTACCTTAGAAAGTTGATCATCTAATTTATCACTTATAACTGTACCCCAATCAATCTTCTTCCCATCTAGAATATTTATACAGTAATGACACATCCACGAGTGCCACCTCTTAGCAAAGACAAGCCAAAAAACCTACTAAGAAGAGTGATAAACCTCTTACCATCATGTTTGAATTCACTTCTTGGTTGTATGGGTGTCATTTTTGGTGGGTGCTTCTTCTGAGTTACCAGTAGATGTTGGTTCATATAACTGGTAGCTTTTCTTGTCTTGGTATTGTGGAAGGTTAATGTTGTATTTTATGTTATTTTCTCATATTCAACATATGTAGGAAGGCCAAAGACCTTAATTACATCAGGAGAAATATCCAACACCACTTTCCCTATTGGCCCTATGAGTTTCTTCCTCCCTTGTTTATACCTTTGAGGACATGCAAGTACATGTTTTGAACATTGTAAGGAGATAGGGAATGCTACAACATGAAATAATCCTACATTCTCAATGCATTATGTTTGAAATGACTTTTCATCCTTTGTGCATAGTTGCTATAAATATCCCCAAGCATCTAGCTAGCCCAAATCAATGTCTCCAATCTTAGGGTGTGTGTAGATATCTTCGATGAAGGTAGATACCCTTTGACTTCATGCTTGACATTCTTTGAAGATCCTGATTCCTCCATCTCTACAAGAGACAACATGCCATGTATTAGAACTTACTTTAGGTTATAACACTGTATTATTTACATAGATTAGCCAATAAAATTTGAAGTTGAAACATATAACAACACTCTTCTTTCTAGACTATCGAGGGTTGAAGTTCGGCCCTGACTCATAACTCTTTCGAAAATGGAAGGCTAAACTTGGGAGTCATGATGTCGAAACTATAAAGATTATCCAAGTAAAACATAGCGAGATTCATCGGTCAAGGTGGACACCTAGCTCTTTCTAAAATGGAAGGTAAAAATTAGAATTTAAAACACTGAAACTTTGAAGATTGTCTAAGTAAAGAATAGTAGGAGTCGAGGGTTGGGGCTAAATTGTAACCTCTTCCAAAAGGGAAGGAGAATGCTAAAGGTCTTGACATTGAAACTCTGAAGGTTATCTAAGTAAGACATAGTGGGAGCTAGAAGTTGGGAGAGCACATAACTCATTCCAAAATGGAAGGCCAAAATTGGAAGCTCCAATAGGTGAGTATCCATAAAATATATGGAAAATTTTGGGGTTGGGAATTAGGACAAACTTCGGATGTCTACAAATTTTGAAGGCTTAATCCCAAATGTCCGACACTGAAACTATGACAATATAAAGGGGCTAAGTACAATGGTCAGTAAATCAAGACAATTCAAACCAATACTCTAGAAATTAAGGGTGAGAATGACATCATAAAAATAACATTGAAAAATGTGGCATTCCCTAAAATGGATCAAACAACAAAATGAAATAAAAAAGGAAAACAACAATAAAACCCCAAAATGATCAAAGCACAAACAAGAGAAATTAAAGTGGTTTGCACTAAGGGATGCCACTAAAATAGGCAGCCATGAAAATACTTGACAAAGCATCAATTCAAAACAAAACGAGTAAAACCAACCTGATATAACAATGAGGGAAGCTAGGAAGGATTCAATAATGTAAATTTGTCAAACAAAGTCACCAACCACCACAATCAAACTCGCATACAAGCTACCAGGGTTTTGCAGCTCAGAGCTCAAGAAACACAATTGATCAAAATGCAAATGATGAGAAAATAAACATAAAACTAAATTAAAAGACTTCCCACATGTCTGTGGGAAAACCACATTTAATGCAACTCCAAGTGTAGTTAGGGTTGGTCATCTCCTACATCATCAAAGCCTACCTTTTGGTCATGTCAAAAGGCTAATCTCTAAAATTTTGACAAGGGTGACACTCTACCCCACACTATAATCCTCACAGTTGGGATGTCAGGGATGTTTCTACAGTCATGCAAAAATAAACAACCTTGTCAAGCTGAGAACTGCTTGTAGTGGAAGATTGATATTTCAGGGATGATTCTACTATCATGCCAGAACAACAAGTCCTAAAAGTTTGAAAAGGCTCAATCACATCTAAAGGAAAGAACAAGTAAAAAAACTCAAGTCAAAAGGGCCCCCCTTCTTTGGCTTGGCAATAGAATGGGGTTTGTTGGGAAAGGTCATAATAGATAGGCCAATGGTTTCTTAAATATGATTATAGAATCTCATCCCTACCTAGGGTGGTCCCAGATGACTCACTAATTGTCATCCATGCTAACTTAAGGGGTACCAAGCGATGATTCCCTTTTAGATTCAAAATAATGTGGCTGTTACATGTGGATATCAAGGCTAATATTAAGGAGTGGTGGAACATACAAGTATAGGGATCCACCATGTATAGTGTTATGTACAAGCTAAGAAACATCAAGAAGTAGATTAAAAATGGAATAAAGATTCTTTTGGGAATATTTTTAAATAGAAAGAGGAAACTACTGAAAAGTTGTTTGAACTACAATAACATATTTAATTCTTGGGAATCACTCACAAGGAAGCTTAGGAGGAAGAATGTCTTTTGGTAGATATTCACTCCCTTATTAAAAAGGAAGAGATGTACTGGAGGTAAAGAAAAAAATTGGTTTGGTTAAAACAAGGAGATGACAACATAAAGTTTTCCATATGATTGCCATGAAGCACAAAACAACTAACAAAATCAAATAAATTAGGGAAGATAGGGATCTTTTTTTCTAAGGATGTCATAAGGGATAAAGTTGTTCAATATTTCATGAATATCCTTACAAAAGATAGTGCTCCCTCATTTTTGGAAGAAGAGATTCGTGAGGTTATCCTCAAGTTAACTGAGAAGAAAGATGATGCTGCTATGTTATCCCCAATCACCATGGATGAGATTAGAGGGATGGTTTTCTCTTTTAAGGGTTATAAGGTTCTTGGTTTGGATGGCTTTCCCCATTTTTATTTCTAATTATTTTCGGATATTCTAGTAGAGGACATTAAGAATGTTGTTCATGACTTCTTCACTTAGGGGAAACTCCTTAGGGAGCTTAATTATACTACATTTCTAGTGTTGATTCCTATGAAGAAGGGGGCTATAGAGTTTAATGATTTTAGGTCCATAAACTTACGTAATTCATTGTATAAAATATTTTTAGAAACTCTAGCCCTTAGGCTCCAAACTATTCTACATTCTATCATCTCACCTCAATAGAGTGGAATTGTGAAAAACTAACAAATCTTGGATTGCATAGTGACGGTGCACACAATCTTACATTCCATGGATAAGAGTTGGAAAGTAGCCTTTATCCTTATGCTAGACCTTATGAAGACCTATGATAGAGTTGTTAGCATGTATTGTTTAACTCTAAGTATTACATTGTTTAAACAGGACAACAGTTACCGAGCTGGTTATGCAGTTATGATTGGTTAACTTCCTAACTGCATTTCTCCTTCTATAAATTCTTTTGTTGTTCATCGAATAAAATCAAGAAATAAAGATATTACTTCATTTTGTATCAGAGCGGTTTACCATGACCTAAGCGAGGAGTTGTTCTTGGACTGTAGAAGGGAATGAAATATGGGAGTTGAATTTAGTTTTACCAGGCATGTAGTTTCGGAGATCGCTTGAGGAGAAGGCCATTGAATGTTGCATCTTATGTTTCTAGGCATGGTTGCATCAAGGTTGTTACATATACAAGAATTGTGAGTATAATAGGGTTCATGGAAATTTGAAGATGTTGAAAGATGCCAAAATCTAGAGATGTCACATTTGTAAGTTTGTATGAAAAGAGAAAGCATCGAAAGAAGTACATATGGGTGGTATTTCTCACATAACTAGCACAAGTTGAAAGAGGGCACTGGAGGACATGCTCCGAACTCTATGGAATCACGATAGGGTTACATACTCCCTATGTTTGTTATAAATTTTATTTCTCTATGCTTCACAAGGTTTTGAATAGGTGGCTATTTCAATCTGTAACAGATTCTTAGAGATGATTCCATAGACACTAGATTTGCCAGAGCAGTTGTTGGATAGGGAGAAGGAGTGTTCAATTGAAGATTGATAGAGACATTTATTCCTTGTGCAATCAAGAAATTTAGCAAAGGCGATGGAAGATTTAGAGAACAGTCAGTACAAGGGAATCATTCACATTTCATTTCAATCCCATGAGTTTAGTGGTAGCACAAGACTCAAGGAAGAAGTTAGATCTGATGCCGCTGGAGCAGGCTCTCTGTGCAATGATTAGATATCTTGTATGCTCAGCAAAGCCTACATGTGAAGGAAGGCATCCAGTAGAATTTTAGGTTGTTGATTTGAACAGTGCAATAGTAAGTTGAATGGTGCAACATTAAGTTTGATTTCAAGCATTGCATTACCTATTTCTCACTATATGTGCTATAAAAATTAATGTTTATAACTAGCATAGTTGGTTCAATATAAAAGAGGAGCTATAAGGTTCTTGGTTCAAAACTCACATTGATGTGAAAATATTATTTTTATTATGAATTATTTGGAGTTCTACAATTTTATTGGAGATAAAGGTGAGTCTTTGGAGGTACAATCATTCTCAGATATTATTTTTCATTGGAGTAATAAGGTAAAAAATTGATGAAGGTTTAATAGTGTTTTGGAGGTATAAGGTTGACTAATGTGTGGGTCTATTATTGATCAAAATCAACATCATTATTTTTAACATTTGAACATGGCCACACATTATGTTTGTGTCCTTGATGCCACCCTTGCTATCCTTGATAGAAATTTGAGTGACTTGCATGCCTCTGATATTGAAGAGTCTAATGCAAATGGATAGAGTGAAAGCACATCATATTGGAGGATGGAAGCATCAGAGGATGGAGGATTTTCCATCATCTCAAGTTAGCTTCTCACTTTGAGATGATGCTTTGCATGAGAATCATTTTTGGTTTTGGTTGTTTTTCTTTTCTTTGTTTATGCTGACGGATTTGAAGATTGTATGTTTTGTGAAGATATTATTTTGGAGATAGGTTTAGGATTTGGTGTTGAGCTCAATATGGATTGTTGTCCAATGAGCTTCAAAGAGTATATGATCTTGAATTATACCCTTTCGCGGTCACTAGACAATGTCAGAGATCTATCATATCTCTTAGGGTTCATTGTCGAATAATTCAAGACTCTGTGATTTGATAGCTTGGGACTAAAGAGCTCAAGAACACAACTTGAAGCTATGCCTTTCCGAGGGTAGATGAGACAGCATGATGGAGCCCCGCTTGGTTCAGGATTTGTTCTTTGGGAGAAGATCTTCTATAAAATGTGTATTCATATTATGTAATCAGCTTTTTTGACTATGTTAGCATTCATGGTGGGTCCCTTGGTACTTTTGCAGAAACAATGTAATAAGGGGGGAATGTTAGCATGCATTGTTTAACTGTCAGTATTACATTGTTTAAACGAGACATCGGTTACTAGGCTGGTTATGTAGTTATGACTGGTTAACTTCCTAACCACATTTCTTCTTGTATAAATTCTTGTGTTGTTCATCGAATAAAATCAAGAAATAAAGATATTACTTCAAGGGTCTCTTGGAGATTTTTAGGCAAGATTCTCAAAATATTTGGTTTTGGAAGGAATTTCATTAATATAATCACCAAATGCATTTCTATGCTAATATTCTTAGTGATTGTCGATGGCTCTATAGCTAGTTTCTCTGATGCCTTTAGATTCTTTTTGGGTTTCCTTGGTGTAATTTTTCTAAAGAAAGATGGCAGGGTGGAAAGGACCATTGTTTTCTTTGGTGGGAAAACTTCAATTAGTGATGGCTGAGGGATCGGCAGAGAATGAAGAAAATGTTTATTCAATGATAAAAAGCATTGCAAGAGGAGAATATATACTATGTAATAGTTCATAAAACTGTTAAGGCAGTTGGTATAATAGAACCAACGTAACTAGATGGTTACGTAATAAATAATGTAATATATTATGCTAACATTCCCCCCTTATTACATTGTTTTTACAAATGTACTCCCTAAATAGTTCAAATTTGATCCTACCAAGAGATTTGGTGAACATATCTACGATCTAAGAGTCTGTAGGGCAGTACTAGAGTTGGATGTGGTGGTTCAAAACTTGATCCTGAATGTAATGACATTCGACCTCAATATGCTTAGTGCGCTCATGGAAAACTGGATTCTTCACAAGTTTTAACACACCCTGATTGTCGCAATGAAGAACTGGTGACTTTTCTTCAGGAATGTCCATATCTGCCAGAATGCGACATAACCAAATCGCTTCGCACACAGCTCCTCATGCGGCGCGATATTCAGCCTTAGTGGATGAAAGAGCAACAACAGTTTGCTTCTTACTAACCCATGAAATTGGCCCAGATCCAAGATGAAAAACATAGCCTGAGGTTGATTTCCTGTCATCTATAGATCCTGCATAATCCGAGTCTGTATATCCCTGTAAGAAGAACTGGGTGTTCTTCTTATATTCTAGATCATAATCAACTGTGCCTCAAATATATCTCAACACATGCTTTGCTGCAACCCAATGACACTTCTTTGGCTCCTACATGAATCTAGCGAGATAGCTTACAGCAAAACACAAGTCTAGTCTGGTGTAGGTCAAGTAGATAAGACTCCCAATCAGCTGCCTATAGAGAGTGACATCTACTTGAGGTGAATCCTAGAAATGGGATAGTCACAAACCTTTCTCCATTGGAGTGGAAATTGGCTTACAGTTGACCATTCCATATTTTTCCAGGAGTGTCTTGGCATATTTCATTTGGGAGATGAATATGTGGTTCTTCTTCTGCCATATCTCCAAGCCAAGACAATAATGAAGTAGCCCCAAATCTGTCATGTCGAAGGAGTTATTAAGATCATTCTTTACATCATCAACGAGACTGTCTGAGCTGCCAGTGAGAATAAGGTCATCCACATACAAGACTAGAATGACAATCTCTATGCCTACCTTCTTAATATACAAATTAGGATCTGAGGGGCCATGGGTGAATCCATGCTACAATAGGTGACCATCAATCTTGATGTACCATGCCCTAGGAGCTTGCTTAAGGCCATAAAGAGATTTGATAAGATGACATACCTTGTGTGGATGATGTTCATCAACAAACCCTTCTAGTTGGGTCATGTACACTTCTTCTTTGAGATCACCATTTAAGAAAGCACTCTTGACATCCATCTGTTGAAGCTTCCAACCCTTCTATGCTGCCAATGCACAGACCATTCTGATAGTTTTGATCTTCACAGTGGGTGCAAAGGTCTCTTCATAATCAATGCCTTCCTGTTGAGCATATCCCTTTGCTACAAGTCATACTTTATACTTGTCGATAGATCCATCTGCCTTGTACTTTGTTTTGAAGATCCATTTGCAGCCAATGGGTTTCTTCCCTTCAGGTAAATCGACAAGTTCCCAAGTATGATTTTGCATCAGAGAATCATACTCTGTATCCATAGCCTTCTTCCACTGAGGTTGGCTTAATGCCTCTCAAACTGTGTCAGGTTCAGTGCTGTCAACAATAGTACTCATGAGCACAAGATTCACTTCATTTCTTGTCTGACTCCTAGTTCTGACTCCTGACGAAGTGTCTGGAAGAGTGTGCAGGTTAGAGTCCCTGATTGTACTTTGGACCCACTTAGGAGGTTGACTGTGCTGTTGCTGGTGTGCAATGTTTTCTAGAGGGCCCAAATCAACATGCAACTCTCCTTGTAGTTCGCTTTCTCTGTGAGAGTCTTCCACATGCTCATCATCTGATTGTGAGAGCAATTTATGAGAAGTAGGAGGTTGTTGCTCTTCTTTCTGTGATAAGGAATCGAATGACAATTCATCACATACCACATCTTGACTCTCATGTATCTTCATTGTCTCAGGATCTATGAGACAATAAGCTTTTGATGTAATACTATATCCCAATAATATACATTGAAGTGTTTTAGGATCAGTCTTCTTTCTCCTATTGGCAGGGAGATGCATGTATGTAGTGCAACCAAACACCCTTAGATGAGAAATTGAAGGCTTTTGTCCAGTCCATACCTCTTCCGGTGTCTTGTGTTGTAGGATCTTCGTTGGTGCCCTGTTGATGAGATATACAGCTGTCCGTACTGCTTCTGCCCAAAATCTTTCCTCCAACTTGGCTGTGGAGAGCATGCATCGAGCCATCTCCATGACAGTCCGATTGCGACGTTATGCAACTCCATTCTATTGGGGTGTATAGGGAGCAGTTAGGTGTTGCTTGATGCCATGATGCTTCAGGTATGCCACGAACTCCTTGGAGGTGAATTCCACCCTCGATCTGACTAGAGGACAAGAAGAGACTGGCTGGCTTCTTTGATAACTTGCTTGTGAAAGTCCTGAAAGTTAGCAAAGGCTTCATCTTTCTTCTTGAGAAAATACACCCAGGTCTATCGGGAGAAGTCATTCACGAACAATTGGAAGTACTTATGGCCTGAAAATGAAGCAGGCATGGGTCCACACAGATTGGTATGTACCAACTCAAGGCGATGTTTAGCATGGAAGCTACTAGCCTCGAATGGATCCCAGTGTTGTTTACTTGCAAGGCATCCAAGACATATATGCAATGAATTTGAAATTGGAGGAAGACTGCTTAACCATTTGTTTGGAGTTGAGCTGATGCAAGGAGCTGACTGAAAGGTACCCATAGCGATAGTGCCAGAGTCCCATAGATTCTATTGTTGAGGCTGATAGAGATACTATAGGGGAGGAGACAGCATCTAATGCAAACAGTTTATCCTTCATAAATGCTCTAGAAAGTATCATACCTTCTCTTGAGATTAGACAGGTCTTGACCCCGTCCTTCACCTGGAACTCAATTTTCAGTTTGTGGTTTAGAAGCTGACTGACAGAGAGTAGGTTTGTTGTTAAACCAGGAACATACAACACCTTGGTGAGGGTACAATAGCTTGTCCCAAGAGGAATGATGACCTTGCCTATACCCTCTGCAACATACTCCTTATTGTCAGCAATTCAAACTCTACCTCCAGTAGGTTGTTCTGTCAGTGCATCAAACAGCTCGCGATTGCCTGTCATATGCTTGCTGGCACCCGAGTCTATCAACCAAATATCCCTCGTGGGCTGCAAGGTTTGGGAGACAAGGACTAGATTGTGATGAGTGCCACAGTTGGCTGTTTCTGGTTCATCTTCTTCTGACGCATCATCTTGTTGGGCCGCTACATTGCCTTTGTGCCTTCTGTGATGATGACGGTGTTTGGATGGCTGAGTATCACTGCAACTGGAAAAGCCTTCTTTACTTGAATTGCCTTTTGTTAAGGCATTGTACCAACAGTTGATAGTGTCATGATTGTTCTTGTTGCATATATGACACCATCGGTTTGCCTTTGGAGGCTTCGACTATTGATGTTCTTGTTGTTTCTGTGGCTACTTTCCATGAAACTTCTGACCTTTTGATTGTCTGGAGATCAAGGCCTTGTCTTCAAGGTCACCTTGGAAAGATTGAATAGCTTCTTCTTACTGCAACAAATTCACCAATTTGTCAAATGACACAGTTTGCTTGGTGATGTTCAGCGTGGTGACAAAGATTTTGAACTGAGATGGTAGTGCTCGCAGTGTAAGTGGGACAAGTAGTTTGTCCTCCACCTTTTCTCCAAGTGCAACAAGCTCATCTCGTAGTTCAGATACCCGCCGTAAGAATTCCTCAACTTTCTCGCCAGTTTGCATACTGAGTGTATGTAGCTTGGACTGTAGATGGAGGATCTTCGTCTGGTTCTTTGCTTGGTAGATTGTGGAGAGAGAATCCCTGCCGCCTTTGATGTTTCCGCATCCCGAATGTGAGGTTGAACTTCATCAATGATGCTGAGTGTTATCAACATCAATGCTTTGGCATCGGCCTTGTCAAACTTCTACCTTTCATCTGGATCTTTCAGACTAGTTATGTCACCAATGACAATTCCCCATAGCTCCTCAAAAATGAGAATAGTCTGCATTTTTGACTTGCATGCAGCATAATTTGGCCCTTTCAAAAGTTGAGCATCAGAAAGAAGCAATTTCGGGGCAGACATTTTTAAAAAAATAATCAAGACAACAAATTTATTATTATTTTATTTAACAGTACATTCACTTTAAAGAGGAAATTGTGGCATGGAGATGAGCACGATAGGCCTGCGATGTGAGACGGGGAGGCTTTGGTGTGCATTCTACCTCATCTTCGTCATCAGCATCATAACCCTCATCAAGTTTTGCTCTAATCTTCCTTGCTTGACATTGTACATCAAATAGAAAGTAATCTAGCAATCCTTGCCTAAATAATTCATTGAATTGGAGATTACCAGTGTTTTGTAGGGCATCTAGAAGGGTAAAATAGAAGCCTGAGCTTTTTGAAACAGCACGTCCGCCTTGAGGTGGCTCATTCGCATGATTACTGGCCACACTGCTGGCATCAAGTGTGGTGGACATTCAATTTTCTCAAACTATGTCTTCCTCTACTCGCCAACTCAAACTCCAAGTGCCTTATGGAAGGTGAAAGAAACTTTAGTACCTCCTTCGGTATTGAACTACAATGTGGTCTGTAGGTGGAAGTGGCGCTTTCACTCAACGAGTGCTCTTCTCAGACTCTTCAATAGAAACACAATCTACAAACTCAAATGGCTTCCTTGCTTCCTGTCTGGTCTCTACTGAGAGCAGTTTGCAGTTTCAACGCTGACAGGCCTGCAACAGTCTTCAAAAGCTGTCTTCTTCCATTCGCTGCTCAACAGGACTATCGCCCATGCTTGCTACTCAACAGGAATCGCCCATGCTTGCTGCTCAATAGGACACCAGCCAAAGCTCTGATACCATTTGAGGGATTGGCAGAGAATGAAGAAAATGTTTATTCGATGAGAAAAAAGCATTACAAGAGGAGAATATATACTATGTAACAATTGATAAAATTGTTAAGGCAGTTGGTATAGCAGAACCAACTAGCAGAACCAACGTAACTACATGGTTACGTAATAAACAATGTAATATATTATGCTAACAATGGCTTCACTCTAGAACTTATTGGTGTATTATATGTCCTTCCTAAAAATATTTTCTAAGTATGTGGGAAAGATTGAGTAGATCCAAAGGCATTTCCTATGGTCTAGTTCCAATGAGAACAAAATAACCCATCTTGTTATGTGGGATCAAGACTTCCTTTCCAAGTTTGTTGAAGGAATAAGTATAAGTAAGTTGAAGCTTTTTAATAAGGTGCTCAATGCCAAACTTGCATGGAGGGATATATAGAAGAAAATGAATGGAATATAATCATTAAAAAAATATGCCAAGTAAGTACCCAAATCCATTCTTTGAAGTGACGAGCACCCCTCTAGATCTAACATATGGAGAAAAATTTATTCTTTGAAGGAGATTCTAATAAAGGAAGCTAAATGGAAGTTAGGTGCTAGAACCAAGATAAGATTTTGGGATGATTGTTGGATCTTAGATACAACTTTGGGATTGAGGAATGAGTTGGAGGCCCTTATGATATAATACAAATGGATAGTTTGGGAGTTTGTTGTTGATTACATCATTGTGATCAATGGGATTAAGGAGTGGAGTAATCTGAGGGTTTTTCCCCTCTCCTAGGCTACTTTTTTTTCTACCCCTCTCTTGATAGGTCTTCTTGGTTTTCATTTCCCATGTTAGATAGGTATGGGCTCTTTAGTGTTAGCTCCATCCCCTTTTGGTCTATTTTTAGCTTCATCTTGTTTTTCTCTTGTGGCCTCCTTCTCTTTTGCGACTATGTGCTCCTCTCTTTGGAACAAGGACTTTCTTCCTAGAATCAATTGATTCCTCTAGGTTGCTACTTAGGAGAAAATACTCACTATTCATAACCTAGTCAGGCATGGCTTTTCCATTCCCAATTGGTGCATTTTATTGCTTTCTAATGCTAAACCAACCCCTCACATCTTCTGGGGTGTTGGGTGTAACGTCCATGTTCTAAAACACATAGTAAAACCAGAGAGTAACTCAACAAGGTAAATAAAATGAGGTAGAGAATAATTTTTTTTCTTTTATTCAACTAATAATCAAGTAACTAAAATTACAAGATTTCTTTTACAAAAATACAATAACCATATTGTCTTTCTCATTTAGAATGTTTACAAATGTAATTCCATTACATGTACAAATTTGGATTAAGTACTGCATCTGAATATCTGACATCTTTATCACAAGTTCTGGCATGCTTCTTTCTTGGAGAGAGAGAGCTTCTTTCCAGTGATTTACCTCCAACCATAGACTGATAGTCTCCCACACATCTTCCACATAGGAAGTGGCCCTACCCTTCATGAGGAATATAGACCATAGGTGACCAATGGTTATTTGTTTTCTTGAGTACATAGTGTTTTATTCTACTCAACTCAATCAACCATACAACCCTAGATACCCTCTAGCTAAGTATGATTTCCGATAGGATGAGCAATCCGAATAAAGTGAGCTGACAATGCATGCAGAAAACAAATGCATTACTTTGGCCAAAGTTCTTAAGATCAATATTGTTCATATGAACGTAGTCATTGTGTTCACCCACCCCTACTCAACTTGGATAATGTCATATTCTTGCAGTTATTCACCCTAACTATCTTTACATAATTGGTTTAATCATCATGTCCTAATCATAGTCTACTTAAACTTAGATAAGTATAAATGACATAAACCTTCATTTGGTTCCTAATCGACTCTAGGGTTTTAAAACAACCCTTGAATAATAAAATACTTCTACATTTATCATATCTCATTAAAGATTATAATAGAGCTTTGGTTTAACACAACCATAAATAGGTTTACAATAATTCTTGCTAATGTATTATCTTCTATTCAACAAGAATATGAATACCTATTCAATTAAACCCTATGTGATGCCATTGATCATCACTACATAAATATACTTTTATATGTTTTTACACAAAGTTATTTCTATATAGAGAGTCTATTACTACAAATTGGTTTACTATAGGCTAAACTCATCATGATTCTACTATAGACATGAGACACTTTATCTTTTTCATCTAACTATCCTTAGTTTTTCTATCATTCCAAAAGGCTACCTCATAGTCACCATAGATCACCAAGAATCTAGGTTCTTTGAATAAGATATCATTTAGACAATGCAGGGAAATGAAAACAAGATTGGTTTCAAATAAAATTGACATCATTAAATACTCTATTCTATATTACTCTTGGTTGGTGAGTTTACTAAATGAATACCTTTACACTAATCTCATTTAGAGTTTAATACATATTTTTCCTATGATAAAAATTCTCAACCTATTTCTAAAAGATTGCTCTTTTCAACTGAGTGACTAGTTTTCTAAACATTAGAAGATTATAATAGTTTTTATTAAAGAAGGATCTACCTATAAGTTAAATATAGATGCAATATCAATTCACTATGATTATTCAAAACTGATTTCATTGCAAGAGCTTGCATCAGCCTTTTCAGGCTAAACGAGGCTTCTTGGTTATACTAAAACTCTCATACACCATTGACTCAAACAAACAAGTCACAATGATAGTATTCAAGTTGACACAGTCAGCTTATCACATTGCATAGTTTATACAAAATACTGACACGATAACCAAACTCAATTAAATGATTGTCCATAACAAACATTCATTATGATTATCTTTGTCTTATAAAACATGACATGTAGGAATATCTACCTAACAACGTCAGCTTATAGAGGTGTATGGGCCAGTAGTAAGCTTCTGTGTTCGTCCTAGATGACCACGTTCTTACTTAACCTTTACCAGCTTCCTCACTGCCCACCACGAATTTCCTTCTACTCCTTAACCAGACCCTTCAAATAAAACATAAGAACTTCCCATATATGCCATCGACTATCCAAGTCATGGCTTTAAGAGCTCAAAATAAACTCATAATGAGTCGTCTTTTCTGTTCACTCCCACTCTAAGCAATTCTAAAAAATCATTAAATTCCAATGGTAATGCTAAATAGTTCAACTCCAAACACAACTATAAGTGTGTAAACACTAACAAATGTTGATGATGAAAACATCATTTGAGGAGATCAGTGATGGCGGTTGAGTTATCCGCCACTCCTGCTATAAGAGGCCACCAACTCTTAAAACTAACTTAAGCAATCAATTACTCTTAATGACTAAATTCATTCAATCATGCTTTTAACATTTAAGGCATTCCTCAATAGATGCCTATGGCTGCTCAACTTAAAACCATAGTAATATATCATGAGGTATTTCCTCATTCAACTCATATATATATATATATATATATATATATATATATATATATATATATATATATATATATATATATATATATATATATATATATTTGATTAAATCAAATGTTATTTACATATCATTATCTCTATTTGATTTTATGATTTAATCAATAAGAGAATAATACTAAAACAAAAGTTATGGATAACATGATTGAGTTGAGCTAGTCTCCTCATCATGATCCGTCGACAAAGCACGTCATCTTAACTTGATGATAAAGTCTTAACTTTAAGAATTGGTTAAAACACTTCAAGTGACTTAGTAATAATATGACAACCTTTTTATGACAATAACGTCATAATATTTAAGTTAAATGTAAATAGTTGTAAATAAAACTTAACAATGTCATTAACATTATTAACGACTTAGATGACTTAATATGACTTAGAAAGATTGTAAAACAATATCGACTACCTGTCGATGAGGTTCAAAAGTGAACTGACAAGACAAGGCTTACCTCTTATGACAGAATGGTTCACATTTTCGTTAAACACTTATAACTCAGTTTGGCAAATAAACCACTCATATACTAAGGTCTATATCTCTCTCTTGGAAAGATAACATAATCATTTCCATGATTTCAATAAATGACATTCAATAAAAACCATTCTTTTCACTTTTCATTAATCTAAACATCACAACAAATTTACTTATGTCCAAGTAAAAAGTAAAAGTAAAGCAAGACAAAAATTGGGGATGTAACATTGGGGTTGCTTAATTCAAGTTCTCCAAATGCTTTAAGTATGTATAGATTTTCAATGTCTGAAGCACTTTTTTGTATACTCTCTCTCTCTCTCTCTCTCTCTCTCTCTCTCTCTCTCTCTCTCTCTCTCCCCTCCTAGAGCTATGTATCTATTATCTATTTCTCCCTCTATTTGTTTATCTATCTATCCTCCTTCTCTCCCTCTCTAAAGCCTTTTCAACAAATCCATTTTGTGCATATCCTACAATCATGGAATTCCATGAGACCACATTTCTTTGAGGTGTTCTATCAAACATTTCATTTTCCATGTCTATGCTTCCAAATTTTGCATACATGTCTCACAGGGTTGTTACAACTTCAACATTTGACAAAATTCCCATATTCTTGATGTTTTGATGGATATCCATACTCTATTCCAAAAATCTCATTTTGACAGGGAGGATACTGGCAAAGGTTGCGGAATTTTACTTTACAATAGCCAGTTGCATTTGCTTGAAAGTTTCTAAATCCTTTTTAACAAATCCATTTTGTGCATATCCTGCAATCATGGAATTTCCATGAGACCACATTTCTTTGAGGCATTATGTCATGTGCCTTGTCTATGCTTCCACATTTTTCATTCATATCTCCTAGGGTAGTTGCAACTACAACATCTGACAAAATTCCCATATCCTTCATGCTTTGATGGACGGCCATACCCTATTCCAAATATCCCATTTTGTCATAGGCTAGAAGGATGCTAGAAAAGGTTGTGGAATTTGTCTTTACACCCACCAATTGCATTTTCTTGAAAATTTTTAAAGCCTTTTCAAAAAATCCATTTTGTACATATCTTGCAATCATTATATTCAATGAGATCACATATCTTTGAGGCATTCTTCTGAATAGTTCATGTGCCTTTTCTATGCTTCCAATTTTGCATTCATGTCTCTTAGAGAAGTTACAACTATAACATCTGACAAAATTTGCAAACCCTTGATGTTTTGATGGATGTTCATACCCTATTCCAAAGATCTCATTTTGGCACAAGTAGGGAGGGTGCTGGAAAAGGTTGAGGAATTTGGCTTTACACCCACCAATTGAATTTACTTCAAAGTTTCTAAATCCTTTTCAACAAATCCATGTTGTGCATATCCTACAATCATTGCATTACATGAGACTACAAGCCATGGAGGTACACTTAGTATGTTGAAGCTATTTGCATGTATGCATAGTACGCTTAGTATGTAGGTATGCCTAGGAATTAGGAACAAATAGTAACACCATGATAAAATGAGCATGAGTTTCTATAGAGAGAAAGAGAGGTGGAGATTGAGAGATATAGAGAGAGGGATTCTTCATTCTTCACAAAATACAACTCCCTTGTATGTAGGAGAGAGAAAGTCTATTTTCATGTAAGAATGATAAGTGTAACTCCCACTATTGGCCTACCAACTGAAACTCTCTTACTCAATGACATTCAACATTATTTTAAGTATCCCAAAGAATAATACTTAAATAATCTCTCAACCACATACATGGGCATCCAAGTACCCATTCATGAGATATTAAAGACACATAGAAAATACATAGAATTGTAAGGCTATATCACCTAATCCTAATAGTAAATAGAGGAGGCCATTGCATTAAACATTTAAAAAGTGTTAGAGACAAATATCTAGATATGTATTCCTATTTTGATTCCATGTGATTGTATCATGTTAAAATTACCTTCAAATTATTCCTTCAAATACATGTCCTAGACACATAATTGAGAGAATTTTAGGATGCATTGCCACTTATAAAAATAAAAATGTGTTGCAAAACAAGAGAAGAAAAGTTGTACAATATGTAGTTTTTTGGTCTACATTAGTACACATTATCTTTCTACTTAGAAAAATCATCCAAACTAGTATGAATGTAAATTTGAATTCTGAAATTTTTATATTAATTTTTTGTAAGTAACCAATTTATGTTGATGGTGTTTCAAGACATAAATTTTTCATCAAAAGTTTATAAGAAAAAGATAGCTAAATCATAAATTACAATGGATTTGTTTACATCTCTAGAATGGAGGTTAAATGAAGGATTTTGAAGGTAAACATTGAGGCAAAGAGTTATGTTGATCACTCTTAAGAATGTAGACTCTACTATGTTGGGTTATCTCTCTAATGAATAGGGCTACACATCTTTGATTTTCATAATGAATAAGATCTTGCATAGAGCAATAAGTTTTTTCTAAAAAGATATTAAAACATGCCACTAATCTCATAATACATTAGATACCAAAAAGAAAAATGCTCTTATAATTTTCATTCATTATTATAGAGTCTACAAATGTACTATATCTCAAGATAAAGTGTTGTGACTTTAGGCAAAGTTGATGAGAACATGCTAATAAGTAGCCCAAAAGAAATTTCAAACCAAAACCAAGCCAAGTGTACTTGGGTGAATAATGTGTCCATTTTGTATATAGATATAGTGCTTCAATTGGTGTTGTATTCTTGCAAAATGCTCCTATAGTTTTACTTCATTATTGTAAAGTCTATAAATACAATATCTCTCGACAAAGTGTTCTAACTCCATGCAAATCTTGGCCCAAAAGAAATAACATATCCATCTTCTATACTTCAATTAGTGTTGCATTCTTATTGAAAATAGTTCTTCTCATTCATCCAAATTAATTTTTTTGTAGACTTTGCTGATCTCAAATCTTAGAATGCTTTTGCTCAACATAAACATACATGATATATTACTAGTTTGCCAACTTAAAAAACTTAGGACTTTAAAAAACTTAAATTCCAACCCGCATGAATATGATCAAATCAAGGCCACCACTAGTATTACAGTCATTTCATTACATGCATTAGAATTTCTTCAACAATTGGTAAATAATGACAGGAGGCACTTCGTTGACTTAAGCTAATCCTTTTGATTTAGGACTTACATGTATTCATTAAAAAATGCAGCTTTGATTCGCTGCACAGTGCTGCAAACAAAATTATTCATTTCTTTTGGCAATTCATCCAGCCAATTAGTACTAACAAGTTGAAAAGTAGTTGTTAGAGACAAGCCTTAGACTTCACTGCCAGAGCTATCCAATAAACTAGTGCTGCCGCTTGTTATGTTGGCAGCTGCACCTTCTGGCAATATTGTAAATGCTGAAGGAAGAAGTGCCATGGCAGAAGGATCTTCTCCTCTCATTGCTCGGGTAACTGCTCTGACATCTAAGGGCGAATATACTATTAGAGATCCAAATGAATCTGTGCAACTCTCTTGCAGTATGAAGGCCTCCGTATTGGATACCTACAAATTATAATTGAAATCATATGTTAAACACCATAAAACAGGTGAACTAGATGATTGCAGCAATGGTTCAGATACTTACTGTCACATGATAAAGAGAAATGCAGTTCCCAAGGTGTGGACCAGCTGCAATGTGTTTGATTTCTTGTATGGACTTTCCTTCCAAGGACACTTCCCACTTCACCAAAGAAATAAAACTCTAAGTATTTGAATAAGAACAGTAAATTAGAATAACAGGCAACATATAAATTACAGGAAAAATGTGTGGCCAATGTACATGTATAACCTTAGATCTCATTCGTTGGTCTCTTAGAAAATCAAATAATATTTGTGGAGAGACAGGAAGCCATAGTGAAGTTGCAGTACATATGATTAGCCTGTTGTGTATGTTGCTCATTCTTGTAGTGATTATACCACTATCATAGAATTGACTCACAGTTGAGTGGAACTTTGATGCACTTATAACTTGATAGAAGCAACTGATCATTCTCTGGGCTATTTTCATAATATTTCTTCCTTCATCTGCACAAGGCTATACATTAATTACGTTTACTATTGCAGAAAAATTAACAGCTCCTAAAATTAAGAAGTTGCTTCTACTCTTTTATAATGGGCACTCACCTTCAAGTTGACTGAAATTGAACTTAAACAATCGCTGACATTGCCTGTCAAGTGCAGTCAACCATCTCTGTGCACTGAAGGC
The DNA here is from genome assembly GCA_027924645.1 of Cunninghamia lanceolata. Taxonomy (NCBI): domain Eukaryota; kingdom Viridiplantae; phylum Streptophyta; class Pinopsida; order Cupressales; family Cupressaceae; genus Cunninghamia; species Cunninghamia lanceolata. The sequence goes on from BSBN01001110.1 coordinate 2,901,006, forward strand.
CATATCAACACCCTCTTCCTTGGGTTTCACTGTGCTCCACCCATGTTAGCGACCACAAAATCGTATAAGCAGATTGACTTAGTAGTGAAATACATCGAAATAAAGGTAAGAAATTTTTGAAGTCGAGAAAAGAGTAGACACCAATCTAGGGATTTTGTACTCTAAACTAAACAGTAACCTTTTACCACTCTTCTACACCCACAAGTACCATAAACTCTGGAGAGGAAGGATCTATAAAGGAAAATAGAGAGAAAACATAGCATAGCCATTTTAGATTTGCTGTGCAAACCTTGGACTGTCAATTCTGAAGTTGTTGAATAATACGACCTGATGGAAGTTTAGGATGGAGGGTGGAATTGTGCTGAGAGAAATCTACAACAGCCCACACTCCCTCACTCAGCTGGTGGCAATAGCGAAAGAAAATAATCTCTCTTGTGGCACCCAAAGGAGAGGGAAGCTGTAACTCAGCATGCATCTGCTAAACCAAAACCAAAAAAAAGGAAAAAAAAAACGTTTGAGATCTCTCGTTTCAAATAAACTCATCAAACCCTAATTATACATGGCCGCATACATACCAGCTGAAGTAATCCGCCTCTGTCAGGTGGTGAAAGCCCTGGCGATATGATCTGGAGGGTCTTGGCTGTTGTAACTATGCAGGGAAACATCTCCATCTATTTGTTCTGTTAAGACAGTAGACACTCTTATAATTATTATTTCTCAATGACATAGGTCTGTAGATTATTTCAAATAATAATAACCAAAATCTATCTTTGAAAGCCAGATGATAACAATAATATAAAATATTAGACAGCTAAAACAATAAAACCAAATCATTAGCGTTGCCCCATTTTTTTCTCCTATCAATCGGCTCTCAACCTGTACCTAACTATCTTTAAAGAAAATGATGAATAAGAAAGGCGTCATAATGCATACCACATCCATGAAGACTTCGACCAGTTCGACTCCCGCCATTATAACAGTGGTGGCTTCTGTGTTAAACTTGTCCTTGTGTTAAAAGGAGATGATCTGAAAAGATCTTTTGTGGGCATCGTGGGTGCCATTTGACAGCTTCTAATGCCATTTGTCCATCGCCTCCAACTCGACGGCATGCATGGCAGCTTCTAATGCCATTTGTCCATCGCCTCCAACTCGCTCGCGAAACAATGGCTATCAACATGGATATCATTACTTGTAAAGAGATGCAGAAAAATAGTTAACGCTTACTCCTCCATCTCTTGAATTTGTGCACCAGTAAGGCGCTACGGCCTTCCAGACCTCGTGGGTTGCTGCTCGTTGGTAACCTGGCTCTTGTGGTCTTCCATAAAATTCGATTATTTTTCTCACAACTGGATTACAAGGAAATACTTCTGGCCTCCCTTCACTTACAGCTGTTCCTACCATTCATTTTATAGCCTTCAATGCTATCGTTGTACATCATCTCACAAGCATTATTTTATGTTGGAATGACTATTGTCATTATGATTATTAATTATTGAAGCATCTCATTTACATGGAGAGAAAACCTAGTAAAGGAATGTAAGATACTAGAATTTTTTGTTCAGCCACTTAAAAAGAAATTTTAACTCCAACAGATTAATTTGATATTAGAAGTTATTGCCATTATGATCCCAAAAAGAAAAATAGTGTTTTAAAAAAATATTATTTAAAAGGTTATATAATTTATTAAAGAAAATATACTTCAAATTAATGTTATTAATGTTAAAGAAAGAAGATTTGAGTTTCCTAAACCTAATATAATTTTTCAAAAGAAATAAATTTTATTTAATTTTTTTAAACAAACTTGTCTACAACTACTAAAAGTAAAGTTAGGTTATCATCTTCTCATGACCATAATAGCTTTCAAAAATCACACTTCCAACAAAAATTTAATTCTACCTTACACGCGTACTTTAGTACAATTCTCAAGAAATATTCCCTTCCTATAAATATGGCTATAATAAATCTCAAAAATAAAATTAGGTTTTCACCTACTATGACCATGATAGCCCCCAAAAATCACAAGTTACTGAAAAGAAAATTTAATTCTACCCAAATGATATGCTTTAGTGCAATTCTCAAGAAATGTTTCCTTCCTATAAATATGGATACAATAAATCTAAAAAACAAAATTAGGTTATCACCTACTAGACCATAATAGCCCCCAACCATGATAGCCCCCAAAAATAACAATTTACCAAAAATAAATTTTAATTCTAGACTAAGACATGCTTTAGTACAATTTTCAAGAAATATTTCCTTCCTATAAATATGGCTATAATAAATCTCAAGAAAAAAGGTCTGTGGACTATCTTAGGAGTAAAACTATGAAAAAAAATAAGGGTAATTCTTACCATATCTATAAACTAGCATACCTATCTTTAGAAAAATCTACGTAAAGATGTGGAGAAATATCATTCTCAAGGCACCTTGAGAATGATAACTCTTAGCATATGTATGTATGTATATGTGTATATATGTGTAGAAACCCAAAATTGACCATGTCCTAATGACATATCCAACACCACATTCCAAATGTTCGACCCTAGGAGTACCCTTTAACATTCCCCCTTCCATTAGTGAATTAAATAAATTATATATTATTTAATTAATCAAAATTATCCCTTTCACCAAATTAATTAAATAAATTATACTTATTTATTTAATTAATTTAAATCATTTTCCCCCTTCACTAAATTAATTAATTAAATTATATTTAATTAATTCTTAAGTCTCCCATCATATCCCATTAATTAATTAAATAATTTCATTATTTCATTAATTAAGATAAAAATCCTAGTTTCCATTTTTCATATTCCACTTGTCATAATTAGGTCCACCCTCATCCATTTGCCACAAATAATAAATTAAAAAATCCAAAAAGAGTCACATGTCCAGCTAAAGTTAGTTATCTAGATTCATTGAACCTAGACACTAGTGCAAAAGTCAAACTAACTCTACATCTCCACCACTCATTTCCATACTACATCTTTTAATCCTATCAATTCACATATGGATAAGACCTAGAAGCCTCTAGCCTTGTCCTAATTTCTCTCACTCAATCCTATCCATCCATTTGTCTTTAATCCTAGCCATTCACATAAGGATAACTGCTAGAAGCCTCTATCCTTGCCCTAATTCCTCTCACTCAATCCTATCCATCCATTTATATTTAATCTCAACCATTCACATAAGGATATACCCTAGAAGCCTCTATTTTTGTCCTAATGTTGTCTCATTCAGTCCTAGCCATCCATCTCTAATCAAATCTTATCCATCTATCATATCATCCAAAAATCTATAAATCAATCCTCAATTAAGACATAAAAATCAAGAGCTTTCAAGGTAATGTTATACTAACAAAGTGATCAACCAACAAGCAAGCTTATCATCAAGCAATCATTGAAGTAGAACCACCATTTCCTTGGTGCAACAAGAGTTATTTTGGCAATATTTTCTTATGTTTTGACTTGATTTTACTAACCCTTTGCTCAACTTGATGTGATTTTGAGCATGAAATAGTAGTTTTCATCTTATGAATTGTTTCTAATTTTTGTTTCATATTTTAGCAGACAAAATATGTATATATAGATACATACATATGTGTATATATGCATATTTATATGTATATTTATATGTATATGTATATGTATGTATCACATACATACATACATACATACATACATCAGACTACATAAGAGTTTGATTTATAGACACTTGGAGTTTGAATTATTTGGTATCCTTGTTTCTCTACCTAAATTTATTGATATGCACTATTTGGAAACCAAATTGTTTTCTATCCTAACCTATTCACTTGGATTGTTACGAGTCTATTGATATGTTTGAAAATTGTAGAGTAAAATCACATCATCTAAAAAAAATCTAAGCTAATAAATTGAATAAGAGTAACAACATTTCAATTACCCTAGATAAAAGAGATGAGTTTAGATAGGAATTAAAAATATGCTTAAATTGACAAAGATAGAAAGATGCTCTTAGCTCTCTATGTCAAGGGAAATATTTTATTGAAATGAGAAAATGAGCAAATAGAACCATACACCATGTTCGCTATGCCCTTATTTTGGTAAAAACTTATATCCTTTTGTGTCCTCCTATCTATTATGTGGAAAATGAGATCAAGGCTAATTAATACTCTTAACCTAAAGTCAATCCTTCTCAACATAGCATTGGAACACAAGCCTTTGAATACTTGGTGCTTGGCTATCATCCACAAGGGAGAGCTAAGTTGTTCGGGTTTCTATTCCTCTATTGTAAAGGGAGTATTGATCACTAATGAATTGATAAAAAGATATGTAATACAAAACCCTAATTGATAGATCTGACAAACATGTACAAATGATTGTTATAAAGACATAAAATGAAAGAAAAAAAGGTTAGACAAAAGTTGTGATAGAAAATAGGAGCAAATCTGAGACGACCTGGGTGTTGGGGTGTCATTGTCCTAGGGTTTTTGGGCTAATTTTCTTCTAGTAGATGATCCCTGTACCCTTTCTCTGATTCCTTTTGTTGCTTTGTGAGAATATTCTAGATGTTATCTGCACATACACAAAGAGCAGAAAAATGGTTTTGGGTATATAGGAGTTTTCCCTAGTCAAACCCTCATTTCGGTATTCCTACCTCATGGATAGCTAGATTAGAGAAGATCAAATAGTGTGTGCTCTGAACCTTATGTGCATATAAGATTGTAAATGAGTAGCAAACCAAAGGATTGATCAAAAAACCCTAACCCTATATAAATCAAGCATATATAATGATCCACTCAAGAGAAGTGTCCCACTCAAGGAAACACTAACTTTCGACTCAAGGAAGGTGGACAAATCTAAAATCTATAGAATAAGAAGACGCTGCAATCATACATAATTGCGATGATGCAGGTACTCAAGACAAACTCAATTTAGTGGTTCTAACCCTTCATGCAAGAAGGAACAAGATAGACTCAAGATCTTGCCTCCAAATCCAACACAATCCTTGCCAAGAGTGTGTAGATCATTATTACAACAATAACTAAACCTATAATAGATTATAAGTCTGGAATAGTATCAAGATAGAGAATAATTCTCTATATTGTTTAAAGTGTTTTCAAGGTCTTGTTTAAATATGAAGCTCAAGGAGGGAAAATATTTAAATTTTAGAGGCCAATGAAGTGCAGGATAAAAATGTCAAGATCGAGGTCACGTTATACAAGACAAAGCTGACACCATCAGAGGATTTAAAACTTAGCAAGATATAGGAGGAGACTAGCACCTGGGCATTAGGGTCCTAGATAAATCACTCTAGTAATTCAACATTGTTTTGGGATATCACCAAGATCTTAACACTACCCTATGATCCAGCATTTGATCAATGGTAATAGTTTAGTAAAGTTTAGGAAGATTTAGGAGGGTTTAGGAAGGTTTAGGAAAGTGGGGCACTTCTCTCATGTGGAGGGTAAGGACAAAGCTAGAAAGTGGTCCTAAAAGTGGACTCATGAAGCAAACACCAAGGCAGGTGCTAAATAGAATGTGAAATTATTCTTGCATCAATAGGGAGCACAATTTATGATGGTATATTTAGCCCCTAATTTAGTGGTCATATGACATTGTGTGCATATGCAAGATAAAGTATACAAAATAAAATATGCATGTAAAGGATATTTAAAAGGATACTGTAGAGGATGTAGAATGCTTCCAAGTGAGAGAATGGAGCACCCAATCATGAACCTACAAAGCCATAGTGTTAGGGACTGCATCTTGCAAATACACTTTGTTAGGGAAAGTAAAAACCTGTTGGCAAGAGACACTATATGAATTCATGGTTGTTGTCATTGATGGCAACAAAGGTCATCCCACATATCCGCAAGTCATGGTGTGTCTCTACCGGAAGTCAGAATAAAGATTGTTGTGGTCCGGTAAACAAGAACAGAGCATGTGGCAAGGTCTGACAGATTGGTCCGGATCTCTCAGAGGAAGTGTCTTGGTGCAGTGCGGATTTGGGGAAGTCAAGAGGACTACCTTGAGTGGTATATTCCAAGGATTTAGCCTCCGGTGATGGACAAGGAAAAAGATATGAATAGTTGAGTACCGGATTCCTGAGAGACAGTGAAAACAGAGGAAGAACTGACTGACAGAGTATCAGACTACTTTCCGGATGTGTTACTGTTGATGATAAAGGTTGTGAAGGCATGAATCATGTTTGGCCGACATGATTAATGATATCTACAAGTATATGCTTGATCCGCATTGCTTGGTGAGCAAGGATTCAGCCGACAGAATAGAGTTTGTAAGAAACTAGACTGTTCCGGATGCCGACTAGAAAGGTGATGAAATTACTTGTGCGGATATATATAGAGGATGGATTTAGTTGTGAAGGGGGTGACTATGTCAAGATATATGCGAAGAAGTGCAGAACAGAGTAGAAGTACCAAGACAGATCCGGTATGTGAAAGGATAGCAGAATAAAGAACAGAGAAAAGATGAAGTGCAGCAGATCAGTGTACTGAGCCTAACCGGAACTGAACTCCAGCATATGCAGATGCTTCCAATCAGTTCAAGACTGTGATTCTTATCACTTTGTAGACAGTGTGTCTTCTTGTAGGCAGTGGGCCTCTTGTGAGCAGTGTGCTCGGGCAGTGAGCCCTAATTGGCAAGTGCCATTTTGTAATTTCCTATTCTTCTAACAGAGAATAATTTTGGGTTAATCACCCCGTGGTTTTCTCCCTTAACAGGGTTTCCATGTCAAAAATACTGTGTCATGTGTTTCTTATTTCATGGTAATGTTTTTGTGTTTGATTCAATGCTGCATCAATTAATAAGAAAGTTCAATAAGGGAAATAATTAGGATAACTGATTCACCCCCCCTCTCAGTTATCAACAATTGGTATCAGAGCCAAGTTCCTCCTAATAGAGCCTAACAGCTTGAGGAAGATTTGGGAGTTCAAATGGATGCATATGGTTTAAGGGAGCAACTCAAGACTGCCCTTGAGGATCTTGAACAGTCAAATTCTGAAGTCAATGAATTAAAGGAAAGACTCAAATAGGCTGATGAATTCATGAGAGAATTAAAAGACAAATTAAGTCTCTCTATGAAAAAGAGAAAGGAGCTGCTCCAACAGTTGGCAAGACAAAGTGAAGAAAGCAATACAAATGAAGAATTGACTGAGCAAACCAAGTTATGTGAAAAGTTATCAAAAGAAGTCATTATGTTAAGACATGAAATGGAATCAGGAACTATAAAGTTTACTCAAGAGATTGAAGAAAAAAGAAAGGCTGAAGACAATCTAAAACAATCTCTTAAAGAAAAATCAGAAGAATGCCACCAGATGGATAGGATTATCAGACATCTTGAATCTGATCTTGAAGATGCCAAAGATAATGAAGAAAAACTTGAGGATCAAATTGCCTCTCTCAAAAGAGACCTTCAAACAGCAAATGAATATAAAGAGAAATTCAAGATAAGTTCTGCTCAACTTGAAGTTCTTCTTGGAAGTCAAAAAAGGACAGATGACAAGTATGGTTTGGGATATGAGAAAGGAGAAAGCTCCGGATCCGGTCAAAAGAATTTTGCATCAGAAAATCCAAGAAACAGGCCTAGAAGATCTCCGGTAAGACAACCCAATGCTCAAAGATATTCATCTTTCAATGGATACTGCCACAGCTGCAACCACTTTGGTCACAAAGCTAATCAGTACAGAAAGAGAATGAATTAGATTAATTCATCCTTCTCCGGACAGTGCTTCAACTACAAAAGGTATGGACACAAATCCCATGAATGCAGAAATATGCAAGAAAACAAATCATTCAAAGGTAGATGCTTTACATGCAATAGAGTAGGTCATATGGCTAATCAATGCAGATCAAGAGGATATCAGTCAATTATGCAAAGAAATGTTATTTGCCAAATCTGTAATAGGTCCGGTCATAATGCTAAAGTCTGCAAAAGCAAGAATCAGGACAAAAGAGGTCCGGTGTATAATCAGAATCAAGACAAGGGTAAACAAAAGATGAATGCGGATGAAGTTAGGAATCAGATGAGCAAGATTTGGGTGAAGAAAAGTTTAGAGAATGTAGAGGTTGGATCCGCACCAGACTCTGGTGCTGATATTTCTTCTGGAAATTAAAAAGTTAGCTCTGGCTCAGGGGGAGACTCAAAGAAAATCCTGTTCCCCCAGCCAATCAAGTGGTGCCTGATGTGGCACAAGATGCGGAGTAAAAAGTTTAAAGATATAAGTCTTGAGACGATCCAAATAAGATTTCAGAGGTCCGCATGGAGTTATGAAGAAGCTGTGATCGATCAAGTAAGACCTGTTCTGGGAGATGCTTCGGTATGACAGAGGATTACAAAAAGGTCCGGAGAGATCCGGAAGTGCACTATCTTATTCTACGGATTGGACAGAGTGTTTGGGATGTTCTTGTAATGTGTCACCTCGATTTATTCATGATTTAAAGATCCGGATGATGTTCACAGATCAGGACTGATCCGGGATACTCCAAGCTATCCGGATAAGACAAACCGGAATAATATAGGTGAAGCATTTATTGCAAACAGATATTAGGGTTTGCGGAGCAATATAAGGGATTTCTCAAAAATCATTTGCTCATTCTGCACTCAAGAAGAAGCGAAAAGTGGAGCTCTGCAACAAGATTCATCAAGCACACCAAAGATCTCCTGCCGAAGTCATTGCATAAAGAAATCAATCCCACCACTCTGTGCAAACCGAAGGCGCATAAGGTATTCTCCATTTTTCATTATCTCACTGCAAATCTTTGAAGAATGGCTACTCCAAATATAGTTAAGATCTCTGATAGACCTCGCCCCACATTCAAGAAACATCCTTACAAATCATTGGAGGTAGATCCACTAGGAGCCTTCTCTAGTGTTCCTCATGGTGTATTGCATACGGAAGATATTAGGGTTTACATCCATGCGAATCTTGAAGACTTTGGAGAATCAAAGCTGATGGATATCTATCACAAACAATTGATAGATGACTCCTTTGAGATCAAACCTCAGTACAAAGCCATCCGGGACAAACACTTTGCACAGTGCATTCATTTCCCCTGTTTTGAAGAAGATGAATGGGTCCGGTATGTACTAAGTAGAGTACATGACAACTTCCTATGGTTGAACCAGCCCTTCAAGATCACCAAAGATGCAATTAGGGCTGTAACCGGTCTGCACTCATCCGATGGATTACCTGTTCTCAAGTCTATCAAAAATCAGACAGTTAGTGATGCAACCGGATCCAAGTTTGACAAGAGAGCTATGACAGTTGATGACATCACTGAACCAGATGTCAAATTTGTAGCTATGATAATTGGTTACAAAATCTATCATTCTAGTAGGGAAAATTCAGTACCGGGAACTGCAATCTACACAGCTTATCAAATGTTAAAGGAGAATGCAGACTATGACTTGTGTGAGCTTCTTGTGAACCAACTCTTTGAAAATCTGCAGAAGATCAAGAAGGACAAGAAAAACTCCTTCAAGTATGGCAATCTGATCCTTTGTCTCTTCTTTTACTACATGAATGAGCTTCCCGGATCCAGTGGATGGATATGGCAGAATGACAGACCGGTTGCCATCCAAATCAAAGACTATTTGCATGGACTTGGGGATGCTAAAGCAAGAAATACAGCTCTATGGGGATACTTCAAGAACTTCCAAAGCATGATGCATGCAAGAGAAAGAATACCCCAATCCCTTGTTGAAAAGTACAAAGACACAGTATGCTTCATGGTAGAAACATATCAGTGTCTAATGGAGGCAGTGGAGCCAAGGACTGTTTGGATCATGCCCATGGGGTATGAAGTGGATGAACAGATAGTAGAGCTGCATGTTCAACACATGCTAAGCCAGCCCAAAGATCCTAAGGCAGAAAGGTTTGGAACCTTTGAGGAACTGAGTGTAAAGATACATGTAGAACTCAAGGAACCGGAGATAAAGAGGAAGGTAAGAAAAGAAGTTGAGCATATTTCTCAAGGCCTAGGCATCTCAAAAGAGGCACTAGATGCCAGCCGGGAAAAGAGGAGAAAGGCTGAGGAAGAAGAGAAAAGTAAAGAAAGTGTTCCGGTTGAAACTCCCACCCGGACCAGATCATCAAAAAGATCTGCACCTCCCACAACCAAAAGTTCAAAACTGGAAGTCCAGGCATCCGGTAAAAGATCCAAGACAAAAGCCACAAGGGCTTATGAAGGCCAAAAGGATGAAGAGGAAACAGAGTCAGATGAGGGAGTAAAAGAAATAAAGAAGCAGAAGAAGAAAGGATCCGGTAAACCCTCCACAGGCCAAGACAAGGATGAAATGGCAGAGGTATCTGTTGAAAAGCCCACTCTGTCTCTAGAGAGTGTAATCAAGTTGGTCACGGTGGATGGAAACCTTCAACCAATGACTGAATTTTATGATGACTACAGTGAGGCTGACCAAAAGATTCTGCAGGAAGCCACAGTCAAATATCTGAACATATACAATAAGGCTTTCATTGAGATCATATCTCTTATTCCTAAAAGCCTAGAAAAGGAATTAGAAATAAGAAAGAATAATGCTCATGCAAAAGATCTTGAGATCCGGGAGCAGATAGCTATTCAGCTATATCCTCAAATTGATCCCAAGACAATGAACATAATCTTCAAAGACTGCAAAGATGAGTTCAGAAGTAAAGCCAGGATGAATCAACTCATGCTTGGTGAGACTGACAAAGTGGCCCAAGAGACAGAAGAGATCCTCCGGAAGGCCTTCAAAAGGTTCAATCTTCCTGTTGTAGAGGACTTAGGTGCAGAAACAGCTACGGATTTGGAATCATCTGTTCTGGAAGAAGTGGGCCCTGAACAGACAAACATCTCTCCTCCGGTTTCCCCTACAGTCTTTGGATCCAAAGAAGGAGAGAAATTACAGGAGAAGGAAGCAGGGGTGAAAGATAAAGAGGTTGACAGTTCCAAGACTGCAGAAGAAAAGAAACATCTGTCTCCGGCAAGAGACACTGCACAAACTGTTCAACAATTTTTGAGCAAAGCCACTATAGAAATTGATGAACCGGACCTGCTAAAAGGACCATTAGATTTTGACTCTTTGTCACCGGTGCAAACAATGAAAATAGCCTCATTTGCAAATGAGAAAGTCAAAGAGAAGCTGCTGAAATCTCACATGGAAGACTGTGAGCTTATGGAGGTAGCATCTGGAGTGCTAGAAAAGATCATGCCATCCTTTCAAAAGGATCCCACAGCCTCCTCTTCCGGTAATCTCAAAACCTTAGTCAGCAGTGTTAGTACACATTTTGAATCTCTAGAAAAATCTGCTGAAGAAAAGGTCTGGAAGGAATTTTTGGATAAAAGATTTTCAGAAGTATTAGAATTAATCTCTAAAGATAGGAAGATTGTGAGTATTGGAATAAAGAGCTTAGAGAATGCTCTTAAGGATGGCGGTGACATTTACAAATTTTGTATATCCTGGTCAAAGGCAACAGCAACAATTGATAAGAAAATAAAAGAGGAACAGGACAAGCTACAAAGCTTATCTCAAAGTTTTGATCCTCTCTCTTCCTCCATAATAAATCAAGAATGTCAAACTATTGCAATCTTGAATGAAATAAAGAATCTTGAGAAGGAAAGGAAGAATATCAATAACCGGATGGGAGAACTTAGAAGGATTATAATCCCTAAGTTGGAAACTATGCATGAGGCCATCAGTGATGCTCAGACCACCGCCCAAACAAATGATCCGACATATCTCAAGCGGGCAGAAGCTTTTGCATTTTTGTTGAGTGGTCACATTTCAATTTTGGATAGAATGAAGCAAAGTTGGGCTACAGAAATGATCCAATTGCAGACATCCTTTGCAGACATTCTTCAGTATATGTGAGTATGTAAATATGCGGCTATGTATAGAAAATTTTTGAAAATTTTGATGTGCGGACCCTACCCTTTGCCATTGATGTCAAAGGGGGAGTGAGGAGCAGTGAAAAATGAGGAATCCAATTAAGGGGGAGTTCTGGAAATTGTATATAAAGACAGAGCATTAGCAAAGGGGGAGCATAGTGTAAACACTTAGTCATTTTTCACTAAGTGTTGCCATCAATGCCAAAGGGGGAGATTGTTGGCAAGAGACACTATATGAATTCATGGTTGTTGTCATTGATGGCAACAAAGGTCATCCCACATATCCGCAAGTCATGGTGTGTCTCTACCGGAAGTCAGAATAAAGATTGTTGTGGTCCGGTAAACAAGAACAGAGCATGTGGCAAGGTCCGACAGATTGGTCCGGATCTCTCAGAGGAAGTGTCTTGGTGCAGTGCAGATTTGGGGAAGTCAAGAGGACTACCTTGAGTGGTGTATTCCAAGGATTTAGCCTCTGGTGATGGACAAGGAAAAAGATATGAATAGTTGAGTACCGGATTCCTGAGAGACAGTGAAAACAGAGGAAGAACTGACTGACAGAGTATCAGACTACTTTCCGGATGTGTTACTGTTGATGATAAAGGTTGTGAAGGCATGAATCATGTTTGGCCAACATGATTAATGATATCTACAAGTATATGCTTGATCCGCATTGCTTGGTGAGCAAGGATTCAGCCGACAGAACAGAGTTTGTAAGAAACTAGACTATTCCTGATGCCGACTAGAAAGGTGATGAAATTACTTGTGCGGATATATATAGAGGATGGATTTAGTTGTGAAGGGGGTGACTATGTCAAGATATATGTGAAGAAGTGCAGAACAGAGCAGAAGTACCAAGACAGATCCGGTATGTGAAAGGATAGCAGAATAAAGAACAGAGAAAAGATGAAGTGCAGCAGATCAGTGTACTGAGCCTAACCGGAACTGAACTCCAGCATATGCAGATGCTTCCAATCAGTTCAAGACTGTGATTCTTATCACTTTGTAGACAGTGTGTCTTCTTGTAGGCAGTGGGCCTCTTGTGAGCAGTGTGCTCGGGCAGTGAGCCCTAATTGGCAAGTGCCATTTTGTAATTTCCTATTCTTCTAACAGAGAATAATTTTGGGTTAATCACCCCATGGTTTTCTCCCTTAACAGGGTTTCCACGTCAAAAATACTGTGTCATGTGTTTCTTATTTCATGGTAATGTTTTTGTGTTTGATTCAATGCTGCATCAATTAATAAGAAAGTTCAATAAGGGAAATAATTAGGATAATTGATTCACCCCCCCCCCCCTCTCAGTTATCAACAAAACCATCATGTAGACAAAAAAATGTATTAGTCTAGAAAAACATCTAAGAGGAATGAGAGTGTGATCTGGAGTGAGACTCACAGGTAGATATCTATCCCCTATTTTTGCATGCTTATATGGAGGTAGAAATAGGGTGATGCTTTCTCTACTACAAGTTTCTAGGGTTTTTATGAATATTCCTTAATTAGGTTCACTTGATAAAATAACACCAAGATGAAAGGTATATGATGAGAAAGAGGAAAGAACTATGATTCTAGTGCAACAAATGGTACAAAAATTGAAGTTTTCTAACCCAATTTGTGAAGGTTAGAATGAAGAGTGTTTGAATAGAATGGTAGGATGTTGTGGTGTTTTCTATAAATATTACTTAGATTTTCACTATTCACCATCACATTTGTATTTTACATTTTCAGAGATTTTGGAGGATCTCAAGTGATCACAAGAGTGATGATACCACGTAGATGGCAATATTGATCTCCCAGGATTTTGATTCATGCTTGAGATTTTTTTATTTCTATGTCAATTTGAAGGATTACGTACCAAACTAGGCCCTGCGGGGCGCTAGTGTCTTCCTAGGGCACCAAATTCCTACCAGGGAGCTAGGGTCCTCACAAGGCACTAGTGTCTAGTCAAGACACTAGTGTGTTGTGAAATTTTACTAGAATTCTGAAGTTTAAACTTTATTCGAAACTTATTTTTTGTGAGAATGATAGAATTTGGTTTGGTGTTGATTCACATACCCCTAGCAGTCACTTATAAACATTTCTACATGGTCATGCCAAGACACTTTTTGCCACAAAGGTTGATCACCTTAGATATCTTGGATTGTGGTGGGTGTACATGATGCCCATTGTTATATATTATGATATGATGTTGGTGGCACTCATAGAGCCATGGGATGCATACACCTCTACCTTCCATCTTTTGATGGGAGAGATGACAGTCACATTGGATGATGTGTAACAGATCCTACAGTTACCTGTGAGAGGCAAGACTGTGAGTATTGATAATTATCAATTGGAGGAGAACAGTCAAGCGATCTAAATGTACTATCTTAGACACATTATGCTCTTGAGTACCATAGGGTGGATTCATATATCTCGGTCAGAGAAAAGTGTTGTAGTCACACTAGTTTTACATTGCATCTTGATCACTGCCATCACACTTGTGGTTATACAGGATGGATGCAGCACTCACCTTCATGTAGGACTTGTACATACTATTGAAGTGATGGAGGAGTAGATGAGAGTATACCCTTAGGGATGGAGTATGTTAGCTCACTTATACCATGATTTAGGTGTTATGTACATCATGAAGCACAAAGCTCAATGACCTACACACTTCTCTAGGTGTGGGCATTTGAGCATATCACATGCATGATGCCAATGGGGTTCTGAATAGAGCCTATCTAGACAATGTCCATGAACACATGCCTATGCACTGAGGAGGGAGTCGAGGCGTGGTGATTTATTGTATTGGAGAGTGATATTTGATAGTTGGAGCATGATGATATCGTGTCGAGACTATATAGAGGTTGTAGAGCATGGGTGGATGAGATTGGACAGCTAGTGAGGATGCAACATAATTAGCTTCTAGCTGTTCACTTTGATCACATCATTGTGCCTTTTTACTATGGTCAAATGATGAGGAATTTTAGAAATGTGTAAAGAGTTCTTATCGCTTGACTGGCCTATGTATGCTTAGCTCATAGTGTAGTGAGGCCTAGAGACGAGGCCTAACCCACTTGTTTTGATGTTGCATCAAGTGATCTAGATGATGAGGGATATGATTGAGTACCCATTTCTAACATCAATGATGTGGGTGTGAGCCTAGCATACTATTGGTATACAAATTTGTCACCTAACACTATTTTATTACACCCACAAAGTGAGAAATGTATCCATAGTTAAACCAGTTATTATAATATCTAATAATAGGTTCTCTACTTGTTTAACAAGGTGACAGCTACCTTCAAAAATATTCAATGAATATATATATATTTCTTTTAACCAGAAAGATTTGAAAGGCAAACCATACTTCACCAATAATTAAAATTAAAGAAGTTCAAAGACTTCAAATTAACCACAATGCTGAAAAATGAATTATAAATCTATCACCACAAAATATCTATTCAAAGACAAACATCTCATAGCAATGAAGCATAATAAAGCATCCGGTATTCCAATACAAATAAAGAAGTCGCTGGCACTATATTTAACAAAAGATGAACAACATTCACCCACCATAACACAAAGTTTATGCCTTCTCAAACTACACAGTATGGTCTTTCTATATTGAAATAACTGAAAAATAAAAGTATAACAGAGTTTCTAACTTTTTATGAGAAAAGAAAAGTTCACCCAAAAAGAGAGAGAGAGAGAGAGAGAGAGCTTTACTACACCCCCTTATATATATTTATAGAGTCCATATTGTAACTATCTTGTAGAGGAACGGTTTCTTGAAGACAACCGTTATAAAATAATAAAGTTTTAAACATATGTTTTTGAGCCAAATATTAAGAAAAGCATAAAACAACAATAAACTAGTTTGCCACCCCAACGTCTTCTTTTGGATCTTCGATGCTTTCTATGGCTTGATATTCTAGCATCTTTTCTCGCATCTTTATCTTCAACTTATACTATTTATACTTAGTTATAATAGTAGTGATGCCTTTGCTTCTTGGAGTGGTAGTGATTTGTAGTCTAGTTCTGAATATAGCCAAAGTCTTGATTATCCTTGCCATAGTTTCCTAAATCATTTCATCTCTAATTCTAAAACCATTGAGATAAACCTATATCAAGCCCATTTTACCCAATGATTCTCCAGAAACAACCTCAGAATCAACGAGTTCATTATAAAGCATCTCCTTTCTTTGTTGATTTCTTTAGGGTCCCATAGATTTTCACCAAATTCATCCAGAATACTCACTTACTGTGTCTAGTAATCCCTTTGAATACCAATCATTAAATCCAGATAATCCTATAAAGCCTTATTAATTTTCTCAATAAGATTATTATACATACTAATGAAGGGGGTAACTCATAAAACACACAATAACAAAAATTGCACACAGAAAATAGAATGATATTTTATTAATATGGGCAAAACATTACATTACAAAATCTCAAATATAATCAGAGGATGAATCCCCTACACACTGTAACACATTATAGCTCCCTCTCTCAAGGCTCTAGAATCTTCAGCCTTATGTAACCTCAAATCAACTAGCGTTTCTATTTCCCCCCCTATTCTTGACTCTACACTTTCCCCCTTAACTCTACTACCCCAAGGGTTCCCAAAAATGGTCATATATAGCCATTTTTGGCGGCCACCAACTTAATTTCAAAATTTGCATCTCCCTCCAAAAATAGGTCTACTTCGCGAGGCCATAACTTTTGATCCGACCGTTGGATTTTCAATTATAATACCTTTTTAGAAAACCCTCGAAAAAATGATGGTTATAGAAAGACAGATTGCTTGGGTTTCCTGCCAAATTTTAGGCCCATCTAGAGCCTCTAAGTGCCTCAAATTTGACTTTGAATATTTCAATAGGATTTTTTGGAATTTGAAATTTTAATATCTCACAAGTGATAAATGATATTGAAGTGATTTCTTCACCATTAGCTTCAATTCACCATTCTAGAGGTCTATGTAAGATTTTGTATCCAACTGTGCACAAATGTAAACTTACTAAAAATAGTAACCCTGCCAAATTTAGCCCTTACTAAAAAGAAACAACATTTTTTTTGTTGATGCAAGATTGCTCTTACACCCTGGATGCTCTTGCATCAGACACTCGGGGTAATTTGAAAAGTGACCCTGTCACTTCTCATGAGTTAGTGGGAAACCAAAACGGTTAACCTCAGTCTCAGATAACCATAATGAATCTTCAACAGGCCTTCTTTTTCATTTCACCAAGTACTCTATATACTGCTTGTTTCTTGTACTCTTACCCACATGGCTATCCAGAATTGCTTCTATCTCCTCTATTGAACTAGATGCCAGAATACTCCACTATTCTTCTGTTGGTCCATCCTCTATTCCACCTTCATGATATTCTAATAAATCAACAATGTTGAAAATAGGGGAAATGTTGATCTCACTCATTAGCTCTACCTCATATGCATTTCCTAAATCATATTTCTTCAAAATTTTGCGTGGTACAAATTTCTTCAGTTTTAGCTTATTGTATGTTCCAATTGGGAACCTTTCTTTTCTCAAGTGAACCATGACTTAATCTCCTACGTGGAATTCCTTATATCTCCTCTTCTAATATGCCTTAGCCTTGTACTGAATATTCATCTTATTAATGTACTTTTTCACCTCTTCATGCAAATTCATGTGTTCTGCAAAGTCTTCAGCTTCGGCACTACTCTTCTCCCCCTTGTCCATTCTCCTCAATTTAGAAGCAGTTCTTGGGTTACTCCCATACACAACCTAGAATGGAGATTTACCTATGCTCCTATTAATAGAATTGTTGTAAGCAAATTCTGCCTGTGGTAAAATTAAATCCCATCCCTTGGGCTTATCTCCTACTAAGCATCGTAGCAAGTCACCCAAACTCCTATTCACCACTTATGTCTATCCATTAGTCTATGGATGGTGTGTAGAACTGAACTTCAAATATGTTGTCAACTTCTTCCATAATGTCCTCCATAAATAACCAAAAAACTTGGTAGCTGGATTTGAAACTATGCTCTTAGGTAGACCATGTAGTCTCACCACTTCCCTAAAAAATAACTCTGCAATATGAACAACATCATTAGTCTTATTACAAGGAATAAAATGGGCCATCTTTGAGAATCTGTCCACCACCACAATAATGGAATCATGTCCTCTCTATGTCCTTTGCAAACCAAGAACAAAATCCATACTAATATCATCCCATGGCTTCTCTGGTACAGGTAATGACTGATATAGCCCTATATTCTAACTTATTCCTTTTTCCATCTGACACACTCTGCAACTCTACACAAATTTCCTCATATTTTGCTACAATTGTGGCTAGTAATAATGTTCACCAACAATAGCAATAGTCTTATCTCGACCAAAGTATCCAGCTAATCCTCCACTATACTTCTCCTTAATCAGGTTCTCTCTCATGGAATTCCTCAGAATGCACAACTAGCTTCCTCTAAACAACATGCCATCTTGGATTATGAAATCCAACCATTTTGTCCTATCCAAAGTAATAGGTTCCAGGCAAGCTTTCTAGGCTTCTGCAAAATCTGGATCTTTAGGATACAAACTTTTGAGCTCATCAAACCCAACAACCTCTATCGTCATTTCTATCAACAAATTTTTCCTTCTGCTTAAGGCATCTACAACTCTATTGGACTTCCCACTTCTGTGCTTCAAAACAAAAGTATAAC
This sequence comes from Cunninghamia lanceolata, assembly GCA_027924645.1. NCBI lineage: Eukaryota > Viridiplantae > Streptophyta > Pinopsida > Cupressales > Cupressaceae > Cunninghamia > Cunninghamia lanceolata. Next base: position 2,919,554 of record BSBN01001110.1, read on the forward strand.
TCTGCAAAAACTCAACCCTTTTTAAGTGCCTTTGGTTCAACTTTCCTTGACTACTAAGATACTGCAAAGCCTAATGATCAGTATATAAAACAAACTCTTTTGGGAACAAATAATGTCTCCATTTATTCAAAGCATGAACTATTGCATAAAACTCTTGATCATAGACATAATACTTTTTCTTGGCATCATTAAGCTTCTCACTAAAATAGTCAATGTGCTTACCTTCTTAACTCAGAACAACTCTTATACCACTACCACTAGCATCACAATCTACCTGAAATACCTTATTGAAATCTGGAAGTGCCAAAATAGGTTGTTCTATGACTTTCTGCTTCAATGTATCAAACCTCTTGTCTTCTCCTTTAGTCCATCTAAACTCTTTTCTATCTCCTCTCATTGTCTCAGTTAGAGGTGCACAAATGCTACTAAAATTCTTGATAAACTTTATGTAAAAACTTACCAAACCATAAGAAGATCTTACCTCTAAAGCACTCTTAGCATAGTCCATTCAATGATAGCCCTCACCTTCTCTACGTCCATCTTAAGACCTTCCTCTGAGACAACAAATCCCAAGTATACCAACTCCTTCTTTGCAAAACTACATTTCTTGAGATTGATCAACAACTTATCCTCCCTCAGCTTCTCTAAAACTCTTCTGATATGCATTAAATGCTCATCCCAAGTAATATGAAAAATTAAAATGTCATTTAAATAAACAATAACAAAACTTCCCAAAAATTCTTTCAGTACCTCGTTCATGAGCTGCATGAATGTGCTCGGTGCATTGGTTAGCCCAAATGGCATGACTAACCACTCATATAAACCTTGCTTTATTTTTAAGGCTATCTTCCACTCGTCTCCTTCTCTTATTCGGATCTATTGATACCCACTCTTTAGATCAATCTTTGTGAAGTACTTGGCTCCACTCAAACAATCCATTATGTCATCCATTCTGGGCAATGGAAATCTATACTTGATTGTGATCTTGTTGATGGCTCGAGAATCTGTACACATCCTCCACTCTCCATCTTTTTTCGGTGCTAGCACTACAAGTACCACACATGGACTTAGGTTTTCTCTTATCAATCCCTTCTTCAATAACTCTTGAACTTGTCTATTCAACTCTTCACTCTCTGATGGAGTCATTCTATGGGCTACCTTGTTTGACAAACTAGCTCTTGGTATCAAATCTATTTGATGACTTATCTTCTTTACTGTTGGTAAACCTTCTAGTACATTATCAGAGATAATGTACTAAAATTCTTCCAACATATCTGAGACTTCTTCTAGTACATATTAACATTTCTCTTAACTAATCTTAGGAATCAATGCAAAGCAATGATGCTCATGCTTCATACCCTCCCAAAATTTCCTTCCATCTACCAAGCAAATTTTGGCAGTACTACATACCTTTTCTTCCACCTCCTTCAAGGGCTTCAACTTATGACAAACTCCATCCTTTGTTAGGAAATATGTGTTTGCACAGCCATCATGGACAACACTCCTATCATACTGCCACAACCTCCCTAATAATATATGACATGCATCCATCGGTATGATGTCACATAGCACCTCATCATGGTAGTCACCAATCTTGAACTTTATTAAACACTTCTCATTGACCAAAGCTCTATGATCCTTCTGCAACCATGTAATCTGATATGGATGCAGATGCTTTCTTCTTCTCAACTTCAACTTGTCAACCATATCCTCTAAAACAAGATTATCAGTGCTTCCACTATCGATAATAATATCACAACACTTAACTTCACATTTGCACCTTATGCAGAATAAACTCTACCTCATATTGGATTCTTTCTCCTCATTCAACAAAGTTCTTCTGACAACTAGGGTTTCTCCCCTTTCAGCATCTTTAGAGCACTCATATTGTGCATCTTCATCGACATGTGCAACTCATGCATTACATTCAGGTCTTCTATTTGTCCTTCCTTGACGTTGCAGACACTCATATGCTTGATGTCCTTCTTCTGCACATTGGAAACAGGTTCCTCTGAAACATCCTCTTCTAGGTCCTTGCCTAGGTATGCCTCTTCCTCTTCCTCTTTTCTCACCATTGTTCTAGTCACGAGGGCAATATGTATTATCTCATCTCTAATTTTGACTGGTGCCGGCTTCTTCACTTTTCTTTGAATCTTCATTTCGGCCCCCATAGGGTCTTCCACCAATCCTTCCACCTTGGCCTCTTCCCCTTTGCTTGCTGTCAAATCTTTTATTCAACTTCTCTTCCACCTTCAGGGAAAACTAGTATGCATCTTCTATGGAGGTCATTCTGACCAGGCTCAACTCCTCTTAAATACTTAGCTCAACCCATTAATGTAATGGGATACTTACTCCTTGTTGGCCTCTGCATTACCGGTTTTGATAGTAATCTTATAAAAATCTTTTGTATACTCCTTAACAGACTTGTTGCCTTGCTTCAATCCTTACAGCTTCTTCAACAACTCCATCTCAAAATCCACAGGAATGAACTGCTTCTTCAGTTTCTCCACCATCCTATCCCATCTGGTGATCTTTCTTGTTCCTCTTCTATTCCTCTCTAATTGGACCTCCTTCCACCAAATAGTAGCATGGCCCTTCAATTTTGTTTTTCCAAACTTGACCCAATCTAGTCTTCCACACCTTCATACTCAAAATATTCCTCCATGTCATTGATCCAATCAATAAGTTGTTCTGGATTCAAATCTCCAGAATATGTAGAAATTTCAATCCTGGGCTTGTTTCCAATCTTAGAAATTATTCTCAACAACCTGACTTCTGCAAGATCTCCTACAGCTTCTTGTTCTTCCTCATATAGCTCCTCTTCTGCTTCATCCTCGCTTTCTTCTCTTGTTATTAGCTCAAACCCTCTTTGCAGCTCCTCTTGCAATGCATCAATTTGTCTTTATAGGGCTCTAAAACCCTCTTCCATCAAAGCATTCCTCCCAATAGGATATGTTCATGGAGGAATCTTGATCTCCACAGCAAACCCACAACCTTAGGTCCTAGTGCAAACTACCTCATAGTCAGAGATTTGTCTACACACTTAGGAACCCTTGCTCTGATACCACTTGATGAAGGGGGTAATTCATAAAACACACAATAACAAAAATTGCACACAGAAAATAGAATGATATTTTATTAATATGGGTAAAAAATTACATTACAAAAGCTCAAATACAATCAGAGGATGAATCCCCTACAGGCTGTAATACATTACAGCTCCCTCTCTCAAGACAATGGAATCTTCAGCCTTATGTAACCACAAGTCAACTAGGGTCTCTTTTTTCCCCATACTCTTGACTCTACACTTTCCTCCTTAACTCTACTACCCCAAAGGTTCCCAAAAATGGTCATATATAGCCCTTTTTGGCGGCCACCAACTTAATTTTAAAATTTGCATCTCGCTCCAAAAATATGTCAACTTCGCAGGGCCATAACTTTCAATTCTACTGTTGGATTTTCAATTATAATACATTTTCAGAAATCCCTTGAAAAAATGATGCTTACCAAGAGGTAGACTACTTGGGTTTCACGCCAAATTTCAGGCCCATCTAGAGCCTCTAAGTGCCTCAAATTTGACTTTGAATATTTCAATAGGATTTTTTGGAATTTGAAATTTTAATATCTCACAAATGACAAATGATATTGTAGTGATTTCTTCACCATTAGCTTCAATTCACCATTCTAGAGGTCTGTGTTAGATTTTGTATCCAACCGTGCACAAATACAAACTTACTAAAAATAGTAACTCTGCCAAACTTAGCACTTATTGAAAAGAAACAACTTTTTTTTTTTGGTTCATGCAAGATTGCTCTTACACCCTAGATGCTCCTACATCAGACACCCGGGGTAATTTGAAAAGTGACCCTATCACTTCTCATGAGTTAGAGGGAAACCAAAATGGTTAACCTTAGTCTCAGATAACTATGATGAATCTTCAACAAGCCTTCCTTTCCATTTCACCAAGTATTCTATATACTGCCTATTTCTTGTACTCTTACCCACACATCTATCCAGAATCACTTCTATCTCCTCCATTGAAGTAGATGCTAGAATACTCCACTATTGTTCTATTGGTCCATCCTTTGTTCCACCTTCATGATATTATGATAAATCAGCAATGTTGAAAACAGGGGAAATATTGATCTCACTCGGTAGCTCTACCTCATATCCACTTCCTGAATCATATTTCTTCAAAATTCTACATGGTCCAAATTTCTTCATTTTCATCTTATTGTATGTTCCAATCGGGAACCTTTCTTTTCTTAAATGAACCATGACTTCATCTCCTACCTGGAATTCCTTATATCTCCTCTTCTGATCTGCCTTAACCTTATACTGAATATTCATCTTATTAATGTGCTTTTTCAGCTCTTTATGTGTTCTACAAAGTCTTTAACTTTGGCACACTCTTCTCCCCCTTATCCATCCTCCTCAATTTGGAAGTAGTTTTTGGGCTACTCCCATACACAATCTGGAATGGAGATTTACGTGTGCTCCTATTGACAGAATTGTTGTAAGCGAATTATACCTGTGGTAAAATAAAATTCCATCCCTTGGGTTTATCTCCTACTAAGCATTGTAGTAGGTTACCCAAACTCCTATTCACCACTTCTATATGTCCATCATTCTATGGATGGTGTGCAGAACTAAACTTCAAATCTATTTTCAACTTCTTCTACAATGTTCTCTAGAAATAACCAACAAACTTGGTATCTCTATCTAAAACTATGCTCTTAGGTAGACCATGTAGTCTCACCACTTTCTTGAAAAATAACTCTGCTATATGAATATCATCATTAGTCTTCTTACAAGGAATAAAATGGGCCATCTTTGACAATCTGTCCACCACCACAAAAATGAAATCATGTCCTCTCTGTGTCCTTTGTAAACCAAGATCAAAATCCATACTAATATCATGCCATAAGCTTCTCTGGCACAGGTAATGGCTGATATAGCCCTGTATTCTAGCTTGTTCCTTTTTCCATCTGACACACTCTGTAGCTCTGCACAAATTTCCTCACATCTTGCTGCAATTGTGGCTAGTAATAATGTTCACCAACAATAGCAATGGTCCTATCGTGACCAAAGTGTCCAGCTAATCCTCCACTATGCTTCTCCTTAATCAGGTTCTCTCTCATGGAACTCCTCAGAATGCACAACTAGCTTCCTCTAAACAACATGCCATCTTGGATTATGAAATCCAACCATTTTGTCCTATCTGAAGTAACAGGTTCTAGACAAGCTTTCTAGGCCTCTACAAAATCTAGATCTTCGAGATACAAACTCTTGAGCTCATTAAACCCAACAACCTTTATTGTCATTTCTGTCAACAATTTTTTCCTTCTGCTCAAGGCATCTGCAACTCTGTTGGACTTCCCACTCCTGTCCTTCAAAACAAAAGTATAACTCTACAAAAACTTAACCCATTTTAAGTGCCTTTGGTTCAACTTTCCTTGACTACTAAGATACTGCAAAGCCTGATGATCAATATATAAAACAAACTCTTTTGGCAACAAATAATGTCTCAATTTCCTCAAAGCCTAAACTATTGCATAAAACTCCTAATCATAAATAGAATACTTCTTCTTGGCATCATTAAGCTTCTCACTAAAATAGGCAATGGGCTTACCTTCTTGACTCAGAACAACTCCTATACCACTACCACTAGCATCACAATCTACCTGAAATACCTTATTGAAATCTGGAAGTGCCAAAACAGGTTGTTCTACGACTTTCTACTTCAATGTATCAAAGCTCTTGTCTGCTCCTTTAGTTCATCTAAACTATTTTCTATCCCTTCTCATTGTCTCAATTAATGGTGCATAAATGCTACTAAAATTCCTGATAAACTTTCTATAAAAACTTGCCAAACCATGAAAAGATCTTACCTCGAAAGCACTACTTGGCGTAGGCCATTCAATGATATCCCTCACCTTCTCTGCATCCATCTTAAGACCTTCCTCTAAGACAACAAATCCTAAGTATACCAACTCCTTCTTTGTAAAACTACATTTCTTGAGATTGATCAACAACTTCTCCTCCCTCAACTTCTCTAAAACTCTTCTGATATACATCAAATGCTCATCCCAAGTCTTACTGACAATCAAAATGTCATCTAAATAAACAATAACAAAAGTTCCCAAAAAACAAATTAGTACCTCGTTCATGAGCCGCATGAATGTGCTCGGTGCATTGGTTACCCCAAATGGCATGACTAACCACTCATACGAACCTTCCTTTGTTTTGAAGGCTATCTTCCACTCGTCTCCTTCCTTGATTTGAATCTGGTGATACCCACTCTTCAGATCAATATTCATGAAGTACTTGGCTCCACTCAAAAATCCATTATGTCATCCATTCTGAGCAATGGAAATCTGTACTTGATTGTGATCTTGTTAATGGCTCCAGAATCTGTACATATCCTCCACTCTCCATCTTTCTTCAGTGCTAGTACTGTAGGTACCGCACATGGACTTAGGCTTTCTCTTATCAATCCCTTCCTCAACAACTCTTAAACTTATCTATTCAACCCTTCACTCTCTGCTGGAGTCATTCTATGGGCTTTATTGTTTGGAAAACTAGCTCCTAGTATCAAATCCATTTGATGACTTATCTTCCTTACTGGTAGTAAACCTTCTAGTACATTATCAAAGATAATGTCCTAAAATTCTTCCAGCATATCTGAGATTTCTGCTGGTACATCTTCACATTTCTCTTGACTAATCTTAGGAATCAATGCAAAGAAATGATGCTCATGCTTCATACCCTCCAAAAGTTTCCTACCATCTACCAAGTAAATTCTGACAGTACTACATACCTTTTCTTCCACCTCCTTCAAGGTCTTCAACTTATGACAAACTCCATCCTTTTTTAGAGAATATGTGTTTGCACGGCCATCATGGATAGTGCTCCTATCATACTACCACAGCCTCCCCAATAACATATGACATGCATCCATCGGTATGATGTCACACAACACCTTATCATGGTAGTCGCCAATCTTGAACTTCACTAAACACTTATCATTGACCAAAGCTCTATGGTCCTTCTGCAACCATGCAATTCAGTATGGATGCAGATGCTTTCTTCTTGTCAACTTCAACTTGTCAACCATCTCCTCTAAAACAAGATAATCAGTGCTTCCACTGTCAATAATAATATCACAACACTTACCTTCACATTTGCACCTTGTGTGGAATAAACTCTTCCTCTGATTGGGTTATTTCTCCTCATTCAATAAAGTTCTTTGACAACTAGGGCTTCTCCCCTTTTAGCATCTTGAGAGCACTTAGATTGTGCATCTTCATTGACATGTACAACTCATGCATTACCTTTCAGTCTTCTATTTGTCATTTCTTGATGTTGTAGACACTTGTATGCTCGATGTCCTTCTCCACATTGGAAATAGGTTCCTTTGAAACATCCTCTTCCGGGTCCTTGCCTAGGTATGCCTCTTCCTCTTCCTCTTTGGTCACCATTGTTCTAGTCACGAGGGTAGTAGGTATTATCTCCTCTCTCATTTCAACTCGTGCCATCTTCTTCACTTTTCTTTAAATCTTTATTTCAGACCCCATAGGGTCTTCCACTAGTCCTTCCACCTTGACCTCTTCCCCTTTCCTTGCTATCAAATCTTTTATTCAGCTTCTCTTCCACCTTCAGGGAGAACTAGTATGCATCTTCTATGGTGCTCATTCTAACTAGGCTTAGCTCCTCTTGAATACTTGGCCTCAACCCATTAAGATAACAGGATACCTTCTCCTTGTTGGCCTCTCCATGACCGATTCTGATAGTAATCTTATAAAACTCTTTTGTATACTCCTTAATAGACTTGTTGTCTTGCTTCAATTCCTATAGCTTCTTCAACAACTCCATCTCATAATCCACAGGAATGAACTGCTTCTTTAGTATCTCCACCATCTGATCCCATATGGTGATCTTTCCTTTTCCTCTTCTATTCCTCTCTAACTAGACCTCCTTCCACCAAATACTGGCATGGCCCTTCAATTTTGTTTTTGCAAACTTGACTCGATCTAGGTCTTCCACATCTTCATACTCAAAATATTCCTCAGTGTCATTGATCCAATCAATAAAATGTTCTGGATTCAAATCTCTCGAATATGTAGAAACTTCAATCTTGGCCCTCTTTCCAATCTTAGAAATGGCCCTCAACAACCTAACTTCTACAGGATCTCCTATAGCTTCTTGTTCTTCCTCAGATAGCTCCTCTTCTACTTCATCCTTGCTTTCTTCTCTTGTTCTTGGTTCAAACCCTCTTTGCAGCAATGCATCGATTTATCTTTGCAAGGCTATAAAACCCTCTTCTATCAAAGGATTCATCCCAATATGATTTGTTCATGGAGGGATCTTGATCTTCACAGCAAACCCACAACCTCAAGTCGTAGTGCAAACTGCCTCACAGTCGGTGATCTGTCTACACACTCAGGAACCCTTGCTCTGATACCACTTGATGAAGAGGGTAACTCATAAAACACACAATAACATAAATTGCACACATAAAATAGAATGATATTTTATTAATATGGGAAAAACATTACATTACAAAAGCTCAAATACAATCAGATGATGAATCCCCTACAGGCTGCAACACATTACAACTCCCTCTCTCAAGACTTCGGAATCTTCAACCTTATGTAACCCCAAATCAACTAGGGTTTCTATTTTCCCCTATATTCTTGACTATACACTTTTCCCCTTAACTCTACTACCCTAAGTGTTCCCCAAAATGGTCATATATAGCCCTTTTTGATAGCCACCAGCTTAATTTCAAAATTTGCATCTCCCTCCAAAAACAGGTGAACTTCGCAAGGCCATAACTTTCAATCCGATTGTTGGATTTTCAATTATAATACCTTTTCAAAAAACCCTCGAAAAGATGATGGTTACATAAAGATAGATTGCTTGGGTTTCCTGCCAAATTTCGGTCCCATCTGAAGCCTCTAAGTGCCTCAAATTTGACTTTGATTATTTCAATAGGATTTTTTGGAATTTGAAATTTTAATTTCTCACAAATGACAAATGATATTGAAGTGATTTCTTCACCATTAGCTTCAATTCACCATTCTAGAGGTTTGTGTAAGATTTTGTATCCAACTGTGCACAAATGCAAACTTACTAAAAATAGTAACCCTGCCAAATTTAGCCCTTATTGAAAAGAAACAACATTTTCTTTTTTTTGGTTGATGCAAGATTGCTTTTACACCCTGGATGCTCCTGCATCACATACTCAACTTCTAGTATAATGAGTTAGCCCAGGATGGTTCAATTTCTCGAGGATCATTAGCCAAGTTTTCTTTCATGAGTGTTGTAGGATCTAAAGCTATCAACTCATAAACTTCTTTTAAAAGCACATAGGTACTCCCTTTCTCTTTTCTTACTTGATGGAGTTCACTAACTAATTCTTTTGTTTTGTTATGCACCTGTGAATAACTTTCTATCATTTTGGTTAAGAAAAATAAAATATCACAAGATAATTTTTCAATCCACTCAGTAATAGCCTTAGCAAAATTCTAATTTGTTTTTATTTGTTGGACAGTACTCACATCAATTCCAATGACCTCTGAGATGGATGCTTCTTGAGGTGTAGGCATTACTATGGACTAGATGAATTTGCTCAAAGACAAAATCTGAGACTAGAGATTTATATTCTCTTTTCTTTCTTCCTTAGCTCTTTTAATTAAGGAATTCACAAAAAATTTTGCATGATATGAATCCCCCTCAAGGGTAAAGGGCCCAAGTCAATGTGATGCATTTTATAATCTCCTTCAGTTATATCATTTTCATTCAAGTCCTTTATCAGGTCAGCAATCTCCAACACTTGGTGACTAGAAGTAGCATCATTTACCATTCTAGACATTCTTCTAGCTTTCTTAGGCTTCAAAGTACTTTGCAAGAGCATGGCAACTGTGTCTACTTCTTTTGTTACGGTGGACACATTTTTCCTCTTTTTCTCTACTACCTTTTTCAGCCAACTTGGAGAGGAAGTAACTACACTGGTATCCACATTTCTAGACACAAATTTATTTTGGTTTTCAACTCAAACTGGAGCAGGAACCTCCTCATCAGCAGGGGAAGAGGGAATTTCAAAGAAAGTTGGAAAAGAACCATCATTAACAATTTTCTCAAAAATGGAATCAGGATTCATAACTACTACTTTAGCTTGAACAATATTGTGTTTGCCGCCCATAAAATGAATGAGGATTGATGGAATCAATTAAGCATATAAAGAGGGCCGGTGATTCATGTTACTAAGCCCCTCAAAGTTGCCACTTAAGTGGCTTTTGACCTATTCAAAAGGTCAATCTTAAATTGAAACAAAAAGAACACTTCAAGTGTGAAGGGAATAGATAAGGTGTATAGAGATTAATATCTCGAGACTAAAAAGGAATTTCTTCAAGCATATCCATATTGAGGCAATTCACAAGACATATTTAGAACCCAAAGATTGATGTAAAACACAACTCTGTCACCATGAGATTACTCTGATTTGGAATAACAACTCTTTCTTACATCTTCTGTCCTTAAGATATCCTGAAACAATATTTGCAACCTTATAGTATATCATCAAGTAACAACTCAACATCCTGTGTGAAGAAATGATCAAACATAACAAACCAAATATGACATCTTTGATACTCCCGAGTATCTCTACTCTGATCCTTTCATATGAACTCTCTCTAATCTGATCCTTTCATATGAACCCACAACATTACCTGACGATTGACATCACATGTCACTTTAACCATGAAGAACATTATGAACACCTGAAACTTCCTGCCAAACCAACTCTACATCTTTGTGAACTGACCAAGAAATGAACAACTATCTCCTCTCGATGTCCTGCAACAACATACTTTTGACATCAATGACAATCTATCACTATCAATCTCCCCCTTTGTCATTGATGGCAAAACCACTTGAAGCAATTTTTCATTCTCCCCCTTTTTGACATCTGATGACAAAGACTATTATCTCCCCCCGAACATCCTTCATACCAACCAAGAACTGAAATACCACTTAAGGCACTGATTATTTTTGCAATTTGCCATCCAAAACTTTTCCTGAGAGCTCTGAGCTCTTTCCATGTTCATCTGCATATTGAACAACCATAAAAAAATTGAGAGCAACAAGACATCGAACAATCATGTAAGGCATATCAAACCAGGCACCAAACCACTGTTACAATTTGCCCATAGGCTGCACTAAACCACTTCTAATCACAACACAAATTTGTAGATGAAGATGAAACATTGATATCAATGAGATCCTCTGATTACTTCCTTTAACAAACTCCTGAAACAACACTTTTTGACCTGAAATAACAAATCTCCAAGATTTCTCATGTGTTAAAGTTCACAAACAAATCACTGCTCAAAAATACCATTGGTAAATACTGACAAGAATAACCAACATAACTCAATTCAACTCAGCACTGATAAACTTCCTGAAATAGTCCTGAAGCAACATATCAACCTGAAGTATACCATCCATTTACTGACAATCAACCTTCTGAACACTTTTGCAAAGAAATCATAAACATACCAATACTCTTTGATAAACAAATTTTTAGGCAAAAAAAAAAATGAAGACTCCTCATCACACAATTCCCAACACCATATGACATGATGACCATTATTTGCAAATTCAAGACCTTTACTTGCATCTGATTAACTAACAAACTTGAAAAAGAACAAGGCACCACCATCAATTTCATAAACAACTCTAGATGTCACAACTTGTCATACATACCTTACCACTTCAAAACAAGAGGCACACAATTTTCACATACCTTTCTGAACCATATTAATGAGGAAGAACATGTCAAATTAATATACCAATGATCACTTCTAAATGAACATTTATTCTACAATCAAGAAAAGAGATCATCCTTCTGCACAAGATACCTTTTACAACACACTGTCAAACCTGATATAACCACATCTGCAATCAACAAGAATGAACTCCTTCCTCTTGACTTTATCATTCAAATCAGCCCATCAAGATTGCACAACCTTCACCATCAAGCTCTTCCTGTAACACTACTTTGCAAAACCAAATCCAGGTGAGAGTTCCTTGACAACATCCTAATAGAAGTATCATGACAACTTAATCATGTAAGTATCAAACAATATACAAATAGGATCAATGTCACAACATCATCAAACTCTTTGTGCAGAAAGCTTTTGAACACTTTATGATCCACTAAACATGTTATTGATCATGAACGCCTAACATACACTGAAACTCAAAAACATCAGAAACTTCATTTTAAACATTTTGGGCAAGCATGACAAACAAAACAAGATCAACTGATCTCCTCCTGTAACTTCTTGGGGATAAAAAATAGAACAAGAACAACTCCCCCTCACATTATGCTATCTATTATGCAATAGATGAAATGACTTGTGCAAGATGCACAAGCTTAGTATTTGACTTCTCTTGACTATGTTTCTGCTTCCAAATCTTAACAGGCTCTTTCTTCCTCCACACCTTTTCTGTCTTTTTCTTTTCCCAACCTTTCAAATTAGGTGGATCTCTCCTGCAACTGTGTACTTTATGACCAAGAGAGTTGCAATTATAACAAATTATGTTGTAATCAAAATCAATTGACTGATAATACCTTTGAGCACTCATGTTAAGCTTCCATGAAGGATCATACACTCTATTCATTTTGTAGTTTCTTTGAATATGTCCAACATTATTGCACTTGTAACATACAAGGTTAGTATTCCTTTTGCAATCAACTGCTTTATGCCCAAAATGATTACAAGTATAACAGTAACCATTAAATGAATAGTTATACCTATACATGTAAGCTTGTCTTATAGATGCAAGTTTTCTGAAATTTCTTCTTTGATTGTGCACAAATTCATTTCTCATTTTCTGTTCAGCTTCACTCTTCCTTTTTCCTTCTGTGGCAACATGACTTAAATCAATTTTCCTTCTAGGAGTCTCTCTAGCTTTGGAACATTCCCCTTCTTCAGTACTCTTTTCAAACAGCAAATTCTTGTGCAACTTAGAGGAAGCCTTTTCTAACTCCTTTCTTAAAGAGACTATTTCTAATTCTAGTTTTAGATTCTCAATCCTTCTAACTTCAAGGTCAGATATTGAAACATCTGCTATCCTCTTAGCTTCTTCAATTTCTGTCTTCAATCTAGCAATTAGTTTGTCAGAATCATCAATATATGTCTTTAAAGTTATAATTTGACATTTGGCCTCTTCAAGATCTGTAGATACAATTTCAAGTTTTGAAAGTACATTATCTTTAGATTCTCTTTCTTGCTGCAACTACATCATTAATTTATTGTTCTCCTTATAATTCTTGAGCTCACTCAAAGCATATATGAGCTCTCCTTCCAAATCAATCTCACAATCTTGTTCATTATAGTCCTGATCATCATCACTTGTGATGCTAGCTTCTTCTGAATTTGATTAGAATTGAACTTCAACTCCTTCATTTGAAAGTCTCTTTTCATTGCTACTTTCTTCACACACCAGAGTGTCCCCTTCTTTATCATTATCTTGATAAATTCTTTTCAATCTCCTCCACATATCTTGAGCTGTAACACAATCCATAACTTTACAAATAACATTATTAGACAAAGCAGATAATATAGCCTTCTTTGCAATATCATTACATTCAAGAGCTTCTTTGTTATTTGTAGAATTACAATTCTCAACTAACATTAAAATATCATATCCTAAGGAGGATAAATACACTTGCATTCTAACATACCAAACTGAAAAATTTGAACCATCAAACTGAGGAACATCTGAAACCTTTTCTTCTAAGATAATATCAGACTCAGCATGGAGAACATCTTTATCAACATCTGGATTTGATATGAATGATGTCTTTTGTGTCTTTTGTGTCTTTTGACTAGAATGAATCTTAACATTTCTCATCTTCTTATTTCTCCTGCACTTACCCACCACACACAGGACCTACCCAAGCTAATTAAGATGCAATAGGGAAACTTGGCTCTGATACCAATCCCCCCCTCAACACAACCCGAGGGATTCAAACCCATGACCCATGGCTCTGATACCAATTGTTGGAATCGTTTGCCATTGCGCCAAAAGCTCGAGCTATCAATGCTCACTACAAATGCCAGACTTAACCCAAATCCACAGGAGGCTCACTGCCATGTCACAAATCCCAAGGTCAGTGTTGAACACCTCACTGACAAGGGGGTAGCTCATTGCTAACAGATTTATATTCTCTTTTCTTTCTTCCTTAGCTCTTTTAATTAATGGATTCACAAAAAAATTTGCATGGTATGAATCCCCCTCAAGGGTAGAAGGGCCCAAGTCAATGTGATGCATTTTATAATCTCCTTCAGTTATATCATTTTCATTCAAGTCCTTTATCAGGTCAGCAATCTCCAACACTTGGTGACTAGAAGTAGCATCATTTACCATTCTAGACATTCTTCTAGCTTTCTTAGGCTTCAAAGTACTTTGCAAGAGCATGGCAACTGTGTCTACTTCTTTTGTTACGGTGGACACATTTTTCCTCTTTTTCTCTACTACCTTTTTCAGCCAACTTGGAGAGGAAGTAACTACACTAGTATCCACATTGCTAGACACAAACTTATTTTGGTTTTCAACTCAAACTGGAGCAGGAACCTCCTCATCAGCAGGGGAAGAGGGAATTTCAAAGAAAGTTGGAAAAGAACCATCATTAACAATTTGCTCAAAAATAGAATCAGGATTCATAACTGCTACTTTAGCTTGAACATTTTCTTTCCTACTGCAGATAAAGGAAGACTATCTAACTCACAGGCTGACTTCAATATGAGAGCATCATTAGGCCTCTCACCGTGAACTTGAAACAGATTGTGATGTCTCATGTCTTTTTGAAGAACTTTGAGTATCAGAACCTTGCATGGTCTTTTGCCCAATGGCTCTTGAACTTCTCTACTCATGAGGTGAACCAGGGTGTCCACACCATCTCCCGACTAGCCCATCCTCTATTCTTTTAATCACTGTAGTGAAACGAACTCTTAGATCCACAACCTCCTTCTCAGACCAATTGATTTAGAGAAGGGGTTTTGAAAGCAGGGTTTGGTATTCCACATCAATTACTTCAGAATCTTCCTCAACCTTTTCTAGAATATAAATGGATAAACCAAAAGTCTAAATTTGACTGAGAGTAAGTCTCATGCAATTCCTTCTCTAAACTTCATGATCATCCATACAATCTTCCCAGAAGTCTTCCAAGCTAGAGTGATGCTCATATGAGCCAGAGACATGCAAGTTCTACTTCACATAATTCTTTCTATCAAAGTTTGGTCTTAGTGACAAAGAGTGAAAGTTAAATTCCCCCAACGCATGCTTGGCTTCCTTAGTAGCATCCCTAGTTTTACAAGAATAAGAAGATAGAGACAATGAAAAGGTATATCCCCTTTTTCTCATATTCTAATATTTAATATTCACGGTAGCCATTTGCTTGCAAACCTCCAAGAAAATAACATAATTGTTGGAATAAGGTTCCATTAACCTTGTAAATTATAATATTGTATTTTATTCCATTTATTATTTGTTATTTGTAATTACCCATAAGGGAATGAGGTAGTCTCATTGACAATTGTAATTTCAGAGTTACCGGTAGTAGTTCCAAAGTGACATTTACCATTGGCAAATGTAAAAACTCCTGGTAAATGAGGATAGGCATACTCCCTTGAGGAATATACTATTTTTGCCATGTATGACAACTGCCATAATGTTTGGTGAGTGAGTTTATGACAGCTACAAGTTGTCATAAGATTATGTGATTCTATGATGCATATGACAGATATGTTAGTTGTATATTTGCTATATTTACACCAAGGTTCCTATCTTGGAAAGATACTCTCTTGTGGAATCTATGATGGTTATGATGCGTCATAAGATGTTGTAAATGCTAGATTTAGTCTTGGGCCCCCAACCTTTGCATGGCTACTTTTGGACGAGTGTAAGATACTTGTATGATGGTAATTAATATTTACAGGTTGGAGAATCTTAGGAGAGAGAAGGTGAATGCCTAAAATGAGTTAGAAAATGTTTCTATAAGTATTTTCCATGTATTAGTTGCTGCAATATAGATTTTAGGTACTCAGGTGCTACCGGAATGTTGTCAGATTGAAGATTGGTGGAGAGAGTTGAAGTGTTGTTGTATTGTAAAATCATTTTCAGATTAATACAAACATTGGGCCTCTTTCCTATGTGGAGTTTTTTACCCAAAATAGTTTTGTCCACACTAAACTTTGTGTTATGTGTTCATATTTCTGAGTTTGCATTTCTCTGAAGCATAGTTTTGTTTCTATGTTACAATCTCCATTAATAACACACAATTAAAGATTGTAGAAATTTATATTGAATCAAATTTCTGTTGAAGTAGTATTTCTTTCATTTCTAACATTTGGTATCAGAGCCTGGCCAGCTTTGACTCTTGTGTGGTAGTGTAGAATCTGTAGCTACAGTGGGAGATTTGGTTGTGTTTATTTTACAGATCTCGTGTTGTTATTATGGCTACATCCACCATTGCATCAACCTCTCAAATGGACATTGAGAAGTTCAACGAAATGGGGTATGAGTTATGGAAGTTGAAAATAGAAGATTTGTTGGAAGAAAGAAACCAATGGTTGTCTATTCAAAAAGAGAAGAAACCCGATGATATCTCTCAGGATGGGTGGAATAGACTAGATAAGAAGGCATGGGGAACCATCCGGTAATGACATTTAGACTCTGTCCTATTAAATTTCGCAAAGGAAGAGATTGCATACAAGTTGTGCAAATGGTTGGGTGAGATCTATCAAGCCAAGAGTATGGTAAATAAACATTATTTAAAAAGAAAAGTGTTTTCCATGAAAATGTGAGAAGGTGAATCAGTTGCAGAGCATTTAAATTCTTTTAATTTGTTAGTGAGTCAGCTTGATTCAGTAGATGTTGAGGTTAGTGAGGAAGATAAAGGTATGTTACTTCTTTATTCTTTGCCCAAGTCTTGGGAGAATGTTATCCTTGCTATCACTGCTAACCTTGCAGATTTGAAGTTGGATGCTCTTGTTTCAGTGTTACTATCACAGGAATTGAGGAAGAAGAGTTCGTAGAGTTTAGGGGATGCTCTCAGTGTCAGGCGAAGATCTAAGGAAAGAGGACCTAAAGGAGATCAGAAAGGGGCTAAGGACACGTTCAAAGGCTAGTCTAAGACTCCTAGTAAAAAGAATAGAGTTAAGTGTTGGAACTACGGTAAAAGGGGACATGTGAAGGAGTACAGAAACCCCAAGAAATAGTGGGAGAGTACTTTAGATAAGTCCTCGAATGCAGGTGAAGATGTTTTAATTTCTGTGTGTAATGTTGTTTCTGATGAAAACTGGTTGGTTGACTCAGGATGCTCATTTCATATGACCCCGCCTAAGGAATGGTTCTCCACATATGAAGAATATGATGGAGGTAATATCTACCTTGGTGACAATTCTTCATATCCCATTGTTTGAAAAGGAAAGGTATTGTTGTGTCTCAGTGAAGGGAGGATTAAAACCCTCCCAGGTGTTTTGCATGTTCTTGGATTAGCTAGAAATCGGATTTTAGTTTCAAAGTTGAATGATTTGGGAATGCATGTGACATTTGACAAGTATGGCTATAGATTGGTGAGAGGGAACTTAGTGGTAGCAAAGAGAAAGAGATTGGGAAACTTGTTCAAGCTTGAAGCCACTACAGTTTGTAATGCCTCCTATGTATCTGAGGCTACTAATGAAAATACATGTATGTTGTGGCATGGTAGATTGGGCCACACAAGTAATAATGTATTGAAAACTATTAAGAATTGAGAATTGTTGGATGGTTTCTCTTATTCTGATGAGCACTTTGATTTCTATGAGCAATGTGTGTTTGGTAAACAAAATAGAAAATTATTTCCTTCAGGATGCAATAGAGCAAAAAAGAAGTTAGAAATTTTTCATACGGATGTGTATGGACCTATGGATAATGAATCTATTAGAAAATCTCGTTATTTTGTAGCCTTCATTGATAATGTATCCAGATCTACATGCATTTATTTTATGAATCATAAATCTGAAGTTTTCACTAAGTTTAAGGAATTCAAATTCTTAGTAGAGAACCAATCAAGTTTAAAGATAAAAATATTAAGATCTAACAATGGAGTGGAATATTTCTCTAAGGAATTTGATGAGTTTTGCAAGCATGCAGGTATAATTAGAAAAAAGACAACTCCATATACATCATAGTAGAATGGTGTTGCAGAAAGGATGAACTGAACAATTATGGAAAGGGCCAGAAGTATGCTTAGTGATGCACAGTTGGATAAATTCTTTTGGGCAGAGATTGTGTATACTACTTGCTACTTGATAAACAAATCTCCTTGTAATGCTCTTGATTTGACACCATATGAAATGTGGATGGGTAAAAAACCTTTTGTTTCACATTTAAGGGTTTTTGGCTATGAGGCTTTTGTACATGTGCCTAAGGAAAAGCAATTTAAGTTGTATCCAAAGGCTGAAAAAATGCACATTCATTGGATATGGTAATAATGTAAAAGGTTATAAGCTTTGGAATCCACTAACCCACAAGATTATCTTTTCTAGAGATGTAATTTTCAGGGAACTTAGAGCTATTTCCAAACCTAAGCATCCAAAAGAAAAAGATGAAAAGCTAAGGGAACTGCACTTTGAGTTAAAACAAAAAGATGCACCTCAAGAAGAACAGAATGATGGATTGGGGTAAAGAAGAAGAACAAGATTCAAGTAGTTCTGATGAAGATGAGTCTGTAGTTATAGAAGAAGTTGTTGTAGATGATCATGCAAAAGAACAAGTAGAGTCTCTTACTCCACACTTGAGGAGATCCACATGACAATGGAATCCAGTTGACAGGTATAGCCCACCAGATTTCTGTTGTGTATATGCTTTATTCAATACTAATGATGAACCTAGCTCCTATAGGGAAGCTATTTGTAGAGATGATATTGAGTCTTGGCAGCTAGCCATGTAGGAGGAGATGATTTCTTTAGACTCTTGTAATACTTAGGATCTTGTTTTTTTGCCCAAAGGAAGAAAGGCCATAGGTTGTAAGTGGGTCTTCAAGTAGAAGTTTGGAGTAGATGGGTCATTGGAGAAGTACAAGTCTAGACTGGTAGCAAAGGGCTACTCCCAGAGAGAGAGAGTTGATTTGGTGAGATATTCTCTCATGTTGCTAAATTGACTTCTATTAGATTTCTCTTATCTATTGTTGTAGCTTATGATTGGGAGATTGAGCAAATGGATGTTAAGACTACGTTCTTGCATGGAGATATTGAAGAAGAAATTTATATGAAACAACCTACAGGTTTTGAGGTAAAAGGAAAAGAATATTGGGTTTGTAGGTTAAAGAGGTCTCTCTATGGTCTGAAATAGTCCCCTAGAATGTGGTATCAAAATTTTGACTCATTTGTTTTGAAATTGGGTTTTGTTAGAAGCGAGGAGGGTCATTGTGTTTACATTCATTGTGTTGATGTTTCTATACTGGCTATTGCTTTGTATGTTGATGACATGTTGGTTTTCAACAATACTAAGGGTATGGTCACTGAGCTTAAAGCCCAACTTTTAGGTGCATTTGAGATGAAGGATCTTTGTATTGCAAGGTATATTTTGGGAATGGAGATTAGGAGGGATAGAGTTAACAGAAGACTTTGGTTGTCACAAAGTAAGTATGTGAATACTATTCTGCAGAGGTTTAGTTTGTAGGACTGTAACCCAGTTAGAGTTTCATTACCCTTTGGTACTAAGATTTCATTAGACATGTGTCCAAAGACTGAGGATGATCTTGAGGATATGTCTAATGTTCCATATGCTAGTGTTATAGGAAGTTTGATGTATGCAATGGTTTGCACTAGACTAGATATTGCCCAAGCAGTGGGAGTTTTGAGTAGATTTATGTCTAACCTTGGTAGATAGCATTGGACTATGTGAAGAGGGTGTTTAAATAGCTTGCAGGTACTCCTAACCATTTTTTGGTTTATTCTAGTACTGATAGTGTTGATAAATCTTTGGATATACAGGGTTTTGTTTATGTACATTGGGCAGGTGACTTAGATAGTTGAAGGTCCACTAGTGGCTATGTGTTTACTCTGTTAGGAGGTGCAGTGAGTTGGATGACTAAGAGGCAGCCCACAGTTGCTTTGTCCCCCATAGAAGAAAAGTATATGGCTTCTATCATGTCTCTAAGGAGATAGTTTGGTTCAGAAGGCTATGTATAGGTATTGGTTTTGATTGTAGGATCATTCAGCTTGGTTGTGATACCCAGAGTGCTATATGTTTGGCCAAGAATCCCATGTATCATGCTCAGACTAAGCATGTTGATATTTAGTATCACTTTGTTCGAGAGTTAGTTACAAATGGAGAGATTGAGCTAAAGAAGATAGACACTCAAGAGAATGTTGCAGATTCTTTGACCAAACCTGTGAGCACAGAGAAGTTAGTGTGGCACAGAGAGGCCATGGGCCTTGTTTATAGTGTTTGATTATTTCATTTGTTTTCCTATGGGTTGATTTACGTTGTATAATGTCAAGTGGGAGAATGTTGGAATAAGGTTCCATTAACCTTGTAAATTCCAATATTGTATTGTATTCCATTTATTATTTTGTATTTGTAATTACCCATAAGGGAATGAGGTAGTCTCATTGATAGTTGTAATTTAGGAGTTACGGGCGGCAGTTATGGAGTGACATTTACGGTTGGCAAATGTAAAAACTCATTGTAAATGAGCATAGGCATGCTCCTTCGAGAAATATACTATTTTTGGCATGTATGACAACTGTCATAATGTTTGGTGAGTGAATCTATGACAGCTGCAAGTTGTCATAAGGTTCTGTGATTCTATGATGCATATGACGGATATGTTAGTTGTATATTTTCTATATTAAGCCCAAGGTTCCTATCTTGGAAAGATACTCTTTTGTGGAATCTATGATAGTTATGACACATCATAAGATGTTGAAAAAGGCTAGGTTTACTCTTGGGCCCCCAACCTTTGCATGGCTATTTTTGGACAAGTGTAAGATGCTTATAAGATGGTAATTAATGTTTGTAGGTTGGAGAATCTTTAGGAGAGAGAATTTGAATTCTAAGATGAGTTAGAAAATGTTTCTATAACTATTTTCCATGTATTAGTTGCTACAATATAGATTTTAGGTACTCAGGTGCTGCCGGAATGTTGTCAGATTGAAGACTGGTGGAGAGAGTTGAAGTGTTGTTGTATTGTAAATCATTTTCAGATTAATACAAACATTGGGCCTCTTTCCTATGTGGAGATTTTTACCCAAAAGGGTTTTGTCCATGTTAAACATTGTGTTATGTGTTTGTATTCCTGATTTTACATTTTAGTGAAGCATAGTTTTGTTTCTGTGTTACAATCTCTATTAATAACACACAGTTAAAGATTGCAGAAATTTATATTGAATCAAATTTCCATTGAAGTAGTGTTGTTTTCATTTCTAACATTTGGTGTCAGAGCCTAGCTAGCTTTGACTCTTGGGTGGTACTGTGGAAGCTATAGCTGTAGTGGGAGATTTGGTTGTGTTTATTTTGTAGATCTCGTGTTGTTACTATGGTTGCATCTACCATTGCATCAACCTCTTGAATGGACATTTAGAAGGTCAATAGAATAGGGTATGAGTTGTGGAAGCCAAAAATGGAAGATTTGTTGGAAGAAAGAAACTAATGGTTGCTTGTTCAAAAAGAGAAGAAACCCAATGATGTTTCTCAAGATGAGTGGGATAGATTGGATAAGAAGGCACAGGGAACCATCTGACTGTGTCATTCAGACTCTGTCTTGTTGAATGTCGCAAAGGAAGAGATTGCATACAAGTTGTGGAAGCGGTTGGGTGAGATCTATCAAGACAAGAGTGTGATAAATAAATTTTATTTAAAAAGAAAATTGTTTTCCATGAAAAATGTGAGAAGGTGAGTCAATTGCAGAGCATTTAAATTCTTTTAATTTGTTAGTAAGTCAGCTTGATTCACTAGATGTTGTGGTTAGTAAGGAGGATAAATGTATCTTACTTCTTTATTCTTTACCTGAGTCTTGGGAGAATGTTATCCTTGCTATCACTACTAACCTTGCGGATCTAAAGTTGGATGCTCTTGTTTCAGTGATACTATTAAAGGAATTGAGGAAGAAGAGTTCAGATAGTTAAGGGGATGCTCTCAGTGTCAGGGGAAGGTCTAAGGGAAGAGGACCTAACAGAGATCAGAAAGGGGCTAAAGACAAGTCCAAAGGCTGATCTAAAACCCCTGGTAAAAAGAACAGAGTTAAGTGTTCAAGCTGTGGTAAAAGGGGACATGTGAAGGAGTGCAGAAACCCCAAGAAACAGTGGGAGAGTACTTCAGATAAGTCCTTGAATGCAGGTGAATATGTTTTACTTTCTACATGTAATGTTGTTTCTGATGAAAACTAGTTGGTTGACTCAAGATGCCCATTTAATATAACCCCACATAAGGAATGCTTCTCCACATATGGAGAATATGATGGAGGTAATATCTACCTTAGTGACAATTCTTCATAACTGATTGTTGGGAAAGGGAAGGTATTGTTGTGTTTCAGTGATGGGAGGATTAAAACCCTCCCAGGTGTTTTGCACATTCTTGCATTATCTAGAAGTCTGATTGTAGTTTCAAAGTTGAATGATTTCGGAATACATGTGACATTTGACAAGCATGGCTGCAGATTGGTGAGAGGGAACCTGGTGGTAACAAAGGAAAAGAGTTTAGGAAACCTATTCAAGCTTGAAGCCACTACAATTTGTAATTCCTCCTATGTATTTGAGGCTACTACTAAAAATACATGTATGTTGTGGCACCCTAGATATAGCCACACAAGTAATAATGTATTGAAAACTATTAAGAATAAAGAATTGTTGGACGGTTTCTCTTATTTTGATGAGCACTTTGATTTCTGTGAGCATTGTGTGTTTGGTAAACAAACTAGAAAATCATTTCCTTCAGGAAGCAATAGAGCAAAAGAGAAGTTAGAAATTATTCATACGGATGTGTTTTGACCAGTGGATAATGAATCTATTAGAAAATCTCATTATTTTGTAACCTTCATTGATAATGTATCCAAGTTTACATGGATTTATTTTATGAAGCATAAATATAAAGTTTTCACTATGTTTAAGGAATTCAAAGTCTCAGTAGAGAACCAATCAGGTTTAAAGATAAAAATATTAAGATCTAATAATGGAGAGGAATATTTCTCTAAGGAATTTGATGAGTTTTGCAAGCATACAAGTATAATTAGAAAAAAGATAACTCTGTATACACCATAGCAGAATGGTGTTGCAGAAAGGATGAACCAAACAATTATGGAAAGGGCCAGAAGTAAGCTTAGTGATGCATAGTTGGATAAATGCTTTTGGGCAAAGGTTGTGTGTACTACTTGCTTCTTGATAAACAAATCTCCTTGTAAGGCTCTTGATTCGACACCTTAAGAAATGTAGATAGGTAAGAAACCTTTTGTTTCACATTTAAAGGTTTTTGGTTGTAAGGCTTTTGTTCATGTGCCTAAGGAAAAGTGATCTAAGTTGGATCCAAAGGCTGAAAAATGTACATTCATTAGATATGGTAATAATGTAAAAGGTTATAAGCTTTGGAATCCACTAACTGAGAAGATTATCTTTTCTAGAGATGTAATTTTTAGGTAACTTAGAGCTATTTCTAAACCTCAACAGCCAAAAGAAAAAGATGAAAAGGTAAAGAGAGTACACTTTGAGTTAGAGTAGCAAGATGCACCTCTAGAAGAACAAAATGATGGATTTGGGGGTGAAGAAGAAGAAGAAGATTCTAGTAGTTCTTATGAAGATTAATCTTTAGTTACAGAAGAAGTTGTTACAGATGATCATGCAGAAGAATGAGTAGAGTCTCTTACTCCACCCTTGAGGAGATCTACAAGACAACAGAATCCAGTTGACAGGTATAGCCCACCAAATTTCTACTGTCTATATGCTTTATTGAGTACTAATGATGAATCTAGATCCTACATAGAAGCTATTTCTGTAAATGATAATGTGTGTTGGCAGCTAGCCATGCAGGAGGAGATGATGGCTTTAGATTCTTGTAATACCTGGGATCTTGATCATTTGCCCAAAGGAAGAGAGGCCATAGGTTGTAAGTGGGTCTTCAAGAAGAAGTTTAGAGCAGATGGGTCATTGGAGAATTATAAGGGTAGACTGGTAGCCAAGGGCTACTCGCAGAGAGAGGGAGTTGATTTTGGTGAGATATTCTCTCATGTTGTTAAATTGACTTCTATTAGATTTCTATTATCCATTACTATATGTTATGATTGGGAGATTGAGAAAATTGATGTTAAGATTATGTTCTTGGATGGAGATCTTGAAGAAGAAATTTATATGCAACAACCTATAGGTTTTGAGGTAAAAGGAAAAGAGCATTGGGTTTGCAGGTTAAAGAGGTCTCTCTATGGTCTGAAATAGTCCCCCAAAACGTCGTATCAAAAGTTTGACTCATTTGTTTTGAAATTGGGTTTTGTTAGAAGTGAGGAGAATCATTGTGTTTACATTCATTGTGTTGATGATTCTATACTGGTTATTGCTTTGTATGTTCATAACATGTTTTTCAGCAATACTAAGGGTATGGTCAGTGAGCTTAAAGCCCAACTTTTAGGTGCATTTGAGATGAAGGATCTTGCTGCTGCAAGGTATATTCTAGGAATGGACATCAAGAGGGATAGAGTTAATAGATAGCTTTGGTTGTCACAAAGTAAGTATGTGAATACTATTGTGCAGAGGTTTAGTTTGCAGAACTGTAACCCAGTTAGAGTTCCTTTACCAATTGGTACTAAGCTTTCATTAGATATGTGTCCAAAGACTGAGGATGATGTTGAGGATATGTCAAATGTGCCATATGCTAGTGTTGTAGGGAGTTTGATGTATGCAATAGTTTGCACTAGACCAGATATTGCCCAAGCAATGGGAGTTTTGAGCAAATTTATGTGTAACCCTAGTAGACAACATTGGAACTATATGAAAAGGGTGTTTAAATATCTTACAGGTACTCTTGACCATTGTTTGGTCTATTCTAATACTGGTAGTACTGATAAATCTTCAGACATACAAGGTTTTGTTGATACAGATTAGGTAGGTGACTTAGATAGTCAAAGGTCCACTAGTGGCTATGTGTTTACTCTATTTGGAGGTACAATGATTTGGATGAGTAAGAGGCAACCCACAGTTGCTTTGTCCACCATAGAAGTAGAGTATATGGTTGCTACTCATGTCTCTAAGGAGGTAGTTTGGATGAGGAGACTGTGTACAGGTATTGGTTTTGATTGCAAGATCATTCAGATTGGTTATGATAGCCAAAGTGCTATCTATTTGGCCAAGAATACCATGTAACATGCTTAGACTACGCATGTTGATTTTTAGTATCCCTCTGTTTGAGAGTTGGTTGCAAATGGAGAGATTGACCTAAAGAAGATAGACACTCAAGAGAATGTTGCAAATTCTTTGACTAAGCTTGTGAGCACAAAGAAGTTTGTGTGGTGCAAAGAGGCCATGGGCCTTGTTTCTAGTGCTTGATTATTTCATTTGTTTTCCTATGGGTTGATTTACAAAGTATAATGTCAAGTGGGAGAATATTCAAATAAGGTGCCATTAGCCTTGTAAATTCCAATATTGTATTTTATTCCATTTATTATTTGTTATTTGTAATTACCCATAAGGGAATGAGGTAGTCTCATTAACAGTTGTAATTTTGGATTTACCAACAGCAGTTACGGAGTGACATTTACGATTGGCAAATGTAAAAACTCATGGTAAATGAGGATAGGTGTGCTCCTTTGAGGAATATACTATTTTTGGCATGTATGACAACTGTCATAATGCTTGGTGAGTGAATCTATGAAAGTTGCAAGTTGTCATAAGATTATGTGATTCTATGACGCATATAATGGATATGTTAGTTGTATATTTTCTATATTTAGCCCAAGGTTCCTATCTTGTAAAGATACCTTTTTGTGGAATCTATGATGGTTATGACGCATCATAAGATGTTGTAAAAGGCCAGGTTTAGTCTTGGACCCCAACCTTTGCATGGTTATTTTTGGACAAGTGTAAGATGCTTGTAAGATGGTAATTAATGTTTATAGGTTGGAGAATCTTAGGATAGAGAAGGTGAATGCCTAATATGAGTTAGAAAATATTTCTATAAGTATTTTCCATGTATTAGTTGCTACAATATAGATTTTAGGTACTTAGGTGCTACCAGAATGCTGTCAGATTGAAGACTGGTGGAGAGAGTTGAAGTGTTGTTGTATTGTAAATTATTTTCAGATTAATACAAACATTGGGCCTCTTTCCTGTGTGGAGTTTTTTACCTGAAAGGGTTTTCTCCACATTAAACATTGTGTTATGTGTTCATATTTCTGATTTTGCATTTCTGTGAATCATATTTTTATTTTTCTGTTACAATCTCCATTAATAACACAAAGTTAAAGATTCCAGAAATTTATATTGAATCAAATTTCTATTCAAGTAGTGTTACTTTTATTTCTAACATTTGGTATCAGACCCTGGCTAGCTTTGACTCTTGGGTGGTAGTGTGGAAGCTGTAGCTACAGTGGGAGATTTGGTTGTGTTTATTTTGCAGATCTCGTGTTGTTATTATGGTTGCGTCCACCATTGCATCAACCTCTCGAATGGACATTGAGAAGTTCAATGGAACGGGGTATGAGTTGTGGAATCTGAAAATAGAATATTTGTTGGAAGAAAGAAACCAATGGTTAGCTACTTAAAAAGAGAAGAAACCTAATGATATCTCTCAGGATGAGTGGGATAGACTAGATAAGAAGGTACAGGGAACCATCCGGTTGTGTCATTCAGACTCTGTCCTATTGAATGTCAGAAAGGAAGACATTGAATACAAGTTGTGGAAATGGTTAGGTGAGATCTATCAAGCCAAGAGTATGGTAAATAAACTTTATTTAAAAAGAAAATTGTTTTCCATGAAACTGCAAGAAGGTGAATCAGTTGCAGAGCATTTAAATTCTTTTAATTTTTTAGTGAGTCAACTTGATTTAGTAGATGTTGAGGTTAGTGAGGAAGATAAATGTATCCTACTTCTTTGTTCTTTACCTAAGTCTTGGGAGAATGTTATCCTTTCTATCACTGCTAACCTTGCAGATCTGACGTTGGATGCTCTTGTTTCAGTGCTACTGTCACAGGAATTGAGGAAGAAGCGTTCAGATAGTTTAGGGGATGCTCTCAGTGTCAGGGGAAGAACTAAGGAAAGAGGACATAAAGGAGATCAAAAAGGGGCTAAGGACAACTCCAAAGGCTGGTCTAAGACTCCTGGTAAAAAGAAAAGAGTTAAGTGTTGGAACTGCGGTAAAAGGGGACATGTGAAGGAGTGCAGAAACCCCAAGAAATAGTGGGAGAGTACTTCAGATAAGTCCTCAAATGCAGGTGAAGATGTTTTACTTTCTACATGTAATGTTGTTTCTAATGAAAACCGGTTGGTTGACTCAAGAAGCTCATTTCATATGACCCTGCATAAGGAATGGTTCTCCACATATGAAGAATATGATGGAGGTAATATCTACCTTGGTGACAATTCTTCATATCTGATTGTTGGGAAAGGAAAGGTATTGTTGTGTTTCAGTGATGGGAGGATTAAAACCCTCCCAAGTGTTTTGCATGTTCCTGGATTAGCTAGAAATCTGATTTTAGTTTTGAAGTTGAATGATTTGGGAATGCATGTGACATTTCACAAGCATGGTTGTAGATTGGTGGGAGGGAACTTGGTGGTAGCAATGGGAAAGAGATTTGGAAACTTGTTCAAGCTTGAAGCCACTACAATTTGTAATGCCTCCTATGTATTTGAGGCTACTACTGAAAATACATGTATGTTGTGGCACAGTAGATATGGCCACACAAGTAATAATGTATTGAAAATTATTAAGAATAAAGAATTGTTGGATGGTTTCTCTTATTCTAATGAGCACTTTGATTTCTTTGAGTATTGTGTGTTTGGTAAACAAAATAGAAAATCATTTCCTTCAGGAAGCAATAGAGCAAAAGAGAAGTTAGAAATTATTCATACGGATGTGTTTGGACCTATGGATAATGAATCTATTAGAAAATCTCGTTATTTTGTAACCTTCACTGATGATGTATCAAGATTTAAATGTAGAGATTGAGCTAAAGAAGATAGACACTCAAGAGAATGTTGCTGATTCTTTGACTAAGCCTGTGAGCACAGAGAAGTTTGTGTGGTGCAGAGAGGCCATGGGCCTTGTTTCTAGTGCTTGATTATTTTATTTGTCTTCCTATGGGTTGATTTATAATGTATAATGTCAAGTGGGAGAATGTTGGATTAAGGTACCATTAACCTTGTAAATTCTAATATTGTATTTTATTCCATTTATTATTTGTTATTTGTAATTACCCATAAGGGAATGAGGTAGTCTCATTGACAATTGTAATTTCAGAGTTACCAGCGGCAGTTACGAAGTGACATTTACAGTTGGCAAATGTAATAACTCATGGTAAATAAGGATAGGCATGCTCCCTTGAGGAATATACTATTTTTGGCATGTATGACAATTGTCATAATGTTTGGTGAGTGAATCTATCACAGCTGCAGGCTATCATAAGATTTTGTGATTCTATGACGCATATGACAGATATGATAGTTTTATATTTGCTATATTTAGCCCTAGGTTCCTATCTTGGAAAGATACTTTTTTATGGAATCTATGATAGTTATGATGTATGATAAGATGTTGTAAAAGGCAAAATTTAGTCTTGGGTCCCCAACCTTTGCATGACTATTTTTTGACAAGTGTAAGATGCTTGTACGATAGTAATTAATGTTTACAGGTTGGAGAATCTTAGGAGAGAGAAGATGAACATCTTAGATGAGTTAGAAAATGTTTCTATAAGTATTTTCCATGTATTAGTTGCTATAATACAGATTTAAGGTATTCAGGTGTTGTCAGAATGTTGTCAGATTGAAGACTGGTGGAGAGAATTGAAGTGTTGTTGTATTGTAAATCATTTTCAGATTAATACAAACATGGGGTCTCTTTCCTATGTGGAGTTTTTTACCTGAAAGGGTTTTCTCCATGTTAAACATTGTGTTATGTGTTCATATTTCTAATTTTGCATTTCTGTGAAGCATAGTTTTGTTTCTGTGTTACAATCTCCATTAATAACACATAGTTAAAGGTTGCATAAATTTATATTGAATCAGATTTCCATTGAAGTAGTGTTGCTTTCATTTCTAATAGTAATCACTAGGATACCGAGGCAACTTGGTTGGAGCCATCTCATAACCTCCCAATCTCAGGTAGGTGAATCTATCAAACTAGATATAAAAACTTCCAAATTGCATAATCATAAAAACAACATCAGGAGAAATCCTCAGTTCAGGATTACCATTTAATTTTTTTAACAAAAACATCAAAAAGGCATCATTAACCTAATAGTAATCCTTCATTCCAACATCCATTATGAACTAGGGAAAATAGGTATACACAGGTGTATCTAGGGTTAAAGACCCATGTGGCCTTAACCCAGCCTAGACAACCTCTTGACTAGCTAGAATGTATATCAAATATGAACACATGTGGAATGCAGAAGTCTCATGAAATCTAACCAATTGTTCATTTTGGTGATAACTTATCATTTATGCCCAATTAATAAACTGACCCTCATTGCATATTAACAAGATGAAACGACACATCCAAAATTTGAAAGAGCTTGTATTTTCACTATCAACCACTTGATGCAATAAGGTAACAATGTCTGAAATTTTTCTTTAAAGTAGGCTTTTTTAAGCGTAGAGGGTAGTTCTTACTTACCTTGTTTCTCTAATTTCATCCAATTTTATGTAGTGGAATTTTTGCACCAGTCCTCATTTTCTTTGAAGAACTCCGCGCCAAGAGCTATAGACATATCTTCAAAATTCTCTCTTCTTGGAATCCTCAATGCTCGAGAGATGACTTTAGAATCAATCTTTGCAATCAGCAACCCATCCTTTGTCTTGATCTTGAGAGTTTCAAGGTCGTATCTCTCTACACGTGCAATAACCAATTCTACGCACTGCATAGAAGAAGGAAAACCTACAGCTTGTGCCAAGCCACTTTGTAGAATCTTCTCTGTGAAGGGCAACCTATCTTCCTATTGCAGATGGGACCAAAATTTGGCTAAGTCAATATGCCCAAGCTCTATGTCTTTCACGTTAGACCACCTATTTTCAATTCCAGAGTGAGGGGAGACGCCCTAAAATTTGAATTTTATTATAGCTGCTAAATATTAGAAGCAATGACTAAGCACTATAGAGAAAATAACATGAAATAGAAAGAGGAAAAGTAGAACACTTAGAAAAATTTCCACCACAAAATGTGAATAATTATTCAATTATGGCACCATGACGTGCTTTTAAATGCCAAGCTGACATGGTACTAATTCCGTGCCTCAACAAAATAACCCAGAGATTTGCTCACTTCTCAAAAATTCCCCAAAGGACATCCACCGATCATGTCATATGCCATTTTAAATGATCATTAATTACCTTGATATTTGGTCCATATCTTAGTTTCCATCAAGTCGCAAGAAATAGAAACTTTAGAACCTTAAGTTAGAGGTTTCAAAGTTCTAAAAATTGGTGACTTAGCCACTTTAAAGTGAAACACACGGGCCGCAAGACATAGTGAAAGGGATATGAAGTCACAGAGTTGGGGAGTTCTAGAACTTGAAAACCTAGCAACTTGGTTAGGAAATAAGGGAAATCAGCAACGAGGTTATGAAATTTTGAATACCTGTGACTTCAAGGATTTTTCAAGGTAACAAAGGGGAAAATACAACCCTTAGGATTTAGGCAAATATTTGATAAGCCATGGGAATAAACAACAAAACAAACAAAGCCTAGAAACAAAAAGGAGGAGAAATATTTCCCATAAGATCCAAGCCCCACATGGAAAATGGCCAAGGCAATGCCTAGGCATGAATTTCCTAGGTAGGAGCTCAGATGAGATTGTTATGTTCTTGACATTAATTGCACTTTTTGACAAAAGAAAAGGAACGATGTTCCATAGTTTGTCAATAGTAACCCATCCAAAGCAATTTTTGTACTCAAGATTTACCGTTCAAGTGCCCTCCACAGGCACCTAAATGTGCCTCTTCCAAGACAATCAGGATCTCTTACTTGTTTAAACAATGGAGAAGAAGGCCATTCTATCTTCTATGATAAAGAATATTAGATAAGATGATGTAGCATGTTGCAATCTTGTGAATATGATCTTGAGCACTTTTAGAAGAAGTAGGGAAAGTACTATCACTTAAATTGGAATATATGGGAGTACCATTCATTTGAATTAATGTTATTATAAAAAGTGATATTGATTAGAAGAATCTTTAGATATGCAAGGTGAAGTAAGATTATGAATAGTGAAATGATAGTCCATGGATGAATCATCAAGGGATGTAAGGGAGGTGATGCTTGCCATTGCATGTATATGTTGATTATCTTTCCATGGAATTGTGTCAGTTGTAAAATAAGAGAAATGTTTCAACAGTTATAAGGCCAAGTCACAGTATTTAGATAACTCATCTTAGTTTTCTTGATAAGATCTAGTGACTTATCTTAAAATCAACTGAGAATCACCAAATATATGAATATGTTGACAAAGCAACACGTAATCTAGTAATAATGGAATTGTACTCGCAATGTTGTTAGTACATAGAAAATTGAGGTAGTAAGATAGAGGAATTAGATTACCTAAAGGGGATATTAATATGGAACTAGCCT
This sequence comes from Cunninghamia lanceolata, assembly GCA_027924645.1. Lineage (NCBI taxonomy): Eukaryota > Viridiplantae > Streptophyta > Pinopsida > Cupressales > Cupressaceae > Cunninghamia > Cunninghamia lanceolata. Next base: position 2,951,375 of record BSBN01001110.1, read on the forward strand.
TGAAGCTAGTTCAACAGATAGAACTATTGAAATACAAGTCCCACATCTGATTAATATCTATAGGAAAGAAATGATCATAAGGGAATGAGTCTTGATTTGGAAGAAAGGGTAGTGAAGGAGCATCAACTAAATGGTTGGTCAATGCTTGTCCTTTAATCGCCTTTTGAGAGATGAATTTCATGTCAAATTCCATTAGCAACATTACCCACTTGGACAAACATTCTAAGATATCCATTTTAGAGAAGAGATGTTTTAAAGGATCAAATAGTAAATATGCATTTATGAGGATTTAAGCACATGTATTTTTTAACACATTCAAATATTTGATGGAGAGTTTTGGTGTGATCCTGATGCAAGAGGAAATTGGCCAGAATGTCATCAACATGGTCTTCTAAGATGTTGTGAATTAAATCATGAAAAATAATAGACATAGCACGTTGGTAAGTCACACTAGCATTCTTATGTCCAAATGGCATGACTACCAAATAAAATGTCCTATAAGGTGTGATGAATGTTGTTTTATATTGACCTTGTGGGTTTATGAATATTTGATTATATCCAGAGAAACTATTCATGAAGGAGATAATGCATGGCCCATAGTGGTATCAATGATTGAATATCGATGTTAGGAAGGGGAATTTTTTTTAAAGAATCTTTGTTGAGATCACAAAATCAATGCATATCCGAATACAGTTGTCGAATTTAGTGATAGACATAATATTTAATATCCAATGGGAATAGTCAATAGGAAGGATAAATCCATCTTGTAGGTGTAAGAGTCAATGGTGGAATTAAGAAGGCCCAAGAACATATGCAATCACAACAACCTTACACAACAAGATACAAAACAACAATGTCAAGAAATGGTGTAGAGCTTGACCTCACAATTGAATTAAGAATATACAATGTGACACCTCTCTTATATAGGCAAGGTGGAGTGATAAGAATTGGCCATAAAATTAAATGTAGGCCAATATAGACACAATATTTAAAGACAACTAGAGGATAAGATGTATTCTAGATGACACCAATAATAAATGTCCTGGACACCACTAATAAATAAAGTATATAAGACAAGCTTGTAAGATGACAAGTGTCTTAATGCTATGACATGAGACAACTAATGTAAAGCTATTAAATGCACATAATTGTACATTATTAAATGCTCCAAATTCTCTTTATAGGTAAAGTCTCTTTATACACTAACACCCCCTTAAGTGCAAATTAGGGAGAAGCAAACAAAACATGAATGAGTCTTGACTGCTAGACCATGTTAGGTACTCATGAACAATAACTCTCAAGTGGAAAAAAGGAGAAAACCACATGGAAAAAAACTCCCCCCCAAAAGTGAGAATGCAAGAAACAATGTGATGGACTAAGTGATGGAAGGAGGAATCAAGAACCCCCTAGGACTCCATCCAACAAAAATATACAATCAAAGAACTTCCCATAGGGGAGAATGTATGAGAGAGAATGGACCCCCTTTGAATGAATAACCTCCAGTGCCAAAGTGAATTCAAGAACAAGGATACAAAAAAGTGTCCAAGATCAGAAAACAACATGTCTTTCCTTGGGACAAAATAGGTGCACTAGATGCTGTAGAAGAAACTTCAAACCCAAAAAAAAAACTAAGGAAGAATGTCTCAAAAGATGTGATGCCTCTAAAAAATTCTCAAATGTCTCAAACCTCGAATGTGCAACCCCAAAAGATGTAACACTAAAACACTGTGAAAATTGATGAAGAACCATTGATAACTCCTCAAGTGTGTTCTCCAAATCATCATGATGAGATTCCACAAATAAATATAAAATACCTATCAAATACTCATCCCACAATGTTTTATCGAAAAGACTGGAAACATCCTACTAAACTAAAGGAATAACCTCTGAAGTAGTAGGAGATGGAGGAGATGAAGGTGAAACACTATACTCAAGAACTCCAAAGTTCAAGTGACCAACCCCCTCCAGTGCACTACCCACACTTGATGCCAAAGTAGGTGTCTCAAAAAACCTAGTATAGTCAGGAATAAAATGAGAAAAGGTATAAAGGAAATAATATGTATCAGCTTTGCCAACTGCAATGACATCACCACTCTCAGCATCTTGAATATACACTAAATCAGGTGTGAACTCAATGGTCTTCAGTGGCTCACTATGTGTAATCTAGTATATAGAAAGGAGGTTCATGGATAAATTAGGCATATAAAGAGAATCCCTAAAACAACCATCATCTATCTCAATGTTACCTTGGCCACAAACATCTGGATAAGCCCCATTACCTATCATAATTTTGGATGTGTCAAATTAATGTATGTTATGGAAATCTATAAAACTGTGACCCATATAATGAGATGCTCCTAATCAAGAAATAACCTTTCATGATCACCACCTACTGATGTAATGAGAGAGAAAGATGTTTTCCTTTATCCTTCTTGTTATCTTTCCAAAGTGCAAATGTGGTATTTCTAGAGTGTTGTTGAGATGGGCACTTAGAAGAAGAAGCTCTAATGGGCAAAACAAGTGAAGGCGACTCAGTGTTACGTTGCTGAAGAAGTAGTGACTATTGTTGCAATAGTTGAGACATATCAAAAAATCTATTCTCATAACAGTTATGCTCATCATGACCCAATTTGTTACAATATGCACACTTTGGTTTCTTCTTCTTAGTACATTCCTCTTTAGAAGAGTTAGGTGTTTTTTGTGAGTACTTAGCTTGCACTTGATTCTTTGAGTCCTTTTATTTCCTACCTTTCTTATTTGAAGCCTTAGGATCTTTTGTACTTTTATTTGCAACAAAAGCCTATGATTTAGAATAATTCAAGGTACCCATTTCTAACAACTTGGCTTGTTCCCTAGTGATTTTTGCAACAAACTCATCAAGTGAAGGCATTGTGTGCTAACTACCAAGAGCATATATAGTAGAATAGAAAGTAAAAACATATACCAAATAATCAGAACCCAATTTGGAAAGTATAGAGAGAATTAACCGTCTCTTCCTTTTCAATGCCACATTGCTTAAGATGGAGCCTAGGTGATTTGAACTTAGTGAAGAAATATTGAATTTGATCAAAATCTTGAGGAATTAGTACAATTAATTCATTTTCCAATTTAAATTCTTTCATAGTATGATGCTTACCAAAGAGACTGTCCAATGTAGTCCAAATATAATTTGGTGTTGTGCAAGACTCAACATGAAACTGAAGATCAAGAGAAATGCCAAGACATAATGTACCATAGGCCTCTTCTTTCCTATCAATGAATTTTCTTCTCTTAGCAACACTTGTGGGTTTAGGATCATTGCCAAAAGTTATCCTATGTAACCTTCATGTATATAAGAGGTACTCCATTTCTTTCTTCCATTCATTGTAATTATATGGAGTTAAGAGAGAAAGTTTAGACACATCCATGATCAAAATAAGAAAGCAACCCAACACACCCTTTACTATAAAAGAGAACCCCCCCAATTGTGTTGTGGTACTTTATACTTAGTGTGTTTACAACTGCCACAAGCCAAAATAGCTAAGTGGTCTTTGATCTTAGTGCATGCAAATGCTAAAATAGACCTTATACTAAAAGTACAATTTGGATACCAAATGGGATTAAATAGATCACAAATCTGAGAAGTACTTGAAAAATCATGTACTTTGAAAAAATGTTTCACAAATAATGTTACCATACAAGCCCAAACAAAGCCCCAGATGTTTAAAAAATGGGAACTACTTGGAAACAGCAATGAAAATTTGTGATTTCTGGAAAAACTAGGCACCAAAATCAAAATCTAATTGCACCAATCTCTAACCCAAAATAATAAAAATTGCTCAAAAAAGGAGAAAATATGAGGAAGTTACAGGCCTACAAAGATTGACTACCAAAATCAAAATGCCAATGGAGAGGACTCCTGCCAAAAATTTCTAATTAAGTTTGTGCACAATTTTTTTTCTGCATGCAAAAGTTAAAAGATACCTAGAAAGTTTTCCAATGTGGTGAATAGAACTTAGAAATATTTTTTTAATCTGATGTGAAGAAAATGTGGTACTAATGAAAAAAATGCCTCCAGAAAAAAATGACATGTAGAAGGTGAATCTGCTACCTAAGACAAGAAAAGGCGCACTAAAACCTACAAGATTGCACTAGGATGCAATAGAAAATATATTTTGACAAAATCTCTCAAAACTTCTGTTATGTCGGCAAATATCTCTTTGGACTTTTTCCCTCCTAGGTTTAGCTCTCAGGTCCCTTGTTTTGCATCTTGCACATTGCATTTTGACTCTCGAAAGAAAATGGCCTGAAACCCATGTCACATGGGGCATGAGGGACATTGTTGTACCTAGCCCTGCCTTAAAATAGGACCTATGGACATGGGCTCTCACGCCCTTGTCCTACCCTATTTCAGGCAAGTCCCAAATTTGAATGTCAATTATGTGACCATTAATTAGGTCCCATGCCGACATCCTAAGTTTGAATTACAAAATTCTTAGCAAGAATTAGTTTAGTTGCATATATAAGCATGTTTAATGTTTCATTTGCAAACTAGAAGCTAATTAGAAGATGATTATGAACTTTTGACAAACTTATGATTTGAGAGCATTTAAGATATTCATTGTTGTAGAGTATCTAGCATTGTTATTGTGTTTGTGTTTACAGATTTGGCTTCATCTTCTCATGTGTTGAAGAATATTCATCTATGTGAGATCTACACTGTCGAGGTGATATCTATTTGTGTTTGAATCATTTATAAATTTTTTTTGGCTCTATCTCGAAGGGATACACAATCTTTATCTAACAACGGTGTTCAAAAGACTTGAATGTACTTCTAGGCCTTGACTGAGGGAAGCCTCTAAACACCACAACCCCCAACCACACTCCTTGTGATTATAGGTTATAAGTATCAAATTTCATAGAATGGAGTTGCAGAGAAAGGTTGTAGAAGATAAGGATTTCAGATCTGGTAGAAAGAAGCAGTTCGGAGCACTTTCAAGACATGGGTACCTAGGGCAATGTCCTCTGAGGTTACAAATAGAGAAATATCCATGATAGTGACAATCTACATCTAAAGAAGCTTTAACATACTGAAGATCAGCTCGCCTTAGACTAGGGTGCTTAGGGCAGTGCCCTCTGCATCTCCCGTGACAAAAACAAATGGAATAGTGCCTATCAGTGCTGGAAGGAGCCCCATATTCCCTAAAGAAAACTGTACCTTGGACTTGAGTGGCTAGGGCATTGTCCCTAAACATTTTGAATCCTAAAATTGGAAAAATGGTCAGTAATTAATCTCTGTCTACAATCTTAGTCTATGAGTATTTGTCGTAATTCATCGTTTTACTTACTGTTTTGCATAAATAGGGTTTTTAGGGTATTTGAACATTAAATTAATACATTAATTGATAATCTCTAAATTTCCACATCATCCCAAGTGACACACCAACCTGTAGATGAATCCTCTTTCAAAGTTGTGATTCAACTCAGTTGGATGTCCTTGAATATTTGTAGTGAAAGGAGGATTTAACCCATTTAACCATTTTCCCCCTCTTTTCATATAAAACAACTTCGAGAAGGAAGCCACAATTCAAGCTCTAATACTATGTAACAGTCAATAGTGGACTCAAGAAGGCCCAAGAATACCTACAATCACAACAACTTCCATAACAAGAGACAAAACAACAATGCCAAAAAATCGTGCAGAGCTTGACCTCACAATTCAATTGAGAATATACAATGCGACACCTCCCTTATATAAGCAAGGTGGATTGATAGGACTTGGCCATAAAATTAAATGTAGGCCAACATAGACACAATGTTAAATGACAGCTAGAGGATAAGATGCATTCTAGATGACACCAATAATAAATGTCCTAGACACCACTAATAATAGAGTATAAGAAAAGCTTGTAAGATGACAAGTGTCTTAATGCTATGATAGGACCTTCGGCAACTAATGTAAAACTATTAAATACACATAGTTGTACATTATTAAATTCTCCAAAAGACACTAAGTAAACTTAAGAAGACTAGTGTGAAGAGGACCTAGAAATGACTAGCTAGGTAAAGTCTCTTTAAATAAACTAACACCCCCGTAAGTACAACTTAGGGATAAGAAAGAAAAGCATGAATGCATGAATGATTCCTGACTACTAGGCCATGTTATGTACTCATGAACAACAACTCTCAAGTGGAGAAAAGTAGAAAGCCACATGGGAAAAAACTCCTCCCCAAAAGTGAAAATGTAAGAAACAATGTGATGGACCAAGTGATGGAAGGAGGATTCAAGACCCCCTATGACTCCATCCAACACAAATATACAATCAAATAAATCCCCATAGGAGAGAATGTATGGGAGACAATGCATCCCTCCTAAATGAAGAACCTCTAGTGCCAATGGTGAATGTAGGAACAAGGATGCAGAAAAGTGTATAAGATTGGCAAACATGTCTTCCCTTGGGAAGAAACATGTCCACTAGATGATGTAGAAGAAACTTCAAATCCAAAACAAGAAACTAGGAAGAATGTCTAAAAAGATGTGATGCCTCTAAAAACTTCTCAAATGTCTTAAACCTCAAATTTGCAACCCCAAAAGATGCAACACTAAAACCCTATGAAAACTTATGAATGACAATCCCAGAAGACAATGAAGATGTGAAAATAGTAGTGATGAAACTGTCATCAAAGAGGAGAGATAACCCCTCAAATGTGTCCTCCAAATCATCATGGTTAGACTCCTAAATAAATCTAAAATACCTATCAAATACTCATCCCAAAAAGTTGTATCGAAAAGACTAGAAACATCCTACTGAACTGAATGAATAACCTCTGAAGTAGCAAGAGCTATAGGAGATGAAGGTGCAACACTATTCTTAAAAACTCCAAAGTTCAAGTGCCCAACCCCCTCCTGTGCACTACCCACAGTCAATGTTAGAGTGCGTGTCTCAAAAAACCTATTATAATCAGAAACAAAATGACAAAACCTATAAGGAAAGAGTATATATCAGCTTTTCCAACCACAATGACATCACCACTCTCAACATCTCGAATGTACATTGGATCAAGTATGAACTCAATAGTCTTTGATGACTCACTATGTGTAATCTAGTATATAGAAAGGAGATTCATGGATAAATCAGGCATAGAAAGACCATACCTAAAACAACCATCATCTATCTCAATGTTTCCTTGGCCACAAACATCTAGATAAGCCCCATTACCCATCCAAATTTTGGATGTGTCAGGATAATGTATGTTATGGAAATTTATAAAACTGTGACCCATATAATGAGATGCTCCTTAGTCAAGAAACCACCTTTGATGATCACCACTTGCTAAAGTAATGAGAGCATGACCTTTTCTATTATCCTTCTTATTATCTTGCACAAGTACAAATGTGGTTTTTCCTAAGTGTTGTTGAGATGGGAGCTTAGAAGAAGAAGCTCTAATGGGAAAAATAGGTGAAGGCACCAGAATGTTATGTTGTTGAAGGAGTAGTGACTGTTGCTGCAATAGTTGAGACATCTCAGAAAATTTATTCTCATAACACTTATGCGCATCATGACTGAATTTCTTACAATATACAAACTTTAGTTTCTTCTTCTTAGTAGATTCCTCTTTAGAAGAGTTGGGGTTTTTTTTATTCCTTATCTTGCCCCTAATTCTTTGATTCCTTTTGTTTCTTACCTTTGTTATTTGAAGCCTTAGGATCTTTTGTACTTTGAGTTAAAATAAGAGCCTATGATTTAGAAGACTTCAAGGTACCCATTTATAACAACTTGGCTTGTTCCCTATTGAGTTGTGCAGCAAACTCATCAAGTGAAGGTATTGTGTGCTGACTACCAAGAGTATCCATACTAGAATAGAAGGTAGAAACATATATTGAATAATCAGAACCCAATTTGGAAAAGATAAAGAGAATCAAATGTGTGTCTTCCTTTTCAATGCCACATTGCTTAAGGTAGAGCCTAAGTGATTTGAACTTAGTCAGGAAATCTTGAATTTGATCAAAATATTGAGAAATTAGTGCAATTAATTCAATTTCCAATTTAAAAGCTCTGACAGTATCACACTTACCTAAGAGACTCTCCAATGTAGTCCAAATATCATTTCATGTTGTGCAAGACTAAACATGAAACTGAAGATCAAGAGAAAGGCCAAGAAATAATATACCATAGGCCTCTTCTTTCCTATCAAGCCATTTTCTTCTCTTAGTAGCACCTCTAGGTTTAGGATCACTGCCAAAAGTTATCATATGTAACCTTTGTGTATACAAGAGGTACTCTATTTATTTCTTCCATTCATAGTAATTATAGGGAGTTCAAATTGGAATTTTTGACACACCCATAATCAAAAGAAATAAAACAACACAACACACCCTTTACTATCAAAGAGAACCCCCAATTGTGTTGAGGTACTTTATACTTAGTGCATTTACAATTGTCGCAAGCTAAAATAGCTAAGTGGTCTTTGATCTTAGTGCATGCATATGGCAAAATAGGTCTTATATTGAAAGTATAATTTGGGTACCAAATGAGATCAAATAAATCACAAATCTAAGAAGTACTCAAAAAATCATGCACTTTGAAAAAATGTTTCACTAAAAAATGTTACCATACGAGCCCAAACAGAGCCCCAGAAGTTTCAAAAATAGGAACTGCTCAACAATGGCAATGAAAATTTGCAATCTAGAAAAATATGCACCAAAACAAAAATATAATTGCCCCAAATTTGTGCCCAAAACAAAAAAAAAGCTCTAAAAAGGGAAAAAATATGAGGAAGGTATAGGCGACCTACAAAGATTGAGTGTCAAAATCAAAATGCCAATGGAGAGGGGGCCTGCTGAAAATTTCTGATTAAGTTTGTGCATAATCTGTTTGTCGCATGCAAAAACTAAAAGATACCCAAAAAGTTTTTTGATGCAGTGAACAAAACCTAAAAAGAATTTTTTGATTAGATGTACAAAAGATTCAAGGAACTAATGAAAAAAATGACTCTATTAGTAAAAAACATGTAGAAGTTGAATTAGCTACCTAAGACAAGCAAAGACACATTGAAACCTACAAGATTGCCTAGGATGCAGCAAAAAATAATTCTTGACAAAATCTCTCAAAAATTTAGGAAGGAAACTACTGATTAGGATCTGATACCATGTAAGAGTCAATGGTAGACTCAAGAAGGCCCAAGAACACCTACAATCACAACATCTACAAAATTATTATACAAGAACTAGAGCATTCAGATCACCAACATCATGATAAAGAAGTAGAGCAGAGGCATGAGATCAACTCTATTGATTTGCATGTCATTTCAGTGGGATGCCCTATCAAGCATATGGACCAGTTAGAGACATATCAGAGAGAATCTGTACTTGTCATTCTTTCTTCAAAGCATGAGGTTGAGCATCAATAGGGGCTAGATCAAACCATTTATCCACTTCCAGGCAACTACATTCTGATCAGTACAAGCGGATAGGTGAGTTTTTCTCTATCCTTGGCGAAGTATTTCATTATCTTGTTATATGCCCATCCCTTTCCTACCTCTTTTTAACTACCCACATGCATGAGAAACATTGTAAATTGTTAACAAAGGGCAGTTACTTTTAAGAGTCTATTGATGGATTTGTTTGAAGTCAATTCCTTGTTCTTAGTTAGGGTTTAGAGTAGGTTTTATTTATATTTTAGGTTTACTTTCTTGAAGTGCTTTTTCACAGGCTACATTGTCATTAGGAGACTATAGGCCTTTCTCTTTCTTGTGTTTGGGAAGGTAGGGTTTCAATTATTTTAACCTATTGCAGTTTTTTTTAGACCCTATGCCCAATGGATGCTTAAGGCCACTGATCTATTGTTTAGTAGGAAAATGTCCCTAAGAGGTCACCAAAATGTTGACCTATTTTCCTCTGCCTAGAGTCAACTAGCGCAAATTAAAAATCTTGTTGAAATCCCTTGAGAATATGACTTTACAACCCTAAAATCCTTAAAATCTTAGTATTTTTCCTTGTAAAAATCCTTAAAAATTCATCTAGGAAATCCTTGCAAAAACCCCAAAAAAACCTAGAAAATTTGAAGCTTTTACCTTAATTTTTGCCCCCTTTTGGCCTTTATTGGCAAAGTTTCAGTTTCTTGAACTAACAAAATTTGAGTAAGGCATGAAATAGTTATTTTCCCTATCGACAAAACTCAGGTTTTATGAACTTGTGATAAGTTTGTTTTTTCATAATTTCTCTGACTGGCCACTTCACTAACAAAAGGAGGATGTTTTCAAAAAATGGCTCAGTAAAGGATGTTTTTTCCCTTTATTGGTGAAGTAAGAAAGTTGCAAACCTTCCAAAGGTTTGAAAATCTTCAAGTTCGCCTACTTAGCATTGTTTTGATAGAGTGATAATGGGGCAAGCTTCTTTGAGATGTGGCTAAGGTAAAAGCAAAGAAAAGATGCATATATCAGAAATTTTGCCTTGTAGCAAACTTTCCAAAACTTCAAAAATTGTTTAGTTCGCTGACATGGCAATTTCCCGGTAAAGGGAAGGTAGAAGAAAAGTAAGGGAAAGGTTTGTGAAAAGGTAAAAGAGCTAATAAAAGAAAAATTGGCTAAGGCAATGAAGGTTCAAAGTTCTTCAGGTTCATCGATAGACACTTTCACCGATAAGGAAAAATAGAAAAAGGAAAATTGGTTAAGTAAAGAAATGTAAGCCCCCTTCTATCAGCAAATTGAGCAAAGGAAAAACTTTTCAAAAGTTCATAATTCAAAAAGTTCACTGGCATGGTGATTTTCCGATGAAGAAGAAGGCACAAGTATGCTTGATTAGGCCAAATCAACTTTTGCCGATAGAAAGGAAAAGTAAGGCCAAAAGGGTAAAGTTCATGATGGCAAATTTTTATTGATAAATGGATGAAAGAAGGCTAAAGTGATGAAATTCAAGAAAGGATGTTTTTGCTGATAAGGAAAAACATAAAGAATAAAAGTTTGCCAAAAATCAAGTTTTATTGATAAGGCAAAAGAGCAAGCAAAGAACATCAATTGGCAAAGTGCAAAGTTGTCAACAAAGAGAGAAAAGTTCAAAAAAGGAATGTTTTGTCGGTAAGGCAAAATAGAGATGAAGAAGAAGAAGCAAGAATAGTTCAAAAAGATGAATTTTTATCGATAAGGAAAAAGTGTGTAGAAATGAAGAAGGAGCCACAGTTCAAAACATTGCAAAATTGTTGACAGAAAATAAAATATTTAGAAGGCAAAGATAGAGTCGTTTGTAAAAAATTGATTTTGCCGATCGAGCAAAATTCAGGCCATATTTTCTAGAAAAGTGAGAAATAAAGAAAAAATAGAGCCTAAAAATGTATTGTAAACTTTAAATATCTAAATGTAGATATTTGAAGTGTTGTAAAAGCTCTTTAAAAAATGGATTTTGGAGGGAAAATCTATTATGATTTTCCTCATCTGCCATTAATGCAGAGTCTGATATGCTCAACAACTCCATTTTAGATATTTTTTGCATAGATTATTGTAGGTGATGAATCAGCTGGTGTATTGAAGTGGCAAAATATCTCCCAATTGCTCCATGATCTAAGATATTTTCTGCATTGATTTCTTGCAAACAAACATCCCTTCCGGTAGATATATTTTCTGATAGCCCATGGGGGTGAATTAATTTTGACAGATGTCTAAGGTCAATGTAATTCCAATGCTATATATGCATATTTGTAAGATGTAATGTTGTTTGATATAGAGGCACTTTTGTACTCTGAACAAAGCCCTCCTCTACTATAGCCTTGCCTTTTGATGAAATACACACTATGTTTTTACCTTTTCTGATGTTTTGGCTCTATGTAATTATGAGTGATTGTCTGTGAATATTTATGTCCTCTCAATCTTGTTTATTTCTTTACCTCTGCTAAGAATTTGCTAGATTTATGTGAATGATCAGCTATATTTCTTTATTTTGTGCATTTTCTTAGTTCTATGAGATCTTTCATATTTAAATCGGGTGTATCACCTCCATTAATTTATAGTTTTATCCCTCTTCCTCTTCTCCTAAATGGTGGATAGATTAGGTTTAGTCTTAGAAATAGTTGAATCTCTTATTCAGCGAAGGAACCAACCTCTCTCTGGAGATTTGGCCTCCTTGCAGGGTCCCACACCTAGGGGTCATCTCAATATTTCACTAGATTGATGAATACCATTAAACCTCTCCAACACAGGGTGCAAATCCAAGTGACAATAGTTACTAATGTTATCAAGGACTGTAGGAGTTTGAATTAGTTCCACAAAGAAGCATTTCAATCTAGATGTTGTTGTTAGTTCCAATGTACTCATCACTACTACTAGTGAATCTGCAATCTTTTTTCTTTACCTATGTATAGTCTTTATGTTAAAGGAATCAAAGTCTTCTATCAAATCCCAAAATCTATTCCTGCATGCAACCAATCTTTTATGGAAGCATGTGTACTGACTTTTGACTTGTTTGACTATCAACTCTGAATCTCCCTGCATCTAAATTGATTTAACTCCTTTTTGATAGGCCAACAAAAGTCCTCTTATTAATGCTTCATACTTAGCAGCATTGTTGTTACATGAGAACAGTATCATGTATGATGCAAAGAAATTTTCTCTTTGCATTAATCAATTCAACTCTGTATCCACAACCCTGTTTGTACTTTGATGCATCAAAATTGAGAGTCCATAGAGTGTTATTCTGAGGGGGAAGCCCTTCTTTCTAGGAAGACCCTTTTGGAATAGGTGATTTTTTAGATTGTTTGCTAGGTTTTTCATTCGAGACCACTTCTAATATGGCTATTACTTCTTCAGGTTGGCCTTCTCCTTCATTGTTAATTCCTTCAGTTTGGTCATGGAGATTAGGTTGTGCTATCTCTACATCCAACTCATTGAGTGCATCAAGGAAAGTTGTGCAAGATAATTCTAGGTGAGGGCCTTGATGAATCCTACACTAGTTTAGGAGTAATAGTTCAGCTGTACAAACTTTAGGACCCAACATTTCTTTAACATTAGATAACTTCTTCATGAATTCTTACACCAAAACTTGGTATGTTTGTTCCTCACCCAACTCTACTAATGAAATTTCATCTTCTACAAATACCTTGGTCATCATAGCTTCATGTATCCTATATACATCAAAGTCAATATCTACAAAGACAATTTCGTTAGGTGCATTATACTCAATATGAAAAGAAGTAAGGTGCATGGAAACAACTTCTTACACTAATCTAATGAGGAAAGGTTTGTGTAAATTTTTATCTCTTATAGTTACAGATTAAGATGCACATTAATAGAGAGGTAATAAAAACATCCAAATGTAAATACAAAGCGTAGAACACAAGATATATGTGGGGAAAACCCTTTCAGGTGAAAACCCCACACTCCAAAACATACACAATGTATTATCAAATCAAAGGAAGATTACAACACACTTTCAATGCAAGTTCTTCTAGGAATACACAAATGTCCAATACTAGAGTAACTCTATTAGCATAATGGTACCTACAAATTAACCATAGAACTCTAACTCCAAGCACCTATATATATAGAGAAATATCAAGGATGGAGGTAGCTTCTAGAGAAAGCCACATGGGATTTTTGTCCAAATCCATATGGCCCAAATTCCAAGGCCATAAACTATGCAAATGACACTTGTCTAAGACTCCCTTGCATCATTGACAACCTTCCATACTTGGGCAGCCCAAATTTTCCCAAAACAAGTATGACAAATGCTCTTACACACCTTACAATTTCATAGAATTTGTCATATATGACAACTTTTACAACTGTATGAGAATCTATCACAACCAATTTACAATAGCATATTCCTCTTACAACTCTTTCATAGTCAAACTTTGGTGCCTACTTTCTCCATGCAAAGTTGTCACATGACACATATTACACCTATCATATAAACTCTATTTTCAACTCTTACATGTCATAGATTCTAGCATAGGAATCTGTCATAACTTATGTGTCATAGAATCTATCATAACTCACGACACATGACCACAAGGTGCCGACACATGAAAAACTATGCCAAGTCAACATGAGATGCCTACCTCCTCCTATGAGGTTAAAAATACATCTAGTCACCTTCCATATATGATGACACATCACCATGCCAACTCCCACAAAATGACAAAATAGGATTTACATAAAAAATTATAATAGTAGGCAAAAATAAATAAATACAACATTAGCAACTTGCAAAGGTTGAGACACCTCAATTCCCAACACAATAATCATGTGTTTCAATTTGGTCTTACTGAGGGCTTGTATTTGGTTAGAATTCCCCTTCCATGGGATCCATACATGAGAAAAGTCAAAATAAAAGTATGCATTCAGACTTTTAATCTCGGTACTTAACAACATACCATATATTTTGGGGATTTCCACTACTTGTATGTCAATATGGATTTGAATGTGAGGGTCAGATACTAGTTGTATATGGACATCCTTGATTTCCCCTACAACATTTGCCTAGATAAATTTCTTGTTAGTTTTGGATAAGGGAAGGATCAGTTTCTAACTAATTATATATGACATGACATTACTAGAGGCCCCTAAATCTACTAAAGAATTATGCAAATTATTTCAAGCTATTCTAATGCTCAAAAGAAATAGAAGCACATCTAGTTTCCCTTTGTACAATGTTGCAAGAACATCTACATGAGCTAGACCTCTTTACCCTTCTTTGCTTGAGTACCATGATACCATGTTGTCCCTTCCAAGGCATTAAGTAGGGCTTCCTTTTGTTCTTTGCACTCTTGAGCTACATCTAGCAATGACATATTAGCCTTTGTCTTTTTCATATCATCAACAATATGATAACCATTCCAAGGGTAAGATATAGGCCTAGGTGGACCTGAGATGGGTCCCTTAGGAGGTGGTGAATTATTGTTTGCATCTGGTTGAGGTGAAACACTATACTTAGGAGGAACTGATGAGGTGAGAGGCTCCTTACCTTTACTCTTGAGAAAATAATCATTCTTAGTTTGTTGGTAGGCATGGACCTCACTATGCACTTGTTTTGGTTAATTGTATTCTTTATTTGGAATTACAAGAGTATCAAACATCATAGCAATTCCCATATCATCTGCTTGATCACTGCTACCCCCATAATGAGCTTGTTGTCCTATTGTAGAGGTATGATTCCCTTGGATTAGCCCAAGATAGTTTAATTCTGAATGGGTAAATTTATCATGGAATCTGTATCCATATGGCAGTGCATCTACCTCAATAAAACTTATACAATTTGATTGATTTGAAGTGTCGAAGGGGGAAGGTACCCCCCATTGTTAGGTCTAGTATTGTACTACTTATTCTGCCTCTGTTGATTGATTCTTTTGTTATGGGTATTTTGGTTATGATGGTTATTGTTTTTATTATCTAGTAGTAGGGTGCATCTCCCAATGTAATTTAAGACTCAAAACAAATTGATGATGTAATTTCTGTTGGGTTCTATTGAGAAAGATTAGGGGATCAATGGTCCTAAGGTAAACTTTGATAGCAACTGGCTTAGTCATGGTGTAAGGTTCAGTAAGCCTCTTGTATAATTTATGAAACCTAGTGTTAAACATAGTTAATAGTTTATTTGGTTATATCTTGCAAGTGGCAAACTGTTGATACACCACACAATGGTCAATGTAGACTTTGAATTGATTGATGAAGGTAGTTTCTAAATTATTCTATAATTATCCATGAACTATGATGGTAGACTCAAGTACCATGAATTCACCACTTCCCCTAATGAGTAATGGAAGAACCTTAGAATTCTTTCCCTAAAGAGTTAACCAGGAGAAGTAGCATCCATCTTCTGCAATATAGGCAGGCACTCCTCCCACACTAGTAGTTCTTCCTCAATGTTGCTCTTCAGGCCCCAAGCAACCTATATCTACTTGTCAACACCATAATATGCCCTTAATGCTTGCCTGATAGTGCCACTCCCAAAGGTTTCCAATGAATCCTTCTAAGAAGTACCTACAGGGAGTATGCCTGAGGGATCTGTGGGATGGGTCCCTATCAAGGAGGGCATAGGAGCACTAGAATCAATGGGCCCCACCAATTGTGTAATGTATGAAGTCAACTAAGTCACCTACTTCTTGATCTCTTCCTTGGCAATCATATCTTTCTTCATCATCCCAAAAATAGTAGAGACTAACCTATTTAATGCCATCTTGTCTTCCTCCTTGGTGTGGTGGCCTAACACAAACTATTGTATGTTGCAATTCTCTAGGCCCATAGAAATTTCTTCTTTGTCAGCAATGGGAGTTGCTACTTGAGTAATTTTGACCCCTTATGGATCAACTGTTATGTGGGATAGTATCTTGGCCCTCTTCTTCTTTGGTTGAGTCCTTATTGCCTTTACAACTACAGATAGCTCACTCTCCTCTTCTATGTATGTTCTCTTTCTCCTTTCCATTGTTCTATTGAGCTAGTTTGGAAGACCAAACTCTATCATTTCAATTATAGGAGGAGAGGACATAGTAGGTTCTTTTCCTTCGAAAGGTGACCCTGTGGGTGAAGGGGTTAACATAATAGTCTTACCTAATTCACTAGACCCCTCACTCTATTCTTCTTGAGGGGAGGAAACCATAACAAAAATGTGTTCTAAATTCTCTTCTCCTTATCCCATTCCTTCTCAGGTTGTTCCATATCATACTTCTCTACTTATAGGAGGCATTGTTGAGAAGAGACATCTATTATCAGAGTTGTAGAATGAAGGGGTGTTGAATGTGAGGGATATGAAGAAAGTGGTTGTGATGGGATTTGGATGGTTCTTGGGAAGCTAATGGAAGTGGAAGAGAGATTTGTTGTGGAGGAGGTGAAGAGAGAACTAAAGGAATAGAGGCTTAAAGTGGAGGCATTATAGAAGAAGTATGGGAAGAAGTGGTTTCCACTATAGTAGCAAATGTTGTGGAAATGAGGATGGGTGAGGGTGGAGGTAATGGAGCAGTGGAAATGGTGGGGGCAAGAAAAGAAGCCACAACGACTCCCTCTATGTTGGGTGCACTGGAGACATGAACACTTTCTCTGAGCTTTTAGATTAAAGGTGCATTATCTTCTTTGTCTTCTTCACTTGAATCGATCTCCTCCACCTTAGCCTTTTGTTTCTCGCTTGCAGTAGTAGTGACTGTTGTCTCCCATTGCCTTCCTACACTGAAGGTTCCATAAGGGCCTTAGTCTTTGGAACAACAAAGGGTCGCCCTTTCTCTATCTTCTCCCTTTTCTTTCTCTTAGGGTCCTCTATATCCTTTGAAGGAAAAGGGACAATCATTAGGAAGGGCTTTTTAAGACAATTTTTGGTTCTTTTCAACATAGCTTTAGCCCTCTTTTCCATAGATGTATCTTCTGCTACATCCCATCTTATGATATCTATAGGTTGGTTGTACACCTTATTCCTCCCATAGGAGAGGTCTAACACTTTCACATCTTCTTCCATGCCATTTGGCATGTTGGGAAGCTCAACAAGGTTTAGCTTCTTGACCAGGCTTATGTCCAATCTGTAGTAATTCCTTAGTCTCACCTCATGGTCATCCATGTAATTATCCCAATGGTCCTCCAATGTAGGTTAATCTATATACTAGCTTCCAATTAGTGGGATTAGCCATCCAATGGGGTTAAACATTCCCCTTATATTGTCATATAAGCTAATGGAGAAGGCCACCATCTCTACCTCTACATGTCTTGCATTGATTATGTTTTGGTAGGTGTATTCTCCTACCTTGATGGGAAAAGGAATGCTAGACTTATGCTTTGTTGCTATCAACTTATACACCTCTACAACCTACATACAAATCTCCAATAGGATGACATGATCCTTAGGGTACCTTGGTAATCTATATGGTGCTTTATCAAAGCCCATTACCTTGATGTAGGTGAAGGTCTTGAATCAAATATACCAACAACCCCATCAGCCTATTTCATCTACAACCTCCACTAATAACCTTCGAGAGTAATCATTTTCCAAAACTCTAATAACAATGAAGACAAAGGTATCATTGAGTTGATGCAGTAATGTTTCAAACTCTCCATTGGCCCAATTATGGGAAGTGATGATGAAATAAGTTTCCCCCTTGTTGGAGGGACCCTACATGTTGAAGCCTAGGAAATCTAGCTTGGTAAGCCAGGAGGTAGACCAAGTATGATGTCATGCAAAAATCTTTGGTTCCACTACCTTAGAAAGTTGATCATTTAATTTGTCACTTATAATTGTGCCCCAATCAATCCTCTTCCCATCTAGAATATTTATGCAGTAATGACACATCCATAGGTGCCACGTCTCAACAAACACAAGCCAAAAACCCTACTAAGAAGAGTGATAAACCTCTTACCATCATCTTTGAATTCACATCTTGGTTGTATGGGTGTCATTTTCAGTGGGTGCTTCCTCTGAGTTACTAGTAGATGTTGGTTCATATAACTAGTAGCTTTTCTTGTCTTGGTATTGTGGAAGGTCAATGTTGTATTCTATGTTATTTTCTCATATTCAACATATGTAGGAAGGCCAAAGACCTTCTTAATCACATCAGGAGAAATATCCAACACCACTTGCCATATTGGCCCTATGATCTTCTTGATCCCTTGTTTATACCTTTGAGCACATGCAAGTACATGTTTTGAACATTGTAAGGAGATAGGGAATGCTACAACATGAAATAATCCTACATTCTCAATGCATTATGTTTGAAATGACTTTTCATCCTTTGTGTATAGTTGCTATAAATATCCCCAGGCATCTGGCTAGCCCAAATCTATGTCTCCAATATTAGGGTGTGTGTGGTGACAATATTTTCACACCACAATGAAATTTTTTGTTATAAGGATCGGCCTTCACAGAGATAGGGTTTTCCAAATGAAATGAATGCTCAGTGGCCATCAGATCAAATGCAAATCTAATGGTTCAGATACAAAACATTTCAAAGATGCGGAGTGCACCACGTGGAGCAGCCCAACACAGATAAATATTTTGTTTCATTTTATTAAAATTAATAAAGCAATGCTTTATTTCTTTTAAGACAAACTACATGAGCTTAAGAAATTGATGCGGGGAAAGCCACATGTCAGCTGTGGGAGAAACAAAAAGAAACAAGAAATTGATGCGGAGGAGGCCACATGGTCAAGCCTGAACAAAGGAGAATTCAATGTTTCATTTAATTGCATATGATTCGTGGGAGTTTTAAGGAAGGCAGAGTTAAATAAAGATTAAAATATTTATTAAAATTGTGACACATAGTGGGTCCCAGCAGTATAAAGGAAATTTTATCAAAAGACACTCATATGAATTTCTTCCATGGGAGATACAAAGGTGAAAACCCCAAAAATTATGTGCAGCCACTTTATTTTTCATAAGAGTAACTCAAGAATCATGCGGAGTGAAGCACATGGAGGCACCCGAGCATTTTTAAAAGAAACAAAAGAGAGACTAGAACCCACCACGTGGTTGCAGCATTGAAGAGAATGAAAAGAAATAAGAATCATGTAGAGTCTTCCACGTGCAGGATGTGGAAGGAAAAGAAAGTAGCTCAAGTTTGGTGCAGAAGGAGGCATGTGGAGCGGCCCGCGTGCATGAGAAATAATAAAGTGTTTTGTTTCATTTTAAACTTGCATCATTTCTCACAAGAAATCTTTTAAGAGTCTTGTATTAATAAAGTTTCTTATTAGAGACATTTAGTGGGGCCCTCTCTCCTATGTAAAGCTTAAATGCTTTATTTTTTTTATGTCACTTTTTTGAAAAGACACAGCAAAATAATAAAGTAAGGCTTTATTATTCTTATTTTGTTCTTCCGCGGGAATTAAAAAGTGAAACCCTAAAATATGAGCAAGCTATAGGAAGCATTGGCGGCAAGTGATTTTCCTTATGCTACAGAGATATTTTTTAGCCATAGAAGTAACTAAAAGCCACAGTTTAGTTCTGATTTTCAGTTACCATTTAAGTTACAGCCACAGTTCAGTTTCAAATAATGGATTTGTGCCCGATTTGGTGCCAGATTTTGTGGAGTTTCAGTTACAGATTTTTAGAGAGGCTGTTGAGATTTTGTTGGGTCTTTTAGGTTATAAATGGGTAGATCCAGGTCACATTAAGGGGTTCTTAAGACACACTCATAGGTTCTCACTCATAGAAAAGATTTTATGCAGTAGAAGTAGATTTTATTTCTTTTTGCCTTTGCAATTCTCTCTTTATGAGAATGTAACAGTCATTTTGTGCAGCAACTTTTGCCTCTGTAACTGGTTATTCAAATAATGAGATGGTGTTCTATGCATATTTGGATATCTCTGTTTCTTGCTTTTAATATCTTCGTTTATTTTGCCTATGTTAAGCATGTTTCTTAAACTGAGTCTTAATTATGCATTGATGCTCTTTAATTCCAGTTAAATCTTTCAAAGTTAACACTGTGCAACTAATTGTTTCAAATCTGACAGATCGCCATAGATTAGGCATTTATTTTTTGTAATCTGGTTTTCTTTCTAACTTTTTCCCAAAGCCCCCATTGAAGAACAGAAGAGCTAGCTTCCTTAAAATCTAGAGGTTACTTTGAGGAGCAGTCCCACATCTCAGAGTTTCCCATGTTGCTACTGGATTAAACCCAAAAATTTATGCATCAATAGTTTTTGGCACGCCCAGTGGGACTCAATTCAAAGACTTGAGTCTTTGTTTTCTAAGAATCTTTGCCCTGTATTTTGTGGTTTTGATGGAAAATCACAAAAATATCTGCTCATAAGAGCATGAATCTTCCATCTAGCGACTCTACTGGCGAATCTTTGCTCATGTAGATCATGGCAGCCCCTAGTATCTATGTGCATCTAAATATTCAAAGAGATCTGCCCTTTGTGACTTGGGATTCAAGTCCTCTGGTTCTTCAACAGCAGGGTCAAGTTCCTGACATAGCCTGGAAGGCATTGCCTCACTTTCTTATAGATGGCTCTATTTGCCCTATAGATCACATTCAAGATGTTGCAAATCTATGCTCTATTCATAATGTCACGACTAAGAATCATGCTCTCTTGTTGTTGGCATCATCCCTTAAAGGAAAAGAAAAAGAATGGTATAGAAGTTTGCAGCCTGGTTCAATCACTGGATGGGATCAATTTGGGGAACTCATTTACAATCAGTTCAAAGATAGGATAGATGTTAGCACTCTTACCCAAAACTTGATTATAATCAAGAGGCATCCAATGGAGCCCATACATGATTTCAATTCAAGATTTGACAAGGTATGGAAAAAAATTTCTATAGACATGACGCCCCCTCCAGTCTTTACTTTCTTGTATTATTTAAAGGCTTTAGACCCTAAGATCTCTATCATGATGCAATCCTTAGGAGGTGAAACTCTCCCTCAATCATATGATCTTGCCATTAAAGCTGAAAGTAGTCTCATATTGTCTAGTAAACTACCTCCTCTGCCTTTAAAACCACTGATACCTCATGCAAATACCTTATCTCAGGTTCTTTCTTGTAGCTAGATGCATGCAAATTTTAGCCCACCTACCCTTCCTACTGATTTGACAAGTCATAAGGAGATGATGCTATGAAAGAACTAATTAAAACCCTCTCCCATGAGATCAATGAGTTAAAAGGACAAAACCTATATGATTCTAATCTATGTTTAATACATCAAGATTCTTATGAATAGTAGTATGAATATATCCATAGAATGCCCAATTGTCTTGGAAATTATCCTTTACAAGCCACCATAGCTGCAAATCAACCTATAGAAGCCATTGACCAGGTTCTCTGTCACTTTGACATCCAAGAGGAATCAAGTATCAAGAATCAAATTACAAGCAAGAAAGTGGCTCTTGTGTGTCCTTCTAGTTACTAGCATCAAGCATATGTGGCAATGGGAGATCCAAAGTTACTGTCAAATCTTAAATCAAATTTAGAAGATGCTTATGAGGTGAGGTTTCTTAAAGCTGAAAAGTACTCTAAGAAGGGCTTTGAAGTTGAAAAGTACTGGGTCTATGGTGATGCTGCCTCTGTATTCAATTTTGAGGAGGTTACAAATGACATTATACCATGAGTGTCTTTATTATTGCAATGAAGTTTCACACCTGCAAGGGGAAGGCATGGAGATGCATGAGCAAAATAAGGGGCATGATGAGGATTTGTTCTCACTTTTGCAACAAGGTTATCAGATTCTTGATGCAGAAGATCTTGCAATTGAGAAAGTACAAGGTTCATTTGTAAGGCTTGTACTAGATCATGGAGAAAATGTTGAAATAGAGGAAGATTCAAGAGATGATTTGTTCGCTATTTTGGCAAATGGTTATTGTCTTCTTCTTGACAAATTTTCACCTCTATAAGATGATGAGATTCAGAGAGACATTTACCATAGTGCAAAACCGCATATGATGTCACAAACTAAGTTAGATCCTACACCTTTCTTCTTGCATAAAGGAATGCTTATCAGATTTAGGACTATTCAGGGTAGTTTTGTCACTTGTCAACTAGATCTTGATGCTATCATGGATCATCATTTAGATAAAGAGTCAACAAAAGAGGTTACTAATGAGTTTCTGGTAGTAGAAGTTTTCAAATGCAAACAGAGGAAAGAGTTTCAGTGTTTTATTTTATCTTCCCGCCCTCCACTAAAATAGGAACAACATGATGATCAACATGATTGGTGTTTTGAAACAAAGAAAGACTCTCCTGAGTGCAGAGAAGTAAAAAGGTAAAAAATATTGTTATATTTCTTCATACAATTTGTCTGGTTCATTTTTCAGCATGATGAGGATTCATAAGAGAAGCATAATTAAATCTGGTAGCTATTTTGCCACTCCCGTGAATGGGCATGTTCCTGTATGTTTCAGTTGTTAGTAATTTGGCTTCAATGTTCAGAATAAGCTATAGTAGTAGCATTAGTTTCAGTTTCAGTTAGTTTTGTTTTCAATAAGTCTTAGCTACAAAGTATAAATGAGGGAAGTCAGTTCTATGTAAATTTTAGAAATTTGTTTCAGCTAATCTCAGTTGCAGAATATCGTTATAGCTAGTTGTCACCAATTTGTTTTAGTGGTCTACTAGTTGCAGAGTATGTTTTCAGCCATTTGTGTTTCAGTCTCAACCTCAGTAATGTTTCTTGCTAGCTTGTATTGGCCTAGTGCCACAGATGTTGGTTAGTTTTATGAATGTTTCATTTTCAGAATATTCATGACTCTATTGACCAATGATTAAGGCACAGATATACAAAACCAGAAATTTTTGGTTTGGAGTGAGCAGGCTCACTTGCCTAGCCAGTCATCAAAACTAGTGAGAATATTTTCACACCACAGTGAAATGTTTTTTATAAGGATTGACCTTCATAGAGATAGGGTTTTCCAAATGAAATAAACGCTCAGTGGCCATTAGATCAAATGCAAATCTAATGGTGTAGATACAAAACATTTCAAAGATACAGAGTACACTACATGGAGCAACCCGATACATATAAATATTTTGTTTCATTTTATTTTAATTAATAAAGCAATGCTTTATTTCTTTTAAGGCAAGCTACATGAGCTTAAGAAACTGATGTGGGGAAAGCCACATGTCTGCTATGGGAGAAACAAAAAGAAACAATAAATTGATGCGGAGGAGGCCACATGGTCAAGCCCGAGCAAGCCCGAGCAAAGGAGAATTAAATGTTTCATTTAATTACATATGATTCATGGGAGTTTTAAGGAAGACAGAGTTAAATAAAGATTAAAATCTTTATTAAAATTGTGACACATAGTGGGTCCCAGTAGTATAAAGTAAATTTTATTAAAAGACACTCATATGAATTTCTTCTACAGGAGATACAAAGGTGAAAACCCCAAAAATTATGTGCAGCCACTTTATTTTTCATAAGAGTAACTCAAGAATGATGTGGAGTGAAGCATGTGGAGGCACCTAAGCATTTTAAAAAGAAACAAAAGAGAGACCAAGACCCACCACCTAGCTACAGTGTTGAAGAGAATGAAAAGAAATAAGAATCATGCAGAGTCTTCCACGTGCAGGATGCGCAAGGAAAAGAGAGTAGCTCAAGTTTGGTGCGGAAGGAGGCACGTGGAGCAGCCCGCACACATGAGAAATAATAAAGTGTTTTGTTTCATTTTAAAATTGCATCATTTCTCATAGGAAATCTTTTAAGAGTCTTGTATTAATAAAGTTTCTTATTAGATACATTTAGTGGGGCCCTCTTTCCTATGTAAAGCTTAAATGCTTTATTTTTTATAAGTCATTTTTTTCAAAAGACACAGCAAAATAATAAGGTAAGACTTTATTATTCTTATTTTGATCTTCTGCAGGAATTAAAAAGTGAAACCCTAAAATATGAGAAAGCTATAGGAAGCATTGGCGGTAAGTGATTTTATTTATGCCGCAGAGATATTTTTCAGCCATAGAAGTAACTGAAAGCCATAGTTTAGTTCTGATTTTCAGTTGCCATTTAAGTTATGACCACAGTTCAATTTCAAATAACAAATTTGTGCTGGATTTGGTGCCAGATTTTGCGGAGTTTCAGTTACAGATTTTCAGAGAGGCCGTTGAGATTTTGTTGGGTCTTTCAGGTTATAAATGGGTAGATCCGGGTTACATTAAGGGGTTCTTTAGACACATTCAGAGGTCCACACTCATAGAAAAGATTTTATGTAGCAGTAGTAGATTTTCTTTCTTTTTTCCTTTGCAATTCTCTCTTTATGAGAATGTAACAGTCATTTTGTGCAGCAACTTTTACCTCTGTAACTAGTTATTCAAATAATGAGATGGTGTTCTGTGCATATTTGGATTTTCTTTTTCTTTCTTTTAATAGCTTTTTTTATTTTGCCTCTGTTAAGTATGTTTCTTAAAATGAGTCTTAATCATGCATTGATGCTCTTTAATTCCAGTTAAATCTTTCAAAGTTAACACTATACAACTAATTGTTTCAAATCCAGTGGATCACCATAGATTAGGCATTTATTTTCTTCAATCTGGTTTTCTTTCTAACTTTTTCCCAAACCCCCCATTGAAGAATGGAAGAGCCATCTTCCTTAAAATCTGGAGGTCACTTTAAGGAGCAATCCCACATCTCAGAGTTTCCCATGTTGCTGCTGGATTAAACCCACAGATTTATGCATCAATAGTGTGTAGATATCTTTGATGAAGGTAGATACCCTTTCAATTCATGCTTGACATCCTTTGAAGATCCTAATTCCTCCATCTCTACAAGAAATAGCATGCCATATATTAGAACTTACTTTAGGTTATAACACAGTATTATCTGCATAACTTAGCCAATAAAATTTGAAGTTGAAACATATAACAACACTCTTCCTTCTAGACTATTGGACGTTGAAGTTCAGGCCTGACTCATAACTCTTTCAAAAATGGAAGGCTAAACTACAAAGTCAAGATGTCGAAACTATGAAGATTATCCAAGTAAAACATAGCGGGAATCATGGGTCAAGGTGGACACCTAGCTCTTTCTAAAATGGAAGGTAAAAATTGGAATTCCAAACACTGAAACTCTAAAGATTGTCTAAGTAAAGCATAGTAGGAGTCGGGGGTTGGGCCTAACTTGTAACCTCTTCCAAAATGGAAGGAGAACGGTAAAGGTCCCAATGTTGAAACTCTGAAGGTTATCTAAGTAATACATAATGGGAGCCAAAGATCGGGAGAACACATAACTCATTCAAAAATGGAAGGCCAAAATTGGAAGCTTTGATAGGTGAGTCTTGATAAAATATATGGAAAATTTTGGGGTTAGGAGTGAGGGCAAACTTTGGATGTCTACAAATTTGGAAGGCTTAATCCCAAAGGTCTGACACTGAAACTACGACAATATAAAGGGTCTAAGTATAACGGTCAGTAAATCAAGACATTTCAACCCAATACTCTAAAAATTAAGGGTGAGAATGACATCATAAAAACAACATTGAAAAATGTGGCATTCCCTAAAATGGATCAAACAACAAAATGAAATTAAAAAGGAAAATAAAAATAAAACCCCAAAATGATCAAAGCACAAACAAGAGAAATTAAAGGGGTTTGCTTTAAATGGCACCACTAAAATAGGCAGCCATGAAAATACTTGACAAAGCATCAATTCAAAATAAAAAGAGTAAAACCAACCTAATATAACAATGAGGGCAGCTAGGAAGGATTCAAAGATGCAAATTTCTCAAACATAGTCACCAACCACCGCAATCAAACTCACATATAGGCCACCAGGCTTATGCAGCTCAGAGCTCAAGAAACACAATTGATCAAAATGCAAATGATGAGAAAATAAACATAAAACTAAATTAAAAGGCTTCTCAAACATGTGTGGGAGAACTACATTTAATGCAGCTCTGAGGGTAGTTAGGGTTGGGTCATATCCTACATTGTCAGAGCCTACCTTTTGGTCATGTCAAAAGGCTAATCTCTAAAATTTTGATAAGGGTGACACTCTACCCCACACTATAATCCTCATAGTCAAGATGTCAGGATGTTTCTATAGTCATTCAAAAATGAACAACCTTGTCAATCTGAGAGATGCTCGTAGTGGAAGATCAAGCTTTTTGGGATGATTCTACTATTGCAACAAAACAACAAATCCTAAAAGTCTAACAATGCTCAGTCACATCTAAAGGAAAGAAAAAGTAAAAAAACTGAAGTCAAAAGGGGCCCCCTTCTTTGGCTTGGCCATAGAATGGGGTGTGTTGGGAAAGGTCACAATAGATAGGCTAATGGTTTCATAAATATGATTTTAGCATCTCATCGTAACCTAGGGTGGTCTCAGATGACTCACTAATTGTCATCCATGCTAACTTAAGGGGTACCAAGAGATCATTCCGTTTTAGATTCAAAATAATGTGGTTGTTACATGTTGATATCAAGGCTAATATTAAGGAGTGGTGGAACATACAAGTGTAGGGATCCACCATGTATAGAGTTATGTACAAGCTAAGAAACATCAAGACATAGATTAAAAATGGAATAAAGATTCTTTTGGGAATATTTTTAAATAGAAAGAGGAAGCTACTTAAAAGTTGTTTGAACTACAATAACATATCTAATCCTTAGGAATCATTTACAAGTAAGCTTAGGAGGAAGAATGTCTTTTGGTAGATATTCACTCCCTTATTAAAAAGGAAGAGATGTACTATAGGTAGAGATCAAGATTGGTTTGGTTAAAGCAAGGAGATGACAACATAAAGTTTTCCATATGATTGCCCTGAAGCACAAAACAACTAACAAAATCAAATAAATTAGGGAAGATAGGGATCTTTTTTCTGAGGATGCCATAAGGGATAAAGTTTTTCAATATTTCATGAATATCCTTACGAAAGGTAGTGCTCCCTCCTTTTTGGAAGAAGAGATTCTTGAGGTTATCCTCAGTTTAACTGAGAAGAAAGATGATGCTACTATGTTATCCCCAATCACCATGGATTAGATTAGAGGGATGGTTTTTTCTTTTAAGGGTTATAAGGTGCTTGGTTTGGATGGCTTTCCCCATTTTTATT
This sequence comes from Cunninghamia lanceolata, assembly GCA_027924645.1. Lineage (NCBI taxonomy): Eukaryota > Viridiplantae > Streptophyta > Pinopsida > Cupressales > Cupressaceae > Cunninghamia > Cunninghamia lanceolata. The sequence goes on from BSBN01001110.1 coordinate 2,978,789, forward strand.
TCTAATTATTTTGGGATATTCTAGTAGAGGACATTAAGAAGGTTGTTCATGACTTCCTCACCTAGGGGAAACTCCTTAGGGAGCTTAATACTACATTTCTAGTGTTGATTCCTAAGAAGGAGGGGGCTATAGAGTTTAATGTTTTTAGGTCCATCAACTTACGTAATTCATTGTATAAAATATTTTTAGAAACTCTAGACCTTAGGCTCCAAACTATTCTACATTCTATCATCTCACCTCAATAGAGTGAAATTGTGAAAAACTAACAAAACTTGGATTCCATAGTGATGGTGCACGTAGTCTTACATTCCATGGATAAGAGTTGAAAAGAAGCCTTTATCCTTATGCTAGACCTTATCAAGACCTATGATAGGGTCTCTTGGAAATTTTAAGTAAGGTTTCTCAAAAGATTTGGTTTTGGAAGGAATTTCATTAATATAATCACCAAATGCATTTCTATGCTCATATTCTTAGTGATTGTCAATGGCTCTATAGCTAGTTTCTCCGATGCCTCTAGATTCTTTTTGGGTTTCCTTGGTGTAATACTTCTAAAGAAAGATGGCAGGGTGGAAAGGACCATTGTTCTCTTTGGTGGGAAAAGTTCAATTAGTGATGGCTTCACTCTAGAACTTATTGGTGTATTATATGTCCTTGCTAAAAATATTTTCTAAGTATGTGGAAAAGATTGAGTAGATCCAAAGGCATTTCCTATGGTCTAGTTCCAATGAGAACAAAATAATCTCTCTTGTTATGAGGGATCAAGACTTCCTTTCCAAGTTTGTTGAAGGAATAAGTATAAAATAAGTTGAAGCTTTTCAATAAGGTGCTCAATGCCAAACTTGCATGGAGGGATATATAGAATAAAATGGATGGAATATGATCATTAAAAAAATATTCCAAGTAAGTACCCAAATCCATTCTTTGAAGTTATAAGCACCCATGTCGATCTAACATATGAAGAAATATTTATTCTTCGAAGGAGATTCTAATAAAGGAATCTAAATGGAAGTTAGGTGCTAGAAACAATATAAGATTTTGGGATGATTGCTAGATCTTAGATACAGATTTGGGATTGAAGAATGAGTTGGAGGCCCTTCTGATATAATACAAATGGATAGTTTGGGAGTTTGTTGCTGATTATATCATTGTGATCACTAGGATTAAGGAGTGGAGTAATCTGAGAGTTTTTCCCCTCTCCTAGGCTACATATTTTTCTACTCCTCTCTTGATAGGTCTTCTTGGTTTCCATTTCCCATGTTAGATAGCTATGGGCTCTTTGGTGTTAGCTCCATCCCCTTTTGGTCTATTTTTAGCTTCATCTTGTTTTTCTCTTGTGGCCTCCTTCTCTTTTGTGACTATGTGCTCCTCTCTGTGGAACAAGGACTTTCTTCCTAGAATCAGTTGATTCCTCTAGGTTGCTACTTAGGATAAAATACTCACTATTTATAACCTAATCAAGCATGGCTTTTCCATTTCCAATTGGTGTATTTTATTCCTTTCTAATACTAAATCAACCCCTCACATCTTCTGCGGTGTTGGGTGTAACATCCATGTTCTAAAACACATAGTAAAAGCATAATTTTAACATAGAGTAACTTAACAAGGTAAATAAAATGAGATAGAGAATAATTTTTTCTTTTATTCAACTAATAATGAAGTAACTATAATTACAAGATTTCTTTTACAAAAATACAATAACCATATTGTCTTTCTCATTTACAATGTTTACAAATGTAATTCCATTACATCTACAAATTTGGATTAAGTACTGCATCTGAATATCTGACATCTTTATTACAAGTTCTGGCATGTTTCCTGCTTGGAGAGAGAGCATCTTTCCAATGATTTACCTCCAACCATAGACCGGTGGTCTCCCACACATCTTCCACATAGGAAGTAGCCCTACCCTTCATGAGAAATATAGACCTTAAGTGACCAATGGTTATTTTCCTTTCTTGAGTACATAGTATTGTATTCTACTCAACTCTATCAACCATACAACCCTACATACCCTCTAGCTAAGTATGATTTCTGATAGGATGAGCAATCCGAATACAGTGAACCGACAATGCATGCAGAAAATAAATGCATTACTTTGGCCAAAGTTTTTAATATCAATATTGTTCATATGAACATAGTCATTGTGTTCACCCATCCCTACTTGACTTGGATAATGTCATATTCTTGCAATTATTCACCCTGACTATCTTTACATAATTGGTTTAATCATCATGTCCTGATAATAGTCTACTTAGACTTACATAAGTCTAAATGACATAAACCTTCATTTGGTTCCTAATTGACTCTAGGGTTTTAAAACAACCCTTGAATAATACAATACTTCTACATTTATCATATCTCATTAAAGATTATAATAGACCTTTGGTTTAACACAACCATAAATAGGTTTACAATAAATCTTGCTAAGGTATTATCTTCTATTCAACAAGAATATGAATACCTATTCAATTAAACCCTGCGTGATGCCATTGATCATAACTATGTAAATATACTCATATATGCTTTTACACAAAGTTATTTGTATATAGACATAGTCTGTTACTACAAATTGGTTTACTATAGGATGAACTCATCATGATTCTAGTATATACATGAAAAGATCTTTGACACTTTATCCTATTCATCTAACTATCCTTAATTTTTCTATCATTCCAAAAGGTCACCTCATAGTCACCATAGATCACCAAGAATCTAGGTTCTTTGAATAAGATATCGTTTAGAGAATGCATGGAAATGAAAGCAAGATTGGTTTCAAATAAAATTGACATCATTAAATACTCTATTCCATATTACTCTTGGTTGGTGAGTTTACTAAATGAATACCTTTGCACTAATCTCATTGAGACTTTAACACATATTTTTCCTATGATAAAAATAGTCGACTTATTTCTGAAACATTGGACTTTTCAACTGAGCGATTGGTTTTCTAGACATTAGAAGACTATAATAGTTTCCATTAAAGAAATTTCATATATATATCCTAAACAATAGAAGGGTCTACCTATCAGTTAAAGATAGATGCAATATCAACTCACTATGACTATTCAAAACTGATTTCATTGCAAGAGCTTGCATCAGCCTTTTTAGGCTAAATGACACTTCTTGGTTATACTAAAACTCTTACACACCATCGATCTAGACAAACAAGTCACAACAATAGTATTCAAGTCGACACAGACAGCTTATCACATTGCATAGTTTATACAAAATACTGATAGGATGACCAAACTCAATTAAATGATTGTCCATAACAAACATTCATTATGATTATCTTTGTCTTATAAAAGATGACATATAGGAATATCTACCTAACAACGTTGGCTTACAGAGGTGTATGGGCCAGTGGTAAGCTTCTGTGTTCATCCCAGATGACCACGCTCTTAATTAATCTTTACCAGCTTCCTCACTGCCCACCATGAATTTCCTTCTACTCCTTAACTAGACCCTTTAAACAAAACATAATCACTTCCCAGATATGCCATCAACTATCCAATCTGTGGCTTTAAGATCTTAAAACAGACTCATAATGAGTCATCCTATCTGTTTGCTCCCACTCTAAGGAGTTCTAAAAACTCATTAAATTCTAATGGTAATGCTAAATGGTTCGACTCCTAACACAACTATAAATGTGTAAACACTGACAAGTGTTGATGATGAAAACATCATTTCAGGAGATCAATGATAAGAGCTGGCTAACTCTTAAAACTGACTTAAGCAATCAGTTACTCTTAATGAGTAAATTTGATCCATCATGCTTTTAACATTTAAGGTATTCCTCAATAGATGCCTATGGGTTCTCAACCTAAAACCATACTAATATATCATGAGGTATGTCCTCATTCGACTCATATATCTATATATATACATATATCTATATATACATATATATATATAGATACATATATGTATATATAGATATATGTATATATATGTAGATATATGTATATATATAGATATGTATATATAAATAGATATGTATATATATACATATATATATAATATTTGATTAAATCAAATATTATTTACATATCATTATCTTTATTTGATTTTATGATTTAATAAATAAGAGAATAATACTAAAACAAAAGTTACGGATAACGTGATTGAGTTGAGCTAGTCTCATCATCACGATCCGTCGACAAAGCACGTCATCTTAACTCGATGATAAAGTCTTAGCATTAATAATTGGTAATAACACTTCAAGTGACTTAGTAATAATATAACAACCTTTTTACGAAAATAACGTTGTAATATTTATGTTAAACGTAAATAGTCATAAATCAAACTTAACGATGTCGTTAACATTATTAACGACTAAGATGACTTAATACGACTTAGAAAGATTTTAAAACAATATCAACTTCCTATTGATTAGGTTCAAAAGTGAACTGACAATACAAGGCTTACCTCTTACAACACATTGGTTCACATTTTCGTAAAACACATTGGTTCAAGAAATATTTCCTTCCTATAAATATGGCTATAATAAATCTCAAGAAAAAATGTTGGTGGACTATCTTAGGAGTACAACTACAAAAAAATAAAGGTAATTCTTACCATATCTATAAACTGACATACCTATATTTAGAAAAATCTATGTAAAGATGTGGAGACATATCATTCTCAAGGCACCTTCAGAATGATAACTCTCAACATATGTATGTATGTATGTATATGTGTATATATGTGTAGACACCCAAAATTGACCATGTCCTAACAACACGTCAAACATGACATTCAACATCTTCCACCCTAGGAGTACTCTTAACATTCCCCCTTCCATTAGTCAATTAATTAAATAAATTATATATTATTTAATTAATCAAAAATATCCCTTACAAAAAATTAATTAAATAAATTATACTTATTTATTTAAATAATTTAAATCCTTTTCCCTCTTCATGAAATTAATTCATTAAATTATATTTAATTAATTAATTCTAAAGTCTCGCATCATATCTCATTAATTAATTAAATAATTTCATTATTTGATTAATTAAGATAAAAATACTAGTTTCCATTTTCATATTCCACTTGTCATGATTAGGTCCACCGTCATCCACTTGGCACAAATAATAAATTAAAAAATCTGAAAAGTGTCACATGTCCAGCTAAAATTAGTTATCTAGATTCATTGAACCTGGACACTTGCACAAAACTCAAACTAACTTTGTATGTCCACCACTCATTTCCATACTACATATTTTAATCCTAGCCATTCACATAAGGATAAGCCCTACAAGCCTCTATCCTTTCCCTAATTCCTCTCACTCAATTCTATCCATCCATTTATCTTTAATCCTAGTCGTTCACATAAGGATAACTACCTGCAACCTCTATCCTTGCCCTAATTCCTCTCACTCAATCCTATCCATCCATTTATATTTAATCTCAACTATTCACATATGGTTATGGCCTAGAAGCCTCCATTTTTCCCCTAATGTTGTCTCATTCAATCTTATCCATCCATCTCTTATCAAATCTTATCCATTTGTCATATCATCCAAAAATCTATAAATCAACCCTCAATCAAGCCATAAAAATCAAGAGCTTTTAAGGTAATGTTATGCTATTAAAGTGAGAAACCAACAAGCAAGCTTATCATCAAGCAATCAATGAAGCACAACCACCATTTACATGGTGCAACAAGAGTTAGTTTGGTAATATTTTCTTATGTTTTGATTTGGTTTTACTAACCCCTCATGCAACCTAAGGTGATTTTGAGCATGAAATAGGAGTTTTCATCTTATGAATTGTTTCTAATTTTCGTTTCATATTTTAGCACAAAATTTGTATATATAGATACATACATATATGTATGTGTATATGTATATATATATATATGTATGCATCTTTACATCTATACATATACATATACATACATACATGAGACTACATAAGAGTTTGATTTATAGACACTTAGAGGTTCAATTATTTTGTATCCTAACCTATTCACTTGGATTGTTATGAGTTTAATGATATCTTCGAAAATTGTAGAGTAAAATCCATCTAAAAAATATATCTAAGAAAATAAATTGAATAAGAGTAACAACATTTCAATTACCCTAGATAAAAGAGATGAGTTTAGATAGGAACAAAAAATATTTTTAAATTGACAAAGATAGAAAGATGCTCTTAGCTCTCTATGTGAAGGGGAATATTTTGTTGAAATGAGAAAAGGAAAAAATAGAACCATAGACCATGTTTGCTCTACCCTTATTTTTGTAAAGAATTATATCCTTTTGTGTCCTATCTATTATGTGGAAAATGGGATCTAAGCTAATTAATACTCTTAACCTAAGTCAATCCTTCTCCACATAGCATTGGAACAAAAGACTTTGAAGACTTGGTGGTTGGCTCTCATCCACAAGGGAGAGCTAAGTTGTTTAGGGATCGATCTATTCCTTTGTTATAAAAGGAGGATTGATCACTAATGAATTGATATGAAGGTATGTAATAAAAAACCCTAATTGATAGATCTAACAAAAATATACAAATGACTGTTACAAAGATGAAACATGGAAGCAAAACAAAGAAACAAAGGTTTAGATAGAACCTATGATAGAAAGTAGGAGCATATCTGAGAGGACCTGGGAGCTAGAGTGCCCTTATCCTATGGTTTTTGGGCTGATTTTCTTCTAACAAATGATCCATGTATCCATTCTCTGATTCCTTTTGTTGCTCTATGAGAAATTTCTAGATGTGATTTGCACATACACGAAGAGAGGAAAAATGGTTTTGGCTATATAGGAGCTTGCCTTAGTCAAGCCCTTGTTTTAGTATTCCTACCTAACAGATAGCCAGATTAGAGAAGATCAAATAGTGTGTGATCCTAACCTTATGTGCATATAAGATTGTAAATGATTAGAAAACCAAAGGATTGATCAAAAAACACTCTATATGACTCAATCATATAGAATGACCAACTCAAGAGAAGTGTCTCACTCAAGGAAACACTAACCTTCAACTCAAGGAAGGTGGATAAATCTAAAATCTATAGAATAAGAAGATGTTGCAACCATATCCAATTGCAATGATGTAGGTACTCAAGACAAACTCAAGTTGGTGGTTCTAACCCTTCATGCAAGAAGGAACAAAATAGACTCAAGATCTTGCCTCCAAATCCACCATAATCCTTATCAACAGTGTGTAGATCAATATTCCAACAACAAATAAATTTGCAATAATTTATAAGTCTGCAATAATATTGAGATAGAAAATAGTTCTCTAGATTCTTTAAAGTGTTTTCAAGGTCTTGTTTAAATATGAATCTCAAGGAGGGAAAATATTCAAATATTATAGGCCAACAGAGCACAGGATAAAAATGTCAAGATCGACGTCACATCACACAAGACAAAGCTGACACCATCAGAGGATTTAAAATTTTGCAAGATATGGGAGGACACTAGCATTTGGGCACTAGGATCCTAGATAAATCACTCTAATAATTCAATATCACCAGGATCTTAACACTGCCCTATGTTCTAGCATTTGATCAATGGTAATAGTTTAGTAAAGTTTAGGAAGATTTAGGAGGGTTTAGGAAAGTTTAGGAAAGTGGGGCACTTCTCTCAAGTCAGGGGTAAGGCCAAGGCTAGAAAGTGGTACAAAAAGTGGACTCATGAAATAGACACCAAGGCAGGTGCAGAATGTGAAATTGTGCTTGCACTGACAGAGAGCACAATTTATGATGGTACATTTAGCCCCTAATTTAGCGCTTGTATGACATTGTGTTCATAAGAAAGCTAAAGTATAGGAAAGAAAATAAGCATGTAAAGGATATTAAAAAGAATACTATAGAGGACATAGAATGCTATTAGTTTAGAGAATGGAGCCCCCGATCATCAACCTACAAAGCCATAATGTTAGTGATTGCATCAAGCAAAACACTTTGTTAGGGAAAGAAAAAACCATCCTATAGAAAAAAAGATGTATTAGTCTGGAAAAACTTCTAAGAGGAATGAGAGTGTAATCTAGAGTGAGACTCATGGGTAGATATATGCCCCTTATTTTAGCTTGCTTATATGGAGGTAGAAATAGGGTGATGCTATCTCTACTACAAGTTTTTAGGAGTTTTAATGAATATTCCTTAATTAGGGTCATTTGATAAAATAACACTAAGATGAAAGGAATATGATGAGAAAGAGGGTAGAACTAGGATTCCAGTGCAACAAATGGTATGAAAAATTGAAGTTTTCTAGCCCAATTTGTGAAGGTTTGAATGAAGAATATTTGAATAGAATGGTAGGATGTTTTGGTGTTTTTCTCTAAATAGTACGTAGGTTTTCATGACATACCATCTCATTTGTCTTTTACATTTTTAAAATGTTTGGAGGATCTCGAGTGATCATGAGAGTGATGATGCCACACAGACTGCATTATCAATCTCCCAGGTTGGATGAGCTAAGGGATTGCATAACACAGGGTGTATAGACATGCTAGGTGAGCCCAAGCTTTTGATTCATGCTTATGATTGGAAGTTGAATCACATATAGTTTCTCATAAAGGAAAGGAATTAAAGAAGAGATTCCTATGAATATTTTCCCAATTCAAAATTACTTTACATCTTCAACATACCTAGTTCCTAGTGTGGATTTCATATTTGTTTGGTTTAATTTTTTTGAATTATAATATAGGTGTTCTACTTAGGGGACCCATCCTTACTAAATAGTTTAGAAAACATATATAAATGAGTGTGCTAACAACCCAAGACTAGGCATAGCAGTAGAAAGCACAACATCCCATAAAGGTTTCTAAACTACCCATATGCAACTATATATCAATACCCCAATACATATAGCAAGCACAAAATTCCAACACAACTAATAGAAAGCTAAAAAACAAACAAAACACCAAACCACATCAACATCTTGAGGGAGCTTTGGCACTCCCTAATGCATCGAACATCCCACTCCTCATAGAGAGATTTCCATTTGTCATAGGCCCTATTGTGCACACCATTCCCAAACACACTTACAAGCTCCACCAAAAGAACCTTTGGACACTTTGCATTCTCTATTCCATGAAAGTTGACACATTTCTAGACCTCTACACATTGTATAGAACAAATGACAATTAATCCATAAACTCGGGACCATAGCTAGATGCCTCACTTTGATACATCACATATGGATTTAAAAATGAGATACTTCCAACTTCCTTTACCTTCAATAAACCACCTCTAATGGCTATCTAAAATGTGTATTAAAAGACTAAGACAACATGTCTCAAATGTGGAACATTTAAACTTGCATCACACATAAATAAATAGTATACAACACAAGAATTCAAACTTGGGAGAAACTCTCAACTAGGCATAAAATTCTCAAAAGAGTGAGCAATGCTTCTAATGACACTAATTCATAATATATAATGGCTTTTACATAGCCTTAACATGACTTAAATTATCCAAATGCACAATTCTCTAAAATGGATCATGACCTACAACTCCTCTTGCAATGGTGGAGAATGAAGGATGAGAGCTCCATGCATGGGTTCCAAACACCACTTAAATAGTAGTCCAAAATTTTATTGGAACAATCCCAATTGACTTTGCATGCAACCTCTCTTCCAACCATAATCAACTATCTAGTTAGTCATAACGCTTTGAATCTTTATCAACCAACCGGCTTCACAAGCTTTACTGTAAACTTACAACATGGCTCCGGTCTATTTGCAATCTATACCTCTATCAAGGACTCTCAATAACTGTATCAACCTACATACAATCAACACTTTTGCTTTCAAGATGCCACCAACTTTTCTAAGCTTTGTCTCCAAAAGACATCATTCTTTGTGGACTTCAACCATGTATGGCTTTGTCTAATACAACCTACTTTAAATGACTCCAACACTATACTAATCACATAGCTAGTTCTGTGCAACAACCAACCAATACCTATATTAAGTCTCTAAGCTCTGCCCAAGCATGTTCAACAAAGTTCAACCATGAATGGCTCTTTGCAAGCCTCCGTCACAAATCTCAAACAATTCAAATCAAGAAGAAACTAAAAGGTTCAATTCAAATCAAGTATCCACACAATATAAGCTACAAAAAAAATTATCACAATTTGAAATTATTCAAGAAGTAGCATTCAATTCTTGTAGAGAAACTAAATCTTTTAAAGAAGAAACTATCTAAGGAAATTCATTTAAATCTTATCCACACAATATAAGCTACAAAAATTTTTATCACATTTGGATTTAATTATTCAAGTAGTATTCAATTCTTGTAGAGAAACTAACTCTTTTAAAGAAGAAACTACAAAGAAATTCAATTTTCTTATCCACACAATATAAGATACAAATAAATTTATCACAATTTGAAATTATTCAAGAAGTAGCATGAACAATTCTTGTAGAGAAACTAGAACTCTTTTAAAGAAGAAACTATCTAAGGAAATTCATTTGAATCTTATCCACACAATATACTTGATCATCAATTACTGTGAAAACCTCTTGACTAACATTAGTTTGACATGACTACAAAATTGATCTACAATTTACATTATGATCAAATCTTGTAGTGGCAATCATGGAAAAATCTACTTGTAGGATACACCTGCAAGAAATAATGAATGTAAATGAGAATGAAAGAATATGTACCAAAAACACAAAATATTAATGCAATATGTACTAAATAACAAAAAAGAGGATACAACTTGACGATGGCTTAAGGGGAGCTAAGAGAATGTCTTAAGGGGATACATAAGAGGATGGATTTAGGGGATGTATAAGAGGATTAATTAAAAGGGGAGCTAGAAGAGGATGTCTTAAGGGAATACAAAAGAGGATAGCTTACTTGGAGAGATGTACACTAGTCAATTTACAAAGTATAAAATAAAACTTGATGGCTTAAGGGGATGGAAGAGGATGGCTTAAGGGGAGCTAAGATGACATCTGAAGTAAGGGGATGTACAAGCGGGTGTCTTTAGAGGATGGATGATAAATATTTGAGTATATATATATGTAATTACCTAATTTGCATTCACTTTTCGTTGAAGACTACAAAATTGACCTCACATACTTGTATGGTGATAACTTCTATTGACAATCATGCACATTTGACTACTTGTCTAGGATACACCTGCAAAAAGTAATGTTCAAATGTACAAGTAAATTAACTATATATTTCCATGGGTCGATACAAAATTTAAGACAAGGGGAATAATATAGAAGCTGAAATGAGAATGAAAGAATTTAACTTGGGGATGTAAGAGTATTGTTTACTTACCTGAAAATTTATTCCATTGTACCATCTGCATCCTCATTTTTTTGTAATGCATCTATAATTGACTCATGTTCTTCCATCGAAAGTCTCCATAACTGTTTATTAGAAGGTTTGCCTTGATATCTAACTAGTTTTATATTTGTTGCCACAACCAAATGTGAGTAGTGTATGATCTTCTTATGTGTTTCATAATCTTCAAATGCAGGCACACCATTCCTTCTTATTAGATATTTTCGTAGCCAAGTGCCAACAACAACCACAGAACCTGTTGGATACTCCATGTTATCATCATCTACTCTAGGATGTAACAACTTTTGTTTTGTCTCAACACATCGAGCCAACCAATACTCAGTTTCCTCTTCATTGCCCTCAGGTGCAATAACAGCATAGACATGTCCTACAAAAAAATTATGTAATTCAATAAAGTGTGACATGTATCTAAATCACATAAATTTGTGGATGCATACATATATAATTAATTATATACAAGATGTACAAAAAAATGACAATAAAAAAAATTAAAAATAAAAGTACCTTCTTGTACAAGGTCTGAAACACGATCATAGTCATCTGATGCAAACATTTGATTATCATCTTCAATTGTTGTTTCAAGTTGATCTTGTGTTTCTGTAGGTGTCAAGGATCTTTGTTTCCATTCTTCAACCCATTCTGTATTTTCACATGCTCCCCAATCACCTGTAATACAAAATTGACAAAAACATGCAAGCTCCCTAGTCCATATAGTCCATGTGCTTGCATTTGAACTCTTAAATGAATGCCATTTTGTTGATCCAGTTATTGTCTCACAATCAAGTCGAGTAGGAATATTCTCTTCTTCAACTAACCAAAAGAATCGTCAAATTGTAGAGTTCTGACTTGATCCCGTAGATAACTTTTCATTACACCAATCCACAATTGCACGTGCATCTCTAAATTTGGCTGTATCCTCAAATTTTAGTTGCTCTCTAGCAAGAGCTCTTTTCACACATGCTCCAGCTCCATCATGTTCTCCTTTACCATGTCCAGCTTCAAAAAAACTCCACATATGTTGGATATTGATTTCTTTGTGAGCCCTACATAGCCAATAAAACATTCTTGCATTTTTGAATTGCCCTGTACAATTATCTAACCATATGAAATGTTGTGTCATCTGGATTCCTCTTTCTTTTAAACTTTCATAAAATTTTGTGAAACAATATTGCACAAACTCTGAAGAGTGTAACCGGTTATCACTCAAATAGAAATGATACTCCCTCAAAAATTTTCTATTATCTTCTGTACTATCATCTGCATGTCTGTATACAATATGAACAAATATGGCCACCTGCACTGAATTATAATACTGAGATTGAATTTCCTCTTATGGAGCAAGAGCATAGTTTTCTGCAAAGTCAACCACTGATAGGATAGTTCCAATTGGAAAGGTGTTTTTACATGAATGGAATTGTCCATCAAGCCACCGAGCATATTGGGAGTGTTTGACATATTTGGATACAATATTATCCTTAAAATCTTTGATGAATGCATGCACACAAATTTTTTCAGTGACTAACTCACAACACTTTCCAATTTTTCCATCTTTTAAAGAATATTCAACATTCTTGAATCTTTTCACATCCACTAATTGTTGTCCAAATTCATGTGAAATATTTTCATGCATACATTCTCCTAACAATGAAAAGTTGCCACATCTATTGCATTGTCCAGAAATACATGCTTTTGAATAAAATAAGTATCCAATAGATGTTTCACAAAACAAACCTGCTACAAACTCCTTAATTGTTTGAGGTGGCATATTAATACCACATTCTTGCATAATTTCATTAGTATGCAAAGTAGAACGTATATATCGAAAAAAATCATAATAATAACGAAATTGCACATGAGTTTTACAACAACAAGAGATTCGTTGTTTATTAATTTTCACATACCAAGGTTTACATTTCTCAAAAGATCTTTGGCTTATGGTAATATTAAAAGGTTCTAACACTAAATCATCTAAGAATTTTTTATATAATTCAGTTTGAGTCATGTCTAATAGATGTTTTGGATGAGGATCACAAATTTTAGACCCCACTCGTAATTTTAAAACATCTCTAACATTAGATGATACCCTTGCATTATCATGCCAATATTTTTCAATTAAAGATTTGATTTCACTATTTAATTTCATGTCATACCTTGGGAGTCTACCACTAAAACTCCAACATTGGTTAATTGGATCTTTTTCAATAGATTCTCTTCTCTTTGCTGCTCTTCTCAAAGTTTTAAGATTTATCTCTAGAATTTCACTTGTCTTACTTATCATTCTTTTATTAGAAGATGATTTATTGACTAAAGCAGTTGTTATAGCTCTTCGTGCTGCATTGCTATCTTTAGATCGACTCTTTTTACCAATAGAATCAATAGCATTAGCAACACTAGATAAAACTTGTTTCATTGATTCATCTTTTTTTTTAGGTTTTACAAATATGCCTTAACTTTTTCATTACTTTTCGCAATTTCCACATCCTCATCAATTGCATCATAAGTTGACATTGAAATCCAAGACTTTTTCTATAAAAAAAATCTTTATATAATCTATTTGCATGAGTTCTCATTTGCCTCCAAGAAATCTTACTAGGAAGATTATCTAAGACATTTCTTTCAATCTCAAATAAAACATTTTCATTTTCACTCCTAAAAGAGATATCATTCTCATTCATATCATCAATAGGTGGGTTTGAAGACATACCTGGATTTGTTTCTATAGTCATGTTTTTCATATCATTGAAAGTTGGCTCCGAAGACACACTTGGATTTGTTTCTATAGTCGTGTGTTCTATATCATTGAAAGTTGGCTCCAAAGACACACCTGGATTTGTTTCTATAGTCCTGTTTTCCATAACATTGAAAGTTGGCTATGAAGACATACCTAGATTTGTTTGTATAGTCACATTTTCCATATCTTTGAAAGTTGGGTTTGAAGACATACATGCATTTGTTTCTATAGACACATTTTCTTCCAAATTCACCATTTCCGCATTTGCATCATCTACATTCATCCCATCATTTTTACTCTCTTGAATGTCTTTCTCTTCAATACTCATGGAACTAGATGCTTCAATATTCTTCATCTCTTGAATCCTTGCTCTTCTATCTCTTTGCCTTTTGGCTTCCTTCTCTCTATTTGCTTCAATTTCTTGAGGTGTCATTACCCTCCTTTGTTTTTTTCTTTGACGTTGATTTGATCCCATGATTACCAAGCCCTCTTGATAAAATAACAATTGATACTTAATCCAATTTCATAATTGATGTCCTTATTTGAACTTTTGAAGTAGAATTAGATGTAGATCCTTTGTTCCATAGATTTTGAAGTAAAAGGTAGATGTAAAAACAAAAACCCTCTTGCTTTATTCCTCTTGAAAATAGCTCATGCACTTGATTTCACTTCAGAATTGTTCATATGATTGACTCCTTTCAAAATCTAAATAGAATATGACCTGTTAAGAGATTCCACAAAACAATTGTAAGTAAAAAATGCAGAAATTGTCACTATCGCGCCGTACCTATCAGACTTGCAAGTTGCAGGGATACAGGGAAAGTACTTTTTTCCCTAATATGGGAAATAACGGGTATAATAGAAACGGGTACCCATTATATAACGGGTACCCGTTATTTAAATAATGGGTACCCGTTATTTAACGTGTACCTGTTTTATAACGGGTACCTGTTATTTGAAATTAGAAATCTCCGCCGCTTTTTCCCTGACCTTTGCTTGGGTTTTAGGCTCGGGATAGGCATGGTTGGCCGACCTTGAGCCTTGGACCTGCAAATTTTTTTCTAAGTACAAATCAAGAAGAAAAACTGAGTTTACCTGTATGGTTGAGGGCTTTTTTTTCTTAATTTTTTTACGAAATGAAAACCCATTACAGATGACATTGTCTAGTTTTCAAATATATAATTTTTTTTGTTATTGGACATGTTCTTCTATTTATTATTTAATTTATAAGCAAACTAGTCCAAAAACTTGAAATGACAGGTGTTTGTATTTTTTTAATAACTTTTAATTTTAAAAAAAAATTTCAAAAAAATTATATGTCATCAATCTACACATCATTCTTTACACAATAAAAAAAAATTAATTTTATGATTTTTTTTGCTCAAATTATGTTGGCCGTACACGAGGGGTTTTCAAAAGTACCAATTAGGCCTAATAAAAAATTAATTAAAAAAATTATAAAAAAATATTCTCATCAAACTTCACTGTACTACACATGTTTTCCCAAAAGGATTTTGAAAAATAATTTTATTTAGGTCAAATTATGTTGGCCGTACATGTGCATGGTATGGTAAAAAAAAAAGTGACTTTTAAATAGTGGTTTTTAGAAATGCCTATTGAAAATTAATTTGTATCATCTGGGTATTGAAAAAAATTACATATTTAGAAACTAGACTCCGAGTACTACATTTTATATTTAGTGACTTTTTTAAAGATTCCATTTCTAAGTGCCACTTCCACTTTTTGGCCAAAAAGTGGACCCAACTTCTTGCACTGACCCGATTTTAGATTAAGTAGAATAGTAGATGTTGATATTGAATTATTTTGATATACATAATGAGATTTTTGTTACAAACTTTGTTTCTATCTTGCAGTTAGTACATGAGCATGGACTGACTGAGTCCATCAAGTCATAGCAGAGGTGGTGCCTACCGTGCATACTTAGTAGCCAGTATGGGCCACGTATAGGCCACAACAGACTACAGGACAACATGTAGATGTATTTGAGCCTGTTGCACAACTAAGAGTGGCTAACAAGAAGGCCATTCTGAGAGGATCAAGTATTGATGTGCCATGAGAGTCCTTTGAGATAGAGTGAGACCAAGTGATCAAAAGGGCGTCAAGTGTTGAGGTGGCATGAGATACCTTTGAGATGCAGCTAGGTTAGACTCTAGTGGAAGTTCATTCATCTAGGGTAGGACCAACACCAGTTATGGACCATCTACTTGTGCGAGAGCTATGAGCCGAGAGAGATCGACTACAATAGTTGTATTCAGATGCTTAGGTGGAGGTAGCGGAGCTCATAGGGCATGTCTGGGGCCTGCAAACATAGAGTACATTTAGGAGTCACTCATAGTCTGTAGAATCACATAAACATCCATGTATCACACAACCACATCTATGTCTCAAGGACTCAAGTAACCACGGTCCTATAGATTGATGAAACTTGTTGATGTATGATTGTGACACACCACATTTTGTTTTAGTGGTGACCATGTATTAAACCTTTTTTTTCTGTGTATACACACACACACACGTATTTACAAAGTACATGTATCATTTATATCATTGTTGTATTTATTAGACAATCTCATTAGGTTGTTTATATAGATCACAATTGTAGTTGTCACATACATGTTAATTCACCACATTTAATTAAATCATTGTCACATTTTATTCAATAATCATAGAATTCTTTCAATAAGTTCACAAAAGACATCTAATTAAACCATTATAATCATCATATAGATACAATAACATAAACCAAAATGTAAATATCATCATCAATCATATATATATATATATATATATATATATATATATATATATATATATATATATATATATATATATATATATATATATATATATATATATATATATATATATATATATATATATATATATATATATATATATATATATATATATATGATGATGATGATGATGATGATGATGATGATATTTGCATTTAGGTTTGTGTTATTGTATCTATATGATCATGATAATGGTTTAATTAGATGTCTTTTGTGAACTTATTGAAACAATTCTATGAATATTTAATAAAATGTGACAAAGATTTAATTAAATGTGGTGAATTAACATGTATGTGACAACTACAATTGTGATCTATATAAACAAACTAATGAGACTGTCTAATAAATAAAACAATGATATAATTGATACATGTACTTTGTAAAATGTTGTTCTAATCATGTGATCTAATTAAACAAATTTCTGAAATTTTTTAACTAATTACAACCATGATTATCTAGCACATACAGATGTTGAATTAAATACAATTGTGATCTAATTAAACAATGTAATAACATTGTTTAATAATTTTCTCCAATGATGTAATTAACATAGTGGATGAATTATCTAAATGTATGCTAACAAGTAATTTTCAAGATTAAGAAAACTATTCTAAGAATTCAAGATAATTACACATTTATCATGGATGAAGAAATCATGTATAAAATAGATAAGCAAAATTAGCTATCTAACATGATGTGCTTTAAATAAATGCTAGTGTAACATTGAGAAATGAAATGACGTAATATAAATTTCTTAAAAGATGATTAAGCATAATATCTATGAAAGTGAATAGTGTTGATGGGTTCTTTGAGAGGTGTACCATTCATTGTCAAGAATTTGCATGCGTTTGATCCATAGACTTCAATTATGATGTAAGGTCCCAACCAATTCAAGTTGAACTTCCTTTTTTCACTTTGAGGAGCATTTATATTCAATTGATTTTTGTAAAGCACCAAATCACTAACCTCGAATGACTGATGGATGACATGTTCATTGTGGCAATGTTAGACATACTTTTGATAAGCTTGGAGATGTTCTAGAGTAAACAAAAAGAAGAAAACCAACCTGATATAACAATGAGGGCAGCTAGGAAGGATTCAAAGATGCAAATTTCTCAAATAGAGTCACCAACCACCGCAATCAAACTTGCATACAAGCCACTAGGGTTTTGCAGCTCAGAGCTCAAGAAACACAATTGATCAAAATGAAAATAATGATACAATAAACATAAAATTGAATTAAAAGGCTTCCCACACATGTGTACGAGAACTACATTTAATGCACCTCTGAGAGTAGTTAGGGTTGGGTCATATCCTACATTGTCATAGCCTACATTTTGGTCATGTCGAAAGGCTAATCTCTAAAATTTTAACAAGGGTGACACTCTACCCCACACTATAATGCTCAGAGTCAGGATGTCGAGGATGTTTGTATATTCATGAAAAAATGAACAAGCTAGTCAAGTTGAGAGGTGCTCATAGTGGAAGATTGAGCTTTCAAGGATGATTCTGCTGTCGCACCAGAATGACAAATCCTAACAGTCTGACAAAGCTCAGTCACATCTAAAGGAAAGAACAAGGAAAAAAACTCAAGTCAAAAGGGGCCCGCTTCTTTGTCTTGGTAATAGAATGGGGTGTGTTGGGAAAGGTCACAATAGATAGGCCAATGGTTTCTTAAATATGATTATATCATCTCATCCCTACCTAGGGTGGTCTCAGATGACTCACTAATTGTCATCCATGATAACTTAAGGGGTACCAAGAGATCATTCCCTTTTATATTCAAAATATTGTGGATGTTACATGTGGATATCAAGGATAATATTAAGGAGTGGAGGAACATACAAGTGTAGGGATCCACCATGTATAGAGTTATGTACAAGCTAAGAAACATCAAGACGTAGATTAAAAATGGAATAAAGATTCTTTCGGGAATATTTTTAAATAGAAAGAGGAAGCTACTCAAAAGTTGTTTGACCTAAAATAACATATCTAATCCTTGGGAATCATTCGCAAGGAACCTTAGGAGGAAGAATGTCTTTTGGTAGATATTCACTCCCTTATTAAAAAGGAAGAGATGTACTGGAGGTAAAGATCAAGATTGGTTTGGTTAAAGAAAGGAGATGACAACATAAGGTTTTCCATCTAATTGCCCTCAAGCACAAAACAACTAACAAAATCAAATAAATTAGGGAAGATAAGGATCGTTTTTTCTGAGGATGCCATAAGGGATAAAGTTGTTCAATATTTCATGAATATCCTTACAAAAGATAGTGCTCCCTCCTTTTTGGAAGGAGAGATTCTTGAGGTTATCCTTAGGCTAACTGAGAAGAAAGATGATGCTGCTATGTTATCCCCAATCACCATGGATGAGATTAGAGGGATGGGTTTTTTATTTTAAGGGTTATAAGGTGCTTGGTTTGGATGGGTTTCCCCATTTTTATTTCTAATCATTTTGGGATATTCTAGTAGAGAACAATAAGAAGGTTGTTCATGACTTCCTCACCTAGGGGAAACTCCTTATGGAGCTTAATACTACATTTCTAGTGTTGATTCCTAAGAAGAAGGGGGCTATAGAGTTTAATGATTTTAGGTCCATCAACTTATGTAATTCATTCTATAAAACATTTTTAGAAACTCTAGCCCTTAGGCTCCAAACTATTCTACATTCTATCATCTCACCTCAATAGAGTGGAATTGTGTAAAAATAACAAATCTTGAATTCCATAGTGATGGTGCACATAGTATTACATTCCATGGATAAGAGTTGGAAAGCAGCCTTTATCCTTATGGTAGACCTTATGAAGACCTATGATAGGGTCTCTTGGAGATTTTTAGGCAGAATTCTCAAAAGATTTGGTTTTGGAAGGAATTTCATTAATATAATCACCAAATACATTTCTATGCTCATATTCTTAGTGATTGTCAATGTCTATATAGCTAGTTTCTCTGATGCCTCTAGATTCTTTTTGGGTTTCCTTGGTCTAATGCTTCTAAAGAAAGATGGCAGGGTGGAAAGGACCATAGTTTTCTTTGGTGGGAAAAGTATAATTGTTGATGGCTTCACTCTAGAACCTATTGGTGTATTATATGTCCTTGCTGAAAATATTTTCTAAGTATGTGGAAAAGATTGAGTAGATCCAAAGGCATTTCCTATGGTCTATTTCCAATGAGAACAAAATAATCCCTCTTGTTATGTGGGATCAAGACTTCCTTTCTAAGTTTGTTGAAGCAATAAGTATAAGTAAGTTGAAGCTTTTCAATAAGGTGCTCAATGCTAAACTTGCATGGAGGGATATCTAAGAGAAAATGAATGGAATATGATCATTAAAAAAATATTCCAAGTAAGTACCCAAATCCATTCTTTGAAGTCAAGAGCACCCCTCTAGATCTAACATATGGATAAATATTTATTCTTGGAAGGAGATTCTAATAAAGGAAGCTAAATGGAAGTTAGGTGGTAGAAACAATATCAGAATTTGGGATGATTGTTGGATCTTAGATACAACTTTGGCATTGAGGAATGAGTTGGAGACCCTTATGATATATTACAAATGAATAGTTGGGGAGTTTTTTTCTGATTATATCATTGTGATCAATGGATTTAAGGGGTGGAGTAATCTGAGAGTTTTTCCCCTCTCCTAGGCTACATTTTTTTCTACCCCTCTTTTGATAGGTCTTCTTGGTTTCCATTTCCCATGTTACATAGGTATGAACTCTTTGGTGTTAGCTCCATCGCCTTTTGTTCAATTTTTAGCTTCATCTTGTTTTTCTCTTGTGGCCTCCTTCTCTTGCGACTATGTCCTCCTCTCTTTGGAACAAGGACTTTCTTCCTAGAATCAATTGATTCCTCTAAGTTCCTACTTAGGAGAAAATACTCACTATTGATAACCTAGAAAGGCATGGCTTTTCCATTCCCAATTGGTGTATTTTATTCCTTTCTAATGCTAACTCAACAAGGTAAATAAAATGAGATAGAGAATAATTTTTTCTTTTATTCAACCAATATCAACTAACTACAGTTACAAGATTTCTTTTACCAAAATACAATAACCATATTGTCTTTCTCATTTACAATGTTTACAAATGTAATTCTATTACACGTACAAATTTGGATTAAGTACTGCATCTATATATCCAACATCTTTATGACAAGTTCTGGCATGTTTCATACTTGGAGAGAGAGAACATCTTTCTAGTGATTTACCTCCAACCACAGACCAACGGTCTCCCACACATCTTCCACATAGGAAGTGTCCCTACCCTTCACAAGGAATATAGACCATAGGTGACCAGTGGTTATTTTCCTTTCCTGAGTACATAATGTTGTATTCTACTCAACTATATCAACCATACAACTCTAGATACCCTCTAGCTAAGTATGATTTCTAATAGGATGAGCAATCCAAATATAGTGAACTGAGAATGCATGCAGAAAAAAAATGCATTACTTTGGCCAAAGTTTTTAATATCAATATCGTTCATATGAACGTAGTCATTGTGTTCACCCACCCCTACTTGACTTGGATAATGTCATATTCTTGCAGTTATTCACCCTGAGTATCTTTACATAATTGGTTTAATCATCATGTCCTGATAATAGTCTACTTAGACTTAGATAAGTCTAAATGACATAAACCTTCATTTGGTTCCTAATCAACTTTAGGGGTTTAAAAACACCCTTGAATAATACAATACTTCTACATTTATCATATCTCATTAAATATTATAATAGACCTTTGGTTTAACACAACTATAAATAGGTTTACAATAAATCTTGCTAAGGTATTATCTTCTATTCAACAAGAATATGAATACCTATTCAATTAAACCATACGTGATGCCGTTGATCATCACTACGTAAATATACTCATATATGCTTTTGCGTAAACTTATTTATATATAGACATAGTCTATTACTACAAATCGGTCTACTATAGGCTGAACTCCTCATGATTCTAGTATAGACATGAGAAGATCTTTGACACTTTATCCTATTCATCTAACTATCCTTAGTTTTTCTATCATTCCAAAAGGTTACCTCATAGCCACCATAGATCACCAAGAATCTAGGTAGTTTGAATAAGATATTTTTTAGACAATGCACAGAAATGAAAACAAGATTGGTTTCAAATAAAATTGACATCATTAAATACTCTATTCCGTATTACTCTTGGTTGGTGAGTTTATTAAATGAACACCTTTACACTAATCTCATTGAGAGTTTAATACATATTTTTCCTATGATAAAAATAGTCAACTTATTTCTGAAAGATTTCTCTTTTCAACTAAGTGACTAGTTTTCTAAACATTAGAAGACTATAACTGTTTCCATTAAAGAAAGTTCATATATATATCCTAAACAATAGATGCAATATCAACTCACTATGATTATTCAAAACTGATTTCATTACAAGATCTTGCATCGACCTTTTTAGGATAAACGATGCTTCTTGGTTATACTAAAACTCCCATACACCATCGACTCAGACAAACAAGTCACAACGATAGTATTCAAGTTGACACAGTTGGCTTATCACATTGCATAGTTTATACAAAATACTGACAGGATAGCCAAAGTCAATTAAACAATTGTCCATAACAAACATTCATTATGATTATCTTTGTCTTATAAAACATGATATGAAAGAATATCTACTTGACAACGTTGACTTACAGAGGGATATGGGCCATGGTAAGCTTCTTTGTTCATCCCAGATGACCATGTTCTTACTTACCCTTTACCAGCTTCCTCATTGCCTGCAACAAATTTCTTTCTACTCCTTAACTAGACCATTCAAACAAAACATATGTACTTCCCAAATATGCCATTGACTATCCAATCCATGACTTTAAGATCTCAAAATAGACTCATAGTTATTCCTCCTGTCTATTCCCTTCCACTCTAAGCAGTTCTAAAAACTCATTAAATTCCAACGGTAATGCTAGATAGTTCGACTCCAAACACAGCTATAAATGTGTAAATACTGACAAGTGTTGATGATGAAAACATCATTTGAGGAGATCCACAATGGCATCTAAGTTATCTGTTGTTGCTCCTATAAGAGGCCGCCAACTCTTAAAACTAGCTTAAGCAATCAATTACTCTTAATGAGTAAATTCGATCCATTAAGATTTTAACATTAAAGGCATTCCTCAATAGATGCCTATGGTTGCTCAACTTAAAACCATACTAATATATCATGAGGTTTTTCCTCATTCAACTCATATATATATTTGATTAACTCAAATATTATTTACATATCATTATCTCTATTTGATATTATGATTTAATCAATAAGAGAATAATACTAAAACAAAAGTTACGGATAACGTGATTGAGTTGAGCTAGTTTCCTCATCATGATCCATCAACAAAGCACGTCATCTTAACTTGACGATAAAATCTTAATGTTAAGAATTGGTTAAAACACTTCAAGTGACTTAGTAATAATATGACAACCTTTTTATGGCAATAACATCGTAATATTTACTTTAAATGTAAATAGTCGTAAATCAAACTTAACGACGTCGTTAACATTATTAACGACTAAGACAACTTAATATGACTTAGAAAGATTGTAAAACAATATCGACTACCTGTCAATTAGGTCCAAAAGTGAACTGACAAGACAAGTCTTACCTCTTAGAACACATTGGTTCACATTTTTGTTAAACATTTATAACTCAGTTTGGCAAATAAACCACTCATATTCTGAGATCTATATCTCTCTCCTAGAGAGATACTCTCTCTCTTCTCTGAGAGTCATTTGGTAACTTGAAATCCTATTTCACTTGTCACCAAACAATATGTGATCAATGCATCATTATTCAATTAATCCAACTAATAAATCAAATCACATAATACAAATATTAAATTAATAATAACATAATCATTCCCATGATTTCAATAAATGACATTGAATAAAAACCATGTTTTTCCCTTGTCACTAACCTAAACATCACAACAAATTTACTTATGTCCAAGTAAAAAGTAAAAGTAAAGCAAGACAAAAATTGGGGATGTAACATTGGGGTTGCTTAATTCAAGTTCTCTAAATGCTTTAAGTATGTATAGATTTTCAATGTCTAAAGCACTGTATCTATTATCTATTTCTCCCTCTGTTTGTTTATCTATCTATCCTCCCTCTCTCCATCTCTAAAGCCTTTTCAAAAAATCCATTTTGTGCATATCCTACAATCATGGAATTCCATGAGACCACATTTCTTTGAGGTTTTCTATCAAACATTTCATTTTCCTTGTCTATGCTTCCAAATTTTACATACATGTCTAACAGGGTTGTCGCAACTACAACATCTGACCTAATTCCCATATCCTTGATGTTTTGATGGATATCCATACTCTATTCCAAAAATTTCATTTTGACAGGGAGGATTCTGGCAAAGGTTGAGGAATTTTACTTTACAATAGCAAATTACATTTGCTTGAAAGTTTCTAAATAATTTTCAACAAATTCATTTTGTGCATATCCTGCAATCATGGAGTTTCAATGAGACCGCATTTCTTTGAGGCATTATGTCATGTGCCTTGTCTATGCTTCCACATTTTTCATTCATATCTCCTAGGGTAGTTGCAACTACAACATCTGACAAAATTCCCATATCCTTCATGCTTTGATGGATGGCCATACCCTATTCCAAAGATCGCATTTTGGCACAGGAGGAAGGATACTAGAAAAGGTTGTGGAATTTGGCTTGACACCCTCCAATTGCATTTTCTTGAAAGTTTTTAAAGCCTTTTCAAAAAATCCATTTTGTGCATATCTTGCAATCATTATATTCAATGAGATCACATCTCTTTTAGGTATTCTTCCAAATAGTTCATGTGCCTTTTCTATGCTTCCAAACTTTGCATTCATGTCTCGTAGGGAAGTTGCAACTATAACATCTGACAAAATTTACAAAACCTTGATGTTTTGATGGATGTCCATACCCTATTCCAAAGATCTCATTTTGGCACAAGTAGGGAAGGTACTAGAAAAGGTTGAGGAATTTGGCTTTACACCCGCCAATTGCATTTACTTGAAAGTTTCTAAATCCTTTTCAACAAATCCATGTTGTGCATATCCTACAATCATTGCATTCCCTGAGACTACAAGTAATGGAGGTATGCTTAGTATGTTGAATCTATTTGCATGTATGCTTAGTATGTGGGTATGTTTAGGAATTAGGAACAAATAGTAACACCATGATAAAATGAGCATGAGTATCTATAGAGAGAGAGAGAGGGATTCTTTATTCTTCACAAAATACAACTCCCTTATATGTAGGAGAGAGAAAGTCTATTTTCATGTAAGAATTATAATTGTAACTCCCACTATTGGCCTACCAACTAAAACTCTCTTACTCAATACCATTCAACATTATTTTAAGTATCCCAAAGAATAATACTTAAATAATCTCTCAACCACATACATGGGCATCCAAGTACCCATTCATGAGATATTAAAGACACATAGAAAATGCAAACAATTGTAAGGCTATATTACGTAATCCTAATAGTAAATAGAGGAGGCCATTGCTTTAGACCTATAAAAAGTGTTAGAGACAAATATGTAGATATGTAATCCAATTTTGATTCCATGTGATTGTATCATGTTAAAATTACCTTCAAATACATGTCCTAGACACATAATTGAAAGAATTTTAGGATGCATTGCCACTTATAAAAATAAAAATGTGTTGCAAAACAAGAGAAGAAAAGTTGTAGGATATGTAGTTTTTTGTTCTAAATTAGTGTACATTATCTTTCTACTTAGAAAAATCATCCTAACTAGTATGAATGTAAATTTGAATTCTGAATTTTTATATTAATTTTTTGTAAGTAACCAAATTAGGTTGATGGTGTTGCAAGACATAATTTTTTTATCAAAAGTTTATAAGAAAAAGATAGATAAATCATAAATTACAATGGACCTGTTTACATCTCTAGAATCGAGGTTAAATAGAGGATTTTGAAGGTGAACATTGAGACAAAGAGTTATGTTGATAACTTTTGATAACGTAGACTCTATGTTGGGTTATCTCTCTAATGAATAGGGCTACACATCTTTGATTTTCATAATGAATAAGATCTTCCATAGAGCAATGATTTTTTTCTAAAAAGATATTAAAACATGCCACTAATCTCATAATACATTAGATACCAAAAAGCAAAATGCTCTTCTAATTTTCATTCATTATTATAGAGTCTACAAATGTACTATCTCTCAAGATAAAGTGTTGTGACTTTAGGCAAAGTTGATAAGAACATACTAATAAGTGGCCCAAAAGAAATTTCAAACCAAAACCAAGCCTAGTGTACTTGGAGGAATAATGTGTCCATTTTGTATATAGATATAGTGCCTCAATTGGTGTTCCATTCTTCTAAAATGCTCCTGTAATTTTATTTCATAATTGTGGAGTCCATAACTACAATATCTCTTGACAAAGTGTTCTAACTCCAGGCAAATCTTGGCCCAAAAGAAATAACATATCCATCTTCTATGCTTCAATTAATGTTGCATTCTTATTGAAACTAGTTCTTCTCATTGAAACTAGATATGCCAACTTAAAAAACTTAGGACTTTAAAAAACTTAAATTCCAACCCGCATGAATATGATCAAATCAAGGCCACCACAAGTATTACAATCATTTCATTACATGCATTAGAATTTCTTCAACAATTCTTAGATAATGATAGGAGGCACTTCGTTGAATTAAGATAATCCTTTTGATTTAGGACTTACATGTATTCATTAAAAAATGCAGCTTTGATTCGCTGCAGAGTGTTGCAAACAAAATTACTAATTTCTTTTGGTGATTCAGCCAGCCAATTAGTACTAACTAGTTGAAAAGTAGCTGTTAAAGATGACCCTGAGACTTCACTGCCAGAGCTATCCAATACACTGCTGTTGTTGCTTGTTATGTTGGCAGCTGAATCTTCTGGAAATATTGTAAATGCGGAAGGGAGAAGCACCATGGAAGAAGGATCTTCTCCTCTCATTGCATGGGTAACTGCTCCAACATCTAAGGGTGAATATACTATTAGAGATCCAAATTCATCTGTGCAACTCTCCTGCAGTATGAAGGCCTCTGTATTGGATGCCTACAAATTATAATTGAAATCATATGTTAAACACCATAAAACAGGTGAACTAGATGATTGCAGCAATGGTTCAGATACTTACTGTCACGTGATAAAGAGAAATGCAGTTCCTAAAGTGTGGACCAGTTGCAATGTGTTTGATTTCTTGTATGGACTTTCCTTCCAAGGACACTTCCCACTTCACCAAAGAAATAAAACTCTTAAGTATTTAAATAAGAAGAGTAAACTAGAATAACAGGTAACATATAAATTACAGGAAAACTGTGTGGCCAATGTACACGTATAACCTTAGATCTCATTCGTTTGTCTCTTAGAAAATCAAATAATATTTGTGGAGAGACAGGAAGCCATAGTGAAGTTGCAGCACATATGATTAGCCCGTTGTGTATGTTGCTCATTCTTGTAGTGATTATAACACTATCATAGAATTGACTTGCAGTTGAGCGGAACTTTGATGCACTTATATCTTGATAGAAGCAACCGATCATTCTCTGGGCTATTTTCATAATATTTCTCCCTTCATCTGCACAAGGCTATAAATTAATTTCGTTTACTATTGCAGAAAAATTAACAGCTCCTAAAATTAAGAAGTTGCTTCTACTCTATTATAATGGACACTCACCTTCAAGTTCACTGAAATTGAACATAAACAATCGCTGACATTGCCTTTCAAGTGCAGCCAACCATCTCTGTGCACTGAAGGCCATATCAACGCCTCCTCCTTGGCTCTCACTGTGCTCCACCCATGTTAGCTACCACAAAATCGTATAAACAGATTGACTTAGTAGTGAAATACATCCAAATAAAGGTAAGAAATTTTTGAGGTCGGCAAAAGAGTAGACACCAATCTAGGGATTTTTTACTCTAAACTAAACAGTAACCTTTTACCACTCTTCTACACCCATAAGTACAATAAACTCTCGAGAGGAAGGTGCTATAAAGTAAAATAGAGAAAAGATAGCATAGCCATTTTAGATTTGCTGTGCAAACCTTGGACTGTCCATTCTGAAGTTGTTGAATAATACGACCTGATGGACGTTTAGAATGGAGGGTGGAATTGTGCTGAGAGAAATCTACAACAGCCCACACTCCCTCACTCAGCTGGTGGCAATAGCGAAAGAAAATAATCTCTCTTGTGGCACCCAAAGGAGAGGGAAGTTGTAACTCAGCATGCATCTGCTAAACCAAAACCAGAAAAAAAAGGAAAACAAAAACGTTTGAGAGCTCTCGTTTCAAATAAACTCATCAAACCCTAATTCTACATGGCCGCATACATACCAGCTGAAGTAACCCGCCTCTGTCAGGTGGTGAAAGCCCTGGCGATATGATCTGGAGGATCTTGGCTGTTGTAACTATGCAGGGAAACATTTCCATCCATTTGTTCTGTTAAGACAGTAGACACTCTTATAATTATTATTTCTCAATGACATGGGTCTGTAGATTATTTCAAATAATAATAACTAAAATCTATCTTTGAAAGCCAGATGATAACAATAATATAAAATAATAGACAGCTAAAACAATAAAGCCAAATCATTAGGGTTGCCCCATTTTTTTCTCCTATCAATCGGCTCTCAACCTGTACCTAACTATCTTTAAAGAAAATGATGAATAAGAAAGGCGTCATAATGCATACCACGTCCATGAAGGCTTCGACCAGTTCGACTCCGGCCATTTTAACACTGGTGACTTCTGTGTGAAACTTGTCCTTGTGTTTCAGGTCCATGGCAAAAGGAGATGATCTGTCTGTTAACCTGAAAAGATCTTTTGTGGGCATCGTGGAGCAAAGATTCGCGTCCATGGGTGCCATTTGAATGACTTCCTCGACAGCATGCATGGCAGCTTCTAATGCCCAGGGTTTGTCCATCGCCTCCAACTCCTCCACTGATCTTCCAGTAGCTCGCGAAACAATGGGTGAAACCCTCTTGATCTGCATCAACAAAAATTCTCTATTAGGGTTTAGAAAAAAAATAATAATAATAACAACTTTCGTACATAAAATCCCTAATGACAATCGTACCTCCTCCTTTAACCTAGAGTTCTCCGAAGTTAGAGTTTGGTTTTCAATTCTAAGCATTTGGTTCTCTGCACGAAGGTTGGCAGCTTCTGAACGTTCCTTGAGAACCTACACAGCAACAGAAACAAATCTGCTTAAACTACAAACCCGCCATTGCCGTTAGACACCCAAAAAAACTGAAATAAATAGAAACAAGATCTAACCTTCATGTGGGAACGCCGATTTTGGAACCAATGTAGGACCTTGATGGGCGGAAGACCCAATTTGGCGCTAAGCTCCTGCCTCTCCTTATTTTTTGGGTGCGGGCACACCTTGAACATACTGTATATTGAGGAGAAAAACGACATTAGCAGCCAACCCAACAATCAACATGGATATCATTACTTGTAAAGAGATGCAGAAAAATAGTTAACGCTTACTCCTCCATCTCTTGAATTTGTGCACCAGTAAGGCGCTGCGGCCTTCCTGACCTCGTGGGTTGCTGCTCGTTGGTAACCTGACTCTTGTGGTCTTCCATGAAATTCGATTATTTTTCTCACAACTGGATTACAAGGAACTACTTCTCGCCTCCCTTCACTTATAGCTGTTCCTACCATTCATTTTATAGCCTTCAATGCTATCGTTGTACATCATCTCACAAGCATTATTTTAAGTTGGAATGACTATTGTCATTATCATTATTAATTATTGAAGCATCTCATTTACATGTAGAGAAAACTTAGTAAAGGAATGTAAGATACTAGAATTTTTTGTTCAGCCATTTAAAAAGAATTGAAGTCCCACAGATTAATTTGATTTTAGATGTTATTGCATCGTGACCATAATAGCTTTCAAAAATCACACTTTTCAAAAAAAATTTAATTCTACCTTACACGCGTGCTTTAGTGCAATTCACAAGAAATATTCCCTCCTTATAAATATGGCTATAATAAATCTCAAAAATAAAATTAGGTTGTCACCTACTCTGACCATGATAGCCCCCAAAAATCATAAGTTACCGAAAAGAAAATTTAATTCTACCCAAAAGATATGCTTTAGTGCAATTCTCAAGAAATATTTCCTTCCTATAAATATGGATATAATAAATCTCAAAAATAAAATTAGGTTATCACCTACTGGACCATGGTAGCCCCCAACCATGATAGCCCCCCAAAAATCACAATTTACCAAAAAGAAAATTTAATTCTAGGCTATAGACATGCTTTAGTACAATTTTCAAGAAATATTTCCTTCCTATAAATATGGCTATAATAAATCTCAAGAAAAAAGGTCGGTGGACTATCTTAGTAGTACAACTACAAAAAAATAAAAGTAATTCTTACCATATCTATAAATTGGCATACCTATATTTAGAAAAATCTATGTAAAGATGTGGAGAGTTATCATTCTCAAGGCACCTTGAGAATGATAACTCTCAGCATATGTATGTATGTGTGTATATATGTATGTATGTATGTATGTATGTATGTATGTATATGTGTATATGTGTATATATGTGTAGACACCCAAAATTTACCATGTCCTAACAACACGTCCAACACCACATTCAACATCTTCCACCCTAGGAGTACCCTTAAAATACCCCCTTCCATTAGTTAATTACTTAAATAAATTATATATTATTTAATTAATAATTTATTTAATTAATCAAAATTATCCCTTTCACCAAATTAATTAAATAAATTATATATCCCTTTCACCAAATTAATTAAATAAATTATACTTTTTTATTTAAATAATTTAAATCCTTTTCCCTCTTCATGAAATTAATTAATTAAATTATATTTATTTAATTAATTCTAAAGTCCCACATCATATCTCATTAATTAATTAAATAATTTCATTATTTGATTAATTAAGATAAAAATCCTAGTTTCAATTTTCATATTCCACTTGTCATGATTAGTTCACCCTCATCCACTTGCCACAAATAATAATTTAAAAAATCCAAAAAGAGTCACATGTGCAGCTAAAGTTAGTTATCTAGATTCATTGAACCTGGACACTTGCACAAAACTCAAACTAACTTTACATCTCCACCACTCATTTCCATACTACATCTTTTAATCCTAGCCATTCACATAAGGATAAGCCCTAGAAGCCTCTATCCTTTCCCCGCTTCCTCTCACTCAATACTATCCATCCATTTATCTTTAATCCTAGTCATTCACATAAGGATAATTGCTAGAAACCTCTATCCTTGCCCTAATTCCTCTCAATCAATCCTATGCATCCATTTATATTTAATCTCAACTATTCACATAAGGATATGGCCTAGAAGCCTCCATTTTTCCCCTAATGTTGTCTCATTCAATCCTAGACATCCATCTCTAATCAAATCTTATCCATCTATCATATCATCCAAAAATCTATAAATCAATCCTCAATCAAGCCATAAAAATCAAGAGCTTTTAAGGTAATGTTATGCTATTAAAGTGAGCAACCAACAAGCAAGCTTATCATCAAGCAATCATTTAAGCACAGCCACCATTTACATGGTGCAAGAAGAGTTAGTTTGGTAATATTTTCTTATGTTTTGATTTGGTTTTTCTAACCCTTCGCTCAACCTAAGGTGATTTTGAGCATGAAACAAGAGTTTTCATCTTATGAATTGTTTCTAATTTTTGTTTTGTATTTTAGCACACAAAATTTGTATATATAGATACATACATATGTGTATATATGTATATGTATGTGCATGTGTATATGTATGTGTATATGTATGTGTAT
Organism: Cunninghamia lanceolata; assembly: GCA_027924645.1. Lineage (NCBI taxonomy): Eukaryota > Viridiplantae > Streptophyta > Pinopsida > Cupressales > Cupressaceae > Cunninghamia > Cunninghamia lanceolata. The sequence continues at coordinate 3,010,472 of BSBN01001110.1, forward strand.
ATGTATATGTACATGTATATGTATATGTCTATGTATATGTATATGTCTATGTATATGTATATGTATGCATCTTTACATATATATACATACATACCAACATACATACATGAGACTGCATAAGAGTTTGATTTATAGACACTTGGATGTTGAATTATTCGGTATCCTTGTTTCTCTACCTATATTTATTGATACACATTATTTGGAAACCAAATTATTTTCTATCCTAACCTATTCACTTGGATTGTTATGAGTTTATTAATATCTTTGAAAATTGTAGAGTAAAATCACATCATCTAAAAAATATATCTAAACTAATAAATTGAATAAGAGTAACAACATTTCATTTACCCTAGTTAAAAGTGATGAGTTTAGATCGGAACAAAAAATATTTTTAAATTGACAAAGATAGAAAGATGCTCTTAGCTCTCTATGTGAAGGGGAATATTTTATTGAAATGAGAGAAGGAAAAAATAGAACCATACACCATGTTTTCTCTGCCATTATTTTTGTAAAGAATTATATCCTTTTGTGTCCTCATACCTATTATGTGGAAAATGGGATCTAAGCCAATTAATACTCTTAACCTAATTAAATCCTTCTCCACATACCATTGGAACACAAGACTTGGAAGAATTGGTGCTTGGCTATCATCCACAAGGGAGAGCTAAGTTGTTTAGGGCTCTATTCCTTTGTTGTAAAGGGAGGATTGATCACTAATGAATTGATATGAAGATATATAATACAAAACCCTAATTGATACATCTAACAAAAATATACAAATGACTGTTATAGAGACAAAAAATGGAAACAAAACAAAGAAACAATGGTTAGACAAAACCTATGATAGAAAGCAGGAGCATATCTGAGAGGGCCTAGGAGCTAGGGTGACCTTGTCCTAGAGTTTTTGGGTTGATTTTCTTCTGACAAATGATCCATGTACCCATTCTCTGATTCCTTTTATTGCCCTATGAGAAACTTCTGGATGTGATCTGCACATACACAAAGAGAGGAAAAATGGTTTTGGATATATAGGAGTTTGCCTTAGTCAAACCCTTGTTTTAGTATTCCTACCTCACAGATAGTTAGATTAGAGAAGATCAAATACTATGTGATCCTAACCTTATGTGCATATAAGATTGTAATGAGTAGAAAAACAAAGGATTGATCAAAAAACCCTAACCCTATATGACTCAAGCATATAGAATGATCAACTCAAGAGAAGTGTCTCACTCAAGGAAATACTAACCTTCAACTCAAGGAAGGTGGATAAATCTAAACTCTATGGAATAAGAAGATGTTGCAACCATATCCAATTGCAATGATGTAGGTACTCAAGACAACCTCAAGTTGGTGGTTCTAACCCTTCATGCAAGAAGGAACAATATAGACTCAAGATCTTGCCTCCAAATCCACCATAATCCTTACTAAGAGTGTGTAGATCAATATTCCAACAACAAATAAACCTGCAATAATTTATAAGTCTACAATAATATTGAGATACAAAATAGTTCTCTTGATTCTTTAAAGTGTTTTCAAGGTCTTGTTTAAATATGAATCTCAAGGAGGGAAAATATTCAAATATTAGAGGCCAACAGAGCACAGGATAAAAATATCAAGATCGAGGTCACATCACACAAGACAAAGCTGACACCATTAGAACATTTAAAACTTTGCAAGATATGGGAGGACACCAGCGTCTGGGCATTAGGGTCCTAGATAAATCACTCTTGGAATTCAATATCACCAGGATCTTAACACTGCCCTATGTTCTAGCATTTGATCAATGGTAACAGTTTAGTAAAGTTTAGGAAGATTTAGGAGGGTTTAGGAAAGTTTAGGAAAGTGGGTCACTTCTCTCAAGTCAAGGGTAAGGCCAATGCTAGAAAGTGGTCCAAAAAGTGGACTCATGAAATAGACACCAAGGAAGGTGCTAAATAGAATGAGAAATTGTGCTTGCACTGACAAAGAGCACAATTTATGATGGTACATTTATCCCCTAATTTAGCGGTCATATGACATTGTTCATAAGAAAGCTAAAGTATAGGAAAGAAAATAAGCATGTAAAGGATGTCCAAATGGATACTATAGAGGACGTAGAATGCTATCAATTGAGAGAATGGAGCCCCCAATCATGAACCTACAAAGCCACAGTGTTAGGGATTGCATAAGACAAAACACCTTGTTAGGGAAAGCGAAAACCATCCTGTAGACAAAAAGATGTATTAATCTATAAAAACTTCTAAGAGGAATGAGAGTGTGATCTAGAGTGAGATTCATAGGTAGATATATGCCCCTTATTTTTTCTTGCTTATATGGAGGTAGAAATAGGGTGATGCTATCTCTACTACAAGTTTTTAGGGTTTTGATAAATATTCCTTAATTAGGGTCATTTGATAAAATAACACTGAGATGAAAATGAATATGATGAGAAAGAGGGTAGAACTAGGATTCCAGTGCAACAAACTGTATGAAAATTGAAGTTTTCTAGCCCAATATGTGAAGGTTTGAATGAAGAATATTTGAATAGAATGGTAGGATGTTATGGTATTTTTCTATAAATAGTACGTAGGTTTTCATGACTTACCATCTCATTTGTCTTTTACATTTTTAAATATTTTGGAGGATCTCAAGAGATCACGAGAGTAATGATGCCACGCAGACAGCGTTATCAATCTCCCAAGTTGGACGATCTAAGGGATCACATAGCATAGGGCGTATAGTCATGCTAGGTGAGCCCAAGCTTTTGATTCATGCTTATGATTTTTTTTTATTTCTATGTCAATTTGAAGGATTATGTTCCAAACTAGGCCCTGAGGGGTGCTAGTTTCCTCCTAGAGTGCCAGATTCTTGCCAAGGCGCTGGGGTCTAGTCAATATGCTAGTGCGTTGTGAAATGTTGCTAGAATTTTGAAGTTTGAACTTTATTTGAAACTCATTTTTTGTGAGAATGATAGAATATGGTTTGGTGTTGATTCATAGGTACCCCTAGCTATGTGTGATCATTTAGGCAGTCACTTATACACATTGCTATGTGGTCTTACCAAGACACTTTTTGGTATAGAGGTTGGTCACCTTAGAGATGTTGGATTATGGTGGGTGTACACTATACCCATTGTTAGATATCATGATATGATGTTGATGGCACTCATGGAGCTATGGGATGCATGCACCTCTACCTTCTATCTTCTAATGAGAGAGATGACAGTCACACTAGAGGATGTGTACCAAATCCTATTGTTACTTGTGAGAGGCAAGACCATGAGTATTGATAATTATCAATTGGAGGAGAACATTCAAGCAATCTAGATGTATTGTCTCAACCACATTATGCCCTCAAGCACCATAGGGTGGATTCATATATCTTGGTTAGAGTAGAGTATTGTAGTCACACCAGTTTTACATTGCATCTTGATCACTACCAGCACACTCGTGGTTACACAGGATGGACATGGCACTCACCTTCAAGTAGGCCCTGTACATACTATCAGAGTGATGGACGAGTATCTAGGAGAGTATACTCCTAGGAATGGAATAGTTTAGCTCACTTATACCATGATTTGGGCAATATGTGCATCATGAGGCACATAGCTTGATGACTTGCACACTTCTCCAAGTGTGGGCATTCAAGCATATCACATGCATGAGGTTAGTGAGGTTCCTAATAGAGCTTATCTAGACATGTCCATGAGCACATACCTATGCACTAAGGAGGGCATGGAGGTGTGGTGGTTTATTGTATTGGAGAGTGAGAGTTGATAGATTGGACCATGATGATATCATGTCGAGACCATATAGAGGTTGTGGACAATGGATGGGTCAGATTCGATAGCTGGTGAGGATGTAACATGATCAGCTTCTAGCTAGTCACTTTGATCACATCTTCATGCCTTTATACTATGATTGAGTGATGAGGAAGTTCAAATGTGTGTAAATATTTCCTGCCACTCAACTAACCTATGTATGTTCAACTCATAGTGCAGTGAGGCCTAGAGATGAGGCTTGACCCACTGGTATTGATGTTGCATTGAGTGATCTAGATGACGAGGGAAAGGATGGACTGCCCATGTCTGACATCGATGATGTGGGTGTGACCCTAACATACACAACTTGGTGGTGTACTTTTTGTCTTGCTCCTATATTTCTATTAGACTTTTTATCCTTCTCAAAGGGATGAGTTAGGAAAGGAGGAGAGGGATAGAGAGAGATGATGATGGTGGTGATATTGATGAGGAAGAGGAGGCTCATCTAGTGTCAACAGTAGGAGGGAGATGGTGCCAGTGAGAGGAGGATGATGATGTCGCTGAGAGGAGAGCTAGGGCTTGACCTCATGCATCATGGTCACTACCTACTACATGTGGAGTGCAAATTTCACACGAGCATGGGGAGTCGTAGTTCTATGGTACCTCCAACAATGCTAGTGACTAGATACTTAGTATCCATTGGCTTTTTAGTCAACTATGACTAGAAAGTCAATGATCTAGATGAGAGAGTTACATGATGTTATGATTTTAGATTAAGTAGAATAGTAGATGTTGATATTGAATTATTTTGATATACATAATGAGATTTTTGATACAAACTTTATTTCTATCTTGCAGTTGGTACATGAGCATGGCCTAACTGAGTCCATCGAGTCATAGTAGAGGTGGTGCCTACTGTGCATACTTAGCAGCCAGTATGGGCCATCTATAGGCCACAACAGACTATAGGATGACATGTAGATATATTTGAGCCTATTGCACAACTAAGAGTGGCTTACAAGAAGGCCATTCTGAGAGCATCAAGTATTGATGTGCCATGAGAGTCCTTTGAGATAGAGTGAGACCAGGATCCAAAGGGCGGCAAGTGCTGAGGTGGCATGAGATACCTTTGAGATACAACTAGGTCAGACTCTAGTGGAGGTTCATTCATCTAGGGTAGGACCAACACCGGTGATGGACCATCTGCTTGTGCGAGAGCTATGAACTGAGAGAGATCAAATGCAATGTTGTATTCAAATGCTCAGGTGGAGGCAACGGAGCTCAGAGGGCATGTCTGGGGCCTGCAAACACAGAGTGCATTCAGGAGTCACTCATAGTCTATAGAATCACACAAACATCCATCTATCACACAACTACATCTGTGTCTCAAGGACTCAAGTAACCACGGTCCTATAGATTGATGAAACTTGTTGTTGATGTATGATTGTGACACACCACATTTTGTTTTAGTGGTGACCATGTATTAAACTTTTTTGTTTGTGTGTGTATATACATACACACACACACACACACAAACACACATATTTACAAAGTACATGTATCAATTATATCATTGTTGTATTTATTAGACAATCTCATTAGGCTGTTTATTTATATCACAATTCTAGCTGTCACATACATGTTAATTCACCACATTTAATTAAATCATTATCACATTTTATTCAATAATCATAGAATTGTTTCAATAAGTTCACAAAAGACATCTACTTAAACCATTATCATCATCATATAGATACAATAACATAAACCAAAATGCAAATATCATCATCATCATCATCAAATATATGATGATGATGATGATGATATTTGCATTTTGGTTTATGTTATTGTATCTATATGATGATGATAATGGTTTAATTAGATGTCTTTTGTGAACTTATTGAAACAATTCTATGATTATTTAATAAAATGTGACAAAAATTTAATTAAATGTGGTGAATTAACATGTATGCGACAACTACAATTGTGATCTATATAAACAACCTAATGAGACTGTCTAATAAATACAACAATGATATAATTAATACATGTACTTTGTAAAATGTTGTTCTAATCATGTGATCTAATTAAACAAGTTTATGAAATTTTTTAACTAATTAAAACAATGATTATTTAGCACATACACATGTTGAATTAAATACAATTGTGATCTAATTAAACAATGCAATAACATTGTTTAATAATTTGCTACAATGATGTAATTAACATAGTGGATGAATTATCTAAATGTATGCTAACAAGTAATTTTCAAGATTAAGAAAACTATTCTAAGAATTCAAGATAATTACACATTTATCATGGATGAAGAAATCATATATCAAATAGATAAGCAAAATTAGCTATCTAACATGATGTGCTTTAAATAAATGCTAGCGTAACATTGAGAAATGAAATGATGTAATATAAATTTATTAAAAGATGATTAAGCATAGTATCTACATAAGTCAATAGTGTTGATGGGTTCTTTGAGAGGTGTACCATTCATTGTCAATAATTTGCATGCATTTGATCCATAGACTTCAATGATGATGTAAAGTCCCAACCAATTCAGGTTGAACTTCCTTTTTTTGCTTTGAGGAGCATTTATATTGCATTGATTTTTGTAAAGCACCAAATCACTAACCTCGAATGACCGATGGATGACATGTTCATTGTGCCAATGTTAGACATACTTCCGATAAGCTTGGAGATGTTCGAGAGTAAACAAAAAGAGTAAAACCAACCTGATATAACAATGAGGGCAGCTAGGAAGGATTCAAAGACGCAAATTTCTCAAACAGAGTCACTAACCACCGCATCAAACTCGCATATAGGCCACCAGGGTTTTACAACTCAGAGATCAAGAAACATAATTGATCAAAAAGAAAATAATGAGAAAATAAACATAAAACTGAATTCAAAGGCTTCCCACACATGTGTGGGAGAACTACATTTAATGGAGCTCCGAGAGTAGTTAGGGTTGGGTCATATCCTACATCGTCGGAGCCTGCCTTTTGGTAATGTTGAAAGGCTAATCTCTAAAATTTTGACAACGGTGACACTCTACCCCACACTATAATCCTCAGAGTCAAGATGTCGTGGATCTTTCTATAGTCATGCAAAAATGAACAACCTCCTCAAGCTGAGAGGTGCTCGTAGTGGAAGATCGAGCTTTCGGGGATGATTCTACTATCACACCAGAACAACAAATCCTAAAAGTCTAACAAAGCTTAGTCAAATCTAAAGGAAAGAACAAGTAAATGAACTCAAGTCAAAAGGGGCCCCCTTCTTTGGCTTGGCCATACAATGGGGTGTGTTGGGAAAGGTCACAATAGATAGGCCAATGGTTTCATAAATATGATTATAACATCTCATCCCTACCTAGGGCGGTCTCAGATGACTCACTAATTGTCATCCATGCTAACTTAAGGGGTACCAAGAGATGATTCCCTTTTAGATTCAAAATAATGTGGCTGTTACATGTGGATATCAAGGCTAATATTAAGGAGTGGTGGAACATACAAGTGTAGGGATCCACCATGTATAGAGTTATGTGCAAGCTAAGAAACATCAAGACATAGATTAAAAATGGAATAAAAATTCATTTGGGGATATTTTTAAATAGAAAGAGGAAGCTACTCAAAAGTTTTTTGAACTACAATAACATAACTAATCCTTGGGAATCATTTGCAAGGAAGCTTAGGAGGAAGAATGTCTTTTGTTAGATATTCACTCCCTTATTAAAAATGAAGAGATGTACTAGAGGTAAAGATCAAGATTGGCTTGGTTAAAGCAAGGAGATTACAACATAAAGTTTTCCATATGATTGCCCTGAAGCACAAAACAACTAAGAAAATCAAATAAATTAGGGAAGATAGGGATCTTTTTTATAAAGATGCCATAAGGGATAAAGTTGTTCAATATTTCATGAATATCCTCACAAAAGATAGTGCTCCCTTCTTTTTGGAAGAAGAGGTTCTTGAGGTTATCCTCAGGTTAACTGAGAAGAAAGATGATACTGCTATGTTATCCCCAATCGCCATGGATGAGATTAGAGGGATGGATTTTTCTTTTAAGCGTTATAATGTGCTTCATTTGGATGGTATTCCCCATTTTTATTTCTAATTATTTCAGGATATTCTAGTAGAGGACATTGAGAAGGTTCTTCAAAACTTCCTCACCTAGGGGAAACTCCTTAGGGAGCCTAATACTACATTTCTAGTGTTGATTCCTAAGAAGAAGGGGGATAGAGAGTTTAATGATTTTAGGTTCATCAACTTATGTAATTAATTGTATAAAATATTTTTAGAAGCTCTATCCCTTAGGCTCCAAACTATTCTACATTCTATCATCTCACCTCAATAGAGTGGAATTGTGAAAAACTAACAAATCTTGGATTCCATAGTGATAGTGCACATAGTCTTACATTCCATGGATAAGAGTTGGAAAGCATGCTTTATCCTTATGCTAGACCTTATGAAGACCTATGATAGGGTCCCTTGCAGATTTTTAGGTAGGATTCTCAAAAGATTTGGTTTCGGAAGGAATTTCATTAATATAATCACCAAATGCATTTCTATGCTCATATTCTTAGTGATTGTCAATGTCTCTATAGCTAGTTTCTTCGATGCCTCTAGATTCTTTTCAGGTTTCCTTGGTGTAATGGTTCTAAAGGAAGATGGCAGGGTGGAAAGGACCATTGTTTTCTTTGGTGGGAAAAGTTTAATTAGTGATGGCTTCACTCTAGAACTTATTGGTGTATTATATGTCCTTGCTGAAAATATTTTCTAAGTATGTGGAAAAGATTGAGTAGATCCAAAGGCATTTCCTATGGTCTAGTTCCAATGAGAACAAAATAATCCCTCTTGTTATGTGGGATCAAGACTTCCTTTCCAATTTTGTTGAAGGAATAAGTATAAGTAAGTTGAAGCTTTTCAATAAGGTGCTCAATGCCAAACATGCATGGAGGAACATATAGAAGAAAATGAATGGAATATGATCACTAAAAAAATATTCCAAGTAAGTACCCAAATCCATTCTTTGAAGTTACGAGCACCCCTCTAGATCTAACATATAGAGAAATATTTATTCTTCGAAGGAAATTCTAATAAAGGAACCTAAATGGAAGTTAGGTGCTAGAAACAATATCAGGTTTTGGGATGATTGTTGGATCTTAGATACAACTTTGGGATTGAGGAATGAGTTGGAGGCCCTTATGATATCTTACAAATGGATAGTTGGGGAGTTTTTTTCTGATTATATCATTGTGATCAATGGGATTAAGGAGTGGAGTAATCTGAGAGTTTTTCCCCTCTCCTAGTCTACATTTTTTTCTACCCCTCTCTTGATATGTCTTCTTGGTTTCCATTTCCCATGTTGGATAGGTATGCACTCTTTGGTGTTAGATCCATCCCCTTTTTGTCTATTTTTAGCTTCATCTTGTTTTTCTCTTGTGGCCTCCTTCTCTTTTGCGACTATGTCCTCGTCTCTTTGGAACAAGGACTTTCTTCCTAGAATCAATTGATTCCTCTAGGTTGCTACTTAGGAGAAAATACTCACTATTGATAACCTTGTTAGGCATGGCTTTTCCATTCCCAATTGGTGTATTTTATTCCTTTCTAATGCTAAATCAACACCTCACATCTTCTAAGGTGTTGGGTGTAACATCCATGTTCTAAAACACATAGTAAAACCATAATTTTACCATAGAGTAACTCAACAAGGTAAATAAAATCAGATAGAGAATAATTTTTTCTTTTATTCAACTAATAATCAAGTAACTACAATTACAAGATTTCTTTTACAAAAATACAATAACCATATTGCCTTTCTCATTTACAATGTTTACAAATGTAATTCCATTACATGTACAAATTTGGATTAAGTACTGCATCTGAATATCCGACATCTTTATCACAAGTTCTGGCATGTTTCCTGCTTGGAGAGAGAGAGAGCATCTTTCCAGTGATTTACCTCCAACCACAGACCGGCGGTCTCTGTCATGTCCCAATATTAAGGCATTGTTTAAATTAAATATTTAGACATCATGAGAAGACATAGGAGTCACTTTGAATGATCATCATATTTAGTGTTATTGATATGTACTTAAAATACAATATGTTTATATCGATTTGAGTATTATTATGATAATATAATAATACTATTAGCTATAATATATATGAGATAATATATGTTATTATTATAATATATAAATATGTATAAATACATTATACAAGTGATTATATATATAAATATAATGACAATATAATAATATTTAATATATATGAATACATATAATAATAAATATAAGACTAAAAGAATATTTTTATTACATATTCCATGTGAGTGGGGCCTCTTAAGAGAGACCAATCACATAAACAAATGAGATAATCAGCAGCAAACCAATAAAAGGAATCTTTGTCATAATTAATATAAAATAATGAATATGAAGACTTCCCTATCGGATTTAAGGAGAGCAAAGGGAATTAATATAAACAGGAATTTATAGAACAATTAATAAAGAATCAACGAACAATGATATACCTTGCAAATGGGCACTAATAAGGGATATGAAAAGCCAGCATAGAGAATAAGAAGATAAAACAATGATTGTGTGAGACAAAGCGGTGCTGATTAGTTACTCATTAAAAGACATGTCTCCCAAGGTCAGCAGTGGTGACTATTAATATAAAAGCACAGATCTATGGTATAAAGAAAGGGGGAATCTGAACAGAGAATTGTCTCAGATAATCGGATAGCTAAAGAGAGAAAAGACAATAAGATGTTAAGACATACAAAAAGACGCTAAATCTTTTAAGAAGGTGAAGAAGATAGAAGAAGTAAACAAGATTGCTATAAGAGGGTAGCGCTAAGAGTATAGGAGGCATTGATGGAACACAGACTTGTGGGCAGCAAGGATAGATACAACCATAAATGAATCGATCAGGTTTGGTATTGCTAAGACATCAGCAAATAAGAAGAAATGAACAGCCAACAGTTCTATCACAGCCAGATCCAATATACAATCCAAAAATATATCTATCCCTCTCATTTACTCCACAGCAGATCTGAGTATAGCAGCAAATCATAAGAGCCATTTGGAGTGATTACTTACACAATAAATAAAGCATATAGCAGAATTCGAACAGCAAAAAGGTATGCATTAATGATCTTATTCTATATATCATCAAATCAGATATTTATATTATGCTTTGAATAACATTTCTAGGTATAGATAATGATAGATAAGTCTTGATGATAACATTGCAAATTCGTATATGCATTAAGAAACAATGATTGCATTTCTAATAGGTAAAATAATAGATAGATATTAGATATGTGATCATAGAATTGTAAAGAATGGATAGAATTAATTACAAACTGGATAAATGAAAGAATATGAGAAAGCAGATATAGTTTATAATATGATTATAGATAGTAATTTGGAATAGACTAAAGGTAGAACATGATCATTATTTAAGAATACATAAACAAACAAAGATGAAAGTAAGAATAATGAAAATGTTTCAATGTAAATTAATGTCATATATATTCAACATGCAAATGGACAATAGACAATCTTAACATGTATAAATATATGGAACAATAAAGTCATATGAATGATCATAAGGATATGCATGAAAGGCATAGGCCAATGAAAATGATAGGTTCCATTAAGGAATAAGAAAGATCATGGCATCTTGTGATCCAAGGGAATCACAAGATGATAACATTGGATAACTATGGGACACAACTCATGATCTAACCGAGAGAGGTGTTCGAGCCTCCACATTAATCATCTTACCATCCATCAAAGTAAGGGGTTGGATTAGGGATGTATATTGGACCTAGGTGGCCCTCAAGTGGATGAAGAACACCGCGTGTTGTGTGAAGTCCCTTGGGCCAAGAGACGAAGAACACCACATGTAGTGTGAAGCTCTTGGGCCTATGATAATTTATGAGCTCATGATAATTGTGCCCGACGTGAGGTGACTCTCGATGGAATGAAGAATGTCGTGTGTTACATGAAGTTCCATTAAGCCAAATGGTGAGGAACACCGCGTGTAGTGCGAAGCCCTTGGGCCTCCGTAGGGATGAAATGTGCCCTAATACATCCGTACTTAGGTGGAAGACGAGGATGATTAATGAGAGGTCAACTAAGAACCCAATCAAGGTGGAGCATGGGAAGTGTATGAACAAATGATAAGTTGGAAACATTATATAAGGACATGAATATACAACTTGAATATGGATGAATAATGATTATATTGTTAATATGATAGAATGAAAAGAAAATGGAACTCTAATGTTCTCTTTTGTGAGTTGAATTGTGCAAGGTCAAAGGAAAAATTTGGACTCACTAGAAGGGGACATTACAAGTGGTATCAGAGCAGTCATCTTGCCATCCTGTGGATAATAAGCAATACTTATTATTATTAATTGATTATATATATTGTTAACATTGGTGATTGCAGGGATTAAATATGCATGCAAAGGTAACATTACATTCAGTAATAATGATTTTAACATAACGACTTCATTCTTGTTTACAGGAGAAGAAAATCAAGGATATCCTAAAAATAACATTATAATATCTATATGACTCCTACCTTGTGTATTACTTGTATTTCTGTTTTTGACTTCATTATCTTACTCATATGTTTTTTTCTTGGGTGTATTCATGTCATGCTTCCTATCTATATTCATGTGTGTATTTATGTAAAGTCTTGTGTGTGTTCATGTATTTTACTTCATGCTTCTTGTCTGTTCTTATGCTTCTTAGGTGTGTAATTATGTGTATTTTCGTGTATTGCTTCCTATTGGTATGCTTGCTCATGTTGACAAATGTATATATTCTCGATGTGTATACTTCAAGCTCTCTATGTGTGTTTCTACGCATGCTAATTAGACATTCATGTATATGTTCAAGTGTATGTTTTGTAGTCAAGTGTATGCTTTGTATTCAATTGTATGACTTGTGCTTGTATACTCTATGACTTATTGAATGACTTGCAATTGTATTTGAGTATGCCATGTAATTGAATACTCTATGATCGAATTTGAGTGTATAACATGTGTATTTGAGTGTGCACTCTATGATTTGCATTTGTATTCAAGTATCTACTCTATGACGTGTATTTAAGTATGGTTTGTATTTGTATGCTCTATGATTTCATGTGCACTCTATGACTCTGTATTCAAGTGTATACTCTATAACCTTGCAGTTGTATCCAAATGTGTGTACTTGTATGCGAATTTATGCTCTATGACTTGTAATTGTATTCAAGTGTATGCTCCATGACTTATGACCTATGAAATTGTATTGGTACTCAAGTGTATACTTTGTAATTCTATGAATTGTATGATTGGTATTTGAAATTGAATGAGTGCATGCTCTATAACTTGTATTTGCAGCTGTATGAAGTGTATTCAAGTGCATGCTCTATGAACATGTATGATCTATGAATATGTATTTATATGGAAGTTATACTCTTTGATTTGTATGCAAGTGTGCACTTTCTAACTTGAAATGAGTGTTCAAGTAAATACCAAGGAGTTGTATTTGTATTCAAGTGTATGTTATGCCCTGATTATGAATGTATACTCCATGGTTATTTGAATGCATACTCTATGAATTGTAATTGAGTGTATTCTCTATGACTTGTATTCAATTGTATACTTTGGGATTAGGTGTATTTGAGTGAATTCTCTATGACTTGAGTGTTCAAATGTATACTACATGTTTTCTGTGTGCACTCTATGACTTACATATGTTCAAATGCACACTTCATAACTTAGTTGCACTCCTGTATATTTCATACTCAAGTGTATATTTGCATGTTACATATATGCTTCATGCCTTAAGTCTTTCATAGACATTGTATGCTTCATGCTTTGTATCAAGTGTATCAAGTGTATCACATACACATACTCCCTTATTACATACTATACTTTAAGAGTTGAGTGTGTAAGCTTTGTGTATGCTTCATATATTACATGTATTAAGCATAAAGCTAGTGTATGCTTTAGGCCTTACGCATATTGATGCCTTATGCTTTATGTGCATATATCATGCTTCAAGTACAACTACATGTATACTTCACCATATCCTGTATGTCTATGTATATGCTCCATACATGTATCATGCCTACAATTAGGGGTATGCTTCACGTCCTACATACCGCCTATGCTTTAGGTGAAGAGAATTTATCTCAAACTATCAAGTCTTAGTAGGAAATACAAACACGAGAATAAATAGAAACATATTTTACCTCACCCGTGAAGAACACTAAGTACTGGTAGTTGAGTTGAGACAAGAATACTATCAACACATTCTCATTGCTTGAGGACAAGCAATCTTGAGTGGGGAGGGTTGTCATGTCCCAATATTAAGGCATTGTTTAAATTAAATATTTAGACATCATGATAAGACGTAGGAGTCACTTTGAATGATCATCATATTTAGTGTTATTGATATGTACTTAAAATACAATATGTTTATATCGATTTGAGTATTATTATGATAATATAATAATACTATTAGCTATAATATATATGAGATAATATATGTTATTATTATAATATATAAATATGTATAAATACATTATACAAGTGATTATATATATAAATATAATGACAATATAATAATATTTAATATATATGAATACATATAATAATAAATATAAGACTAAAAGAATATTTTTATTACATATTCCATGTGAGTGGGGCCTCTTAAGAGAGACCAATCACATAAACAAATGAGATAATCAGCAGCAAACCAATAAAAGGAATCTTTGTCATAATTAATATAAAATAATGAATATGAAGACTTCCCTATCGGATTTAAGGAGAGCAAAGGGAATTAATATAAACAGGAATTTATAGAACAATTAATAAAGAATCAACGAACAATGATATACCTTGCAAATGGGCACTAATAAGGGATATGAAAAGCCAGCATAGAGAATAAGAAGATAAAACAATGATTGTGTGAGACAAAGCGGTGCTGATTAGTTACTCATTAAAAGACATGTCTCCTAAGGTCAGCAGTGGTGACTATTAATATAAAAGCACAGATCTATGGTATAAAGAAAGGGGGAATCTGAACAGAGAATTGTCTCAGATAATCGAATAGCTAAAGATAGAAAAGACAATAAGATGTTAAGACATACAAAAAGACGCTAAATCTTTTAAGAAGGTGACAAAGATAGAAGAAGTAAACAAGATTGCTATAAGAGGGTAGCGCTAAGAGTATAGGAGGCATTGATGGAACACAGACTTGTGGGCAGCAAGGATAGATACAACCATAAATGAATCGATCAGGTTTGGTATTGCTAAGACATCAGCAAATAAGAAGAAATGAACAGCCAACAGTTCTATCACAGCCAGATCCAATATACAATCCAAAAATACATCTATCCCTCTCATTTACTCCACAGCAGATCTGAGTATAGCAGCAAATCATAAGATCCATTTGGAGTGATTACTTACACAATAAATAAAGCATATAGCAGAATTCGAACAGCAAAAAGGTATGCATTAATGATCTTATTCTATATATCATCAAATCAGATATTTATATTATGCTTTGAATAACATTTCTAGGTATAGATAATGATAGATAAGTCTTGATGATAACATTGCAAATTCGTATATGCATTAAGAAACAATGATTGCATTTCTAATAGGTAAAATAATAGATAGATATTAGATATGTGATCATAGAATTGTAAAGAATGGATAGAATTAATTACAAACTGGATAAATGAAAGAATATGAGAAAGCACATATAGTTTATAATATGATTATAGATAGTAATTTGGAATAGACTAAAGGTAGAACATGATCATTATTTAAGAATACATAAACAAACAAAGATGAAAGTAAGAATAATGAAAATGTTTCAATGTAAATTAATGTCATATATATTCAACATGCAAATGGACAATAGACAATCTTAACATGTATAAATATATGGAACAATAAAGTCATATGAATGATCATAAGGATATGCATGAAAGGCATAGGCCAATGAAAATGATAGGTTCCATTACGGAATAAGAAAGATCATGGCATCTTGTGATCCAAGGGGAATCACAAGATGATAACATTGGATAACTATGGGACACAACTCATGATCTAACCGAGAGAGGTGTTCGAGCCTCCACATTAATCGTCTTACCATCCATCAAAGTAAGGGGTTGGATTAGGGATGTATATTGGACCTAGGTGGCCCTCAAGTGGATGAAGAACACCGCATGTTGTGTGAAGTCCCTTGGGCTAAGAGACGAAGAACACCACATGTAGTGTGAAGCTCTTGGGCCTATGATAATTTATGAGCTCATGATAATTGTGCCCGACGTGAGGTGACTCTCGATGGAATGAAGAATGTCGTGTGTTACATGAAGTTCCATTGAGCCAAATGGTGAGGAACACCACGTGTAGTGCGAAGCCTTTGGGCCTCCGTAGGGATGAAATGTGCCCTAATACATCCATACTTAGGTGGAAGACGAGGATGATTAATGAGAGGTCAACTAAGAACCCAATCAAGGTGGAGCATGGGAAGTGTATGAACAAATGATAAGTTGGAAACATTATATAAGGACATGAATATACAACTTGAATATGGATGAATAATGATTATATTGTTAATATGATAGAATGAAAAGAAAATGGAACTCTAATGTTCTCTTTTGTGAGTTGAATTGTGCAAGGTCAAAGGAAAAATTTGGACTCACTAGAAGGGGACATTACAGTCTCCCACACATCTTCCACATAGGAAGTGGCCCTACCCTTGATGAGGAATATAGACCATAGCTGACCAAAGGTTATTTTCCTTTCTCGAGTACATAGTGTTGTATTCTACTCAACTCTATCAACCATACAACCCTAGATACCCTCTAGTTAAGAATGATTTCTAATAGGATGAGCAATCCGAATATAGTGAACCAACAATGCATGCAAAAAAAAAATGCATTACTTTGGTCAAATTTTTTAATATCAATATCATTCATATGAATGTAGTCATTGTGTTCACCCACCCCTACTTGACTTGGATAATGTCATATTCTTGCAGTTATTCACCCTGACTATCTTTACATAATAGTCTACTTAGACATAGATAAGTCTAAATGACATAAACCTTCATTTGGTTCCTAATCGACTCGAGGGTTTTAAAACAAAGATTTAATAATACAATACTTCTACATTTATCATATCTCATTAAAGATTAAAATAGACCTTTGCTTTAACACAACCATAAATAGGTTTACAATAATTCTTGCTAAGGTATTATCTTCTATTCAACAAGAATATGAATATCTATTCAATTAAACCCTACGTGATGCCATTGATCATCACTATGTAAATATACTCATATATGCTTTTATGCAAAGTTATTTCTATATAGACATAGTCTATTACTACAAATTGGTTTACTATAGGCTAAACTCATCATGATTCTAGTATAGACATGAGAAGATCTTTGACACTTTATCTTGTTCATCTAACTATCCTTAGTTTTTCTATCATTCCAAAAGGTTACCTCATAGTCACCATAGATCACCAAGAATCTAGGTTCTTTGAATAAGATATTGTTTAGACAATGCACATAAATGAAAACAGGATTTCTTTCAAATAAAATTGACATCATTAAATACTCTATTCCGTATTACTCTTGGTTGGTGAGTTTATTTAATGAATACCTTTACACTAATCTCATTGAGAGTTTAATACATATTTTTCCAATGATAAAAATAGTCAACTTATTTCTGAAAGATTGCTCTTTTCAACTAAGCGAGTGGTTTTCTAAACATTAGAAGACTATAATAGTTTCCATTAAAGAGAGTTCATATATATATCCTGAACAATAGAAGGGTCTACCTATCAGTTAAATATAGATGCAATATCAAGTCACTATGATTATTCAAAATTGATTTCATTGCAAGAGCTTGCATCGGCCTTTTTAGTCTAAACAACACTTCTTGGTTATACTAAAACTCTCGTACACCATCAACTCAGACAAACAAGTCACAACAATAGTATTCAAGTTGACATGGTCAGCTTATCACATTGCATAGTTTATACAAAATACTGATAGGATAACCAAACTCAATTAAACTATTGTCAATAACAAACATTCATTATGATTATATTTTTCTTATAAAACATGACATGCAAGAATATCTACCTAACAACATCGGCTTACAGAGGTGTATGGGCTGGTGGTAAGCTTTTGTGTTCGTCCCAGATGACCACGTTCTTGATTAACCTTTACCAGCTTCCTCACTGTCTGCCATGAATTTCCTTCTACTCCTTAACCAAACCCTTCAAAAAAAACATAAGCACTTCCTATATATGCCATCAACTATTCAATTCATGGCTTCAAGATCTCAAAATAGACTCATAATGAGTCATCCTTTCTATTCGTTCCCACTCTAAGTAGTTCTAAAAACTCATTAAATTCCAACAATAATGCTAAACGGTTCGATTCCAAACACAACTAATAAATGTGTAAACACTGACAAGTGTTGATGATGAAAACATCATTTGAGGAGATCAGCAACGACAATTGAGTTGTCTGCCACTCCTACTGTAAGAGGCTACCAACTCTTAAAACTAACTTAAGAAATCAATTATTCTTAATGAGTAAATTTGATCCATCATGCTTTTAACATTTAAGGCATTCCTCAATAGATGCCTATTGTTGTTCAACATAAAACCATACTAATATATCATGAGGTATTTCCTTATTTGACTCATATATATATATATATATATATATATATATATATATATATATATATATATATATATATATATAATATTTGATTAAATCAAATATTATTTACGTATCATTATCTCTATTTGATTTTATGATTTAATCAATAAGAGAATAATACTAAAACAAAAGCTACGTATAATGTGATTGAGTTGAGCTAGTCTCCTCATCAAGATTCATCGATAAAGGACATCATCTGAACTCGACAATAAACTCTTAACGATAAGAATTGGTTAAAACACTTCAAGTGACTTAGTAATAATATGACAACCTTTTTATGACAATAATGTCTTAATATTTATGTTAAACATAAATAGTCGTAAACCAAACTTAACGATGTTGTTAAAGTTATTAACGGCTTAGACAACTTAATATGACTTAGAAAGATTGTAAAACAATATTGACTACCTGCCGATTAGGTTCAAAAGTAAACTGACAAGACAAGGCTTACCTCTTACGACACATTGGTCCACATTTTCATTAAACACTTGTAACTCAGTTTGGCAAATAAACCACTCGTATCTTGAGGTCTATATCTCTCTCCTAGAAAGATATTATCTTCCTTCTCCAAGAGTGATTTGGTAACTTGAAATCATGTTTCACTTGTCACCAAACAATATGTGCTCAGTGCATCATTATTCAATTAATTCAACTAATAAATCAAATCTCATAATACAAATATTAAATCGATAATAACATAATCATTCCCATGATTTCAATAAATGACATTCAATAAAAACCATGTTTTCCCCTTGTCATTAATCTAAACATCACAACAAATTTACTTATGTCCAAGTAAAAATTAAAAGTAAAGCAAGACAAAAATTGGGGATGTAACATAGGGGGTGCTTAATTCAAGTTCTCCAAATGCTTTAAGTATGTATAGATTTTTAATGTTTGAAGCACTATATCTATTATCTATTTCTCCCTCTATTTGTTTGTCTATCTATCCTCCCTCTCTCCCTCTCTAAATCTTTTTCAACAAATCCATTTTGTGCATATCCTACAATCATGGAATTCCATGAGACCACATTTCTTTGAGGTGTTCTATCAAACATTTCATTTTCCTTGTCTATGCTTCCAAATTTTACATACATGTCTCACAGGGTTTTTGTAACTACAACATCTAACAAATTTCCCATATCCTTGTTGTTTTGATCGATTTCCATACTCTATTCCAAAAATCTCATTTTGACAGGGAGGATACTAGCAAAGGTTGAGGAATTTTACTTTACAATAGCCAATTGCATTTGGTTGAAAGTTTCTAAATTATTTTCAACAAATCCATTTTGTGCATATCCTGCAATCATGGAATTTCCATGAGACCACATTTCTTTGAGGCATTATGTCATGTGCCTTGTCTATGCTTCCACATTTTTCATTCATATCTCCTACGATAGTTGCAACTACAACATCTGACAAAATTACCATATCCTTCATGCTTTGATGGATAGCCATACCCTATTCCAAAGATCCCATTTTGGCACAGGCAAGAAGGATGATTGAAAAGGTTGTGGATTGGCTTTACACCCACCAATTGCATTTTCTTGAAAGTTTTTAAAGCCTTTTTAAAAAATCCATTTTGTGCATATCTTGCAATAATTATATTCAATGAGATCACATCTCTTTCAGCATTCTTCTGAATAGTTCATGTGCCTTTTCTATGCTTCCAAATGTTGCATTCATGTCTCTTAGGGAAGTTGCAACTATAACATCTGACAAAATTTACAAACCCTTGATGTTTTGATGGATGTCCATACCCTATTCCAAAGATCTCATTTTGGAAAAAGATAGATAAATCATAAATTACAATGGACTTGTTTACATATCTAGAATGAAGGTTAAATAAAGGATTTTGAAGGTGAACATTGAGACAGAGTTATGTTGATCACTCTTAAGAATGTAGACTCTATGTTGGGTTATCTGTCTAATGAATAGAGCTACACATCGTTGATTCTCATAATGAATAAGATCTTCCATAGAGCAATGATTTTTTTCTAAAAAGATATTAAAACATGCCACTAATCTCATAATACATTAGATACCAAAAAGCAATATGCTCTTCTAATTTTCATTCATTATTATAGAGTCTACAAATGTACTATCTCTAAAGACAAAGTGTAGTGACTTTAGGCAAAGTTGATGAGAACATACTAATAAGTGGCCCAAAAGAAATTTCAAACCAAAACCAAGCCTAGTGTGCTTGGAGGAATAATGTGTCCATTTTGTATATAGATATAGTGCTTCAATTGGTGTTGCATTCTTGCAAAATGCTCTTGTAATTTTACTTCATTATTGTAGAGTCTATAAATACAATATCTCTCAACAAAGTGTTCTAACTCCATGCAAATCTTGGCCCAAAAGAAATAACATATCCATCTTCTATGCTTCAATTAGTTTTGCATTCTTATTGAAAATAGTTCTTCTGATTCGTCCAAATTAATTTTTTTGTAGGCTTTGCTAATCCAAAATCTTAGAATGCTTTTACTCAACACAAACATAAATGGTATATTACTAGTTATGCCAACTTAAAAAACTTAGGACTTTAAAAAACTTAAATTCAAACCCGCATGAATATGATCAAATCAAGGCCGCCACTAGTATTACAATCCTTTCATTACATGCATTAGAATTTCTTCAACAATTGGTAGATAATGACAGGAGGCACTTCGTTGACTTAAGATAATCATTTTGATTTAGGACTTACATGTATTCATTAAAAAATGCAGCTTTGATTCGCTGCAGAGTGTTGCAAACAAAATTACTCATTTCTTTTGGCGATTCAGCCAGCCAATTAGTACTAACTAGTTGAAAAGTAGCTGTTAGAGATGAGCCTGAGACTTCACTGCCAGAGCTATCCAATACACTTCTGCTGCTGCTTGTTATGTTAGCAGCTGAAACTTCTGGCAATATTGTAAATGCGGAAGGGAGAAGCACCATGGAAGAAGGATCTTCTCCTCTCATTGCATGGGTAACTGCTCCAACATCTAACAACGAATATACTATTAGAGATCCAAAAGCATCTGTGCAACTCTCCTGCAGTATGAAGGCCTCTATATTGGATGCCTACAAATTATAATTGAAATCATATGTTAAACACCATAAAACAGTTGAACTAGATGATTGCAGCAATGGTTCAGATACTTACTATCACATGATAAAGAGAAATGCAGTTCACAAGGTGTGGACCAGTTGCAATGTGTTTGATTTCTTGTATGGACTTTCTTTCCAAGGACACTTCCCACTTCACCAAAAAAATAAAACACTAAGTATTTGAATAAGAAGAGTAAACTAGAATAACAGGCAACATATAAATTACAGGAAAAATGTGTGGCCAATGTACACGTATAACCTAAAATCTCATTCATTCATCTCTGAGAAAATCAAATAATATTTGTGGGGAGACATGAAGCCATAGTGAAGTTGCAGCACATATGATTAGCCCGTTGTGTATGTTGCTCATTCTTGTAGTGATTATAACACTATCATAGAATTGACTCGCAGTTGAGTGGAACTTTGATGCACTTATATCTTGATAGAAGCAACTGATCATTCTCTGGGCTATTTTCATAATATTTCTCCCTTCATCTGCAAAAGGCTATACATTAATTTCGTTTACTATTGCAGAAAAATTAACAGCTCCTAACATTAAGAAGTTGCTTCTACTCTTTTATAATGGACACTCACCTTCAAGTTCACTGAAATTGAACATAAACAATCGCTGACATTGTCTGTGAAGTGCAGCCAACAATCTCTGTGCACTGAAGGCCATATCAATGCCTCCTTCTTGGGTCTCACTGTGCTCCACCCATGTTAGCTACCACAAAATCATATAAGCAGATTGACTTAGCAGTGAAATACATCCATATAAAGGTAAGAAATTTTTGAGGTCGAAAAAGAGTAGACACCAATCTAGGGATTTTTTAATCTAAACTAAACAGTAACCTTTTACCACTCTTCTACACCCACAAGTACCATAAACTCTGGAGAGGAATGATCTATAAAGGAAAATAGAGAGAAAAGATAGCACAGCCATTTTAGATTTTCTGTGCAAACCTTGGAGTGTCCATTCTGAAGTTGTTGAATAATACGACATGATGGACGTTTAGAATGGAGGGTGGAATTGTGCTGAGAGAAATCTACAACAGCCCACACTCCCTCACTCAGCTGGTGGCATTAGCGAAAGTAAATAATCTCTCTTGTGGCACCCAAAGGAGAGGGAAGTTGTAACTCAGCATGCATCTGCTAAACCAAAACCAAAAAAAAAGGAAAAAAAAAAAATGTTTGAGATCTCTCATTTCAAATAAACTCATCAAACCCTAATTCTACATGACCGCATACATACCAGCTGAAGTAATCGGCCTCTGTGGTGAAAGCCCTGGCGATATGATCTTGGCTGTTGTAACTATGCAGGGAAACATCTCCATCCATTTGTTCTGTTAAGACAGTAGACACTCTTATAATTATTATTTCTCAATGACATAGGTCTGTAGATTATTTCAAATAATAATAACTAAAATCCATCTTTGAAAGCCAGATGATAACAATAATATAAAATATTAGACTGCTAAAACAATAAAACCAAATCATTAGGGTTGCCCCATTTTTTCTCCTATCAATCGGCTCTCAACCAGTACCTAACTATCTTTAAAGAAAATGATGAATAAGAAAGGCGTCATAATGCATACCACGTCCATGAAGGCTTCGACCAGTTCGACTCCCGCCATTATAACAGTGGTGGCTTCTGTGTTAAACTTGTCCTTGTGTTTCAGGTCCATGGCAAAAGGAGATGATCTGTCTGTTAAGCTGAAAAGATCTTTTGTGGGCATCGTGGAGCAAAGATTCGCGTCCATGGGTGCCATTTGAATGACGGTTTTGTTCATCGCCTCCAACTCCTCCACTGATCTCCTAGTAGCTCGTGAAACAATGGCTGGAACCCTCTTGATCTTCATGAACAAAGAATCTCTATTAGGGTTTAGAAAACAAAACAAAAAAATAACAACTTTCGTACATAAAATCCCTAATGACTATCGTACCTCCTCCTTTAACCTAGATTTCTTTGAAGTTAGAGTTTGGTTTCAGTTCTAAGCATTTGGTTCTCTGCACGAAGGTTGGCAACTTCTGAACGTTCCTTGAGAACCTACACAGCAATAGAAACAAACCTGCTTAAACTACAAACCCACCATTGCAGTCAGACACCCAAATCTAACAGAAACAAACCTGCTTAAACAACAAACAAGATCTAACCTTCATCTGGGAACGCCGATTTTGGAACCAATGTAGGACCTTGATGAGCGGAAGACCCAATTTGGCGCTAAGCTCCTGCCTCTCCTTATTTTTTGGTTGCGGGCACACCTTGAACATCCTGTATATTGAGGAGAAAAACGACATTAGCAGCCAACCCAACAATCAACATGGATATCATTACTTGCAAAGAGATGCAGAAAAATAGTTAATGCTATCGTTGTACATCATCTCACAAGCATTATTTTAAGTTGGAACTATTGTCATTATCATTATTAATTATTGAAGCATCTCATTTACATGTAGAGAAAACTTAGTAAAGGAATGTAAGATACTAGAATTTTTTGTTCAGCCATTTAAAAAGAAATTTGAAGTCCGACAGATTAATTTGATGTTAGAAGTTATTGCCATTATGATCCAAAAAAAAAATTAGTGTTTTAAAAAGATATTATTTAAAAGGTTATATAATTTATTAAAGAAAATATACTTCAAATTAATGTTATTAATGCTAAAGAAAGTAGATTTGAGTTTCCTAAACCTAATATAATTTTTCAAAAGAAATACATTTTATTTAATTCTTTTAAACAAAGTTGTCTACAATTACTAAAAGTAAAGTTAGGTTATCATCTTCTCGTGACCATAATAGCTTTCAAAAATCACACTTCCAACAAAAATTTAATTCTACCTTACACGTGTGCTTTAGTGCAATTCTCAAGAAATATTCCCTTCCTATAAATATGGCTATAATAAATCTCAAAAATAAAATTAGGTTATCATCTACTCTGACCATGATAGCCCCCAAAAATCACAAGTTATTGAAAAGAAAATTTAACTCTACCCAAAAGATATGCTTTAGTGCAATTCTCAAAAAATATTTCCTTCCTATAAATATGGATACAATAAATCTCAAAAATTAAATTAGGTTATCACGTACTAGACCATAATAGCCCCCAA
This sequence comes from Cunninghamia lanceolata, assembly GCA_027924645.1. Classification (NCBI taxonomy): domain Eukaryota; kingdom Viridiplantae; phylum Streptophyta; class Pinopsida; order Cupressales; family Cupressaceae; genus Cunninghamia; species Cunninghamia lanceolata. The sequence continues at coordinate 3,035,188 of BSBN01001110.1, forward strand.
CAGGGCTTAAATTTGACAGTCGACCTTGACTGTCAAGCAATTTTTTTATGACAGTTATCTATTCAATGGTGCCCTGTAGATACTATGATATGCCCTAGTATAAATAAATCATATAAAAATCATATATATATAATCATAATCCTATATAAACTTTAACAGTTTATCCAAAATCTCTCCTTTCATATGACACAGTCTTTTTAAAATTTCGATTGTATTTTACAGCAAAAATGCCTAAATACAGCTTTACAACTGTCAAATTTAAGCCCTGGCCCCCAACCATGATAGCCCCCAAAAATAATAGTTTACCAAAAAGCAAATTTAATTCTAGACTAAAGACATGCTTTAGTACAATTTTTAAGAAATATTTCCTTCCTATAAATATGGCTATAATAAATCTCAAGAAAAAAGGTCCGTGGACTATCTTAGGAGTACAACTATGAAAAAAAATAAAGGTAATTCTTACCATATCTATAAACTAGCATACCCATCTTTAGAAAACTCTATGTAAAGATGCAGAGAGATATCATTCTCAACGCACCTTGAGAATGATAACTCTTAGCATATGTATGTATGTATATGTCTATATATGTGTAGAAACCCACCTTTCACCAAATTAATTAAATAAATTATACTTATTTATTTAATTAATTTAAATCTTTTCCCCCCTTCACCAAATTAATTAATTAAATTATATTTAATTAATTCTAAGGTCTCCCATCATATCCCATTAATTAATTAAATAATTTCATTATTTCATTAATTAAGATAAAAAATCCTAGTTTCCATTTTTCATATTCCACTTGTCGTAATTAGGTCCACCCTCATCCACTTGCCACAAATAATAAATTAAAAAATCCAAAAAGAGTCACATGTCCAGCTAAAGTTAGTTATTTAGATTCATTGAACCTAGACACTGGCACAAAAGTCAAACTAACTTTACATCTCCACCACTCATTTCCATACATCTTTTAATCCTATCCATTCACATAAGGATAAGCCCTAGAAGCCTCTAGCCTTGTCCTAATTCCTCTCACTCAATCCTATCCATCTATTTATTCTTAATCCTAGCCATTCACATAAGGATAACCGCTAGAAGCCTCTATCCTTACCCTAATTCCTCTCACTCAATCCTATCCATCCATTTATATTTAATCTCAACCATTCACATAAGGATATACCCTAGAAGCCTCCATTTTTGTCCTAATGTTGTCTCATTCAATCCTACCCATCCATCTCTAATCGAATCTTATCCATCTATCATATCATCCAAAAATATATAAATCAATCCTCAGTCAAGCCATAAAAATAAAGAGCTTCCAAGGTAATGTTATGCTATCAAAGTGAGCAACTAACAAGCAAGCTTATCATTAAGCAATCATTGAAGCACAACCACCATTTCCTTGGTGCAACAAGAGTTAGTTTGGTAATATTTTCTTATGTTTTGACTTGATTTTTCTGACCCTTCGCTCAACCCGAGGTGATTTTGAGCATGAAATAGTAGTTTTCATGTTATGAATTGTTTCTAATTTTTGTTTCATATTTTAGCACACAAAATATGTATATATAGATACATACATATGTCTATATATGTATATATCTATGTATATGTATATGTATGTATCTTTACATATATACATATACATATATACATACATACATACATACATAGAAACATACATACATACATACATGAGACTACATAAGAGTTTGATTTATAGACACTTCGAGGTTGAATTATTTGGTATCCTTGTTTCTCTACCTAAATTTATCGATACACATTATCTGGAAACCAAATTATTTTCTATCCTAACCTATTCACTTGGATTGTTACGAGTCTATTGATATCTTTGAAAATTGTAGAGTAAAATGACGTCATCTACAAAAAATCTAAGCTAATAAATTAAATAAGAGTAACAACATTTCTATTACCCTAGATAAAAGAGATGAGTTTACATAGGAATGAAAAATATGCTTAAATTGACAAAGATAGAAAGATGCTCTTAGCTCTCTATGTGAAGGGAAATATTTTATTGAAATGAGAAAATGAGCAAATAGAACCATAGACCATGTTCGCTATGCCCTTATTTTTGTAAAAACTTATATCCTTTTGTGTCCTCCTATCTATTATGTGGAAAATGGGATCTAGGCTAATTAATACTCTTAACCTAAGTCAATCATTCTCCACATAGCATTGGAACACAAGCCTTTGAAGACTTGGTGCTTAGCTATCATCCACAAGGGAGAGCCAAGTTGTTCAGGGTTCTATTCCTTTATTGTAAAGGGAGTATTGATCACTAATGAATTGATAAAAAGATATGTAATACAAAACCCTAATTGATAGATCTGACAAAAATGTACAAATGATTATTATAGAGACATAAAATGAAAGAAAAAAAAACAAAGGTTACACAAAAGCTGTGATAGAAAATAGGAGCAGATCTGAGAGGACCTGGGTGTTGGGGTGCCCTTGTCCTAAGGTTTTTGGGCTGATTTTCTTCTAATAGATGATCCTTGTACCCTTTCTCTAATTCCTTTTGTTGCTTTGTGAGAAGCTTCTAGATGTTATATGCACATACACAAAGAGAGGAAAAATGGGTTTGGCTATATAGGAGTTTTCCTTAGTCAAACCCCCGTTTCAGTATTCCTACCTCATGGATAGCTAGATTAGAGAAGATCAAATAGTGTGTGCTCCTAACCTTATGTCCATATAATATTTTAAATGAGTAGGAAACCAAAGGATTGATCAAAAAACCCTAACCCTATATAACTCAAGCATATATAATGATCAACTCAAGAGAAGTGTCCCACTCAAGGAAACACTAACCTTTAACTCAAGGAAGGTGGACAGATCTAAAATTTATATAATATGAATATGTTGCAATCATACCTAATTGCAATGATGTAGATACTCAAGCCAAACTCAATTTAGCAGTTCTAACCCTTTATGCAAGAAGGAACAAGATAGACTCAAGATCTTGCCTCCAAATCTACCACAATCCTTGTCAAGAGTGTGTAGATCATTATTCCAACAATAAATAAACCTGCAATAGATTATAAGTCTGCAATAATATCAAGATAGAGAATAGTTCTCTAGATTCTTAAAGTGTTTTCAAGGTCTTGTATAAATATGAAGCTCAAGGAGAGAAAATATTTAAATTTTAGAGGCCAATGGAGCATAGGATAAAAATGTCAAGATCGATGTCACATCATACAAGACAAAGCCAACACCATCAGAGGATTTAAAACTTAGCAATATATGGGAGGACACTAGCACCTGGGCATTAGGGTCCTAGATAAATCACTCTAGTAATTCAACATTGTTTCGGGATATCACCAAGATCTTAACACTGCTCTATGTTCCAGCATTTGATCAATGGTAATAGTTAAGTAAAGTTTAGGAATATTTTGGAGGGTTTAGGAAAGTTTAGGAAAATGGGGCACTTCTCTTGAGTGGATGGTAAGGACAAGGCTAGAAAGTGGTCCTAAAAGTGGACTCATGAAGCAAACACCAAGGCAGGTGATAAATAGAATGTCAAATTATGCTTTCGTGGATAGGGAGCACAATTCATGATGGTACATTTAGCCCCTAATTTAGCGGTCATATGACATTGTGTGCATATGCAAGCTAAAGTATAGGAAATAAAATATGCATGTAAAGGATATCTAAAAGGATATTGTTGAGGATGTAGAATGCTTCCAAGTGAGAAAATGGAGCACCCAGTCATGAACCTGCAAGCCACAATGTTAGGGACTGCATCCTACAAATACACTTTGTTAGGGAAAGAAAAAACCATCGTGCAGACAAAAAAATGTATTAGTCTAGAAAAACATCTAAGAAGAATGAGACTGTGATCTAGAGTGACACTCATAGGTAGATATATGCCCCCTATTTTTGCATGCTTATATGGAGGTAGAAATAGGGTGATGCTTTCTCTACTGCAAGTTTCTAGGGTTTTTATGAATATTCCTTAATTAGTTTCACTTGATAAAATAACACCAAGATGAAAGGTATATGATGAGAAAGAGGAAAGAACTATGATTCCAATGCAACAAATGGCACAAAAATTGAAGTTTTCTAGCCCAATTTGTGAAGGTTTGAATAGAATGGTAGGATGTTGTGGTGTTTTTCTATAAATATTACTTATATTTTCACTATTCACCATCTCATTTGTCTTTTACATTTTCAAAGATTTTGGAGGATCTCAAGTGATCACAAGAGTGATGATGCCATGTAGATGGTAATATCGATCTACCAGGTTGGATGAGCTGAAGGATCGCATAGCACAGGGCATATAGGCATGCTAGGTGAGCCCTAGATTTTGATTTTTGCTTGAGATTTTTTTGTTTCTATGTCAATTTGAAGGATTATGTGCCAAACTAGGCCTTGAGGGGCGCTAGTGTCCTCCTAGGGTACCAGATTCCTAGCAGGGAGCTAGGGTCCTCACAAGGTACTAGTGTCTAATCAAGACACTAGTGTATTGTGAAATTTTACTTGAACTCTAAAGTTTATATTTTATTTGAAACTTATTTTTTGTGAGAATGATAGAATTTGGTTTGGTGTTGATTCACAGGTACCCCTAGAAGTCACTTATGAAAATTTCTACATGGTTGTGCCAAGACGCTTTTTGCCGCAAAGGTTGATCACCTTAGAAATCTTGGATTGTGGTGGGTGTACATGATACCCATTGTTAGATATTATGATATGATGTTGATGGCACTCATAGAGCTATGGGATGCATACACCTCTACCTTCCATCTTTTGATGGGAGAGATGGCGGTCACATTGGAGGATGTGTACCAAATCCTACGGTTACCTATGAGAGGCAAGATTGTGAGTATTGATAATTATTAATTGGAGGAGAACATTCAAGCGATCTAGATGTACTATCTCAGACACATTATGCTCTTGAGCACCACAGGGTAGAGATTCATATATCTTGGTCAAAGAAGAGTGTTGTAGTCACACTGATTTTACATTGCATCTTGATCACTACCATCACACTCATGGTTACACAGAATGGATGTGGCACTCACCTTCATGTAGGACTTGTACATACTATCAGAGTGATGGAGGAGTAGAGGAGAGTATACTCTTAGGGACGGAGTATGTTAGCTCACTTATACCATGATTTAGGTGTTATGTACATCATGAAGCACATAGCTCGATGACTTGCACACTTCTCTAGGTGTGGACATTTGAGCATATCACATGCATGATGCCAATGGGGTTCCTAATAGAGCCTATCTAGACAATGTCCATGAACACATGCCTATGCATTGAGGAGGGAGTCGAGGTGTGGTGATTTCTTGTATTGGAGAGTGATACTTGATAGGTTGGAGCATGATGATATCATGTCGAGACTGTATAGAAGTTGTAGAGGATGGGTGGGTGAGATTCGACAGCTGGTGAGGATGCAACATATTTAGCTTCTAGATGTTCACTTTGATCACATCATTGTGCCTTTTTACTGTGGTCGAGTGATGAGGAAGTTTAGACATGTCTAAAGAGTTCCTATCGCTCGACCGACCTATGTATGCTTAGCTCGTAGTGTAGTGAGGCCTAACCCACTAGTATTGATGTTGCATTGAGTGATCTAGATGATGAGGGATAGGATGGAGTACCCATTTCTAACATTATTGATGTGGGTGTGAGCCTAGCATACTGTTGGTATAAAGATTTGTCACCTAACTCTATTTTCTTACACCTAGAAAGAGACAAATGTATCCATAGTTGAACTAGTTATTATAATATCTAATAATAGGTTCTCTACTTGTTTAACAAGGTGGCAGCTACCTTCAAAAATATTATTATTATTATTATTATATTAACCACAAAGCTAGAAAGGAAATGCTTTTAACCAGAAAGATTTGAAAGGCAAACCATACTTCATCAATAATTAAAATTAAAGAAGTTCAAAGACTTCAAATTAACCACAATGCTGAAAAATGAATTATAAATCTATCACCACAAAATATCTATTCAAAGACAAACATCTCATAGCAATGAAGCAAAATAAAGCATCCGATAGCCCAGTATAGATAAAGAAGTCACTAGCACTATATTCAACAAAAGATGAACAACATTCAACCACCATAACACAAAGTTTATGCCTTCTCAAACTACACCGTATGGTCTTTCTACATTGAAATAATTGAAAAACAAAGGTATAACAGACTTTCTAACTTTTAATGAGAAAAGCAAAGTTCATCTAGAAAAATAGAGAGCTTTACTATGCCCCCTTATCTATATTTATAGAGTCCATATTGTAACTATCTTGTAGAAGAATGGTTTCTTGAAGACAACCATTATAAAATAATAAAGTTTTAAACATATGTTTTTGAGCCAAATATTAAGAAAAGCATAAAATAGCAATAAACTAGTTCGTCACCCCAACGTCTTCTTTCAGATCTTTGATGCTTTCCATGGCTTGATATTCTAACATCTTTTCTCGCATCTTTATCTTCAACTTATACTCTTGATACTTAGTTATAACAGTAGTGATGCCTTTGCTTCTTGGAGTGGTAGTGATCTGTAGTCTAGTTCTGAATTTAGCCAAAGTCTTGATTATCCCTGCCATAGTTTCCTAAATCATTTCATCTCTAATTCTAAAACCATATAGATAAACCTATATCAAGCCCATTTTACCCAGTGACTCTCCAAAACAACCTCAGGATCAACGAGTTCATTAAAAAGCATCTCCTTGACTTCTTTGGTGATTTCTTTAGAGTCTTGTAGATTTTCACCAAATTCATCCAGAATACTCACTTAGAGTGTTTGGCAATCCCTTTGAATACCAATCATTAAATCCAGATAATCCTATAAAGCCTTATTAATTTGCTCAATAAGATTATTATACATACTGATGAAGGCGGTAACTCATAAAACACACAATAACAAAAATTTCACATAGAAAATAGAATGATATTTTATTAATATGGGCAAAACATTACATTACAAAAGCTCAAATACAATCAGAGAATGAATCCCCTATAGGTTGCAACACATTACAGCTCCCTCTCTAAAGACTCTGGAATCTTTAGCCTTATGTAACCCCAAATCAACTAGGGTTTCTATTTTCCCCCCTATTCTTGACTCTACACTTTCCCCCTTAACTCTACTACCCCAAGGGTTAACAAAAATGGTCATATATAGCCCTTTTTGGCGGCCACCAACTTAATTTCAAAATTTGTATCTCCCTCCAAAAACAGGTCAACTTCGCAGGGCAATAACTTTCAATCCGACCGTTGGATTTTCAATTATAATACTTTTTGGAAAGCTCTCAAAAAGATGATACCGAAAGGTAAACTGCTTAGGTTTCCCACCAAATTTTGGGCCCATTCGGAGCCTCTAAGTCCTCAAATTTGACTTTGAATATTTTAATAGCATTTTTTAGAATTTGAAATTTTAATATCTCACAAATGACAAATGATATTGAAGTGATTTCTTCACCATTAGCTTCAGTTCACCATTCTAGAGGTCTGTGTAAGATTTTGTATCCAACCATGCACAAATGCAAACATACTAAAAATAGTAACCTTGCCAAATTTAGCCCTTATTGAAAAGAAACAACATTTTTTTTGGGTTGATGCAAGATTGCTCTTACACCCTGGATGCTTCTGCATCAGACACCTAGGGTAATTTGAAAAGTGACCCTGTCACTTCTCATGAGTTAGAGGGAAACCAAAACGATTAACCTTAGTCTTAGATAACCATGATGAATCTTCAACAGGCCTTCCTTTCCATTTCACCAAGTATTCTGTATACTGCCTGTTTCTTTTACTCTTACACGCATGGCTATCAAGAATCGCTTCTATCTATTGGTCCATCCTCTATTCTTCTGTTGGTCCATCCTCTGTTCCACCTTCATGATATTCTAATAAATCAGCAATGTTGAAAATAGGAGAAATGTTGATCTCACTTGGTAGCTCTACCTCATATGCATTTCCTGAATCATATTTCTTCAAAATTCTGCATTGTCCAAATTTCTTCATTTTCAGCTTATTGTATGTTCCAATTGGGAACCTTTCTTTTCTCAAGTGAACCATGACTTCATCTCCTACCTAGAATTCCTTATATGTCCTCTTTTGATCTGCCTTAGCCTTGTACTGAATATTCATCTTATTAATATGCTTTTTTACCTTTTTGTGCAAATTCTTCATGTGTTCTGCAAATTCTTCAGCTTCAACACTATTCTTCTCCCCCTTATCCATCCTCCTTTATTTGGAAGCAGTTCTTGGGCTACTCCCATACACAACCTGGAATGGAGATTTACATGTGCTCCTATTGAGAGAATTGTTGTAAACAAATTCTGTTTGTGGTAAAATCAAATCCCATCCCTTGGGCTTATCTCCTACTAAGGATCATAGCAGGTTACCCAAACTCCTATTCACCATTTCTATCTATCCATCAGTCTGTGGATGGCGTGTAGAACTAAACTTCAAATCTGTTTTCAACTTCTTCCACAATATCCTCTAGAAATAACCAACAAACTTGGTATCTCAATCTGAAACTATGCTCTTAGGTAGACCATGTCGTCTCACCACTTCCCTGAAAAATAACTCTGCAATATGAACATCATCATTAGTCTTTTTACAAGGAATAAAATGGGCCATCTTTGAGAATCTGTCCACCACTACAAAAATAGAATCATGTCCTCTTTGTGTCCTTGGTAAACCAAGAACAAAATCCATACTAATATCATCCCATAGCTTCTCTGGTACAGGTAATGGCTGATATAGCACTGTATTCTAACTTGTTCCATTTGCCATCTGACACACTTTGCAACTCTACACAAATTTCCTCACATCTTCCTGCAATTGTGGCCAGTAATAATGTTCACCAACAATAGCAATGGTCTTATCTCAACCAAAGTGTCCAGCTAATCCTCCACTATGCTTCTCCTTAACCAGGTTCCCTCTCATGGAACTCCTCGAAATGTACAACTGGCTTCCTCTAAACAACATGCCTTCTTGGATTATGAAATCCAACCATTTTGTCCTATCTAAAGTAACAGGTTCTAGACAAGTTTTCTAGGCCTTTGCAAAATATGGATCTTGAGGATACAAACTTTTGAGCTCATCAAACCCAACAACCTCTATCATCATTTATGTCAACAAATTTTTCCTTTTGCTCAAGGCATCTGCAACTCTTTTGGACTTCCTATTCCTATGCTTCAAAACAAAAGTATAACTCTGCAAAAAGTCAACCCATTTTAAGTGCCTTTGGTTCAACTTTCCTTGACTACTAAGATACTGCAAAGCCTAATGATTAGTATATAAAACAAACTCTTTTGGCAACAAATAATGTCTCCATTTCTTTAAATCCTGAACTATTGCATAAAACTCCTGATCATAAACATAATATTTTTTCTTGGCATCATTAAGCTTCTCACTAAAATAGGCAATGGGCTTACCTTCTTGACTCAGAACAACTCCTATACCACTACCACTAGCATCACAATCTACTTGAAATAGCTTATTAAAATCTGGAAGTGCCAAAACAAATCGTTCTACAACTTTCTAATTGAATGTATCAAATCTCTTGTCTGCTCCTTTAGTCCATTTAAACTCTTTTCTATCCCCTCTCATTGTCTCAGTTAGGGGTACATAAATGCTACTAAAATTCTTGATAAACTTTTTATAAAAACTTGCCAAAGGGTATATGCACAAAGATGAGGCACCAAAAAGTCGCCACATGACTTTTTGGTCCCATACAAGTCATAACACGAGCGCGTAATGGCTCCGTGTTACTGAGCCTATAACATGAACGCATTATAACGTGGCCACATTTTGCAAAAGTAAAACTTTCTCTCTCCCTCCCCCTCCCTCTGGCTCTCCCTCCCCCCTCTCTCTCTCTCTTGCTCTCTCTTGAAAATGACATGGGTGATTCAAACTCCAATGCGATAGAGAGAGAGAGAGAGTTTACGGATTAGGGGTCAAGGGCATTGTTTAGGGTTTATGATTTTAGGGTTGCTCAAGTTTAGGTTTTACGGGAATTATTTAGGGTTTAGGGGTTTAGGGTTGCTCAAGTTTAGGGTTTAGGGTTTAGGGGTTTAGTGTTTATCAGGTTTAGGGTTTATGGTTTAGGGGTTAGGGGTTAGGGTTTAGGGTTTAAAAAGAGATAGAGAGAGGAGAACAATAGAGATTGGGAGAGATAGAGGAGATAGAGAAGAGAGATAGGGAGATAGGGAGTGAGGGACATGTTAGATTTAGGGTAGACAACTGAGAGGCGGGGTGAATCAGTTGTCCAAAACTTTATTCCAATTAAACCCTTAAATCCACTTTGTAATTCAATAGCATGATAATAAATCAATCATGAAAACATAATGCATTGAATCAAGAGCAAAAACACATTAACACACAAGATACCAAGATTTTGATGTGGAAAACCCAATTAAGGGAAAAACCACAAGGTGATTAACCCAAGATTGTATTCTCTGTTAGAAGAATAGAAAGAACAAAATGGTACATGCCAATTAGGGCTCACTACCCGAGCACACTGATCACAAGAGGCCCACTGCCTATAAGAGACACACTATCTACAGAATAATAAGTATTACATACTTGAATTGAAGAATAGCATCTTCACCATGCTTGAGTCAATTCCATTTAAGCCCAATACTTCTGCTCTACCTTTCGCTCCTCTCCTCTCTACCACATTCTCATCTCCACAAGATACCTTTGAAATGACTTTGTAAGTCCTTATTTAAACAAGACGTTGACTTAGGGATAATCATCCAATTCAGCATACATTATAGAGTAAATACATAAATACAACATGACTAATTACAAAAAGACTTCATGCAGATCAACACAGTGTCAGCCACACAGATCTAAGACTTCAATCTTCATTTAGGAACATGCCAATCCTCACATAACATCTTCAAGATCATCCGCAGGATGTGTAACTCATCCGGTCGGCCAGAGTTAGGAAGAACATCATCATCCGGAAGTTATTCTTCAATTGCGAGCTCAAACTCCAATGTGGACCACCAACACAAACTGGACACGATCCAAAGACCTCTACAAGCTTGCCTGAATCACCAAGAACATCCACACTACATCTGCTTATTGAAATCCTTATCTCCTTCATCCGGAACCTCAAGAACATAGTCGGTCATCACTATCACAATGGAATAGATGCTTGCGGACCTCTAGACCACAAACCAATTGAGTTGTCAATTCACATTGACTTCCTAAACACTTCACCAAATCCGCAGAACAAGATATTTCATTTCCAGATCTCACCGGACCTATCTGTGTCACTCTATCACCTCTGAACATTTGCCAAAACCAGTTTTACTTGAGTGGCCACAACTTCTTTAGATCTTCATGCGGACCTCTAGAATCTTTATTGGATCATCTTAAGACATATCTACAAACCCTTTGATGCGCATCCTCTAATCTTCATCTTAGCTAGTATCTTAAGCTCACTGCCTTCACTTTTCTTCTCTATTCCTGATTAGGACTAATTTTCTCAATATCCTCAGCACACAGCTCATCCAATCCTTATCATCAATGCAACAGGAGTATGTTGACATCAATGACAACACTAGTTAGGCCCATACTTGCAACAGGACATGTCTAGAGACATAGGGAGAGAGATTGAGAGGTAGAGGGACAATAGAGATAGGAAGATAAGGGAGAGATATGGAGATAGAGGTTTAGGGTTTCTTGGGTTTAGGGTTTAGGGTTTAGGAGTTTGTGTGTTTAGGGGTTAGGGTTTAGTGGCATTATTTAGGGTTTATGGTTTAGGGGTTAGGTGTTAAAGTTAAGAGGTTTAGGGTTTAGGGGATAGAGAGAGAGAGAATCGATAGGGAGATACAGAGGAGACCAAGGGGAGAGATATAGAGATAGAGAGTGAGGGACATGGCCAGAGACATAAGGAGAGAGATTGAGAGGTAGAGGGATGATAAAGATAAGGAGATTAGGGAGAGATAGGGAGATAGAGGTTTAGGGGTTAGGGTTTAGAGGAATTATTTAGGTTTTAGGGCTAGAGAGAGAAGGGTTTAGGGTTTAGGGGTTAGGGGATAGTGTTTAGGGGAATTATTTAGGGTTTATGATTTTAGGGTTGCTCAAGTTTAGGGTTTAGGATTGCTCGGGTTTAGGGTTACATGTCAAAAACAATCTCTCTATCTTTATCTCTCTCCCTCCCCTCTTTAAGTCATCTCCTCTATCCCTACCTCTCATAGGGTTACTTAGGTTTAGAGGTTAGGGGTTAAGTTTTAGAGGTTTAGTGTTTAGAGAGAGAGGACTGATGCGGAGGTATAGAGGAGAACAATGGGAGAGATAGGGAGATAGAGAGTGAGGGACATGGCCAGACATAGGGAAAGAGATTGAGAGGTAGAGGGATGATAGAGATAGGGAGATAGAGGTTAGGGTTTATTGTTTAGGGGTTATTGTTTAGGGTTTAGAGGTTAGGGGTTATTGTTTAGGGGCATTATTTAGCATTGAGAGAGAGAGGAAGTGAGAGGGGGAGAGAGAGAGAGAGAGAGAGAGGGAGAGGGAGAGAAAGAGGGAGAGGGAGAGAGAGAGGGAGGGAGAGCGAGGGGGAGGGAGAGGGTGAGAGAGACAATCCCTGTATATCACTTTTTCCCTATCTCACTATCTCTCTCTGCCTCTCAAAGAGAGAGGGAGTTAGAGAATGAGAGGGAGGGAGAGGGAAAGGGAGAGGGAGAGCGAGGGAGAGTGAGAGAGAGGGAGAGCAAGGGAGAGAGAGAGAGAGAGAGAGAGAGAGAGAGTTTTTCTTTTTCAAAACGCACTCGCGTTATAATGCACTCGCATTTTTTACATTCACATAATGCAAGCACATTATAATGTGCTCGCGTTATGCATTGCCTTGGTTATTTCAAATCCTAAGGCTTGGATTTCTCTTGGGCTTCCAACCTAAAGTCTTAGACTGTGTTTAGGACATCCAAAGACATGTTTTTCCATATTGTAGTAAAAACCACATAATCTGAAGCATGCTCCCCTTCAGGTTTGCAATTATTTCAATGAAAACTCAAAAAAAATACCACCATAATCTTAATCTCTTTGTTAGCTAGCTAACCATATAATTTTTTTTCACATTTTCAGTACGTTATAGGTTTCATCTTAAATTTCTTTTGTTAGTGTGTCCATTTTTTGTCATAAACTAGTGTCTAGTATTTTTTACTTTGTTTTTTAACCGTTCATTGAAATTTGAAATAAGTTACATTTTTAGAAACTAGATTCCATTCTACACGTATTCAAAAAAATTTTGATTTTCAATTAGTTTTCAAACATTTTAGAGGGGAGCACACTCAAATTTTTGTTTTTCAGGATGTGTCCACTTTAAAAATTACTAATAAATCAATTATTCATGAAAAAATTATCAGAAAAATTAGGGATAAACTACACGGTGTTAGCTAATTTCTCGCTAGAGTGATTATTGAAATACTAAAAAAAAGTTAACATTAAATAGGGGGAGCACACCAGATGCTATGTTATATTTTTTTGAGAAAAATAGGACCAATTTGTTTACTCCCCCTTTTTGAACCCCTTACTCTCAACCATTTTTAGAAAAAATATTAGTTTAGAAACTAGATTCAGAGCACTATGACTCTTGTTTTTGTTCCATCTTCAAATTTTGAGTGTAGCTATCTTCAATTTTTCATCCAACATTAGTGTTTCCTAATTTTAGAAAAAAAGTGGCATCTTAAGACCCCATTTTGGTCCCTCATCTTTGTGTACTTACCCCAAACCATGAAAAGATCTTACCTCAAAAGCACTCCTTGGCATAGGCAATTCAATGATACCCCTCACCTTCTCTGGGTCCATCATAAGACCTTCTTTTGAGACAACAAATCCCAAGTATACCAACTCCTTCTTTGCAAAACTACATTTCTTAAGATTGATCAATAACTTCTCCTCCCTCAGCTTCTCTAAAACTATTCTGATATGCATCAAATGCTCATCCCAAGTCTTACTAAATATCAAAATGTCATCTAAATAAAAAATAACAAAAATTCACAAAAATTCTTTTAGTACCTCTTTGCATTGGTCAGCCCAAATGGCATGACTAACCACTCATACAAACCTTCCTTTGGTTTGAAGGATATCTTCCACTCCTCTCCTTCTCTAATTTGAATCTGGTGATACCCACTCTTTAGCTCAATCTTTGTGAAGTACTTGGCTCCACTCAAACAATCCATTATGTCATCCATTCTGGGCAATGGAAATCTGTACTTGATTGTGATCTTGTTGATGGCTCGGTAATCTGTACACATCCTCCACTCTCCATCTTTCTTCGGTGCTAGTACTATAGGTACCGCACATGGACTTAGGCTTTCTCTTATCATTCCCTTCCTCAACAACTCCTGAACTTGTCTGTTTAACACTTCACTCTTTGCTGGAGTCATTCTATGGGCTGCCTTGTTTGGCAAATTAGCTCTTGGTATCAAATCCATTTTATGACTTATCTTCCTTATTGGTGGTAAACCTTCTAGTACATTATCAGATATAATGTCCTAAAATTCTTCCAACATATATGAGACTTATGCTAGTACATCTTCACATTTCTCTTGACTAATCTTAGGAATCAATGCAAAGCAATGATGCTCATGCTTCATACCCTCCAAAAAGTTCCTACCATCTACCAAGCAAATTTTGGCAGTACTACATACCTTTTCTTCCACCTCCTTCAAGGGCTTCAACTTATGACAAACTCCATCATTTGTTAGGGAATATGTGTTTGCGCGACCTTCATGGACAATGCTCCTATCATACTACCACGGCCTCTCCAATAACATATGACATGCATCCATCGGTATGATGTCACACAACACCTCATCATGGTAGTCACCAATCTTGAACTTCACTAGACACTGCTCATTGACCAAAGCTCTATGGTCCATCTACAACCATGCAATCCGGTATGGATGCGGATGCTTTCTTCTTGTCAACTTCAACTTGTCAACCATCTCCTGTGAAACAAGATTATTAGTGCTTCCACTATCAATAATAATATCACAATACTTACCTTCACATTTGCACCTTGTGCAGAATAAACTCTTCCTCTGATTGGGTTCTTTCTCCTCATTCAACAAAGTTCTTCTGACAACTAGGGTTTCTCCCCTTTCAATATCTTCAGAGTGCTCAGATTGCGCATCTTCATCGACATGTGTAACTCGTGCATTGACTTTAGGTTTTCTATTTGTCCTTCCTTAATGTTGCAGACACTTGTATGCTCAATGTCCTTCTACCTATTGGAAATATTGGAAATAGGTTCCTCTAAAACATCCTCTTTCGGGTTGATGCAGAGCTGTACAGTGAAAGCTTTAATCCAACAGTGAAATGCTCACAGATCGCATTCACAATTTCCATACAACACCTTGTCCATTTTACATACAAGGTTTCACTCCTTAGCACCGGTCTACTACAGTGTTCCACATGCCGGTTTACCTCCACGGCCAGTCATACAATGTATTGGCCGTTTGTATTCCCGCAATGTATATTCGCGATATACATTCTTTATATGCAAACCCTGACCTTTCCTATCGGTAGATGAACATGTCCTTACCTGCTAGCGCTGATCATTTGCAACACAAAACCCTTCCACCACACATTCGGGTTACCACTCTGACAGGTTGTTGTATATTGCGACAATGTATCTGCGGAATGTATATTCTGATATACATTCAAATATACAACTCAAAACATGCATTCACCAAATATGCCTCCAGAATATGCTTTCAGGGAAGGTTGACTGCTAACTTCCTTGTATCAACACAATGTATATTTGTAATGTACATTCATCACATACAACCTAGACATGCAATCGACGGATACACAAGAACTGTCTTCAGATACAAGAGGGATATACACATTCACTGCATCTGATATACATTTGCAGTATATACAGAAATTGTATATTTTCAACATGCAATTCAAACATACATTTGATAGATACCCACAACCATGCGACTATAGTATACCCAAGAATTGAACCCGATATACAATAGCGATATACTCATAGATTGTATATGAACACTTTACAACATCCACAACATACAAACCCCATGTGCAATTGTCAAATATACCCAAACTAGTACCTAGATGCGAAAGTGATATACACACCAACTGTCTGCGACAAATAAAAATGATATATACACGGATTGTATATCGCATACAAAAGCGATATACACACAATTTGTATATCTTTCAACTCATCCAGATTTTCATGATTTTAATCAACTTTCTACTTTGTGACTATGCAGAACTATTTCACCTCTATACATGCAGCTCTCTGCACTTTGTAAACCTAGCATATGCACATGCTAGGATTCTGTCAATGCATTTCCCGTAACCGATCCTGCAAACCTAAACTTTTCCAAATAAAACAAAAACCTTAAACTACTATATACAACCATTCCACCGATTCAAAGAATCTCACCAGTGGAATGGGTTTAAGAGTCCATTCAATTTCAAAATAGAAAATCAATCACACAGTGAATTTGAAAATCAGAAAGATGACACAAAATAGGATCTCCTTATTACTTTCAGAAATGGATACAAATCTCTAATTTTACAGTTCTACAACTCAATACCATTTAACCTGTCTATCAACATCTATCTGTCTATATCCTTAAACTGACCCGATCTAGGGGTATTTAACTCTACATTCTCAGTAGTACTAACATGTTTCCCAATGGCTAGGAGTCAACTCCAAATGGCTGGGAGATAACAAACAAATAACAGTCGCTAACAACTAACCACCTTGTCATAACAGATTGACAAGTGTCCTATGAATCTAAATGCCAACTACAATGAGATGCATTGGTCAAATTGACCTTATTACATTGACTATGGAAAATGCATAAAGCATAATAACTTGTTAAGACCTTAACCTTGTCCCTCTGATGTATAATCAGTTTGTTGAAGGGGTGCTCCTGCACCATACTCCCCGGGAGAAGAAATCTCAAGCCCACTTGAGATGAGGGTTTGAAGGTCTGTACCATGTT
This sequence comes from Cunninghamia lanceolata, assembly GCA_027924645.1. Taxonomy (NCBI): domain Eukaryota; kingdom Viridiplantae; phylum Streptophyta; class Pinopsida; order Cupressales; family Cupressaceae; genus Cunninghamia; species Cunninghamia lanceolata. Next base: position 3,052,167 of record BSBN01001110.1, read on the forward strand.
CTCTGATCTATTCTTTAGTCATCCACACTGCTTCTGAATCTGGTTTCCCTTGCCAAGCCACCAAGTATTCCATATATTCTTTGTTCCTTGTTTTCTTTACCACTCTTGAGTCTAAAATCTTCTACAAATGTGGTGGATCATGCTTAGGAATATCATCATCTGCTACACCCTGTAATGGTTCCTGGTCAATATCTGGATTACGTTTGTATGGAGTTAAATCACATACATTGAAAATAGGGGATAATCCAAGATCAGAAGGAAGTTGGATCTCATAAGCATTCTATCCACATTTCTTCAAAATCTGACATGGTCCAATCTTCCTCTACATTAGCTTGGTATATTTACCTTTTGGGAGCCTCTCCTTTTTCAAATTTACCCACACCAAATCTCCAACATCAAACTGTACATCTCGCTTTTTCTAATTAGCATAGGCTTTATACTTCAATGTGGCCTGTTGGAGTTGCATCTTGACTTGGTCATGCACCTCTTTGATGGCTGATGCAAAAGTTTCTCCATCTGCACTGATAGGTTCTCTTGCAGGCAGATCTCGTAGCTCCAAAATACCTCTTGGATGAATTCCATATACCACCTGAAGAGGTGATTTCCCTGTACTCCTATTGATGGTGTCATTATAGGAAAATTCTACTTGTGGGAGGATGTTGTCCCACTTCTCTCCATGCTGCCTTGTCAAACACCTAAGTAGATTTCCTAAGAAACGGTTAACCACTTTAGTCTGTCCATCTGTTTGAGGATGATAGGCTGATGAGAAGGATAAATTGGTTCCAAGCTTCTTCCAAAGAGTCCTCCAAACATGGCCAATAAATTTCACATCTCTGTCTGAGACAATGCTTAATGGCAATCCATGAATTCACACTATTTCCTTGGAAAACAAGTCTGCAACATATGAAGCATCACCAGTGGTTTTGCATGGAAAGAAATGTGCCATTTTACTGAATCTGTCTACCACCACAAAAACACTATCATATCATTTCTTTGTTCTTGGTAAACCCAACACAAAATCCATGCTTATGCTCTCCCATGGCCTAGAAGGAATGGGAAGTGGCTAATATAAACCTACAGTAGTTGATCTCCCTTTTTCTTTCTGACATATCACACATGCCTCCATAAATCTCCTTACATCTGACTGTAACTTAGGCCAATAATAATGTCTCCTTACAAGGTCAAGAGTCTTATCCAAACCAAAATGTCATGCCATAGCCCCACAATGCTTCTCCCTAATAATATTCAGCCTCATAGAACACCGTGGAATACACAACTGTCCACCTTTGAAAAGTAATCCATCCTGTATCAGAAATTCAGAATATTCAACATGATATTTGTCTTCAAAAGAAGTACACACTTTGTAGATCTCTCCAAAGTCTTCATCATCCTCATACATAGTCTTTAAGGAATCAATACCAGCACTTTCCAATTGTATCTGATTTATTGTTAGAGACCTTCTCCTCAAAGCATCTGCTACCTTGTTCTTGACCCCTTTCTTGTGATTGAGTGTGAAGGTGAGAGCTTGCAAAGTCTCCACCCACTTCATGTGCCGATGGTTCAGCTTTCCTTGATTGTTTATAAAACTAAGGACCTGATTATCTGTGAACACTATGAATTCTTTTGGCATCAAGTAATGCCTCCACTTTTTGAGTGATTGGACTAGAGCATACATTTCCAAATCATAGGATGAGTGTCTCTTCTTAGCATCATTGAGTTTCTCGCTAAAGAATGCAATCGGCCTCCCTTCTTGACTGAGTACTACTCCAATTGCCATGTGACTAGCATCACATTCTACCTGAAAATTTTTATTGAAATTAGGGAGTGCAAGGACTAGCTGTTGTGCCACCTTCTTCTTCAGTGTCTCAAATGAATCATCTACTTCTTTTGTCCAAGTAAATCTGCACTTTTGTGCTCCTTTTATGGTGTCAAGCATGGGTGCATAGACATGACTAAACCCTCTTATAAACTCCCTATAAAAGGTTTCTAACCCATGGAAACTTCTGACATCATTCATGGTTCTAGGAGTTGGCCAAGACAATATGGCACTTACCTTCTCTTGATCCATTTTCAGTTTGCCATGTGAGATGACAAAACCCAAGTAGATGGTCTCCTCCTGCATGAACAAACACTTGTCCAAATTGATCATTAACTGCTCTTCATGTAACCTTTTGAGAACCAAATCTATGTGTCTGAGGTGTTCTTCCCTTGTATTACTAAAAATCAGAATGTCATCTAGATATACTATGACAAATTTACCTATAAATTCTCTCAAGACCTCATTCATCAACCTCATAAAGGTACTAGGGGCATTAGACAAACCAAAAGGCATGACCTTCCACTCATATAACCCCTCATTTGTTTTAAATGTAGTTTTCCATTCATCTCCTAGTCTAATCCTGATTTGATGATAGCTACTTTTCAAATCTATTTTTGTGAAATATTTGGCACTTCCCAAGCAATCAAGTAAATCTTCTATCCTAGGAATTGGAAACCTATACCTAATTGTGATCTTGTTGATAGCCCTTGAATCCGTGCAAAGTCTCCAAGTACCTTCCTTCTTTGGTGCTAATACAGCCGGTACTGCACATGGGCTTAAACTCTTGCCAATTAAACCTGTCTCCAACAATTCCTCAATCTACCTTGTGACCTCTGCATTCTGTTCTAGAGTGAGCTTATATGCTGCCTTGTTTGGAAGTGTAGATCCAGGGATTAGATCTATGCAATGACTGATATCTCTCATAGGTGGTAGGGACCTTGGCATTCCATCAAAGATGATGCCTTTGTACTTGTCCAATAGTTCTTGGACAGCAGGGTCTATGAACCTTCACTTCTTCTCTCCCTTGACTTCTTGCTGCTGTTCCTTATTCACCTTTAGGCATGGAATGAGGGCATATGCAATTGCTCCTTCTTCTGTTATTTCTGTCATAAACTGTTTGCCTTCTACCAGCATTACCTTGACTCCTTTTCCTTTTGATTCTACCTCTTTCTCCACTAATGGTAGTAACTCTATCTTCTCGCCATCCTTGGTGATTGCATAGGTGTTTCTAACTCCATCATGTTGGGCTTTCAAATCGTATTGCCATGGTCTTCCCAGTAGGAGATGGAAAGCATCCATCTGAGCTATGTCAAACAATAATTTGTCCTGGTATGGTCCAATTTGAAACTCTACCCAAGCCTATTCTTCCACAACTATTTGCTCACCTTGAGTGAGCCATGAGACCTTGTACAGGTAGGGATGTGGTAGTCTCCTAAGCTTAAGCTTTTCTACCATTTCAACAGACACAAAATTTTTAGTAGATCCAGAGTCAATCAGAACTCTACATACCTTTCCTCCTGCCTTGCAAGTAGTTTTGAAAAGAGACTTTCTTTGTGGGGGTTTTCTGTTAGGCACCTTCATAGTGGCCATTGCTCTCCTGATCATCAAAGCTTCTCCTGTCTTAGGATACCCATATCTAACAGTATCACTCACACTCTGATAAGTGTTGGAGCTTGTCACACTTTGACAATCAGATTCTTGAATCAGAGTTGTGCTCCTTTCTCCTATTGAACTTGTTGCTTTTTCTGGACATCTACTAGCTATGTGGCCTTCCTGATTACAATTGTAACATCTAATAGGACATCTGCCCTGAGATCTCCCTCTAAATGGTGGTCTTCTACCCCTAAAGTTTCCTTTTTGATCATAACTCCCCCCTTGAGTTTGACTGTTGTCTCCTTTGCTTTTCTCTTGATTGGATTCACCTTGGTGTCCAAATCCATTTCTTCTACCTTTGAAAGGACTTATTCCCCCTCTTTGTTGTCTTCCTCTTCCTCTATTGTTCTACTCTTGTCTTCTTTTTAGTTCCTCTTCCACTTTGAGTGCTAATTGGTAGCACTTCTGAACTGTATCTGGATTATGCAGATTTAGGTCTTCTTGGATGGCAAATCTCAACCCATTGAGATACCTTTCTACCTTCTCTTCCTCATTCTTCTTTACCTTTGTCTTGAGACATAGTTTCATGAACTCTTTAGTGTATGCACTGACATCTAACTCCTGTTTTAGATTTTGTCTCCTCTTATGTAATTGGATATTGTAATCCAATGGAACATAGGCTTCCTTTACCAAAGCTATCATCTTCCTCCATGTAGCAACTCTATTCTTTCCTTCTTTCACCTTGTCATCTTGGATGAAATTCCACCAGGTTAGTGCAGCTCCTTTCATCTTCAACTGAGCTATCTTCACTCTTTGGTGGTCTGGTATTTCCTTTGTTTCAAAGAAATTGTTCAAGGAGTCTATCCACTCCATCACTGAATCAGGTTCCATTTTTCCTACAAACACTGGTAGGTCTATTTTCATATCCATGGTCCTTTGCTCCATGGATCTGAGGGCATTAAGTAAGGGTCTCTGGTCTACAGGAACCTCTATCTCTTCCTACCTAGGGATCTCCTCTTCATCCCTATCTTCTCGTTCACCAGAATCCTTTCCCCTTCCGACTTTGTCCCTAAATTTTTCCAACTCATCTTTCAATGCCTAATTCTGAGCACTAATTGCTTTGCTCTCTGCAATCTGCTTCTTTACCAGGACAGCCAATTCAGCGTTGGTCATCCTTGCTGGGTATTCTTTTGACCCTTCTCCTTCTGATATTTTGTTGTCTTCTTCCCAAAAGATACAACCTTCGCTCTGATACCACTATGATGCAGAGCCATACAGCGAAAGCTTTAATCCAATGGTAAAATACTCACAGATCGCATTCACAATTTCCATACAACACCTTGTCCATTTTACATACAAGGTTTCACTCCTTAGCACCGGTCTACTACAGTGTTCCGCATACTGATTTACCTCCACGGCCAGTCATACAATGTATCAGTCGTTTGTATTCCCGCAATGTATATTTGCGATATACATTCTTCATATGCAAAACCTGACCTTTCCTACCGGTAGATGAACATGCCCTTACCTGCTAGCGCCGGTCATCTGCAACACAAAACCCTTCCACCACACATTCAGGTTACCACTCTGATAGGTCACCATTTGTATCTTGTAACAATGTATCTGTGGAATGTATATTCCGATATATATTCAAATATACAACTCAAAGCATGCATTCACTGAATATGCCTCCAGAATATGCTTTCGGAGAAGGTTGACCGCTAACTTCTTTGTATCAACACGATGTACATTTGCAATGTACATTCATCACATACAACCCAGACATGCAACCGACGGATACACAGGAACTATCTTCACATACAAGAGGGATATACACATTCACTGCATCTAATATCATTTGCAATATATACAAAAATTATATATATAGCCTTGTATATTTTCAACATGCAATTCAAACATGCATTTGATAGATACCCACAACCATGCGACTATAGTATACCTAGGAATTGAACCCGATATACAATAGCGATATACTCATAGATTGTATATCAACACTTTGCAACATCCACAACATACAAACCTGATGTGTGATTATCGAATATACCCAAACTGGTACCCAGATGTGAAAGCGATATACACACCAACTATCTACGACAAACAAAAATGATATATACATGGATTGTATATCACATACAAAAGCAATATACACACAATTTGTATATCTTTCAACTCACGCAGATTTTCATGATTTTAATCAACTTTCTACTTAGTGACTGTGCAGAACTGTTTCACCTCCATACATGCAGCTCTCTGCACTTTGTAAACCTAGCATATGCACACGCTAGGATTCTGTCAATGCATTTCCTGTAACCGATCCTGCAAACTTGAACTTTTCCAAATAAAACAAAAACCCTAAACTACTATATACAACCATTCCACCGATTCAAAGAATCTCACCGGTGGAATGGGTTTAAGAGTCCATTCGATTTCAAAATAGAAAATCAATCACACAGTGAATTGAAAAATTAGAAAGATGACACAAAACAGGATCTCCTTATTACTTTTAGAAATGGATACAAATCTCTGATTTTACAGTTCTACAACTCAATACCATTTAACCTGTCTATTAGCATCTATCTGTCTATATCCTTAAACTAACCTGATCTGGGGTATTTAACTCTACATTCTCAGTAGTACTAACATGTTTCCCAGTGGCTGGGAGTCAACTCCAAATGGCTGGGAGATAACAAACAAATAACAGCCGCTAACAACTAACCACCTTGTCATAACAGATTGACAATTGTCCTATCAATCTAAATGCCAACTAAAATGAGATGCATTGGTCAAATCAACCTTATTACATTGACTATGGAAAATGCATAAAGCATAATAACTTGTTAAGACCTTAACCTTCTCCCTCTAATGTATAATTAGTTTGCTGAAGGGGTGCTCCTACACCATGGGTCCTTGACTACGTCTGCCTCTTCCTCTTCCTCTTTTCTCACCATTGTTCTCATCACGAGGGCGGTGGGTATTATCTCCTCTTTAATTTCAACTAGTGTCAGCTTCTTCACTTTTCTTTGAATCTTCATTTTGGCCCCCATAGGGTCTTCCACCAGTCCTTCCACCTTGACCTCTTCCCCTTGCTTGCTATCAAATCTTTTATTCAGCTTCTCTTCCACCTTTAGGGAAAATTGGTATGCATCTTCTATGGTTGTCATTCTGACTAAGCTCATCTCCTCTTGAATACTTGGCCTCAACCCATTAATGTAACAAGATACCTTCTCCTTGTTGGCCTCTGCATGACCGGTTCTAATAGTAATCTTATAAAACTCTTCTATATACTACTTAACAGACATGTTGCCTTGCTTCAATCCTTATAGCTACTTCAACAACTCCATCTCATAATCCATAGGAATGAACTACTTCTTTAGTTTCTCCACCATCCGATCCCATCTAGTGATCTTTCATTTTCCTCTTCTATTCCTCTCTAACTAGACCTCCTTCCACCAAATACTGGCATGGCCCTTCAATTTTGTTTTTGCAAACTTGACCCGATCTGGGTCTTCCACATCTTCATACTCAAAATATTCCTCCATGTCATTGATCCAATCAATAAGTTGTTCTATATTCAAATCTCTAGAATATGTAGAAAATTTCATCCTGGGCCTCTTTCCAATCTTAGAAATGGCCCTCAATAACCTAACTTCTACAGGATCTCCTGTAGCTTCTTGTTCTTCCTGAGATAGCTCTTCTTCTGCTTCATCCTTGCTTTCTTCTCTTGTTCTTGGCTCAAACCCTCTTCGCAGCTCCTCTTACAATGCATCAATTTGTCTTTGCAGGGCTCTAAAACCCTCTTCCATCAAAGTATTCCTCCCAATGCGATTTCTTCATGGAGGCATCTTGATCTCCATAGAAAACCCACAACCTTAGGTTGTGGTACAAACTGCCTCACGGTCAGCAATCTGTATACACACACTTAGGAACCCTTGCTCTGATACCACTTGATGAAGGGGGTAACTCATAAAACACACAATAAAAGAAATTACACACAGAAAATAGAATGATATTTTATTAATATGGGCAAAACATTACATTAGAAAAGCTCAAATACAATCAGAGGATGAATCCCCTCCAAGCTGCAACACATTACAACTCCCTCTCTCAAGACTCTGGAATCTTCAGCCTTATGTAACTCCAAATCAACTAAGGTTTCTGTTTTCCCCCTATTCGTGACTCTACACTTTCCCCCTTAACTCTACTACCCCAAGGGTTCCCAAAAATGGTCATATATAGCCCTTTTTTGTGGCCACCAACTTAATTTTGAAATTTGCATCTCCCTCCAAAAATAGGTCAACTTCATGGGGCCATGACTTTCGATCCAACAGTTAGATTTTCAATTATAATACCTTTTCGGAAAGCTCTCGAAAAGACGATACCAAAAGTAGACTGATTGGGTTTGTTGCAAGAGTTCGGGCCCATCCGGAGCCTCTAAGAGCCTCAAATATGACTTTGAATATTTCAATAGGATTTTTTGGAATTTGAAATTTTAAAATCTGACAAATGACAAATGATATTGAAGTGATTTCTTCACCATTAGCTTCAATTCACCATTTTAGAGGTCTGTGTAAGATTTTGTATCCAACCATGCAAAAATGCAAACTTACTAAAAATAGTAACCCTACCAAATTTAGCCCTTATTGAAAAGAAACAACATTTTTTTTGGGTTGATGCAAGATTGCTCTTACACCCTGGATGCTCCTGCATCAGACACCTAGGGTAATTTGAAAAGTGACCCTCTCACTTCTCATGAGTTAGAGGGAAACCAAAACAGTTAACCTTAGTCTCAGATAACCATGATGAATCTTCAATAGGTCTTCCTTTTCATTTCACCAAGTATTCTGTATACTGCCTGTTTCTTGTACTCTTACCCGCACGCCTATCCAGAAATGCTTCTATCTCCTCCGTTGAAGTAGATGCTGAAATACTCTACTATTCTTCTATTGGTCCATCCTCTATTCCACCTTCATGATATTATGATAAATCAGCAATGTTGAAAACAAGTGAAATGTTGATCTCACTCGGTAGCTCTACCTCATATGCATTTCCTAAATCATATTTCTTCAAAATTCTACATTGTCTAAATTTCTTCAATTTTAGCTTATTGTATGTTCCAATTGGGAACCTTTCTTTTCTCAAGTGAACCATGACTTCATCTCCTACCTAGAATTCCTTATATCTCCTCTTCTGATCTGCCTTAGCCTTGTACTAAATATTCATCTTATTAATGTGCTTTTTCACCTCTTCATGCAAATTCTTCATGTGTTCTACAAAGTCTTCAGCTTTGACACTACTCTTCTCCCCCTTATCCATCCTCCTCAATTTGGAAGTAGTTCTTGGGCTACTTCCATACACAACCTAGAATAGAGATTTACCTGTGCTCCTATTGACGGAATTGTTGTAAGCAAATTCTGCCTACGGTAAAATCAAATCCCATCCCTTGGGCCTTATCTCCTACTAAGCATCATAGCAAGTTACACAAACTCCTATTCACCACTTATGTCTGTCCATCAGTCTATGGATGGTGTGCATAACTAAACTTTGAATCTATTTTCAACTTCTTCCACAATGTCCTTCAGAAATAACCAACAAACTTGGTATCTCGATCTGAAACTATGCTCTTAGGTAGACCATGTAGTCTCACCACTTCCCTAAAAAATAACTCTGTAATATGAATAGAATCATTAGTCTTCTTACAAGGAATAAAATGGGCCATCTTTGAGAATCTGTCCACCACCACAAAAATGGAATCATGTCCTCTATGTGTCCTTGGTAAAGCAAGAACAATATCCATACTAATATCATCCCATGGCTTCTCTAGTACAGTTAATGGCTGATATAGCACTATATTCTGACTTGTTCCTTTTGCCATTTGACACAGTCTGTAACTCTGCACAAATTTCCTCACGTCTTGCTGCAATTGTGGCCAGTAATAATGTTCACCAACAATAGTGATGGTCTTATCTCAACTAAAGTGTCCAGCTAATTCTCCACTATGCTTCTCCTTAATCAGGTTCTCTCTCATGGAAATCCTCGGAATGCACAACTGGCTTCCTCTAAACAACATGCCATCTTGGATTATGAAATCAAACCATTTTGTCCTATCCAATGTAATAGGTTCCAGACAAGCTTTCCAAGCCTCTGTAAAATCTCGATATTTAGGATACAAACTTTTGAGCTCATCAAACCTAACAACCTCTATCGTCATTTCTATCAACAAATTTTTCCTTCCACTCAAGGCATCTACAACTATGTTGGACTTCCCACTCCTGTGCTTCAAAACAAAAGTATAACTCTGCAAAAACTCGACCCATTTTAAGTGCCTTTGGTTCAACTTTCCTTGTCTACTAAGATATTGCAAAGCCTAATGATCAGTATATAAAACAAACTCTTTTGGCAACAAATAATGTCTCCATTTCTTCAAAGCCTAAACTATTGCATAAAACTCCTTATCATAAACAGAATACTTTTTCTTTGCATCATTAAGCTTCTCAGTAAAATCAGCAATGGGTTTACCTTCTTGACTCAGAACAACTCCTATACCACTACCACTAGCATCACAATCTACCTGAAATACCTTATTGAAATCTGGAAGTGCCAAAATAGGTTATTCTATGACTTTCTACTTCAATGTATCAAAGCTCTTGTCTGTTCCTTTAGTCCATCTAAACTCTTTTCTATCCCCTCTCATTGTCTTAGTTAGGAGTGCACAAATGCTACTAAAATTCTTGATAAACTTTCTGTAAAAACTTGCCAAACCATGAAAATATCTTACCTCGAAAGCACTCCTTGGCATAGGCCATTCAATGATAGCTCTCACCTTCTCTAGGTCCATCTTAAGACCTTCCTCTGAGACAACAAATCCCAAGTATACCAACTCCTTTGTAAAACTACATTTCTTGAGATTGATCAACAACTTCTTCTCCCTCAACTTCTCTAAAACTCTTTTGATATACATCAAATGCTCATCCCAAGTCTTACTGAAAATTAAAAAGTCATCTAAATAAATAATAACAAAACTTCCCAAAAATTCTTTCAGTACCTCATTCATGAGCTGCATGAATGTGCTCGGTGCATTGGTTAGCCCAAATGGCATGACTAACCACTCACACAAACCTTCCTTTGTTTTGAAGGTTGTCTTCCACTCGTCTCCTTCTCTGATTTGAATCTAGTCATACCCAGTCTTCAGATCAATCTTCGTGAAGTACTTAGGTCCACTCGAACAATCCATTATGTCATCCATTCTGGGCAATGGAAATCTGTACTTGATTGTGATCTTATTGATGGCTCAGGAATCTGTACACATCCTCCACTCTCCATCTTTCTTCGGTGCTAGTACTATAGGTACTGCACATGGACTTAGGCTTTCTCTTATCAATCCCTTCCTCAACAACTCCTAAACTTGTATGTTCAACTCTTCACTCTCTGTTGGAGTCATTCTATGGGCTGCCTTGTTTGGCAAATTAGCTCCTGGTATCAAATTCATTTCATGACTTATCTTTATTACTGGTGGTAAACCTTCTAGTACATTATCAGGGATAATATCCTAAAATTCTTCCAACATATATGAGACTTTTGCCGGTACATCTTCACATTTCTCTTGACTAATCTTAGGAATCAATGCAAAGCAATGACGCTCATGCTTCATACCCTCCAAAAATTTCCTACCATCTACCAAGCAAACTCTGGCAGTACTACATACCTTTTCTTCCACCTCCTTCAAGGGCTTCAACTTATGATGAACTCCATCCTTTGTTAGGGAATATGTGTTTGCACGGCCATCATGGACAGCGCTCCTATCATACTACCATGGCCTCCCCAATAACATATGACATGCATCCATCAGTATGATGTCACACAACACCTCATCATGGTAGTCACCAATCTTGAACTTCACTAAACACTGTTCATTGACCAAAGCTCTATGGTCCTTCTGCAACCATGCAATCTAGTATGGATGTGGATGCTTTCTTCTTGTCAACTTCAACTTGTCAACCATCTCCTCTAAAACAAGATTATCAGTGCTTCCACTGTCAATAATAATATCACAACACTTACCTTCACATTTGCACCTTGTGCGGAATAAACTCTTCCTATGATTGGGTTTTTTCTCCTCATTCAACAAAGTTCTTTTGACAACTAGGGTTTCTCCCCTTTTAGTATCTTTAGAGCACTTAGATTACGTATCTTCATCGACACGTGCAACTCGTGCATTACCTTCAAGTCATCTATTTGTCCTTCCTTGATGTTGCAGACACTCGTATTCTCAATGTCCTTCTTCTCCATATTGGAAACAAGTTCCTCTGAAACATCCTCTTCTGGGTCCTTGCCCAGGTCTGACTCTTCCTCTTCCTCTTTGCTCACCATTGTTCTAGTCACGAGGGCGGTAGGTATTATCTCCTCTCTGATTTCAACTGGTGCCAGCTTCTTCACTTTTCTTTGAATCTTTATTTCGGCCCCCATAGGGTCTTCCACTAATCCTTCCACCTTCACCTCTTCCCCTTTGCTTTCTATCAAATCTTTTATTCAACTTCTCTTCCACCTTTAGGGAAAAATGGTATGCATCTTCTATGGTGGTCATTCTGACCACACTCAACTCCTCTTGAATACTTGGCCTCAACCCATTAATGTAACGGGTTACCTTCTCCTTGTTGGCCTCTACATGATCAGTTCTGATAGTAATCTTATAAAACTCTTCTGTATACTCCTTAACAGACTTGTTTCCTTGCTTCAATCCTTGCAGCTTCTTCAACAACTCCATCTCATAATCCATAGGAATGAACTACTTCTTCAGTTTCTCCACCATCTGATCCCATCTGGTGATCTTTCCTTTTCCTCTTCTATTCCTCTCTAACTAGACCTCCTTCCACCAAATACTGGCATGGCCCTTCAATTTTTTTTTGCAAACTTGACCTGATCTGAGTCTTCCACATCTTTATACTCAAAATATTCCTCAATGTCATTGATCCAATCAATAATTTGTTCTAGATTCAAATCTCTAGAATATGTAGAAACTTCAATCCTGGGCCTCTTTCCAATCTTAGAAATGGCCCTCAACAACCTAACTTCTACAAGATCTCCTACAGCTTCTTGTTCTTCCTCAAATAGCTCCTCTTCTACTTCATCCTCGCTTTCTTCTCTTGTTCTTGGCTCAAACCCTCTTTGAAGCTCCTCTTGCAATGCATCGATTTGCTTTTGCAAGGCTCTAAAACCCTCTTCCGTCAAAGTATTCCTCCCAATATGATTTCTTTGTTGAGGCATCTTGATCTCCGCAACAAACCCACAACCTCAAGTCCTGGTGCAAACTGCCTCATGGTTGGCGATCTGTCTACACACTCAGGAGCCCTTGCTCTGATACCACTTGATGAAGGGGGTAACTCATAAAACACATAATAACAAAAATTGCACACAGAAAATAGAATGATATCTTATTAATATGGGCAAAACATTACATTACAAAAGCTCAAATACAATCAAAGGATGAATCCCCTACACGCTGCAACACATTACAGCTCCCTCTCGTAAGACTCTAGAATCTTCAGCCTTATGTAACCCCAAATCAACTAGGGTTTTCGTTTTCCCCCTATTCTTGACTCTACACTTTCCCCCTTAACTCTACTACCCCAAGGGTTCCCAAAAAATTTCATATATAGCCCTTTTTTGGCGGCCACTAGTTTAATTTCAAAATTTGCATTTCCCTCCAAAAATAGATCAACTTCGCGGGACCATAACTTTCAATCCGACTGTTGGATTTTGAAATATAATACCTTTTCAGAAAGCTCTCAAAAAGACGATACCAAAAAGTAGACTTCTTGGGTTTCCCATAAAATTTTGGGTCCATCTGGAGCCTCTAAGTGCCTTAAATTTGACTTTGAATAATTTAAATGGATTTTTTGGAATTTAAAATTTTAATATCTCACAAATGACAAATAATATTGAAGTGATTTCTTCATCATTAGCTTCAATTCACCATTCTAGAGGTCTGTGTAAGATTTTGTATCCAACCATGCACAAATGCAAACTTGCTAAAAATAGTAACCCTACGAAATTTAGCCCTTATTGAAAAGAAGCAACCTTTTTTTTGGGTTGAGGCAAGATTGCTCTTACACCCTGGATGCTCCTGCATCACATACTTAGCATCCAGTCTAATCAATCAACCCAGGATGGGTCAATTTCGCAAGGATCATTAGCCAAGTTTTCTTTCATTAGTGTTGTATTATCTAAAGCTATCAACTCAAAAACTTCCTTTGAAAGCACATAGGTACTCCCTTTCTCTTTTCTTACTTGATGGAGTTCACTAACTAATTCTTTTCTTTTGTTATGCACCTGGGAATAACTTTGTATCATTTTGGTTAAGAAAAAATAAAATATCACAAGATAATTTTTCAATCCACTCAGTAATAGCCTTGGCAAAATTCTGATTCTTTTTTATTTGCTGGATAGTACTTGCATCAATTCCAGTGACCTCTGAGCTAGATGCTTCTTAAGGTGTAGGCATTACTATGGACTAGATGAATTTGCTCAAAGACAAAATCTCATACTAGAGCTTTATATTCTCTTTTCTTTCTTCCTTAGCTCTTTTAATTAAGGCATTCACAAAAAATTTGCATGATATGAATCCCCCTCAAGGGTAGAAGGTCCCAAGTCAATGTGATGTATTTTATAATCCGCTTCAGTTATATCATTTTCATTCAAGTCCTTTATCGGGTCAGCAATCTCCAACACTTGGTTACTAGAAGTAGCATCATTTACCATTCTAGACATTCTTCTAGCTTTCTTAGGCTTCAAAGTATTTTGCAAGAGCATTGCAGCTGTGGCTACTTCTTTTGTTATGGTGGGCACATTTTTCCTCTTTTTCGCTACTACCTTTTTCAACCAACTTGGAGAGGAAGTAACTACACTGGTATCCACATTGCTAGATATAGACTTATTTTGGTTTTCAACTGAAACTGGAGCAGGAACCTCCTCATCAGAAGGGGAATAGGGAATTTCAAAGAAAGTTGGAAAAGAACCATCATTAATAATTTGCTCAAAAATGGAATCAAGATTCACAGCTGCTGCTTTAGCTTGAACATTTTTCTTTCCTACTGCAGATAAAGGGAGACTATCTAACTCATAGGCTGACTTCAATCTGAGAGCATCATCAAGCCTCTCACCATCACCTCCTAATTGTGAACTTGAAACAGATTGTGATGCCTCATGTCTTCCTAAAGAACTTTGAGCAGCAGAACCTTGCATGGTCTTTTGCCCAATGGCTCTTGAACTTCTCTGCTCATGAGGTGAACCAGCGTGTCCATGCCATCTCCCGACTAGCCAATCCTCCATTCTTTTAATCATTGCAGCGGAACAAACTCTTAGATCCACAACCTCCTTCTCAAACCAATTGATTCAGAGAAGGGGTTTTGAAAGTAGGGTTTGGTATTCCACATCAATTACTTCAGAATCTTCCTCAACCTTTCTTGGAATATAAATGGATAAACCAAAAGCCTAAATTTGACTTAGAGTAAATCTCATGTAGTTCCTTCTCTAAACTTCGCAATCATCCATACAATCTTCCTAGAAGTCTTCAAAGCTAGAGTGATGCTCAAATGAGCCAGAGACATGGAAGTTCTGCTTCACATAATTCTTGCTATCAAAGTTTGGTCTCAGTGACAAAGAGTGAAAGTTAAATTCCCCCAATGCATGCTCGGCTCCCTCAGTAGTGTCCCTAGTTTTACAGGAATAAGTAGATAGAGACAACAGAAAGGTATATCCCCTTTTTCTCATATTCTGATATTTAATATTCACAGTAGCCATTTTCTTGCAAACCTTCAAGAAGATAATGTAATTGTTGGAATAAGGTGCCATTAACCTTGTAAATTCCAATATTGTATTTTATTCCATTTTTTTTATTTGTAATTACCCATAAGGGAAAGAGGCAGTCTCATTGATAGTTGTAATTTCAGAGTTACCGGCGGCAATTACAAAGTGACATTTACGGTTGGAAAATGTAAAAACTCATGGTAAATGAGGATAGGCATGCTCCCTTGAGGAATATACTATTATTGGCATGTATGACAACTATCATAATATTTGGTGAGTAAATCTATGACAGCTGCAAGTTGTCATAAGATTCTATGATTCTATGATGCATATGACAGATATGTTAATTGTATATTTGCTATATTTAGCCATAGGTCCCTATCTTAGAAAGATACTCTTTTGTGGAATCTATGACAATTATGATGCATCATAAGGTGTCGTAAAAGGCTAGATTTAGTCTTGGGCCCCCAACCTTTGCATGGCTATTTTTGGACAAGTGTAAGATGCTTGTAAGATGATAATTAATGTTTATACGTTGGAGAATCTTAGGAGAGAGAAGGTGAAAGCCTAAGATGAGTTAGAAAATATTTCTATAATTATTTTCCATGTATTAGTTGCTACAATATAGATTTTAGGTACCCAGGTGCTGCCAGAATGTTGTTAGATTAAAGACTGGTGGAGAGAGTTGAAGTGTTGTTGTATTGTAAATCATTTTCAGATTAATACAAACATTGGGCCTCTTTCCTGTGTGGAGATTTTTACCCAAAAGGATTTTCTCCACATTAAACATTGTGTTATGTGTTCATATTTATTATTTTCCATTTCTGTGAAGCATAGTTTTGTTTCTATGTTACAATCTCTATTAATAACACAGTTAAAGATTGCAAAAATTTATATTGAATCAGATTTCCATTGAAGTAGTGTTGCTTTCATTTCTAACATTTGGTATCAGAGCTTGGCCAGCTTTGACTCTTCGGTGGTAGTGTTGAAGCTGTAGCTGTAGTGGGAGATTTGGTTGTGTTTATTTTGCCGATCTCCTATTGTTATTATGGCTACATCCATCGTTGCATCAACCTCTCGAATGGACATTGAGAAGTTCAACAGAACAAGGTATGAGTTGTGAAAGCTGAAAAGAGAAGAAACTCGATGATATTTCCCAAGATGAGTGGGATAGACTGAATAAGAAGGCATGGGGAACCATCCGGTTGTGTCTTTCAGACTCTTTCCTGTTGAATGTCGCAAAGGAAGAGACTACATACAAGTTGTGGAAACACTTGGGTGAGATCTATCAAGCCAAGAGTATGGTAATTAAACTTTATTTAAAAAGAAAATTATTTTCCATGAAAATGTGAGAAGGTGACTCAGTTGTAGAGCATTTAAATTCTTTTAATTTGTTAGAGAGTCAACTTGAT
Source organism: Cunninghamia lanceolata (assembly GCA_027924645.1). Classification (NCBI taxonomy): domain Eukaryota; kingdom Viridiplantae; phylum Streptophyta; class Pinopsida; order Cupressales; family Cupressaceae; genus Cunninghamia; species Cunninghamia lanceolata. The sequence goes on from BSBN01001110.1 coordinate 3,068,814, forward strand.
TTAGTAGATGTTGAGGGTAGGGAGGAAGATAAATGTATCTTACTTCTTTGTTCTTTACCTGAGTCTTGGGAGAATGTTATCCTTGCTATCACTGCTAACCTTGTTGATCCGAAGTTGGATGCTCTTGTTTCAGTGCTACTGTCACAGGAATTGAGGAAGAAGAGTTCAGATAGTTCAAGGGATGCTCTCAGTGTTAGGGGAAGGTCTAAGGAAAGAGGACCTAAAGGAGATAAGAAAGGGGCTAAGGACAAGTCCAAAGGCTGATCTAAGACTCTTGGTAAAAAGAACAGAGTTATGTGTTGGAACTACGGTAAAAAGGGTGAAGAAGGAGTGTAGAAACCCCAAGAAATAGTGGGAGAGTACTTCGGATAAGTCCTCGAATGTAGGTGAAGATGTTTTACTTTCTGCATTTAATGTTGTTTTTGATGAACATTGGTTGGTTGACTCAAGATGCTCATTTCATATGACCTCACATAAGGAATGGTTCTCCACATATGAAGAATATGATGGAGGTAATATCTACCTTGGTGACAATTCTTCATATCTGATTGTCAGGAAACGAAAGATATTGTTGTGTTTTAGTGATGGGAGGATTAAAACCCTCCCAGGTGTTTTGCATGTTCTTGGATTAGCTAGAAATCTAATTTTAGTTTCAAAGTTGAATGATTTGGGAATGCATGTGACATTTGACAATCATGGTTGCAGATTGGTGAAAGGGAACTTGGTGGTAGTGAAGGGAAAGAGATTGAGAAACTTGTTCAAGCTTGAAGCCACTACAGTTTGTAATGCCTCCTACGTATCTGAGGCTACTACTGAAAATGCATGTATGTTGTGGCACCATAGATTGGGCCACACAAGCAATAATGTATTGAAAACTATTAAGAATAAAGAATTGTCAGATGGTTTCTCTTATTCTGATGAGCACTTTGATTTCTATGAGCATTGTGTGTTTGGTAAACAAAATAGAAAATCATTTCCTTCAAGAAGCAATAGAGCAAAGGAGAAGTTGGAAATTATTCATATGGATGTGTTCGGACTTGTGGATAATGAATCTATCAAAAATTCTCATTATTTTGTAACCTTCATTGATGATGTATCCAAATTTACATGGATTCATTTTATGAAGCATAAATCTAAAGTTTTCAATAAATTTAAGGAATTCAAAGTCTTAGTAGAGAACCAATCAGGTTTAAAGATAAAAATATTAAGATCTGACAATGGAGGGGAATATTGCTCTAAGGAATTGGATGAGTTTTGCAAACATGTAGGTATAATCAGACAAAAGACAACTTCATATATAGCAAAATGGTGTTGTAGAAAGGATGAACTGAACAATTATGGAAAGGGCCAAAAGTATGCTTAGTGATGAACAATTGGATAAATGCTTTTGGGTAGAGGCTGTGTGTACTGCTTGCTACTTGATAAATAGATCTCCTTGTAAGGCTCTTGATTCAACACCTTATGAAGTGTGGACAAGTAAGAAACCTTATGTTTCACATTTAAGGGTTTTTTGCTGTGAGGCTTTTATTCATGTGCCTAAGGAAAAGATATCTAAGTTGGATCCAAAGGCTGAAAAATGTACATTCATTAGATATGGTGATAATGTAAAAGGTTATAATCTTTGGAATCCACTAACCCACAAGATTATCTTTTTTAGAGATGTAATTTTCAAGGAACTTAGAGCTATTTCTGAATCTGAGCAGCCAAAAGAAAAAGATCAAAAGGCAAAGAGAGTGCACTTTGAGTTAGAGTAGCAAGATGCACCTCAAGAAGAATAGAATGATGGATTGGGGATGAAGAAGAAGAAGAAGATTCGAGTAATTCTAATGAAGATGAGTCTGTAGTTATAGAAGAAGTTGTTGCAGATAATCATGCAGAAGAACAAGTAGAGTCTATTACTCCACCCTTGAGGAGATCCACAAGACAACAAAATCCAGTTGACAGGTATAGCCCACCAGATTTCTGTTGTGTATATGCTTTATTGAGTACTAACGATGAACCTAGATCCTACAGGGAAGCTATTTCTGTAGATGATAGTGAGTCTTGGTAGCTAGCCATGTAGGAGGAGATGATGGCTTTAGACTCTTGTAATACTTGAGATCTTATTCGTTTGCCCAAAGGAAGAAAGGCCATAGGTTGTAAGTGGGTCTTCAAGAAGAAGTTTGGAGTAGACAGGTCATTGGAGAAGTACAAGGCTAGACTGGTAGCCAAGGGCTACTCCCAAAGAGACGTAGTTGATTTTGGTGAGATATTCTCTCCTGTTGCTAAATTAACTTCTATTAGATTTCTCTTATCCATTGTTGCAGCTTATGATTGGGAGATTGAGCAAATGGATGTTAAGATCGTGTTCTTGCATGGAGATCTTGAAGAAGAAATTTATATGCAACAACCTACAGGTTTTGAGGTAAAAGGAAAAGAACATTGGGTTTGCAGGTTAAAGAGGTCTCTCTATGGTCTGAAACAATCCCCTAGAATGTGGTATCAAAAGTTTGACTCATTTGTTTTGAAATTGGGTTTTGTTAGAAGCGAGGAGGTGTTGGGACAGGAAAATTTAAAATTTTCTTATAGTCTTACTCATCCATATCAGACCAGATCATAAAACATTTTGCCCAAAATTAGAATTGCAATTGATATATCCCATAAAAAATCCTATAACAAAACAATGTAAAAGGCCTAAATTTCTTAATATCGGCAAGACTTCATATTAGCTATATCGATCTATGAGAAACTAGTTGAAATGGCTACCGGTGTGAAAACAAGGATCGGAGAGAAGATTTCAGAGAATACCGATGACCTTTCATTGGAGAGAAAATGCGTGGTCACGCTGATCAGTGTAAGGAAAGACCATCGGAGAATACTCTGAAAACCTTCCCGATAGCATAAGTCATACCAATGGAGGAACTCGATAAGACTCTCATCGATCACTTAATAGAATGGAGGAAACTAATGGTCATCGGCAAGAAATGAGTATCAGAATGAGAAATTAAGGAGCTTCTGACACTATAATGTCTCGGCAATTGATGAAAATGTTTCGGTATAAGTCATGCTGACATGTATAAGAACTATCGGCGAGAGCAAATGAATCAAAATAAAATTTATAAGTCTGACCAAAGCGATACTCACAACGATGTCGGTAACATGTTGTGAAGCTCTCTCCGATAAGGAGTATAAAGGGGCTATTGGGGAGATAACCATGATCGGGTGACTTGAAGAAGGTTACTCTGATAACATATCTTACTCCGATAGCAATAAGGATTACACTCATCGATGAGACCCTCCCCGATAATCCTATCAGTGACACTTAGGAGAAAGGGGAAGAAGGTATTTCTTATAATGATGAAGAAAGTTATGCTGACGGTAACCATGCCCACTTCCATATCGGGTAAAGCTTGGAGATATCTTTCCGATGCGAAGTCATTAATGAAATGTAATGTCAAGGAGAGAATTGAAGGGTTACAGCGATTGATCCATGGACAAGCGTTCACGCCATAAGAAGATATTAAAATCGCCCAGACATTAAGAAAATCATGCCGATGAGAGAAGTTATGATGATGTTACATTTCATAATGATCAAGGAAATTGAAATGCCCAAACAATTAATTGCAGACGGTGAAAAAATCCTTTGAGATAACATTTGAAATCATTACAATTAAACTCGACAGAATTGTTTGAGAAAAGCCGACAAGCGGAGATTTGAAGTGCAAAACAGGGGAATTCGATTAGAGCCACTGATAACAGGTACATACATACAAACTTCTATGCCATAGCCTATAATTTGAATTTTTCTGTCAAGGATTGTAAATGGAGACTCTGGGGAAAGGAAAGGGCAGAAAATCACAAGATGATACAAGTAAACCTAAAAAATTGAAAATTGATAAAACCCCTAAAGAGAAAACAAAGGACAGAAAACTGAACCAAGACTTGATTGATCAACTACCAGGATCAACTCCCAAAGCCTGAAGATCTGCACAACTTAGGGCGGAGGTGGAGAAGTTAGAGGACAAATGTAAATACCTCGGGAACATTTGGACTCCAATTAGAGGCTATGAACTTTTCAAATTCCATTACAACAGAAGATTTAGGAATTCTCCAGTATCAAACCCATGGCATTTGAATTTGGGTAAATGAGTTGTGCCTGATGTGTTTTTGAATGTTGAACTCCTCCAACTTCTTGGTAAATAGTATAACCCAAGTCTTAAGGGTATATGCAACCCACAAGGGAAGCCTGTTATACACTTGTGAAATAATGCAATCTATGAGGTTTTTGACTTGGATGATTTGTGTACTATTCCCATTGTTTATGAGGATTTGGAAAAGGAGTATTGGAGAATGGATACTACATACAATGGGTGGAGATTACCAATTCACAGGCCTAGGGCAGAGGGAGAAATGGTGCCCCTCAGTGAGAATGATGGCCCTCCATTTCATGTGTCATTGTTTGAACCCTACATATAATATACTTACTAATCTGTGGGCCAGGTCCTAGGATCAGAGGTCCCTGACTTTATGACAATTCCTCTGATGGTCATAACTACTAACATTCATTGCCATAATCCAAGATAGTTTGATTATGGTGCTTATATTTTTAATAGAATTGACTCTGGTTTGGCTGCAATAGGGAACAATGCCCCAACAGTTTCCTTTGAACATTACTCACTTCTTATGCATATGGCACTCTATTATGGCCAGGAAGTGGGGTTATGGCCAAATGAATTTAAAATTGTTCTAGTAGACCAGAAGGGACAGAAGTTACCAGTACAGATGTGGACCAGAATATGGGATAGCAGATATGCCCATTCTAGTTATGTACAATTTGAAGAATATTGTGTGAAATTATTATATAGTTATTTTGGTCATCCCTGTGAGTATTCAATCTCAAATGAAATAAAGAGGTTCCTTAGACCAAATGATTTTGGTGGTCCTCCTACTGTTACTCACAACTGGGGAGATTGGTACTATTTTGAGGATGCCACCATGGTTAGAGTGTATGGTTTTGAGGATACCCCCTTTATCTTGCCTAAGATTGTCCCTGACAAAATTGCCTACCTAGAAATAGTTAGGCAAATGCATTGTTCTAATGTGATGCATCTGAGCTCCCATGACAAACAATCTTTTATGCCTAGTACTTTGTGTTTTTGAGATTTCACTGTGGTTTCCAAGGAAGGTTATAATCTCATCTTGCATAAACTAATGCACTGTAATATGAGGTGTGCTAAGGTAAGGAAAGGGTTTCATCCTGAAGGTTTTATTGACCTTGCTCGGAGGAAGCAAAACCTCAATGGGTACACACATGTCCCCTATCCACACGATGATGTCATCAAAAATCTGGAAGAGGCTGAGGTGGAATTGGTGGTGGAACAATATAACAGAGACCTAGATGAGAAAAGGAAGCAGCTGGCAGAGATTGAGGTATTATCCTCTGGTGATGAAGAACCTGCAAGGCAAGAGGAACCACAAGAACAAATAACAAAAATGTCCAAAAGAAAGATGCAACAATATTAGTCTCCTATCATAGTACATGATGAGGAGGGGTCTATTGATGAAGACCCAAGACAAATAGCATATGATTCTTTTATTTCTGATGACAAATTCATTCATTCTAAAGAGCTCAAATCATTTTTGTATAAGTGCAAAGGGAAAGAAATCAGAGAGTCAGTTGATGATGTCTCTGCCAACAATGAGAAACAATTACTTGATAGGTTGAAAGCAACAATGGATAATGAATTACAAGATATGACCCCTAGTAAGGGTAGACAGTTGCTTAAAGAAGCATGGGTTATGATCTTTCCTGGCCTTGATTTGAATTCTACTCTAGTATTTGATAGTTTTCTGAATAATATAGATGATAAATACAAGCTCACTCCAGAAGGTGTTAATGAAGTATATATGGGCACCAAATATAATAATGATGAAAATTCATTAATGATATGGGCCCTATATCCTCCCCACAAAAAGACAGCTATTATAGACACTGAGAAGACTTTTGGCCATGTCATAACTTTGAAGGCAGGGGAGACTGACCCCTTGATTACTGCAGACATTGGCATCAATGTTGCAAAGCTGAATAAGGCACAGGCTCAGATGTTAATTAAGGAAAGAGATGCATACAAACTAAGCTGTGAGAGGTTGACAAAAGAGAATGATTATTTGAAAGATACTGTTAAGAGCACCTTCAGGGGATTGGTAAAGAGGTTAACCCAGGGTGAAAGTTCATAGAGTGCCCAATCACTATCCATGGATCAAGTAGCTCAAATTTAGATGGATACACTTGTCACAGTACTCCAGAATAGGCATGCCAACATGATGCATTAGCTGAACCAATTTTGGGATAATTATTCTTAAAATCACAAAGCAATCCAAGAACATGAGAGGCTTGCAAAAAGGTTGCAGGAGAAATTAAATGAGACATAGGGTAAAGATACTTTTGACATTCTAGGTGCCTCTAATACAAAAGAGTTGATTGAGCAACATCAGAAGTTTATGATCAACTTAAGACTGATGCCAAAGAATGTGCTAAAGCTTCAAAAGCAGGAGTGCCCACATTGTTCAAAAGTGATAAAGAATTAAAGAGCAAAGAAAAATGGAGCAGAGACTGTCAAGCAATATTACATGAAGCTTTAGGAGCTCTTAAGGACAAAGACTCTGCATCCAAGGAAGCTTGCAAGCATTTGGAGAAAATGGTTACGATGGATGTGATTACAAGGAATGCCATTGAATTTACTGATTCACATCACAGCCAGGAGTACTTAGACCACATTGCTAAATTATACTTGTGGTTGAAAAGAGCATAAGCATGGTTATTTTATTGTTGTTATGTTTGTTAATTCCCAAAAGACTTCTTGAAGAGTTATGTCTCTTCACAAGCATTTCTATATAAGTTCAAACATTTGATGTTGAATTATGATCAACAGTAGAATATAATACATACAGTTTACAATGTTTCCAAAAGACCATGTTGCAAGTATATTATTGAAAAGTAAATTGGAGTTCTCTGATCTTGTGGTTTTATTCTGGTATTAATTGTGTGGTTGTCCCCAGTTCTATATTTCCTTGTTATTCAGATTAATATATAAAGTATATATTTAATCTGTTAGTGCACATTTGTTGTAGTTGTGTGATTTGATTAATTGGTGTCCATTATAGGAATTAAAATCCTTCTGTTCAGTCACAATAACCTGGAAGTGTTAGGTTGGATTACTAAGAAGAACCATATAATTAGGACTGCCATTCTGTCTCTAAGTTAATATTATCTATTATTCTTGCATATTTCATTCAATTGGTTCCTTTAAGAAAGGATTAAATTACCTTCTGGTGAATTACAAGAGATCTGATTATATTAGTTGGATTGTTAAGAAGAGTTTGTCAATCATTTCCTTGCACGTTTATACAAGTTATAAACTAAATATTGTGCCAAACAATTAGAATTATTACCAACTATAAGCCACTAGTCTTAGTCCTTCATTTAACTCTGTTTACCTAACAAGGCACTGTTCTTATTTCAATTTATCATTTAAACCCTTTCATTTACACAATCATAAAATTCACCTAGATATTGCTTATACAATTATACCAACTATTCATTAGATATTAGAATTAGTTAGCGAGCTTTCATCTATCCTACACAATATGCCACTGTAGATAGATCCATTTAATTAGTCAATACATTTACATTTAGTCTACTTTAATTCCCAAGGTTCACTCGCCTAGGTGTAGCAAGACCTAAAGTGCAGGGAATCATCAAACCCTAAAGGTTGATTCTGTCGCGTTAGTTCAAAAATGTTGCAAATCTAAGCATAGAGCCTGGCATTCTCTTAGAATTAGTAACCTACATTTTTGAGACCTAACAAATTGGTGACTCTAGTGGGTAAGATAAAAAAACCTTAGTAACAAACCATTCCTTTTATAGAGTCATTTCAGAAATTTTAATTCGGTAACTCTGTTGGCAAAAAGAATCCAGAAAGATAAATTACAAACTTTTCCTATTTACAAAATAGGTGGTGACTCTAGTGACTATTATAATAGAAAATTGATACCAATGGATGGTAGGAGATCCAAGATGGAAGGCAAGAAATTGCAATCATCTCCACCAATTAGAAACATCTCCAAAAGAAATAGAACTTCAAATTACGCTCACCAGGATAATAATCAAGAGGCTCAAGAGGATAATGCAGAGCAAACTATTGAAATTCACAATAAATTTACACCTTTGGATGATTCAAACAAAAATCTTCATGGGGTAAATGATGACGTATTGGCAAGATACAAACTTTATCCTCAAGAACAGCTCGATTATGAAGCACAGGTCATGAGAGAAATTGATCAAAACTAGGCTGAATATGATTTTAAGATGTCATTACATCATGGAGAAGGGGTAAAACATACTCAATAAATAAAAGAAAGCCCAAAGACTTCAGGAGTTATGAATCAAGCACGACAGGATCTGCTCAGGCTCTAGGAAGAACTTGAAATGATTAAGATAGAGGAAACTAAGAAGTTGTTGTAACAAGAGATTCAACAGATAACCAATAGATCTAAAACAACCCCCCCAAAATATGTACCTCCACATAGGGGAAACACTTCAAGGAATCCACAACAAAATCTACATCAAAATACAAGGGGTGCTTCAAATTCACAAGCATTCAGAAATCATCAAAATACCATTCCCCAAAATCCTAGACCACCTCCCATACATAATACATCTCAACATATGGCCAATCCTTACCCACCCCCTAGCCAACAATATTACAGACCACTAAATCCATACATAAATCCCCACATAAACCCACAGCAGCAATATGCCTATCATCAGCCTCTAGGTGGATATAATTACTATCCTAATCCACCACCCATGAATTTTCCACCTAAAAACCTCGCAAACATATGTAGCCAATTTGATTTGACTAGGTATCAGTTGTATCCATATCCTATGGATAGTAATTGGAGAAATATAGTCCCCAAGTTTACTGGGAATAGTGCAATATCAGCTGAAGATCACATCAGAAGCTTCAATGCTTTCATACAAGATATTGGTATGGACTGGGAAGATATTAGAATGAGGTTATTCATGATGTCCTGATTGAAGATGCAAGAGACTGGTTCAACAGTTTACCTAATGCTTCAATCAGTTTAATAACTGATTTCCACAACTAGTTCAAGGAACAGTATGGCAAACAATATGCCCCTGATTTTGCATTGTACGAATTGATAAGCATCCTAAAATACCATAATGAATTAGTGTATGACTTCAATCTAAAATTTTCAAATTACACAACAAAGTACCACACGGTTCCAAACTGTCTAACCCAGCAAAATTGAGCATTTATATGAAAGCATTTGATCCCAAGACAAGGTACAAACTTAGAAATCGATGCCCTACAACCCTGGCTGAAGCACAAAAAGTGGCATTAACTATTGAGAATAGTAGGAAAGCTGCAGGTATGGTTAGAAAGAGGGATAACCCTATAAATCCTTAGAACCCAAACGTTCAACAAACTAAACAAGAAGGTCAACATAGGCATGAGAGGCCTAGGTTGCATGATATGCTGTATAGTACCAATTGGAAAGATGGGAGACCCATTGATAATAGAAGAAAACAACATTATGGCAAGGATACCCCTGATCCTCTAAAAAGAAATATGGCACATATGGTAGAAGATAAACCTTGGTGTATGGTATGCAATTTACCACATTCACCTAAGTATTGTGAGGTGGCTAAAATAGTACAACAAGAAGAAATGTTATACAATTATAACAGAGACAATCACACCATAAATATGATGCAAGATACACCATATGTACTGACTAGAGACTACTCTTCTACAGAGGAAGAGGGATATGAATATGATGTGGGAAACTAGAGACATCATATCAATATGGGAGAACAAGAAGTGTTCTCAGATCAGGAGGATGGTTATGAGGAACCTATCTATTATAACAATCAGCCATATGATCAATGGGGGAAGCCCACTGAAAATGAAAGAGCTCTTAAATAGCTGCAATAGCTCAAGCTAAAAATGCCTATAACTTAAGGAATAGGACAGTGAATGTTGAACAAGGAACACCTGGGAGTGTCTTTATAAAAAATTAGAATTACAAAAAGAATAATGCAAAGTCATCATTCAAGGAACCAGAAAAGGCTAATAAAAATAAAACAAAAGAAAAATCACAAAATCAAGAAAAGGAAAATATAAAGACAGAAAAGAATGATGTTGGTACATAGAAAATTGAGGTAGTAAGATAGAGGAATTGGATTACCTAAAGGGGGTATTAATATGGAACCAGCCTCAAAGCCAGTTCAACATATAGAACTATTGAAATACAAGTCCCATGCCTGATTAATGTCTATAGGAAAGAAATAATCATCAGGGAATGAGTCTTGATTTGGAAGAAAGCGTAGTGAAGGAGCATCGACTAAATGGTTAGTCAACACTTGTCCCTTAATCACCTTTTGAGAGACGAATTTCATGCCAAATTCCATTAGCAACATTACCCACTTGGACAAACATCCTAAGATATCTGTTTTAGAGAAGAGATGTTTTAAAGGATCAAATGGCAAAGATGCATTTATGAGGATTTCAGCACATGTATTTTTTAATACATTCAAATATTTGATGGAGGGTATTGGTGCGATCTTGATGCAAGATGAAATTGGCAAGAATGTCATCAACATGGTCTTCTAAGATGTTGTGAATTAAATCATGAAAAATAAGTGTCATAGCATGTTGGTAAGTCACACTAGCATTCTTAAGTCCAAATGGCATGACTACCAAATAAAAGGTCCTATAAGGTGTCATGAAACTTGTTTTATATTTACCTTGTGGGTTTATGAATATTTGATTATATCTAGAGAAACTATTCATGAAGGAGATAATGCATGGCCCACAGTGGTATCAATGATCATATCGATGTTAGGAAGGGGAATTTTTTTTTAAAGAAGCTTTGTTGAGATAACAAAATCAATGCATATCTGAATACGGTTGTCAAGCTTAGCGATAGACATGATATTTAATATCCAATGGGAATAGTCAATAAGAAGGATAAATCCATCTTATAGGTGTAAGAGTCAATGGTGGACTTAAAAAGGCCCAAGAACATATGCAATCACAACAACCTTAGACAACAAGTTACAAAACAACAATGTCAAGAAATGGTGTAGAGCTTGACCTCACAATTGAATTGAGAATATATAATGTGACACCTCTCTTACATAGGCAAGGTGGAGTGATAAGAATTAGCCATAAAATTAAATGTAGGCCAATATAGACACAATATTAAATGACAACTAGAGGATAAGATGCCTTCTAGATGACACCAACAATAAATGTCCTAGACACCACTAATAAATAAAGCATATAAGACAAGCTTGTAAGATGACAAGTGTCTTAACACTATGACATGAGACAACTAATGTAAATCTATTAAATGCACATAGTTGTACATTATTAAATGCTCCAAATTCTCTTTATAGGTAAAGTCTCTTTATACACTAACACCCCCTTAAGTGCAACTTAGGGAGAAGAAAACAAAACATGAATGAGTCTTGATTGCTAGACCATGTTAGGTACTCGTGAACAACAACTCTCAAGTGGAAAAAATGAGAAAACCACATGGCAAAAAAACTCCTCAAAAGTGAGAATGCAAGAAACAATGTGATGGACTAAGTGATGGAAGAAGGAATCAAGAACCCCCTAGGACTCCATCCAACAAAAATATACAATCAAAGAACTTCCCATAGGAGGGAATTTATGAGAGAGAATGGAGCCCTCTTGAATCAATAACCTCTAGTGCCAAAGGTGAGTCAAGAACAAGGATACAAAAAAGTGTCCAATATCGGCAAACAACATGTCTTTCCTTGGGATGAAATAGGTGCACTGGATGATGTAGAAGAAACTTCAAATCCAAAACAAAAACCAAGGAAGAATGTCTCAAAAGATGTGATGCCTCTAAAAAATTCTCAAATGTCTCAAACCTTGAATGTGCAACCCCAAAAGATGTAACACTAAAACACTGTGAAAATTGATGAAAAACAATCTCACAAGACAATGAATATGTGAGAATAGTAGTGTTGAAACTGTCATCAAAGAAGAGAGATAACCCCTCAAGTGTGTTCTCCAAATCATCAAGATGAGATTCCACAAATAAATCAAAAATACCTATCAAATACTCATCCCACAAAGTTGTAATAGAAAGACTAGAAACATCCTATTGAACTAAAGGAATAACCTCTGAAGTAGTAGGAGATGAAGGTGCAACACTATACTCAAGAACTCCAAAGTTCAAGTGACCAACCCCCTCTTGTGCACTACCCACACTTGATGCCAAAGTAGGTATCTCAGAAAACCTAGTATAATAAGGAATAAAATGAGAAAAGGTATAAAGGAAATAATATGTATCAGCTTTGCCAACTGCAATGACATCACCACTCTCACCATCTCGAATATACACTAAATCAGGTGTGAACTCAATAGTCTTTAATGGCTCACTATGTGTAATCTAGTATATAGAAAGGAGGTTCATGGATAAATTAGGCATATAAAGAGCATCCCTAAAACAACCATCATCTATCTCAATGTTGCCTTGGCTACAAACATCTAGATAAGCCCCATTGCCCATCATAATTTTGGATGTGTCAAAATAATGTATGTTATGGAAATCTATAAAATTGTAACCCATATAATGAGATGCTCCTAATCAAGAAACAAACTTTCATGATCACCACCTACTAATGTAATGAGAGCATGACGTTTTCCTTTATCCTTCTTGTTATCTTTCTGAAGTGCAAATGTGGTATTTCCTAAGTATTGTTGAGATGGGAGCTGAGAAGAAGAAACTCTAATGGGCAAAACAAGTGAAGGCGACTCAATGTTATGTTGTTGAAGAAGTAGTGACTGTTGTTGCAATAGTTGAGACATATCAGAAAATCTATTCTCATAACACTTATGCTCATCATGATCCAATTTGTTACAATATGCACACTTTGGTTTCTTCTTCTTAGTACATTCCTCTTTAGAAGAGTTAGGTGTTTTTTTTTGAGTCATTATCTTGCACTTGATTCTTTGAGTCCTTTTATTTCCTACCTTTCTTATTTGAAGCCTTAGGATCTTTTGTACTTTGATTTGCAATAAGAGCCTATGATTTAGAATAATTCAAGGTACCCATTTCTAACAACTTGGCTTGTTCCCTAGTGATTTGTGCAACAAACTCATCAAGTGAAGGCATTGTGTGCTGACTACCAAGAGCATCAATAGTAGAATAGAAAGTAGAAACATATACTGAATAATCAATACCCAATTTGGAAAGTATAGAGAGAATTGACTATCTCTTCCTTTTCAGTGCCACATTGCTTAAGATGGAGCCTAGGTGATTTGAACTTAGTGAAGAAATATTGAATTTGATCAAAATCTTGAGGAATTAGAAATGCTAAGAGAAATGCTAAGACATAATCAAGAGAAATGCTAAGATATAATGTACCATAGGCCTCATCTTTCCTATCAAGCAATTTTCTTCTCTTAGCAACACTTGTGGGTTCAGGATATATGCCAAAAGTTATCCTATGTAACTTTCATGTATATAAGAGGTACTCCATTTCTTTCTTCCATTCACTGTAATTATATGGAGTTAAAAGAAGAATTTTAGACACATCCATGATCAAAGTAAGAAAGCAACCCAACACACCCTTTACTATGAAAGAGAACCCCCCTAATTGTGTTGTGGTACTTTATACTTAGTGTGTTTACAATTGCCACAAGCTAAAATAGCTAAGTGGTCTTTGATCTTAGTGCATGCAAATGCTAAAATAGGCCTTATATTGAAAGTACAATTTAGGTACCAAATGAGATTAAATAGATCACAAATCTGAGAAGTACTTGAAAAATCATGTACTTTGAAAAAATGTTTCACAAATAATGTTACAATACAAGCCCAAATGAATCCCCAGATGTTTAAAAAATGGGAACTTCTTGGCAACAGCAATGAAAATTTGTGATTTTTGGAAAAACTAAGCACCAAAACCAAAATCTAATTGCACCAATTTCTAACCCAAAATAATAAAAATTGCTCAAGAAAAGGAGAAAATATCAGGAAGTAACAGGCTTATAAAGACTAACTGCCAAAATCAAAATACCAATGGAGAGGGGTCCTGCCAAAAATTTCTAATTAAGTTTGTGCACAATTTGTTTGCTGCATGCAAAAACTGAAAGATACCTAGAGAGTTTTCCAATGCGGTGAATAAAACACAGAAATATTTTTTTGATCCGATGTGCAGAAAATGTGGTACTAATGAAAAAAATGCCTCCAAAAAAATGACATGTAGAAGGTGAATCAGCTACCTAAGACAAGAAAAGACACACTAAAACCTACAAGATTGCACTAGGATGCAATAAAAAATATTTTTTGATGAAATCTCTCAAAACTTCTGTTATGTTAGAAAATATCTCCATGGACCTTTTCCTTCCTAGGTTTAGCTCTCAAGTCCCTTGTTTTGCATCTTGCACATTTCATTTTGACTCTCGAAAGAAAATGGCCTGAAACCCATGTCACATGGGGCATGAGGGACATTGTTGTACATAGCCCTACCTTAAAATAGGACCTATGGACATGGGTGGTGGTGCCCTTGTCCTACCCTATTTCAGGCAAGTCTGAAATTTGAATGTCAGTTATGTGACCATTAATTAGGTCCCATGCCAACATCTTAAGTTTGAATTATGAAATTCTTAGTAGGAATTAGTTTAGTTGCATATATAAGCATGTTTAATGTTTCATTTGCAAACTAGAAGCTAATTAGAAGATGATTATGAACTTTTGGCAAACTTATGATTTGAGAGCATTCAATATATTCATTGTTGTAGAGCATCTACCATTGTTATTGTGTTTCTGATTGCAGATTTGGCTTCATCTTCTCATGTGTTGAAGAATCTTCATCTATGTGAGATCTACACCTCCAAGGTGATATCTATTTGTGTTTAAATCATTTATTGATTTGTTTTTGCCTCTATCCCGCAGGGATACGCAATCTTTATTTGACAACGGTGTTCAAAAGACTTGAATGTACTTCGAGGCTTGATTAAGGTAAGCCTCTAAACACCACAACCCCTAACCACACTCCTTGTGATTGCAGGTTACAGGTATCAAATTTCACAAAGTGGAGTTGCAAAGAAAGGTTGTAGAAGATAAGGATTTTGGATCCAACAGAAAGAAGCAATTCGGAGCACTTTCAGGACATGGGTGCCTAGGGCAATATCCTCTGAGGTTGCAAACAGGGGAATCTCCATCTACATCTAAAGAAGCTTTGACATCCCAAAAATCAGCTTGCCTTGGACTAGGGTGCTTAGGGCAGTGTCCTCTGCATCTCCCACAACAGAAACAAATGGAATAGTGACTATTAGTGCCGAAAGGAGCCCCATATTCCCTGAAGAAAATTGTACCTTGGACTTAGGTGCCTAGGGCATTGTCCCTGAACATTCTGAATCCTAAAATTGGAAAAATGGTCAGTAATTAATCTCTGTCTACAATCTCAGTCTACGAGCATTTGTCGTAATTCATCCTTTTACTTGTTTTGCATAATTAGGGTTTTTAGGGTATTTGAGCATTAAATTAATACATTAATTGATAATCTCTAAATTTCCACATCATTCCAAGTGACACACCAACCTGTAGATGAATCCTCTTACAAGGTTGTGATTCAACTTGGTTGGATGTCCTTGAATGTTTGTAGTGAAAGGAGGATTTAACCCATTTAACCATTTTCCCCCTCTTTTCATATAAAACAACTTTGAGAAGGAAACCACAATTCAAGCTCTGATACTATGTAAGAGTCAATAGTGGACTCAAGAAGGCCCAAGAATACCTACAATCACAACAACCTTCCATAACAAGAGACAAAACAACAATGCCAAAAAATAGTGCAGAGCTTGACCTCACAATTGAATTGAGAATATATACAATGTGACACCTCACTTATATAGCAAGGTGGAGTGATACGACTTGGCCATAAAATTAAATGTAGGCCAACATAGACACAATATTAAATGACAACTAGAGGATAAGATGCCTTCTAGATGACACCAATAATAAATGTCCTAGACACCACTAATAAATAGAGTATAAGAAAAGCTTGTAAGATGACAAGTGTCTTAATGCTATGATAGGATCTTCGACAACTAATGTAAAACTATTAAATGCACATAGTTGTACATTATTAAATTCTCTAAAAGACACTAAGTAAACTTAAGAAGACTACTGTGAAGAGGACCTAAAAATGACTAGCTAGGTAAAGTCTCTTTAAATACACTAACACCCCCTTAAGTGCAACTTAGGGAGAAGCAAGAAAAGCATGAATGCATAAATGATTCCTGACTAATAGGCCATGTTACATACTCCTGAACAACAACTCTCAAGTGGAGAAAAGTAGAAAGCCACATGGGAAAAAACTCCTCCCTGAAAGTGAGAATGCAAGAAATAATGTGATGGACCAAGTGATGGAAGGAGGACTCAAGACCCCCTAGGACTCCATCCAACACAAATATACAATCAAAGAAATCCCCATAGGAGAGAATGTATGGGAGTCAATGCATCCCTTCTAAATGAAGAACCTCTAGTGACAATGGTGAATGTAGGAACAAGGATGCAGAAAAGTGTATAACACTGGAAAACAACATGTCTTCCCTTGGGAAGAAACAAGTCCACTAGATGATGTAGAAGAAACTTCAAATCCAAAACAAGAACCTAGGAAGAATGTCTAAAAAGATGTGATCCCTCTGAAAACTTCTCAAATGTCTCAAACCTCAAATTTGCAACCCCAAAAGATGTAACACTAAAACCCTATGAAAACTTATGAAGAACAATCCCAGAAGACAATGAAGATGTGAGAACAATAGTGATGAAACTATCATCAAAGAAGAGAGATAGCCCCTCAAATGTGTCCTCCAAATCATCATGGTGAGACTCCCAAATAAATCTAAAATACCTATCAAATACTCATCCCACAAAGTTGTATCAGAAAGACCAAAAACATCCTACTGAACTAAATGAATAAACCTCTGAAGGAGCAAGAGCTGGAGGAGATGAAGGTGCAACACTATTCTCAAAAACTCCAAAGTTCAAGTGCCCAACCCCCTCCTGTGCACTACCCACACTCAATGTTAGAGTGCATGTCTCAAAAAACCTATTATAATCAAAAACAAAATGACAAAAGGTATAAGGAAAGAGTATATATCAACTTTTCCAACCACAATGACATCACCACTCTCAACATCTCGAATGTACACTAGATCAAGTATAAACTCAATAGTCTTCGATGGATCACTATGTGTAATCTAGTATATAGAAAGGAGATTCATGGATAAATCAGGCATAGAAAGACCATACCTAAAACAACCATCATTTGTCTCAATGTTGCCTTGGCCACAAACATCTAGATAAGCCCCATTACCCATTGAATTTTGGATGTGTTAGGGTAATGTATGTTATGGAAATCTATAAAACTGTGACCCATATGATGAGATGCTCCATAGTCAAGAAACCACCTTTCATGATCACCACTTGCTAAAGTAATGAGAGCACGGCCTTTTTTATTATCCTTCTTATTATCTTTCCCAAGTATAAATGTGGTTTTTCCTGAGTGTTGTTGAGATGGGAGCTTAGAAGAAGAAGCTCTAATGGGAAAAACAGGTGAAGGCACCTTAATGTTATGTTGCTGAAGAAGTACTAACTATTGCTGCAATAGTTGAGACATCTTGGCAAATTTATTCTCATAACACTTATGTGCATCATGACCCAATTTGTTACAATATAAAAACTTTGGTTTCTTCTTCTTAGTAGATTCCTCTTTAGAAGAGTTGGGTTTTTTTGTGATTCCTTATCTTGCCCCTAATTCTTTGAGTCCTTTTGTTTCTTATGTTATTTGAAGCCTTAGGATCTTTTGTTATTTGAGTTAAAATAAGAGCCTATGATTTAGAAAACTTCAAGGTACCCATTTATAACAACTTGGCTTGTTCCCTATTGAGTTGTGCAGCAAACCCATCAAGTGAAGGCATTGTGTGCCGACTACCAAGAGCATCCATACTAGAATAGAAGGTAGAAACATATATTGAATAATCAAAACCCAATTTGGAAAAGATAGAGAGAATCAATTGTGTGTCTTCCTTTTCAATGCCACATTGCTTAAGCTAGAGCCTAAGTGATTTGAACTTAGTGAGGAAATCTTGAATTTGATCAAAATCTTGAGAAATTAGTGTAATTAATTCAATTTCCAATTTAAATCCTGTCATAGTATCATGCTTACCAAAGAGACTCTCCAATGTAGTCCAAATATCATTTGGTGTTGTGCAAGACTCAACATGAAACTAAAGATCAAGAGAAATGCCAAGAAATAATGTACCATAGGCCTCATCTTTCCTATCAAGCCATTTTCCTCTCTTAGCAGCACCTCTAGGTTTAGGATCACTACCAAAAGTTATCCTATGTAACCTTCATGTATACAATAGGTACTCCATTTATTTCTTTCATTCATAGTAATTATATGGAGTTAAAATTGAAATTTTAGACACGCCCATGATCAAAAGAAAGAAAACAACACAACACAACCTTTACTATGAAAGAGAACCCCCAATTGTGTTGAGGCACTTTATACTTAGTGCATCTACAATTGTCACAAGCCAAAATAAGTGGTCTTTGATCTTAGTGCATGCAAATGCCAAAATAGGTCTTATATTGAAAGTATAATTTTGGTACCAAATGAGATCAAATAAATCACAAATCTGAGAAGTACTCAAAAAATCGTGCACTTTGAAAAAATGTTTCACTAAAAAATGTTACCATACGAGCCCAAACAGAGCCCCAGAAGTTTCAAAAATAGGAACTGCTCAACAATGGCAATGAAAATTTGCAATCTGGAAAAATATGCACCAAAACCAAAATCTAATTGCACCAAATTCTAGCCCAAAATTAAAAAAATGCTCTAAAAAGGGAGAAAATATGAGGAAGTTATAGGTGACCTACAAAGATTGACTATCAAAATCAAAACGCTAATGGAGAGGGGGCCTACTGAAAATTTCTGATTAAGTTTGTGCATAATTTGTTTGTCACATGCAAAAACTAAAAGATACCCAAAACATTTTTTGATGCAGTGAACAAAACCCAAAAACAATTTTTTGATCACATGTGCAAAAGATGTGGAACTAATGAAAAAAATGACTCCATCAGTAAAAACAACATGTAGAAGTTGAATTAGCCACCTAAGACAAGCAAAGACACGTTGAAACCAATAAGATTGCCTAGGATGCAACAAAAAATAATTCTTAAAAAAAACTCTCAAAAATTCAAGAAGGAAACTAGTGATTATGATCTGATAACATGTAAGAGTCAATGGTGGACTCAAGAAGGCCCAAGAACACCTGTAATCACAACATCCAAAAAATTATTATACAAGAACCATAGCATTCAGACTACCAGCATCATGATAAAGAAGCAGAGTAGAGGCATGAGATCAACTCTATTGATTTGCATGTCATTTCAGTGGGATGCCCTATAAAGCATATGGCCCAGTTAGAGACATATCAGAGAGAATCTGTAATTGTCACATGCTTTCTTCAAAGCATGAGGTTGAGCATCAAAAGGGGCTAGACCAGCCCATTTATCCACTTCCAGGCAACTACATTCTGATCAGTACAAGTGGATAGGTGAGTTTTTCTCTATCCTTGGCGAAGTATTTCATCATCTTGTCATATGCCCATCGCTTTCCTACCTACTTTTAACTACCCACATGCATGAGAAACATTGTAAATTGTTAAGGGTAGTTACTTTTAAGAGCCTATTAATGGATTTGTTTGAAGTCAATTCCTTGTTGTTAGTTAGGGTTTAGAGTAGGTTTTATTTCTTTTTTAGGTTTACTTTCCCTAAGTGCTTTTTCACAGGCTACATTGTCATTAGGAGACTACATACCTTGTTCTTTTTTGTGTTTTAGAAGGTAGGGTTTTAGTTATTTTGACCTATTGCAGTCCTTTTTAGACTCTATGCCCAATGGATGTTTAAGGCCATTGATCTATTGTTTAGCAGGCAAATGTCCCTAAGAGGTCACCAAAATGTTGACCTATTTTCCTCTGCCCAGAGTCGACTTGCCCAACTTAAAAATCTTGTTGAAATCCCTTGAGAATATGACTTTACAAGCCTAAAATCCTTAAAATCTTGGTATTTTCATTGTAAAAATCCTTGAAAATTCATCTGGGGAATCCTTGCAAAAAAAACCCAAAAAAACCTACAAAATTTGAAGCTTTTACCTTAATTTTTGGCCCCTTTTGGCCTTTATTGGCAAAGTTTCAGTTTCTTAAACTAACAAAATTTGACTAAGGCATGAAATAGTTATTTTCCCTACAGACAAAACTCAGCTTTTATGAACTTGTGATAAGTTTGTTTTTTCATAATTTCCCCGACTGGCCACTTCGCCGACAAAAGGAGGATGTTTTCAAAAAGTTTCTAAGTAAAGGATGTTTTTACCCTTTATTGGTGAAGTAAGAAAGCTGCAAACCTTCCAAAGGTTTGAAAATCTTCAGGTTCACATACTCAGCATTTTTTTGATAAAGCGATAAAGGGGTGGGCTTCTTTGAAATGTAGCTAAGGTAAAAGCAAAGAAAAGATGCCTTTATCATAAATTTTGCCCAGTCACAAACTTTCCAAAACTTAAAAAATTCTTTAGTTCGCTAACATGGCGATTTCCTGGTAAAGGGAAGGCAGAAGAAAAGCAAGAGAAAGGTTCGTGAAAAGGTAAAAGAGATAATAAAAGAAAATTTGGCTAAGGCAATAAAGGTTCAAAGTTCATCAGGTTCATCGATACACACTTTCACCGATAAAGAAAAATAGAAAAAGGAAAATTGGTTAAGTAAAGAAATGTAAGGCCCCTTCTATCGGCAAATTGAGCAAAGGCAAAACTTTTCAAAAGTTTAGAATTCAAAAATTTCACTAGCATGGTGATTTGCCGATGAAGAAGAAGGCAAAAGTATGCTTGATTTGGCCAAATCAACTTTTGCCGATAGAAAGGAAAAGTAAGGCCAAAAGAGCAAAGTTCACGACAACAAACTTTTACCAATAAAGGGATGAAAGAAGGCTAAAGTGATGAAATTCAAGAAAGGATGTTTTTGCCGATAAGGAAAAACATAAAGAATAAAAGTTTGCCAAAAATCAAGTTTTGCTGATAAGGCAAAAGAGAAAGCAAAGAACATGGTTCGGCAAAGTGCAAAGTTGTCAACAAAGAGAGAAAAGTTCAAAAAAAGAAAGTTTTGTCGAAAAGGCAAAATAGAGATGAAGAAGAAGAAGCAAGAATAGTTTAGAAAGATGAATTTTTGCTGATAAGGCAAAAGTGTGTAGAAATGAAGAAACGGGCCATAGTTCAAAAAATTGCAAAATTGCTGACAAAAAATAAAATATTTAGAAGGCAAAGACAGTCATTTGTAAAAAACTGATTTTGCCGATAGGGCAAAATTTAGGCCAGATTTTCCATAAAAGTGAGAAATAAAGAAAAAATAGAGCCTGAAAATGTATTGTAAACTTTAAATATATGAATGTAGATATTTGAAGTGTTGTAAAAGCACTATAAAAAAATAGATTTTGGAGGGAAAATCTATTATGATTTTCCTCATCTACCATTAATGCAGAATCTGATCTACTCAACAACTCCATTTTAGATATTTTTTGCATTGATTATTGCAAGTGATGAATCAACTAGTGTATTGAAGTGGCAAAATATCTCCTAGCTGCTCCATGATCTAAGATATTTTCTACATTGATTTCTTACAGACAAACATCCCATCTGGTAGAGATATTTTCTGATAGCCCATGGTGGTGAATTAATTGTGACAGATGACTGAGGTCAATGTAATTCCAATTCTATATATGCATATTTGTAAGATGTAATGTTGTTGGACACAAAGACACTTTTGTACTCCAAACAAAGCCCTCCTCTACTATAGCCTTGCCTTTTGATGAAATACACACTATGTTTTTACCTTTTCTGATGTTTTGGCTCTATGTAATTTAGAACTAGTTGTCTGTGAATGTTTATTTCATCTCAATCTTGTTTATTTCTTTACCTCTGCTAAGAATTTGCTAGATTTATGTGAATGATCAGCTGTATTTCTTTATTTTGTGCATTTTCTCAATTTTGTGAAATCTTTCATATTTAAATCTAGTGTATCACCTCCATTAATTTATAGTCTTAGGAATAGCTGAATCTCTTATTCAGCAAAGGAACCAACCTTTCTCTAGAGATTTGGCCTCCTTGCGGGGTCCCACACCTAGAGGTCATCTCAATGTTTCACTGGATTGATGAAGACCGTTAAACCTCTCCAACACAGGGTGCAAATCTAAGTGACAATAGTTAGTAATGTTATCAAGGATTGCAGGAGTTTGAATTAGTTCCATAAAGAAGTGTTTCAATCTAGACGTTGTCATTAGTTCCAATGTACTTGTCGCTACTACTAGTGAATCTGCAATCTTATTTCTTTACCTATGTACAGTCTTTATGTTAAAGGAATCAAAGTCTTCTATCAAATCCCAAAATCTATTCCTGTAAGAAACAAATCTTTTATGGCGGCATGTGTACTGGCTTCTGACTTGTTTGACTATCAACTCTGAATCTCTCTGCATCTAAATTGATTTAACTCATTTCTGATGGGCCAACAAAGTCCTCTTATTAATGCTTCATACTTAGCAGCATTGTTGTTACATGAGAATAGTATCATGTATGATGCAAAGAAATATCTCCTCTTTGGATTAATCAATTCAACCCTAGATCCACAACCCTGTTTGTACTTTGATGCATCAAAATTGAGTGTCCATAGAGTGTTATTCTGAGGGGGAAGCCCTTCTTTCTAAGAAGACCCTTTTGGAATAGGTGATTATTTAGATTGTTTGCTAGGCTTCTCATCTGAGACTACTTCTGATATGGCTATTGTTTCACAGGTTGGCCTTCTCCTTCATTGTTAATTCCTTTAGTTCAGTCATGGAGATTAGGCCATGCTATCTCTACACCCAACTCATAGAGTGTATCAAGGAAAGCTATGCAAGATAATTCTAGGTGAGGGTCTTGATGAATCCTACACTAGTTTAAGAGTAATAGTTCAGCTGCACAAACTTCAGGACCCAACATTTCTTAATCATTGGATAACTTCTTCATGAATTCTTACACCAGAAATTGGTATGTTTATTCCTCGCCCAACTCTACTAATGAAATTTCATCTTCTACAAATACCATGGTCATCATAGCTTCGTGTATCCTATATACACCAAAGTCAACATTTGCAAAGGCAATTTCCTTAGGTGCATTATACTCAATATGAAAAGAAGTAAGGTGTGTGGAAACAACTTCCTACACTCATCTAATGAGGAAAGGTTTGTGCAAATTTTTATCTCTTATAGTTACAAACTAAGATGCACATTAATAGAGAGGTAATAACAACATCCAAATGTAAATACAAAGCATACAACACAAGATATATGTGGGAAAACCCTTTCGGGTGAAAACCCCACACTCCAAAACATACACAATGTATTATCAAATCAAAGGATGATTACAACACACTTGCAATGCAAGTTCTTCTATGAATACACAAATGTCAAATACTGGAGTAACTTTGTTATCATAATGGTACCTACAAATTAACCATAGGACTCTAACTCCAAGCACCTATATATATAGAAAAATATCAAGGATGGAGGTAGCTTCTAGAGCAAGCCACATGGGATTTTTGTCCAAATCCATATGGCCCAAATTCCAAGGCCATAAACTATGCAAATGACACTTTTCTAATATTCCCTTTCATCCCTAACAACCCTCCATACTTGGGCAGCCCAAATTTGCCCAAAATAGGTATGACAGATGCTCTTACACACCTTACAATTTCATAGAATTTGTCATTTATGACTTGACTCTTACAACTGTATGAGAATTTGTCATAACCAATTTACAATAGCATATTCCTCTTACAACTCTTTCATAGTCAAACTTTAGTGCCTACTTTCTCCATGCAAAGTTGTCACATGACACATATTACACCTATCATATAAACTATATTTTCAACTCTTACATGTCATAGATTCTAGCATAGGAATTTGTCATAACTTACATGTCATAGAATCCGTCATAACTCATGACATGTGACCACAAAGTGCCAACACATGAAAAACTATGCCAAGTCAACATGGGATGCGTACCTCCTCCTTGAGGTTAAAAATACATCTAGTCACCTTCCATGTAGGATGACACATCACCGTACCAACTCCCACAAAGTGACAAAATAAAATTTACATAAAAAATTACAATAATAGGCAAAAATAAATAAATAAAACATT
Source organism: Cunninghamia lanceolata (assembly GCA_027924645.1). Lineage (NCBI taxonomy): Eukaryota > Viridiplantae > Streptophyta > Pinopsida > Cupressales > Cupressaceae > Cunninghamia > Cunninghamia lanceolata. The sequence goes on from BSBN01001110.1 coordinate 3,093,153, forward strand.
AGGAACTTGCAAAGGTTGAGACACCTCAATTCCCAACACAATAATCATGTGTTTCAATTTGGGTTTACTGAGGACTTGTATTTGGTTAGGATTCCCCTTCCATAGAATCCAAACATGAGAAAAGTCAAAATAAAACTATGCATTCAGACTTTTAGTCTCCCTACTTAACAACATACCATATATTTTGGGGATTTCCACTACTTGTATGTCAATATGGATTTGAATGTGAGGGTTAGATACTAGTTTTATATGGACATCCTTGATTTCCCCTACAACATTCCCCTAGATAAATTTCTTGTTAGTTTTGGACAAGGGAAGGCTCAATTTCTAACTAATTATATATGACATGACATTACTAGAGGCCCCTAAATCTACTAAACAATTATGCAAATTATTTCAAGATATTCTAATGCTTGAAAGAAATAGAAGCACACCTAGTTTCCCTTTGTACAATGTTGCAAGAACATCTACCTGAGCTAGACCTCTTTACCCTTCTTTGCTTGAGTACCATGAGACCATGTTGTCCCTTCCAAAGCATTAAGTAGGGATTCCTTTTGTTCTTTGCACTCTTGAGCTACATCTAGCAATGATATATTAGCCTTTGTCTTTTTCATGTCATCAACAATATCATAACCATTCCAAGGGTAAGAATTAGGCCTAGGTGGACTTGAGATGGGTCCCTTAGGAGGTGGTGGATTATTGTTTGCATCTGGTTGAGGTGGGACACTGTACTTAGGAGGAACTAATGAGGTGAGAGGTTCCTTACCTTTACTCTTGAGAGAATAATCATTCTTAGTTTGTTGGTAGGCATGGACCTCACTATACACTTGTTTTGGTTAATTATATTCTTTATTTGGAAATACAAGAGTATCAAACATCATAGCAATTCCCATATCATCCGGTTGATCACTGCCACCCCCATAATGAGCTTGTTGTCCTATTGTAGAGGTATGATTCCTTTGGATTAGCCCAAGATAGTTTAATTTTGAATGGGTAAATTTATCATGTAATCTGTATCCATATGGCAATGCATCTACCTCAATAAACTTATACAATCTGATTGATGTGAGGTGTCAAAGGGGGAAGGTACCCCCATTGTTAGGTCTAGTATTCTATTACCTATTCTACCTCTGTTGATTGATTCTTTTGTTATGGGCATTTTGGTTATGATGGTTATTGTTCTCCCAATGTAATTTGAGGGTCTCAGAACAAATTGATGATGTAATTTATGTTGGGTTGTATTGAGAAAGATTAGGGGATCAATGGTCCTAAGGTAAACTTTGATAGCAGCTAGCTTAGTCATGGTGTATGGTTCAGTAAGCCTCTTGTATAATTTATGAAACCTAGTGTTAAACATGGTTAACAGTTCATTTGGTTCTATCTTGCAAGTGGCAAACTATTGATATACCACACAAGGGTCAGTGTAGACTTTGAATTGATCGATGAAGGCAATTTCCAAATTATTCTATACTTATCCATTGAACTATGATGATAGACTCAAGTACCAATTGTGCAGGAGCACCTACCTGACAGCTGGCCTTCATGAGGCAGTTAGTTAGTTTGAGTCTTGTTTATGTTTTCAAGAAGGTCTGATAAGACCAATGCATGTAATAAGGTCATGCTGATCATGCTAAGATCATGCTGACCATGCTTTGCTATTTTTAGATAGTTTGTTAGAACAACTGTCATGCTATAGGACCGGTTGGATCTCCCAGCCGCCTGGAGAGATTTCCCAGCCGCTTGGAGTCGGGTCAATAGTACTCGTAGGAAAATCTATTTAAGCATGAGGCTCGGTAGGTATTGGGGATATCATTCGAGCTAGGTTGTAGAGAGTGAGACAGAGAGAGAGACTGATCATTGTATTTGCATCTTTTGAAATCAAATAAAGTGATCCTGTTTGTGTTCATCCTCTGTTGAATTCCATTATCTAATCAATTTTGCTGGTTTGGGTGGTTTTCATGGATTTGCTGATCCATTCCACCGGTTGATTCGTCGGATCGGTGGAATGGCGATGTACAGTAGGGTAGGATTTAGTTCGTTTGTTCGCATGCAGGTGTGCAGGATCGCGGTTGAAAGGTGTTGAAGACCCTAGCATGGGCATGTGCTAGGTCGAGCTGATAAAGTGTGGAAGATCACCCTGGAAGTGGATCGGGTCATCCCCGGAGGTTCGGCGGATCAGAACAGTGAAAATCTACTAAGGCTGAAATTTGTTAAAACAGCATCATCAGGAGTTGCCGAGGAGGAGCGTATCGGCATAAGAAGAAGATCGAGTTGATCGCGGGCCGAAAAAAGGCTAAGTTTGGCCAACAGCAGGATATGACGTCATCATCATCAGGATATACGTCATCAGGATATTTCGGAGCAGCAGGATATTGAGGAGCTGCATGTGACGTCATCGTCATCAGGATATACGTCATCAGGATATCGGGGTGACGTAAGCATCGAGGGGACGGTGCGAGGAGTTAAGGTTTGTCATCATCAGGATATATGGGAGGAACCGGATGTTCCATATCATGCTGATCAACATGATGTTGAACATCATGATGCTGCCGATAGTCGAATAAGGTGATGCTGTTGACATGCGAAAGAGCGAAGGCTTGTCATCAGGAGGATATCAGTCGGCACAGTAAATATGATGATGCTGACAGTGTTAAGGAAAACATGATGATGATGATGATGATGATGATGATGGGCTGCAGACATCCATGCTGTATGTTAAGGTTATAGTGTGGATGCCTCTGCATCATAGTGGTATCAGAGCTCAGCAAAAGGTCTGGGCTATTGTGTGTTGATTCTGTCACCGAAAGGGCAGAGGTAGAGTTGATTGTGTGTTGTGTGTTGAGTGAGAGGTTGACAAAATGCCTCCAAAAGGTAGTGGTACTGCAAGGGAATTGCAGGAGATGAAGGAAAAACATGCCAGAGAGATGAGGAAGATGAAGGAGCTTGCTGAAGCACTTCAAGCCAGGCTTGCAGCCCTGGAAAAGAACAAAAAGAGGGAAGTGGAAGACAGTGAGTCTGAAGAAGATGAAGATACTGTGGAAGAGTATGAAGAGGTAGCTGAAGATCTGGATGCTGAAGACCAGAAATTTGCAAAACTGTTAAAGGCAGTGCAGAGTGATAAACCTAAGGTAAAGGTTGATGTTTCCAAGTATAATGGAAGCTTGAATGAAGATGAGTTGCTAGATTGGATTGCTGCACTTGATAATCACTTTGAATGTGAAGATGTTGCTGAGGATCAGAAGGTAAAGATTGCAAAGACCAAGTTAGGAGGTCATGCTTTGGTTTGGTGGGATTATGTACAATCTGAGAGAAGGAAACAAGGGAAGTCAAAGATCACTTCATGGGATAAGATGGTAGCAAGGATCAAGGGTAAATTCTTGCCAAGGGATTATGAAATTCAGATGTTTAAGAAGCTGCAATTTTTAAGGCAGAAGGAAAGGGATGTGAAGGCATATACTGAGGAGTTTTATAAGTTGAGTATGAGATCTGGTCATCATGAGAATGAGGTAGAAAAGGTGGCTAGGTACTTGGCTGGTTTGAGATTGAACATACAGGATGAGTTAGTTTTAGCTAACCCTAAGAATGTGGAGGATTGTTATCAAATGGCAATCAGGATTGAAGAAAAGATGAATAGGGGACAAGATAAGTCCATGAGAGGAAGAGGAAACAATATGAGGGGAAGAGGAGCAGCCCCTACACAAAAGCAAACCAATGAGGGTCAAGAAGACACTGGTAAAGGACAGGGACAGTCTGATTTCAGAGGTGGATGGAAAGGTAATAAAGGTAGATTTGGAGGTGGTAGAGGTTCTACTACATTTTCAGGAAAATGTTACACCTGTGGTGAGTTTGGTCATCCATCTTTCAAATGTCCAGAAAACAAAGGTTCATCATCTAGAAATGATAGGACTAATGACAAGAGAGTACAACTTGTACAAGAAGAGAAAGTAGAGCAAAATGTGCAGAGTTCAAACACTTATCAAAAGGATAAGGAGCCTGACTATTATGCATATCCTGAGGAGGGAGAATCATTGATGCTAAGGAGAATTAGTTTGCAGGCATCAAAGGATATGATGCAAAGAAGAGCTCTTTTCAAGACCATATGCAAGAGCAAAGGTAAAATATGTAAGGTTGTCATTGATACTGGTTCCACAGACAACATGGTATCTCAGGAAATGGTGGATAAACTGAATTTGGAAAAGATTCCACATCAACACCCTTACAAGGCATCTTGGGTGAGTGATAGTCAATCACTTTTTGTCTATGAACAGGCATATGTGGATTTTCAGATTGGAGCATATCATGATAGGGTTTTGTGTGACATTTTGCCCATGGAATGTTGTCACCTATTGTTGGGTAGACCATGGCAATTTGATAGAAGGGTATTGTATGATGGGTATGCTAATACCTACACCATCAAGAAAGATGGGAAGACTATGAAGTTGATGCCATTGCAGGCAGATGCTGCAGCACAGGGGGCAGCCAAAATCATTTTAATGGGAACGAAGGAATTTGTGCAGAAGCCTATAGGAGCAGGCATAAAGGCAGATAAAGATACTGCAGAGAAAGGAGTTGTTAAAGACAACAGGTTGAAGAAAGTTACAGTTGTGACTGACAGAGGTCAGCAGCAGATGCAGAAACAGGTTTGCAAACAGCAACCAGTTGAGAGGAATGACAAGGATGTTGTCATAGTTGGGACTATTGTTTGTCCTATAAAGGTTGATAGGAAGATAGAGTTGAACATGGCAGAAGTTCAAGAGGCAGTTCAGACAGAGGTTCTGGTCAGACAACCTGACAAACCCAAGGTATGTGAGAGAAAGGCCTACATTGACAGGCATGAGGATTTACTTGCCAGAAAGCAAGTTACAGTTCAGAGGTCTTGGAGCAGCCAAGAGACAGCAGAGGACAAAGCTGGAACAGATCAGCATATTGCACAGGCAAAGTGTAAAGGTGGAGGACTTCCACATACTAAACTCATGGGACATGAGTTCTTTTCTGTTGGGGAGTATGGTGCAGGAGCACCTACCTGACAGCTGGCCTTCATGAGGCAGTTAGTTAGTTTGAGTCTTGTTTATGTTTTCAAGAAGGTCTGATAAGACCAATGCATGTAATAAGGTCATGCTGATCATGCTAAGATCATGCTGACCATGCTTTGCTATTTTTAGATAGTTTGTTAGAACAGCTGTCATGCTGTAGGACCGGTTGGATCTCCCAGCTGCCTGGAGAGATTTCCCAGCCACTTGGAGTCGGGTCAGTAGTACTCGTAGGAAAATCTATTTAAGCATGAGGCTCGGTAGGTATTGGGGATATCATTCGAGCTAGGTTGTAGAGAGTGAGACAGAGAGAGAGACTGATCATTGTATTTGCATCTTTTGAAATCAAATAAAGTGATCCTGTTTGTGTTCATCCTCTGTTGAATTCCATTATCTAATCAATTTTGCTGGTTTGGGTGGTTTTCATGGATTTGCTGATCCATTCCACCAGTTGATTCGTCGGATCGGTGGAATGGCGATGTACAGTAGGGTAGGATTTAGTTCGTTTGTTCGCATGCAGGTGTGCAGGATCGCGGTTGAAAGGTGTTGAAGACCCTAGCATGGGCATGTGCTAGGTCGAGCTGATAAAGTGTGGAAGATCACCCTGGAAGTGGATCGGGTCATCCCCGGAGGTTCGGCGGATCAGAACAGTGAAAATCCGCTAAGGCTGAAATTTGTTAAAACAGCATCATCAGGAGTTGCCGAGGAGGAGTGTATCGGCATAAGGAAGAAGATCGGGTTGATCACGGGCCGAAAAAAGGCTAAGTTTGGCCAACAGCAGGATATGACGTCATCATCATCAGGATATACATCATCAGGATATTTCGGAGCAGCAGGATATTGAGGAGCTGCATGTGACGTCATCATCATCAGGATATACGTCATCAGGATATCGGGGTGACGTAAGCACCGAGGGGACGGTGCGAGGAGTTAAGGTTTGTCATCATCAGGATATATGGGAGGAACCGGATGTTCCATATCCTGCTGATCAACATGATGTTGAACATCATGATGCTGCCGATAGTCGAATAAGGTGATGCTGTTGACATGCGAAAGAGCGAAGGCTTGTCATCAGGAGGATATCGGTCGGCACAGTAAATATGATGATGCTGACAGTGTTAAGGAAAACATGATGATGATGATGGGCTGTAGACATCCATGTTGTATGTTAAGGTTATAGTGTGGATGCCTCTGCATCAACCATGAATTCACCACTTCCCCTAATGAGTAATGGAACAACCTTAGAATTCTTTCCCTAAAGAGTTCACGAGGAGAAGTAGCATCCATCTTCTGCAATATAGGTAGCCACTCCTCCCACACTAGTACTTCTTCCTCAATGTTGCTCTTCAGGCCCCAAGCAACCTATATCTCCTTGTCAACACCATAATATGTCCTTAATGCTTGCCTGATAGTGCCACTCCCAAAGGTCTCCAATGAATCCTTCCAAGAAGTAGCTGCAGGGAGTATGCCTAAGGGATCTGTGGGATGGGTCCCTATCAAGGAGGGCATAGGAGCACTAGAATCAATGGGTCCACCCAGGTGTGTAATGTATGAAGTTAACTGAGTCACCTACTTCTTGATCTTTTCCTTGGCAATGGCATCTTTCTTCATCATCTCAAGAATAATAGAGACTCACCTATTTAAAGCCATCTTGTCTTCCTCCCTGGTGTGGTGGCCTAACACAAACTATTGTATGTTGCAGTCCTCTGGACCCATAGAAATTTCTTCTTTGTCAATAGGGGGAGTTGCTGCCTGAGTAATCCTAACCCCTTATGGATCAATTGTTATGTGGGAGAAGATCTTGGTCCTCTTCTTCTTTGGTTGATTCATTAGTGCCTTTACAACTACAGATAGCTCACCCTCCTCTTCTATGTATGTTCTCTTTCTCCTTTCCATTGTTCTATTGAGCTAGTTTGGAAGACCAAACTCTATCATTTCAATTATAGGAGGAGAGAATAGAGTAGGTTTTTTTCCTCCAAAAGGTGACCTTGTGGGTGAAGGGGTTAACATAACAGTCTTACCTAATTCACCAGATCCCTCACTCTGTTCTTCTTGAGGGGAGGAAACCATAGCAAAAATGTGTTCTAAATACTCTTCTTTTAGTGGCTCCCCCTCCACATCTCTTGCTAGAAATCCTTCTCCTACTAGCTTCTCCTTATCTAATTCCTTCTCAGGCTGTGCCATATCATACTTCTCTATTGATGGGAGGCATTGTTGAGAAGGGACATCTATTATCAGAGTTGTAGAATGAAGGGGTGGTAAATGTGAGGGATAAGAAGCAAGTGGTTGTGATGGAATTTGGAAGGTTCTTGGGAAGCCAATGGAGGTGGAAGAGATATTTGTTGTGGAGGAGGTGAAGAGAGAACTAATGGAATAGAGGCTTGAAGTGGAGGCACTATGGAAGAAGTATGGGAAGAAGTGGTGTCCACTATAGTAGCAGATGTTGAGGAAATGAGGATGGGTGAGGGTTGAGGTAATGGATCATTGGAAATGGTGGGGGCAGGAGAAGCCACAATGACTTCCTCTATGCTGGGTGCACTGGAGACATGAACCCTTTCTCTAAGCTTTCAGATTAAAGGTGCATTATCTTCTTTGTCTTCTTCACTTGACTCGATCTCCTCCACCTTAGCCTTTTGTTTCTCCCTTGCAGCAGTAGTGGCCGTTGTCTCACGTTACCCTTCCTACATTGAAGGTTCCATAGGGGCCTTAGTCTTTGGAACAACAAAGGGTCCCCCTTTCTCTATATTCTCCCTTTTCTTGCTCTTAGGGTCCTATATATCCTTTGAAGGTGAGAGGAACCTCTTGCAACAATATAATGAAAAATACATGAAATAATAGAAATATCAAAACATGGAAGGAATTTATTGATCGCAAGCCACTTCAAGGGGGCAACCTCCTTTGAGCTAGATCAATACAGTAAACTCATGGATGCCTTCATTGGCCTCAACACGTACTTATATACTAAGTCTAATCTAAACAACTATTAATTCCCATGAATGTGGGATAATACAATATACTCACGGGATGACTTACAAAGCAAAAGCATCCAAATGTAATATACTAACAAAGTAAAGAGAAGGGTTAAACACGGGTTCCTAACATCCCCTCCCTCTTAGAAAATCTTTGTTCTCAAAGCGTAAGATGTGGAAATTGTTGTTGAATCTGAAGGAGTGGTTCCCCAGTAGCAATCTATGGGTGCATTCCATGCCACTAAATTAATACCTCTATGATGGATCGAGAGCAAAGAGGATGAGTGCCCCTAGCGAGGATTACCTCTAGCACCAAAAGGATGGATCCTTCATTATCTAGTTGTGGTAAAATACTTTGTGCTCTGTCATTGACGCCAAGAAATTTCTTTAGACAAGAGACATGAAATACTAGATGAACGCAGGAAGAAGGAGCCAACTTATGATCCCCAATCTGATCCTGGGTGCAGAGAATTGTGTCAACTACCTAGACTTGTTAAGTACTGGGGGAGTATGGAAGGAGCACTGGTGATGCTTGACCATAGACTGCTTCATATCGAGTCATGTTAGAGGCAGTGTGGTAGGAGGTATTGTACCACCATTCAGTGAGAGGGAGCCACTTTGCCCACTGATGTTGTTGTTCTAAGGTATCACATGCAGCCACAATCTGTTGAATTGCCCTGTTCAGTCCCTTCCAAAGAAGTGACGCCATGTCCGCTCAGATGTTTTGAGGAATCCAGAGTGCCCTACCGATAGAGAAACATAGATTTCATAGAAGACAGCCTGTGAAATAGATTCCAACCAGTTTGGAACAGACATAGAAATAGCTGAAAGAGAAGCTTGGTCATCACATGTGTGAGAAAGAGAATCTGCCACAATATTTTCCTTACCCTTCTTCTAAGTGATCTCATAGTCATAACCCATGAGTTTACTGATCCATTTCTGTTGTTTTGGGGAGGAGACCCATTGTTCCAGGAAATATTTCAGGCTCTGGTGAGCAGCCCTAATGCAAAAATGGTTCCCTAGTAGGTATGGCCGCCACTTCTATATTGCATGCAAAATAGCCATCATTCGTTGTAGAGCCGAAGGAGTAGTGGAGACCACAGATGGTTGCATCTGAATGGAGTGAAGCTAAGCGATAACACCATGTGAATTCTTCTTAAGAAGATTTTCTAGGTGATGTGAACTTATGATGCTGAGAGACCCCAGTTGTAAGCCCTTCAATGTGTGTTTGTGCCCATTATCTGAAAACTGCATCCAAAGTTCAGCAAAATCCCATAAGATGGGTCCAAGTGCGCGTAACCATTGGGCATCCAAAACCACATCACATCCACCTAAGGGCAAGGCAAACATGTCAGAGTGTAGGTTATAATCTCCAATAGAGATATGCACATTGTGACACTTCCCTTTGCAAGGTAATGTGCCCCCATTGGCAATCATGACTTCAAAGTTTGAGCAAGGATGAACAAAACAATCAGCCTATTTGGTTATTTGAGGGTCAATGAAGTTATGAGTACTACCAGAATTAATGAGTATTGTAAGAGGGAGCTTTTTGAAGTAGCCCTTGACCTACATGGTTTGTGGGGTCGTGACTCCTGCTACGGCATGGAGAGAGATCTCTGGGTGGTCTTCTTGAGAAGTAGGGTCAATAGGCGACTGCTGAGTTTCAACCTGATCAGCTACTGTATCCTGAGCATCTGCATAAACTTCAGTTTCAGGTAGAGAATCCACATCCAAGAGATAGAGCTTTTGCTCAACACATCTATGTCCCCGAGTGAATTTGTCATCATAATTATAACAAATCCCTTTTTCTCTACATGCTTACATCTCTGCTTTAGTCAAATGCTTGATAGGAGTTGGTCTAGGAGATAGCATTATTTGAGGGCTTTGGAGATCCATATTTCTGAATGGAACAAAATTGGATTTGGAGCATTGTTGAGATGTGATCTTGTCCTCCGCCAACTTAGCCAACCCTAAGGCTTCCATCATTGTGCTTGGACAGAACATTTAACCTCAGAGCGAATTGCATCCTTCAAACCACTGACAAAACAACTCCTGAAGAATTCATCACACAATTCCTTTATGTGATTGGCCAGTTTTTCAAATTATGTCTGATATTCTCTCACAGTGCCTATTTGGCACAGTTTTGTGAGTGCTCCTATGAAGTCATCAAAAGCACTAGGGCCAAATCATTGCAAAATGAGTTTGTAAAAATCTATCCATTTTGGTTCTTCATGAGCTTTGATGTACCAACAGAACCATTGAAGGGCTACATGTTCCAAATGAAAGGAGACAAATGGGACTTTGTTGACATCAAAAGTATTATGCAGATTGAAATATGTTTCTGCCCGATATAATCATCCAGTCAGATCATCACCATTGAACCAAGGAAAATCAAGCTTCGGTCAACGAAAATTGCCGGAAGAAGAAAACCCTATATCTGCAGAAGACTCTGGCTGCCGTCTATTGTTCAAGGTTGAATGCTGAAGATTGAGCCTGAGAATTTTTTCATCTAGATCTTGGAGTTTGGTCTTGATGGCTGCAAGTTCCTCCTCCATTTTTATTGCTCCTACATGGGTGAAAACAATAACTAGGATTTTTTTTTTGGGGAATGGGTAGAAAAACAAAAATAGAAACTTTTTTAGTGAAGGAAAATTTGGATTTGGGAAAAACTGTGATGGGTAATTGGGGTTTGAGTAGGTTTTTGGCACTTTCTAAGGGATAGGGAAGTAGAAAATGGGGATTTCAGAAGTGGGGTGAAAAAATGGGAAAATTTGTCCAAGAGTGACAAAGGAATAGAAATAGGAAATGAACATTGTGGCAAAATTTGAAGGCGATTGGGTGAGAATTGAAGAAGTTATGGAAAACTCTAAAAATAGACAAATGTGAGATTTCTATCTCCGATAAGTGGAATTTGGGATAGGGTCCTAAAGGAAGGAAATATGTAGAATGGAATTTCAGGGGTTCCAGTGAATTTTCAAAGGAAACAAAACTAAAGAAAGGAAGATATGGTGAAAAAATAGATTTTTTTTGGAAACGATATGCAACGGGATTTACAAATGAATCTGGACAAATTCAATCTGTGATTTGTCAGCTGGTAATAGATATGGACCCCAGGTAGGTTCAGCTTCCTAAAGGTTTAGGGGATTCACTCGACTACCAATGTTGTCTAACAACTTGCATATTGGGGCAGTACCCTTCACTCCACAGCTCAGGAAAACTGATAACTATTTTGCCACAAGCAATAGCTCTTGGTTTACCTCATGGGTGGGAACTAGTCAATCAGGTAGGGGCCATTGCCCTTTTTGCTGGTAGGTCCTCTCAATGGGCCAATTACTTCAAGGTTCCAGTGGTACTCCTCATAATGAGTTTTAGGGCTATGCCTATGTACTTTACACAGTTAAGCGGATAGGGATTATTCCCTAATCTGAACCTGCAATTGAAATGAACAATATAGATGCATAGAAAAAAGAACTATTGTAGTAATCATGGTGCCTGGAGGCCACTACGAAAAAAATTTGGCAGAAATTCCACCTAGTGAGCCCAAGAAAGCGCTCTGATACCAGATGAGAGGAACCTCCTACAACAATATAATAAAAAATGCACAAATAATCAGAAATAGATGAACACAGAAGGAATTTATTGATCGTAGGCCACTTCAAGGAGGCAACCTCCTTTAAGCTAGCTCAATACAATAAACTCATGGATGCCTTCATTAGCCTCAACACATACTTATATACTAAGTCTAATCTAAACAACTATTACTTCCCATGAATGTCAGATAATATAATATACTCATGGGACTACTTACAAAGCATATGCATCCAACTGTAATATACTAACAAAGTAAAGAGAAGGGTTAAACACAGGTTCCTAACAGAAGGAAAAGGGACAATCATTAGGAAGGGCTTCTTAAGCCAATTTTTGGTTCTTTTCAACACAGCTTCAGCCCTCTTTTCTATAGATGTATCTTCTGCTACATCCCATCTTATGATATCTATAGGTTGGTTGTACACCATATTCCTCACATAGGAGAGGTATAATACCTTCCCATCTTCTTCCATGCCATTTGGCATGTTGGGAAGCTCAACAAGGTTTAGCTTCTTGACTAGGCTCAGCTCCAATCTGTAGTAATCCCTTAGTCTCACCTCGTGGTCATCCATGCAATTATCCCAATGGTCCTCCAATGTAGGTTAATCTATAAACTAGCTCCCAATTAGTGGGATTACCCATCCAATGGGGTTAAACCTTCCCCTTATATTGTCATATAATCTCATGGAGAAGGCCACCATCTCTACCTCTACATGTCTTGCATTGATTATGTTTTGGCAAGTGTATTCTCCTACCTTGATGGGAAAAGGAATGCTAGACTTATTCTTTGTTGCTATCAACATATACACCTCTACAACCTACCTACAAATCTCCAATAGGATGACATGATCATTGGGGTATCTTGGTAGTCTATATGGGGCTTTATCAAAGGCCATTACCTTGATGTAGGTGAAGGTCTTGAATTGAATATATCAATAGCCCCATCAAACTATTTCATCTACAACCTCCACTGATAATCTTTGAAAGTAATCATTTTCCAAAACTCTAATAACAGTGAAGACAAAGGCATCATTCAGTTGATGCAGTAATGTTTCAAACTCTCCTTCAGCTCCAACTATGGGAAGTGATGATAAACTAAGGTTCCCCCTTGTCGAAGGGACCCTACATGTTGAAGCCTAGGAAAGCTAGCTTGGTAAGCCGGGAGGTAGACCAGGTCTGATGTCATGTAAAAATCTTTGGTTCCACTACCTTAGAAAGTTGATCATCTAATTTGTCACTTATAACTATGCCCCAATCAATCCTATTCCCATCTAGAATATTTGTGCAGTAATGACACATCCACGGGTGCCACCTCTCAACAAAGACAAGCCAAAAACCCTACTAAGAAGAGTGATAAATCTCTTACCATCATCTTTGAATTCACTTCTTGGTTGTATGGGTGTCATTTTCAATGGGTGCTTCCTCTGAGTTACCAGTAGATGTTGGTTCATATAACTAGTAGCTTTTCTTGTCTTGGTATTGTGGAAGGTCAATGTTGTATTCTATGTTATTTTCTCATATTCAACATATGTAGGAAGGCCAAAGACCTTCTTAATCACATCAAGAGAAATATCCAACACCACTTGCCCTATTGGCCCTATGATCTTCTTGCTCCCTTGTTTATACCTTTGAGCAAATGCAAGTACATGTTTTGAACATTGTAAGGAGATAGGGAATGCTACAGCATGAAATAATCCTACATTCTCAATGCATTATGTTTGAAATGACTTTTCATCCTTTGTGCACAGTTGCTATAAATATCCCCAAGGATCTGGCTAGCCCAAATCTATATCTCCAATCTTAGGGCGTGTGTAGATATCTTTGATAAGGTAGATACCCTTTGAATTCATGCTTGACATCCTTTGAAGATCCTGATTTGTCAATCTCTATAAGACACAACATGCCATGTATTAGAACTTACTTTAGGTTATAACACTATATTATTTACATAACTTAGCCAATAAAATTTGAAGTTCAAACATATAACAACACTCTTCTTTCTAGACTATCGAAGGTTGAAGTTTGGGCCTGACTCATAACTCTTTCGAAAATGGAAGGCTAAACTTCAAATTCATGATGTCGAAACTATGAATATTATCCAAGTAAAACATAGTGGGAGTCATGGATCAAGGTGGAAACCTAGCTCTTTCTAAAATGGAAGGTAAAAATTGGAATTCCAAACATTGAAACTCTGAAGATTGTCTAAGTAAAGCATAGCAAGAGTCAGGGGTCAGGGCTAACTTATAACCTCTTCCAAAATGGAAGGAGAACACTAAAGGTCTCGATGTTGAAACTCTAAAGGTTATCTAAGTAATACATAATGGGAGCCGAAGGTCGAGAGAACACATAACTCATTCGAAAAAGGAAGGCCAAAATTGGAAGCTCCGATAGGTGAGTCTTGATATAATATATGGAAAATTTTGGGGTCAAGAGTTGGGATAGACTTCAGGTGTCTACAAATTTGGAAGGCTTAATCCCAAAGGTCTGACACTAAAACTATGACAATATAAAGGGGCTAAGTATAACAGTCAGTAAATCAAGACAATTCAACCCAATACTCTAAAAATTAATGGTGAGAATGACATCATGAAAACAACATTGAAAAATGTGGCATTCCCTAAAATGGATCAAACAACAAAATGAAATAACAAAGGAAAACAACAATAAAACCCCAAAATGATCAAAGCACAAACAAGAGAAATTAAAGGGGTTTGCACTAAACAGCACCACTAAAATAGGAAATCATGAAAATACTTGACAAAGCATCAATTCATAACAAAAGAGTAAAACCAACCTGATATAACAATGAGAGCAGCTAGGAAGGATTCAAATATGCAAATTTCTCAAACACAGTCACCAACTACCACAATCAAACTTGCATACATGCCACCAGGGTTTTGCAACTCAGAGATCAAGAAACACAATTGATCAAAATGCAAATGATGAGAAAATAAACATAAAACTGAATTAAAAGGCATCCCACACATGTGTGGGAGAACTATATTCAATGCAGCTCTGAGGGTAGTTAGGTTTGGGTCATATCCTACATCGTCGAAGCCTACCTTTTGGTCATGTCGAAAGGCTAATCTCTAAAATTTTTACAAGGGTGACACTCTACCCCACACTATAATCCTCAGAGTCAAGATGTTGAGGATGTTTCTACAGCCATGCAAAAATCAACAACCTCGTCAAGCTGAGAGGTGCTCATAGTGGAAGATCGAGCTTTTGGGGATGATTCTACTATCGCACCAAAACAACAAATCCTAAAAGTCTAACAAAGCTCAGTCATATCTAAAGGAAAGAATAAGTAAAAAAACTCAAGTCAAAAGGGGCCCCCTTCTTTGGCTTGGCCATAGAATGGGGTGTGATGGGAAAGGTCACAATAGATAGGCCAATGGTTTCTTAAATATGATTATAGCATCTCATCCCTACCTAGGGTGGTCTCAAATGACTCACTAATTGTAATCCATGCTAACTTAAGGGGTACCAAGAGATGATTCCCTTTTAAATTCAAAATAATGTGGCTGTTACATGTGGATATCAAGGCTAATATTAAGGAGTGGTGGAACATACAAGTGTAGGGATCCTCAATGTATAGAGTTATGTACCAGCTAAGAAACATCAAGACATAGATTAAAAATGGAATAAAGATTCTTTTGGGAATATTTTTAAATAGAAAGAGGAAGCTACTCAAAAGTTGTTTGAACTACAATAACATATCTAATCCTTGGGAATCATTCGCAAGGAATCTTAGGAGGAAGAATGTCTTTTGGTAGATATTCACTCCCTTATTAAAAAGGAAGAGATGTACTTGAGGTAAAGATCAAGATTGGTTTGGTTAAAGCAAGGAGATGACAACATAAAGTTTTCCATATGATTGCCCTAAAGCACTAAACAACTAACAAAAATAAAATAAATTAGGGAAGATAGAGATCTTTTTTCTGAGAATCCCATAAGGGATAAAGTTGTTCAATATTTCATGAATATCCTTATGAAAGATAGTGCTCCCTCCTTTTTAAAAGAAGAGATTCTTGAGGTTATCCTCAAGTTAACTGAAAAGAAAGATGATGCTACTATGTTATCCCCAATCACCATGGATGAGATTAGAGGGATGGTTTTTTCTTTTAAGGGTTATAAGGTGCTTGGTTTGGATGGCTTTCCCCATTTTTATTTCTAATTATTTTGGGATATTCTGGTAGAGGACATTAAGAATGTGTAAGGAAAGCATAGGTGTGGAATACAACTTTCCTAATGTCAATTCAAAGGGGATAATGCAGATAGGTAACGTTTAATTCAAATACATAGATGAGCACACCAGAAAATATAGAATAAACATGTAAGATAACAGAGAACAACACCAGATGTACGTGGAAAAACCCTTTCAGGTAAAAAACCCACCACCACAAGAGAGACAACCTTTATTTATAGTAAGCTTAAAATGATTACAATAAAGATCTCAGCCTTCTTGGTCAGGTATCGATTCTCAAATCATACAAATAGTTCACTTTCACTATACATCTACAAAATGAACAATATGATCGAATCTCTTCATCATCATCGACGACATCACCAGATCTGTATATATTCATAGTCTTCAAGAGCAAACCATTTTTAACTTTCTACCCTAACTGTTCAATTCAACTGACCCAGCACCGTTGTCTTCCAACCGTCGCATAACTATTCACATTCAAGAGGACTCATTAGTCCCACATGCACCAGGTCGCATTAGACATTCAAGTTTATATACCTGAACACTCTGAAAGACTATCATCGACAATTTTGCTACCAACGATGCCAGTCTAAGCCTCATTAGCATAGTTTAAACCATTGGTGACCACTTCACCATTCACACCGACAGTTCCTTGTCCCACCGATGCTTCAACCTACATCAGAGTAACGAAGGCCGTCAAAGTGACATTTTGAAACTGCATTGATAGTAATGGTCTTGCCAATCCAAGCCCTCATCAAAAAGACACACGACTATCGGAGTGACATCTCAAGGCTAGGCCAACAATGGTTCTCATGCTGATGTATTGATCTCTAATACCAACTCCCATCAAAGTAACCTGAACTGTCGAAGTGACTACCACAAGCTTAGCTGATAGAGCATGTCAACCCAATGGCTAGCCCTTCGTCAGTGAAACCTTGTATATTGGCCAAATAACTCCTCACTTCTGCTGACACAGAAAGTCTACCCAATAGATGAACCACCATCAGTGAGAGTAAAGTGATTAGTGTAGCTTTATCCAAATCTGCTGATGCTCCAGTGTGGCCGATGACCAAGCAACCATCGGAGAGAAACTATCCATTGGTAGAAGAAGATAAGAGTTCACCGATAGTTCAAGTCTTGCCGATGAACAACTGAGGTTCCAAGCAATAACTTGAGACATTAGGTCTCTTCAATCTCCCACTTGTTGAAGAGCTTACTGCTACCTCTTAATCCTCATTTGATTATTGAGAATTATGGGCCCGAAGACCCATTTCATCTGAACACCATTTGAACTTGGCTGTGCTCACTGGTTTAGTCAAGGCATCTGCAACATTTTCCAAAGTATCAACCTTTTCCAACTTTACCTTTTTGTCTTCCACCATATCACGAACAAAGTGATATTGGACATCAATATGTTTTGTCCTAGCGTGAAAAGTAGGATTTTTTGCCAAACAAATAGCACTTTGACTGTCACAATGAATTTGTATCTACCCTACATCAAAACTGACATCAGAACACAACCTCTTCAACCAAACAGCTTCTTGGCATGCACGAGTAGCTACCATGTACTCTGCCTCTGTTGTGGACAAAGTGACTATAGCCTGCCGCTTGCTCATCCAACTGATAGCACCACCATTTAATGTGAATACATATCCACCGATGGATCTTCTACTGTCAATGTCCCCTGCCTAATCAGAATCAACATATCCCTGAATGCTAATAGATTTCTAAGATCCAACTAAGTTTTCATGATAGAAAATAGCATAATCAGAAGTTCCCTTCAAATACCTCATGACTCTCTTCACTGCATCCCAATGTGATTTGTCTGGATTTGCCATAAATCAGCTCAAAACTCCCACTACCTAGGCGATGTCTGGTCTAGTACAGACCATTGCATACATTAAACTGCCACCAACACTTGCATAAGGAACTTTTTTCATGTCATCAATTTCATTCAATGATTCTGGACAATCTTCAATAGATAGTTCCATTCCCTGCAAAACTGGTACAACTAACTGTTTGTAATCAGACATATTAAATTTATTAAGAACATTGGTAATATACTTGCTCTAGCTGAGCCAAAGCTTTCTCTTAGATCTGTCCCTTTTGATTTCCATTCCCAAAATGTACTTTGCTGCCCCCAGATTCTTCATTTCAAATTTCAAGGACAACTAAGATTTTAAATCTGAGATCATTCCCTTACCATTGCCAATGAATAACATGTCATCCACATAAAGTGCAATTATAAGAATCCAATCACCATCAGTTTTATAATAGACACAATGATCAGATTTAGATCTCATATATCCCAAAGATAAAACATACGTATCAAATTTCTAATACCACATTCTAGGAGATTGCTTCAAGCCATAAAGAGACTTTTTGAGTTTACATACCAATGTTCTTTACCTTTTACCACAAAATGCTCTGGCTGGGACATATAAATTTCTTCTTCAAGATCCCCATGAAGAAATGATGTCGTCACATCCATCTGCTCAATTTCAAAGTCATATGCTATTGCAAGTGACAACAGAAATCTAATGGATGTCAACTTAGCTATAGGAGAAAAGATTTCTCCATAATCTATACCTTCCTTTTGGGAATACCCCTTAGCAACCAGTCTTGCCTTGTACTTTTCAATACTACCATCTGGACCATATTTCTTTTTAAATACCCACTTACAGCCCACAGGTTTTCTACCTTTAGGCAAGGGCACCAAATCCTAGGTTCCATTTTTCTCTAACAATGACATTTTGTTATCCATGGCTTCCAACCAAGAATCTGAATCTAGTAAACTAATGGCTTCTTTCACATTCCTAGGTTCATTAGTATCAGTAAGCAAAGCATAGGCACAACTTGAATCAAGTACTGAAAATCCATACCTATCTGGTTATCTTCTTTCACGTGTAGACCTCCTCAATGGCTGAGGTTCAGGTTTAGGTTCTTGCTCTAGATCTGAATCTTCAGAGCTACTCGAACTCACATCTGAATCATCTACACTTGGTGCTTGTTGTTCCTCTTTTACAGGAGTAAGAGAAAAATTAACAACACTCTTTTCTTTCTTCTCTTCTGTCTTCTCCAGCTGAGGATCAATAACCAAAGGTTTCAGCTTTCTGAAAATTACATTCCTGCTATAAATTACTTTTTCAGTTTCAGAATTCCAAAAGCTTGTACCCTTTAACACCGACTCCATAGCTAATAAAGATACATTTGACTACCTTGTAATACATCTTAGATCTTTTTACCTCAGGAATATGAGCATATGCCTCACAGCCACAAACACGAATATGTCTTAGACAGGGCTTCTTTCTAGACCATCTTCCATAGGCGTCTTATCAACCAATGCCAAAGTAGGAGAACGATTCAGCAAGTAGCAAGTTGTAACAACTACCTCAGCCCAAAACCTTTGTTCAAGACCAGCATAACTCAACATATTTTTTTCTTTCTCCATCAATGATCGATTCAACCTTTCAACAACTCCATTTTTCTATGGAGTATAAGGTGTAGTCTTATGCCTTTTTATTCCATGATCAAGACAAAATTTATCAAAATCTACATTGCAATATTCACCACCGTTATCCGTTCTCAAACATTTTATTTTTCTACTAGTCTGATTTTCCACAAGATTTTTAAATTCTTTAAACCAACTAAACACTTCTGATTTATTTTTCAAAAAATATACAAATGCCCTCCTTGAATAATCATCAATAAACGATACATAGTATCTTGATTTAGATAGAGAAGGAACATCAACTAGACCAAAAACATCAGAATGTACATAGTCTAGAACACCAGAAGATTTATGAGAACTAGAGTAAAATGAAACACGGTTCTGTTTTCCATATATGCAATGTTTGCAGAAATTGAATTCCAGATTACAATCAATTATCCCATCTACTAGGTTTTTGTTCTTCAAGGTTTTTAAACCTTTTTCACCTATGTGACCAAGTCTATGATGCTAGAGCATTGTTTTCTCTGCAGGAAGTTTAACTTCCATAGAGTTTGCATCATGTGTTACAATAGTAGCTTTTTCATATTTTACAGAGACATTATTACAGCACACTGGTTTAGCATCTAACCTATACAAAGTTCCAATGCATTCACCCTTTTCCAGAACAATAGAACCTCTAGTCATCTTACATCCACCATTCACAAAAGTAACTTGCACTCCAACATCATTAAGCTTACTAACAGAAAGTAAATTCGAGCTAGACCTAGTATGTGTAGTAATCCATTCATTCCCTTTATTCTGCCATCTGGGAACTAGATTCTAACTCTTCCTTGGCCAACAATTTCTAGTGTCGAATCACTTGCTAGGAACACCTTCCCAGCAGCATATGGTTCATACTTAGTGAACCATTCTCTGTGAGATGTCATATGAAAAGACGCTCCTAAATCCACCAGCCATACATCTTTAGATGCAGGCGTTGCCAAGGCAGCAATGAAGGCATCAGCATCACTCTGAGAAGAATCGATGTCAGAGAAGTTCTTCTTCTTCTTCTTTTTCACCTCTTTGCAGTCTTTTCTAATGTCTCCTTTCTTCCCATAATTCCAGCACTTTACCTTAGACTTTTTGCCAAGGGATTTTGATCTCCCCTCTGATTTAGACTTAGACTTCTTGTCCTTCTTCTTGTCTCTTTCCTTTGATCTACCTCGAACAGACAGGGCCTCTTTAGCTATCTCAAAAGATTTCCTCCACATCTCTTTAGATAATAGCGAGGCAACAACTTCTTTAGTTTTAAACGTGGATGTTGTACTTCCAATAGCCATCACAAGATGATCCCATCAGTTAGGTAAAGAACACAACAGAAGCATACAGCGGTCCTCCTCTTCTATTTTTACACCTACAGAAGTCAACTGTGCAACAATCACATTAAATGAGTTTAGATGGTCTGCTACAGATGCTCCTTCATCCATCTTTAGAGAGTACAACTTCTTTCTGAGGAAAAGTTTATTCACCAAGGACTTGCCCTAATAAATATCTCCCAACTTCTTCCACAAATTGTTTGCAGTCTTCTCCTCATGGACGTTCAATAGAATAGAATCTGCTAAACTTAATCTTATCAATCCTCTAGTTTTCCTATCTGCCAGGTCCCAATCTTCTTGCTTCATGCCTGAAGGTTGAACCCTAGACACAGCAACCCAAAGATTTCTGTCGACCAGCATATCTTCAACCTTAACCTTCCACAACTCAAAGTTTGTGCCATTGAACTTTTCAATGTCTATTTTTCCTGATGAACTTGCCATCTAATTTAATAAAATAGACCTCTACAAAACTCCCACTCGCAAAACTAACACAAAAAACCCAACCAACCAACAAGGATAACACAATTGGCCAAACTCTAATACCACTTGTAAGGAAAGCATAGGTGCGGAATACAGCTTTCCTAATGTCAATTCAAAGGGGACAATGTAGATAGGTAATGTTTAATTCAAATACACAGATGAGCACACTAGAAAATACAGAATAAACATGTAAGATAATAGAGAACAACACCAGATGTACGTGGGAAAACCCTTTTGGGTAAAAACCCACCACCACAAGAGAGACAATCTTTATTTACAGTAAGCTTAAAATGATTAAAATAAAGATCTTAGCCTTCTTGGTCAGGTATCGATTCTCAAATCATACAAATAGTTCACTTTCACTGTACATCTACAAAATGAATAATATGATAGAATCTCTTCATCATCATCAACGACATCACCAGATCTGTATATATTCACAGTCTTCAAGAGCAAAACCATTTTTAACTTTCTTCCCTAACTGTTTGATTCAACTGACCCAGCACCGCTGTCTTCCAACCATCGCATAATTGTTCACATTCATGAGGACTCATTAGCCCCACATGCACCAGGTCATGTTGGACATTCAAGTTTATATACTCGAACACTCTGAAAGACTATCATGGGCAATTTTGTTGCCAACGATGCTAGTCTAAGCCTCATCAAAATAGTTTAAACCATCGGTGACCACTTCACCATTCACACCGATAGTTCCTTGTCCCACCGATGCTTCAACCTACATCGGAGTAACGAAGGCTGTCGGAGTGACATTTCAAAACTGCATCAATAGTAATGGTCTTGCTGATCCAAGCCTTCATCGGAAAGACACACGACTATTGGAGTGACATCTCAAGGCTAGGCTGACAATGGTTCTCACGCCGATGTATTGATCTCCGATACCAACTCCCATCAGAGTAACCCGAACTATCGGAGTGTCTACCACAAGCTTAGCTGATAGAGCATGTCAACCCAATGGCTAGCCCTTTGTCAGTGAAACCTTGTATATCAGCCAAAGAACTCCTCACTTCCACCAACACAGAAAGTCTACCCGATATACGAACCACCATCAGTGAGAGTAAAGTGATCGGTGTAGCTTTACCTTCTTCTATCGATGGACAATTTCTCTCCGATAGTTCAAGTCTTGTTGATGAACGACTGAGGTTCCAAGCAGTAACTTGAGACATTAGGTCTCTTCAGAATGTTGTTCATGACTTCCTCACCTAGGGGAAACTCCTTAGGGAGCTTAATACTACATTTCTAGTGTTGATTCCTAAGAAGAAGGGGCTTATAGAGTTTAATGATTTTAGGTCCATCAACTTACGTAATTCATTGTATAAAATATTTTTATAAACTCTATCCCTTAGGCTCCAAACTATTCTACATTCTATCATCTCACCTCAATAGAGTGGAATTGTGAAAAACTAACAAATCTTGGATTCCATAGTGATGGTGCACATAGTCTTACATTCCATGGATAAGAGTTAGAAAGTAGCCTTTATCCTTATGCGAGACCTTATGAAGACCTATGATAGGGTCTCTTGGAGATTTTTAGGCAGGATTCTCAAAAGATTTGGTTTTGGAAGAAATTTCATCAATATAATCACCAAATGCATTTCTATGCTCATATTCTTAGTGATTGTCAATGGCTCTCTAGCTAGTTTCTCCAATGCCTCTAGATTCTTTTTGCGTTTCCTTGGTGTAATGGTTCTAAAGAAAGATGGCAGGGTGGAAAGGACCATTGTTTTCTTTGGTGGGAAAAGTTCAATTAGTGATGGCTTCACTCTAGAACTTATTGGTGTATTATACATCCTTGCCGAAAATATTTTCTAAGTATGTGGAAAAGATTGAGTAGATCCAAAGGCATTTCCTATGGTCTATTTCTAATGAGAACAAAATTATCCCTCTTTTTATGTGGGATCAAGACTTCCTTTCCAAGTTTGTTGAAGAAATAAGTATAAGTAAGTTGAATCTTTTCAATAAGGTGCTCAATGCCAAACTTGCATGGAGGGATATATAGAAGAAAATGAATGGAATATGATCATTAAAAAAATATTCCAAGTAAGTACCCAAATCCATTCTTTGAAGTTACGAGCACCCCTCTAGATCTAACATATGGAGAAATATTTATTCTTCGAAGGAGATTCTAATAAAGGAAGCTAAATGGAAGTTAGGTGCTAGAAACAATATCAAATTTTGGGATGATTGTTGGATTTTAAATACAGCTTTGGGATTGAGGAATGAGTTGGAGGCCCTTATGATATATTACAAATGGATAGTTGGGGAGTTTGTTTCTAATTATATCATTGTGATCATGGGATTAAGGAGTGGAGTAATCTGAGAGTTTTTCCCCTCTCCTAGGCTACATTTTTTTCTACCCCTCTTTTGATAGGTCTTCTTGGTTTCCATTTCCCACATTAGATAGGTATGGGCTCTTTGGTGTAAGCTCCATCCCCTTTTGGACTATTTTTAGCTTCATCTTGTTTTTCTCTTGTGGCCTCCTTCTCTTTTGCGACAATGTGCTCCTCTCTTTGGAATAAGGACTTTCTTCCTAGAATCAATTGATTCCTCTAGGTTGCTACTTAGGAGAAAATACTCACTATTGATAACCTAGTCAAACATGGCTTTTCCATTCCTAAATGGTGTATTTTATTCCTTTCTAATGCTAAATCAACCCCTCACATCTTCTAGGGTGTTGGATGTAACATCCATGTTCTAAAACACATAGTAAAACCAGAATTTTACCATAGAGTAACTCAACAAGGTAAATAAAATGAGATAGAGAATATTTTTTTCTTTTATTCAAATAATAATCAAGTAACTACAATTACAAGATTACTTTTACAAAAATACAATAACCATATTGTCTTTTTCATTTACAATGTTTACAAATGTAATTCCATTACATGTACAAATTTGGATTAAGTACTACATCTGAATATCTGACATCTTTATCAAAAGTTCTGGCATGTTTCCTGCTTGGAGAGAGAGAGAGCATCTTTCCAGTGATGTACCTCCAACCACAGACCGGCAGTCTCCCACACATCTTCCACATAGGAAGTGGCCCTACCCTTCACGAGGAATATAGACCATAGGTGACTAGTGGTTATTTGCCTTTCCCGAGTACATAGTGTTGTATTCTACTCAACTCTATCAACCATTTAACCCTAGATACTCTCTAGCTAAGTATGATTTTCGATAGGATGAGCAATCCAAATATAGTGAACTGACAATGCATGCAGAAAACAAATGCATTACTTTGGCCAAAGTTTTTAATAGTAATATTGTTAATCTAAACATATTCATTATGTTAACCCACCCCTACTGGACTTGGATAATGTCATATCTTGCAGTTATTCACCCTGACTATCTTTACATAATTGGTTTAATCATCATGTCCTGATAATAGTTTACTTAGACTTAGATAAGTCTAAATGACATAAACCTTCATTTGGTTCCTAATCAACTCTAGGGTTTTAAAACAACCCTTGAATAATACAATACTTCTACATTTATCATATCTCATTAAGGATTATAATAGACCTTTGGTTTAACACAACCATAAATAGGTTTACAATAAATCTTGCTAAGGTATTATCTTCTATTCAACAAGAATATGAATACCTATTCAATTAAACCCTATGTGATGCCACTGATCATCACTACATAAATATACTCATATATGCTTTTACGCAAAGTTATTTCTATATAGACATAGTCTATTACTACAAATTGGTTTACTATAGGCTGAACTCATCATGATTCTAGTATAGACATGAGAAGATCTTTGACACTTTATCCTGCTCATCTAACTATCCTTAGTTTTCCTATCATTCCAAAAGGTTACCTCATAGTCACCATAGATCACCAAGAATCTAGGTTCTTTGAATAAGATATCGTTCAGACAATGCATGGAAATGAAAACAAGATTGCTTTCAAATAAAATGACATCATTAAATACTCTATTCCATATTACTCTTGGTTGGTGAGTTTACTAAATGAATACCTTTACACTAATCTCATTGAGAGTTTAATACATATTTTTCCTATCATAAAAATAGTCAACTTATTTCTAATAGATTGCTCTTTTCAACTAAGTGACTATTTTTCTAAACATTAGAAGACCATAATAGTTTCCATTAAAGAAAGTTCATATATATATCCTGAACAATAGAAGGGTCTACGTATCGGTTAAAGATAGATGCAATATCAACTCACTATTATTATTCAAAACTGATTTCATTGCAAGAGCTTGCATTGGCCTTTTCAGGCTAAATGACAGTTCTTGGTTATACTAAAACTCTCATACACCATCGAGTCAGACAAACAAGTCACAATGATAGTATTCAAGTCAACATAGTCAGCTTATCACATTGCATAGTTTATACAAAATACTAACAAGATAACCAAACTCAATTAAATGATTGTCCATAAAAAAATTCATTATGATTATCTTTGTCTTATAAAACATGACATACAGGAATATCTACCTGACAACGTCAGCTTACAGAGGTGTATGGGCCAGTCATAAGCTTCTGTGTTCATCCTAGATGAACACGTTCTTACTTAACCTTTACCAGTTTCCTCACTGCTCGCCACGAATTTCCTTCTACTCCTTAACTAGACCCTTCAAACAAAACATAAGCACTTCCTAGATATACCATCAACTATCCAATTTGCAGCTTTAAGATCTCAAAATAGACTCATAATGAGTCGTCCTGTCTGTTCGCTCCCACTCTAAGCAGTTCTAAAAACTCATTAAATTCCAACGGTAATGATAAACGGTTTGACTCCAAACACAGCTATAAATGTGTAAACACTGACAAATGTTGATGATGAAAACATCTTTTGAGGAGATCAGCGATGGTGGTTGAGTTATCTGCCACTCCTCCTATAAGAGGCCGCCAATTCTTAAAACTAACTTAAGCAATCAGTTACTCTTAATGAGTAAATTCAATCCATCATACTTTTAACATTTAAGGCATTCCTCAATAGATGCCTATGGCTTCTCAACTTAAAACCATACTAATATATCATGAGGTATTTCCTCATTTGACTATATATATATATATATATATATATATATATATATATATATATATATATATATATATATATATATATATATATATATATATATATATATATATATATATATATATATATATATATATATATATATATATATATATATATATATATATATATATATATATATATATATATATATATATATATATAATATTTGATTTTATGATTTAATCAATAAGAGAATAATACTAAAACAAAAGTTACGAATAACATGATTGAGTTGTGCTAGTCTCCTCATCACGATCCATCAACAAAGCACATCATCTTAACTCGACAATAAAGTCTCGAAGTTAAGAATTGGTTAAAACACTTCAAGTGACTTAGTAATAATATGACAACCTTTTCACGACAATAACATCGTAATATTTACCTTAAACATAAATAGTCGTAAATCAAACTTAACGACATCATTAATGTTATTAATGACTAAGACGAATTAATATGACTTAGAAAGATTGTAAAAGAATATCGACTACCTGTTGATTAGGTTCAAAAGTGAACTGACAAGACAAGCCTTACCTCTTACAACACATTGGTTCACATTTTCGTTAAACACTTACAACTCGGTTTGGCAAATAAACCACTCGTATCCCGAGGTCTATATCTCTCTCCTAGAAAGATACTCTCTCTCTTCTCCGAGAGTCATCTGGTAACTTGAAATCTTGTTTCACTTGTCACCAAACAATATGTGATTAGTGCATCATTATTCAATTAATTCAACTAATAAATCAAATCTCATAATTAAAATATTAAATTGATAATAACATAATCATTCCCATGATCTCAATAAATGACATTCAATAAAAACTATGTTTTTCCCTTGTCATTAATCTAAACATCACAACAAATTTACTTATGTCCAAGTAAAAAGTAAAAGTAAAGCAAGACAAAAATTGGGGATGTAACACTGGGGGTTCTTAATTCAAGTTCTCCAAATGCTTTAAGTATATATAGATTTTCAATGTCTGAAGCACTATATCTATTATCTATTTCTCCCTCTATGTGTTTATCTATCTATCCTCCCTCTCTCTCTCTCTAAAGCCTTTTCAACAAATCCATTTTGTGCATATCCTACAATCATGGAATTCCATGAGACCACATTTCTTTGAGTTGTTCTATCAAACATTTCATTTTCCTTGTCTATGCTTCCAAATTTTACATACATGTCTCACAGGGTTGTTACAACTACAACATCTGACAAAATTCCCATATCCTTGATGTTTTGATGGATATCCATACTCTATTCCAAAAATCTCATTTTGATAGGGAGGATACTGGCAAAGGTTGAGGAATTTTACTTTACAATAGCCAATTACATTTGCTTGAAAGTTTCTAAATCATTTTGCACAAATCCATTTTGTGCATATCCTACAATCATGAAATTTCCATGAGACCACATTTCTTTGAGGCATTATGTCATGTGCCTTCTCTATGCTTCCACATTTTTCATTCATATCTCCTAGGGTAGTTGCAACTACAACATCTGACAAAATTCCCATATCCTTCATGCTTTGATGCATGGCCACACCCTATTCCAAAGATCCCATTTTGGCATAGGCAGGAAGGATGCTAGAAAACGTTGTGGAATTTGGCTTTACACCCACCAATTGCATTTTCTTTAAAGTTTTTAAAGCCTTTTCAAAAAATCAATTTTGTGCATATCTTGCAATCATTATATTCAATGAGATCTCATCTCTTTGAGGTATTCTTCTAAATAGTTCATGTGCCTTTTCTATGCTTCCAAATTTTGCATTCATGTCTCTTAGGGAAGTTGCAACTATAACATCTGACAAAATTTGCAAACCCTTGATGTTTTGATGGATGTCCATACCCTATTCCAAAGATCTCATTTTGGCACAAGTAGAGAGGGTGCTGGAAAAGGTTTAGGAGTTTGGCTTTACACCCGCCAATTGCATTTATTTGAAAGTTTCTAAAGCCTTTTCAACAAATCCATGTTGTGCATATCCTACAATCATTGCATTCCATGAGACTACAAGCCATGGAGGTATGCTTAGTATGTTGAAGCCATTTGCATTTATGCTTAGTATGCTTAGTATATAGGTATTCTTAGGAATTAGGAACAAATAGTAACACCATGATAAAATGAGAATGAGTATCTATAGAGAGAGAGAGAGAGGTGGAGATTGAGAGATATAGAGAGAGGGATTCTTCATTCTTCACAAAATACAACTCCCTTGTATGTAGGAGAGAGAAAGTCTATTTTCATGTAAGAATGATAAGTGTAACTCCCACTATTGGCCTACCAACTGAAACTCTCTTACTCAATGCCATTCAACATTATTTTAAGTATCCCAAAGAATAATACTTAAATAACCTCTCAACCACATACATGGGCATCCAAGTACCCATTCATGAGATATTAAAGACACATAGAAAATACATAGAATTGTAAGGCTATATTACGTAATCCTAATAGTAAATAGAAGAATCCATTGCATTAGACCTATAAAAAGTGTTAGAGAAAATTATGTAGATATGTAATCCTATTTTGATTCCATGTGATTGTATCATGTTAAAATTACCTTCAAATGATTCCTTCAAATGATTCCTTCAAATACATGTCCTAGACACATAGTTGAATGAGTTTTAGGATGCATTGCCACTTATAAAAATAAAAATGCGTTGCAAAACAAGAGAAGAAAAGTTGTAGGATATGTAGTTTTTTGTTCTACATTAGTATACATTATATTTCTACTTAGAAAAATCATCCTAACTAGTATGAATGTAAATTTGAATTCTGAAATTTTTATATTGATTTTTTTAAGTAGCTAAATTAGGTTGATGGTGTTGCAAGACATAAATTTTTTATCAAAAGTTTATAAGAAAAAGATAGATAAATCATAAATTACAATGGACTTGTTTACATCTCTAGAATGGAGATTAAATAAAGGATTTTGAAGGTGAACATTGAGACAAAGAGTTATGTTGATCACTCTTAGGAATGTAGACTCTATGTTGGGTTATCTCTCTAATGAATAGGGCTACACATCTTTGATTTTCATAATGAATAAGATCTTCCATAGAGCAATGATTTTTTTCTAAAAAGATATTAAAACATGCCACTAATCTTAGAATACATTAGATACCAAAAAGTAAAATGCTCTTCTAATTTTCATTCATTATTATAGAGTCTACAAATGTACTATCTCTCAAGATAAAGTGTTGCGACTTTAGGCAAAGTTGATGAGAACATACTAATAAGTGGCCCAAAAGAAATTTCAAACCAAAACCAAGCCTAGTGTACATGGAGGAATAATGTGTCCATTTTGTATATAGATATAGTGCTTCAATTGGTGTTGCATTCTTGCAAAATGCTCCTGTAATTTTACTTCATTATTGTAGAGTCTATAAATACAATATCTCTCGACAAAGTGTTCTAACTCCATGCAAATCTTGGCCCAAAAGAAATAACATATCCATCTTCTATGCTTCAATTAGTGTTGCATTCTTATTGAAAATAGTTCTTCTCATTCATCCAAATTAATTTTTTTGTAGGCTTTGCTGATCTAAAATCTTAGAATGCTTTTGCTCAACATAAACATACATGGTATATTACTAGTTATGCCAACTTAAAAAACTTAAATTCCAACCCGCATGAATATGATCAAATCGAGGCCGCCACTAGTATTACAATCATTTCATTACATGCATTAGAATTTCTTCAACAATTGGTAGTTAATGACAGGAGGCACTTCGTTGACTTAAGATAATCCTTTTGATTTAGGATTTACATGTATTCATTAAAAAATGCAGCTTTGATTCGCTGCAGAGTGTTGCAAACAAAATTACTCATTTCTTTTGGCAATTCAGCCAGCCAATTAGTACTAACTAGTTGAAAAGTAGCTGTTAGAGACGAGCCTAAGACTTCACTACCAGAGCTATCCAATACACTGGTGCTGCTGCTTGTTATGTTGGCAGCTGAACCTTCTGGCAATATTGTAAGTGCGGAAGGGAGAAGCGCCATGGAAGAAGGATCTTCTCCTCTCATTGCACGGGTAACTGCTCCAACATCTAAGGGCGAATATACTATTAGAGATCCAAATGCATCTGTGCAACTCTCCTGCAGTATGAAGGCCTCTGTATTGGATGCCTGCAAATTATAATTGAAATCATATGTTAAACACCATAAAACAGGTGAACTAGATGATTGCAGCAATGGTTCAAATACTTACTGTCACATGATAAAGAGAAATGCAGTTCGCAAGATATAAATTACTGGAAAAATGTGTGGCCAATGTACACGTATAACCTTAGAACTCATTCATTTGTCTCTTAGAAAATCAAATAATATTTGTGGAGAGACAGGAAGCCATAGTGAAATTGTAGCACATATAATTAGCCTGTTGTGTATGTTGCTCATTCTTGTAGTGATTATAACACTATCATAGAATTGACTCGCCGTTGAGTGGAACTTTGATGCACTTATATCTTGATAGAAGCAACTGATCATTCTCTGGGCTATTTTCATAATATTTCTCCCTTCATCTGCACAAGGCTATACATTAATTTTGTTTGCTATTGCAGAAAAATTAACAGCTCCTAAAATTAAGAAGTTGCTTCTACTCTTTTATAATGGACACTCACCTTCAAGTTCACTGAAATTGAACATAAACAATCGCTGACATTGCCTGTCAAGTGCAGCCAACCATCTCTGTGTACTGAAGGCCATATCAACGCCTCCTCCTTGGGTCTCACTGTGGTCCACCCATGTTAGCTACCACAAAATCGTATAAGCAGATTGACTTAGTAGTGAAATACATCCAAATAAAGGTAAGAAATTTTTGAGGTCGGCAAAAGAGTAGACACCAATCTAGGGATTTTGTACTGTAAACTAAACAGTAACCTTTTACCACTCTTCTACACCCACAAGTACCATAAACTCTGGAGAGGAAGGTTCTATAAAGGAAAATATAGAGAAAAGATAGCATAGCCATTTTAGATTTGCTGTGCAAACCTTGGACTGTCCATTCTGAAGTTGTTGAATAATACGACCTGATGGACGTTTAGAATGGAGGGTGGAATTGTGCTGAGAGAAATCTACAACAGCCCACACTCCCTCACTCAGCTGGTGGCAATAGCGAAAGAAAATAATCTCTCTTGTGGCACCCAAAGGAGAGGGAAGTTGTAACTCAGCATGCATCTGCTAGACCAAAATAAATAAATAAAGGAAAAAAAAAACGTTTGAGATCTCTCGTTTCAAATAAACTCATCAAACCCTAATTCTACATGGCCGCATACATACCAGCTGAAGTAATCCGCCTCTGTCAGGTGGTGAAAGCCCTGGCGATATGATCCGGAGGATCTTGGCTGTTGTAACTACGCAGGGAAACATCTCCGTCCATTTGTTCTGTTAAGACAGTAGACACTCTTATAATTATTATTTCTTAATGACATATGTCTGTAGATTATTTCAAATAATAATAACTAAAATCTATCTTTGAAAGCCAGATGATAACAATAATATAAAATATTAGACAGCTAAAACAATAAAAGCAAATCATTAGGGTTGCCCCATTTTTTTCTCCTATCAATCGGCTCTCAACCAGTACCTAACTATCTTTAAAGAAAATGATGAATAAGAAAGGCGTCATAATGCATACCACGTCCATGAAGGCTTCGACCAGTTCGACTCCCGCCATTTTAACAGTGGTGGCTTCTGTGTTAAACTTGTCCTTGTGTTTCAGGTCCATGGCAAAAGGAGATGATCTGTCTGTTAACCTGAAAAGATCTTTTGTGGGCATCGTGGAGCAAAGATTCGCGTTCATGGGTGCCATTTGAATGACTTCTTCGACAGCATGCATGGCAGCTTCTAATGCCCAGGTTTTGTCCATCGCCTCCAACTCCTCCACTGATCTTCCAGTAGCTCGCGAAACAATGGCTGAAACCCTCTTGATCTGCATCAACAAAAATTCTCTATTAGGGTTTAGAAAACAAAATTAAAAAATAACTTCCGTACATAAAATCCCTAATGACAATCGTACCTCCTCCTTTAACCTAGAGTTCTCCGAAGTTAGAGTTTGGTTTTCAATTCTAAGCTTTTGGTTCTCTGCACGAAGGTTGGCAACTTCTGAACGTTCCTTGAGAACCTGCACAAAGGTTGGCAACTTCTGAACGTTCCTTGAGAACCTACACAGCAACAGAAACAAACCTGCTTAAAACTACAAACCGGCCATTGCAGTCAGACACCCAAAAAAAACTGAAATAAATAGAAACAAGATCTAACCTTCATCTGGGAACGCCGATTTTGGAACCAATGTAGGACCTTGATGGGCGGAAGACCCAATTTGGCGCTAAGCTCCTGCCTCTCCTTATTTTTTGGGTGCGGGCACACCTTGAACATCCTGTATATTGAGGAGAAAAACGACATTAGCAGCCAACCCAACAATCAACATGGATATCATTACTTGTAGAGAGTTGCAGAAAAATAGTTAACGCTTACTCCTCCATCTCTTGAATTTGTGCACCAGTAAGGCGCTGCGGCCTTCCTGACCTCGTGGGTTGCTCCTCGTTGGTAACCAATGAAAATAAAGAATTAAAATTTTTAGACAGAAGTTCTATAGTTTAAATTTAATTTTTATTTAAATTGATTTTATAAATACTATTTTTCTTTTACCCTATTGGTTTATATTAGGAACAGTAACGTGGAAAATTAATTTTTTTTAAAATTATGCTATAAATATTTAATTCCTAGGCTGTCTCAAGCATTTAGTGAATCATTTATTAAATTTGAAAAATCTTCTCCCTTTTGTACATTAAAGCTAGAGGCCATCCATGATTTACAAATTCAACCAATCACATTTCATACACGCGGATAACAATCAACGGATGTCCTTCAACAGATGTCCTTTATTACAATCAGACGGTGAGATGAAGACCAGAACAAACACAGCTCGTGGTGAGAGCTATTTAACTTTAGAATAGATTTATAATTTAATTGCAAATCCCAAAATAAAAAATAACAAATTTAGCTAGGATATTCAATTTCTCTGTTCATTTTTTGGTTGTGACTCGTATCTAGAGCCACCACCTTTCCCTGTTGCAATTTCTCAGAAGCCACATTGTAGGCTTCGCTGCCCTTCTGCTTGGTATAATCGGCAGCAACAGAAGCCCCTTTGTTCACCTATTCAATTAAGCTATCTTTGGCCGCCTTGTTCTTCTCTGCAGTATAATGCAAAGCCACCTTAAACTTCTCGGCACTGTAGTCCTGCAGTATAAATCAAAGGTACCAACAGCCTATGCTCTTTCTTTTGTCTCTACCATTTCAGTTGCATAAATCTACCCCAAAACATACTTAATTAATGTTTCCGAAATTTGTTCTAATTATTTTTCTTTCAAGGTAATCTTATATATACTATTCTTATGACTTGCAGAATACTTTAATAGAGAGTGATATACATTATCATTTCAGAAAGCCCAGATCTTCTACATATCCTAAAGACCATGTGGACAAACATTGTTGGTGACCCAGAACCTGATTTTAGAAATGTTGAGGATGCACATAATAAATTACGATTGCAAATAAATTTAAGAAGAATTGAACCAATTCTGGTTGTATTGGATGACATTTGAAAATTTTCTGACCTAAAAGAACTGCTATTCAAAGGGGAGCATTACAGGACTGTAGTAACCACTAGAAATAAAGAGACCATCCAGTCCATCCCATCCTGGTTCAAGCAAGGGCTTTATGAGCTACTGTCCTTGAAAGAGGAGCATGCTCTGTCACTTTTCTGCCGCTGTGCCTTGACATGTCTACAATTCCAGATACACATAATGAAGAACTGGTCAAATAGGTAGCCTACTGCTATCAATACCTGCAAGGTCTTCAATTGTCTTCCCCACATCTGAAATGCTTAATTTAGCTTTATTAATGTGCAGGTACAAGCAGAGTGTAAAGTTTTGCCACTAGCTCTTCAAGTAATTGGTAGCTCTCTGAATGGTGAACCTGACTCTGTTTGGAAAGCTACTAGGGATGCGCTTGCAAGAGGAGAAGCTTAATTAGGTAAAAGTCCTTAAGTGTAGTATATGCATGATTTGGGTAAGATGGGGAGACAGGGTGCTGTAGCAGTTTTACACTTGGAAATCCTGTCGGTGATAAAACATAGGTGTTCAGCATTTGTTCCATGAAACTGACCAGCTGTAGGCTTTCAAGAGCCATGTTGCTGGTGCCCAAATATTTTTATTTTAATCCATGCACAATTTATTGTTGTGTTAAAAAATTAACTCTTAGCCAATAGGAAATTGAAGGTAACATTTAAATATAATTTTTAAATCAGTTAATAAATATTAAGAATAAATATTAATAATTCCTATTATCCATTTTAATTTTCATCAGCATCAATACTTAATATGTAGTGGTATTTTGGTAGAACACTCTCTATGTGAGAAACTTGGGTTTATTGACCATTTGGCATAACTCCTACCGTGGGTGCAGTCTTCCCCATATCTGTTGTCTTCATCAACTATGAAGCCATTTGGAGGCCATAGGCTGTATAAGGTACAAGTATATTTGGATATTGCAAACATTTAAAGGCAAGATAGATTTGATTCTTTGGATGGTTGTCCATGAGATGATATTACTCTTGTAGAAGCTTGGTTTGGTTTTAACTTTTGTTGATGCCTTTTAAGAAACTTGTTAACCTATTGGCAGTTAGGATCAATTCATTAAGTTTTTCTAGTTGGATCAAGGTCCTGATCGATTTGTCTAGGAATACAATAATACTTTGCATACCTTTACTTCTGAGCAAAATCTATTTCTGAGGAATAGGTTAGGCCCAAGACCATATATCAGGTCTGACATTGTTTTCATCCACATCTCTTCTCTAGGATAAGGCTAAAAGTTTGCATGCAAACTTAAATAAAAATCTGAGCACAAGTCCAAGAATGATGATTCTTAATCTTTTGAAAACACCTCAGATAAGTCTCTAAACAAGAACTTCAAATGGAACAAAGTTAAATTTTAGTCAACAAGGCAAAGGACCACTGTGTTACTTTCAGAAGAATACACAATTCAAAGAGCAAAAGAATCAGTGTAAAATTGGTAAGTGGTGCAGCATTCACAATTCCAGCTTATTCTCTAGTGGAATGCTATACTTAGAAAACATAACCTACACAAATTCAAACATCAAATTCTACCACTACACTTAGAAAATTATCCTGAACTTTGAACCTGATGCCATGGTTGCAACAATACATGTTGCATCTTCTTCCAATTCTGATCTAGAAGAACCTAGAAGATCGTTACATTCTCAGATGTGGTGCTTCATTGTTGAGAATGGAATGCGTACTGGAAGAGCTTTTTTGGTTTGATATTATAACATATATGTATGCAAAATGTGGAGTATAGACAAGGTGTGCCAGTTGTGAAAAATGTGGACCTCAAGCTGAGCTGCACATGTACATAACATGCAATGTGCCAACTAAATTTTCTGCAACGTGTCAAACCTTTTAGGGAGCTTTTCATATGCTAAAATAAATAAATAATTTTCATATGCTAAAGTTGTTGTGGGCTTTTGGTGGGTCTAGGCAGGTCTCTAAATCCATGTCTATCCATGAGGTGGGTCCAGGAATTCGCTGCCTTGCAAATGCATTCTTGAGCTTCTCTTTCTCCCTCGTTGTATTATTATTAAAATTATAATTTCATTGTACAATTCAAATATTCTTATAATGGATTTTTTTTTGTTCATAATCTTCACCACCATGTTTGCCATGTGGGGCTCTATGGTTGAACCACATGTCAAACCTAACTTTTTGAAAGACATATTCCACTCTTCTAAGCAGGTATTTTGTCAAAATCCTTAATTTCTTAAAAGCATATAACCTAAAATGACATATAAACAAACACGTTTCCTAAATTGTAAGTAGATGCTATGTATATTTACTGATATAATACGAACAAAAAAATTGGCCATGTGAAATGATAGGATGCTTCATAAGCATATGATTCGTTTTCACTTTTATTAGCCCATCATATCCACCCCATATCGGTATCATTATTACTATTGATTGGGTTGCAAGATGTTTGTGAGAAACTAGAACACTTTTATGTACCACTGGAAATTCCATTTTGTTCTACTAGTTTTTGGGTTAGTGTTCAATGTTCCATTTGGTAGCTACTTACATGCCAGTGCAACAGATTGTGAGTTTCCTGCAATCTTCAATTTTGGAGACTCAAACTCATACACCGGTGGGCTCTCTTCAGCTTTTGGTCCTGCTCCTACACCTAATGGAGAGACATTCTTTCACAAGCCTTCAGGCAGATACTATGATGGAAGACTAGTCATAGATTTCATTGGTATGCACATGTGCTACATGATTGTGTTGTAGTATTTTGATTTGAAGTAGTAGAATGATTTGTTATAGGTTTAAGTAATGGGCTTGGTTGGGTTTGGTTGCAGCTGAAAGCTTGGGGCTGCCATACTTGAGTACATATCTTCAATCTGTGGGTTCAAACGTCAGCCATGGTGCAAAATTTGCCACTGCTGGATCCACCATTAGGCCACAGAATACCACATTGCATCAATTTGGGTTCAGTCCATTCTCACTTGATGTGCAAACATGGCAGTTCAACCAATTCAAGGACAAGTCCATTGATGCCTATAATCAAAGTGAGCCTAAATAGGTTTAGATTTGATGGCATCTATTGTTAGCGTTACTATACATTGTTCTGGTAGTGTTGGTTTCGGTATTGATCAGGCAGTTTGTTTAGTTCCATTCAGTTCGTTCTGCAACTGCCCTAACTGTTTCATGACAACTGTTTCATGACAAGTATTTATCTGTGGTTTGGATTTGCAATGATCAAAAAATATAAAGAGTTTTCTTTATTTAATATGGTATCAGAGCTGTTTAGCTATTCTTGTATGATGTGAGGTGTCTGAGCAGTGGTGTTGTTGATCTGGCCTATGTGAGGATTCTAACGGTAGAAGGCACTGCCAGTGAATGCTGATCGCCCTTGGCCAACAGTTGAAACTACCTCCAAAAGGATGCTTCAATTATGGCTCTGTCTATAGCGCTAATTCTAAACAATCTTCTCTGACTTCGCTATCTTCACTTGATATGTAACCACGCGACACAAAGGAAGCAAAGCCCTGAGTGAAGACATATAATCTGCAGTCAGTCCATAGTATATTGTGTGATTATCAGTACCAGAGCAGCGATTCCCTTGCAATAGTGAATAATCTGCATTGCCATTATCATCTCAAATTGGGACGTGGAGATTGGAGATCACACACGCTGTTGTTAGTTGTTGTTGTGGCCGCAGATGCCAACGTCTTCACAGTTCACACCTACACAGTAATTTGCCATGGGTTTCTTTATTCATTGTTGTGCTTGGGGAGTTACAATGTGAGCAAGCATCGAAAGAAATATCTATGGGTGTGCATTGCTGTGCATGGGGAGTTGAATGCATTAATAGAAGATTTACTGTTACTCTTATCCATCAGATTCTCATGGAAATCATGTGGAAAGTTCATCTATGATTCATAACAAAGGCGCAGTGCACCTGAAAGAGGAAGATATAGTTGGCAAAACCTGGCAATCAAACAAAAGTGGATGTCCAGTATTGGTATGTATTGAAGTGTGTTTGTCAATGCAAATTTTATAAGCAAATATTTTTAAGTCTAAAGTCAATCTTTTGAGTATTATCTAAATGGAGATCCCATTAGACAAATATTCTGGTTCCAATTTTCATGCTTGGAGAATGAAAATTCAAATGCAACTAATGAATAAAAATTTATGGGAATAGTCAGTGGAAAGGAAAAAGCACCTACAAATGCAAATAAGTTATTAGATTGGAGTAGTAGAGATGATAAAGCCAAAGCTATAATTGGTCTTGCTCTTTCTGACACCGAATTGCACCATATTGATTTGGATAAATCATCAGCTGAAATTTGGGAAAATTTGAATAAATTGTTTGGAGCAAAAGCCATTAATGCAAAGTTTTCTCTAAAACTTCAATTATTTCGATTTAAGATGGAAGATGGAATCACAATGTCAAATCATATAAGTAACTTGCAGTCTCTCATTAGACAGCTAGCAGAGGTTAAGGTTACAGTAGATGATGATGATGCTAGGGCCATCCTATTAAATAGCTTGCCTTCAAAATACAACAATGTTGTTTTTACTCTCAGTCAAATATCTTCACAAACTCTAGAAGGTATGATTTCTGCTCTTCTATCAGAAGAGAAGAGAACAATAGAAGATTCAGAAGATGATCCTCAGGAGAAAGCATTATTTTCAAGAAGCAATTACAAGAGATCAGAGAGCATCAAATATTTTTATTGTAAGAAAAACGGTCACATAGCTTGGGATTGTAGAACTCGAGTGAATGATGTTCTTAAAGGAAAGCTCAAAAATGAAGGAAATCTTGCTTACATTGAAGATGATAAAGACCCACTAGATATTGAGGATGAGGATCCACCAGATGGTGCTATTAATTTCTGTGGATATGCCCTTTAAGCAAGGTCATATTGGAGGCAGGCGGCATCAGAGGATGGAGGATTTTCCATCATCTCAAGTTAGCTTCTCGCTTTGAGATGATGCTTTGCATGAGAAGCGTTTTTGGTTTTGGTTGTTTTGTTTTTCTTTATTGATGCTAACGGAGCTGACAGATTTGAAGAATGTATGTTTTGCGAAGATTTTATTTTGGAGACAGGTTTGGGGTTTGGTGTTGAGCTCAATATGGATTGTTGTCCAGTGAGCTTCAAAGAGTATATGATCTTGAATTATACCCTTTCGCGGTCACTAGACAATATGGCAGAGATCTGTCGTATCTCTTAGGGGCCATTGTCAAATAATTCAAGACTTTGTGATTTGAGAGCTTGGGACTAAAGAGCTCAAGAACACAGCTCGAAGCAACACCTTTCCGAGGGTAGACGAGACAGCATGATGGAGCCTTGCTTGGTTCAGGATTTGTTCTTTGGGAGAAGATCTTCTATAAATATGTATTCATACTATGTAATCAACTTTGTTGAGTTTTTAGTATTAAGGGGGGGTCACTTGGTACTATTGCAGGAACAATGTAATAAGGGGGGGAATGTTAGCGTTACTATACATTGTTCTGTTAGTGTTGGTTTCAGTATTGATCAGGCGGTTTGTTTAGTTCCATTCAGTTCGTTCTGCAACTGCCTCAACTGTTTCATGACAACTGTTTCATGACAAGTATTTATCTATGGTTTGGATCTGCAATGATCGAAAAATATAAAGAGTTTGCTTTATTTAATATCTATAGCATAATAGAAACATAGCTGTGAATACAAGGATTGGTATAAGTAGATTTCCTTGCATTTGCTGAGAATATATGAATAGGAAATTTTTATAATATGCATGATTATCAGAGCTTTTTCGAAGTAAGTTAATCAAATAAACTTCTCTTGCATGGCACTCACATCCCTTCTGATGAATTAAGAAGGCAGCCAAATTAGCTTCTCTCTTACCATTTGGGGTGTATGTCCTTAGGTGATTGTATTGACCAGCTCTTCTTTTGTGCTACTAATATCCTTAGTAGATCCTTTTCCTTGTATTTCTTTTGTATACAAGCTTGTTGATTTAGCATGGGGAAAGTTGATTGTGCCATAGTTAGTTACACAAACTTTAGAGCAGTAGGGGCTGAGAAAATTCAAAAGCCCTCTTCTATTAGCAGTGTTTAAGAAAAATGCTCAGTAATAATAATAATAGCAATGTAACTAAAAAGGAAAGCATATAACATAAACAACCATTATAAAGCTAGTATCTATCGGTCAACAGAATACTTCATCTATTGTGTCCCAGACTCTGTACATCCTTAGTTCTGGTGCCAGCGATTTTATACAGAACTATTACATTAGTCTTGTTCCTTTAAGACTCTCACCATTTCATAGTACATAGACTCTCTTATATTGCCAATGCTCTCACAATTTGTCCAGGCAAGAATCATACCAAACTTCCATCTCTCTTTAATGCTACTTTTATTAGACCAATAAATGAGTAGCTTTTAAGCTTTAACAATATGAGTCGTGTGTATATGCATCCTCTAATTAAATGAATGTTTCTACAAAGTTTGTATTCACTGGAATATTGTTTCATCTGGTGTTCAACTTTAAAATTACTTCTAAGCTTTGTTTCAGTATTTATATGTGATGTCTTAGAATAGAAAATTTTCATTAAAGTCCACTGATTCTGTTGGATCTATGGGATCCATGCAATTTGTGTTGTTCTAAACTTCCATGACATCTATGGAACGAGACAATGAGTCATAGGACCATTTCTCCTACTTGCAAGACAAGAATAGATCCTCTTTGAATTTTTTTTCAACACCCTATTTTTTTTTCTTTGTAGCAGAATTTGTATAAATATGGGGCCAGAAGAATTGGAATAACTTCTCTCCCTCCAATGGGATGCCTACCAGCTGCTATCACGCTCTTGTTGATGTGAACTTCTTAAATAAATTTTTAAATTCATCTATTTTGAATTTGATTTGACTCTATTCTGAAATTCTCAAATAATCATATGATGTGTGGTTATGGCTGCAGAACTACTATTCAACAGTGATAGTTCATCCAAAGATATTGATGGGAGGCGAGACACAATTGTGATAGAATCATATGTGGTTGATGTTCCAGAAGGAAACACCAAGGAAGAGACTTGTTACTTTGTAGAAGCATTGGTCAAATGTAATCTCAAGTCCCTTGCTAATGTGGCAGAGAAATTGGCTTCACAGCACCACACAGAACTTCTAGAGAGAGCATAACCTGAGGCGAGGATAAACCCCAAACTATTTTTACACAACATTGTAAAAACCTGCATCTTTGGGCTTTTAGCTTGATGTTTTTTGGAGGCAGAAAAGTTTTAAATTCTACTTCCCATATTTCTATTTCTATTTGAAAAAGATTAGTGTTGCTCTGGTAAGAGTTTTGTAGGGTCAAGGGGTGTTCTATGTTTTTCCCCGAACACTACCTAGAAGTGGGTAGAAATGGCCTATAGAGGAGGAGATATACATACTAAGAAAGGTTCTCATATTGCATCCTACTTTTGCCTACTAGAGAAACCTGTTAATGTTGTGCTCTGGCATGGAGCCTTGGACTCCTGTAGCTTTGTGTGCATGTCATATTGAATGTCTATAAACTGTAATTTTATATGTTTGAGAATCAAAAAGCTACAGGAATTCTTATTTTTCATCTTCTTTAGAAACTATCAAACATGTATGATCTATATGGTAGTGATGTAATTTTTCTTCTTTTCACTGAAGTGAAAGATCTTTTCTGTTGCAGCTTTCCCATCATAATTTTACTGCTAAAACAAGTCATCCACACACCCAACCCAACATCCTATTGATGATGCATCATTCTCGTTCAACCTATCAAAATATAAACATAATTTATCATAATGCTGAACACCTGTTACCTATTAAGCTATAATCAATTCAATATAGTAATTATGACTATAGCCAGATGGGACATATTTAGGCCTTATGTGGATGGCTTATCTTAGTCTATTTAAAAATTATAAAATTTACCCTACCCAACTTGTTTAATAATTCAATATGTGGTGTGACGGCAGAATGGGATGTAGCAGTCACGCATAATGCCAAATGTTCAACAAAATCAGCAATTTAAAAAGTAAAAAATATATTAAAAAATTCAATTTTAATTTTTAATTTAATCAAAATCATTCTTATTAATTTATATAAATTTAATTTTCAATGAAGATTATGTGAATGTCAAGGTCAATGCATTGTATCTAGCCTAGGTGATTAGGCACAAAATCTTGAAACTGTTCAAACAGAAGAACAAATGCATGAAGAACAAAAGGAATATATACATCTTCTTCATTCTCATTTGAAACTATATTCCCACAAGTAGGATCTACCGCCTACAAGTTTCTATGATCCATATGACCCATTATTACTCCTTTCCTAGTATCTTTGGTGTCTTTTTTCATCAAGGCTGCATGTTCTTAGCACTGCATGCTCTGAATCATGATTATCGAGCTGTAAGAGAAGGTCATTTAAGAGATCTCTTGCAGGCAACCTTCTAGAAGCAGTTTCCAAGCACTTCTCCACAAACTGCCTCACTTCAAGATCCTCAATTCTGTACAGAGTTTCTGGTTTTCTCCCCTGGATATTAAAATAGGGCCCAATCTTGGTTGGGAGTGCATTCAACTAGATTGTTAGTACCAACAAGCAAGAGATAGGACATCAGAGATTATAGCAAATTGACTTGGAACTTCTTCCAAGTAATTAAAAAATTTCAGTGTGGTTTTCTATTTCAATCCTACAACTGGATGCACAATGATCACATGAAAATTGGAAACATAAACCAAAACTGCATACTTACAGATGTTACTTTTTTGTAAATTTGAGCAAGATTAGTGCATTCACTATAAGGATACTCAAAGGTCACCATTTCCAACAAGCACATCCCAAAAAGTATAGATATCAACCAGCTCATTGTATTCCTCTTCATAGAGTTCAGGAGTCATAAATTTTGGGTTGCCTGCAAAAGTAAAATTTTTAGACAAAAATCATGTAGTGCTAATTTATGTAGCCATTATAGCATTTGTAAAACAGAGAAACGTTAGTCCAAAGTTCTACAAACACACACCCAAATAATTTTTTTTTAAAATACCTCTCTACACATCTCTATTTTTTCATTCAATAGCCATGTTATGTTAAATCATCCTCTGCAATTTATATCATCCATGCATTAAGATGTGCCACCATTGACGTTTCAAAGTACATGGTGATTCAAATATTTCCTCTAGCCACAAAAAGGCACAGTTAGACAAAATCACTTCTATATTATAGTGCTAGATATCATCACTTTGATGACCTATTGATTCTCCATAATAATAAAAAAACATCATTTATTTCTTTCAAGTTCTATGTTGTAGCATGATCATTTCTTTGCATTAGCAACATAGAGAAGACATGTTTTCCTTCTATTGATGAACTTGCATTCCATTGGTGTCAAGGAGATTGAACTTGGGTTCACTTCTTTCATTGGTTGTATTGTAAGCACTAAAACATTCATCATAAGGTTCTTAGTATTTCAATTTTGTTTCTCAGTATTATTACCTTGGAAGCACAAATATATGACATAGTAATGCTTAATGTTATATATGATAATATTGATTCAAACACAAGCAAACACCAAGTACTAGAATGAAAAATTTGAGCAACAATGGTATAGTTTATATTTAATTTCATTATCAAACAATTTGGATACTTCTTCAACTTACTAAATCTTTCAAATTCAACTTCTGATGAGTTGATTTCAAAAAGTTAATGGTAGTCCTCATGACATAACAACTATTAATTACAACAACAATCAATACATTTACTACATTAGCAGGAACCTAACGTAATGCGTCTCTTGTTTTAAGTTGGAATGACTATTGTCATTATCATTATTAATTATTGAAGCATCTCATTTACATGTAGAGAAAACTTAGTAAAGGAATGTAAGATACTAGAATTTTTTGTTCAGCCATTTAAAAAGAAATTTGAAGTCTGACAGATTAATTTGATATTAGATGTTATTGCATCATGACCATAATAGCTTTCAAAAATCACATTTTCAAAAAAAAATTAATTCTACCTTACATGCGTGCTTTAGTGCAATTCTCAAGAAATATTCCCTTCCTATAAATATGGCTATAATAAATCTCAAAAATAAAATTAGGTTATCACCTCCTCTGACCATGATAGCCCCCAAAAATCACAAGTTACTGAAAAGAAAATTTAATTCTACCCAAAAGATATGCTTTAGTGCAATTCTCAAGAAATATTTTCTTCCTATAAATATGGATATAATAAATCTTAAAAATAAGATTAGGTTATCATCTACTTGGACCATGATAGCCCCCAAAAATCACAATTTACAAAAAAGAAAATTTAATTCTAGGCTAAAGACATGCTTTAGTACAATTTTCAAGAAATATTTCCTTCCTATAAATATGGCTATAATAAATCTCAAGAAAAAAGGTCGGTGAACTATCTTAGGAGTACAACTACAAAAAAATAAAGGTAATTCTAACCATATCTATAAACTGGCATACCTATATTTAGAAAAATCTATGTAAATATGTGGAGAGATATCATTCTCACGTCACCTTGAGAATGATAACTCTCAACATATGT
Organism: Cunninghamia lanceolata; assembly: GCA_027924645.1. NCBI lineage: Eukaryota > Viridiplantae > Streptophyta > Pinopsida > Cupressales > Cupressaceae > Cunninghamia > Cunninghamia lanceolata. Next base: position 3,137,457 of record BSBN01001110.1, read on the forward strand.
ATGTATGTATGTATGTATATGTGTATATGTGTATATGTGTATATATGTGTAGACACCCAAAATTGACCATGTCCTAACAACATGTCCAACACCACATTCAACATCTTCCACCCTAGGAGTACCCTTAACATTCCCCTTTCCATTAGTCAATTAATTAAATAAATTATATATTATTTAATTAATCAAAATTATCCCTTTCACCAAATTAATTAAATAAATTATACTTATTTATTTAAATAATTTAAATCATTTTCCCTCTTCATGAAATTAATTAATTAAATTATATTTATTTAATTAATTCTAAAGTCCCACATCATATCTCATTAATTAATTAATTAATTTCATTATTTGATTAACTAAGGTAAAGTTAGTTATCTAGATTCATTGAACTGGACACTTGCAGAAAACTCAAACTAACTTTGCATCTCCACCACTCATTTCCATACTACATCTTTTAATCCTATCCATTCGCATAAGGATAAGCCCTAGAAGCCTCTATCCTTTCCCAGATTCCTCTCACTCAATCCTATCCATCCATTTATCTTTAATCCTAGTCATTCACATAAGGATAACTGCTAGAGCCTCTATCCTTGCCCTAATTCCTCTCACTAAATCCTATCCATCCATTTATATTTAATCTAAACTATTCACATAAGGATATGGCCAAGAAGCCTCCATTTTCCCCCTAATGTTGTCTCATTCAATCCTAGCCATCCATCTCTAATCAAATCTTATCCATCTATCATGTCATCCAAAAATCTATAAATCAATCCTCAATCAAGCCATAAAAATCAAGAGCTTTTAAGGTAATGTTATGCTATTAAAGTGAGCAACCAACAAGAAAGCTTATCATCAAGCAATCATTGAAGCACAACCACCATTTACATGGTGCAACAAGAGTTAGTTTTGTAATATTTTCTTATGTTTTGATTTGGTTTTTCTAACCCTTCGCTCAACCTGAGATGATTTTGAGGATGAAATAGGAGTTTTCATCTTATGAATTGTTTCTAATTTTTGTTTCATATTTTAGCACAAAAAATTTGTATATATAGATACATACATATGTGTATATATGTATGTGTGTGTACGTGTATATGTATATGTATATGTATATGTATATGTATGCATCTTTACATATATACATACATGCAAACATATATACATACATACATACATGAGAATACATAAGAGTTCGATTTATATAAAATTGGAGGTTGAATTATTTGGTATCCTTGTTTCTCTACCTAAATTTATTGAGACACATTATTTGGAAACCAAATTATTTCTATCCTAACCTATTCACTTGGATAGTTATGAGTTTATTGATATCTTTGAAAATTGTAGAGTAAAATCACATCATCTAAAAAATATATCTAAGCTAATAAATTGAATAAGAATAACAACATTTCAATTACCCTAGATAAAAGAGATAAGTTTAGATAGGAACAAAAAATATTTTTAAATTGACAAAGATAGAAAGATGCTCTTAACTCTCTATGTGAAGGGGACTATTTTGTTGAAATGAGAAAAGGAAAAAATAGAACCATAGACCTTGTTTGCTCTACCCTTATTTTTTTAAGGATTTATATCCTTTTGTGTCCTCCTATCTATTGTGTGGAAAATGGGATCTAAGCTAATTAATGCTCTTAACCTAAGTCAATCCTTCTCCCCATAGCATTGGAACACAAGACTTTGAAGACTTGGTGCTTGGCTATCATCCACAAGGGAGAGCTAGGTTGTTTAGGGCTCTATTCCTTTGTTGTAAAGGGAGGATTGATCACTAATGAATTGATATGAACATATGTAATACAAAACCCTAATTGATAGATCTGACAAAAATATACAAATGATTGTTACAGAGACGAAAAATGGAAGTAAAACAAAGAAACAAAGGTTAGACAGAACCTATGATAGAAAGTAGGAGCAGATCTGAGAGGACCTGGGAGCTAGGGTGCCCTTGTCCTAGGGTTTTTGGGCTGATTTTCTTCTGACAAATGATCCATGTATCCATTCTCTGATTCCTTTTGTTGCTCTATGAGAAACTTCTAGATGTGATCTGCACATACACAAAGAGAGGGAAAATGGTTTTGGCTATATAGGAGTTTGCCTTAGTCAAACCCTTGTTTTAGTATTCCTACCTCACAGATAGCCAGATTAGAGAAGCTCAAATAGTGTGTGATCCTAACCTTATGTGCATATAAGATTGCAAATGAGTAGAAAACTAAAGGATTAATCAAAAAACCCTAACCCTATATGACTCAGGCATATAGAATGATCAACTCAAGAGAAGTGTCTCACTCAAGGAAACACTAACCTTCAACTTAAGGAAGGTGGATAAATCTAAAATCTATAGAATAAGAAGATGATGCAACCATATCCAATCGCAATGATGTAGGTACTCAAGACAAACTCAAGTTGGTGGTTCTAACCCTTCATGCAAGAAGGAACAAGATAGACTCAAGATCTTGCCTCCAAATCCACCATAATCCTTACCAAGAGTGTGTAGATCAATATTCCAACAACAAATAAACTTGCAATAATTTATAAGTCTACAATAATATTGAGATAGAAAATAGTTCTCTAGATTCTTTAAAATGTTTTCAAGGTCTTGTTTAAATATGAATCTCAAGGAACCAAAATATTCAAATATTAGAGGCCAACAAAGTGTAGGATAAAAATGTCAAGATCGAGGTCACATCACACAAGACAAAGCTAACACCATCAGAGGATTTAAAACTCTACAAGATATGGGAGGACACTAGCATCTAGGCATTAGGGTCATAGATAAATCACTCTGGTAATTCAATATCACCAAGATCTTAACACTACCCTATGTTCTAGTATTTGATCAATGGTAACAGTTTAGTAAAGTTTAGGAAGATTTAGGAGGGTTTAGGAAAGTTTAGGAAAGTGGGGCACTTCTCTCAAGTCAAGGGTAAGGCCAAGGCTAGAAGGTGCTCCAAAAAGTGGACTCATGAAACAAACACCAAGGCAGGTGCTAAACAGAATGTGAAATTGTGCTTGCACCAACAGAGAGGACAATTTAGGATGGTACATTTAGCCCCTAATTTAGCGGTTGTATGACATTGTGTTCATAAGAAAGCTAAAGTACAGGAAATTAAATAAGCATGTAAAGGATATCCAAAAGGATACTATAGAGGATGTAGAATGCTATCAATTTAGAGAATGGAGCCCCCAATCATGAACCTACAAAGCCACAGTGTTAGGGATTGCATCAAGAAAAACACTTTGTTAGGGAAAGTGAAAACTATCCTGTAGAAAAAAAGATGTATTAGTCTAGAAAAACTTCTAAGAGGAATGAGAGTGTGATCTAGAGTGAGACTCACGGGTAGATATATGCCCCTTATTTTTGCTTGCTTATATGGAGGTAGAAACAGGGTGATGCTATCTCTACTACAAGTTTTTAGGGTTTTGATGAATATTCCTTAATTAGGGTAATTTGATAAAATAACACTTAGATGAAAGGAATATGATGAGAAAGAGGGTAGAACTAGGATTCTAGTTCAACAAACGATATGAAAATTGAAGTTTTCTAGCCCAATTTGTGAAGGTTTGAATGAAGAATATTTGAATAGAATGGTAGGATGTTATGGTGTTTTTCTATAAATAGTACGTAGGTTTTCATGAATTACCATATCATTTGTCTTTTACATTTTTAAAGATTTTGGAGGATCTCAATTGATCACGAGAGTGATGATGTCATGCAGATGGCATTATCAATCTCCCAGGTTACATGACCTAAGGGGTCACATAGCACAGGGCGTATAGACATGCTAGGTGAGCCCAAGCTTTTGATTCATGCTTATGATTTTTTTTATTTCTATGTCGATTTGAAGGATTTTGTGCCATACTAGGCCTTGAAGGTTGCTAGTTTTCTCTTAGAGCACCAGATTCCTGCCAGGGCACTAGGGTCCTCATAGGGCACTAGTGTCTAGTCAATATGCTAGTGCGTTGTGAAATATTGCTAGAATTTTGAAGTTTGAACTTTATTTGAAACTTATTTTGTGTGAGAATGATAGAATATGGTTTGGTGTTGATTCATAGGTACACCTAGCTATGTGTGAGCATTCAGGTAGTCACTTATACACATTGCTATGTGGTCATGCCAAGACACATTTTGGCATAGAGGTTGGTCACCTTAGAGATGTTGGATTATGGTGGGTGTACACGATACCCATTGTTAGATATCACAATATGGTGTTGATGGCACTCATGGAGCTATGAGATGCATACACCTCTACCTTCCATCTTTTGATGAGAGAGATGACAGTCACACTGGAGGATGTGTACCAAATACTACAGTTACTTGTGAGAGGAAAGACCATGAGTATTGATAATTATCAATTGGAGGAGAACATTCAAGCAATCTAGATGTGTTGTTTCAACCAAATTATGCCCTCGAGCACCACAAGGTGGATTCATATATCTTGGTTATAGTAGAGTGTTGTAGTCGCACCAGTTTTACATTGCATCTTGATCACTACCATCACACTCGTGGTTACACAGGATGGACATGGTCCTCACCTTCAAGCAGGCTCTATACATACTATCAGAGTGATGGAGGAGTATCTAGGAGAGTGTACTCCTAGAAATGGAGTATGTTAGCTCACTTATACCATGATTTAGGCAATATGTGCATCATGAGGCACATAGCTCGATGACTTGCACACTTCTCCAAGTGTGGGCATTCGAGCATATCACATGCATGAGGTCAATGGGGTTCCAAATAGAGCTTATCTAGATAAGTCCATGAGAACACACCTATGCACTAAGGAGGGAGTGGAGGTGTGGTGATTTATTGTATTGGAGAGTGAGAGTTGATAGATTGGAGTGTGATGATATCATGTCAAGACAATATAGAGGTTGTAGAGCATGGATGGGTGAGATTCGATAGCTGGCGAGGATGTAACATGATCAGCTTCTATCTAGTCACTTTGATCACATCTTCATGCCTTTATACTATGATTGAGTGATGAGGAAGTTTAGACGTGTGTAAAGAGTTCCCGCCATTCAACTAACCTATGTACGCTTGGCTCATAGTGCAATGAGGCTTAGTGATGAGGCTTGACCCACTAGTATTTATGTTGCATTGAGTGATCTAGATGATGAGGGACAGCATGGAGTGCCCATGTCTGACATCAATGATGTGGGTGTGACCCTAACATACACAGCTTGGTGGAGCACTTTTTGTCTTTCTCCTATATTTCTATTAGACTTTTTGTCCTGCTCAAAGGGATGAGTTAGGAAAGGTGGAGAGCGATAGAGAGAGATGATGATTGTGGTGATATTGATGACGAAGAGGAGGATCATCTAGTGTCAACAGTAGGAGGGCGATGGTGCCAGGGAGAGGAGGATGATCATGTCACTGAGAGGAGAGCTAGGGCTTGACCTCGTGCATCATGGTCACTACCTACTGCATGTGGAGTACAAAGTTGACATGAGCATGGGGAGTTGAGTAGTGCTACTTCTATGGTACCTCCAACAATTCTAGTGACTAGAGACTTAGTAGCCATTGGCCTTTTAGTCGACTATGACTAGAAAGTCAATGATCTAGATGAGAGAGTTACATTATGATATGATTTTAGATTAAGTAGAATAGTAGATGTTGATATTGAATTATTTTGATATACATAATGAGATTTTTGATACAAACTTTGTTTCTATCTTGCAGTTGGTACATGGGCATGGCCTGACTGAGTGCATCAAGTCATAGCAGAGGTGGTGCCTACCGTGCATACTTAAAGCCAGTATGGGCCAGTTATAGGCCAGACTACAGGATGACATGTAGATGTATTTGAGCCTGTTGCACAACTAAGAGTGGCTTACAAGAAGGCCATTCAGAGAGCATCAAGTGTTGATGTGCCATGAGAGTCCTTTGAGATGGAGTGAGACCAGGTGATCCAAAGGGTGTCAAGTGCCAAGGTGGCACGAGATACCTTCGAGATACGGCTAGGTTAGACTCTAGTAGAGGTTCATTCATCTAGGTTAGGACCAACACCAATGATGGACCATCTGTTTGTGCGAGAGCTATGAAGTGAGAGAGATCGACTGCAGTAGTTGTATTTAGATGCTTAGGTGGAGGTAGCAGAGCTCAGAGGGCATGTCTAGGGCCTGCAAACATAGAGTGCATTTAGGAGTCACTCATAGTCTGTAGAATTACACAAACATCCATCTATCACACAACCACATTTGTGTCTCAAGGACTCAAGTACCCACGGTCCTATAGATTCATGAAACTTGTTGTTGATGTATGATTGTGACACACCACATTTTGTTTTAGTGGTGACCATGTATTATATATATATATATAGACACATATATGTACATATATATATATATATATATATATATGATGATGATGATGATATTTGCATTTTGATTTATGTTATTGTATCTATATGATGATGATAATGGTTTAATTAGATGTCTTTTGTGAACTTATTGAAACAATTCTATGATTATTTAATAAAATGTGACAAAGATTTAATTAAATGTGGTGAATTAACATCTATGTAACAACTACAATTGTGATCTATATAAACAACCTAATGAGATTGTCTAATAAATACAACAATGATATAATTGATACATGTACTTTGTAAAATGTTGTCCTGATCATGTGATCTAATTAAACAAGTTTATGAAATTTTTTAACTAATTACAACCATGATTATCTAGCACATACACATATTGAATTAAATACAATTGTGATCTAATTAACAAATGTAATAACATTATTTAATAATTTGCTACAATGATGTAATTAACATAGTGGATGAACTAGCTAAATGTATGCTAACAAGTAATTTTCAAGATTAAGAAAACTATTCTAAGAATTCAAGATAATTACACATTTATCTTGAATGAATAAATCATATATCAAATAGATAAGCAAAATTAGCTATCTAACATGATGTGCTTTAAATAAATGCTAGCGTAACATTGAGAAATGAAATGATGTAATATAAATTTCTTAAAAGATGATTAAGCATAGTATCTACGTAAGTGAATAGTGTTGATGGGTTCTTTGAGAGGTGTACCATTCATTGTCAATAATTTGCATGCATTTGATCCATAGACTTCAATGATGATGTACAAGGTCCCAACCAATTCAGGTTGAACTTACTTTTTTCACTTTGAGGAGCATTTATATTGCATTGATTTTTGTAAAGCACTAAATCACTAACCTCAAATGAACGATGGATGACATGTTCATTGTGGCAATTTTAGACAGACTTTTGATAAGCTTGGAGATGTTTGAGAGTATTTATGCACTATTCATCAAACGTATCAAGCTATTGGATTCATTGTTCTCTGGAGGAATCTTCATCAAGAATGTCATTCAGAGAAATTCACAGTGAAAGAATTTCTAACTCTAAGGGCATGATTGCATCAACACCATACACAAGGTTGTATGGGGTTATCATAATGCATAAGAGAGTTGTGTGTACCAATCTTTACCATGTTTATTAATATTTTTTCAAAGAGTTTGTTTGATTATTTTATTAGAAGCTTCTGCTTGGCCATTTGATTGAGGATAATATGGCATGGATTCTAGTGGTGTTGAATGCAAACTTTATTGAGGAACTTCTTCACTTATTTGTTCTTTAATGATGAACTATTATCATAAACAAAGGCAAAAGGAAGACCAATGTGAGAAATGATGTTGTCAAGAAGAAAACGACAAATTACTTCAGTAGTCGTGGAACTGCTTCAACCCATTTTGTGAAGTAGTCAGTGGTTGTGATGATGAAATTATGTCCTTTAGAAGGAGGAGAAATATTTCCAATAATATCCAAGCCCCACATGGAAAATGGCCAAGGGGATGCCTAGGCACAAAGTTCATAGGCATGAGCTCGGATGAGATTGTTATGTTGTTGACATTGATTGCACTTTTTGACAAAAGAAAAAGGAATCTTGTTCCATAGTTTGCCAATAGTAACCCATGTGAAGCAATTTTTGGACTAGAGATTTACCATTGAATGTGCCTCTTCTAGGGCAATCAGGATATCTGATTTGTTTAAACAATGGAGAAGGTTGTTGTAGCTTCTATGATAAAGAATATTAGATAATATGATGTAGCATGTTGCAGCTTGTGAATATGAGCTCGAGCACTTTTAGAAGAAGTAGGAAAAGTACTATCACTCAAATTGGAATTTATGGGAGTACCATTCATTTGAATCAATGTTATTACAAAAAGTAATATCAAAAGAATCTTTAGATATAGAAGGTGAAGTAAGATTATGAATAGTGAAATGATAGTCCATGGATGAATTGTCAAGGGATGTAAGGGAGGCAGTGCTTGCCATTGCATCTGCATGTCGATTATCTTTCCATGGAATTGTACCAATTATAAAAGAAGAGAAATGTTTCAATAGTGATAAGGCCAAGTCACAGTATTTAGATAACTCATCTTACTTTTATTGATAATACACAGCGACTTGTCTTATAATCAACTGAGAATCACCAAATATATGAAGATGTTGAATGTTGAGATACAAAGAAACATGCAAGCCAATAATAAGGGCTTTGTACTCATAATGTTGTTGGTACATACAAAATTAAGGTCGTAAGATAGAGGAATTGGATTGCCTAAATGGGGTATTAATATGACATTGGCCCTGAAGCCATTTCAACATTTAGAACCATCGAAATACAAGTCCCATGCCTGATCAATGTCTATGAGAAAGATATGATCATTAGGGAATGAGTCTTGATTTGGAAGAAAGGGTAGTGAAGGAGCATCAACTAAATCATTGGTCAATGCTTGTCCTTTAATCGCCTTTTGAGAGATAAATTTCATTTCAAATTCCATTAGCAACATTACCCACTTGGCCAAATGTCCTGAGATATCTATTTTAGAGAAGAGATGTTTTAAAGGATCAAATTTTATAATGACATGGGTTTCATCATTTAGAAGATAATGTCTCAACTTATGTGTCGCAAAAACAAGAGCTAGACATTATTTTTCATAGTATATCAAACTTCATAATCAAGTAGAGTTTGGATGATGTAATATGCAATGTGTTCTTTGCCATCATCATCATGTGCCAATAATGTTGCAATTTAGTATTAGATGAAGTAGAAGTGTAAAGATGGAAAGGATATCTAGAAGTAGCTAGATATAAGACAGGACGATTGGCCAAATAACTTTTTAAATTGTCAAAAAGATTTTTGGCAATCCACATTCCAATTTAAGTGGGAATCCTTTTTAAGTATTTGAGTGAAAGGGAGAGTCTGATCCACTAGTTGTGAAACAAACAAACTGGTGAATAGCCTAAATCTTTCCCTATATGCTACAAAGTTGAGAAACATTCAATGGGAAAGATGCATTTATGAGAATTTAAGCACATGTATTTTCGAATACATTCAAAGATTTGATGGAGGGTTTTGGCATGATCTTGATTAAAGATAGACTTGGACAGAATGTCATCAACATGGTCTTCTAAGATGTTGTGAATGAAATCATAAACGATAAGTGTCATAGCACGTTGGTAAGTTACACCAGCATTCTTAAGTCCAAACAACATGACCACCAAATAAAAGGTCCTTCAAGGTGTGATGAAATTTTCTTTATATTGTCCTTGTGGGTTTATGAATATTTGATTATATCCAGAGAAACCATTCATGAGGGAGATTAATGCATGGCCCACAGTGGAATCAATGATCATATCGATGTTAGGAAGGGGAAAGTCTTCTTTTAAAGAATCTTTGTTGAGATCACAAATATCAATGCATATCCAAATATAGTTGTCGAGTTTAGTGATAGTCATGATATTTGATATCCAAGGGGAATAGCCAATAGAGAGGATAAGGCCATCTTGTAGGTGTAAGATTCAATGGTGGACTCAAGAAGGCCCAAGAACACATGCAATCACAACAACCTTGCACAAAAAGATATAAAACAACAATGTCAAGAAAAGGTGTAGAGCTTGACCTCACAATTGAATTGAGAATATACAATGTGACACCTCCCTTATATAAGCAAGGTGGAGTGATAAAAATTAGCCATAAAATTAAATGTAGGATAACATAGACACAATATTAAATGACAACTAGAGGATAAGATGCCTTCTAGATGACACCAATAAAATATTCTCTAGACACCACTAATAAATAAAGCATATAAGACAAGCTTGTAAGATGACAAGTGTCTTAACGCTATGACATGAGACAACTAATGTAAAGCTATTAAATGCACATAGTTGTACATTATTAAATGCTCCAAAAGACACTATGTAAACTTAAGAAGACTAGTGTGAAGAGGACTTAGAAATGACTAGATAGGTAAAGTCTCTTTTTACACTAACACCCCCCTTAAATGCAACCTAGGGAGAAGAAAACAAAACATGAATGCATGAATGAGTCATGACTACTAGGCCACATTAGGTACTCATGAACAACAACTCTCAAGTGGAGAAAAGGAGAAAACCACATGGAAAAAAACTCCTCCCCAAAAATGAGAATGCAAGAAACAATGTGACTTACTAAGTGATGGAAGGAGGACTCAAGACCCCCTAGGACTCTGGTGTAGGAGCTCAGTTTTGTGTTATTTTTCTAGTTAATTTTCATGTTAGTTATTTATCCCTAAGGCTTTGAAAAGCCATTTTTGATGTGTGGAAATAAAAGACTTAGTCATTTGTTTGACTAGTCTAAAATAGAGTGAACTAAGGCCTATTTCATAGGAAGTTCTTTTAGAAAATTTGGTTTTATTAAGATAAAACTTATTGTTTTATTAATTCTACTTTTTTCCTTCAGTTTCTTGCCTTTCTTGGGCAGTTGTACGGACTGTTTGGAAGAGGAAAGGTCTGGACAACTCCCTATAAACTAAGTTTTGTTTTAACATGCCAAATATATATGCAAAGGAGGATTTTTTTAAGGAGAAAAAAATAGTTTTCTGCTTTTTTTTATTAGAAACAGCAGCTTGTATGACCTGGTATAGATTTCTCATGAGCTGAAATATTGAAAATTTATTAAGTTTGCAAAACACCTTTTCATTTGTATCCATTTGGAGTTCTTGACACTCCTGTAGAAGGTAGAAGCAATTCAACTTGTAGAATTTGTTTTGGAACCCTCTTAACTAGGGTTTGTGCACAAAAATGGTGGATTCTTCCCCTATCCTCTGAGAAGTTCAATCATTTTTAGTAGGTTGGGGAAGATTAGATTAGATTTTGCTCTTTTCCATGTTGTGCAGGTGGAAAACTCCTTCTTCAGATGGTTGGCATGCTTCTAGCTAGTCAAAACACTGACTAGTTGAGAAATAAACAGTGGATAGCAGCTATAGGGAGAAAACAGTCATAGGTGTGATAGATTGGATTTGTTCTTTGTGTTTTAGAGAGGATAAAGGTCTGCACAAGAACCCTACTACTCATACAAAGGATCTGGATTCACCTCTTTGCTCTATTTCCAACCTAAACCTTTCTTTAGAAGCCAAACATCAAATGCTGACAGAAAAAAATAGCTTGCTGTCTTGCACGTGGGTACAGTACGGCCTGAGGGATTAATGAATGGCAAACCTCTTACTATTGGTGTTTGGTTCATACACCAACCAATGAAGGTCATAGAATGTCAGTGAATGTCTAATATGGTATCAAATGTCTTTTTGTTTGCAAGGAAAACTTACTCTTTAACCTTGTTTCATTAAAGACAGCCAATCTGTCGTACTTCTTATGTCAATACAGTACTGTGGTGATTATCAAAATAGTACAGATCAGTCCTATTGGTTGCATGTGTGTTGTGATCTTTGTTGGAGGAGTTTGTGTAGTTTGGAGTCTTCCCAAAGGAGATAAGAATCAATGGAAACTTCAAAACTGTCATGGGACAATCATCCTCTTATTTGCTGTCCTCTACCTTTTTAAACACTGTGTGGGCCTGCACATAAGTAGTTAGTGGTTTTCTCACATTAAATGTTGAGTGGGCATTAAACATTGATGGTCTTTTGAAGTCCTGGAAGGGTGTTGAATGGTTAAGTCTTTGTTATGCTTCAAGAGAAGAGTTTCCTCTTTTACTATGCTACAAGACAGTCTTTTAGTGAACAGTCCAATATAGTTTATAATCTTTTTGTCAAAGAAACTCTTGTTGCTGCTGTCCTTAATAGATGCATGGGAAGGTTATTGTGAATAGTGGAATCACACTAGTTTCGTTCATAAAGGCACATTGATAGAAGCTTCTTTGTCACTGTCAAAAGACAGTCATACAGAAACTTGATGTCCTCTGCTGTGTAATGAGAGGTTGGGGTCAATTTCATGCATGTCATAAGTCAATATATGTTGCTTTGTGTGGTTGTCCATGTTGGTAGAGGTGTGGGTAGGAAAATTGTGAGTTAAACCAAGGTGGTTGTGTAGAAAGGAGAGATTGAATAGCAACTCTTCAAGGTGAGAGTTGGGCAGCCTGTGAGAAGGACATTGGATAGTGGTCCTAGGCTAGATAAATCTCTGGAATAGCCTTGTGTAGGTTTTGTCTTCACATACCACATTGTAAACCTCTTGGGGAAAGTGATCTAAGTTCATTTAGTGAACTTCTACAACCTTTCTTTTTCTACCTGTCCTCTGCATCAGACTCCATCCAACACAAATATACAATCAAGATCTCCACATAGGAGAGAATGTATGAGAGACAATGGACCCCCCTTGAATGAAGAACCTGCAATGCCAAAGGTGAATGCAAGAATAGGGATGTACAAAAGTGTCCAAGATCGACAAACAACATGTCTTCCCTTGGGAAGAAACAGGTGCACTAGATGATGTAGAAGAAAATTCAAATCCAAAACAAGAATGGAGAAAGAATGTCTCAAAAGATGTGATACCTTTAAAAAATTCTCAAATTTCTCAAACCTTGAATGTGTAATCCCAAAAGATGCAACATTAAAACCCTGTGAAAACTGATGAAGAACAATCTCAGAAGACAATGAAGATGTGAGAATAGTAGTGTTGAAACTACCATCAAAGAGGAGAGATAACCCCTCAAGTGTGTTCTCCAAATCATCAAGGTGAGACTCCACAAATAAGTCTAAAATACCTATCAAATACTCATCCCACAAAGTTGTATCAGAAAGACTAGAAACATCATGTTGAACTGAAGGAATAACCTTTGAAGTAGTAGGAGATGGATGGAGGAGATGAAGGTGCAACACTATTCGCAAGAACTCCAAAGTTCAAGTGACCAACCCTCTCCTATTCACTACCTACACTTGATGCCAAAGTAGGTGTCTCAAAAAACCTAGTATAATCAGGAACAAAATGAGAAAATGTATAAAGGAAATAAGATGTATCATCTTTGCCAACTGTAATGACATCACCACTCTCATCATCTCGAATGTACACTGAATCAGGTGTGAACTCAATAGTCTTCAATGGCTCACTATGTGTAATATAGTATATAGAAATCATGTTCATGGATAAATTAGGCATATAAAGAGCATCATTAAAACAACAATCACCTATCTCAATGTTGCCTTGGCCACCAACACCTAGATAAGCCCCATTACCCATCAGAATTTTGGATGTGTCAGAATAATGTATGTTACAGAAATCTATAAAATTGTGACCCATATAATGAGATGCCCCTGAATCAAGTAACCACCTTTTAGGATCACCACCTGCTGATGTAATGAGAGCATGACCTTTTCCTTTATCCTTCTTGTTATCTTTCCCAAGAGCAAATGTGGTTTTTCCTAAGTTTTGTTGAGATGGGAGATCAGAAGAAGCTCTAATGGGCAAAATAGGTGAAGGTAACTCAATCTTATGTTGTTGAAGAAGTAGTGACTATTGTTGCAATAGTTGAGACATCTCAGAAAGTTTATTCTCATAACACTTATGCTCATCATGACCCAATTTGTTACAATATGCACACTTTGGTTTCTTTGTCTTAGTAGATTCCTCTTTAGAAGAGTTGGGTGTTTTTCGTGATTCCTTATCTTGCCCTTGATTCTTTGAGTCCTCTTGTTTCTTACCTTTGTTAATTGAAGCCTTAGTATCTTTTGTACTTTAAGTTACAATAAGAGCCTATGATTTTGAAGACTTCAAGGTACCCATTTCTAACAACTTGGCTTGTTCCCTAGTGAGTTGTGCAGCAAACTCGTCAAGTGAAGGCATTGTGTGCCAACTACCAAGAGCATCCATAGTACAATAGAAAGTAGAAACATATACTAAATATTCAAAACCCAATTTGGAAAGGATAGAGATAATTAACTATGTCTTCCTTTTCAATGCCACATTACTTAAGCTGGAGCCTAATTGATTTGAACATAGTGAAGAAATCTTGAATTTGATCAAAATCTTGAGGAATTAGTACAATTAATTCATTTTCCAATTTAAATCCTATCATAGTATCATGCTTACCAAAGAGACTCTCCACTGTAGTCCAAATATCATTTGGTGTTGTGCAAGACTCAACATGAAACTGGAGATCAAGAGAAATGCTAAGACATAATGTAACATAGGCCTCATCTTTCCTATCAACCCATTTTCTTCTCTCAATAGCACTTGTGGGTTCAGGATCTATGCCAAATGTTATCCTATGTAACCTTCATGTATGCAAGAGGTATTCCATTTCTTTCTTCCATTCATAGTAATTATATGGATTTAAAAGAGGAATTTTAGACACGTCCATGATCAAAAGTAAGAGAACAACACAACACACCCTTTACTATGAAAGAGAAGCCCCCAATTGTGTTGTGGTACTTTATACTTGGTGTGTTTACAATTTCCAAAAGCTAAAAAAGTAGGAATTAGACCAAACAACTAAGAGGGAGGGTGAATCAGTTGTCACACAAAATAAAAAAAAATTTGCTTTTAACACTTTTTTTATTAACTTACTATCAAATTAATGATGTAAACATTAAAGCATGGATCAACAACATATGAGCAAAAACATAAGCAACACACTTGATACCAAGATTTTGACGTGGAAACCCGGTTAAGGGAAAAACCATGGTGGGGGTTAACCCACAAAGATTTGTACCCTGGTAAAATTACTTTAGAAAAATAGAAGGCATATGCCTTTAGGTGCACTGTCTAGAGCTCACTGCTCAAAAGAGAGGCTCACTGTCTACAAAATTTATTTTAGAATAGAAAGAATTAACTGAGAAATAGCATCTACTTCATGTCTAGTTTAGTTTCAATGAATGCTCACAAAACTTCTACTTTGCCCCAAAAACTTCTTCTCTAACTCTTCAACAAAACAGCTCTTGTTCTTTTGCTTCTCCTCTGCTCTACTCTGCCTTTTTATCCTTTCTTCAGATTATATTCTTTTCGCACAAGGATGATGTTCCACAACTCATCAACAAGTATTTATACACTTCATCAACCTTAGAATGAACATCAAGGTCAGTACTACAAACATCTAACTTAATATGAAACATTAAGTTGTCAGCCAAACATAACTGGGACTCAAGTCTTCCTTGATCAACAAGCCATGCTTCAAATAATTTCTCTTAGATCATCCGCAACACGCTTGAATCATCCAGTTGGCCAAGACTAGGAAGAACAGCAACACTAAGAAGAAAATCTTCATTGACAAACTCAAACTTCAATGCGGACCTCCAACAAAGTAGTCACATGATCCATAGACTTCCACAAGCACATTGAATTCAACAAAAACATGTGCACTCCTCTAAATCATCTGAATCACTTGCATCTTCCTCCAGAACCTCAAGAACACTATTTACCATGACTGTCACATGAGAAAGATTGCTTGCGGACCTCCAAACCATGAACCACTTGAATGGATGATACACACTGACTTCCCAAACCTACCTCCAAATCTGCAAATCACCATTTGACATATCTGGATCAATCCGGATCTCTTTTCTGTCACTCTATCTCTTCTAAATATTGCAGGAACCGGTTGTACTCAGATGGCCATAACTTCTTTAGATCTTAATGCGAACCTCTTAAATCTTAACTGGAGCTTCTTCAAACAAACCTCTACATAGCCATCTAGTCCACATACATTGATCTTCATTAATTTTCTCAATATCCTCAACAATCTAGTCTTCTATATAGGCAGCAAATTAGGATACAGTTGACACTGATGACAACAAAAATATGTTGACATCAATGACAACACTGCTTAAGCACATATTTGCAACAATCTCCCCCTTTGTCATTGATGGCAACATATGATGTGAAAAACTGAATTCAACCATCAAGACAAGAATTTCTCCCCCTTTCTCTTCTCACTTTTGCAAATATTTTCTTCACTGCTCCCCTTTCATCAGTAACTAGTTTTTCACATGAACTTCTCTCCCCCTTTGACATCAATGGCAAAGGACACATATTTGCAATCTTTTCTCCCCCTTTTTGTTTTAGACTGATCTCTAAAATTTGCATACTAACTATTCCTCCTGAGTAGTATCTCCTTAACATCAATCCAAATCACAAGATATGATTGTGAATTCCACCAAACTGATGCACCTTAGTGCATCTTAGTTTTGATCAGGAGGGGTAATAACCCCTAACTTCTCCATGAGATACTCAAACGTATCCTTGGGAAGAGGCTTAGTGAAGATATCCATAATCTGATCTTTTAAAAACACAAACTCCAACTTGACTTCATTCTCATTTACCTTCTCTCTCAAGAAATGAAACTTGATAGATATATGCTTTATCTTTGAATGGAACACTGGATTCTTTGAGATACTTATTGCACTCAAATTATCACAGAAGATTGTGATTGGCTCCTCAAACACAATTCTGATGTATTTCAACATTTGCTTCATCCATAGAACTTGAGTACAATTATTTGTTGTTTCTATATACTCTGCCTCTACAGTAGACATGGATATTGCCTCTTACTTTTTGCTCATCCAGGAGACCAATCTTCTTCCCAAGAAGAATGCACCATGACTAGTACTTTTTCTGTCATCCACATCTCCTGCCCAATCAGCATCTGTATATGCATGAATAGTGAATTCATTATCCTTTGGATACCACAATCAATAATCAATTGTCCCCTTGAGATATCTAAAAATTATTTTGACTGGCCCACAACATGGGATTCTTTTGGATTAGCTTGAAATCTAGCAACAAGTCCAACTGCATTCATGATGTCAAGTCCGGTCTAAGTCAGATAGAGCAATCCTCCAATCATTGATCTATACCTTTTCTAATTTGCCTTGGGGGAGTCATCATCCTTACTTAACTTGCATCCAGTTACCATAGGTGTACCTACTAGCTTTGAGTCTTCCATTCCAAACTTCTTCAACAATTCTTTCACATACTTGGTCTAAGATATGAAGATACCTTTATCTGACTGAACAATTTGTAGACCTAGGAAGAAATTCATCTCACCAAACATTGACATCTCAAATTTACTTTTCATTTGATCGGCAAATGCTTTGCACATACATTCATTTCCACCAAAAATGATATCATCAACAAAGACCTCAACAATCAGATGTCCTCATGATTAATCTTGAAGTAAAGATTACTATCAGCAGTACCTTTGCTAAATCCTATCTTAAGCAAATATTTATCCAATCTTGCATACCAGGCTCTTGCGGCTTGCTTGAGTCCATACAAAGCTTTTCTTAGTCTGCAAACCATATTTCTCTGATCAGACAACTGAAAACCTTCTGGTTGTTCAATGTAGACTTCTTCCTCCAACTCTCCATTTAGGAATGCTGATTTGAATCCATATGATAAACTTTAAAATCTTTGAAAGTAGCAAATGCAAGAAATAATATGACTACTTCTATTCTTTCCACCAGAGAAAAAGTTTCTTCAAAATCAATTCCTTCCACTTGAGAATAGCCTTTGCATACCAACCTTGCTTTGTTTCTTACAACTTCACCATCTTCATTTAGTTTAATCTAGAAGACCCATTTGGTTCCAATCACATTTTTGTCCTCAGGTCTAGGAACAAGATCCCAAGTGTGGTTCTTTTCAATTTGCATCAAATCTTCTTCCATTTCTTTTACTCAGTTTTCATCATTGTAGGCTTCACTTACTGATTTAGGTTTAATCTTTGAAATCAAATAAATCTCCTCTTGATCTTCAAAAAAATTTCTCCTAGTTCAAACACCTTTACTCTTATCTCCTATGATCTGATCTTTAGGATGATTCATTCTTACATACTTGGGAGTTTTGGGAATTGCTTGAACTTTTATTTCTTGAGTTTATTCCTCAACATCTGTACTATCTTCTTGAGTTCCTAGAGTTTCTGGATCAATCTGGATCTAAGTCTGGGATTGAACTTGCCTTCCTTGACTTGGATTTTCATCTTGATCATCTGAATCATATCCACAAGACCTAGCAACTCCTTTTCTCTCATCAACTCTGACATTAGCACTTTCAACAATCTTTTTCAACCTCTTGTTAAAGCACCGGTAAGCTTTGCTTTGAGTAGAGTAACCTAGAAAAATTCCTTCATCACTTCTTGCTTAAAACTTTCCTAGATCCTCATATCTTTTTATATAGCACTTACTGCCAGAAACTCTAAAATATCTTACAATAGGAGGATGACCAAACTAGAGTTCATAAGGAGTCTTACCAGAATTGCCTTTGATCTGCACCCAGTTAAGAGTGTAGATAGCAGTACTTACAGCTTCTTTCCAATAAACTTGTGGAACATTTGATTCCATCATCATGGTTCTGGCAGCTTCTTGAATGGTCCGATTCTTTGTCTCCACAACTCCATTTTGTTGAGGAGTCCTAGGAGCAGATAACTGTCTTTTTATTCCATGCATTTCACAGAAAGTATCAAACTCACCAGAGGTAAATTCTCCACCTCTGTCGGATCTCGGACACTTTATCTTCATACCAATCTCATTTTCCACCATAATTTTGAACACTTTGAATTTGTCAAGAGCTTCTAATTTTTCTTTTAATGAAGTTACCCACATCATCTGGGAGTAATCATCAATCAACAACATAAAATATCTGTCTGTTGAAAATATGTGCCTAAGTGGTGTTGTCATTGATGTCAACATATCCTTGTTGCCATTGGTGTCAACTATATCCTATTTTGTTATCTGTATAGAAGACCAAACTATTGAGGATATTGAGAAAATTAATGACAATCAATGCATGCAGACCATATAGCTGTGTAGAGGATTGTCAAAGGTTTCTCTAGTTAAGACTTAAGAAGTCCACATGAAGATTTGAAAAAGTTATGGCCATCTGAGCATAACTAGATTTTGCAGTATACAAAAGAGACAATGTGACAGTAAGTTGGTCTGGATTGCTCCGCAGTGAAATATTATGGTCTACAGATCTAAAGGCATGTTTGGAAAATCAGTATGTATCATCAACTCCAGTGATTCATGGTTTGGAGGTCCGCAAGATATCTTTCTAGTTTGATAATCATGGCAGATAATGTTCTTGAGGTTTCAAAGGAAGACACAAATGATTCTAGTAATTTGGTTTAGATTGAATGTTATTGGTGATTTCAATGTGCTTATGGAGGTCTTTGGATCGTGTAGCTACTATGTTGGAGGTCCGCACTGAAGTTTGAGCTTGTTGATTGAAGATTTCTTCTTTGAGGTTGATGTTCTTCCCAATCTTGGCCAACCAGATGTTCCTGGCGTATTGCGAATGATCTAAGAACATTTTATGAAGCATGGCATGGTTGTAAAGGAAGATTCAAGTCTCAGTTGTGTTTGGCCAACAGTGTAATGATCCGCATCAAGGTTAGCCAACATTGTTGATCATTCCAAGGTTGATGAAGCATATAAATACTTGTTGAAGAGTTGTTGAAAAGCATCCTTGAAAAAAAGAGTTAAATCTGAAGAAAGGATCAAAAAGCAAAGTAGAGAAGAAGAGGAGCGAAGGAAGTATAGAGTGAAGAAGAATTTGAAGATAAAAGCAGAAGTCTTGAGCCTTCAAAGGGACTAATCCAAGCATGAATGTAGATGCTATTTCTCAATTCATTATTTCTATATAAATCATAATTTCTTATAGGCAGTGAGCCTCTTCTTGAGCAGTGAGCTCTAGGCAGTGCACCCGAAGGCATGTGCCTTCTATTTTCTTAAGGACTTTTAACAGGGTAAGCATTTTTGTGGGTTAACCCCCACCATGGTTTTTCCCTTAACTGGGTTTTCCATGTCAAAATTCTGGTGTTGTGTGTTCATGTTGTTTCTGCTCATATGTTGATTTATACTTAAATGTTTTCATCATTAATTTGATTATAAAGAAGATTTAAAAGGTTTAGAAAAGGTTAAGTTTAGGGACAACTAATTCACCCTCCCTCTCAGTTGTCTGAACTATTTCCAACAATTGGTATCAGAGCCAAGTTCCTATAAAAGAAGCCTGACCGCTTGAGGAGATCCAAGATGTCGATCTACAAGAAGGAAAGTCTAAGATTTGATGGAACAAATTTCTCCCTCTGGAAGGTACACATGCATTGTCATCTAGAATGTATTGGTGGTGGATTTTGGACAATAACCAAGAATGTGTATAAGATTCTGAAGAATGGACCTTCAAATATAGATGAACTCAGAGATATTGAATGCAACACTTGAGCCAAAGAAGCATTGTTGAGTGCCCTGTCTGATACCGAATTGGCAAATGTCTTGGATTTACAAACTGCTCATGAAATCTAGAGTAAATTGGAAAATATGTATGAAGGTGACAAATATGTTAAATGTGCCAAGCTACAAAGCTTGAAGGGTAAATATGAAAGATTGGTAATGAGTAAAGATGAAAACATTTCTTCCTACATATAGAGAGTAAATGAACTTGTGACTGGTATCAAAAATGTAGGTAGAGTATTAGATGAATCAAAAATTATTACTAATGTGCTCAAAGCCTTACCTGCAGTTTACAAGCACAAGGCTGCAGCCATTGAATAAATCAGGACAGTAACAACAGTCACAAGGGATCAGTTAGTTGCCAAGCTTTCTGTATTTGAAATGAGTGAGTTTGGTGATTCTCTTCCTAAGACTAAATCTACATTCAAGTGCTATAAGCATTTCCAAGAATCTGGTATTGCACTCAAAGAAAAAGCATATATCTATCAGGTTTCATTTATTGAGAGAGAAAGTTAATGAGAATGAAGTCAAGTTGGAGTTTGTGTCTTCCAAAGATTAGATTGCGGATATCTTCACTAAGCCTCTTCCCAAAGATACTTTTAAGTATCTCAGAGAAAAGTTAGGGGTTATTACCCCTCCTGATTAGAACTAAGATGCACTAAGGTGCATCAGTCCGGTGGAATTCACATTCATATCTTGTGATCTAGATTGATGTTAAGGAGGTACTACTCAAAGGGGGAGTAGTCATTATGCAAATTTTGGGATCAGCTTAAAGTAAAAAGGGAGAAAAGATAGCAAATATGTACCCTTTTCCATTGATTTCAAAGGGGAAGAGAAGTCATGTGAAAAATTAGTTGTTGATGTAAGGGGGAGCAGTAAAGAAAGTAATTGTAGAAGTGAGAAGAGAAAGGTGAAGAAGTTCTTGTCTTGATGGTTAAATTTAGTTTTTCACATCATATGTTGCCATCAATGACAAAGAGGGAGATTGTTGCAAATATGTGCACCTAAGTGGTGTTGTCATTGATGTTAACATATCCTTGTTGCCATTGGTGTCAACTGTATCCTATTTTGCTGTCTATATAGAAGACTAGATTGTTGATGATATTGAGAAAATTAATAACAATTAATGCATGTGGACCATATGGCTATGTAGAGGACTGTCATAGGTTGTTGTAGTTAAGATTTGAGAAGTCCACATGAAGATTTGAAGAAGTTATGGCCATCTGAGCAGAACCAGATTTTGTAGTATGCAGAAGAGACAGTGTGACAATAAGTTGGTCTAGATTGCTCCGCAGTGAAATATTATGGTTTACGGATTTGAAGGCATGTTTGGGAAATTAGTATGTATCATCAACTCTAGTGGTTCTTGGTTTGGAGGTCCACAAGCTATCTTTCAAGTTTGATAGTCATGGCAATAGTGTTCTTGAGGTTCTAGAGGAAGATACAAATAATTCTGGTAATTTGGTTTGGAGTGAATGTTATTGGTGATTTCAATGTGCTTGTGGAGGTCTCTGGATCATGTAGCTACTATGTTGGAGGTCCGCACTGAAGTTTGACCTTGTTGATTGAAGATTTCTTCTTTGAGGTTGATGTTCTTCCTAGTCTTGGCTGACTGGATGTTCCTAGCGTATTGCGGATGATCTAAGACCATTTTATGAAGCATGGTGTGGTTGTAGAGGAAGATTAAAGTCTCATTTGTGTTTGGTTGACAGTGTAATGATCCGCATCAAGTTTAGCCAACCTTGTTGATCATTCCAAGGTTAATGAAGCATATATATACTTGTTGAAAAGTTGTTGAATAGCATCCTTAAAAGAAAGAGTTAAATCAGAAGAAAGGATCAAAAAGTAGAGCAGAGAAGAAGAGGAGCGAAGGAAGTATAGAGTGAAGAAGAATTTGAAGATAAGAGCAAAAGTCTTGAGCCTTCAAAGGGATTGATTCAGGCATGAATGTAGATGCTATTTCTTAGTTCATTATTTCTGTATAAATCATAATTTCTTATAGGCAGTGAGCCTCTTCTTGAGCAGTGAGCTCTAGGCAGTGCACCTGAAGGCATGTGCCTTCTATTTTCTTAAGTACTTCTAACAGGGTACATATTTTTGTGGGTTAACCCCCACCATGCTTTTTCCCTTAACCAGGTTTTCCATGTCAAAATTCTGGTGTTGTGTGTTCATGTTGTTTCTGCTCGTGTTGATTTATGCTTAAATGTTTTCATCGTTAATTTGATTATAAAGAAGATTTAAAAGGTTCAAAAAAGGTTAAGTTTAGGGACAACTAATTCACCCCCCCTCTTAGTTGTCCGGACTATTTCCAACACTATCTCCTTGCATACTCCTAATTCTAGCAGGACCACATAGATCAGTATGCACAAGTTCCAATCACCCATTTGAAGATTATTTTTTAGTTTTGAATGATGTTTTGAATGATGTTTTGTTCTGTTTACCCAATTGACATTCTCTACACATGCTATTAGGCTTCACAAGTCTTGGGAGATCTGTCACAACCTAAGTAGAACTTATCTTGACAATTTTGTCAAAATTCATGACACATTCTTCTATGCCATAACCAACTCTGATCTGTCTATGCAATCAAATAACTTTTTACTAGAGCTACTTAATTGAAAGATGTTACCTCTAGTTTGTGTAGCAGATGCAATTTCAGTTCCAGAGCCTTCCAAAATTCTACATTTTCCATCCTTGAATCGAAGATCATAACCCTTGTCAACCAATTGTCCAACACTGAGAAGATTATGCTTCAGCCCTTCCACATATAGAACATTATTGGTGTTATTCTTGCCATCAAAAGAGATGGATCCTTTGCCATAGATTCTACCAGCTGAGTTATCTCCAAATTTTACAAGCCCACGTTCATAGTTTTCAAGGCTTACAAACTTACTTTTATCACCAGTCATATGATGAGAACATCCACTATCAATCACCCATTCATCCTTTTCAACAACTTGAGTAGCCAAGGCACTTTCCACATTTTCACAGCTAGCAGATTCAGTAGACACTGGATCTTCTTCTTTTATAGAAATGAACACCCATTCATTTTTAGTGGAACCTCCATGATCAAATTCATCATCTGTGACTCCTTCTTCTCCAGCTTCTTGGACATAGTAACATTTCTTCTGACCTTTATATCTATTAGGGTTTGGTTTTGAAAACCTCTCTAGACATCTTGAGGCAAAATGACCAATCTTATTACAAGCAAAACATTTGAGTGGCAACTTTCCTTCATACTTACCAGATCCTCTTAGCATTCTTTTGGCAATAAGAGCTTCAAGATCTACAGTCTTGATTTCATCATCTTCAAGATCCTTCCTTGTCTTTATAAATCTATTTGATCTTGCTGAAGAGCTTTCACCCGGATCGTATCTTTGTTTTCCATAGACACTGGCCTTAAATGCAGAATCAAACTTAGGAAGAGAATCACCAAATTCACTTAATTCAAAAGCTAAAATTTTGCTAACCAACTGATCTCTTGTAACTTCTAAGACAGTCCTAATCTCCTCTATAGCAGCAACCTTATGTTTGTATGAATTAGGCAAAGATCTTAGCACTTTTGCTACAATTTCTAATTCTTCCAAAGTTCCACCAATACACTTGATACCACACACAAGTTCATTTATCTTTTGCATGTAGATTGTGATGTTTTCATCTTCACTCATCCTCAAATTTTCAAATTTTTCTCTCAGACTTTGCAGCTTGGCACATTTGACAAATTCATTGCCTTCATATAGATTCTCCAACTTTTTCTAGATTTCATGAGTAATTTTTAGTCCAAATACATTTGTCATTTCTGAATCAGTCAGGGCACTCAATAAGGCATCTTTAGTTTGAAGGTTATTTTTAGCATCTTTGAGTTCATCTAGAGTTGACGGACCTTTCTCTGGAGGATTATACTCATCTTTAGTTAACACCCAATATACTTCACCCATGCATTCCAAATGGCATTCCATACAACTCTTCCAGACAGAGTAATTTGTTCCATCAAATCTCATACTATCCTTCTTGTAGGTCGACATCCTAGATCCTCAAGCGGTCAAGCTTCTTTAGAAAATCTAGCTCTGATACCAATTGTTGGAATTAAACCAGACAACTGAGAGGGGGGTTGAATTAGTTGTCACACAAAATAATTTTTTATGCTTTTAACCTCTTTTTATTAACTTACTATCAGATTAATGATGTAAACATTAAAGCATGGATCAACAACATATGAGCAGAAACATAAGCAACACACTTGACAGCAAGATTTTGACGTGGAAACCCAGTTAAGGGAAAAACCATGGTGGGGGTTAACCCATAAAGATTTGTACCCTATTAAAAGTACTTTAGAAAAATAGAAGCTACATGCCTTCAGGCACATTGCCTAGAGCTCACTACTCAAAAGAGAGGCTCACTGTCTACAAAATTTATTTAAGAATAGAAAGAATTAACTAAGAAATAGCATCTACTTCATGTCTGGTTCAATTTCAATGAATGCTCACAAAACTTCTGCTTTACTCCAAAAACTTCTTCTCTAACTCTTCATCAAAACAACTCTTGTTCTTCTGCTTCTCCTCTGTTCTACTCTGTCTTTTTATCCTTTCTTCAGATTATATTGTTTTCATACAAGGATGATGTTCCACAACTCATCAACAAGTATTTATACACTTCATCAACCTTGGAATGAACATCAAGGTCGGCACTACAAATATCTGACTTAATGCAAAACATTAATCTATTGGCCAAACATAACTGGGACTCAAGTCTTCCTTGATCAACATGCCATGCTTCAAAGAATTGCTCTTAGATCATTTGCAACATGCTTGAATCATCTGGTCAGCCAAGTCTAGGAAGAACAACAACACCAAGAAGAAAATCTTCATTAACAAGTTCAAACTTCAATGCAGACCTCCAACAAAGTAGTCACACAATCTAGAGACTTCCACAAGCACATTGAATTCAACAAAAATATGTGTACTCCTCCAAATCATCCAAATCACTTGCATCTTCCTTCGGAACCTCAAGAACACTACCTGCCATGACTGTCACACTAGAAAGATTGCTTGTGGACCTCCGAACCATGAACCACTTGAATGGATGATACACACTGACTTCCCAAACCTGCCTCCAGATCTGTAAATCATCATTTGACATATCTGGATCAATCCAGATCTCTTTTTTGTCACTCTATCTCTTATGAATATTAGAGGAACTAGTTCTATTCATATGGCCATAACTTCTTCATATCTTAATGTAAACCTCTTAAATCTTAACTAGAGCTTCTTCAAACAAACCTCTACATAACCATCTGGTCTACATACATTGATCTTCATTAATTTTCTCAATATCCTCAACAATCTGGTCTTCTATATAGGCAGCAAATTAGGATACAGTTGACACCAATGACAACAGAAATATGTTGACATCAATGACAACACTGCTTAAGCACATATTTGCAACAATCTCTCCCTTTGTCATTGATGGCAACATATGATGTGAAAAACTAAATTCAACCATCAAGACAAGAATTTCTCCCCCTTTCTCTTCTCACTCTTGCAAATATTTTCTTCACTGCTCCCCCTTTCATTAGCAACTAGTTTTTCACATGAACTTCTCTCCCCCTTTGACATCAATGGCAAAGGACACATATTTGCAATCTTTTCTCCCCCTTTTTTTTTTAGACTGATCTCCAAAATTTGCATACTAACTACTCTTAAGTAGTATCTCCTTAACAGCAATCCAGATCACAAGATATGACTGTGAATTCCACTGGACTAATGCACCTTAGTGCATCTTAGTTCTGATCAAGAGGGGTAATAACCCCTAACTTCTCTCTAAGATACTCAAACATATCCTTGGGAAGAGGCTTACTGAAGATATCTGCAATCTAATCTTTTGAAGACACAAACTCCAACTTGACTTTATTAGTGCAATAGAAACCATACAATTTTTAAATTTAGGAATCTAAAATGTTTATGGATAAAGTACTTAGTTTTAAAATAGGTTTTGGAAAGGCTACAACATCAAGGGCCTTGATGCCTTAGGGGCCTATGTTGGGATTTTCACTATGTGGAACTAGTTTATACTATATGAAATCAAATTTCTTGTTGAACTAAATCATGTGGTAATCATATTTTGCTACAAGGAAGAGATGAATCATTTATAAAATCTACACTTTGAACACTAGGAAGTAGAGAAAAGATTTATGGGGTAGGATCCTAACCTTTAGGCAACGGTCTCCAAATAAGCAGTGGATGTTCATTGGTTGTTTTAACTTGCATTTGTCTATGGAAGATAAAAAGGACAACTTCTCTTTCATTTTGGATGGTATGAAAGACTTTCTAGAGTTTATTTCTACCATTAAATTAATGGACCTCCCACTTCAGGGTTTGGATTTTACTTGTTCCAAAAAAGGATTCTAGGTCTACTTTGATATAGGTAAAACTTGGCCAGGCTCTTTTGTTAGGCCAATATTTTCTTAAATATGAGTATAGCATATCATCCCTACCTAGGGTGGGCTTAGATGGCTCACCAATTGTCATCCATTCTAAGTTAAGGGGTATCAAGAGAGGATTCCCTTTTAGATTCTATTGAATGTGACTGTTACATGTGGATATCAAGGCTAATATTAAAGAGTGGTGGAACAAAGATAAAAAACTATGTATATAGTTATGTATAAACTAAGAAACATCAAGATGTATATTAAAATGAAAAAAATATTGTTTTGGGAACACTTTTAAATAGAAAGAGGAAGCTACCCAAAATTTGTTAAAACTACAACAACATATCCAATCCTTGGGAATCATTTGCAAGGGAGCTTGGGAGGAAAAATGTCTTTTGGTAGATATTCACTCCCTTATTAGAAAGGAAGATATGTATTGGAGGCAAAGATCAAGATTGGTTTGGTTAAAGGAAGGAGATGACAACATAAATTTTTCCATATGACTATCTTGAAGCACAAAACAACCAACAAAATTAAGGAAATTAGGGAAGATAGGGTTCTTTGTTTTGAAGATGCCATAAGGGATAAATTTATTCAATATTTCTTGAATCTCCTTACAAAAGATAGTGATCCATCCCTTTTGGAAGAAGAGATTCTTGAGGGTATCCTAGCATTAATTGATAAGAAAGATGATGATGCTATGTTGACCCCAATCACCATGGAAGAGATTAGAGGGGTGGTTTTTTTCTTTCAAGGGTTATAAGGTTCTTGGTTTGGATGGTTTCCCGATTTTTGTTTCGAATTATTTTGGGATATTCTAGTAGAAGATATTAAGGAGGTTGTCCATGACTTCCTCACATAGGGAAAATTACTTAGGGATATTAATACTACATTTCTAGTGTTGATTCCTAAGAAGGGGGATATAGAGTTTAATTACTTTAGGTCTATCATCTTACGCAATTCATTGTATAAAATATCTTCAAAAACTCTACCAAGTCTACCTTCTATCATCTCATTTCAACAGAGTGGCATTGTGCAAAACTAACAAATCTTGGATTCCATAGTGATGGTGCACGTAGTCTTACATTTAATGGATAAGAGTGGGAAAGTTTCCTTTATCCTTAAGATAGACCTTATGAATGCCTATGAGAGGGTATCTTAGGGATTTTTAGGCAAGATTCTCAAAAGATTTGGTTTTTGAAGGAAGTTTACTAATATAATCACCAATGCATTTCTGTGCCCATATTCTTAGTGATTTTCAATGGCTCTCTAGCTAGTCTCTCCAATTCCTCTAGATTTTTTTTGGGTGTCCTTTGTGGAGTGGTTCATGTTACCAAAATTTCACCTATAGCTCAATTTGGTAGAACTGAAACACCTGATTACATCAAAGGTGAAAGGTGCTCCAATAAATTTTTGCTAATCCTAACCATTTGCATGTGAATGCTTTCAAATGGAATTCAATTTTTATTATACAATATTTTACAACAGAAAGAAATTACACAAATTGCATGATATTGTTGTCTTTCATTCATTTTGTAATGAAAATGTATACAATGTTGTTGTTTCATACATTGAGATCAAAAGAATGCTTAAAATGTCCCACACAAGCCGTGGGAATGACTAAACTGAGCTAATGCAACATGGAAAGCAAGCTATACATCTAAAGATAAAATAAGGGAAAAGCATATGAAAAGAGATCATATCCTTCATTGCCTTAATGGATGATTTTAGTGTTGGTCTTCTTATCTTCAACTCCTCTCATTCCCGATCTTCAGATATACTTGCAGATGATTGAAAATTTGGTTAGAGCTCGGGACATGAAATCTCATCATATGTTTCATCAACAGACATATAACCTACATCTATGATGTATTAAATCAGTTGAGCCATTACCAGATGTATGCAAGAAAAGCCAAAATCAGATCATCAAATGAAAGTCAAATCATCAAGAAGAGCATTGAACCCCACTATTTTATTTAACTTATTTTCTCATTGTGCAGGTATAGGTGAAATATATCAAGATCAATCATTGTAATAGTATGTGGAGGAAATGTGGCTCCCAAAAGGGTTGAGCCTAGCATACTTCTCCCTTATGATGTTATGACTATTTTTGGCGTGCCCGATGGGATAGATTGGACTATGTTAGTCCAAAAGTCTGTTCATATATCACTGATATTTGATGTGTGTGTCAGTCATCTAAGACTTTGGAGGAAATAAATCAACACATCTGGCGACTCTGAATAGCATTTCTACTGGTTTCAGTATGAGTAGGTGTTATTTTATTTCAAACAATTCTGGTTTTGTCTTGTTTTCCAACTTTTGAATGAATAAGCATGTCTATGTTTCATAGGAATATGTCATATCATCCATCATATCATGAAAATGTTGTTAATTCATCTTCTTATCATCCATATCAAATCAATCATACTGCTGGTTTTTATCCAAATTTCATGGCTTTTCAAGAAAACCAACATGCTCAATATGATTACCACCAGCCCACCTCTGTTCAAATTCCATATCAACCTATATTTGTTCAAAATCAGCCCCAAGAAACCCATTTTTCAAAACAATTTAGCTATTAGCCCGATCCAACTCCAAAGTTTCAAGATATGAGTTTCAGGGATATAAGATTATACTTTGAAAGGTAGTTAAGTGAGATTAAAGAAAATCAAGGGTATGAAGGAGATCAAGAATATAATTTGTAGCAGCAAGAGTTGGCTTATCAAGTCTATCTTCGGGAGCATGAGCTAGAGGTAGAAAGGATATAGTTTGAGAGGGAGATGCTTGCAAAAGAGGAGCAGATGAAGTTTTCATTTGCTCAAACATAAAGGCATGAGATCCAAAAAGCTCTTTTCATTCCAGATCAGCCCTTTGAGGATGAGGTTAGTAGGTATGAAATTCCAAGTTTTAAGAAAAGTGAGCCTCTTAACCCTCCTATAATTGAGATTCTGAGTTTTAGGAAAAATGAAGTTCTTGACTCTTTAAATCAGCCTCTTAAGCTTGAAATTCCAAGTTTCACAAGCCTTCATCCTTTGCAAGTTGAGGAAAGTAATCAAATATAGCCTAGTGTAGTTATAGAGCAGCCCATTGATTAGGATAGCTCACTCATTATGGAGAAGATTAGAAATATAAATCCATTGCATTTAGCTGTAGAGTATTACCGATTACAGCAGTAAAAGATTGAACAAGAGAAGACTTTTCAAGAGGAGTCTTTCAATGTTTTAGCTAATGATCTTTCTTGTTTTATTGAAGTTGATGAAAATGTTCCATTATTTATCTCAAAAGATCAATTAGAATAGCAGGGTGAAGAAGTAAAAGAGGCTGATCAAGAAGATCATCTTACAGCTTGGATTGATGAGTTACCCTCTTTTATTAAAAATGATGAAGAAGGTGTGATTTTGTTTCCACTAATAGCAGTTTCAGAATAGCAAGAAGATCCTCAACAATTTGATGAGTTGCTGGTTCAGGACAGTCAATCATATAATGGAGCCTTGGATCAGGAAGTGGAGCACAAAAATGAAATCTGTGTGGAGTCTAAAAGATTTATTGAGATCTGCCATGAGGTAAAAATCAGTCCTCTTTTATCAAAAATCCAAGAGGAATGTGATGAAGATTCATTTTGGGATGATCTTGAGTCCTTTGTGTCAAACTTAGATGGCAAACAAGATCAGGTTGAACATGTTGTCGTGAAGGAAATAGAGGTTGAGTCTCAGGATCTAGCTGATTTGCTTGATGAACTTCCTGAATTTGTGGATTAAGATGAAGATATCACATGCATCCTAACATTTATGCCTAGTATTGAACAATAGAATTATAAAACTCATTTGGATTCAGTGCAAGATTATGAGTTAGATGAGAACATGTTTTTAGGCATCATAAAAATTGGTTGTTCTAACATTGATGATAAGCTAGTATCATATGAGCCAACAGTATGTGATCAGCCTATTCATGTCAAAGAGATGAGCATTCCTTCATTTCATTCATGTGAGCTAACTTTTTCAAATCAGGTTGAGATTGCAAGTGACAACAGGACAACAAATCCTAAGCAAGAAAATAGCAGTATGGGCAGAAAGTTCATCCTTTCAAAAGGATGTCCAATCAGGGATTTAGTTGACAGAGAGCTAAATAAGGAGACACATGTTACTGTTGTACCCAAAGATGAAGTTGTAGCTGTAGAACAGTAGACCCAACTCACCTATTGATTCCAAATTAGTTGTATGCTTGATCAAACTCAAGAGGTGAGTGAGTTTGGTTATGTTCTTCATGAAGCATCGCAACAGTTTGTGGAGTATCTCCTTGTTTCCCACTTTTTATCAATAGTTCATAACCTTGCAAAACATCCTATGTTAGTTAGAAGGGGGAGTTATTTTACAAAGCTAGTTAATGGGTTTGTTTGACTAGCTTTTTTGGCTGGATAGAGTAGGTTAGTATAGGTTAGGTTAAGTTTTCATTTTCCAAGAAGTGTTGTTGCACATGTTTGATGGCCATGTCTTAAATAGAGCCATGATAGTTATTTTTAGTTTTGTTTTGTTGTTGTTCATGTTCCAAACAGCTGATTTATAGAAGTTTTCAAAGTTCAAGGACAAAGGATTGACTCCTATGCCCAATGGATTACTCCAATATGCTTAGCAGGCAAGCATTCAGCAAAAATCACTAGAAATGTTACCAAAATTTCACCTACAGCTCAATTTGGTAGAGCTAAAAGCTAATTACATCAAAGGTGAAAGGTACTCCAATAAATTTTTGCTAATCCTAACCATTTGCATGTGAATGCTTTCAAATGGAATTCAATTTTTATTATACAATATTTTACAACAGAAAGAAATTACACAAATTGCATGATATTGTTGTCTTTCATTCATTTTGTAATGAAAAATGTATACAATGTTGTTTTTTCATACATTGACATCAAAAGAATGCTTAAAATGTCCCACACAAGCCATGGAAATGACTAAACTAAGCTAATGCAATATGGAAAGCAAGCTATTCATCTAAAGATAAAATAAGGGAAAAGCATATGAAAAGAGATCATATCCTTCATTGCCTTAATGGCTGATTTTGGTGTTGGTCTTCTTATCTTCAACTCCTCTCATTCCCAATCTTCAGATATACCTGCAAATGATTGAAATTTTGGTTAGAGCTCGGGACATGAAATCTCATCATATGTTTCATCAACAGACATATAACCTACATCTATGATGCATTAAATCAGTTGAGCCATTACCAGATGTATGCAAGAAAAGCCAAAATTAGATCATCAAATGAAAGTCAAATCATCAAGAAGAGCATTGAACCCCACTATTTTATTTAACTTGTTTATTCATTATGCAGGTATAGGTGTAATATATTAAGATCAATCATTGTAATAGTATGTGGAGGAAATGCGGCTCCCACAAGGGTTGAGCCTAGCATACTTCTCCCTTATGTTGTTGATAGGGAGCTAGTGCAGTCATTAATGACTGTGCAAAAGAAGGATAGGATAGTCATCATTGATTGTACTAGCTGAGGATGCACTAGGGAATGTAGTACAATGAGTAAGTGCAGTCACAGCTATACTAGGATAGGTATATAAGATAATACAGTCATAACATCATAAGGAGCAGCATTGTTTAGCAACAAGCGGCATTATAGAGGCTTTTAAACACCTTAGAACAGCCTAATTAGAAGACAGAGATATCACAATGCAGGGTCACAATAACATGATAAACTCATTCAAGCTTCTTATGCAAATTGATAAGATCCATAGTTTATGATTATGCATTGACAAGAGGCAATTTTCATATCAGTGGGGTGACCACAGCTATTAATGTCCAAATGAAAATCACATCATCTAAGGAGTAGCTAATAATGATAATGCAGCCATGATACATGCTAATGAGACAAGCATTTAGGGGTTTTCAATTCCTTGTGTAGACACTGAAAAGAGTTGAAGTCAAAGTGCATTTGCAAAATGTCAAAATACAATAAGTCATGAGATGCAATGCACATTCAAGTACAGTCAATATACCATAAGAAGCTGGTAATAGTTTGACAGTTGGGACAATCTAAGAATCAGCATAAAGACAATTAGCTATAGAGTATAGTCTCAACTCATGATAGGTAAGGGCACAACACAACTATGTCTGAAATACTTCCATGAAAACTTTAGTACATGCAACAAAAAGAGATCTGCAAAGGCCTTTAAAGATACAAGTTATAGGATGAAAGAACAAGGAAGTTAGATGGAGGGAGATGACAGAGAATGGAACTTGAAGCAATCACCAAAAGAAGATAGTAAAACCATGTTATATGCTATGCTCAAAGGTACAATGTGGAAGGAGTATTCATAATCTAGAGGGTAGTATTAGGGTGTAGGAGCAAGCATCAATGTGAAAAGGCGAACATAGCTATCACTAACAAAGAGATGTGCAACATTTTTGGAAACCTCCAATGGAAATAAAATAGTTAGAGAAGGATAGTCCATAGTTTACCAGAGGTCTCCAAGCTATAAAGATAGCATATGTCTCAAAAGCCAACTGGGTACCAAGTGAGGATTATGTTACTACTTTGAGTACCATAAAGATTCATTGCTTAACAGTACTGAGAGCAAGACCACTTTCAAACACAGATATTCAGTCCACATGAGGAATCAATTATTGAAGACAAAGTCAACTTGATAGTGTACTGCACAGTCAGAAGATATGGACAGTCCTATCAAGCATGAGGGATAAATGTCAAAAAGAGCAGGCCAATTATGAAGGCACAATCATGGTACAGTATCTAGACAGTTGAATGAATACATTAGGAGCAAGCACCCTGTTAAATTCTAAATGCAAATCAGAGATCTTCAAGTCTACCAAAGAGGAAATAGCTCCATAGGGGAGAAACAATCATAATTAAAACCTTCAAAGTGTCAGAAAGGAGCAGAGAAAAAATTTTGAAGGAAAAGAGCCAACATCTTATGAATAGTGATAAAAGGATCAAAGCTTCAAGGAACATTCATGCTTAAAACAGAGAGATAGTAAATGATGACTGAAGACACCACTGGCAGAATAGTCCTATGCTATCATGAGTAGCATGAATAATAGTCATAGCAGCCCATAGCAGTCTTGGAGATGACTCTAATAACATAGGGGATTGTAAGAGAATTTTCTAATAGAACAAGTGGTATACAATGATGAAGAAGTTTGTTAACAAAAGGTACGGTGATATGAAGAACAGTATACAAAACCCAACAGTCATGTGGGACAAGGAGAACCAATCATAAAATGGGCTTGTATACCTTAGTTTCTATCAACATGGGGACTGTTGAACAGTCAAAGCAGTGCACAATGGGAACAAGAAATCATGAAGAATAGTGGCAAGGAAGTCATGCATCACAAGACAGTCTCTAAGATAGGACAGTGGCATGTCAATCTCACCATCTCCATATTATTCTTCTATCATAATGCACTCAATTTCATCAAAGAGAGTAAAGCCAGTCAAAACCCTAGCTAGGGTTTCATCAAAGAGAGAAAAACTAAACAAGAGCTTGAGAGTAAAAGTACAAGTCAGCAGCCTATAGGTTTTTTTTATTTTCACTATACAGGATAGACAAAATTAAAACCCTAGCCAGGGTTAAATACAGATGCCATGAGTGTAAGGAAAGTATATTGTGATGTTCATTTTTGCGGCTTTAAGGTCATGTATGTGATTAATGTTTGTTAAGCCAAAACTTACAGAGGCACAGCCGAAATGCCCCAATATACCCTTTCAAATACAAACCCATATGAGTAGTCACTCAAGTCAGATATATTCATATACAGAGGGTAATGTGTTTCAACAAAATAGTTTGAGGGTGCAGAGACAATGATACATTCATGAATAAAAGCAAATATACAGAGGAGAATCAAATAGTAGATTGGGGTGCTTGTTACCTATTGAAGCAGCTCAAGACATGCATGGAGAAGACCAAGCTTGCAAAATAGCCAGTCCAGAGGCCAAAATACATGTTAAAACTAGGCAGAAACCCTAGCTCGTGGTGACACCGCAAGGAGCAACCAAAAGATGCAAGGTGAAAATGAAGCAAATTTAGGGTTGCCTTTCCTTTTGGCTAAGTGCCCTAGCCCGAGTGTGGGCATTTTTTCTTTTATTTTCCATAAGAATCATTCTTATCCAAATGCCATCGTGGGTCCACAACCTAAGTCAACAAAACCTAATGATGCCTTAGATATTATGGTTTATCTTTGCATGTTTTGAAAGTCAAAAAGAAAGTCGCCCCCTCAATTTTTGCATAATTTTGAAATGAAATGCATAATGTAAACAAATAATAAAGTAATAGTTTATAAATTACTTTATTATTTGTCATGAAAGTGCAAAATTGAGAAAATCCATACCACATAATAAAATAAATCATAATTGATTACTTTATTATTTGTTCAAATTAATTACCTTCATCCCAAAATCATGCAAAATCAAGAGGTGGAGATAACTAAAATGCCTTTGAAGTCCTCAAATCATGCAAGAGTTAGAAGTAGAGTTCAACAAGAGCTTTTTGAGTCTCATTTTCAGTCCTTTGGAGTGATTTTAGGGTCAATTTCAGTTAAACTAATTGTGACAATGAGCTTGAGCCTATTTTTGCTCAAATTACATTAGTTTTGACCCCTCTTTTTGAGGGTTTTCATCTTTGCTCATGAGAGAGTTTAGGAGATTTTTTTGAGTTGAGTTGACTTTAGTTAGCCCAATCTGACTCATTGGAGTCATCATTTGTATATAGGAGAAAAAACTTATGTCTTTCTCAGTTCCTGCCTTTTGATCTCTTATGCATTACAGAGAGAAAAAGAGTGTTTTGTAACTCATTTTACAGATTTATACAGTGTAGCAGGTTAGAGGTCATCATTTTTGTCATTTGTGCAAAGATTCCTTCGTTTTCAGTAAGATCAATTATTTACCTTCTCAATTGTACAGTTTTTATGAATGATTGGATGAAAGTTTATTGTGTTTTAGTATTAAGACCTTTAAGTCTTTGTCTCATTTATACTTACATGCATTCAAAGCAATGAAGAATCACAACTCTTAGGTTGTGCAATCAAATAATCATTCCTTGCAAGTTGTGAAAACCTAGCTTTTCCTTCAAGGGATAGATTCTTCAAGCCTTCCTTTGAATTATTTTTATGGTCATATTGCCAAATTGATTTGTGTGGATAGATATTTTGAAAGTAGTTGTGAATCAGAGCTGCATATTTCATCATTTAGGTGCATCACCATACTTTAAATTCAGTCTTGTCCATTCATTTTAAAACCTTCTATCCCTTTTCCTACATAGTTATTAGTTTATTTAGAAAATCAAAAAAAGGGGAACCAGCCCATAATCTAGAGGTTTACCTTCATCATAAGGTACCCACAACCTGAAAGGTATTCCAATATTACACAGGATTGTTGAGCTTTCCAGCTTTGCATCACGAGTGCAATCCTAGTTGACAACAATTCCAAAGAAAGTCGGCAGGGTGGAAAGGACCATTTCTATCATTGGCAGGAAAAGTTTAATTAGTGAAGGCTTCACTCTATAACTTACTAGTGTATTATATGTCCTTGTTGAAAAGCTTTGCTAAGTATGTGGAAAAAACTAAGTAGATCCAAATGAATTTCCTATGGTGAGAACAAAAGAATCCCTCTTATTATGTGGGAACAAGTCTTCCTTCCCACATTTGTTGGAGGAATAGGTATGAGGAAGTTGAATCTTTTTAATAAGGTGCTCAATGCCAAACTTGTGTGGAGGGATATCATAGAAGAAAATGAATGGAATATGATCAATAAAAAATATGCCAAAGGACGTACCCAAATCCATTCTTTGAAGTAACAAACTCCCCTTTGGATCTAACATATAGAGAAACATTTATTCTTTGAGGGACATTATAATAAACGAAGCTAAATGGAAGTTAGATGCTAGCAACAATATCATATTTTGGGATGATTGTTGGATCTTAGATAGAGGTTTGGGATTGAGGAATGAGTTGGAGGCCCTTATGATAGAGTTCAAATGGATAGTAGGGGATTTTATAGCTAGTTATATCATTGTGATCAATGGCACTAAGCAATGGAGTAATCTGAGAGTTTTTTTCCCCTCTCCCAGGCTACAATTTTTGCTACCCCTCTCTTGATCGGTCTTCTTGGTTTCTATTTCCCATGTTATCTAGGTATGGACTCTTTGGTGTTAGTGTTGGTTTTAGGACAAACAACTGAGAGGGGGGGTGAATCAGTTGTCACCAAAATTTTGTTCTTTAATCACTTAAAACCTTTTTCTATTTCAACAGCAGAACAAAGATTCAATCTTGGAAGCATAATGCAATAACTTAAGAGTAGAAGCACATTCAACACATGTAACACCAAGATTTTTAACGTAGAAAACCTGGTTAAGGGAAAAACCACGGGGTGAGCAACCCAAGATTGTATTCTCTGTTAAAAGAATAAGAAGAATAAAATGGCACTTGCTAATTAGGGCTCACTGCCCAAGCACACTGCTCACAAGAGGCCCACTGCCTACAAGAGACAAACTGTCTACAAAAGAATATAAGTATTACATACTTGAACTGGAGATTAGCATCTTCATTATGCCTAAATCAGTTCCATTAAGCTCAACCCCTCTACTCTGCTTTTTGGTCCTCTTCACTACCACCTTCTCATCGCACACACACTTTTGAATGACTTGCAACTCTTATTTATACATGACATCGACTTTGGAGTGATCATCAAAGTCAAGACAACATACACTTATTTTATTACAGAGCAATTACAAAAATACAACTTGACTTATTACAAAAACTTCATGTGCATCACTATATTGTCAGCCACACATAACTGGGACTTCAATCTTCTTCGAGGAGCATGCCAAGCTTCGCAAGACATCTTCAAAGTCATCTGCAACATGTGCAAAACATCCAGTTGGCCAAGACTAGGAAGAATGCTATTCCTGGAAGGAAAATCTTCAATTACGAGCACAATCTTCAATGTAGACCATCAACACAAACTGGACATATTCTAGAGACCCCCACAAGCTTGCTTGAATTACCAGGTACGTCCACACCACTTCTGCTTACTGTAATCAATCGCATCTTCATCTGGAACCTCAAGAACATAGTCGGTCATCACTGTCACATTAGAAGGATTGCTTGTGGACCTCCAAACCACAAACCAATTGAGTTGTCAATTCACATTAGCTTCCCAAACATGCCACCAGATCCACAAAACATGATATTGTATTTCTG
Source organism: Cunninghamia lanceolata (assembly GCA_027924645.1). NCBI lineage: Eukaryota > Viridiplantae > Streptophyta > Pinopsida > Cupressales > Cupressaceae > Cunninghamia > Cunninghamia lanceolata. The sequence continues at coordinate 3,175,597 of BSBN01001110.1, forward strand.
GATCTTACCGGACCTATTTGTGTCACTCTGTCACCTCTGAATAGTTGCTAGAACCATTTTTACTCTTATGGCCATAACTCCTTCACAATTTCATGCGAACCTCTCAAATCTTGACTAGATCACCTTTAGACACATATCTACAAACCCTTTGATGTGCATTCTATGATCTTCATCTAGCTGGGATCTTCACTTCATAGAGATTCACTGTCTTCACTATTTTTCTCTATTTTTGATAGGACTAATTTTCTCAATATCCTTAGTACACATCTCATCCAATCCTTGACATCAATGCAATAGGAGTATGTTGGCATCAATGACAACACCGGTTAGGCCCATACTTCCAACAATATCCCCCTTTGTCATTGATGGCAACATATGATGTGAAAAACTATTTTAACCATCAAGACAAGAACTTCTCTTCACTGATTGACATAACTCCCCCTATCAACAGCAACCACTTTTTGTTTTTCACATGTCTTATCTCCCCCTTTGACATTAATGGCAAAAGGCACATACTTGCAACCACTTCTCATACTTTAGAACCATGTTGACTTCTCCCCCTGAGTAGCAGCTTCCTAACACTAATCTAGATCACAAGATATGACTATAGGATCCATTGGACTGATGAATATTAGTGCACCTTAATTCAGAAACAAAGGGGTAATAACCCCTAACTTCTCCCTGAGATACTCAAAAGAGTCCTTAGGTAGAGGTTTAGTACAAATGTCTACAATCTGATCCTTTGAGGGCACAAACTCCAGTCTGACTTCATTCTTGTTCACTTGTTCTCTCAAAAAGTGAAACTTGATGGATATATGTTTTGTCTTTGAATGCAACACCAGATTTTTTGATATGTTTATTGCACTTGAATTATCACAGAAGATTGTTATAGGTTCTTCATACTCCACTCTAATGTCTCTTAGCATTTGCTTCATCCATAATACTTGAGTGCAACTACCTACTACTGCAATATATTCTACTTCTATAGTGGATAGAGATATTGCCTCTTGTTTCTTGCTAAGCCAAGAAACCAATCTTTTACCCAAAAAGAATGCACCACCACTGGTACTCTTCTGATCATCCACATCACCTACCCAATCAGCATCAGTATAAGCATGAAGAGAGAAATCATGATCCTTAGGATACCATAATCCATACTCAACTCTTCCCTTCAGATATTTGAGAATTCTTTTGATTTCCATGACATGAGACTCTCTAGGATCAGCTTGGAATCTGGCAACAAGACCAACAGCATTCATAATATTAGGTCTAGTTTGAGTGAGGTAGAGTAGTCCTCCAATTATTGACCTATACTTTTTCTAATTAGCCTTAGGAGATTCATCATCTTTACTCAACTTACATCCAGTTTCCATGGGAGTATTCATTGGCTTTGAATCTTCCATCCCAAATTTCTTCAACAATTCTTTCACATATTTAGTCTGAGATATGAAGATTCCTTTCTTTGTTTGAGTGATTTGCAGACCCAAGAAGAAATTCATTTCCCCAAACATAGACATCTCAAATTCACTTTTTATTTGATTTGCAAAAGTTTTGCACATACTATATTTTCCTCCAAAATGATATCATCAACAAATACTTCAACAATCAAGATATTTTCATGATCAATCTTGAAGTATAGGTTACTGTCAATAGTACCTTTGTTGAAATCAATCTTCAAAAGATGTTTGTTCAATCTTTCATACCATGCTCTTAGGGCCTGTTTGAGTCCATACAATGCCTTCTTCAATTTGCAGACCATATCTCCATGATCAAACAATTGAAATCCATCCGGTTGCTCAATGTATACCTCTTCTTTCAAATCATCATTTAGGAAAGCAAACTTGACATCCATCTGATACACCTTGAAATCTCTAAAGGAAGCAAAAGCAAGAAATAATCTGACTGCTTCAATTCTTGCTACCAGAGAAAAATTTTCTTCAAAGTCAACTCCTTCTACTTGAGAATAACCCTTACAGACCAATCTGGCTTTGTTTCTTATTACTTCACCATCTTCATTCAGTTTATTCTGAAAGACCCATTTAGTCCCAATCACATTTTTGTCCTTGGGTCTAGGAACAAGATCCCAAGTGTGATTCTTTTAAATCTGCATCAATTCCTCCTTCATTGTGTTAACCTAACTGTAATCATTGCATGCTTCACTTACTATTTTTGGTTTAATGTTTGAAATCAGACAATACTTCACTAAATCTTGAGCAATTTTTCTTCTTGTTTGAACACCTTTGCTTCTATCTCCTATGATCTGGTCTTTAGAATGATTCAGTCTTACATACCAGGGAATTTTGGGAAGCTCTTGCACTTCTAATTCTTGAACAGGTTCATGCAAACTTGTCTCTTCTTCTTATATTTCAGGATTCTCTAGATCAGTCTGAATCTGAACTGGAGTTGAGACTTGTTCTCCTTGATTTGAGACATCATTCTAATCTTATGCTTCATACTCATAATACCTTGAGGGATATTCCATGCTTTTATCAACCTTCACATTTGTACTTTCTACAATCTTCCTCAATCTCTTGTTATAACACCTATATGCTTTGCTTTGAGTAGAATATTCCTTCATCACTTCTAGCATCAAACTTACCAAGGTCTTCATCTCTTTTGATATAGCATTTACTACCAAAGACTAAAATATTTCACAGTAGGAGTGATACCAAACCAAAGTTCATAAGGAGTCTTACCAGTATTGCCTCTGATTTGTACTCAATTAAGAGTATAGACAGCAGTGCTTACATCTTCTCTCCAATAGATCTGAGGGACATTTGATTCCATCATCATTGTCCTAGATGCTTCCTAGATGGTCCGGTTCTTTTTTTCCACTACTCCATTCTGTTGTGGAGTCCTTGGAGCAGATAACTATCTATTTATCCCATGTTCCTCACAGAATGATATCAACTCACTAGATGTGAATTCTCCACCTCTATCAGACCTGAGGCATTTTATGTTTATGCCAGTTTCATTTTCTACCATAGCCTTGAATATTTTAAATTTCTCAAGAGCTTCAGATTTCTCTTTCAAGAAGGTTACCCACATCATCCGAGAATGGTCATCAATCAACAACATGAAATACCTATCTCCTTACAGACTCCTAATTCTTGCTAGACCACAAAGATCAGTGTGTACTAAGTCTAACAATCCGGTTGAAGATTGTTCCTTACTTTTGAATGTGACTCTGTTCTGGTTACCCAACTAACATTCTTTGCACAAACTGTTAGTAGGTTTCACCAATCTTGGAAGATCTCTTACAACCTGAGTGTTGCTTATCTTGATGATATTATCAAAATTTATATGACACATTCTCCTATGCCACAACCAAATCTGATCAATTTGAACAAATAAACAATTTTTGCCAGTACCAACCAAGTGGAAGATGTTACCTTTTGTCTGTGTACCAGATGCAATCTCAATTCCAGAGCTTTCAAAGATCCTGCATTTTCTATTTTTGAATCAGAGGTCATAGCCTTTGTCCACCAATTGTCCAACATTGAGAAGATTATGCTTCAGACCTTCAACATACAGAACATCACTGGTTTTGTTCTTTCCATCAAAGGAAATGGTTCCTCTACCTCTAATTCTGCCAGCATAATTATCTCCAAACTTTACAACTCCACCTTCATATCTTTCTAAGCTTAAGAACTTGCTCTTGTCACCAGTCATATGGTGACAGCATCCACTATCAATAACCCATTCATCCTTACTTCAACCTGAACAGCCAGAGCACTTTCTATCATCTTATGATTGGCAGATTCAATAGGCATTGGATCTTCTTCCTTGATAGCAATAAAAACCCAGTCACTTCCAAATTTGTTTCCTATCTCGGATTCATCATCTGTTACTCCTTCATCATCATTTTCTTGAACATAGTAACACCTTTTCTGAAACCTTGATCTATTAGGGTTTGGCCTTGAAAACCTTTCCAGACATCTTGAGGCAAAATGACCAATCTTATTGCAGGCAAAGCATTTAAAAGGTAATTTTCCTTCATACTTACTGGATCCTCTTGGTAATCTTTTTGCAATGAGAGCTTCAAGTTGTTCAGCTTCTAATTCATCCTCTTCCAGATCTTTTCTTGCTTTCTCATACCAAGATGATTTTCTTGAGGAGCTTTCCCCTAGATCATATCTCTATTTGCCTTTAGCAGAGGCACTAGCTTTGAAAGCAGATTTAGTCTTGGGAAGTGCATCACCAAACTCAGCTAACTTGAATGTAGATATCTTACCAACCAATTGATCCCTTTTAATAGTTGTTAAAGATCTGATTTCCTCAATAGCAATGATCTTGTGTTTATATGCAGGAGGTAAAGATCTGAGAACTTTAGCAACAATTTCGTCTTCATCTATTACTCCACCAGCACATCTGATGCCACATACAAGCTCATTTACTTTTGCCATATATAAAGTGATGTTCTCATCTTCACTCATCCTTAGGTTTTCAAACTTTCCTTTCAAACTTTGCAGCTTGGCACACTTAACATACTTGTCTCCTTCATATAGATTTTCAAGCTTTGTCCAAATTTCATAAGTAGTCTTTAATCCCATAACATTTGTCGGCTTTGTATCAGACAAGGCACTCAGTAGGGCTTCTTTAGCTCAAAGATTATTTTCTACATCTCTGACTTCATCTATAGTTGTTGGCCCATTCCTTGGAGGAACATATTTAGTTAAGGTTATGTTCCAATACTAATATCCCATGCATTGTAAGTGACATTCCATGCGATTCTTCTAGGAAGTGAAGTTTGTTCCATCAAACCTTGGACTATCCTTCTTGTAGGTTGACATCCTGGATCTCCTCAAGTGGTCAAGCTTCTTCTAGAAGAACTTGTCTCTAATACCAATTGTTAGTTTTAGGACAAACAACTGAGAGGGGGGGTGAATCAGTTGTCACCAAAATTCTATTCTTTAATCACTTAAAACCTTCTTATATTTCAATAGCATAACAAAGATTTAATCATGGAAGCATAATACAATAACTTTAGAGCAGAAGCACATTCAACACATGCAACACCAAGATTTTTAACATTGAAAACTTGGTTAAGGAAAAAACCATGGGGTGACTAACCCAAGATTGTATTCTCTGTTAAAAGAATAAGAAGAATAAAATGGCACTTGCCAATTGGGGCTCACTTCCCGAGCACTCTGCTCACAAGAGGCCCATTGCCTACAAGAGACACACTTTCTACAAAAGAATATAATTATTACATACTTGAACTGGAGATTAGCATCTTCATTATGCCTGAATCAGTTCCATTAAGCTTAACCCCTCTGCTCTGCTTTTTGGTCCTCTTCACTACCACCTTCTCATTGCACACACACTTTTGAATGACTTCACAACTCTTATTTATACATGACATCAACTTTGGAGTGATCGTCAAAGTCGGCACAACATACACTTATTTTATCACAAATCAATTACAAAAATACAACTTGACTTATTACAAAAACTTCATGCATATCACTATACTATCGGCCACACATAACTGGGACTTCAATCTTCTTCAAGGAGCATGCCAAGCTTCACAAGACATCTTCAAAGTCATCCACAACATGTGCCAAACATTCGATCAGCCAAGACTAGGAAGAACGCTATTCCTGGAAGGAAAATCTTCAATTACAATCTCAATCTTCAATGCAGACTGTCAACACAAACTGGACACATTCCAGAGACTCCCACAAGCTTGCTTGAATCACTAGGAACATCTGCACCACTTCTTTTTACTGTAATCAATCGCATCTTCATCCAGAACCTCAAGAACACAGTTGGTCATCACTGTCACATTAGAAGGATTGCTTGTGGACCTCCAAACCATGAACCAATTGAGTTGTCAATTAACTTTAGCTTCCCAAACATGTCACTAGATCTGCAGAACATGATATTGTATTTCCAAATCTTACCAGACCTATTTGTGTCACTCTGTCACCTCTGAATAGTTGCCAGAACCAGTTTTACTCTTATGGCCATAACTCCTTCACAATTTCATGCGGACCTCTCAAATCTTGACTGGATCACCTTTAGACACATATCTACAAACCCTTTGATGTGCATTCTCTGATCTTCATCTAGCTGGGATTTTCACTTCATAGAGCTTCACTATCTTCACTATTTTTCTTTGTTTCTGATAGGACTAATTTTCTCAATATCCTCAACACATAGCTCATCCAATCCTTGACATCAATGCAACAGGAGTATGTTGGCATCAATGACAATGCCGGTTAGGCCCATACTTGCAATAGTTAGCTCCATCCCTTTTTGGTCTATTTTTAGCTTAATCTTTTTTCTCTCTTGTGGGCTCCTTCTCTTTTGCAACTGTGTGGTCCTCTTTTTGGAATAAGGACTTGCTTCCTAGAATCAATTGCTTCTTCTAGAATATCCCAAAATAATTTGAAAATAATTTGAAACAACCCCTCACGTCTTCTAGAATTGATCCATCTTTGAGGGGGTTTTTGGAGTGCTTAATTCTTTATCCATGGATTGGGTCTTCCCTTTCAGATGTTTAGACATTGTGCATTCCTAGACTCCCAATGTTTGCAACCCCTCTCTCACTCTCCTTTGGTCATTGTCCTTACCTCACATCTAGTGGGGTTTATGGAAAGAATGAAACAAAAGAATATTTAGGGAGAAAAATTTAGATGTGATGAGACTTAACTCCAAGATGTACAATGCAATTAAAGAGAACTTCTTGTCATTCCTCTATTTCAAGACCTAAGTTGATGGTAAGATTTCAATCTATAAAGAGGATAAGAACATTGTCAAATCCTAGAAGTTGAACATTTTTTAAGAAAAGGTTCAAGGCACCTATACTGTATTGAAAAAAAATTGCAAAATTACATTGGGGGCTACATCGCTAGACATAAAGAAAATTACATCATGAGGCCACCAAAAAGTATTAAATAATGGTAGACGATGAAGGGAGAGATACAAGATATTTGAAGATTAAATGTGAATAAATACACCAATGTTGAAGGTAGGTTGGGGAGATGCTATCCATAAATAATGAAATTATGGGAAGGAGATTCACGTACAACCATGAGGCAATGCCACATAATTATGATGTGCCTCAAAAAATGGTAGAGATGAAGTGTAGGTGGTAATAGACCAAAATTTAGCCTTGATGTCATAAAGGTGATTTTAAAATAGGATAAGAAGTTGCCTCCACACAATCATCCAAGAAAATAATTAAGAGCACATAGTGTTGGAATAATGAAGAAATGGAAAGTCTACAGACCTCATAGTTAGCATTTAGCATATGTGAGTTGTTTTTTTAGTAGTTAGTAGTTGTGTCTATTATTAGAATATTAGATCCTATTTTGTAGGAACTATACTGTCTGTGAGTTTCCTAAGTGTGCCTATATATTTGTAATGTATGTCCAAGCATTTATGTAATAAAGTGTGATCTCACATATTGTGAGATACTGTGGTTTGTGCTCATCCCATGTGTTCTATTTCTTCAATTATTTTCTGAGTTGGTATCAAAGCTAAGGAAAGGAGATCACAGATTTGTGGTGATCTATGGAAAGCTTGAGATCACCTCTATGAGAAATTGAGCTTCATTGCTGCTGTGTGAGTATGAGACCTACTTGCATTAGCCAAAGGAGATCGTTGAGCTACCTGGTGGTGATAGCAACTGGAAAAGTGAAGAGCTAAACGTAATTTGTTTGTAAAAAATTTCTCGTTATGTCAAATCCTCTAGCTAATTCCTCTTTGAATGAATCTACTAAGATTGATGGTGAAAATTATGTTAACTGGAAATTCAAGTTGATGACAATATTGGAAGCTTATAATTTGTGGTCAATTGTGAGTGGGGGTGAGCCCAAATCCTTTGATCCTACCTCCATTCCAGATTGGGATAAACGGGAAATGAAAGAAAAGGTGCTGCTACGAATGTCCGTAAAGGACAATATAATTCCACACATCATAGATTGTAAGACATCCAAAGAAACATGGATGTGCTCAAAGGTTCGTATGAAACAACAAACTCAAACAGGATTTTACTTTTGAAAAGCAAGCTTTTGTATATAAAAATGGAAAGACATGAAAATATAAACAGCTTCATTTCCCGTGTCAAAGATCTAAGTGTTAAGTTAGGTGATATTGGCAAAAAGGTATCTAGTGCTGACTTGGTAACCATCACATTAAAAGGCTTAGTGGAAGATTATCAAGTCTTTATTTCAAGTCTTTCAGCTAGAGAAAAGCCCCCTTCATTTGGAGAATTGATAGGTATTCTTCTACAAGAAGAAGAGAGGATGGAGAACTTTGATCCTGGCTCTCATAGTACAAATTTGGCATTAGTAGCCAGAGGTAAATAGCCATACAGAGGTAAACCATGGGACAAGAATAAAGGAGGCAAGTTTCAAGCAATACAGAAAGGTATGTTACAATCCAGATTTGATACTCATGATAAGAGAAATGATGAATGTTATTATTGTGGCAAACCTGGTCATCACTCTAAAAATTGTTATAAAAGAAAATATCATGAGTCCAAACAAAGAAACAAAAAGCATAATGGAAATTTTATGGACCAAGACACCTCAATCAGTGATGGATTTAAAAATCTTAAGTTGTTTGTTACTGATGCTGCATTGTCTGCTAAAACTGATGATATGAATGCTTAGTTTATTGATTCTAGTGCTTCAATCCATATGTCTTGTAACAAGGATTGGTTTGATTCATATTGTGAGAACATTGATGATACCCACATCTATCTAGGTGATAACAGATCACATAAAGTTCAAGGTTATGGAGTAGTAGGTGTGAATTTGCCTAATGGACAAGTGAAATAGATCCATAATGTGATGTATGTTCCTGGCATCAAAAAGAATCTAATATTCATTTGTACTATTTCTGATCAAGACCTAAAGGTGGCATTTGTTAAGTCATAGTGTTTTGTTAAGGACACTCAAGATCACTACAAGGTCATTGCAATGGGTATCAGAGTTGGAGATTTGTATAAGCTTGATGTGACCAAGAAAGGACATCAATCATTGGCATCTACAGTACTACAAATAGAAGAGCTATGGCATCAAAGGTATGGACATTTGAATCTTAATGATTTAAAGTTGCTTCAAAGGAAAATAATGGTTGAAGGTCTTCCAATTATGAAGGATAGTCATATTGAATGTGAAGCATGTGCTTTGGGTAAACAACATAGAGAGGAGTTTCCTATTCATAAAGAGAAAAGCTCAAAGAAAATACTTGAATTAATTCATTCCGATGTATGTGGACCTATGCAAACTAGATCACTCAATGGTGCATGGTACTTTCTCATATTTGTTGATGATAGATCTAGGTATACTTGGGTCTATTTTATAAGAAATAAAAGTGATGTTTTTGAGTACTTTAAAGAATTCAAAACTATGGTTGAAAAACAGATAGGCAAATGCATAAAAATACTCAAATCTAATCACAGTGGAGAATATACATCAGGAGCATTTAGTCAATATTGTAAATGCAATGGGATCCTTCAGCAATTCACAATGCCACATACACCTCGGCAAAATAGAGTTGCTGAGAGAAAGAATAGAACACTAGTAGAATGTGCTCATAGCATGCTTCAAGGTAAAATTATTTCTAATGGTTTTTGGGCTAAAGCCATTAATACTATTGTTTATTTAAAGAATAGGAGTCCAACCAAAAGTTTAGTTCTTAAAACTCCTTTTGAAGCATTCCATGGTTACAAACCAGAAGTTAGTCATTTAAGAATATTTGGATGCAAGGTATTTGCTCATATTCCAAAGGATGAGAGAAGAAAGCTTGATGCAAAATCAATTAAGTGCATATTTATTGGTTATTGTGATGATCGAAAAGCATACAAGTTGTTTGATCCCAATTCACATAAATTGCTTGCAAGTAGAGATGTGGTGTTTCATGAGAGTGCATATGAAGGTAATAATACAGGTAAATGGCATATTTCTTTTGATAATGATGAACATGTCAAAATAGATACAAAAGTTGAATAGGAACATGAACAAGAACAGGTACAGGTTCAAGAACAGGGTGAAATTAGCATGGACACTTCAAGAAGTCATGGCACACCAAGAAGAGGAGAAGATACACCACAAAGCAGTAAAACTCTAAGGAGGTCATCATGTCAAATTTAGCCACCTATAAGATGTAAAGATTATGCATTGATGACTCATGTAATGAATGTTGTAGAACCTTCAAATTATGAAGAAGCTAAGGAATATAAAGAATGGATAGATGCAATGAATGAATAATATAACTCTATAATGAAGAATGAAACATGGGAATTAACAAAACTGCCTAAAAATAAAGTTCCCATAGGATGCAAATGGTTGTACAAATCCAAGTTTAATGTAGATGGCAGTATTGATAAGTATAAAACTAGATTGGTTGCTAAAGGCTATTCACAAAAAGAGGGAATTGACTATGTAGATATGTTTGCACCTATAGCTAAGTTGAATACAATTAGAGTGATGATTGCATTAGCTACAAAACATAATTGGAAAATACATCAGTTAGATGTCAAATCTACTTTTCTAAATGGTGAGTTGAAAGAAGAAGTTTATTTGGTGTAGCCTAAAGGATTTGTAAAGGAAGGTAAGGAGCATCTTGTTTGTAAATTGAAGAAATCCTTATACGGTTTGAAATAGGTACCGAGGTCATGGTATGAAAAAATTAATTCTTTCTTTTGTCAAGAAGGTTTTGTGAAAAACAAAAGTGATCCTAATCTGTATATCAAGAAAGATGAAAATGGGAATATTGCTTTGATATCCTTGTAAGTTGATGATCTCATCATAACTAGCAGTGCATCTAAATTAATTGTAGAAATTAAAAATCAGCTGTCACAGGTATTTGAGATGAAGGACCTTGGTGAACTACATTATTGTCTGGGTCTTGAAGTTTGGAGGGAGTCTAGTAAGACATTGATCACACAAAGCAAATACACAAGAGAAATTCTTAAAAAGTTTAATATGAGTGAATGCAAGCCAGTTTCTACTCCTTTAGATCAGAATGCTAAGTTGTATAATGATGATGGAACTAAAGAGGTGGATGGTACTTTGTATCATCAGTTTGTGGGAAGTTTGAACTACATCACCACTACCAGACCAGACATTGGATATACGGTCAGCATCCTTATTCAGTTTATTACTCAGCCTTGTGAAAGTCACTAGAAAGTAGGAAAGAAGGTTCGATGATATCTAAAAGGAACCATTGATTTTGGTATTATGTATACTGATGAATATGATGTTGAGTTGGCAGGTTTTTCTAATTCAGAATGGGCTAGAAATCCTGATGACAGAAAGTCAACATCAGGATATGCATTCAATATAGGATCAGGGGTCGTATCATGGAGCAGCAAGAAACAACCAACTATTTCTTTGTCATCAACAGAAGCTAAATGAAATGCCTTGACTAGTGCAACCTATAAAGCCATCTGGTTGAGATGAATTCTTGAAGATATAGGAGAAGAACAAATAAAGCCAACTATCCTCAAGTGCGATAATCAAAGCTCTATTAAATTGACACACAACCCAATTTATCATGTCAGAACAAAACATATTGAAATTCAGCATCACTTTGTAAGAGAAAAGATACTATCAAAGGAAATTGACTTGGTATATTGTAATACAAGTGAAAATGTGGCTGACATCTTTACCAAACCTCTTGGAAAGATGAACTTTGAAGAATGTAGAAAGTAGTTAGGTGTGGTAGATAATCCATTTCTTTATTAAGGGAGGATTTTGGAACAATGAAGAAATAGAAAGTCTGTAGGTCTCGTAGTTAGCATTTAGCATATGTGAGTTGTTTTTTTAGTAGTTAGTAGTTGTGTCTATTATTAGAATATTAGATCATGTTTTGTAGGAGCTAGACTATCCGTGAGTTTCCTAAGTGTGCCTATATATTTGTAATGTATGTCCAAGCATTTATGTAATAAAGTGTGATCTCACATATTGTGAGATACTGTGGTTTGTGCTCATCATGTGTTCTATTTCTTCAATTATTTTCTGGGTCATAGATGTTGCCACATGTCACCACTTGTCCAAAGGATGGTATAGAAAAAGAGAATAAGCAAAAGGGAAGCAGTCAAGATTTGTAAGGATAAGAGACACACCAAAAAAGGTAGTCAATAAGTCCCATAGCGACATAAAAAGTATTGATCACAATTTTAAAATGGAGTCAACAAGAAATGAAATAGAATCCCATGTAACCTTCTCTATCACTAAGCTATAAATAGAGATTATTTGTCCTCTCAAGCTTAATCAAATAGGACAAAGGTGAGAACTTGCTTCTAGTTAATGGATCAAAACTAGATACATTGTCAATTGAATCAAATGCTAGATTGGAAAGTAATTCAGCTTCTTTATTTCCCTCCTTGTAGTAGTGGGAGATTGATTATTGATCAAACTAATCCAACAAGTGTTGAATAGAATGAAACATGTATCTGAGTTTCCAATTTTTAGTTACATTTCCCTTCAAATAGTCGATCATAATTAGTAAGTCTCCTTCAATATGTAGATGAGAGATATGATTTTCTATTTCCACCTATCGACCCTACAAAAGAGCATAAGCTTCCACCTCATTATTGGTTCCTTGGGGTAATTTTAGCACTTTTTCCACAACTAGGTTGCCATCTATGTCTTTGATCAAACATCTAGCTCTTGATGGTCCTAGATTCCCTTTGGAAGAACCATCAAAGTTTAATTTGAAGAAGTTGAACATTGATATCTCTATTAAATTTAGAGGAGGGAAAAAGACAAAAGAGACGTCAAATGGTATCCCCCTCAATTAGTTGGTGCAAATTAAACTTTAATAGGGCCTCTAAGTTAATCCCACACCTTCAGGTTGGGAGGGGGTGATACATGATTGGAATTAAAATACCAAAGGAGCTTTTGCAATGTACATGTGTAAACTAATCACTGTGTAGAAGTGGTTGTGGCTTTCCATGGAGTGAAATTGGTCAAATACATGGGAATATCAAATTGTGTTATAGAAAGGGACTCCCTCAACATTATCAAATGCCTTAACAAGAAAGAAAAGACAAGATGGACTATCCAAAGCCTCATACATGACTCCCTTCACTTGTTAGACTCTCTTCAACTTAGTAATATCCAACATTCCTTTAAAGAGGCTAAGAGAGTCACCAACCTTCTTGCTAATAAGGGAGTGACATCAAGGGGTGAGAAGAGATGGCTAGGGGGTGATTACACTAACAATGTCTTGTTTATAACTAAACATGATAGCGATAGTTGAGATGTTAAGTTCATGTTTAGGGCATGTGCAGAAAGATGGGGGACCAAAAAGTGGGCAAAACCACTTTTTGGTCCCAACAAGATATAGCATGAGTGCATTATAATGTGAGCACATTATAACATGATCACATTATAATGCACTCACATTATTTCTTTATAGAAATAAAAACCAAGCTTGTCCAATTCTCTTCCTTTATTTCAAATCTACATTTAATTTTTATTGTAAAAGATAAATGAGAAACCAATAAGCAAGAGTATTAAGGTATTAATATGGTCAAGTAACAAGATAGTGTGGAATTTATGTCCATATTAGACATACACCTGTACTATAGTCAATACTAGAAGAAAAAAGAAACAAATAAAGAGATGGAGAGATAAATAGGTAGAGATATAGAGAAGGGGAGAGGGACAAGGAAAGATAGAGATAGAGAGGGATAAATAGAGAGATAGAGGAGGACGAGTGATAGAGATATGGAGAGAGAGAGAGAGAGGGACATAGAGATATAGAGAGGGATGGATGGATAGAGGGAGAGAGAAGGAGAGATAGATGGAGGGAGAGATAAAGATAGAGAGAGGGAGAGATAGAGAAGAAAATGGAGATAGAGAAGGAGAGATTGAGATAGAAATATATAAAGACATATAGAGAGATAGAGAGGGCAAGGAAGAGAAAGGGGGAAAGGGATATTAAGATATATAGTTAGAGAGAGGGAGTGATAAAGAGAGGTGGGTAGATAGAGAGGGAGAGATAGAGATAGAGAAAGGGAGGATAGAGAGATATAGGGAGATTCTCTTTCTACCTATCCTCTTGAAAGGAAGCTAGGTGCGTGGAAATCGCTTCCTACACTAATCTAATGAGGATAGATGTATGCAAATTCTTTACAACCTTTACAATTACAATGATGTTAACACAACAAAAGAGATATTGCAGCAATACACATACACAGAGAATGTAGACAGGAGAGAGAGAGAGAGAGACAAGATATAACGTGGGGAAAACCCTTTCGGGTGAAAAACCCCACTCCAAAACCTGCACAATGTATTATCAAAACAAAGAATGTTTACAAAACACTTGCAATGCAAGTCTTCTCAAGAGTCTTTGACACTCGTATCTGGAGATATTCTAGTAGCATAATAGTACCTTTCAATTACTCTATGCATCTCCCATCCAAGCATATGTTTATAAAGAAGTTTCAAGGCAAAAATGGAACCTTCTTAAGATGGGCGTCCATCTTGGTCTCATGGCCCAAAACCCACGCCTAAGGACACTTGTCCAACACTGTAGCATGGTTTTGACACTTGTCATATCACCCCATCCCAATGTGGGCACCTAGTCCCAAGATAGGCTGTGACAGATGATCTTACCCACCTTATAGATGTCATAGAATCTATCATAACTGATAGCACTTACAATTGTAAGAGAAACAATCATACACTGACTAAAAATAGCATATTCCTCTTACAACATGTCATAACCTCTCTTGGGCACCCAAAGATGCCTTTCTCCAAGATGCTCTTCGACACATGTCCTCACCTATCATAGGATCTTCTATTTACGACTCTTACGCATCATAGAATCTATCATAGGAATCTTTCATGACCGTTACGCATCATGATTCCTTACACACTGCTCAAGATGTCGACACATGGTAGAAAACCTCTACCACAATATGGGATGCTTTTATCCACATGAAGTGAGTTGACCATACTAGTCACCTTACAAGAGGAGTGACAACTCATCATGTCAATTCACACTAAATGACAAAATAGGATGTACAACTTAATTACATCATAGGCTAATAAAATAAATACATTACAAATAATAAATGCAAGGAATTACCAAGGTTGAGACACCTTAATTCCCAACACCTCTATCTCTATATTTCTATCTTCCCTATATCTCTATGTCTCTATCCTCCCTCTATCTCTCTAAACTTCCTCTATCTAGCTATTGAAAGGAAGCAAGGTATGCGAAACACACTTCCTACACCAATCTAATGAGGGGTGAAGTATGTAAATTCTTTAAAATCCTTACAGTTACAGTTATGTTATGTGATTAACACAGAGATTACAACAGCAAACACAACACAAGAATGCAAGAGAGACACAAGAAATACGTGGGGAAAACCCTTACGGGAGAAAAAGCCCACACTCCAAAACCTACACAATGTATTATTGAAATTTAATAATAGTTTACAATACACTTGCAATGCAAGCTCTCAGGAGTCTTCGACAGTCATTTTTGGAGTTATTCTAGCAGCATAACAATACCTGTCAATACACAATGCATACTACAACTCCAAGCACCTGTTTTATATAGTTTACAAGGAAAAAATGAGAAGCATCTGGAGATGGGCGTCCAACTTGGCCTCATGGCCCATTACCCATGCCTAAGGACACTTGTCCAATATTACAACAACATTTTTATACTTGTCACAACATGCATTCCCAATGTGGGCACCTAATCCCAAGATTGTCTATGACAGATGCTCTTACGCACCTTACAGTTGTCAAAGAATCCATCATACATGACAGCTCTTAAATCTATAAGAGAATCATCATAACTGACTAAAAATAGCATATTCCTCTTACAACTTGTCATAACCCACCTTGGGTGCCCAAAGATGCCTTCCTCAAATATGCCCTTTGACACTTGTCTTCACCTGTGATAGAATCTTCTATGCATGGCTCTTACATGTCATAGAATCTATCATAGGAATCTGTCATAACACTTACATGTCATAACTCCCTACACACTTCACAAGATGTTGACACATGGCAAAAAACCTCTACCACAATATGGGACACCTATCCTCCACATGGGATGAGTTGACCATCCTAGTCACATTACAAGTTGAGTGACAACTCACCATGCCACTTCAAACTAAATGACAAAACAGGATGTGCAACATAAATTACATCATAGGCAAATAAATAAATAAGTAATCAAAATAATCAATGCTAGGAATTGCAAGGTTGAGACACCTTAATTCCCAAAAGCTATCTATTTTTATCTCTCACCCTATTTCTCTATATCTATATCCTTCTCTCTATGTCTCCTCTATCTCCCTCACTCCCTCTCTCTAACTCTACCTCTCAATATCTTTCTCCCCCTCTCTCCACCTCTTCATGTCTTTCCCATTAGAGTGAATAATTTATCTATTGTTGGTGTAATATTTATATTTTGGACATATTTATCCTAAGTGTAAATATTACACATAATAACTTAAGTTAATTAGGGAGTCATTGACTTAGAGATAAGATTGTGAGTTGTTCAATGTTGTCACACATCATAGGATGTTGACACTTGTCATAATCTTATTACATTCTGATTCTCACTTTCCCTTTATAAGCAAGGTTCTTCTATGTATTTTTCATGCCAATCCACCAGGATTATATTGTTCCTATTGTTAATAATATGCTTGCATATTTTGGCAATATTCAAAACTTTTGTGGAAGTTTGTTTTTGTTTGTAGATTTGATCTAGGGTCCTGTGATTGCTATCAATCCTTTCAAAAAGAAATCCAACATGGTATCAAAGCGGTATCATGGAACTAGCTTCCTGAATTGAAAATCCAGCCACCAACTAGCAAGTTTCAGCAGGTGTTTTCTGGTCCAGATCAGAGTCCGCAGTTGATTCCAAAAGATTGAAATCCCTTAGGATCGGCTGTAAACATGCCATATCTTGTGCATAGTCATCTAGAGGCTAGCTTTTCAGTCCCCCAATGGTGTTAGTACAATGTCCGTACAGATATCAGAAAATCAGGTTTTAAATTTTTTAATTCTGATTTAAATTTAATTTAAATTCTTTTATTTTTTAAAACAAATTAAAATTAAAAAAAAATTATTTTCTGCAACAAATTTTTTAAGGGTTTTAATTTTAAAAAAAAATTATGCGATACCCTACAGGGTACCCGACAGGTACCTACGTACAGGTCTTGTCAGGCCTTGCAGGTCCACAAAACTGCACAGGGCTGACAAAGGCATACCATCCACCTACCGTGGCTCTTGGCCATGATAGGGGTAGCACCTTCTACCATGGCCTTTGGCCGTGACAAAGACGGTGCCTCCTGCACTCAGCGCCCTTTTTAAAAAAAATTATTAAAGTTTTTTCTTTAATATTTTTTTATTCTTAAATTTTTTTTTATATTTAAAATAAATAGAACTTTTAATAAACTTCTTTTCCTTTATTAATTTTTTTAATAAATAAAAACTTTTAATTAAGTTTTTCCTTTAATAATTTTTATTAAAGTTTTTTTAAATATAAATAAAACTTTTAATAAGTTTTTCTTTAATAATATTTTTTATAAAGCTTTTAAATAAATATTAAAAAAATAATAATTTTCTATATTAAATTTTTAATAATGTTTTTAATTAAACTTTTAATTAAGTTTTTTTAAAATAATTTTCACATTAATAAGCAAAATTGGAAAAAATCTTTCTTCTAATTGTCATTGAGCTTCATTTGGACAACCATATCATTACTCCCATTGGCAGCGAATAGGGGCCAATTGCTCTTGGCATTATCCCAATCGAAGGGCATCCTTCATGGTCATCTCCTTCAGAGTGGATTTCGGCATGAATTCTTCATTAGAGTTTCCAATTTTGCATCAGCATCATCATCTTTGTTCTTGCCCATATTTTGTAACTCATGTATGTAAAAACTAAGCTATAAACACACTGAAATAAAGTGCCACAAATCTTGTCACTTTAGTGTAATATGCCATATCTTGCTCATAACTTGACACATTTTGGTTCACATCTCAGATTGAGAGCCTATGCTTAATGATTCTAAATCTTGCATCTAATTCACATCAAGTTACATCTCAATTTGAGGGGCATTCATTATGGTTAATGTTCCTAAATCTTCATGGTACTTGTTCCTATGGATTAGTTTTAGTCACAGTTCAACATCGACAATTGCAATGTCTTCATCTGCTTTCTAGAGTTTGGACACAATTGGTTAGAAGTTTTGTTCCCAATGGGTTTTCTCCTTTTTTCTATCTTTTGTATCTAGGTACCTAATCAGGCCTTGTTGCCCGAACCCTTCTTTCTTTTTAGCTTGAGTGTGTATCCTCCCTAAGTTGCACTTATGGGGGGGTGCTGGTGTAATATTTATATTTTGGACATATTTATCCTAAGTGTAAATATTACACTAAATATCTTAAGTTAATTAGGGAGTCATTGACTTAAAGATAAGATTGTGAGTTGTTCAATTTTGTCACACGTCACGGGATGTTGACACTTGTCATAATCTTATTACATTTTGAGTCTCACCTTGTCTTTATAAGCAAGGTTCTTCTATGCATTTTTCATGCCAATCCACCAGGATTATATTGTTCCTGTTTTTAATAATATGCTTGCATATTTTGGCAATATTCAGATCTTTTGTGGAAGTTTGTTTTTGTTTGTAGATTTGATCTAGGGTCCTATGATTGTTGTCAATCCTTTCAGCAAGAAATCCAATATCACTATAGCTTAAGTGTACTTAGGTTGATGAGGTTAGACAACATCTTGTCTAACTGAATGTGCAAACTTTTAGAGGTTAGAGGTTATCTAGTTGTTTGGTAAACCTCATGTGCAAACCTTTTAAGGTTAGAAGACTTTCCATCTCACCTCAAAAGGCACTTTGTAGTCATCCAACACTTGTCACACAAGATTGTTTGTTTTCACATTCCAAGTGATCTAAAGGTTCACACCTTATAGGACACTTGTCTACATGCATGTGCCACATCACGGGGCACTTGTCAATCCACATGCAAGGTGGATTGCCTCTTCCATGACTATATAATGAGGCATTCTCATGTAGATTTGTAAGTGAGATTAATATATGCTTATGCTCAAATTAGGTTCATCAATATCATTGATTTCTTATCTCTATTTGTTGATTTCTATATTGTGAGAGTGAATATCAAGTGTTGTAGAGAATCCTTGGCTATTCCAACATTTCCCTCTTTCTATCTCTCCCTATAACCCTATCTCTTCCTCTTTACCTCTCTCTCTATCTCTATATTTTTCCCTCTCTATGTCTCCCTCACTCTCTATATCCACTCTCTCTATCTCTATCACTATCTCCTTCTCTATCTATCTATCTCTCTATCTATCCCTTTCTCTATCTCAACCTTTCTCTCTCACTCTCCCTCTCTCTTTATCTCTCTAACCCTCCCTCTCCTTATCTTTATCTCTCCCTCTCTCTCTTCCTCTCTTTCTATCTCTCCACTTCCCTCTCTCTAGATCATTTGGCTATAGGTATCTAAAATTTGTTGAAAGACAAACCCTAATTACATAAACTACATTTATGCATATATAGACTTTTGTGTCTCAATTAAATTCATATAGTACTAAGGGCATAAATTGTCAGTCAAATCATGCCACATACATCTTGACCAAGCACAATAGATTAGATTAAACACATATCTTGATTGACACACAATTATAGAGAAAGGTTACACTTGCAAGAATATGAATTCCACCTAGGATCAATGAATAGGTATATGAATATGGGAGAATATTTCATGGTGGATATACAAGTCAATCAAATTAAGACCAAGGGTAAAAATCATATGTATTAAATTTACTTTTATCTAATGCTTGTAGGTTACAACAATGATAGTCCATTCTCATAAATAGAAGTAGGTCAACCTAAGGAGAATTTAGAAGCTTCTACCACTCTTTGTCCATGGGAAAATTGATCTTCTCTAAGAGTCTAAAGTGGCACTCTAGTTTAATGGTACATTCATAGGATACCTCCTATGCTTGAGACATATATATTTGTACAAGGGCTTCTAGCTCTATCAATGTCTTGAAAACTAATTGAAACTCTTTGATAAAATTAGGTAACCTGACCACATGTTGAATATAGTTTCTTCTTGGCTCTTCTCATTCACTAGTTCTAGAAATTTGGCTCTTCTCATTAACAAGGCTTAGATGATGTGGCCTCCATCTTGGCCTTGCAGTATGATCTTCACAATACCTTGATGTGTCCAAGGGAAGCCACTAACTATTTGAGCTCTTTAATTTGGTCCTTTAACCTTTTGACCTCCTCCTTTGATTCTTATATCATATTCTTTAGGTCAGCTTCTTTTTCTCTATCCACTTGATTATTTAGCTTCACTAGTTTTATCCTCTTCATGGCTCAGTTATACATCCAAGTTTCATAAATTCTTTGATAATGAATTCTTGGTGGTTGTCTTACTTACCATCTAATTTTTCCCTACTGCCAACTCTATTCTTTCTTTAGTCAATTTTGTTTTAACCTCTAGGAGTTGTTTTTAAGTTGCTTCTACCTATGTATCTTTAGCTTCAATAGATTTATCTATAGTTTTGGTGGCCTATCCTTTTAATGCCTTTATTTTCACTTCAAATGCTTTTCAATATGTATAGATTTTCAATGTCTAAAGCACTTTCTATATAGACTCTGTGTGTGTGTGTGTATACATATATATATGAGAGAGAGAGATAGGGAGAGGGAGGATAGATAGATAAACAAATAGAGGTCTGATTTATATCCCTCTATTTATTTATCTATCTATCCTCCCTCTCCCTATCTCTCTCCCTCTCTAAATCCTTTTCAACAAATACATTTTGTGCATATCCTACAATCATGGAGTTCTTTGAGACCACATTTCTTTGAGGTGTTCTATCAAACAGTTCATGTTCCTTGTCTATGATTCCAAATTTTACATACATGCCTCACAGTGAAGTTACAACTACAACATCTAACAAAATTCCCATATCTTTGATGTTTTGATGGATGTCCATACCCTATTCCAAAGATCTCATTTTGGAATAGGCAGGGAGGATGCTGGCAAAGGTTGATGAATTTAATTTTATAATAGCCAATTGCATTTGCTTGAAAGTTTCTAAATCCTTTTCAAAAAATCCATTTTGTGCATATCTTGTAATCATGGCATTTCCATGAGACCAAATTTCTTTGAGGCATTATGTTATGTGCCTTTTCTATGCTTCCACATTTTTCATTATTGTCTCCTAGGATAGTTGTAACTACAAAATCTGACAAAATTCCCATATTTTTCATTCTTTGATAGATTGCCATACCCTATTCCAAAGATCCCATTTTAGCATAGGTAGGGAGGATGAGCTGCAAAAGGTTGAGGAATTTGGCTTTACACCCACCAATTGCATTTGATTTAAAGTTTCTAAATTCTTTGCAACAAATCAATTGTGTGCATATCTTGCAATCATTACATTCCATGAAACCACATCTCTTTGAGGTGTTCTGCCGAATAGTTCATGTGCCTTTTCTATGCTTCTAAATTTTGCATTCATGTCTTTGAGGGAAGTTGCAACTACAAAATCTGACAAAATTCCTATATCCTTAATGTTTTGATGGATGTCCATAACCATTTCCAAATATCTCATTTTGGCACAAGTAGGGAGGGTGCTGGGAAAGGTTGAGGAATTTAGATTTACACCAGCCAATTGCATTTACTTTATATTTTCTAAAGCTTTTTCAACAAATTCATTTTGTGCATGTCCTACAATCATTGCATTTCATGAGACCACATCTCTTTGAGGTGTTCCATCAAATAGTTCATGTGCCTTTTCTATTCTTCCACATTTTGCATTCATATCTCCTAGGGAAGTTGCAACTACAACATCTAACAAAATTCCCATATCCTTGATGTTTTGATGGATGTCCATACCCTTTCCCAAAAATCTCATTTTGGCACAAGCAGGGAGGGTGCTGGAATAGGTTGAGGAATTTTTTTTTATCCCTACCAATTACATTTACTTGAAAGTTTCTAAAGCATTTCCAAAAAAATCCATTTTTTGTGCATATCCTACATTCATTGCATTCCATGAGACTACATGCCATGGAGGTATGCTTAGTATGTTGAATCCATTTGTAAAGGAAGTCATTTGTATGTATGCTTAGTATTCTTAGTATGCTTAGTATGTAGGTATGCTTAGTGTTAGAGTGAATAATTTATCTGTTCACTATACTTAAGTGTACTTAGGTTTATGAGGTTAGACAACATCTTGTCTAACTGAATGTGCAATCTTTTAGACCTCTAAAGGTTGCCAAGTTATTTGTTTAACCTCATGTGCTACCTTTTTGAGGTTGGAAGACTTTCCATCTCACCTCAAAGGTCACTCAACACTTGGCATCAAGGTTGATGACTTGGTCAAATAGTTTATTGGTTTGCACGCTCCAAGTGATCCTAAGGTTGACACCTATAGGACACTTGTATACTCATTTGTGCCACTTCATGAGGCACTTGTCAATCCACATCATAGGTGGATTGCCTCTTCCTTGCCTATATATGTAAGGCTTTGTACTCATTGTAATTTGAGTCGTCTAAATACATTATTGGACACTGTTCATTGTGCTTGTTTCTCATCTCCATAATTTCTTGTTTCTTATATGATATCAGAGCATAGGGGGAAATAGTTTCAAGCCTTTAAGTTGAATGAATTTGTTGTATTTAGTTTGTTTCCATTGTTGTGTGTTTTCAATTTTAGGAAAATGGATAGGTATCTCTAAAATCTTGTTGGGGTGTTGTTTGGAGTCAACCTGTCGACTCACAGCAGAAACAAATCAATCCATGTCTCATCAATAATAGAAATAACAGCAAGGAAGATTATCAAATCATGGAGTATTCTTAGGGATTGCCTAGAGAAATAGAAAGGTGGAGTTCTACAAGATAGTGATTACAATTTAATGCTAATTTCTTTCAACAAGTTGAGTGCCTATAGACACTTCCTTCATGTGGCCCTACCGCAACCCAAGCTACTTCTATTACTTTTATCCTCCTCTTCTATTCCAAGGGAATCTCACTCTATGGCAGCTTTCATAGTCACTCTCTAGCTTCAAAAATCCCCCACCACTCTCAAACTGCAATCCTTGACCATTAAAGCTACCATTGAAGCTACGTGTAAGAAATCAATGGAAGAAGATGAGTTATTGCCCTGTGAATGAATATTGTTGTTGGCTTGTCTTTCAACTTCACAAAATGTAAATGTGTCCCTCCAAAGCAGAGAATTTTTCTTAGAAAAGGTAGTAGAGATAATTTGTGACCACAAACACAAGGAGGACATTGTGTTGTCAAACTCACAGAGGATAGCTGAGGTGCTTTCAGGCATTGGCCTCTACTTGGCATTTTCAACCTCAACTATTTTGGTCACCTTGCCCAGATCTTGGTATCTCAGCCCAACTAGCTGACCTCACATTTTGCAGTTGCCATTCATTTTCATAGAGGGTTGATATCTGCTGAAGTTATGGTTCATATTATTGGTGGTTACAGTTGTTTGTGGTGGTTCATGTGGTGGAAATTATGGTGTGTTTGTTAGAATTTGTTTTCGACCACCTACATTCTCAATAAATACAGTTGCCATTTAGAACCACGATTGTTCATCAACAAATGTCATCTGCATTCTCTACCATATTCAACAGGTCGTTTGGAGTTTGTTTTGTTATCATTGTTGGAGCTTTATTTGCTCTTTATGAGCATGTTGTGGGGTTGTAGTTTTATGTTTTTTGTCTTTTATTGAGGCTTGCAAGACATAACTTAATTTATGTCTTCTTAATTCACTTCATGACAATAAACTTGTAAGATCTCAAATAGCAAATAAGTTTAAAAATGCACTCATATAAAGTGCCACAAAATTGAATGTGTGTTCCACATGGAGGGAATTTGGAAGTTTGTACTTACAATGAATTATAAAGTGTAATGGGGGTTGTGAAGAGCCTTGATTTGACATCACAGTTGTGGATCCTCATGATTCAACATCACAACAATGTCTCCTTATGATTCTCACCTCATTGGAATGTGTGCCTTGATGCACACCCTTTTTCATGTTCTTGTACATTTGTTTGGACCTATATCTTGGTTTGCATTCCTTGCACACTCCCAATTTCAGCTGATCTGCTTATTTCTCTTAGCATTAACGGGGGACTATGATGTGTTACATGCTAATCCTTCTTTCAATGAAGTAGTGAGGAATCACCTCATGAACCTTCTATCTTGATCTCTCGTATGGGGGATTATTTTAGTGGATCACATTTTAAGATTCTAGTACTCCTAATCATAGTACTATCTATATTTTCAACTTCACAGAGTTTGATTGACATTATGTACATCATTGAGTAGTGTTCCAATGTTCACTCATGTAGTGTTTTGTATCTCTTATCTTAATCTACATTTCTTGAAGATTCGTTGATTCCAACAAACACCAATTCATCATCGATAGAGTTTTCAACTTCTACATGCTCTAGGAGTTCATCATCATGTTCCTATCATCAAGGGACATATTTGCAGAAGGTCTTAAATCCTTCTCTTTCTCTCTTTTGGAGAGGCATTTTGTTCCCACTGGGTTTTCTCCTTTTCCCCATTTGTGAGAGAATGCATTGTACATGGGTACCTAACATCGACTCTAGTTGGGACCCATTTATATCTATTTACAGTTTTGTGATAGCCCCAAGTATCACTTAAGGGGGGGTGCTTATAGAGTGAATAATTTATCTATTCACTATACTTAAGTGTACTTAGCTTGATGAGGTTAGACATCTTGTCTAACTAAATGTGCAACCTTTTAGACCTCTACAGGTTACCAAGTTATTTGGTTAACCTCATGTGTTACCTTTTTGAGGTTGGAAGACTTTCCATCTCACCTCAAAGGTCACTCAACACATGGCATCAAGGTTGATGACTTGGTCAAATAGGTTTTTGGTTTGCATGCTCCAAGTGATCCGAAGTTTGACACCTATAGGACACTTGTCTACTCATTTGTGCCATTTCATGGGGTACTTGTCAATCAACATCATAGGTGGATTGCCTCTTCCTTGCCTATATATGCAAGGCTTTGTACTCATTGTAATTTGAATCATCTAAATACAATATTGGATATTGATCATTGTGCTTGTTTCTTATCTCCATAATTTTCTATTTCTTATACTTAGGAATTTGAAACAAATAGTGACACCATGATAAAATGAGCATGAGTATCTATAGAGAGGAGGAAAGAGATAGAGGGAGAAAAATAAGGAGAGAGAGAGAGAGAGGAGTGAGATTGAGAGATATAGATAGAGCTAGAGAAAGGGGGAGAGAGAGAGAGAGGGGGGGGGAGGGGAGATAGAGAGATAGGGATAAAGAGGGAGATAGACAGGGGGAGAGAGATAGCGAGAGAGATAGAGAGGGGAGACTGAGATATATATATATATATATATATAGAGAGAGAGAGAGATGTAGAGGGATGGATTCTTCATTCTTCACAAAATATAACTCCCTTGTATGCAAGAGAGAGAATGTCTATTTGCATGTAAGAATGATAAGTGTAACTCCCACTATTGGCCTACCAACTAAAACTCCCTTACTCAAAGCCACTAAACATTATTCTAAGTATCCAAAAGAATTATACTTAAATAATCTCTCAACCACATACATGGGCATCCAAGTACCCATTCATGAGATATTAAAGACATGTAGAAATTACATAGGATTGCAAGGCTAAATCACCTAATCCTTATAGTAGAAACAAGGGGCCATTGCATTAGACCTATAAAAAGTGTTAGAGACAAATATGTAGCTATGTTATCCTATTTTGATTCCATGTGATTGTATCATGTTAAAATTACCTTCAAATGATTCCTTTAAATACATGTCCTAGACACATAATTGAAAGACTTTTACGATGCAACTTAAGAAAATAAAAATGTTTACACATTATTAAATTCTAGGACCCCTAAAGAACATAACATGCACATAATGTGTTGCAAAATAAGAGAAGAAAAGTTGTAGGATATGTAGTTTTTTTGCTCTACATTAGTATACATTGTGTTTCTACTTAGAAAATTCATCCTAACTAGTATGAATGTAAATTTGAAGTCTAAAATTTATGTATTATTTTTTGTAAGTAACCAGATTAGGTTAATGGTGTTGCAAGACAAATATTTTATCAAAAGTATATAAGAAAAAGATAGATAAGTCATAAATTACAATGGACTTGTTTACATCTCTAGAGTGGAGGTTAAATAAAGGATTTTGAAGATGAACATTGAGACAAAGAGTTATTGATATCTTTTAAGAATGTAGAAGCTATATTGGGTCATCTCTTTAATGAATAGGGATACACATCTTGATTTTCATAATGAATAAGATCTCATAGAGAGCCATGAATTTTTCTAAAAAGATATTGAAACATGTCACTAATCTCATTATACATTAGACACCTAAAAACAAAATGCTCTTCTAATTTTGGTTCATTATTGTAGAGTCTACAAATGTACTATCTCTCAAGATAAAGTGTTGTGACCATAGGCAAAGTTGATGAGAACATACTTGTAAGTGGCCCAAAAGAAATTTCAAACCAAAAGAAAGCCTAGTGTACTTGGAAGAATAATGTGTCCATTTTCTATATAGATATAGTGCTTCAATTGGTGTTGCATTCTCACAAAATATTCCTCTAATTTTGTTTCATTAATGTAGAGTCTATAAATGCACTATCTCTCAAGACAAAGTGTTCTAACTACATGCAAATCTTGACCCAAAAGAAATAATGTGTCCATCTTCTATACATATATAGTGCTTCAATTAGTGTTGCATTCTTGTTGAAAATATTTCTTCTCATTCATCCCAATTAATTGTTTTGTAGGATTTGCTAATCTAAAATCTTACGATGATTTTGCTCAACATAAACATATGGTATATTACTAGTTATGCCGACTTGAAAAACTTAGGTCTTTAAAACACTTAAAATCCAACACGCATGAATATGATCAAATTGAGGCCACCATTAGCATTAGAATCATTTCATTACATACATTAGAATCTTTTCAAAAATTAGTAGATGATGACAAGAGGCACTTAGTGGACTGAAGATAATCCTTTTGATTTAGGTCTTACATGTATTCGTTAAAAAATGTAGCTTTGATTTGCTGCACAGCGTTACAAATAAAGTTACTCATTTCTTTTGGTGATTGAGACATCCAATTAGTACTAACTAGTTAAAAAGTAGTTATTAGAGAAGAGGTTGAGCCTTCACTTCCAGAGCTATCCAATACACTGGTGTTGTTTCTAGCTATGTTGGCAGTTGAACCTTCCGACAATATTGTAAATGCGGAAGGGAGAAGCGCCATGAAAGAAGGATCTGCTCCCCTCATTGCATGGATAATTGCTCCAACATCTAAGGGCAAATATACTATTAGAGATCCAAATGCATTTGTGCAACTCTCCTGTAGTATGAAGGCCTCTGTATTTGATGCTTGCAAATTATAATTAAAATCATATGTTAAACACCATAAAACAAGTGAACTAGATGATTGTAGTAATGGTTCAGATACTTACCGTCACATGATAAAGAGAAATGTGGTTCCTGTTGATGACTGTTTTGATGCAATCATAACAATAAGTTAAAATTCACATAAAATGAACTGAAACTATACTTGAAAGACAAGAAGGAATCATTTGGTGATTCAACTAATCCCAAGTCTACAATGGTTCGATTGGTCAAGTTCAGTTGGTCAATGTGAAGCTGTAATGTTCAAGGGGCCTTACGTAGTTTAGGTTTGTTTTGTGGTTTACTGGACTAAGAATATGCAAAGAGGTCATAGATTTCAACAAGTATTCTGTTCATTTGCATACAAGTGATACCAGGCTGCAAGTTTCAGAGGGTTTTCCTGGATTTTTTGCAGCTTTCTTCTTGATCTGTTTATGAAAACTGTCTACTTATAGCTCTGTTATCATGCTTCTTCAAATTTGAGACAATTTCCTTTGGATTTCTACGTTTTCAGCTAGATATTTCAGATGGGTTGGGAAAAGTTAGAAAGATCTACTCTATACCTCACTTAATCTACCGAAGGATCTAAGTGTTTCTGTTATGCACTTATGTAAATATCACAGTAGTTTGATCAAATCCACAGTAAAAACCCTAAATGTAAGTTCTGAGCATTTTCACAAACATACATTTAAAATTGCAAGCTCTCAAAGAAGATATTTCAAAACACAAAGAAGAGCAGGAGAACACTCAGAAGATAGATGCAGAACTCCAGATTCTATTGCATTAGAAACGAATAGCCATACATGATTTACAATGTAAGAATGACTCTTAGTTTCATTGATCATACTACAGAGAACTTACAAGCTTTACAGATACAGTAAGGCAGCCAGACATTCCACGCGCACCTTACTGCAGACAAACAGGTGACCTCCTTCTTCTACTTCTAAACTATGCTAAGCTATCTTGCTGTGTTTTCCTAGAATCTCTGTGTGTAGCCCCTGTTGTAAAGTATTACAGTGTAGAGAGGCACAATATAAAGACATTTTGATTGTCCTCACTACAGCAAAAACCTAACTGAACCCCTGGTTCAAACCTCTAGTTACAGTAATAAATGCAGGTGAACCAGTTCTCAAAAATATCTCTGAGCTGTGGTCAAATCTGGGTGAAATATTGCCCCTTCTGAGAAGTTCCAGCAGCTGGGTAATAACTTCTGCTTGTCTGTTGTGATAATACCTCCAGCTGCGACCTTCTTCTTTACTTGAATGGCCTTGACCTTTTGTATTTCATCTCTATCTTCTTGCTCCTGAGATCAGATCTTCTGCCTCCATGAGGTCACTGTGTTGACTTTCCAGCTGCTTCCTCAACTGCAAGCCTGCAAGACAAGACAAGCAATAAGTTTCACATTTATCACAAAAAATAGCATGAAAATAGAATAAGCGTTTAAATCATGGTGACTGCGCAAGATGGAGAAAATCGGATCAGAAAATCGCTCAAAAACGCGTCAAAACGCGTTCAGACTACTTAAACTACACGGGTCAACCATCGCTGACCGAAAAATGCCAGAGGCGCCAAAAAAACACTTTAAAATGTCCACCGCCTCATTTCCCGCCCATCGGCATGATATTCGCTGTCGGTGCGCCAAAAAACATGTTGGTCGATATACCTCATCATCATGATATTTCGCTTCTGCATATTGGAGAAAAGAACAACAACATCATCATCATCATGTTGAAGAAGAATAGGAGGATATGAATATAATCATGCTGCCGAGGAAAGGAAGATGATGGTGACGTCATCATGATATTCGGGCTTCATTGAAATGCTAAGGATGACGTCATCATCATGTCCGGTTAAGATCAGGGGGATATTTGTGATATCGGGTCACCTAAGGAGCATGATCAGGATGATGAACATAATATGATCCTTTTGCGGCCAAGGCAACCCTGTCGAAAGAATCAGCATGATGAAGATCATCATCATATTTGCCTTTTGTCGAACATAGAATAAGACATCATCATGATGTTTCGGCAAACGGATCGTGCTTGAAAAAATATCCTGTTTGAAGAAAAAAATGTGATGATGATGATCATCAGGATATTAGCCTCTGTCGAACATAGAATAAGACATCATCATGATGTTTCGGCAAACGGATCGGGTTTGAAAAATATCCTGTTGAAAGAAAGAATGATGATGATGATCATCAGGATATTAGCTTCTTCGTTTATCAGATCGGGATGACGTCATCATGATATTCGGAGCCTTCGTTAAACTTGAACATGACGTCATCATGATATTTCGCCAACCGGATCATGTTTTAGAAAATATCCTGCCGAAGGGAAAAGGTGATGATGATGATCATCAGGATACTTGCAAAAGGTTGTATTTCATCGGCAGGAGGACTTGGCGAAATATCAGGCGTACAAACAAGATCATGATGATCTTGACACTATGACAAGATAAAAATATGATGATGACGTCATCATCATATTTCGTTTTCGGAGCACAAGGATGGGTTGGTCATCATGATATTCGGGCCAGGGTGATATTACAAAATATGATGATGCTGTTGAGAAATGTAATATCGAACGCCTTTTCAAATAGACAGGGTGATCATCATGATATTCGCTAACCGGAGGATGATGATCCTCCTCGTCGAATTATGATGATGATGTCTCCAACACTTAGCGAAATTTAGCAAATGTCCTATGAAAGATCAGGATGATGATCAAGAAGCCGTCATCATCATATTTCGAAGTTCAGCAAATATCATGATGATGACCCTGCGATAGGATTATACCAAGCGCATGCAAATATGCCGAAGGTGGATTTTTCTAAGGGTGATCAGCATGATATGAAAAGATCAGGTAATGTTGAAATATCATGATGATGCTCGCGATACAACAGACCACTTCGACGGGGAACTTACCCTGACTTAAAGTTAATGTCATCATGATATTTGAACCTCAGGATATTATCGGGGGGGGGGTTCAAATATGATGATGATGATGCTCTTCAGCAAAACTGAGTTTATAATATGACCTTCCTAAAAGATATCATGATGCTGCATAATGCGAAGATCATGATGATCCTGTCAACATGACTTAGAATAAAAATAAAATGATGATCCTCCTGCGAATATCAGGTTTGACCAAGACTTTGACCGTGCATAACTTCCACATATGGACGAATTTTCAAGTGAAGTAAAAGGCAAACCTGCATGGAATTTCAAGCTCTTTTAAAATATGAGGTCACAGAAACAAAATATGAACTTTGACAAACAGACCTCATGATGATGACCTACCCCATGCAATATCATGATGATGATGCACCTGACCTTCATTTTTACCAGACCGCCAGGAAGTAGAAAAAACACAAGCAGAAGCAAAAAGCAAAACATCAGCAGGGGTCCCCATTTTGCTAAGGAGCATAATGGGGCGTGTTGTGAACGTCACAACAACTAGCAACCAAAACAAAACAATTAAATTCAGAGTGTTCAAGGAAACTAGATGAAATGAACTCATAACTTCCAACTATCTTTCATGCAAATTACTATTCAGCTTGAGACTCAAAGTGTTCAATAAAGATGCATGAATTTTCATTTTCAGTTTAGTTGTGTGCATGTGATTAATTATCCTCATCTTGAAGATCGGTTGAACAAACCAGTGACTGACATTAGCCTACGTAGGTGAGAATATTCCCTCATAGCCGACCGGATAGAGCCTTGCTGCCAGCGAGCGTCTATAGCCTCGGCAAGGTTATCGTTACAATTCTCCTAAGTAGAGCCCCACTGCCAGCGAGCGTCCATAGCCCCGGTAGAGTTACTTAGATGGCTTAATCTAGATTTTCAGTATAATCCGCTTTATTTATTTATTTATTTATTTTTTTGTTTTCTAATTTGGAAAGATTTCACAAGATATAGCAATTTGTAACTTCATGATGATGCAAGGAGTGGACACTTGCTGAAATTAAGCTGAGAATTGTAATGGTAGCAAGGGTGACCTCTGATTTTTCACCTAATATCTACACTGGTAGGTTCAACAAACCCAAGGATTTTAGGTGTGTCATCGTGAGAAACCTGCTTCGAATTCTCAATCACATTTATTGAATACAAAACTTCAGAAGATGAACAACTCTCTACATTCATGACAGTGACAGGTTATGTGTAAATTGCAAATGGTTAACCTGAATATCCTAAATTATATACTGTTTTGAATGGTTGCTAGTTCTGCTCCTTAATACTCTACAGTAAAATAAAGATCCCTGCTGAGGAGACAACAAACAAACCAAACAAACAGGCTGTACAAACAGCACAACAACAACAGACAAAACTGTACAAACAGACAGAAACAAAAGGCAAAACAAACAGAAGACAAGCTATACAAACAACTAACCTAAGAAGAAAACAGCAAAAGAAGACCACAAAAACAAAAACAACTACCCTACCAGACTATATACCAGCCTCTACAAGGCAAACTGAAACCCAGGAAAAAGACCCAAGAACACCCCTACTTGCATATTTCTTTAGGTTGTGCAGGAGTAATAGGGTACTGGTTATGGTTCTCATCCTAGCAGATTTATCTTTGAATTCTGAAAAAAATTCTGATATTCTAGATTCATTGTGTTTATCAGAATAGCTCTTAACTAGTAACTGAGGCTGCTCATCAGGGTTATGATTAATCCATAAGCATGTCCTATCTCTTGAATTTCCATAATCAAAATAGCATTTATCATTGTTTACTAAGGAAAGGAAAGAGACAACCTGATGTGCCTTTAGCTCTGTGGAACACACTTGTTCATTGATAGCTGGCTCTTCATTTAGCTCTGCATTTTCATTGCCCAGCTCTATGTCTAGTCCTTTTTCAAGTTGAAAGATGAATGACTCTAGATGTATCATTTCTTCATCTTCATCCAGCTGTGTTCCTTCATCCTGGATGTTCAGTTTATCCTCAAATTTAGCACACCTCTCAATGTTCTCATTAGTTTCCTGCACATCAGCACTTAAGTAAGTATCTTCATCCTCATCTGATATACAGAAATTAATCATTTCTAAATCACTTGAGAGTAAAGGTGGGACGACATCTTTTGATTGACAAGAGTACTCCCCTGTTTTATTTTCAACATGGTATGAGGGAGATGTCTGATTATGCACAGCAGCTCCATGATCTTCTGTATTTTCAATTTTCAAGAATTGTTTATCAGATGACTCACAGTTATCATTCAGTGTGGAGTCTGCTTCTATTAACCTGCAACAATCCTGAACTTGGTCATTCAATTCAGAGAAATCAGTCATGGGATTGGGATTTACTTTCTCCTCTATGACTTCACTAGTTTTTATAGTAGGGATCTCATCAATTTCAGTGCACTCTAATTTTTTCATTTGCCCACATTTCTCCTTTCCATAAAATGACTCAAGGAAAGATGTTTTACTATCTTTACCAAAAGCATTAGGATCAGCAATAAAAACCTTATCCTGACAAATGGTTTCCTCTCTACAAGATTTAAAAGATTTATACTTGCACTCCCCTTTTCCTGTATTAGGAAGTAGAGACCTACTATCAATCCCTCCATAAAATGACCTAAGAAAAGATGTCTTGTTATCATTCCCTTCCAGAATTGATTTTTCTATTGCATTTTCTAACCGCCTATTAGTTTCTAGTGCTGTATTAGCTTGTTGCTGCAAAATTTCTTTTTCCTGCCAACTTTCAGCCCTGAACACATCTGAAAAAATAATTAGTCCTTTCAAATATGAATCTATCCTAGTGAGGAATGTTAAACATTTAAGTTCATTGTGTTCAATAGTCCGGTGTATCCTGCAACAACTAGACAAACCAAAATTAGATAAACTTTGAGAATAAAACTGTTCATTCAAAGCTCCCTGAAATAAAGGACTGTTAACTTGAAAACTGTCCCCATATGTGTCCATTAAAAAAAAAAATGGGACCTTCTTTTCACCCTTTTAGGCCTTTTGAAATTTTATGAGATCTAACATATCTCAGAATATAACATTTAAAACTCAGAATTTTAACCCTAAACCAAATCAGGCCCTCCTTCTAGCGCCAGAAAACTGTTGATGACTGTTTTGATGCAATCATAACAATAAGTTAAAATTCACATAAAATGAACTGAAACTATACTTGAAAGACAAGAAGGAATCATTTGGTGATTCAACTAATCCCAAGTCTACAATGGTTCGGTTGGTCAAGTTCAGTTGGTCAATGTGAAGCTGTAATGTTCAAGGGGCCTTACGTAGTTTAGGTTTGTTTTGTGGTTTACTGGACTAAGAATATGCAAAGAGGTCATAGATTTCAACAAGTATTCTGTTCATTTACATACAAGTGATACCGGGCTGCAAGTTTCAGAGGGTTTTCCTGGATTTTTTGCAGCTTTCTTCTTGATCTGTTTATGAAAACTGTCTACTTATAGCTCTGTTATCATGCTTCTTCAAATTTGAGACAATTTCCTTTGGATTTCTACGTTTTCAGCTAGATATTTCAGATGGGTTGGGAAAAGTTAGAAAGGTCTACTCTATACCTCACTTAATCTACCGAAGGATCTAAGTGTTTCTGTTATGCACTTATGTAAATACCACAGTAGTTTGATCAAATCCACAGTAAAAACCCTAAATGTAAGTTCTGAGCATTTTCACAAACATACATTTAAAATTGCAAGCTCTCAAAGAAGATATTTCAAAACACAAAGAAGAGCAGGAGAACACTCAGAAGATAGATGCAGAACTCCAGATTCTATTGCATTAGAAACGAATAGCCATACATGATTTACAATGTAAGAATGACTCTTAGTTTCATTGATCATACTACAGAGAACTTACAAGCTTTACAGATACAGTAAGGCAGCCAGACATTCCACGCGCACCTTACTGCAGACAAACAGGCGACCTCCTTCTTCTACTTCTAAACTATGCTAAGCTATCTTACTGTGTTTTCCTAGAATCTCTGTGTGTAGCCCCTGTTGTAAAGTATTACAGTGTAGAGAGGCACAATATAAAGACATTTTGATTGTCCTCACTACAGCAAAAACCTAACTGAACCCCTGGTTCAAACCTCTAGTTACAGTAATAAATGCAGGTGAACCAGTTCTCAAAAATATCTCTGAGCTGTGGTCAAATCTGGGCGAAATATTGCCCCTTCTGAGAAGTTCCGACAGCTGGGTAATAACTTCTGCTTGTCTGTTGTGATAATACCTCCAGCTGCGACCTTCTTCTTTACTTGAATGGCCTTGACCTTTTGTATTTCATCTCTATCTTCTTGCTCCTGAGATCAGATCTTCTGCCTCCATGAGGTCACTGTGTTGACTTTCCAGCTGCTTCCTCAACTGCAAGCCTGCAAGACAAGACAAGCAATAAGTTTCACATTTATCACAAAAAACAACATGAAAATAGAATAAGCATTTAAATCATGGTGACTGCACAAGATGGAGAAAATCGGATCAGAAAATCGCTCAAAAACGCGTCAAAACGCGTTCAGACTACTTAAACTACACGGGTCAACCATCGCTGACCGAAAAATGCCAGAGGCGCCAAAAAAACACTTTAAAATGTCCACCGCCTCATTTCCCGCCCATCGGCATGATATTCGCTGTCGGTGCGCCAAAAAACATGTTGGTCGATATACCTCATCATCATGATATTTCGCTTCTGCATATTGGAGAAAAGAACAACAACATCATCATCATCATGTTGAAGAAGAATAGGAGGATATGAATATAATCATGCTGCCGAGGAAAGGAAGATGATGGTGACGTCATCATGATATTCGGGCTTCATTGAAATGCTAAGGATGACGTCATCATCATGTCCGGTTAAGATCAGGGGGATATTTGTGATATCGGGTCACCTAAGGAGCATGATCAGGATGATGAACATAATATGATCCTTTTGCGGCCAAGGCAACCCTGTCGAAAGAATCAGCATGATGAAGATCATCATCATATTTGCCTTTTGTCGAACATAGAATAAGACATCATCATGATGTTTCGGCAAACGGATCGTGCTTGAAAAAATATCCTGTTTGAAGAAAAAAATGTGATGATGATGATCATCAGGATATTAGCCTCTGTTGAACATAGAATAAGACATCATCATGATGTTTCGGTAAACAGATCGGGTTTGAAAAATATCCTGTTGAAAGAAAGAATGATGATGATGATCATCAGGATATTAGCTTCTTCGTTTATCAGATCGGGATGACGTCATCATGATATTCGGAGCCTTCGTTAAACTTGAACATGACGTCATCATGATATTTCGCCAACCGAATCATGTTTTAGAAAATATCCTGCCGAAGGGAAAAGGTGATGATGATGATCATCAGGATACTTGCAAAAGGTTGTATTTCATCGGCAGGAGGACTTGGCGAAATATCGGGCGTACAAACAAGATCATGATGATCTTGACACTATGACAAGATAAAAATATGATGATGACGTCATCATCATATTTCGTTTTCGGAGCACAAGGATGGGTTGGTCATCATGATATTCGGGCCAGGGTGATATTACAAAATATGATGATGCTGTTGAGAAATGTAATATCGAACGCCTTTTCAAATAGACGGGGTGATCATCATGATATTCGCTAACTGGAGGATGATGATCCTCCTCGTCGAATTATGATGATGATGTCTCCAACACTTAGCGAAATTCAGCAAATGTCCTGTGAAAGATCAGGATGATGATCAAGAAGCCGTCATCATCATATTTCGAAGTTCAGCAAATATCATGATGATGACCCTGCGATAGAATTATAACAAGCGCATGCAAATATGCCGAAGGTGGATTTTTCTAAGGGTGATCAGCATGATATGAAAAGATCAGGTAATGTTGAAATATCATGATGATGCTCGCGATACAACAGACCACTTCGACGGGGAACTTACCCTGACTTAAAGTTAATGTCATCATGATATTTGAACCTCAGGATATTATCGGGGGGGGGGGGGTTCAAATATGATGATGATGATGCTCTTCAGCAAAACCGAGTTTATAATATGACCTTCCTAAAAGATATCATGATGCTGCATAATGCGAAGATCATGATGATCCTGTCAACATGACTTAGAATAAAAATAAAATGATGATCCTCCTGCGAATATCAGGTTTGACCAAGACTTTGACCGTGCATAACTTCCACATATGGACGAATTTTCAAGTGAAGTAAAAGGCAAACCTGCATGGAATTTCAAGCTCTTTTAAAATATGAGGTCACAGAAACAAAATATGAACTTTGACAAACAGACCTCATGATGATGACCTACCCCATGCAATATCATGATGATGATGCACCTGACCTTCATTTTTCCCAGACCGCCAGGAAGTAGAAAAAACACAAGCAGAAGCAAAAAGCAAAACATCAGCAGGGGTCCCCATTTTGCTAAGGAGCATAATGGGGCGTGTTGTGAACGTCACAACAGTTCCCAAGGTATGGACAGGTTGCAATGTGTTTGATTTCTTGCATTGACTTTCCTTCGAAGGACACTTCCCACCAAACCAAAAAAATAAAACTGAAGTAAAGTATATGAATAAGAAGAGTAAACTAGAATAACAGGCAATATATAAATTATAGGAAAAATGTGTGGCCAACGTACACGTATAACCTTAGATTCAATCCGTTCATCTCTTAGAAAATCAAATAATCTTTGTGGAGAGATAGGAAGCCAGAGTGAAGTTTTTTTTTTAACGAAAAAGGTAGCAAGCCACCCATACCATTTCATTAAAATATCATATAAAAGTTTATACAGAAAGTTTGGAGAGTAATCCATCACCCAAAAATATACAACCGCTAAGGCCCTAGACCAGCTTGATAAAAACAAAGAAGGCCCAAAACAAAAAATGAAAGAAAACCATCACTAGACCGATCAAAAAGGAAAATCCAAACCCCATTACTGATCCACTTCCTAGGCCGATGCAGACTCCAGAACACCCGGGAGCATAACCTACACCAGAGGCTCAACAACGAACTCGTCATCCTCCAACGGCCCCTCATCATCCTCTGGGTTGTCAAAAAACTCTCTGGGCAGATGTGGAGCCCAATAGGGGGAGTGTACACGCAGAAAACCGACGGAAACAAAGACCTCCTTAATCCTTTGAATCTTCCTCTTGGTAAAGCAGAAATAGTTTGCATCCAGAACTCTATCCAGCTCTTCCATACACACCTTCCAAAGGCTATCTTGCATCACCTTATAAACAGACAAGATGATGAGAGAGGACTTAAGGCTATGCAGATTAAATAGACCTCTGATTAGGGCATCTCCTTGCTTTATATCGTAGTCTTTTAGCGTTGGATACCATCTATCCAAGGAATAGAAGTGGTTGAAGAAGAGCCCTGTGGCACACGTGTGGACATAATTGCCATCCTGGACTAGGTCCATAATATTAGACAAGATATGCAACACAATGTCTGAGAAATTGAGAATCCTATCCTTGTAACTTTGTATCCATTTGTGACCCGCAATATTTCTAACTGAGAATTACACCATCGTGCAATTGCAATCCATGAGCCTCATTAGGTGAGTAATCTTTATCTTGCCCCTAATTTTCAGCTCCATTGAATGGGGGGAAGAAATATTCTCTGGTTGAGCCTTGTGTCCGCCATGAACCTGCAAACAAAACATAAATATTGGAAAAACAGGCCACTAAGGAAACTGAAGATCTCGACCGAAGAGATTTATTAAATAATCTCTAATGACAGATACATTAAAGGGAGGCTCGTCGATGTCATAATCTTAAGGAGATCCCAAAGCAATTATGGAAATAAATTCAAACCCACTTTCCTTCATAAACACGCTACAGGCAGACTCAAGATCTACTTCCCCTCATGCTATCCATTAATAGCAAAGGTCCTTGATAGCAAAGGTGGTGGATGCAGCGTCAGCCTCATTACATAAACCCATGACAAAAAATAAATCATTTCATCCTTTGAAAAGATATGCTCCATGTAGGAAATGGGTTGATAAGACAGCCTCATAAATATTGATGATCGCCAAAGAAGATAGCAATCTATTAAAAAAACAGATTATTTGAAATGAAATAAAACAAAGTACAGCAAAATAAAAAAACACTTGAATAAATTATTAGCAGCAACTTGCACATAGAATAGATAATTTCTTGATTAATTACAATGGCAGCCTTGCTGCTATATTTATTACATTCATGGAAATCTCTAGAATATCTTAAAATGGCTAAGAGAAGTGTCGAAAGGGAAAAATCTAGATGTTTCTATTTGGAGGTGAAAGTTTCCATATTCTGGAACATTCTATAATAATCATTATCTCCAACATTCTAGAACATTCCATAATAAACATTATCTCCAACACCCCCCCATAATGTTTATTTGGAGAAGATAATTACAAAAGATTATTATATAACAACTTCCTTGAGATTTAACAAGTCTCTAAATTTGATAAATTTCACTACAGGTAGTGCTTTTGTAAAGATATTAGCAATTTGATTTTCTGTTCCACAAAATTTTAACTCCACCACTTGATTTTCTATCAGATCACGAACAAAATGATGATGCACTTCTATATGCTTTGATCTAGCATGATAAATTGGATTTTTTGCTAGCTTGATAGTACTTTGATTATCACATAATATAGTAGTTGGACAAACTTGTGGATGTTGAGTTTCTTCAAGTAGTCTTCTAAGCCATAATGCTTCTTGAGATGCTTTTGATGAGCCAACATATTCAGCTTCTGTAGATGATAGTGATACTGTTACTTGTTTCTTGCTGCTCCAAAAAATTGGTCCTGACCCAAGATGAAACATGTACCCTGAAGTTGATTTTCTATCATCAATATCACCTGCATAATCAGAATCTATATATCCAACTAATGTTGGTTCTCCTCCATATTTGTACTCAATTCCAAGGTGATAAGTGCCTTTAATATATTTTAATATTCTCTTAGCTACTTTTCAATGCTCAATGTGTGGATCTGACATGTACCTGGATACAATACCAACTGCATATGTAATGTCTAGTCTAGTTATGGTGAGATACAAAAGACTCCCAACTAATTGTCTATATAATTTTCCATCCACCTTCTTTTGAGTAGAATTAGCACTCAACTTTAAGCCTACTTCACATGGTGTATTAGATGCTTTACAGTTAGTCATATTAAACTTTTTTAATACATCAAGAGCATATTTGGTTTGAGACAACATGATTCTTCCTTCTTCTTGCCATACTTGCATACCCAAAAAATAGTGCATCAACCCTAAATCAGTTATTTCAAAAGCTTGTTTGAGTTGATCCTTGATTATTTCAATATTATGTGTGTGATCCCCTGTAATAATCAAGTCATCCACATACAATACAATAATAACAAATTTACCATCACTATGTTTTACATACACATCTGGATCAGCTTTACTTCTTTTAAATCCTGCATTTATAAAGTACTCATTTATTTTGGAGTACCATGCCCTTGGAGCTTGCTTAAGACCATATAATGATTTTTTTAATCTACACACTAGATGTTCTTCACCACTTTTAACAAATCTAGGTGGTTGTTGCATGTAAATTTCTTCTTGAAGATCACCATGTAGAAAGGCACTTTTTACATCCATTTGATAAATTTTCCAACCAAATTTTGCAGCTAGAGCAACTATTGTACGAATTGAACTCATTTTAGCAACTGGAGCAAAGGTTTCAGTATAATCAATACCTTTTGTTTGTGAGAAGCCTTTAGCCACTAGTCTTGCTTTATATTTTTCAATAGCTCCATCTAATGTGAACTTTACTTTGTAGGTCCACTTGCAGCCAACCACACTTTTGCCTTTTGGAAGAGTTGTCAATTCCCAAGTTCCATATTTCATCAAAGAATTGTTTTCATCTTGCATTGCTTCTTCCCATTCTTCTTTCCCTTTTGCTTCCTCATATGTACTTGGAGTGTCAACCTGCATCACCTTAGTCATAAGAGCATAGTTAGCAAACATATTTCTAGGGCCTTCTTGGTATATTTTTTGAATGCTTCTAGTCTTCTGTGTACCTTCATCATCACTTTCACTTGATTCTTCAATTTGTGTTCCTTCTCCTCCTGCAGAAGATTGCACACCTTGATTTTGAGCATTAGTATTAGTAGACTTATCTTCTTCAATCAATATTGGAAAGTAAGATAATGTAGGAGAATGTTCACTTTCAATATCTTCATCAAACCATACATTCCTTTTGATATAAATCTCATTTGTTTTAGGATTATATAACCTATATCCTTTTGATTCCTCACTATACCCAACCATTATGCACTTCTCACTCTTTCTTTCTAACTTGCTCCTTTTTTCATCAGGGATGTGGGCATATGTATTACATCCAAAGACTCTAAAATGAGATACTATAGGCTTCCTACCACTCCATGCCTCTTCTTGTGTTATATTCAGAACTGCTTTAGTAGGTGTTCTATTCAAAATGTAAACTGCAGTACAAATTGCTTCAGTCCAGAATTTAACTTCTATATTTCTAGAGTGAAGCATGCACCTAGCCATTTCTATTATAGTTCTATTTTTCCTTTCTGCAACTCTGTTTTGTTGGGGTGAGTAGGAGACTGTTGATTCCTTCTTTATACCATGTTGTTTACAAAAATCTAAAAAAACTTTGTTCATATATTCCATACCTCTATCTGTTCTTATTATCTTCAGAGATCTTCCACTTTGATTTTCAGCCAGTGTCTTAAACTCTTTAAACTTATCAAACACTTCATCCTTCTTTTTTAAGAAATAAACCCAAATTCTTCTAGTATAGTCATCAATAAAGGTGAGGGCATACCTTGATCCTACAAGTGATGGTGTTCTGAAAGGACCCATTACATCACTATGAACCAAATGTAAAGGAGTCTTTGCTCTCCATGATTTACTTTGTGGGAAACTTTCCACATGTTGCTTTCCCATAGCACATCCTTCACACACCTTGTGACTTGATGAAATTTTTGGAAGCCCATGCACCATATATAGTTTCTCCATAAGCTTGAGGCTTTGATAATTGACATGTCCCATACGCTCATGCCATAACCTGCTCATATCATTATATTTGGCAATAGCACACATATTCTCATTTCCACATTTAGAAGTAAATTCTTGAAACTTATATAATCCATTCTCCATTTTACCAATTGCAGTTACTTTGTAGTTATTACTCACATCCTTGATCAGACATTTGTCATTGTAGAATTCTATTTTATACCCCTGATTTGCAATTTGAGATATAGAAAGAAGGTTTTTCTTCAATTCTGGAACTAACTTCACATTTTTGAACACACCATTATCAACTTGAACATTCCCAGTTCTTTTAACTTCCAAAGCACTGTTATTCCCCAAATATATTTTCTCTGAATTGTTATCATTTCTTAGTGATGCAAATTGTTCCTTATTATAACACATATGATGTGTGGCACCAGAATCAATAACCCAGTCATCTTTATAAGAATTATTTGCTTTAAGTGCAATACAGAAAGCATTACTTTTAGAATCAATTTTTTTTGTAAACTTATTTGTCTTCCTTTCTGTATCTTTAATCCTCTTATAGCATTCATTTGCTTTATGACCCAACTTACCACAGTAATTACATTTCCATTTGCTTCTATTATAATCCTTGGCTAGAGTATACCTATTGTCATACTTCTAATTTTTCTCTCTTGAATGATTTTCTTGTGTACTTCTGTAATTCTGTTTCCCTCTTATTATGAACACTTCATCATTAAATGACTCCCTTTCTTTGATTTGACATTTTTCTTCTTGCACTAATTTAGCACATAACTCTTCATATTTTATGCTCTTTAATTTATCAGCAGTATCTAGCCCTCTTATAAATGATTGATAAGATCTTGGAAGACTTTGTAAAACTATTTGCATAAAATCTTTTTCACCTATATCCTTTCCAAGAGAGGCAAGTTCATTTCTCTTTTCCTTTAATTTGCTTAGATGAGGGACTAACTCTTGTGAATTTGATAATTTCATGTTGTATAATTCTGCAGTGAGGGTTAGAATCCATACATCACCTGAATTTTCATATGTAGTTGTCAAAATATCCCACACCTTAACTCCACTTCTTTCATTGCAAACTTCTAGAAAAACTTCTTCTGAAAGTGTAAGCTTGATCAGTGCTGCTGCCCTTTTATCTCTTTTATCCCAATCTTCTTGATCTTTTCCACTGTTTGCTGGTCTTTTTTCACTACCATTAACAATTTCAAAGCAATTTTGAAGCATTAGAAAAATCTCCATACAAGACACGCAATCATAATAATTTTTTCCATTTAATTTAATTGTAGGTAAAGGAATACCAATTGAATCCATTGTATCAAATTCCCTCTTTTCAAAAATCTCTCACCAATTTTTGTTGATTTGATTCTTCTCTTTGCTGCAATATGGTGCAGGAGCACCTACCTGACAGCTGGCCTCCATGAGGCAGTTAGTTAGTTTAAGTCTTGTTAATGTTTCCAAGAAGGTCTTATAAGACCAATGCATGTAATAAGGTCATGTTGACCATACTTTACTATTTTTAGATAGTTTGTTTGGACAGCTGTTTAGGTTGTTAGTTCGGTTGGATCCTCCCAGCCGCTTGGAAGCTCCCAGCCGCTTGGAGTCAGGTCGGTAGTACTCGCAGGAGATCCTATTTATGCATGCGGTTTGGTTGAGATTGTATAGGATCGATCAGACTTTGCAGGGAGTGAGACAGAGAGAGGAGAGACAAAGTATTGTAATTGCATCTTTTGAAATCAATAAAGAGATCCTGTTTGTGCTCATTCTCTGTTGAATTCCAGTGTGTAATCGATTTGCTGTTTTGGTGGTTACATGGATTCGCTGATCCATTCCACTGGTTGATTTGTCGAATCGGTGGAATGGCCATGTATAATAGCTTAGGGTTTAGTCTGCATTTTGTGTTTGTTTGCATGCATGTTTGCAAGATCGCAGTCGAGAGGTGTTGAGAACCCTAGCATGGGCATGTGCTAGGTCGTGCTAGTTGTTAGAGTCTGGAAAGTTGTCCAAGAAGCGGATCGGGTCACCCCAGGAGGTCCGGCGGATCAGAATCCATTAAGGTTGGAAATTCATCACAACGGCATCATCAGGATATTTCTGTGTATATCCTGCAGTTACTTCGGGCGTCATCCGAGTAGATGGAGGTGAGCATGATGCAATCGTTTGCATAAGGTGAATGCGTTTTAGGGTGATCATCATCAGGTGTTGCCGAGGAGGAGCGTATCGGCATAAGGTAGAAGATCGGGTTGATAAAACCATCGCGGGCCGATAATGTTAAGTTTGGTCGACAGCAGGATATTGGAGGAGCTGCATGTGACGTCATTGTCATCAGGATAATCATCATCAGGATATTGGGGTGACGTAAGCATCGAAGGAAAGGTGCATGAAGTTGTCGTCATCAGGATATATGGAGGGAACCGGATATTTTATATCCTGCTGATGAACATGATGTTGAACATCATGATGCTGTGGAAAGCGTTTGGCGGTAAGATGAACAGTGAACATCAGGAGGATGTTTGAGCTTGCCAAATGTGATGATGCTGCCGATAGCCGGATATGATGATGCTGCTGACAGGCGAAAGGTCGAAGGTTTGTCTGCAGGAGGATATCGGTCGGCAGAGAAAATATGATGATGCTGACAGTGTTAAGGGAAATATGATGATGATGATGAAGGGTTGCGGACATACATGCTGTATGTCAAGGTTTTAGTGTGGATGCCTCTGCATCATAGTGGTATCAGAGCTCAGCAAAAGGTCTGGGCTGTTGTGTGTTGATTTTGTCACTGAAAAGATAGAGGTAGAGGAGTGAGAGGTTGACAAAATGCCTCCGAAAGGTAATGGTACTGCAAGGGAATTGCAGGAGATGAAGGAAAAACATGCCAGAGAGATGAGGAAGATGAAGGAGCTTGCTGAAGCACTTCAAGCCAGGCTTGTAGCCTTGGAGAAGAACAAAAAGAGGGAAGTGGACGACAGTGAATCAGAAGAAGATGAAGATGTTGTTGAAGAGTATGAAGAGGTAGCTGAAGATCTGGATGCTGAAGACCAGAGATTTGCAAAACTGTTAAAGGCAGTGCAGAGTGATAAACCTAAGGTAAAGGTTGATGTTTCCAAGTATAATGGAAGTTTGAATGAAGATGAGTTACTAGATTGGATTGCTGCACTTGATAATCACTTTGAATGTGAAGATGTTGCTGAGGATCAGAAGGTAAAGATTACAAAGACCAAGTTAGGAGGTCATGCTTTGGTATGGTGGGATTATGTACAATCCGAGAGAAGGAAACAAGGGAAGTCAAAGATCACTTCATGGGTTAAAATGGTAGCAAGGATCAAAGGTAAATTCTTGCCCAAGGATTATGAAATTCAGATGTTTAAGAAGCTGCAATTTTTAAGGCAGAAGGAAATGGATGTGAAGGCATATACTGAGGAGTTTTATAAGTTGAGTATGAGATCTGGTCATCATGAGAATGAGGTAGAAAAGGT
Organism: Cunninghamia lanceolata; assembly: GCA_027924645.1. Lineage (NCBI taxonomy): Eukaryota > Viridiplantae > Streptophyta > Pinopsida > Cupressales > Cupressaceae > Cunninghamia > Cunninghamia lanceolata. Next base: position 3,220,517 of record BSBN01001110.1, read on the forward strand.
AGCTAGGTACTTGGCTGGTTTGAGAATGAACATGCAGGATGAGTTAGTTTTAGCTAACCCTAAGAGTGTGGAGGATTGTTACCAAATGGCAATTAGGATTGAAGAAAAGGTGAATAGAAGACAAGATAAGTCCATGAGAGGAAGAGGCAGCAATATGAGGTGAAGAGGATTAGCCCCTACAACAAGGCAAACAAATGAGGGTCATGAAGACACTGGTAAAGGACAGGGACAGTCTGATTTCAGAGGTGGATGGAAAGGTAATAGAGGCAGATTTGGAGGTGGTAGAGGTTCTACTACATTTTCAGGAAAGTGTTACACCTGTGGTGAGTTTGGTCATCCATTTTTTAAATGTCCAGAAAACAAGGGTTCATCATCCAGAAATGATAGAACGAATGACAAGAGAGTACAACTTGTGCAAGAAGAGAAAGTAGAGGAATGTGTACAAAGTTTAAACACTTATCAAGATAGAGTTCCTGACAATTATGGATATCCTGAGGAGGGAGAAGCATTGATGCTAAGGAGAACTAGTTTGCAGACATCAAAGGATATGATGCAAAGAAGAGCTCTTTTCAAGACCACATGCAAGAGCAAAGGTAAAGTATGTAAGGTTGTCATTGATACTGGTTCAACAGATAACATGGTATCTCAGGAAATGGTGGATAAACTAAATTTGGAAAGGATTCCACACCAACACCCTTACAAGGCATCTTGGGTGAGTGATAGTCAATCACTTTTTGTCTATGAACAGGCATATGTTGATTTTTAGATTGGAGCATATCATGATAGAGTTTTGTGTGACATTTTGCCCATGGAATGTTGTCACCTATTGTTGGGTAGGCCATGGCAATTTGATAGGAGGGTACTGTATGATGGGTATGCTAATACCTACACCATCAAGAAAGATGGGAAAACTATTATGTTGATGCCATTACAGGAAGCAGCTGTAGTACAGAAGGCAGAAAAAATCATTTTAGTGGGAAAGAAGGAATTTGTGCAGAAGCCTATAGGAGCAGGCATAAAGGCAGTTGAGGACATTGCAGGGAAAGAAGTTGTTAAGGACAACAGTTTGAAGACAGTTTCAGTTTTGACTGACAGAGGTCAGCAGCAGGTTCAGCAATAGGTTTGCAAACAGCAACCAGTTGAGAGGAATGACAAGGATGTTGTCATAGTTGGGACTATTGTTTGTCCTATAAAGGTTGAAAGGAAGACAGAATTGAACATTGCAGAAGTTCAAGAGGCAGTTCAGATAGAGGTTCTGGTCAGACAACCTGACAAACACAAGGTATGTGAGAGAATGGCCTACATTGACAGGCATGAGGATTTACTTGCAAGACAGCAAGTTACAGTTCAGAAGTCTTGGAGCCGCCGAGAGCCAGTAGAGGACAAAGCTGGAACAGGTCAGAACACTGACATGACAAAGTGTAAAGGTGGAGGACTTCCACAACCTAACTCATGGGACATGAGTTCTTTTTCTATTGGGGAGTATGGTGCAGGAGCACCTACCTGACAGCTGGCCTCCATGAGGCAGTTAGTTAGTTTAAGTCTTGTTAATATTTCCAAGAAGGTCTTATAAGACCAATGCATGTAATAAGGTCATGTTGACCATACTTTACTATTTTTAGATAGTTTGTTTGGACAGCTGTTTAGGTTGTTAGTTCGGTTGGATCCTCCCAGCCGCTTGGAAGCTCCCAGCCGCTTGGAGTCAGGTCGGTAGTACTCGTAGGAGATCTTATTTATGCATGCGGTTTGGTTGAGATTGTATAGGATCGATCAGACTTTGCAGGGAGTGAGACAGAGAGAGGAGAGACAGAGCATTGTAATTGCATCTTTTGAAATCAATAAAGAGATCCTACTTGTGTTAATTCTCTATTGAATTCCAGTGTGTAATCGATTTGCTGTTTTGGTGGTTACATGGATTCGCTGATCCATTCCACCGGTTGATTCGTCGAATCAGTGGAATGGCCATGTATAATAGCTTAGGGTTTAGTCTGCATTTTGTGTTTGTTTGCATGCATGTTTGCAGGATCGCAGTCGAGAGGTGTTGAGAACCCTAGCATGGGCATGTGCTAGGTCATGCTGGTTGTTAGAGTCTGGAAAGTTGTCCAGGAAGCGGATCGGGTCATCCCAGGAGGTTCGGCAGATCAGAATCCGTTAAGGTTGGAAATTCGTCACAACGGCATCATCAGGATATTTCTATGTATATCCTGCAGTTACTTCGGGCGTCATCCGAGTAGATGGAGGTGAGCATGATGCAATCGTTTGCATAAGGTGAATGCGTTTCAGGGTGATCATCATCAGGTGTTGCCGAGGAGGAGCGTATCGGCATAAGGTAGAAGATCGGGTTGATAAAACCATCGCGGGCCGATAATGTTAAGTTTGGCCGACAGCAAGATATTGGAGGAGCTGCATGTGACGTCATCGTCATCAGGATAATCGTCATTAGGATATCGAGGTGACGTAAGCATCGAAGGAAAGGTGCATGAAGTTGTCATCATCAGGATATATGGAGGGAACCGGATATTTTATATCCTGCTGATGAACATGATGTTGAACATCATGATGCTACGGAAAGCGTTTGGCGGTAAGATGAACAGTGAACATCAGGAGGATGTTTGAGCTTGCCGAATGTGATGATGCTGCCGATAGCCAGATATGATGATGCTGCTGACAGGCGAAAGGTCGAAGGTTTGTCTGCAGGAGGATATCGGTCGGCAGAGAAAATATGATGATGCTGACAGTGTTAAGGGAAATATGATGATGATGATGAAGGGTTGCGGACATACATGATGTATGTCAAGGTTTTAGTGTGGATGCCTCTGCATCACAATATTTTTGTTTCTTTGCCACAAAGCAATGGTGATCAACCTCCAATCACACAACCTGCATAATTCACAGCCAACACTACAAAACCACAAACTACAGCCCCAAGATTTGAGAGGGTTCTGATACCATATTAAAAAAATAGAGTATTTGAAATGAAATAAAACAGAATATAGAAAAATAAAAAAACACTTGAATAAATTATTGAGCAGCAACTTGCACATAGAATAGATAATTTCTCAATTAATTGCAATGGAAGCCTTGCTGCTATATTTATTACATTCATGAAAATCTCTAGAATATCTTAGAATGGCTAAGAGAAGTGTCGAAAGGGAAAAATCTAGATGTTTCTATTTGGAGGTGGAAGTTTCCATATTCTGGAACATTCTATAATAATCATTATCTCCAACATTCTGGAACATTCCATAATAAACATTATCTCCAACACAATCTATTTAAAGCTGTGAAGGGAATGTTGGGGACGCACTCTCCAATAAAAAATCAAGAAGAAGCCACTCCCCATGTACTATCTTGAATAATAAATATCTTATCCTCGAGCCACTAGGATCATGGTGTCACCCTTCTCCAAGGAGGCCTAGACACCATCATAAAGCAACCATCACCAACCAGTTAGAGCTAACAACTTCCATCCATTTGGGATCTAACACTGGGTCGTCAACCTTTCTTGGAGAAACAAGCCTCCATGTCATACTTGATCCCTATCATCAGGGAGATCGGAACATTCTCATGCCCTGGTAAAAATAATTCCATATCTTTATCCTGATCTATAGCAAGATTGGCAAGACTGTCTGCAATTATATTTCCTTCTCAGAAGCAATGAGAAATTAAGAAGTTGTCAAACTGATCCATAAGAACCAAGGCTTGTTGAAGAATATAGTTTGTTTTCCAATTATCAGACCTTTTGGTTTTCAAAGCATTGATGATCATAAGGGAGTCACCTTCTATCAATATATTTCTAATACCTTGACTAGCAGCTAATTAGAGGCCATGAACCAATGCCCAGGCTTTTGCCTCGATGTTTATACCCATCAGGATTTTGGAGGCTTTAGTTGTAATGAGAGAAACTTCATCATTCTTTAAAACACAACCAGTGCCTGGCAAACCTAGATTGCCCTAGCAAGCCCCATCAAAATTAAGCTTAATGAAATTCTAATCTAGGGGAGTCCATCTAATCTAGTCTCTTTTCTGAGCCTTTGCACTAAAACCTTATGAAGGCTTACATCCTACTGACTTGAAGAGAAATTTTTAGCAATGAAGTCATCCCAAGAAGATCAAGCAGTGGAAGCAACATTTGATCTGTTAATTTTGGCCAAAACTACCTCTGAGATTGCCTCCTCCTATTTACGACACACTTGAAGATAGGATTTTCCCTCTTTTCTGAACACTCTATAATTTCTTTCCCTCCATAAAATCTAAATAATCATAGAAGGCCCCACATCCCAAAGCGATGAGAACATAGAATCTGAAAAACATTTAGGCCAATTTTTGAACATATCAAAAAGAGAGGCAGAAAGAGAGGCAAAAAGAGGAGAAGACTAGTTGAGTTTCCTTAAAAACTAGAGCCAACATTCTCTGCTAAATGGGAAATGAAGAAGGAGTGTTCTGCGCATTCTTCTACTTCTATGCACAGGATGCGTTTGAAGTTCAGGCCAAACCCCAATCTCTTAATTCTACCGCTTGTTAGGATCTTACCATGCAGGGCTAACCAAGAAAATGCCCCATCTTTAGGAAGGAGGTCATCATTCCAATAGAGATTCACGGGCCAATCAGAGATCTTTCTAGGCACTGCATTCCTATATCCTTCCTTAACCCTATAAGAGCCTAACTTAGCTACAGTCCATACAATGTCATCATTGAGAGGGGAGTATAACATTGCTCGCTTCTCTAATAACCTCCTTAGCAAAAATTTTTGGGAAGGGGGAAAATCACAATCCTGAAAGTTTTTCCATTTAATTCTCCATCTACCTAAGCCCCCATGCATGCTCCAATAATCCTTTACTTTATGACCCCAGTGCCTTTGTAGGAAGCTTCTAGCCTTTGTAAGTCCTTCATAATTAGCCAAAGTAGGTTCACCATTCCAAGAATCCTCCCAAAAGTTTGCCTTCTCACCATTGTGAACCAGCTAAGAAAGCTTTGGTAGAAGAATCTCTCTACTTCTAACTATAAAATTCCAGATTGCTGATCCATGTGGAGGGTTCTTAACAGTGAAAAACCTTTCTCTATCAGATGAATCAAGATATTTTGCTCTCATCAATTTTGTCCATTTAGAATCTGGTTTATTATATAAACTCCAAGCCAGTTTGGCTCCGAGAGCTTGATTTTGAATTCCAATATCAATGAGACCCCCCCCCTCTATTTTCCTTATCCAAACAGACCTTATCCCAAGCCACTAAATGAATTTTCTTGCCCTTGGAAGAACCTTGCCAGAGAAATTACCTGCAGATCCTCTCAATTTCCGTATATATAGGAACCACAATGAGGATGGCTCGAATCATAGTCAACCTTCCCTCATCTTCCCTTCCACATAGCAATCTTTGAGTGAATTTTTGATATAACATCCTTCCAAAGGTTGTTTTCATATCTCCCATTGAAAAGCGAGATGCCCAAATATTTACCAAGTAAAGACTCAATTTTGAAATTTAAGATCACTGAAATCTCAGCTTGTGTTGTCGGGTCTATGTTGAAGAAGTAAATCATAGATTTCCTTCAATTAACCAGCTAACATGAGGCCTTACAAAAATGATCCACCATGTCCTTAATTCAACCAACCTCCCTGACTGTCACTTGCCCGAATAAAATGGTGTCATCTACAAACAGGGCGTGAGTGAAAGAGTCTTGCTGACCTCGGAAGCTAATACCATACCATGTGTTTTTCCTCTTCACCCCTTTGATAGCCCATGTGAGAGCCTCTAACATAAGAATGAAAAGATATGGGGATATAGGATCCCCTTGCCTCAAACCCCTAGAAGGTTCAAAAGAGTCTGATTCAATCCCATTAACCAAAATAGTCATCTTGTAACCTAAAAAAAAAAGAGGATCCATTTTCTCCAAGCTTTCGAAAAACCTAATCTCTCTAAGACTATTAATAAGAAGTCCCAATCCACCCTATTATATGCCTTAGCCATGTCTAGCTTGATTATCATTTTTGGGTAACACCCTTGCTTGAGAGAGTGCATAATCTCATGGGTTAAAAATGGCTCCTTCCATTGTCTCCTTTCTTGGGACGAATCCACCCTACTTCGAAATAAGATAATTTTTGGTGGGATCAACATGAGCCTTAGGGTTGTAGCTATGGAGATAACTTTGTAAAAAAAGTTGCACAAGAAAATTGGTCTAAACTCCTCAAACCTTAAAGGAGTCTTTACTTTTTCAATTCTTTGAGAACATTTCTATATTTTCTAGACTCCTCTACTGCTAATAAGATGTCTCTACTTACCATCTCCCAACAATTTTGAAAGAACAAACCTGGCCAGAGTGAAGTTGCAGCACATATGATTAGCTCGTTGTGTATGTTGTGTATGTTGCTCATAGAGAAATAAGATAGCATAGCCATTTTAGATTTGATGTACAAACCTTGGACTATCCATTCAGAAGTTGTTCAATAATACAACCTGATGGATGTTTAGAATGGAGGGTGGAATTGTGCTGAGAGAAATCTACAACAGCCCACACTTCCTCACTTAGCTGGTGGCAATAGCGAAAGAAAATCTCTCTCGTGGCACCCAAAGGATAGGGAAGTTGAAACTCAGCATGCATCTGCTAAACAAAAACCAAAAAAAGGAAAAAATACATTTGAGATCTCTCGCTTCTAATAAACTCATCAAACCCTAATTCTACATGGTTGCACACATACCAGTTGAAGTAATACGCCTCTGTCAGGTCGTGAAATGCCTAGTGATATTTACCAGAGAAGGCGCAGGAAATATTTGATGCCATCAACTTCCTTAGAGCCCACTGCCTTGATAAGGCTCCCTATCCAGCAACCATGGCTATGTCTATGTTGTTTCCACTACAGAAATCCTCTAAAGAAGAAGAGTAATGGGCTTCCTCTCCTCTGGTTTGCCCACATTTTTTACATCTTTTTGTTGTGTTTATCCTTTTTTTTAATATTTTCAAAGACTTCAGTTTACATCATTCTGACTATAATTTTTTGGTATTGATTTAATATATGGGTGAAATCTTCACCTTTTCTATTTTTTTAAAAGCCCTGGTGATATGATCTAGAGGGTCTTGGCTATTGTACAATTGGGAAGGGTTCTTTGGTGCAAGAAAAGCTCTAATAAATGGGCTAGTTTGAAAGTTCAACCTAGGGTGTGCATAGAAATGGACTTGACTTAGCCACTCCCTAAGACCATTAAATTAGTGGTCCTTGGATTTGAATTCAACCAAAGACTTAATTATCTCAACAAACTAAATGCTTGCTTTTACTATCGTAAAGAGGGGCACCTCATTCCAGAGTGTCCATTCCACAAAACATATCCTCAGTTGGACGCTTCTAATGCTTCCCTTGTGCACAATCTCTCGACCAATGAACCATCAAAATCCCTAGCCTCCACTCCTTCCCCACATTCATCCACTTCACTACCCGTGTCTATGATATCTTCTCCCCCTAAATCATCATCCTCTGCGCTTTCTCTGCCCTCCCCTGGTTTGATAACCTTCAAATAAGTGGTTTTAGGGAGTGAGCAAAGAATTCCCAAGAAAAGGAAAGAATCTAATTCTCCTCAAAATTCCAACATCTTCCCTTCTATTGCTTCAACTCATTTTGTTGATCCTGTGGGAACCACTCCTAGTATCCCCATTAGATCCTCCTCACATACAGCTAGCTTAATGAGAACCCCAGTAATAAGCCCCGTGAGAGCTCGGTCATGGTCCACCTCTTGGGAACGCCCCCTATAGATCATTGTCTTGGACCACAAGCACTTAGTTCAACAAATTAGTTTGAAGCCCTCCTCACTTAAGAGGACATTATTGATTCTCAATGATCTACCACATTCAATCATGTAATGTAAGGGGATTAACAATCCCATCCTAAAAATATCATGTTAAGGAGTCTATACAGAATAACCGCTCAGATATTCTTATGTTGCAAGAAGTGAAAGTGAATGATGTTAGGCATGTTGCCTCCCTTTTTTTCTATTTGGAAAGAAGCACAATTCCTCCACACTAAACACCCTGAGGGTTGTGGTGAAGTTGTGTTGGGTTTTACTCCTTGGATTGCTAAATTGATAGTTGCCATTGGATCTGATCCTTACAACTGCAATGTTTGGGCAACCATTCTTGTACAAGCCAACCTTCTTGGATTTTGCTCAGTTTATGCCCCCAATTCTTCTTCCAATAGAATTGATTATCGGAGTGGATGCATCTCAATCTTCCTAATGAAGAATGGGTGCTTGGGGGTGATTTCAACATGGTGGAATGCCACACATTGGGAATCATCTTCTCAATTATCTCAGCAAGAATTTTAAGCTTAGAATCTTGCCTACAACTCCTTATGTGTCTATGACCATATCATGGGCAAAATGGATTCTCACAATACTTAATGGTTCACTTGGAGTAATTGTCGTGAAGGATTTTTTAGGAAAATGAGCTGCTTGGACATGTTTTACATATCCCCCAATTTGCATATCTTACCATCACCTTCTGGATATTTAGTTCACCTTGATCATACAACCACTCTTTCAGACCACCTCTCTATCCTCACCACTATTTCCTTTGATGATTCTTCTATGCTTCCTAATGAACTCCCTTATAAATTGAATGTTTCCCATCTTCAAAACCCAAATTACATTGAAGGCCTTTAAGGTTGTATGGAACACAGAACCTAAGCCTCAATTTGATAGATGGATCAGTTGGTGGGAAATAAAAATCTCTCATTGTGTCCAATTCCTTTGTGATTATGGCAGGAGGGTGGTAGCTAAAAGGTAAAGGCTTGAAAAATCCCTTCAAGGATAGCTTCAACATGGCAGAAAACTTTTGATAAACAATCCTTTCAGCATCCCACTTGTTGGCCTCATTCTGAACTTGCCAAATTTTAAAATTTTGCATCAAAATTCCTATGTTGAGTCATCCCAAGTCACAATTGCTCTGATTATCATGAAGTGTCAAGTTGCTTTCTGGTTTGAAGGAAGAATCGTTGATCTATTTTAATCAAAGTCTTGGAAGCGATTTTGTTATGCGGCAAGTCACAAAAATAATTAATTTCAAAATCCTCAGGGGTTGGAAAGAAATCCCTTTACAATGACATTTTTTGACTATTTCGCCTAATGTGGCAACTTTTTAGGCTCATACGCCTTCTGGTTTGCAATATTTTAAAACTTCCATTTTTCGGCAGGTAATTTACGGAAACAATTAAATCATGGTTTTTGTAAGTGTTGGAACAAAATCATCTGGTAGGGGATCTCGTGGAGTTATTATTGACAACTTGGCAAGGTTTCATGAGAAAGTATCATAGTATTCAAAATTTATGCCTGTTATGCCATTGTTTATGCTTGCAGAGTTATCGGGTCAAGCAATCTCCATACGTGCTCAAAAATATGATATACAACTTCCACCAAATACAAGATATGTTCATGCATTCATCAATGTTTTCAAATTGATTTTATAGCTGAGGAGATGGTAAACAAATTTGGCTTTCATACCTCCACTGGTCTTCACTTAAGTCAAAGAATTTCTCGATGTGATGAAAAAGTTAAAATTTTATTGCATCTCCAAAAGCATTATAACCACTATGGGGCCAAAAAGGTTTTGAGAAGTCGTGGATATCATTCAAAATGTTAGAGACTCCTATATTCAAATGTTGAGCATTTTGAAGGTGAAATGAAGAAAATCATACTATTAAGGGGTCTCAGCTTCACTATTGCAAGTACCTTAAGAAAAACCGAAAAAGCTTTATTAAGTTTTAAAACTCATGTAAATTGCCGACAAAGGTTAAGAAAGCACACTAAAATGTCAATGAAGAATATAATTCGGTAATCTTATGGGGTTTCAAAACTAATTTAAACTTCCTACGGAGTTTTTATTGTGGTGATGCCAATAAGCTGATGAATGAAATATTGCAATTAAAAAGTAGTTATTTTAACTACCCAAGAAATAACCATTGTCACAATAACGGATTCCTTGCAAAGGTCTTCGAAACTCCAAAGCAAATGCACCTGGCTATGTAAGATCATTATTCTTCAACTCTTGTCGATATCTTTAGCCACTGTGCCAAAATTGGGAACTTTGGAGTCAACCCATGGACGCCCATCAAAGCATAATAGATGGAGATCTTTGCTAGTTAGTTTAGCTCGAAATACTATACCAGACATGTATACAAAATATGAAAGCACGGACAAGGTGCTGCATGGTTTGAAGAAATGTCTTAATCAAATGTGGTCTCTTGGCATGCAACAAGTGAAGGATATCACCCACAAAATAGATCTTATTGGAAAAAGACGTGGAGACTTTCAAGAAAATGTGCTTTATAGAAGCCGACCTATTATCTTTACCAGCATCTTTCAGTTTCTACATAATGTGAAAGCACAGAGAAGGCATGTGTACTGTCTGACAAAATGTTTCAAAGAAATCAAGTCTCATGGAATGCTATGACTGCGGCATACACACAAAATGGATCGTTAAAATAGATTGCAGGATGTGCACATAAAGATGTGTTCAAAAGACTTCACAATCCTGTCAAGCAAATCCAACTAGCAGGTGTAAAACTAGACTCCGTGACCTTTGCCAACATCCTCACCGCCCGCGTGGAAATGGTAGCTTTTGAACAAGGCAAAATGCTTGGGATGCCATCTGCATGTAGCTTGTGAGAAAATGAGAGATCCAAGCAGGATATAGACATCCATCAAAGCATCAGAAAGGGAGATTTATGTCAGATATTGTAGTTACAATTACTCTAGTGAACCTTCATACAAAATGTGGAAGCATAACCAATGCAAATGAACCGTTTGAAAACATGCCTCAAAGAAATATGCTCTCGTGGAATTCATTGAGTGCAGGATACACATGAAAGGGATTGTTGAAAGGGTTTTAAAAAAAAAACTTTGAAAGTAATTGCACTTGGCAAATGCAAAGCCAAACCCAACACATTTGCAACCGGCAGACATTCATCCAAAGTGTGAACCATGGAAGGCATGTGAACTATTTTAGAGCACGCCTCATAGAAATGAGGTCAAATGTAATGTAATGATTGCAGGTTACATACAAAATGCATTCGTTGAAGATTATTTAAAAAATTTCAAGCGAATGCAACCCTTATTAGCATCCCCACCACCTATACTAGAATTGGAGCTTTAGAACAAGGTATGGTTTCTCGTAAAAGCCAAACGAGGAGATTTTATGTCAGACATATTGGTTGCAATTATGAAAAATCCAGAGGCATAAACAAAGTGCATGAGATGTTTGATGGTGCAATTCATAGCCTTCAATCTAAGAAAAGTCTCTACGAGTTTCAATACAAAGGAGTATTGATATATGAAACAAAAGTTATCTGTGCTGCCAAATTAGGGAAAATGCATGAAAATTGCTCATTGTAGTTAGAAATTTCAACCACCATGCAAACTATTCTCTCAGTCTTTTCATGTTACCTATCAAGTTATCAAATCAGTAGAGTGGACCTTATTTAGAGAACATTCAAATAGGTTTTCGGGAAAGTAAAAAAATTGCAAGTGAAGAAACAGGAATATAATCCCCTAACTGCTATTTATTTGAGGCAATAGAAGCCCATTTCTGCCTCAATATTGATCCCAATGATCAGAAGCTAAGAGAAATTTGTGTTTTCAAGATCTATCTTATTTCCAAATATTCAGAGATGGAATCGGAACATACTTGATGCAAGGGTTAAAGAAAGGGATAGATGAAGAAGCTTGCACTCATTCTTTGGGTGGCATTTAGAAAGGATAACTCTCTTATGTTCTCTTGATTTGGATAGGACATTGTTTCCCATATGTTTTCTGGCAACTAGAGGAAAACAAAATATATGATTCCAATGGAAGTATATGAAGCTAAACTTTATTATGAGGCTTGGAAGTATTTTGAAGTTGTCTTATCTTCATCTTCACCATTATTGGCATCTTTGGTTCCACGTTTATAGATATAGATAGAATAAAGGAGATATAGAAGAAAATTGAGAAGTCATGCCATGATTAAAATCATTTATTTCTATTCATCCTGAGGGCTGAGCTTGTGGAGTCATTGATCTCAAAATAGCCCACATTGTTATGAGGAGCCATTGTGTAGAAATCTAGCATCTGGAAGGAATATATTCAAAAATAAAGTATGGAAGCTTACCTTATTCAATGGAAAATGATTTCTTGAAGAAGATGAATAATTTGAGAAGAATGGTATTCTCCTTTCGAGACATATTAAGTCAATTTATTGCTTTAAAAAGGATCAGAGTTGCTCAATACAAAGATTGGAAAAGAACAAACTCCTATGACTTCCACTATTGTTGTGCTCTATCTATAGGAGAATCTTTTGGCCAATGAAATAATTGTAGAATCACGCACAAACGAAGGATGAATAAAGGACATGTCAATAGGAACAAGAACACTATCTATAATCTCATTCTTGTTCCTACTTGAATCTTAGATGCACAATGGTTATTACAAGATTTCTCTAATGGGAAGGAATTACATAAGAACATTAAAGCTCAATGAAGATATTGGTTTATGGTGTTGCTATCCAAGTTGTAGTTTCAAGTGAAGAAGGAAATATGGTGCCTACCTCGAAAAACCAATAACTTGTCTTTTCTTTCAAGTTATGGACATGATGACTACCTCGACTATGGGCTTCCAGTTGCCTTTTTGTAAAAGTAACTTAAGTCGCTCCTTGTAATGTAAAGTTAGAAAATGAACCTTATTTCGAGAAAAGTTGTGAAAAACATAACCAAAAATAAGGTTTATTATTTTATTATTTTTCAAAAAGGTAGTTAGGAAGTGGTTAGCAGGTAGTTACCAGGTAGTTATTAGGAACATGCCTATAAATACACTTGGTTATTTGATATGTAAAAAGGGGGGGACTTTTTACAAGAGGGAAAAACTTTGAGAACTTCTCAGAGAGATTGTATGAAGACTTTTTTGGGGGGTTGACACTATGTATAGAAGAGTTTTTGGAATTGTATAATTTCAAGGAGGATAATGAAGAATGTTTTTGGCTCGTATGTTCTAAATGTATTCATGCATTGTCATTTCTAATTTCTCGTATGTTAAATCAGTAATCCTTCTATGTGATTGTGCAAACCATTGGTCTTTTATGTGATTGATGTAATGAATAACGTTCATATCTTGGTATCTTGATTTGAATGTGTTGAGGTGGCATATCTTTTCATAAGTTGAGGTTTATCATCTCTCTTTCATGGTCATTGCACATCAAAACATATTTTCTGTTAAAACCCCTTTGTAATTTGTCATATCCGTTGTGAAATCTTAGTTGATATTCGTATGTCTATTGTTGGGATTTCTATTAGTTATTTTCCTCTAGTTTTGCATTTTCTCCTTTATGTACTTTTAGGTTAAAAGTACACAAAAACTACAAATACCCCCATCATACGAGGGAGTTGCCCCTCTCAAACACAGAGGAAGATCGTTGCTTTATCGCGATCTCTCCAAATGTTGGTCAGTTTGTCAATGCTCTTTGAGCAAACAGAGTTACTTTTCAAGGTGATATTCACAATGACCAATCTATTTACCAATAGATTTTTGGTGACTCTACTAGGGAAATGAGCTAAAGTGTTGGTGCCTTTTATTCCTCAAAAATATACAAGTATCTCCCCAGAAAAGAAGTTGGCGACTCTATCTGAAAGAAGAATCTTGAAAGATGGTTTGGTATCAAAGAACCCAAATGCATAACTTGCAATTTATTGAATTAGACAGTGACAATGATGATGAAGATTATCCTTTTTCTGCATCCTTTGCTCAACAAAATCAATTTCTTGATGACCCTAAGCAAGTGGAGTTTTTGAAGAGTTTCTATGGTGGCATGCAATTTGCGTCTAACCAGGTTCATCCTTCTTTGCTTCAAACATTACAGAAGATTGAATGAAAAGATGGCATGGAGATTCATTTTCTTGCTCGTGATCACAACTCCCTATCAAAGGAAATTCATACACTAGAAGAGAAAACAAATTATGCTGAGATATATCATTTGCATGATAAGGACAGCAATGAAGAGGCAAAAGTGTTTCCTACAAATGAACCTGTATTGAATGAAATGTCTTTTAATCAAAGGCCTGAAAGAAACTCATCAAAACATGCATATCCACTTGAAGAAGACCAACAAGAAGTGATGGAGATGGAAGAAGAAGATTGTATGGAAACATGCAATAATGAAAAAGAAATCTTTCCAAATGATGGCGTGTTCTCAATTTCTTTGAAGGATGTCAATCCTCTTGTGACAACTTGCTCTGGTTCCATAACTATAACCCCCGAGAAAAATTTGGGTGACATGTTTAATGTTCAACACAATGCAAAAGAAATTCTAGACCAAAGTGTGAGCAGAGAGCATGAAGATGAATCACAAAATGTTTTCCTTGCATGCATGCAATCTAAGCAATCTGAGTAAGAGGAGAATGATGACGAAATAGTACCACAAGATCTTTCTCATGAAGTTTCCATCAAAAATTGGTGTCTCAAGACTCGTGAAGATGATTTTCTTTGTAAAGAAGATTTCATTCTTTCTCCTTTATCATCTGTTGAAGAAGAATCCTCAACTACTGGAACCAAAGGTACTACTCAAGATGAAGCGTTGATTACTCCCACTCCAAATATGCAAGAAGATCATAAGGATACCAAGATTGATGAAGAGCTGCACGTTTTAATTTCTCCTTCACTACTTCCAAGAGAGGAAAAAATTATTTCTTCTTCATCAACTATGGAAGAGGCTTTTCAAGATGATAAAGTGTGTGATGCATATTCATCACTTTCTCTTCATTGTGTGCAATCCTTCAATAAAACATGTCTTGAGTTAGTAATGGTGAAGAAGGAGGAATTTTCTTTTGCAGGGGATGATTCAATGATAAAGGAGGACATTACTCATAAGAAAGATCAGTCACAGGGTATTGAGTTTTCTTCACTTCATACTTCACATGAAGGATGTTTGGTTCGTGATTCAGTTTTCTTTGGTTCAAGCTATCAAAAGAATCTTCAGATAGAGAAAATTGGTATGCTCAACATGACGCCAGAAGATATGATCAACACTACACAGGGCGATATCAATGTGCTTCAAAAGGGCTCAGATATTTATGATGAGAAATGGCTATTTGGTGTACTATTCAAGAAGCCCTCATATTTGTCATATTTTACTTTTCTCATCATCCTAAGATGGCTACTGACTTCACAGGCACCTCATCTGCGTACATCTCTTTTTCGTATAGTTGCCTATTTTTCTCAACCTGTTAATGGCTTCACATGTTCATTCTGAAGCAGTTTTGAGGTAGGAGTCACCTACCATGTGCATAGGTTAATTAGGAGTTTTTGTTGTGTTTGTCTTGTTTATGTTTCAGTTAGTTTTTATCATTTGTGTCGTCTTTGTGTGTCCTTTATCATTTATCCTTTTGTCTCTTTGAGTCTCCTTGTTCTCCTAAACATCATGTTATATCCTAACTCTATTTGCCCAATGGATTTAAGGCATTAATCCCAACCAGAGATTCTAGGTTCTTGCGTCCTTTACAGTCCTTGTCCCCAGTTAGAGCTAGCTATTGGCCTCATTTTGAACTTGCCAAATTTTAAAATTTTGCATCAAAATTCCTATGTTGAGTCATCCCAATTCACAATTTCTCTAATTATCATGAAGTGTCAAGTTGCTTTCTAGTTTGAAGGAAGAATCATTGATCTATTTTAGTCAAAGTCTTGGAAGTGATTTTGTTATGCGGCGAGTCATAAAAATAATTAATTTCAAAATCCTCAGGGGTTGGAAAGAAATCCCTTTATAGTGACATTTTTGTGACTATTTCACCTAATGTGGCAACTTTTTAGGCTCATACACCTTCTGGTTTGCAATATTTTAAAACTTCCATTTTTCGGCAGGTAATTTACAGAAATAATTAAATCATGGTTTTTGTAAGTGTTGGAACAGAATCATCTGGTAGGGGATCTTGTGGAGTTATTATTCACAACTTGGCAAGGTTTCGTGAGAAAATATCATAGTATTCAAAATTTATGCCTGATATGCCATTGTTTATGCTTGCAGAGTTATCAGGTCAAGCAATCTCCATACGTGCTCAAAAATATGATATACAACTTCCTCCAAATACAAGATATGTTCATGCATTCATCAATGTTTTTAAATTCATTTTATAGCTGAGGAGATGGTAAACAAATTTGGCTTTTAGACCTCCACTGGTCTCCACTCAAGTCAAAGAATTTCTCGATGTGATAAAAAAGTTAAAATTTTATTGCATCTCCAGAAGCATTATAACCACTATGGGGCTGAAAAGGTTTTGAGAAGTTGTGGATATCATTCGAAATGTTAGAGACTCCTATATTCAAATGTTGAGCATTTTGAAGGTGAAATGAAGAAAATGATACTATCAAGGGATCTCAGCTTCACTATTGCAAGTACCTTAAAACAAAACCGAAAAGGTTTTATTAAGTTTTAAAACTTGCTTTCGAAGAAGCTAAAAGGTTTTAAAACTCATGTAAATTGCCAACAAAGGTTAGGAAAGCACACTAAAATGCCAATGAAGAATATAATTCAGTAATCTTATGGGGTTTCAAAACTAATTTAAACTTCCTACAGAGTTTTTATTGTGGTGATGCCAATAAGCTGATGAATGAAATATTAAAATTAAAAAGTAGTTATTTTAACTACCCAAGAAATAAACATTGTCACAATAACGGATTCCTTGCAAAGGTCTTTGAAACTCCAAAGCAAATGCACTTGGCTATGTAAGATCATTATTCTTCAACTCTTGCTAATATCTTTAGCCACTGTGCCGAAATTGGGAACTTTGGAGTCAACCCATGGACGCCCATCAAAGCATAATGGATGGAGATCTTTGTTAGTTATTTTAGCTTGAAATGCTATAGCAGACATGTATGCAAAATATGAAAGCACAAACAAGGTGCTGCATGGTTTGAAGAAATGTCTTAATCAAATGTGGTCTCTTGGTATGCAACAAGTGAAGGATATCAGCCACAAAATAGATCTTATTGGAAAAAGACGTGGAGACCTTTAAGCAAATGTGCTTTACAGAAGCCGACCTATTATCTTTACCAGAATCTTTCAGTTTATACATAATGTGAAAGCACAGAGAAGGCACGTGAGCTGTCTGACAAAATGTTTCAAAGAAATCAAGTCTCATGGAATGCTATGACTATGGCATACACACAAAATGGATCATTAAAACAGATTGCACGATGTGCACATAAAGATGTGTTGAAAAGACTTCACAATCTTGTCAAGCGAATCCCACTGGTAGGTGTAAAACCAGACTCCATGACCTTTGCCAACATCCTCACCACCCACATGGAAATGGTAGCTTTCAAACAAGGCAAAATGCTTGGGATGGCATCTACATGTAGCCTATGTGGAAATGAGAGATCCAAGCAGGGTATATACATACATCAAAGCATCAAAAAGGGAGATTTTATGTCATATATTGTAGTTACAATTTGGTGCAGGAGCACCTACCTGACAGCTGGTCTTGATAAGGCAGTTAGTAGTTTAGGTCTTGTTTATGTTTCCAAGAAGGTCTGTTAAGACCAAATGCATGTAATAAGGTCACGCTGATCATGATAAGATCATGCTGACCAGGCTTTTGCTATTTTTAGTTAGTTGGTTATAACAGCTGTCATGCTGTAGGGTCCGGTTGGATCTCCCAGCCGCCTGGAGAGTTCCCAGCCACTTGGAGTCGGGTCAGTAGTACTCGTAGGGAAATCTATTTAAGCATGAGGATCGGATGGTATTGGATATCATCGACCAGACTTTGCGAGAGTGAGGCAGAGCGAGAGAAACTGATCATTGTATTTGCATCTTTTGAAATCAAATAAAGTGTTCCTGTTTGTGTTCTTTCCCTGGTTGGATTCCATTGATAAATCGATTTGCTGGTTTGAGAGGTTTCATGGATTTACTGATCCATTCCACCGGTTGATCCATCTGATCGGTGGAATGGCAATGTACAGTAGGTTAGGTTGTAGTTTGTTTTTTGTTCGCATGCAGGTGTGCAGGATCGCCGTCAAGAGATGTTGAAGACCCTAGCATGGGTATGTGCTAGGTCGAGCTGATAAGATAGAGTGTGGAAGATCACCCTGAGACGGGATCGGGTCGTCCCTGGAGGATCGGTGAAGTGAAATTTCGCTAAGTGAAGAAGTTCGTCAAAACGGCATCATCAGGATATCTTGGTGAATATCCTGCAGTCAGTTCGGACATCGTCATCCGGATAAGTGGAGGAGAGCATGATGCTTTCGATTGCATGAAGTGCAAGTGCGTCGGGGTGATCATCATCTGGAGGAGCCGAGGAGGAGTGCATCGGCATCAGGATCATCTTCTGTGAGTGCCCATCATCCGCATATCGCTAACAGATGCGGGAGTGAAAGTTCAGTTTTTTTGGCTAACTGTTGAAGAGGTCATCAGGATATTGTGTGACGTCATCGTCATCTGCATATGACGTCATCGTCATCAGGATATTGAGATATCCCCCTATGCATGTTGATCCTGTTGTCGCTAAGTGGTTAAGTATCGGCGTAGGCAGAAAGTGTGAAGCATCATCAGGAGGTTTCGAGAGGACCGGATAAACCATATCATGATGCTGTTGCTTGTGTCGTCGGCTAGCGGAGCATCGAAGGGAAGGTGCTGAAGTGGTCGTCATCAGGATCTTTGGGGCAACCGGATATTGGTTATCCTGCTGACGAAGGGAGTGTTGCATATCATGATGCCGATGGAGCTTGGCGCCCGATGAACAGTGCCACAGGAGGATGTTTGCGTTAGTTGAACATCATGATGATGTTAGGCGGAAAACGGAGGAAGTGAATAGTAGTCGGCAGGAGGATGATTGTGATCGTCCGAAATATGATGATGCTGACAGTATAAAGCGAAATATGATGCTGTTGGTATTTTTAGGAAACATGATGATGATGCTGAGCCGATATATGATGATGAGGGTGATGATGATGATGATGAGGATGGGCTGCAGACATCCATGCTATGTGCGACGGTTATAGTGTGGATGCCTCTGCATCATAGTGGTATCAGAGCTCAGCAAAAGGTCTGGGCTGTTGTGTGCTGATTCTGTCACCGAAAGGGCAGAGGTAGAGTTGAATTGTGTGTTGTGTGTTGATTGAGAGGATTGACAAAATGCCTCCGAAAGGTAGTGGTACTGCAAGGGAATTGCAGGAAATGAAGGAGAAACATGCTAGAGAGATGAGGAAGATGAAGGAGCTTGCTGAAGCACTTCAAGCCAGGCTGACAGCCCTGGAAAAGAACAAAAAGAGGGAAGTGGAAGACAGTGAGTCTGAAGAAGATGAAGATACTGTTGAAGAGTATGAAGAGGTAGCTGAAGATCTGGATGCTGAAGACCAGAGATTGGCAAAACTGTTAAAGGCAGTGCAGAGTGAAAAACCTAAGGTAAAGGTTGATGTTACCAAGTATACTGGAAGCTTGAATGAAGATGAGTTGTTAGATTGGATTGCTGCACTTGATAATCACTTTGAATGTGAAGATGTTGCTGAGGATCAGAAAGTAAAGATTGCAAAGACCAAGTTAGGAGGCCATGCTTTGGTATGGTGGGATTATGTACAATCCGAGAGAAGGAAACAAGGGAAGTCTAAGATCACTTCATGGGATAAGATGGTAGCAAGGATCAAGGGTAAATTCTTGCCAAGGGATTATGAAATCCAGATGTTTAAGAAGCTGCAATTTTTAAAGCAGAAAGACAGGGATGTGAAAGCATATACTGAGGAATTTTATCTGTTGAGTATGAGATCTGGTCATCATGAGAATGAGGTAGAAAAGGTGGCTAGGTACTTGGCTGGATTGAGATTTAACATACAGGATGAGTTAGTTTTAGCTAACCCTAAGAATGTGGAGGATTGTTATCAAATGGCAATCAAGATTGAAGAAAAGATGAATAGAGGACATGATAAGTCCATGAGAGGAAGAGGAAACAATAGGGGAAGAGGAACAGCCCCTACACAAAAGAAAACCAATGAGGGTCAAGAAGACACTGGTAAAGGACAGGGACAGTCTGATTTCAGGGGTGGATGGAAAGGTAATAGAGGAAGATTTGGAGGTGGTAGAGGTTCTACTGCATTTTCAGGAAAATGTTACACCTGTGGTGAGTTTGGTCATCCATCTTTCAAATGTCCAGAAAACAAAGGTTCATCATCCAGAAATGATAGAACTAGTGACAAGAGAGTACAATTGGTACAAGAAGAGAAAGTAGAAGAAAGTGTACAGAGTTCAAACAGAGATCCTGATAATGTTGGATATCCAGAGAGTGGAGAATCATTGATGCTAAGGAGAATTAGTTTGCAGGCATCAAAGGATCTGATGCAAAGAAGAGCTCTTTTCAAGACCACATGTAAGAGTAAAGGTAAAGTATGTAAGGTTGTCATTGATACTGGTTCAACAGACAACATGGTATCCCAGGAAATGGTGGATAAACTGAAGTTGGAAAGGATTCCACACCCACACCCTTACAAGACATCTTGGGTGAGTGATAGTCAATCACTTTTTGTCTCGGAACAGGCATATGTGGATTTTCAGATTGGAGCATATCATGATAGAATTTTGTGTGATATTTTGCCTATGGAATGTTGTCACCTACTGTTGGGTAGACCATGGCAATTTGACAGAAGGGTACTGTATGATGGGTATGCTAATACCTACAGCATCAAGAAGGATGGGAAGATTATTAAGTTGATGCCATTGCAGGCAAAAGCTGCAGTACAGAAGGCAGCCCAAATCATTTTAATGGGA
Source organism: Cunninghamia lanceolata (assembly GCA_027924645.1). NCBI lineage: Eukaryota > Viridiplantae > Streptophyta > Pinopsida > Cupressales > Cupressaceae > Cunninghamia > Cunninghamia lanceolata. The sequence continues at coordinate 3,241,268 of BSBN01001110.1, forward strand.
AAGAAGAAATTTGTGCAGATGCCTAGAGGAACAGGCATAGAGGCAGTTGAGGATACTGCAGGGAAAGGAGTTGTTACAGACAACAAGCTGAAGAAAGTTTCAGTTGTGACTGACAGAGGTCAGCAACAGGTTCAGAAACAGGTTTGCACACAGCAACCAATTCAGAAGTATGACAGGGATGTTGTCATAGTTGGGACTATTTCTTGTCCTATAAAGATTGAAAGGAAGATAGAGTTGAACATTTCAGCAGTTCAAGAGGCAGTTCAGACAGAGGTTCTGGTCAGACAACCTGACAAACACAGGGTATGTGAGAAAAAGGCCTACATCAACAGGCATGAGGATTTACTTGCCAGAAAGCAAGTTACAGTTCAGAAGTCTTGGAGCAGCCAAGAGCCAGCAGCAGACAAAGCTGGAGCAGGTCAGACTATTGACAAAGCAAAGTGTAGAGGTGGAGGACTTCCACATACTAAACTCATGGGACATGAGTTCTTTTCTGTTGGGGAGTATGGTGCAGGAGCACCTACCTGACAGCTGGTCTTGATAAGGCAGTTAGTAGTTTAGGTCTTGTTTATGTTTCCAAGAAGGTCTGTTAAGACCAAATGCATGTAATAAGGTCACGCTGATCATGATAAGATCATGCTGACCAGGCTTTTGCTATTTTTAGTTAGTTGGTTATAACAGCTGTCATGCTGTAGGGTCCGGTTGGATCTCCCAGCCGCCTGGAGAGTTCCCAGCCGCTTGGAGTCGGGTCAGTAGTACTCGTAGGGAAATCTATTTAAGCATGAGGATCGGATGGTATTGGATATCATCGACCAGACTTTGCGAGAGTGAGGCAGAGCGAGAGAAACTGATCATTGTATTTGCATCTTTTGAAATCAAATAAAGTGTTCCTGTTTGTGTTCTTTCCCTGGTTGGATTCCATTGATAAATCGATTTGCTGGTTTGAGAGGTTTCATGGATTTACTGATCCATTCCACCGGTTGATCCATCTGATCGGTGGAATGGCAATGTACAGTAGGTTAGGTTGTAGTTTGTTTTCTGTTCGCATGCAGGTGTGCAGGATCGCCGTCAAGAGATGTTGAAGACCCTAGCATGGGTATGTGCTAGGTCGAGCTGATAAGATAGAGTGTGGAAGATCACCCTGAGATGGGATCGGGTCGTCCCTGGAGGATCGACGAAGTGAAATTTCGCTAAGTGAAGAAGTTCGTCAAAACGGCATCATCAGGATATCTTGGTGAATATCCTGCAGTCAGTTCGGACATCGTCATCCGGATAAGTGGAGGAGAGCATGATGCTTTCGATTGCATGAAGTGCAAGTGCGTCGGGGTGATCATCATCTGGAGGAGCCGAGGAGGAGTGCATCGGCATCAGGATCATCTTCTGTGAGTGCCCATCATCCGCATATCGCTAACAGATGCGGGAGTGAAAGTTCGGTTTTTTTGGCTAAGTGTTGAAGAGGTCATCAGGATATTGTGTGACGTCATCGTCATCCGCATATGACGTCATCGTCATCAGGATATTGAGATATCCCCCTATGCATGTTGATCCTGTTGTCGCTAAGTGGTTAAGTATCGGCGTAGGCAGAAAGTGTGAAGCATCATCAGGAGGTTTCGAGAGGACCGGATAAACCATATCATGATGCTGTTGCTTGTGTCGTCGGCTAGCGGAGCATCGAAGGGAAGGTGCTGAAGTGGTCGTCATCAGGATCTTTGGGGCAACCGGATATTGGTTATCCTGCTGACGAAGGGAGTGTTGCATATCATGATGCCAATGGAGCTTGGCGCCCGATGAACAGTGCCACAGGAGGATGTTTGCGTTAGTTGAACATCATGATGATGTTAGGCGGAAAACGGAGGAAGTGAATAGTAGTCGGCAGGAGGATGATTGTGATCGTCCGAAATATGATGATGCTGACAGTATAAAGCGAAATATGATGCTGTTGGTATTTTTAGGAAACATGATGATGATGCTGAGCTGATATATGATGATGAGGGTGATGATGATGATGATGAGGATGGGCTGCAGACATCCATGCTATGTGCGACGGTTATAGTGTGGATGCCTCTGCATCACAATTGCTCTAGTGAACCTTCATACAAAATGTGGAAGCATAACCAATGCAAATGAACTATTTGAAAACATGCCTCAAAGAACTATGCTCTCGTGGAATTCATTGAGTGCAGGATATGCATGAAAGGGATTGTTGAAAGGGTTTTGAAAAAAAACTTTGAAAGTAATTACACTTGGTAGATGCAAATCCAAACCCAACATATTTGCAACCAGCAGACATTCATCCAACGTGTGAACCATGGAAGCCATGCAAATTGTTTTAGAGCATGCCTCATAGAAATGAGGTCAAATGTAATGTAATGATTGCAGGTTACATACAAAATGCATTCGTTGAAGATTCTTTAAAAACTTTCAAGTGAATGCAACCCTTATTAGCGTCCCCACCACCTATACTAGAATTGGAGCTTTAGAACAAGGTATGGCTTCTCATAAAAGCCAAATGAGGAGGTTTTATGTCAGACATATTGGTTGCAATTATGAAAAGTCCAGAGGCATAAACAAAGTGCATGAGATGTTTGATGGTGCAGTTCATAGCCTTAAATCTAAGAAAAGTCTCTACGAGCTTCAATACAAAGGAGTATTGATATATGAAACAAAAGTTATCTGTGCTACCTAATTGGGGAAAAAGCATGAAAATTGCTCTCACTACAGTTAGAAACTTCAACCACCATGCAAACTATTCTCTCAATCTTTTCCTTTTACCTATCAAGCTATCAAATCAGTAGAGTGGACCTTATTTAGAGAACATTCAAATAGGTTTTTGGGAAAGTAAAAAAATTGCAAGTGAAGAAACAGGATTATGATCCCCTAACTGCTATTTATTTGAGGCAACAGAAGCCCATTCCTACCTCAATATTGATCCCAATGATCAAAAGCTAAGAGAAATTTGTGGTTTCAAGATCTATCTTATTTCCAAATATTTAGAGATGGAATCGAAACATACTTGATGCAAGGGTTAAACAAAGGGACAAATAAAGAAGCTTGCACTCGTTCTTTGGGTGGCATTTAGAAAGGATAACTCTCTTATGTTCTCTTGATTTGGATAGGACATTGTTTCCCATATGTTTGTCAGCAACTGGAGGAAAACAAAATATATGATTCCAATGGAAGTATATGAAGCTAAAATTTATTATGAGGCTTGGAAGTATTTTGTGAAAGGAAGCTAGGTGTGCGGAAATCGTTTCCTACACTAACCTAATGAGGGGAGAGCTATGCAAATTCAATTTAATCCTTACAATTATAGCAACATTAAACATCTAATAGAGATATTGCCGCAATACACATGAACCAGAAAGAAGACAGAAGAAGAGAGACAAAGATATAACGTGGGGAAAACCCTTATCAGGTTAAAAACCCCACACTCAGAAACCTACACAATGTATTAACAAAACTAAATGTTGTTTACAATACACTGGCAATGCAAGCTTCAATGGTCTTTGACACTTGTGACTAGAGTCAATCCGGTAGCATAATAGTACCTGTTAATCACATAATACATCTCCTCCTCCAAGCACCTATTTTTATAGAATATACAAGGCAAATTTGGTCCTATCTTGGAATGGGCGTCTGACTTGGCCTCATGGCCCAAAACCCACACCTAAGGACACTTGGTCAACATTGTAGAACGTATCTGACACTTGTCCACAACTCCCATTCCAAAGAGGTCACCTATTTCTAAAATTGGCTATGACAGATGCTCTTACGACTCTTACGACCGTCATAGAATCTGTCATAGCATTTACAACTTACAGTTGTAAGAGAATCTATCATACATAGGCTATAAATAGCATATTCTCTTACAACATGTCATAGTCCACCTTGGGGCACCTAAATATGCATTTTTCAAAGATGCTTCATGACACATGTCTTCACCTGTCTTACAAGCTTCCATTTATGACTCTTACATGTCATAACTTCGTCATAGGAATCCGTCATAACCGTTTCGGTCAACATTCCCTTACACAACATCTAAGATGTTGAAACATGGTAAAATATTCCTACCACAAAGTGGGATGCCTATCTCCTCATGTGAGGACAAAATTACAAGTTGTCATCTTCCATGTAGGATGACACATCATCGTGCCACATCCCACAAAATGACAATACGAAATTTACAATTAATTTACAACATAGGCAATGAATTAATAAATACAATCATAAATAATACAAGGAATTACCAAAGTTGAGACACCTTAATTCCCAACATTTAGAAGTTGTATTTGTTGGTGATTGTTTTGATGCAATCATAACAATAAGTTAAAATTCACATATAATGAACTGAAACTATACTTAAAAGATAAGAAGGAATCGTTTAAGATTCACTTAATCCCAAGTCTACAATGGTCCTATTGGTCAAATTCAGTTGGTCAATGTGAAGCTGTAATGTTCAAGGGGCCTTACGTAATTTAGGGTTTCTTTTTGGTTTACTAGACTCAAACTATGCAAAAAGATCATGAGATATGTCAATACCTTTTCATTCCTTTGCATAAAAGTGTTACTGTGCTACAAAGCTTTAGATGGTTGTCTTGAATTACTACAGCCTTCCTCTTTATATATTTATGAAAACTTGTCTATTTTTAACTCTGTTGTTCATGCTCTTTCAAATATGAGACAAATTTCCTTCAAATTTCTACGTTTTAAGCTAAATATTCCAGATGGGCTGGGAAAAGTTAGAAAGATCTACTCTAAACCTCATTTACTCTACCGAAGGATCTAATTGTTCTATTATGCACTATGTAAATCATACAGCAATTTGATCAAATCCACAGTTAAAACCTTAAATGTAAGTTCTGAGCATTTTCACAAACATACATTTAAAATTACAAGCTCTCAAAGAAAATATTTCAAAACACAAAGAAGAGCAGGAGGACACTCAGAAGATAGATGCAGAACTCTAGATTCTATTGTATTAGAAACAAATAGTCATACATGATTTACAATGTCAGAATGACTCTTAGTTTCAATGATTAAATTACAGAGAACTTACAAGCTTTACAAATACAATAAGGAAGCCAGATGTTCCATGCACTCCTTACTGCAGACAAACAGGCGACCTCCTTCCTCTACTTCTAAACTATGCTAAGCTAAAATCCCTATGTTTTCCTAAAATCCTTGTTGTGAATATTACAATGTATTAAGGCACAATATATAGACTCTCTGATTGTCCTTAATATAGCTCAAAACCCTAATGGTTAAGTAATGGTTCAAACCCTAGGTTACAGCATTAAATGGTACAGAACTATTTTCCCAAAAATATCTCCAAATATGTGTCAAATCTGGGCGAAAATATGCCCTTTCTAAAACCCTAGTAGCTTAGAAGTAAATTCTGCAACCTACTTGTCATTACGTTTTATCTGCACTTGGGTCTTCTCATTGATGTCCCTTGACTTTCTGCATTTCATCCTCATCTTCTCTTTACTTCTGAAATCTGATTCTCCTCCCAGGATGTCATCGCCATTAAGTTTCAGCTTCTTCCTCAGCTGCAAACCTGTAAAAATAGACCAGCAATAAGTACCATTGATTATTAAACAATGAGAAACAAAATACCTGTTAGATCCAAGTGGGGCTGAGCAAAAATCGTGACTATCGGGTCAAAATTCTGCCAAATAAATGCGTTCATACATTCATACTGTGTCAAAAAACTACCGGGTCAACCATTGTGGACCAAAAATGATGCATACGCAGGGTCAAAATGTGTTGAAAACTATATAAAAACCCTAAAGAACCTATCGCTAAACATTTCCCACCTATCAGCGCCAAAAAACCTTATCGGCAGGCCCTAAAAACTGCCCACCAACTTCCTGTGTCTGGCCGAAAAATGGCCCTTTATATTCCTTTATTAGAAACGGTGCCCTCAGAGAGTGACACGTGGCGCGTTCTGCGCGAGGGGCTTATGAAACTACTGCTTTGTGTGGAAGGCGACACGTGGCAGCTTCCACGGGACTCTTAAGATGCTAATAAATTGTTGCGAAACTACCCCAGGGACACCTTGATTACCTTTTGAAACTCTTACTCCCGTGCGAGACACATGTCGCTACCCGCGCACTCCATTTAAAATCTAAAGGGGCTGTTGAAACTACTGCAGAATGTGACACTTGTCACGTTCCATGCTCCCGTAAAAAAAGTTGAGACACTTAGAAACCTTTGCTGGGACCTGTGAAGCCTGTGGGAGATGACACTTGTCAGCCTCTGCACCGCTGTGAGGGACTTTCGAAACTCATGAACCTTCTGCAGAAAGTGACACTTGTCACTCTCCGCGCATCCGTTGCAACTCTTAGAAACTATCGGGGCACTTTTGAAACTATTGGCGGAAGGTGCCACGTGGCGTCTTCCACATAGCCGTTGAAACTTTAAGGGGCTCGGTGGGTCATACTTCGGAGTGTGACACTTGTCACACTCCGCAGGATCCTAGAAACCTTTTTTGAAACTTTAGAGGGACACGCGGAGAGTGACACTTGTCACACTCCGTGGAGCTCCTGAAACTTTAAGAAACTATTGAGGGTCTTGCGGAGTGTGACACTTGTCACACTCCATGGAGCTTTGGAAACTTGTTTCAAACTGCCGCAAAATTTTTTGAAACCATTGCGGAAGGCACCACATGGCGTCTTCCGCATAACTCTTTGAAACACCTTAGAAACTTTTAAGGAACTTTCGAAGGGACCCTGCGAAGAGTGACACTTGGCGTGCTCCGCGAAGGCGTTGAAACTGCTTAGAAACAGTCGAAGGGACTTTTGAAGGACCGGCAGAGGGTGACAAGTGTCACTGTCCACATTGCTTGTTGAAACTTTAAGGGGCTCTGCGGAGGGTGACACATGGCACACTCCGCACTGCCCTTGCAACTGCTAGAAACTTTTTAAGGAAACCATCAAGAAACTTTGAAGGTCTTGCCGATAGTGACACTTGTCACTCTCTGCGCTACTTGTTTGAAACATATGAGACTTCTCGCGGCTATTGAAACTTTAGAAACTATCACGGAAGGCACCACATGGTGTCTTCCGTGCAACACTTGAAACTGTTTAGAAACTTTTAGAATCTTTGGAGACTATGGCGGAAGGCGCCACGTGGCGTCTTCCGCACAATCTGGAAACTGTTAAGAAATTGTAAGGGAACCTGCGGATTTTTTTTAAATTTTAAAGGGGCTATTGCAGAAGATGACACTTGTCTCCTTCCGCGCAACTCTGAAACTCTTTGAAACTGTAGCGAAACATTTGAAACTTTGAACTATTTAAACCCCTGTAATGCATTTTACCAAAATGGGCATAACTTGAAAAATATGGCAAATTTTCAAATGATTCAAAAAGTAACCCTGGCTCATTTTTCACAAGGAATCCAACCATACCATGTACTAGCACTCAAAATGCATTTTCTCACTAATTTTATCGATGTTTGCAAATTTCACTCTCTTTTCCCTTACCACCAAGGACTGACCCACAAAAACAGAAGCAAAAAGCAAAGCCACAGCAAGGGTCCCTATTTTTCTAAGGAGTAAAATGGGGTGTGTTGTGAACATCACAACAACTAGCCACCAAACAAAACAACTAAATTCAAGGCATTCAAGAAAACTAAGTGAAATAAATGCATAACTTCCAACTATCCATCTTGTAAATTATTATTCAACTTGAGACCTAAGGTATTCAATAAGGGTGCATGAATCTTCATTTTCAGTTTAATTGTGTGCACGTGATTAATAAGCCTCATCTTGAAGATCGGTTGAACAAACTAGTGACTGATATTAGCCTACGTAGGTGAGGATATTCCCTCATAGCCGACCGGATAGAACCTTGTTGCCAGCGAGCGTCCATAGCCCCGGCAAGGTTATCGTTACAATTCTCCTAAGTAGAGCCCCACTGCCAGCGAGCGTCTATAGCCCCGGTAGAGTTACTTAGATGGCTTAATCTAGATTTTTAGTATAATCCACTTTATTTATTATATATATATATATATATATTCTGATTTTGAAAGAGATTTCACAAGATATAGCAATTTATAGCTTCATGATGCAAGGAGTGGACACTTGCTGAAATTAAGCTAAGAATTGTAATGGTAGCAAGGGTGACCTCTGATTTTTCATCTAATATCTACACTGGTAGGTTCAACAAACCCAAGGATTTTAGGTGTGTCATCGTGAGAAACTTGCTTCGAATTCTCAATCATATTTATTGAATATGAAATTTCAGAAGATAAATAACTCTCTACATTCATGACAATCACAAAAGTTTATGCACAAATTGCAAATAATTAACCTGAATATCCTAAATTTATACTGTTTTGGATGGTTACTAGTTTGCTCCTTAATACTCTAAAGTAAAATAAAGATCCCTGCTGAGGAGACAACAACAAACCAAACCAACAAGACTATACAAAAAGCAAAAAATAGAAAAAAAGGACTGTACAAACAGAAACAAAACTATACAAACAGCCAACCCCAAAAAAGAAAACATCAAAAGAAGAACCGGACATTACTTACACTATATTACACCAAAACAGACTGCCCTTTACCTTAGGCCTGGAAGTAGTGTTTCAGATGTTGGCCATTAACTGGCAATGGCACCTCTTCTCCAGTCAAGGTCTTAAGTCTAAATGTATTGTCTCCTATTATTTCTGTGACTTGTAATGGACCTAGCCATAGTTTATCGATTTTTCCATGGCTTCCTTTCTTTTCATGTGCTTTGTCCCAACACAGCACTAAGTCTGATATCCTAAATGTTTTGACTCTTGCCCTTTTATCAAACCACCTCTTAACAACCGCTTGGTGTTTGGCAAACTTCTCGATGGCTTGACCTCTTTTCTCATCTAATTGTAGCATTTGTACTATTTTGGCTTCCCTATGGTTATCGAAGCCTAGATACTCATTGGCAAACTTCTAGGTTGGTATTCTCAAATTTACTGGAAGTATGGGATCAGTCCCATAAACTAAATGATAAGGTGTGCTACCTAAAGCTGTCTTAAACTTGGTCCTATCTACCCATAATGCATATCTTAATAGGGTATTCCACTCTCTAGGACTCTTTGCAATCAACCTTTTGATTATATCTAATAAGATTTTGTTCATTGATTCAGCCAATCCATTACCTTGAGGGTAATAATTTGAAGAAAACCTTAAAATGATCCCGTATTCAAATGCCCATTTAGAAAACTTTAAAGAAGAGAAAGCAGGGCCATTATCACATACCAATGAATAGGGAGTTCCAAACCTGGTGATGATGTTTTCTTCAAGAAACTTGATAACTACCTCAGTTGTGGAGAATTTGCAGCAGGTAGCCTCAGTCCACCTTGTACAATAGTCTGTTACCGTCAGTATAAATTTGTGTCTTGCAGAAGATGGGGGATTGATGACTCCAATAAAATCCAAGCCCCACTATGCAAACAGTCTTGATTCAATCACAGGTTGGAGTGGATTGGCCTGATTTCTCCTTTTATCTGCTGTAGTCTGACAGGTGTGGCAACTTCTGATGTGACTCTCAGTATCTTTGAACATCGTGGGCCAGTAATGGCCTGCCCTCAGTATTTTGTGTGTTGTAGCTAGATGGGAACCATGGCCGGTTCCATACTTGTCATGTAGTTCTGTCAACACTTTGTCTGCTTCAACTCTGTTTAGGCATCTCAGATAAATTCCATCATGGTTCTTCTTGAATAGAAGACCCCCTTGCACCATATATTATTGTGCTCTAACCTTCAAAGCCCTCCTCTGAGAAGCTTTCATTCTATTTGGGTACTTTCTAGCTATCAAGGTGTTTAAATCATCATACCTGTCTGATGCGTTCTGGGAATTCAATACGTACTGTTGTTTTATCAAATCTGGATCTGTATTTGCTATTGTTTGCACCAATGCTTGCCCTCTGACCAGCTTCATGGGAATGATTTCCATGTCGAACTCCTGCAGCGTGGTGATCCACTTGGCTCTTTTTTCTCCAGGTTCGTTCTACATCAGCAACATTTTTACTGCTGCGTCTGGCACTATGGCTTTGACCTGGCTGTGCAGAATGTAGTGTTTAAATTTTTTCACAGCCTTCATTAATGCAAATGCTTGTCTCTTGGTGTCTAGATACCTCAGTTGTGCATCCTTCAGAGGCGCACTCATAAATGCGATGGGCCTTTCTTCATTGTTTTCACCTTTCTGTATCAAGGCAGCCACGACTGAATGAGAAGATGCAAAGGAGTATATGTAAAACGGGCTTGCGTAGTCTAGACTTGCCAATACAGGAGCATTAGAAATTGCCTCCTTGATATCTTCAAATGCAACCCTAGCCACAAGCATCCATTCTATCTGCGCATCCTTCTTGAACATGGCATTTAACGGCTGCACGATCTCTACAAAACCCATGATAAACTTCCGAACAAAATTAATTTTACCAAAAAAAGATTTCAACTCTTTCCTACTGTTTGGTATTTGTAAATTTTTTATGGATTCTACTCTATCCGGATCAATTGAAATTCCATCTTTAGAAATGACATGGCCTAATAATTTACCTTCAGTTATGCCAAATATACATTTCTTAAGATTAAGGGAAATCCCATACCTTTCACATCGCTTGAGTATTTTCCTGAGATCCTCAGCGTGAGTGGATGCATCCTTGGAATACCTAGTCAAATCATCCATATACACAATAATGCACTTACCTGATAATCCACGGAACGCGATGTCCATGGCTCTCTGAAAAGTGGCACCTACATTGATCAGACCAAAAGGCATTCTTCTATATGCATAATTTCCCCATTTACAAGTGAAGGTGGTTTTCAGTCTATCTTCTCTATCAATTAAGACCTGGTTATAACCTGAAAAACCATCTAAAAAAGACATCATCTTTGCCCCGTTTATTGCTTGCAGCACTTCGTCTATCAGAGGCAGAGGATAATTATCCTTTTCAGATGCTTTGTTTAAATTTCTAAAGTCTACACATAACCTGATGTCTCCGTTTTTCTTCCTCACTGGTACTAAGTTAGCTACCCAGACTGAATGTCTGACTGGGAAAATTATTCCAGTAGATAGCAATTTTTTAACTTCCTCAAAGATTAAAGGCTCCAGAATGGTGTTCACAGGCCTTTGTTTCTGCCTAAATGGTTTAACCTCTGGTCTTAAAGGTATTACGTGAGTTATGATGGACTCATCAAATATTTTCAAGTCTTCATACATCCATGCTATTACGTGTTTATAATCTTTTAGAGCGTCTAAAACCTCTTTTCTAATCTTCTCAGAGCAAGCCTTTCTGATTAGTACATTTTGTGGATTTTGCTCTGTCCCTAAGTTATGTAAATTGCACTTACCCCCTTCTGTTTTAGGCAAGTCCTTCTATCTCATTACTCCATCGAAGTCAAAGATATGTTCTAATTCAATTACTCCTTTGGGTAAGAAGTTGCTCTTCAAGTTGATTATATCCTCTTCATCCCATGTTATTTCAGGCCTTTCTTGCTCATCAATGATTTGAGCCTCAAATGCCTCATTACAAGTCAAAAAATCAATAATTTGTTGATCCCCCCAAAATACCTGAAAGTGTGTAACATTGTCTGGCATACTGGGCACATTAACTAACTCAATAGCAAATCATCTCAATCCTGACAGTGTCAATGGTTCTAATGTGCTAGCAGCAACTGCTAGCACATTTGGCCTGTGGTTCAGCTCTCTAGGGATATGCTCTAAGTTGAAAGCATCAAACGCATCTATTAAACCCCATACTCTGTGTCTGTAACTAATCATTTTCTTATAATTGTAGGCATATAGTTTCCTCACTTGTCTGACTACTAATTCAGAGTCTGAAAATACTCTGATTGTTTTCACCCTTTTCTTGATGGCCATGACAAGTCCTAAAATTAGGGCCTCATATTCAGCAATATTGTTAGTACAGGAGAATTGTAATCTATATGCTGCTAGATGTGATTTACCTTGAGGATCTATGAGTTCAACACCTACACCCGCACCTTGTTTTGATTTGGACCCATCACATTTTAACGTCCACATGCCATCTTTACTTTTCTGTCCTTTTATCTTGGCATGCTTTGTCTCTTTTATTGCCTGCGGGGTGTTGTCCTGTTTATTCATGGGTTTTTCTGTTTGGTTAACTTGCATATGTGTGTTTTTAGTTTACAACTCAGAAAGACAACAACCCTTGTCCTTTATTTCTTCTCCTAAATCTGGAATCAGGGCATCTACATCATCCTGAATGTATTTCTGTGTTGGATCGGGATTCTCATTTTCCTCTCGTAACTCAACCCTCCCTATGCATTTTTTGTATTCATATTCAATGATGTCTTTGCATATTTCACAACTCTCCTCAGAATGTTGCCTATTGTGGACTCTACACTTGTTTTTATACAATTTACATTGGACCGGTAGATTGTGTTTAACGCACTCTTCCACCTCTTGTCTAATGGGATTACCAAACTTGTCTATTGCATTGTTTTCTTCATTTGAAGAATTTCCATCAGACTCAATGAATAATGTTGTCCCATTGCTAACACATTTTTTTTAATGTTTAACATCATGATCTCTTTAATCTGCACTCCATTGTTGGTAATTCTATAGACACTAGGTTCAACAGCAGCATATAGTATTTCATTAGTTCGATTATACTCTGTTATTAGATGTTTCATCCTGGGCTCTACCTCTATTCTAATCTGGTTTGGGACACCTCTCCAAGGCAGCCACATATGTGAAAAGTCAGTGGCCATATATCCGTTTAATGTCTTGGACCAATCCCTACTCAGCAACATTCCATAATTTACGGGTATATCCACTACTTGAATATCAATGATTTGGCTTACCCTAGGGTCTGAAGCTAATTGCATTTGAATATTCATGAGTTCTCCTATCACGCTAACCTCAGTCTTATCTAATTGTGTGACAACCTTGGCAGATTTGGTGGGAGTCAGCCCAAGAGTTTTACATATTCCTAAGGGCATTACGTTGGCTGAGGCACCGGAGTCTACCATGCAGTTGTGTATATTCTTCCCACACAATCTAACAGTTAACAAGAAAGGGTGAGTATCCCTCTTATCCGCATGTATTACTACATTTGTATTGGAAGGGTGCTCAACTTTCTTATTTTTCTCTTTAGGCGGTGAATCTCTATTAGGAATAGTTATATCAGCAGAAACCTCGTCTGTCATGGATGTATCTAGAGATTTTATGAAAGCATTTCTGATCCCTGGGGTCTTCAATAATTCATTTAGAGGTATACTGACCTTAATTTTCTTTATTTCCTCTGACAAGTAACTCATTAATCTTGTTGTCTCTATTGTTTCCGTTTTACTTGTTTGATCATTTTGTACTGCTGTGCCATTATTTGTGTGCTGATTAGCTTTAAGTATTGCAGGATTGTTGCTGGCATTCTGATCTGGGGGTGTATTGAAGTTATTCAGAGGAATGGAAGTGGTGAAAGGTCCTATTGGCCTAGGGTTGTTCCTCAAATTGTAGGTGTGGTTTTTATTTGTCTGTTGAAAGGCCTACACCTCTTCTGTTTCAGTTAATACCTCATTTTCAGATTCAAAGGGAAACTGAAAAGCATTTAACACAAAGGCTGATTTAGAATAAAGATTTTCACAACAGTATGGTTCATCCTCTAGCAATTCATCCTCTTTCTCTTCTGTAGTTGCAAAGGTAAATGTTTCTAAGACTAATGTTGTGTCATATCCTGAGGGTACTACCTCATTACCCTTGGGAATAAGAAATTCAGAGGTAGGAGGCTGGACATCTATATTAAAAATGTTGGCTGCTAAGTGGAATTGTGGGCAGTCGTGCTCAGCATGGGCATTGGTATTGTGAAATCTACACCAATTTTTGGGTGCTGTACTGGCCATTTGGATGCCAGCCATTTGTTTTACATCATGATTATCTATGTTCTCAAAAGGAGAAGCTAGAGTACCATTGTTGGGCCCAGTGTTCCATGTCTTGGGTGGCCTAGGTTGATTCTGATTTCTATTATTATTGCCCCAAGTCCTATTATCTATCACTAGCCCTCTATTTTGCATTGGTTGCCCCTGGTTGGGGCCTTGATGCTGATTATAGTTTTGGTTCTGATTGTACTGCTGATTTTGATTGAAACTATAGTTCTGGTTTTGGCCTTGGTTGTGATTCTGATGTTGATTGTAGTTTTGGTTGCCTCTTCCATAGAGGTTCTCATTTCTTAGTTGTGTCACTTCGGTGGTTAACCTTTTCAAATGTGTAGTGATCTCTTTGATTTCTTCCCTTTCCTCCTGTGCTTTTGCCACAGTTGTATCCCTAGGAGGCTGGAAGAAAGGCTGACCATTATTTTGACTGTTATTGGAAGTGCTACCTGTGTAAGGAGTTATAGCTTGGATTGGGGTAGGACTATACATAGGTGTGTAAGAAGGAACTGGATTTAATAATGGAGTGTGATGCATAGGGGTTCCATTCCATGGTTGTGCCTGATTCTGCACCCGAAAATTCCCTCCATTAACAAATGGGCTATAAGTTGTATGCCTCATCTCTTGGTTCACTGAGGCTGCCTCTTTGTAGGCTTTAGATATTGAATCTATGTCAGGTTTTCTTTTGACAAACATGGCAGTTAGAGGATCCAAGGCTACATAGTACATAGCCAACAAGGGATCATCATCCACGGTATAAGGGGCTACTAGCCTAGAGTAGGCCTTTTGGAATCTGTCATTGAAATTATCAATTAGCTCTCCCTCATCTCGTTTTATAGCAGCCAATTTATGATACAAAGTGCAAGGGTCAATGGGTCCTCTAAATCTTGATAGAAATGCTTCTTCCATAAGTGACCAGGAAGAAATGTAACTGTTGGGTAAGTTTACATACCAGTTAGAGGCTTGTTCATTAAAGGTGTAGGGAAACAATCTGCACACAACATCCTCATGCTCTAACATAGCCCTAAAACATGCTTCCTTAAATATTCTAATATGATCCTCTGGATCCTGATGCAACTGGTACTTGGGACATATCTTTTCTAGATTTTTGGGCATCTCATGATAATCATTGAAGAATATGGGAGAATGAACATTGAAATAAGCCATTGCAGGTGTTTGAGCTTGACCTGAACTTGTAGAAATACCTGGATTGATTGGTGGGATAGGATTTCTAGGAGGATTAGGGCCTCCAGGAGTGCCTGAATCAAGATTTAAAGATCTAAATAGTGATCTGTCAGGACTCACAATACTACGAATGTTAAAAGGTGACTCAGGAGGTGTTCCAGATGAACTTCCTGCTTGTGATATTTTAGGATTCCAAATCAAAGGGCTCTTACTTCATCTTATATCAAGTAATTGCACAAATATATCTCCTGAACTGGATCTAGACCTGGTCACTCTATCACTGTTATTAGCCAGTTTGGAACAAACCCTAACTCAAATCAGGCCCTCCTTCTAGCGCAGGAAAACTATTGGTGATTGTTTTGATGCAATCATAACAATAAGTTAAAATTCACATATAATGAACTGAAAATATACTTGAAAGATAAGAAGGAATCATTTAAGATTCACTTAATCCCAAGTCTACAATGGTCCTATTGGTCAAATTTAGTTGGTCAATGTGAAGCTGTAATGTTCAAGGGGCCTTACGTAGTTTAGGGTTTCTTTCTGGTTTACTAGACTCAAACTATGCAAAAAGATCATGAGATATGTCAATACCTTTTCATTCCTTTGCATAAAAGTGTTACTGTGTTGCAAAGCTTTAGATGGTCGTCTTGAATTACTGCAGCCTTCCTCTTTATATATTTATGAAAACTTGTCTACTTTTAACTCTGTTGTTCATGCTCTTTCAAATATGAGACAAATTTCCTTCAAATTTCTACGTTTTAAGCTAAATATTCCAGATGGGTTGGGAAAAGTTAGAAAGATCTACTCTAAACCTCATTTACTCTATCAAAGGATCTAATTGTTCTGTTATGCACTATGTAAATCATACAGCAATTTGATCAAATCCATAGTTAAAACCTTAAATGTAAGTTCTGAGCATTTTCACAAACATACATTTAAAATTGCAAGCTCTCAAAGAAAATATTTCAAAACACAAAGAAGAGCAGGAGGACACTCAGAAGATAGATGCAGAACTCCAGATTCTATTGTATTAGAAACAAACAGTCATACATGATTTACAATGTCGGAATGACTCTTAGTTTTATTGATCAAATTACTAAGAACTTACAAGCTTTACAGATACAATAAGGAAGCCAGATGTTCCATGCACTCCTTACTGCAGACAAACAAGTGACCTCCTTCCTCTACTTCTAAACTATGCTAAGCTAAAATCCCTGTGTTTTCCTAAAATCCCTGTTGTGAATATTACAATGTATTAAGGCACAATATATAGACTCTCTGATTGTCCTCAATACAGCTCAAAACCCTAATGGTTAAGTAATGGTTCAAACCCTAGGTTACAGCATTAAATGGTACAGAACTATTTTCCCAAAAATATCTCCAAATATGTGTCAAATCTAGGCGAAAATATGCCCCTTTCTGAAACCCTGGTAGCTCAGAAGTAAATTCTGCAACCTACTTGTCATTACATTTTATCTGCACTTGGGTCTTCTCATTGATGTCCCTTGACTTTCTGCACTTCATCCTCATCTTCTCTTTACTTCTGAAATCTAATTCTCCTCCCAGGATGTCATCGCCATTAAGTTTCAGCTTCTTCCTCAGCTGCAAACCTGCAAAAATAGACCAGCAATAAGTACCATTGATTATTAAACAATGACAAACAAAATACTTGTTAGATCAAAGTGGGGCTGAGAAAAAATCATGACTATCGGGTCAAAATTCTGCCAAAAAAATGCGTTCATATGTTCATACTGTGTCAAAAAACTACGGGGTCAACCATCGCAGACCAAAAATGATGCATACGCAGGGTCAAAATGTGTCAAAAACTATATAAAAACCCTAAAGAACCTATCGCTAAACGTTTCCCGCCTATCGGTGCCAAAAAAACCTTATCGGCGAGCCCTAAAAACTGCCCACCGACTTCCTGTGTCTGGCCGAAAAATGGCCCTTTATATTCCTTTATTAGAAACAGTGCCCTCAGAGAGTGACACGTGGTGCGTTCCATGCGAGAGGCTTATGAAACTACTGCTTTGTGTGGAAGGCGATGCGTGGCAGCTTCCGCGGGACTCTTAAGAAGCTAAAAAATTGTTACAAAACTACCCCAGGGACACCTTGATTACCTTTTGAAACTCTTACTCCCATGCGAGACACGTGTCACTACCCGCACGCTCCGTTTAAAATCTAAAGGGGCTATTGAAACTACTGCGGAATGTGATACTTGTCACGTTCCGCGCTCCCGTAAAAAAAAAGTTGAGACACTTAGAAACCTTTGCTGGGACCTGTGAAGCCTACAGGAGATGACACTTGTTGGCCTCCGCGCCGCTGTGAGGGACTTTCGAAACTCATGAACCTTCCACGGAAAGTGACACTTGTCACTCTCCACACGTCCATTACAACTCTTAGAAACTATCGGGGTAGTTTTGAAACTGTTGGTGGAAGGCACCACGTGGCGTCTTCCGCGCAGCCATTGAAACTTTAAGGGGCTCGGTGGGTCATACTTCGGAGTGTGACACTTGTCACACTCCGCAGGATCCTAGAAACCTATTTTGAAACATTAGAGGGACATGTGGAGAGTGACACTTGTCACACTCCGCGGAGCTCCTGAAACTTTAAGAAACTATTGAGGGTCTTGCGGAGTGTGACACTTGTCACACTCTGCGGAGCTTTGGAAACTTGTTTGAAACTGCCGTGAAATTTTTTGAAACCATCGCGGAAGGCACCACGTGGCGTCTTCTACACAACTCTTTGAAACACCTTAGAAACTTTTAAGGAACTCTCGAAGGGACCCTGCGGAGAGTGACACTTGGCGCGCTCCGTGAAGGCATTGAAACTGCTTAGAAACAGTCGAAGGGACTTTTGAAGGACCGGTGGAGGGTGACAAGTGTCACTCTCCGCGTTGCTTGTTGAAACTTTAAGGGGCTCTGTAGAGGGTGACACATGGCACACTCCGCACTGCCCTTGCAACTGCTAGAAACTTTTTAAGGAAACCATCAGGAAACTTTGAAGGTCTTGTGGATAGTGACACTTGTCACTCTCTGCGCTGCTTGTTTGAAACATATGAGACTTCTTGCGGCTATTGAAACTTTAGAAACTGTCACGGAAGGCACCACGTGGTGTCTTCCGCACAACACTTGAAACTATTTTGAAACTTTCAGAAACTTTGGAGACTATGGCGGAAGGCGCCACGTGGCGTCTTCTGCACAATCTGGAAACTATTAAGAAACTGTAAGGGGACCCGTAGATTTTTTTAAAATTTTAAAGGGGCTATTGCGGAAGGTGACACTTGTCTCCTTCTGCGCAGCTCTAAAACACTTTGAAACTGCAGCGAAACATTTGAAACTTTGAACTATTTAAACCCCTGTAATGCATTTTACCAAAATGGGCATAACTTGAAAAATATGGTGAATTTTCAGATGATTCAAAAAGCAACCCTAGCTCATTTTTGACAAGGAATCCAACCATACCATATACTGGCACTCAAAATGCATTTTCTCACTAATTTTATTGATGTTTGCAAATTTCAATCTCTTTTCCCTTACCACCAAGGACTGACCCACAAAAACATAAGCAAAAAGCAAAGCCACAGCAGGGGTCCCTATTTTGCTAAGGAGTAAAATGGGGCGTGTTGTGAACATCACAACAATATTATCTTCATCTTCACCATTATTGGCATCTTTGGTTCCACGTTTATAGATATAGATAGAACAAAGGAGATATAGAAGAAAATTGAGAAGTCGTGCCATGATTAAAATCATTTATTTCTATTCATCCTGAGGGTTGAGCTTGTAGAGTCATTGATCCCAACATAGCCCACATTGTTATGAGGAGCCATTGTGTGGAAATCTAGCATCTGGAAGGAATATATTCAAAAACAAAGTATGGAAGCTTACCTTCTTCAATGGCAAAAGATTTCTTGAAGAAGATGAATAATTTGAGAAGTATGGTATTCTCCTTTCGAGACATATTAAGTCAACTTATTGTTTTAAAAAGGATCAGAGTTGCTCGATACAAAGATTGGCAAAGAACAAACTCCTATGACTTCTACTGTTGTGCTCTATCTATAGGAGAATCTTTTGGCCAATGAAATAATTGTAGAATCATACACAAACGAAGGATGAATAAAGGACATGTCAACAGGAACAAGAACACTATCTATAATCTTGTTCTTGTTCCTATATGAATCTTAGATGCACAATGGTTATTACAAGATTTCTCTAATGGGAAGGAATTACATAAGAACATTAAAGCTCAATGAAGATATTGGTTTATGGTGTTGCTATCCAAGCTACAGTTTCAAGTGAAGAAAGAAATATGGTGCCTACCTCGACAAACCAATAACTTGTCTTTTCTTTCAAGTTATGGACATGATGACTACCTCGACTATGGGCTTCCAATTGCCTTTTTGTATAAGTGACTTAAGTCACTCCTTGTAATTTAAAGTTAGAAAATGAACCTTATTTTGAGAAAATTTGTGAAAAACAAAACCAAAAATAAGGTTTATTATTTTATTATTTTTCAAAAAGGTAGTTAGGAAGTGGTTATCAGGTAGTTACCAGGTAGTTATCAGGAACATGCCTATAAATACAAGGCTATTTGATATGTAAAAGGGGGGGGACTTTTTACAAGAGGGAAAAACTTTGAGAACTTCTCAGAGAGATTGTATGAAGACTTTTTGGGGGGGTTGACACTATGTATAGAAGAGTTTTTGGAATTGTATAATTTCAAGGAGATAATGAAGAATGTTTTTGGTTCGTATGTTCTAAATGTATTCATGTGTGTTGTCATTTCTAATTTGTCGTATGTTAAATCAGTAATCCTTCTATGTGATTGTGCAAACCATTGGTCTTTTATGTGATTGATGTAATGAATAACGTTCATATCTTGGTATCTTGATTTGAATGTGTTGAGGTGGCATATCTTTTCGTATGTTGAGGTTTATCATCTCTCTTTCATTGTCATTGCATATGAAAACATATTTTCTGTTAAAACCCCTTTGTAATTTGTCATATCCATTGTGAAATCTAAGTTGATATTCGTATGTCTATTGTTGGGATTTCTATTAGTTATTTTCCTCTAGTTTTACATTTTCTCCTTTATGTACTTTCAGGTTAAAAGTACACAAAAACTACAAATACCCCCATCATATGAGGGAGCTTCCCCTCTCAAATGCAGAGAAAGATCGTTGCTTTATCGCGATCTCTCCAACTGTTGGTCAGTTTGTCGCTGCTCTTCGGGCAAACAGAGTTACTTTTCAAGGTGATATTCGCAGTGACCAATCTATTTACCAACACCACTCCAATAGTCAATTGCTCACACACAAAATCTACTTCATAAGTTGGCTATTTATAAAGGTAAAGGTGCTCAGTAAGGGCTAGACTATAATGGATTATTTAAGATGCAGACAAAAGTTCCAAATTTTTCTTCCTATATCTCCATCACAAACATAGAAAAGAACATATCTATGTCATCAAATCAGCTGATGGTTCTTCTTAGACCAGCCATGATAGCATCATGAAAACATTCCATTCTCACTATAAACAATTTTTCATAGGTGATACTATCAATGATCCCCTTATTCCTATTTTGGAGGATAACCTTGAAGGTTGTATTCCCTGCAAAATTGACTCTAACTATGCTACTTTTCTTGATCACTACCTTTCTTTATAAGAGAGGAAGCTATGCTAAGTGTGACTTTGGAAAAAACCCCAACAATGGATGGTCTGTCAATAGAATTTTATCGAGATCTTTGGCCATACAGTAGAGAATATTTTTACAATGTGTATCTTGAGGGCATTGAAATTGGTACTTTAGGAGTTGGCATTAATCAAGGTTTGATTAAACTCATTCCCAAGGGAAAACAAGAAGATATGGTGAATGGTTGGCAGCCCATCACCTTGCTTAACACATCTTACAAAATCATTGCCAAAGCCTTGGCCAAAAAAATCAGGCCTATTTCTCAATAAATTGTTAGACCTAAACAAACTAGATTTATAGGGGGCAATTTATATTAGATAATTTGATTCTTGCTTGGGAGAGAACTGAATGGGCACAAAAAATAGCTCAAGATGCTCTCATTATCAATCTTGACTTTGACAAAGCCTACGATCGTATTTTCTAGCCCTTCATTCTCAAAATGCTTCAGTGGCTAGGATTGGTCCTAAATTTTGTGCTCATGTTAAAATGCTATTCATGGATGCAAATGCCAGATTGGCTATTAATGGATCTCTTTCTGTTAAAATTCCCCTCCAAAAATCCATCCACCAAGGCTTCCCTCTTCCCCCTTCCTCTATGTCCTTACAATAGATGCTCTTGGATATCTATTGCAACATACTCATGCAAATAACTTAATAAGAGGAATATCTCTTCCTAGTAATACTATATCTCTTAACTCTCAATTTTCTGATGACAACATGATCTTATTCAAAATGAAGTTAAGGAGGTGAACAATACATTGGACATTCTAGATTACTTTTGTGCAGTTTCAGGATCTTAGTTGGCTATGCACAAAATAGAATTCTAGATGACTCATCCTAACCCTCATTTACCATGGATTCCTAAGGAGTGGAATGAGGTGAAACATGGAACCATTATTAGATATCTCGACATGTACCTTATGGAATTGGTGTCTCTCTAAAGGAGATGTGGAATTGGTTTCTAAGTAAAATAAAAAATAAATTATTATCATGGACAAATCATTTCTTGTCAATGGCGGGTTGCATTCAAGTGGCAAATAAAATCCTTTTGGCTAGCCATGTTTATATCTCCTCATGTTGGCTGCCATCTAAATCATGCTACAATCAGCTAACACAGCTCATTCAAAACTACCTTTGGGCAAACTGGGGAAAAAAGAAAGGCATGCCCACTACATCTTGGTCACACTGCATTTTGCCAAAGGATAAAGGTGGATTGGGTATCATTGACCCTTTCACACAGGGAGTTTGTCTTTTAGCCAAGTGGATTGTGAGAGCATTAGATGGAGATACACCTTGGAAGCACATAATATGTTTCCGCATGTAAACTGCTACAATAGGTAATGCTTGGAACTTAATTCATTGGCATGATAAGATTTTGTTAGCTCCATTTTTCAAGACCCATGGATCAGCCCCATTTAATAGCATTTGGAAATCCAGGCAGATGGTTTCTCACAAGCTATCATGGTTTGATCAAACCTTTAGCCATGGACTGAGTTTTTCTACTTCATCCATCTAGTGGAATAGGTTGATCTAGATCAATGAAAAGCCCCTTACTATGATTCCTGAATTCAAAGCTAAACAATTGTTCAAAAAAGGCATTCAAGTGTTTTGGGACCTATGGGACCCCACAAGATTCACTTGGAGACCTTGGCATCACCTTAAAGGTGGTTTTAACCTTAGCTCTAGTGACAAGTCGGTTGTACTTGAAATCTAAAAAATTGTACCAGCTAATCTTTCAATCTTGTTGTCCACTTGTCATTCTAACTTCATTAAAGATTGGAGGTGGCCCAATGGCTGCAACATTCAAAATTTCCCTCTCAAGATAATCTACAAATAGTTGTTGCCTAGTCTACCCCTTGCTCGTTGTCTTAACATCATTTAGAGGACTAAATTTAGTAGGGCTAAATGGAATAAACTTAGTTTTTAGATATGGCAGTCCAAAGCTAACTCATGCTCCCAACTCACTACTTGGAAACTCCTCCATGCTCAGCTTCCAATTGGGAAATGCCTTAAATTATTGCATCCTACTCCCTCTTGCCCCTTCTATGGCAAGGTTGAGTCCATCATGCATAGTTTTTGGTTTTGCTCACATGCTATATCTCTTTGGTCTTCTCTCATGACCACATTGCCCACCATATTCCATTTTACCTGGTCCTGGAAATCAACCCTCCTTGGTTGTTCCAATTCTCACAATGTGATCTCTAATACTTGTCGTATTATTCTCATTAAATACATTTGGAAGTTTTGATGCTTAGCTGCACTTTCACATACGTTCTTTCCCCTGCAAATTAAAATAGAAGTGATTTGTGCATATTTATCTCTCCAGGTGTCTATTCTGACCTCTGCAATCAAGGAACAAATCAAGGTCAATAAGGACCTTGCTAATCAGATAAGTTGTAATGTCCCCTTTTAGGATATTCCCAATTTCTTTTATGCTGACATGTAATTCTGTATGATGGTTGATTTAATCACAGGATTCCAATATTTTATTCCTTTCTATCAAAGAATAGTAACAACTTCTTTATCTATTGTGATTATCTAATTAGAATCGTTGTTCTATATTTTATTTTATGATGACTCTTATCTGTTGAATGGATATGTTACTTTAATGCTCTATTGATGTCTTAGATGCAAATTTAGATGAGTCGATTTGCAGATCTGATGTGAATAATTGATGGCTTGAGATGAGATTTGAATGTCTCAATTGAATGGTGTAATGATTCGATCATTTAAGTGTTTTATCCTCTAAGTCTTCTTGATAACGTATATTATTTATCTCCTATATATTGCAGAACTCCCTTTTTTTATCATCGTTGCTGCTGTATATTATCTTCCAATGCTTTTGCTTGCTGATCCTTGATTGATTATTCCCTTCGATGAGATCCCCTGGTAAGATGAGGTGTTCTTTTCTTAAGTACCATAGATTATCTTGGCTGAAGGGTGACATATCCTTTCATACCTTGTACCCCTTCCATCTATCAATCGTTGTTAATTGCTGATGACTTCTTAGTCACTGACTAATCGTAGTTGGTATGTTTTGTTTAATATGTATGGAGTGCAGCCTTTAGTCGTTGTTTTTTAGCGATGGCACCTGTATATTAGTAGACTTTTCTTAGAGTCTTCGGGAGTTTAGAGGATATCACTCTCTTTTGGTTCTATTTCAATTTATATGTTATTTAATATTTATTTTATATAATATAATAATATTTATATTAATATCTTGTTATATATTATAATAATAATTGCTTCTAAATTATTATATATATATATATATATATTATCATATAAAGTAATAGATATATTTTATTAAAATATTATTTAATATTATTTATATATATTAATAATATATATAATGATTCCTATCATTCAAATTGATATTTTATAAAAGCAACTTCATCATCTTTTAACAACATGGTTTAAATGTTTAATTTAAACAATGTCATAATATGGGGACATGACAGCCCTCCCCACTCAAAATTGCTTGTCCTCAAGCAATCATAACAAGTTCTTTCATTACCTTGCACTTTAACATTTACCTTCAATGTGTTGAGATGAAGTCATGGTCTGGATGAACATGCTTTAGTGAAGAAAAAAATGATTGTGATTTCATGAAAGAGATATTGTGACTAATGAAAGGCAAAAGCGTTTTGTTCAATGTTTGAATAACAATGAGGTGATGCAAGTATTATAGATGAAGATGTGGTTTTTAAATAATAAAAATATTTTCAATGCTGAAGAAATTTTTGAGAGTATTGAGATTCCAAAATTCCAATGAATGATAAAGATATCTTGATCTTTGATTAAGAGATTCAGTCTTATACTTATCATATGTTATTGACCTCAAAATTGAGAAGAGTCATATTCTTGAGGAGTAATTGATTATATGATGTCATGGAGAGAAATTTTATGATCAAAGATTTGGTAAGCTTTTATTTAAATAGCGAT
Organism: Cunninghamia lanceolata; assembly: GCA_027924645.1. Classification (NCBI taxonomy): domain Eukaryota; kingdom Viridiplantae; phylum Streptophyta; class Pinopsida; order Cupressales; family Cupressaceae; genus Cunninghamia; species Cunninghamia lanceolata. The sequence continues at coordinate 3,265,984 of BSBN01001110.1, forward strand.
GTGCTTGATGAAATATAAGTGTTATAGATGAAGAATGATCCTGGGAATTTGTGGGTTATGGGCCCATAATATAACTTAGTATTGGTTTTATGTTACTTAAATCAAGAGAAGAATTCAAAAGAGACTCTTGGAAGAGATGAATTTGGTTCATGGGTCTTGTGATTAATGAAATTAACTTTTTGTCTTCTATACTTCCCTAATGTCCCTTGTAGGATGTATTGATTTCTTCATCTACACACAAGAATAACTCTTGGAAGGGACATTAGCAATATTAAAGATTAATAAATTAGCAATGAAATCAATACATCCTAACATAATTAATGATATAACATAAATAATATTAATTTCAACATATAGTTATCCAAACCTCAAGACAATCCTTTGATAGAGTTCATGGAAATACTTGCAAGTTAGAGCGTGATGGAGGGCACACTTCCTACCTAACACCTCTTATGTCCACCTTCAAGGTTCAAGAGTGTGATGGAGGGCACACTTCCTACCTATCATCTCTTGATGAGGGTATGATGGACGGCATTCTTTCTACCTATCATCCCTTTAACATAATTAGATAAGAGCATGATGGAGGGCATTCTTCCTACCTATCATGTCTTGATGAGGGTATGATGGAGGGCATTCTTCCTACCTATCATGTCTTAATGAGGGTATGATGGAGGGCATTCTTCCTACCTATCATCCCTTTAACATAATTAGATAAGAGCATGATGGAGGGGGTAAATGCAAGAAGATGGGGGACCAAAAAGTTGTCACCATCTCCAAAATTAAAACAAAATGTGAGTGCATTATAACACGCTCGTGTTTTTCTTTTAATAAAAGAAAAAAAACCATTTTATGCACATTCACCCGTAGTTTTTCTCTTGACAGTAGCAAAGAAACAAAGAAAAACACGATCGCGTTGAAAAAAGGAGATTCAATCAAGTGCACATGAGAAAACAAGAATTTCACAATGCCACCTCACCGCCAAAGACATCGTTGTGCAAATTTTGAGGCTCTAGCACAGGAAGAAGGTAGGGTTTGTCTGATTTTGTTAGTTTTAGAACATTTTTTTAGTTTTGCAATGTTTGATTTATGTTTATATTGCATTTAGAGTTATTGGAGAAGCAGAAAATGTAAATCTAGTTGAGGAGGGTGAAAACAACCCCCAAAACCCTCCAAACCCTCAAAACCCACCTTCACCTCATTTTCATGTAAGGGATAATCAAGAACACTACTTAGGGATAATAGAAGAAAACAAGCAACATCTTGAAACTATTATTCAAACCCTAAACAATCCAAGTGGAACCACTGAGCATAGGAGAGCCCTTGCAAAATCACTATAGGAGATTGTTTCCCACACGGATTTGGTGACGAAACAAATCACCGAATTCCAAGACTATAGGGAGAGGATTCAGCAATATTATGCTAAAAAGTTGTCAAATGAACAAGTGAAGAAGGAAAAAATTACAAAATCTCAATTATGTGCAGAATTTATTAATCCCAAAATCGGCCAAACATTAGAGGAAACTTGCAAACAGTTTCCTATGTAGGAATGAAGACATATCCCAAAACTTTTGGGATAGATGGTACATGGTCTTCGATGAGCGGCCATGCAATAATGATGAGGTACCACAATATTTTTTGAGGAAACTCTATTGCGAGTTCGTCCTCATCAAGATTCTAAATTATTTTGACATTCGTGAGTTCTAGGGTAGAGGTGGTGGCTCTGCCCAAGATAGACTTGGGGCTCAGTGAGATGAACAGCATGTGCCTATACCCCGAGTGAGGCCAGAACGTAGGTCACTCCCTTTGGCTTTGAAGGAGAGTGTTGAGCTGGAGATTTTACATTCACTGACTACTCTCACCCAAACTCTATCACAGCATATAGATGATTTTACCCAGGGCGATGAGGGTGAGAGTAGTAGGCATCATGTGTCCCCACATTTGTGCAGTACATGTGGGAACCTATGTGATTATGGGATGCAGGAGGCATGACAAGACTTTTCAACACAGGGGTAGTATGCTGCAACATAGGGGCAGGACATATTAGATGGTCTTATTCTTAGTGACGATCTCTTACAACATACATTTGGTATTGACTCTTACGTAATTTGTTACAAGTTTCATCTTGATTTAGTATATTGTTATTTAAAATTTGTAATTAATTTTATATGATTATCTATATTATAAGTCAAAAATAATGTATGTAATTGTTTGCGCAATGAAATTCCAGGGTTAGAGTCTTCATCCTACTTCTGTTAGCCGTCCATTGGCTGCTTATGAGTGGAGGTCAAGTCAGCAGGTATGTAATTTATCATATATTCATAATTATTGTAGATATATCAATGGTACTATTATATTGTGACTTGATTTGATGATTTCAACAATCACCAACACCTCCACACTTTCCTTGGTCCCCTAGACACCAAACCACCACTTTTACGGAGGTAAATTTAACCATTTCTAATCATTATGCATTTTAAAAATAATGTTATGTATTTATTTTGATTTAATAATCTTGAACTTAATTTTTAAATGCTGAATACAGTGGAGACTCCTCCTCATCTTCGTGAGTCAGCACAGATGAGCATTGATGCAGCCATGATGTCTACAAATCCTTTAACTGAGGTATGAGCCAATAACATGAAAATATCATAATTTTGTATTTCTTTTTTATCTCATGTCATTTGATGTACATAAATGATATTTATGTTTAGTCAATTTTGCTTCTTGATGCTTCTCATAGGAGGTCACAACTCCAGTCCATCCAACTACGGATGAAGAGAGAGTCAAGATGATGGAGAACGATCATTAGTTGGCGGTAAGTGATCGATTACATATGTGATGTTATATATTTCATACATTTTCTATACTAATGCGCATATTGTTTGTTTGTATTAAAAGGTGCAGCTGGATGAACTTTATTCGAAGAGATCTACACGAAGGCAGAGAGAGGATGTGTCACTTACTGGCTCTCCATCTTCATAGTCAAAGAAGGGCCGCCGATTATTTCCTAAAAGTCCATAGGAAACTAGTTTTTGAGAACTTTTTTGTATGCCTAGATGGCTTTGTATACATACTTTTGTATGTTAATCCAATGTATATTTTTTTATATTTGCTTATATGGCTTTGTTTGGACACGCCTATATGGATTTTTATATAAACTAGATGTTATGTTCATGACATTATGTATATGACAGTTTATATTAAATATTTAATATGATAATCAATTATTGTTATAGGAATTTGGTTTTACAAGTGCCAATTGCATTTACTTGAAAGTTTATGAATCATTTTCAAATAATCCATTTTGTGCATATCTTGCAATCATTGAATTCTGTCGGACTATGCATTTCTTTGAGGCATCATTTTAAATAGTTCACATGCCTTGTCTATGCTTCCATACTTTCCATACATGTCTACAAGGGCAACTTTGCAAATACAATACATGTGAGAAAATTCCTATATCATTTATGCTTTGATGGTTGTCCACACAATGTTCTCTAGATCCCATTATAGCATAGGCAAGGAGGAAGTTGGTTAAGGTTTTGCAATTTGGTTTTAAATGTGCCAAAATTTGCGTAAATGGTTGAAATTTATTTTTGTGCATTTGCTTGAGAGTTTTAAAGCCTTATAAAAAATCCATTTCGTGCATATCTTGCAAACATTGCATTCCATGAGACAACATTTCTTTGAGGCATCACATCTAACAGTTCATGTTCGTTACATATGCTTCCACACAAGTTGCATACATGTCTTGCAGGGTACTTACAACTATGACATTTGACAAAATTCCTATATCCTTTATGCTTTGATGGATGTCTATACTGTGCTCCAAACATACCATTTCTAAGGTTTTGGAATTTGGCTTTACACTTGCCAATTGCATTTTCTTGGAACTTTCTAAAGGCTTATCAGTAAATCCATTTTGTTCATATCTTGCAATCATTGTATTCCATGAGGCAACATTTCTTTGAGGCATCATGCCAAACAGTTCACGTGCCTTGTCTATGCTTCCACACTTTTCATACATGTCCTGAGGGCAGTTGCAACTACAACATCTAGCAAAATTCCCAAATGTTTTATCCTTTTGATGGATGTCCATTTTGGCATAGGCAAGGAGGATACTGGCTAAGGTTGTGTAATTTTTCTTTACACCCACCAATCACATTTGCTTGAAAGTTTCTAATGCCTTATCAAAAAATCCATTTTGTTCATATCTTGCAATCATTGCATTCAATGAGGTGACATTTCTTTGGGGCATCATACCAAATAGTTCACATGCCTTGTCTATGCTTCCACACTTTTCATACATGTCTACAAGGGTGATGTATTAGGTAAGGAGAACGACTCAACACCATGGAAACATATTTCATGGTGCAAGAGCACCTTAGCCATAGCCAATCTTGACTAGGAGCATGTCATAACAAGGTCCTAGGACATCATAGGACAAGTTGATGGTCTTGTGTCATCATTTTGCATGTAATAAGGTCAAATGATCAATGTCATTTGTGTTTGGAGTCATGTTTTATGTTGTCAAACAAAAAGTCTAACAATGCAAGTAGTGGTAAGAAGTTGCTTTGTCAACTTAACAAATCATGTATTAAGGAGGTTACCCAATGATCAAACAGGTTGAAAGTTAGTTATGATCGACTGGAACTATTGTGAACATATATAAAATCCTTCACACACATTGAGGAGGGGTTGGTGAAGAAGGTTTTGAAGAGCAAAGTTTTGAAGAAGGTTTTGAAGGGTAAAGTTTAATCACTCTAGATTGGTGGAATGGGATGGAATAAGGTAGGATCACTATTTGCAATAAGCCCTAGGTCAAGAAACAAGAATATAGCATAGTATGAGGATTCAATGGGCTAAAATGACCATGTATTAGGCAAAAAGAGAGTACAGTCCATACAATAGTGCCTTAACAAGTGTTTCAAAGGCCAAAACCAGTGAATTTGGTTTCTTTTCCATGCATGCTAGGGTTCCCAAGTGGTTTCGTGTGGTGGGTTTGCATTGGCATAGTAGTTTCCTTGTAAAGGAGGCCTAATTAGGCCTAGTCTCGAACTAAACTGTCATGAATTTGGAGCCTCCTATCCAAAACAATGCATTGCATGCATATCTTGCAATCATTGCATTCCATGAGACAACATTTCTTTGAGGCATCATGTTAAACAGTTCATGTTCATCAAGTATATGCTTCCACACTTTGCATACTTTTCATATATGTTTAGTGGAATGGTTTGGTTTGGATGTGTTTTAGATGCCCATGAAGTCAGGGAAGCAAGAAATGGAGTTTGACCAAAATATGGTGTTGTCCTAGGCAAGTTTTGCCTTGTTTCCAAGCAAGAAAGGGTGGTTTTAGGCTAGGGTTTGTTAAAAGAAAGTTGGAAAGTATTGGGAGATGGTTCCTAAAGCATATGCAGACCATTTTTTAAGTATTCCAAGTGTTAGCATAGTCTGAGAGTTTGTGGAAGGTAGAGTTTCAATAAACCCTCCTCAAATTGGCCTAGATTGAGGATTTTTGGGGTTTGGTATGTTAGTGATGATTTCTCCTAAAACTAATTGTGGTTTTGAGAGTTTGTACACATGGGAGATGCTACCTCATCAAGTCTAGGCTTGTTGGATGTTTAGAGGAATGTTTCTTCACAAACTAGGCCTAATTAGTCTATTTTAGACAGCGAAAAATGCCATTTTTGAGGTATATGGTCCAAAGGAGTCACTATTGGTTTTGAGATATGTTATGTAACTTGGAAATGAGTATCTAAATCTATATTTATTTTGGGAGGTATTTTGGAAAGTTTGAGAGAAAAACCTCAAAAATAGGTTATATTGTCCTACTAGATTGTCCCTGATTGAAACATGAAAAGTATGAAGATTGAGACTAGGCACTTTGAAGGTTGTTTGATTCACATGTAATTGAGTTTTTTTTGGTCTAATAAGGTCATAATAGGCCATGTGCAAGGTCAATAGAGTCATTTTGAGTTCATTTTACAAAAGTTGTGAACATGTATACAGTGGTAAGGTGCTAGGAGTGACATTTTGCATTCCATAGCTTGTGGGGCCAAACAGAATTTGCCAATGCATTGAGGTGGGTGGGTAAATGCCAAGGGAGGTCTTGTTTCATGTTCCAAGTGTCACAGTCATTTGGGGTAGTAGGCAACCGACAAAGTCCCTTAAGATCCCTAAGACGAAAAAACTACCAAACTTTGATGGAGTAGTTCTCAGAATTCATGACAGCTGGGAACATTCCATTTAGACCTACAGGTGCATGTGGAGTCCATTGACAATAACCTCTCTTGATTTTGTTCAAATCCTATCCATTTGACCGTGCCAGAATCAAACGCATTCTTGCAAAATGCTTCAGTTTCATGCAATGGAAAGGTTGCCAGGTGCCATATTTTTTGTTCTACTCATTGCGGGGCTGAATTGACTATACCAAAATGTCGGGGTGGGTGGGTAAATTCTAGGGGAGGTCTCATTTCATGCACCAAGTCTCTCAATCCTTCTGGGCTACAAGCTACGGGTAAACTTGAAAAGTCCTAGGTCTCAGTAGCTTGCAGGCTAGAATGACTGGGATGCTTGGCACATAAAATGAAACCTCTCCTAGAATTTACCCACCCACCCTGACATGCTGGCATAGTCCATTCGGCCCCATGATGAGCATAACAAAAAATATGACACCTGGCAGCCTTTCCACTGCATGAAACTGAAGCATTTTGCAAGAATGCATTTGATTTCGGTACGGTCAAACATACTAGAGTTGACCAAAACTGAGAGAGGTTATTGTAGATGGACTCCACATGCACCTTTAGGTCCAAATGGAACATTCCCAGCTGCCATGAATTCTGAGAACTGTCCCATCAAATATTGGCATTTTTTTCATCTTAGGGGTCTTAAGGGACTTTGCCGGTAGCCTGCTGCCCCGAATGAATGCAATGCTTGGCACATGAAATGAGACCTCCCCTGGAATTTACCCACCCACCTCAATGTGTTGGCAAAGTCCATTCAACCCCATGAGCTATGGAATGCAAGATGTCACTCCTAGCACCTTTCCACTGCATGAAACTGAAGCATTTAGAAAGAATACGTTTGATTTCAACATGGTCAAATAGACTAGAGTTGAATGAAACTAAGAGATAATATTGTAGACGAACCCCACGTGCACCTGTAGGTCCAAACGGAATGTTCCTAGCTACCACGAATTCTGAGAATTGCTCCATCAAAGTTTGGTAGTTTTTTCATTTTAGGGATCTTAAGGGACTTTGTCAGTAGCCTATTGTCCTGAATGACTACGACACTTGACACATGAAACAAGACCTCCCCTGGCATTTACCCACACACCCTGATGCATTGGCAAATTTTGTTTGGCCCCGCGAGCTATGGAATGCAAAATGTCACTCCTAGCACCTTTCCAAACATGAGGAAGAACCACAACCCAATCTAACTCCTGAAAGCATGAAAGCACTAAGAACACTAAAGAGATGGAGGAAAAAGAAGCATGAAGACATGAACAAAATCCTATCATGAAGACATGAACAAACCTTGTGACATGAATCTTGATATGACATGAGTGAAACATGAGTGAACAGGATTAAGACCAATTAAAATCAACGTCATCCATTACTTAGATCTAACCCCATGAAGCATAATTGATGATGATGTAAACATCAAATGTATACCATAGAAAAAAATCAAATGAAACATGAGGCCTTCACTACCCACAGTTCATACCACTGCTCAAGGATAATTTATCATCATATTAAATATTTAATATAAACTGTTAATACAATCAAACAATATACACATTACTATAACAAAATGTACATGAAATATATAATATCACATATGTAATCAATTACTTACGGCCATCTAATGATCACTCTCCATCATCTTTTCTTGAGCGTCTTTGTTCATAGTTGGATGGACTAGAGTTGTGACCTCCTATGAGAAGCATCAGAAAGAAAATTTGACTAAACATAAATATACTGGAGGGAAGCAATTCATACTACTATTTATATACAAAATAAAGTACAAGTAACCATCTAGGAAAGTTTTATGCATACTTACAAATTAATCCAATGAACCATCTGGGTCTTCTCTGCTCTTTATTGTGTCAAGTATAGCCTCATGATCAAAGTCACGCACCTTCCACAAGGTCTTGTTCAAAGGTCTACCTCAATATTGTATCAAATGAACATTGGTTGCCAAGACAAGGTTGGAGTAATGAAGAATCTTTTGATGTGTGTCAAAGTCCTCAAATAGCCAAACATTAACACTCTTATGTGGGTACCTTCTAAGCCATGTTTCAGTAACAACCACTGAGTCTGTAGGGTATTCGATCTTTTCTCCATCTGTAACTAGGGCCTCCAATTTTTTTTGGCCTCAACACAATTACACAAGTAATAATATCTTCCCACTTCATTATCTTCATCTACAATAACTACATAAACATGCCCTACAATGATATGTGTAGTAAATTAGATGAAATTAGATGAAATTAGTCAACATTACAAAAATACTACAAAGTTTAAGATAAAATTAGGAATTTCAAATTTAACTATGCAAGTAGATATATTACCTGGTTGAACTAGATCTGATATGTGGTCAAAGTCAACTGACGATTCCATCTGTGTCAGATCCAGTGCTGTCGGGGGTCAATACATGTCAAGTGGGAAAAGATAACTGAACTGCCATTCCTCAACCCACTCATGTGACTCGCACTCATTCTAGGCTTGAATTGTACATGGAGAACAAAAGCACGCCATCTTCCGCATATGCATACTCCATGAACCTATAATTGAGCTTCTAATAGAGTGTAGCTCACATGATCTTGTCAGTGTACAATAGTCCTCATATGGTGCAATGTTATTATCATCTATCAACCAAAAAAATCTACAAACTAAAGACTTACCTTCATTACCTGGACCCATCAAAGCATTACACCACTCGACGATTGATTTTGCATCTGTCAACTTTGCATTGTCTTTATACTTTAACTATTCTCGTGCTATGGCTCTTTTGATACACACTCCTTCACCATCATACTCCCCCTTTCCATGTCCGGCCTCACAAAAGTTCCACATTTGTTGAACACCTATAATATTATGCCTCCTACTCAGCCAATAGAAATTATGCAAGTTCTTGAATTGTGATGCACAGTTATCCAACCATATGATATGTTGACTGAATGATATGCCCCTTCTAGCCAAATCATTGTAGAACACCTAAAAACAACCTTGCACGAACTCTACGGAATGTGTGCGATCATCGCTTATATAAAAATGACACTCCCTTATGATCTTTTTGTCATCCTCTGTACTATTATTCACATGAATGAATGCGATGTGCACAAATATAGAAACATGTGTCGAGTTATAATATTGGGATTGCACCTCACACTGTGGCTGTAGATTGTAGTTCTCTACAAAGTCAACAACTAAAACAATGCTACCAATTGGAAATGTGTCCTTGCATAACTTGAATTGCAAGTCCAACCATCAAGCTCTATGGGCATGTCTTACATACTCATACACTATGTTGTCACAAAATATAGGCATAAACTAATACACTGGAATCTTCTGAATAACATATTCACACCTCTTTACTTCTTTACCATCTCTTTTATTGTATGCCACTGTTTTATACTTTCCAAACTCTACTAGTTCATTTCCAGCTGCATGTGTTCTTTCCATATGTTCACATATTGGCATACGTTGCAAGCCACCGCAATGCTAACATGTGCCATCCGTGCATAATTTCCTGTAGAATATTTCACCTTCCTCTCGATCACATAAAATCATTGATATGAAGTCCCTTGAGGTAGTTGGTGGGGCACGTATGCCACAATCCTGCAAAACATTGTTAGTATGCAAATCTAAACATTTAGACCGATAAACATCAAAATAGTTAGAAAATTCAATATGTAATCTACAACAAGTAGTGCGTGTGTGATTATTTTGACAAAGAAAGGTTTTAGCATTTCAAAATATCTTTGAGAAATTTTAATTTAAGGATACTTCTCTAGAAATTTACCAAAAAATTGTGTTTGAGTCATATCCAAAAAATTCTTTGGATGTGGCTCACAGTTTCGACTACCGATTCTCCTTCTTACCACATCCCTTTGATTCGGAGATACCCTTGTGTAGTTCTTCCAAAAGTCTTCAATTAGTGATCTCAAAGCTTCGACAACAACTTTACCTTTCTGTGGGAGTCTCGCAGAGAATGCCCACAATTCATTAGTGTTTGGATCCTCAACTCTTTGACGCCTTCCAATGGCTCTCATTAGAGTTTTTCTATTTATTTTCAATGCTTGACTTGTCTTTCTAATTAGGTGATCTTTTTTTGTTTCTTGGCTTACAATTGTTGATGTAATGACACGTCATGTGACATTACTATCCTTGGTACATGAGGTGGAACCCACACTCTCATACGCACTCATTAGATTCTTGACAATTAATTTTTTACTTGAGGCATTTGATGTTCTTAGGCCAAGAATCTTCATAGTGAGCCTAAATTTTAGATTTCTCATCAGTTCAAAAAAGAGTTGACATCTTTAGGTTTCATTTAAATTCTCAAAGAATAATTTCCATATCTTATTTGCACATCTTTGGCAAGTGCGCATGGGAATCTTATCCTGCATGGGCTCTAATGCATTCTCATCAATATCAATTAGAAACTTAGGCCTCCTATGCAAAATTCTAGGAGGCATTTTATTTACTTGAGATGGGATAGATGGTGTACCTTCAATTGGAGGTGAAAAGGTTGAAAATGACATACCTTGAACTTGAGGTGTGAATGATGGTATGTCACCAACTTGAGACGAAAATGCAGATGTGCCTTCTACTTCACCTGTGAAAGATGGAGTGTCTCCAATTCGAGAAGCTAATGATGGTGTTCCTTCAACTTGACCTGTGGACGATGGAGTGCCTCCAACTTCGAGATTCACTTTCCTCATTGCATGGAGGTTTTGTATTCATTCCCTTTGTGCTGCCAATTCTATCTCTCTTATCTTCGTTAGATGTGTCACGTTCCTCTTCAATTGGCAATGGTGGAATGTCTTCTTGTATGGTTGACAATTTCCTACTTTCCTGAATTCACCTCATTCTTTCTCTTTTCCTCTCATTCTTAGCTTCATGTTCTTCTGGTGTTAGAGTCTTTGCTCATTTCCTTGGCATGATGATGATTTCTACAAGCATGAAGAATAAGACAATGATCATTAGAAATTTTATAATGACGATGAATAGCACAATTAGAATGAATAACAAGGTTTTACAAACTTCTGAATAAGACACCTCATATCGAGATAACTTGAACATACATAAGTCATGGAGTATGCATTTGAACACAGATATAGACTTGAATCTAGTTTGAATAGAAGAGAGGAGGACGAACTTGGAGGAAGAAATAAGAAGTTATACCCTATTTTTCCATTGTAACTCATTTTTTTCTATAAATTCATTGTTTTAGACCATACCTAGGCCCTGTACGGTATTTCTTTACCCTATTTTTCTGATGCCTCTAACATGAATGTGGAAGGTTTTGTGCAAGGAAGGAATCTAAGAGGGTTTTGTGTAATGCCCTAAGGGCATTTTCATGCATTTTCTAAGTGGAAAGGGTGTCTAAATAGTGGTTCTTTGTGAATTGGAATGCAACCTGGCCAAGTACATGTTCCTATAGCATATGTAGGCCTATTTAAAGGTGAATCAAGTGTTAGTTTGTTCTGGGTTGGAGTGGTTATGAGATTTTCATTAAAACCCCCTTATTTGTGAAGAAATGAAGGGTTTTCTAGTTTGCACCCTAGATGAGCATAGCTATACTAACCAATGGTGGAATTTGAAGTTTTGTGACATATAGATCTACTATTTTGGGGTTTGGAGTGGTTATTGAATGATCCTAGGGTACTTGCTTTGTTAATTGGACCAAATTAGGCCTATTTCTAGAGAGGGCTAGTCATAGAACTCACATTTTTCTTGAAACAAGGGTATGAAATCTTTTGATATGTTGTTCTACTCCATAATTGGTGTCTAAATACTTTTTGGTTTGTGGGTTGGCTGAGTTTACACAAAGTTATGCACATTTTTCAAGTTTGGAAGGCTACTAGGCCTTAAGGAGTTATTTGTGGATCAGACATTGGTTGATGTTTCCAGGCACTAAAAGTGACAAAATTGGTTTGAATACATTATATTGACATGGTGTATGCTTGTGTTAGGGTTGGCAGATATTGTTATGATATGTTATTGTCATCTAATTCATATGTACAAAGCTAACAACTATTGGTCTTATTTCAAGGTTGGTAGATATTGTTATGACAAGTGTTGGAAGCTTCATCTAGAGATTCACCCAAATGACAAATGCAAGAGTAAGCAACCACATAGGGAAAAAAAAGCACACTAAAACATCAAATTCAAAGAGAGAACAGCTCTCACATGAGTCTACATCAACATTGAATGATGTTAGTATGTAATGATACTTGGATAGAGTATTTACTTGATTTGCAAAGGAGATAAGTGTGAGTTGCTTTCATTTGTAGGGGCATTTGATTAGCACTCCAAATTATTCCTATGGATTGAGTTGTGTTCAAGTTTTTCACTTGTAGAGCAACCAAGTAGTACGTTTCACTCACTATGGGTGAGTATGAGAAGCATGGCCACTTGGAGGTCAAGAAAGGACAAGGAAAATAGATAATTTAAGAGCTATCATGATGACATGTTTTGGGTGTTGTAAGCATGCACATGTGTGTTCCATAGTAACATAAATGTTCTATCATGTAACATAGATGACTTGTAGCATGTTGTAGCACAACAGTGATGGTTTTCATTATTGTAATGTGTACAAACTCTTATCTCAGCTATAGCATGTGCATAGTTGTAGGAAGAGAACTCTTTACACATTCATTGTAAACAGTGTATAAATGTATGAATTTCATTGTACATAGATGCAATAAGAAGGACCACTTTGTAATAAATTATAACTCTCATAGCATTGTAAAATGACCTTCAAATGCAAGGAGGATCATACATGGCAGCAGGGTTATATAAACTATGATAGTGCACTGTTATATAGACTTACATGACTATCCTACACTCATGAAGACCTCCTTTTTAGTGTTTTATCTCCTTGTAACTCCCTTTGTATCATCTTATGTGGTCTCAAAGTGAGTTGTAAAAACTTGTCAAATAGTTTTTGGTGCTCATTTCCTCCATTTTTGTAAGAAAACTATCATTTCATGCATGGTTCTATTAAATTAATAGAATTATGCATGTATTAAGGAATAAATCCTTCTATATCATCCTAGGGAAAAAATTAAGAGTCTTCCAAAATCAATTTTGGCTCCATGTATACACTTGAATATGAGTATGAAAAACAATTATTCACTAAAATTATTTTATGAAGTATTTGATAATGTTTTTCTCTTATATAGCTGAAAATAGGTGAAATAAAGGCATGAAGAGCCAAAACAAGGTGGAAACATGAGGAATTTGGAGTCTCTTTGATTGAACTAACTGATATACCTAGACACATATATGTTTTAGAACATAAAGAACATAAAAAACATAAAGACATAAAGACATTTAAAGACATAAAGAACATAAGAACATATATATGTGAATTAAAATTGAACATACCTTAGAATTTGATATTGCAGTTGACTAATTCTCCAAAAGATGGCTTCAAAATCCTCAAATTCTTGTTTTTCTCAAGTTTGATTATGAATTCTATATAATTCTAGAATAGGATTAGTAAAATTTATGTAAAAAACAAACATATATCATCAAATTCAATCTATATATCAATGGTAATTAGCTTTGAAACAAAATCACACATGAAACATGAACTTTCAGTTTAAATAATCAAATTTTCTCTAAAAACATGAAAAATCACTTCTACGTTGAAAAAACAATAAAAGGTGGTGGATTCATATAGAAATGATTCTTAATTAGTCAACCAAGATGAAAAGCATTTTCTTGTGTGATATACTTATGAAAAGTAGGAATAACAAGCATGTGGGGTCTGAAACACGGATCCCACATACTTTTTTACCGTTTTCCATGCTTCCAAGAACGCGATCATGTTATAACGCACTCGCGTTATAACACGAGTGCGTTCTAGGAAGCATGATAACATATTTAGGTAACCTTGTATCTACATGAGAGACTCTCTCTCTCTCTCTCTCTCTCTCTCTCTCTCTCTCTCTCTCTCTCTCTCTCTCTCTCTCTCTCTCTCTCTCTCCCTATATATAAAGAGGGATCAGGAGACATGGAGAGATAGAGAGGGACATGGAGATAGAGAGGATAGGTGGAGATAGAGACAGGGAAAGGGATAGATGGGGATCGAGATAGAGAAAGGGGTCTATAGAGGGAGAAACATAGATATACATATATAGAGAGAGGGGAGATATAGGGAGATAGATCTAGCAAGGAAGAGATAGATAGGGAAATATAGAGAGAGAGGTAGAGAGGGGTATATTAAGAGATGGGGTTATGAGGATAGATAGCTCGATAGGGAAAGAGATCAAGAGATGTTTAGAGACATAGGGAGAGAGATTTCAAGAGGTAGAAAGATGGGGAGAGAGATTCAGAGGAGGAGAGAGAGGTAGCGAGGGATAGATTAAGAGATAGGGATCCGTATGTCCAGAGAGATAGAGATAGGGATCCCTATTCTCCCCTCTACCTAAACCATAAACCTAAACCTCTAAACCATAAACCCTAAACCCTAAATAATGCCCCTATCCCCTAATCCTAAACCCTAAAATCCAGCAACCCTAAACCCCTAAACCCCTAAGGTCCCTAAACCATAAAACCTGGAAGCAAAGGTAGGTATAGTTAGAGAGAGGGATAGAGGAGACAGAGATATCTCTCCCAAGCTCGGTCTCCTCTGTATCTCCCTATTCGCCTCTCTACCTAAACCTCTAAACCTTAACCCCTAACCCCTAAACCATAAACCCTAAACCCTAAATAATGTCCCTAAACCCTAACCCCTAACCCCTAAACCCTAAAAAATGAGAAACCCTTAACCCCTAAGGTCCCTAAACCATAAAACCTGGAAGCAACCCTAAACCTCTATCTCCCTATCTCTCCCAATCTCTATTGGCCCCCTTGCTCTATCTCTCTCTAAACCCTAAACCCTAACCCCTAAACTCAATCAACCCTAAACCCCTAACCTATAAACCCTAAACCATAACCCCTAGACCCTAAACCCTAAACTCAAGCATCCCTAAACCCCTAAAGCCTAAATAATTCCCCTCAACCCTTACCCTAAAACCTAAACCATATTTACTTGAGAAACCCTAAACTCATGTAAACTTGAAATAGTGAAGGAGAGAGAGATAGAAAGGTAGAGTTAGAGAGAGGGGATCGAAAGAGATCTAGCAAGATAGAGAGATAGGGAGAGAGAGAGAGAGAGAGAGATAGAGAGGTAGGTTAGAGAGAGGGATAGAGGAGATATAGATAGCTCTCTCAGGCTCAATCTCCTCTGTATCTCCCTATTCGCCTCTCTACCTAAACCATAAACCTAAACCTCTAAACCTTAACCCCTAACCTCTAAACCATAAACCCTAAACCATAAATAATGCCCCTAAACCCTAACCCCTAAACCCTAAAAATGAGAAACCCTAAACCCCTAAACCCCTAACCCCTAAACCATAAACCCTGGAAGCAACCCTAAACCTCTATCTCTCCCAATCTCTATAACGTGAAAACATGAAAACATTAAGCTTTCATTCCAACCAAATTCATTCCTAATCAATCCCATATCATCCCTAATCCATTCAATTTCATCTCTAATCATCCCTAAACCACTTCACACCATCCCAAATCACATCCAAATCAATTTAACTTCATCCCTAATCATTTTCCAATCAACCTAGATTTCATCTCAAATACCATCCCTAAACTATTCCTAAATCATTCTAATCATTCCCTAATCAGCACTAAACCACTTTAGACCATCCCTAAAACCATTCTAATCATTCCTAATCTATTCCTTTTCACCTCTCAGCATCCCTAAACCAATCCATTTCATCCCAACTCCATCCCAAATCAATCTAAGCTCCATCTCAAACAATCCCAAAAATAATCAAAATCAAACAAATACCTCACCAGGAGCCATTAGAAGATCATAGTGCCAATTTGTTAGTCATTTGTACCATTTTGTATATCGTATGTGCCAATATGCTCCTTAGTAGCACCTACCTATCAATCACAAACATCATTCTACAACTAACCAATCACAGGTGTCATCAGAACATCATAAGCACCAATATGTTAGTCATTTACACCATTATATACATCATATATACCAACCATAAACCCTAAACCCTTATCTCCTTGTCTTTATCATCCCTCTACCTCTCAATCTCTCTGCCTATGTCTTTGGCCATGTCCATCACCCTATATCTCCCTATCTCTCCCTCTCTAAACTCCTAATCCCTAAAGTCTAAACTTAATCAACCCTAAACCCCTATCTCCTTGTCTCTATCACCTCTCTACCTCTCAAACTCTCTGGCTATGTCTGTGGCCATGTCCATCACCCTCTATCTCCATATCTCTCCCTCTCTAAACTCCTAACCCCTAAACCCTAAACCTGATCAACCCTAAATCTGATCAACCCTAAACCCTATCTCCTTGTAGATCTATCATTCCTCTACCTCTCATTCTCTCTGCCTATGTCTCTAGCCATTTCCCTCACCCTCTATCTCCCTATGTCTCCCCCCAGTCTCCTCTATATCTCACTATCGGTCCTCTCTCTCTAAACCCTAACCTAAACCTTTAAACCTTAACCCCTAACCCCTAAAACATAAACCTTAAGTTACCCTAAATAATGCCCCTAAACCCTCACCCCTAACCCATAAACCCTAAAACTGAGCAACCCTAAACCCCAGACCTCTAAACCATAAACCCTGGAAGTGACTCTAAACCTCTATCTCCCTAGATCTCTCCCAATATCTATCAATCCCCTCACTCTCTCTCTCTCTCTAAACCCTAACCCCTAAACCCTAAACCATAAACCTAAACAACCATAAACCCCTAAATCCTAAATAATTCCCCAAAACCCTAAACCCTAAACTTGAGCAGACCTAAACCCCTAAACCCTAAACTTAAGTAACCCTAAACTCATAAACCTGACCCACCCTCTCTCTCTCTCTCTCTCTCCAAAACAAGAAAACTAGGACTCTCTATCTCTCTCTCCCTATCACCAGGTGTCTCTCCCAAGTTTCTCTCCCCTCCATCTCCATCCTCTCTCCCTTTTCCTCCCTCTCGCTCTCCCTTGTCAACAAAGAACATGGAAATGTAAGAAAAATAGGACATGTAAAGATGGATGAGGATATAAATTGGGATTCAATGAAATGGAAACAAGATAATTTATGAAATTTCATTGGATGGGAAGAATGAGGAGAGGTAGAGAGAGGAGGGAAGTAGAGAGTGAGAGAGAGGATAGGAGGTAGAGACAGGATGGAAGTAGAGATTAGGAGAGGACTGTAGGAGGTAAGACAGGCCAAGGAAGAAGAGAGAGAGGGTAAGAGGTAGAGACAGGATGGAAGTAGAGATTAGGAGAGGACCGTAGGAGGTAAGACAAGCCAAGGAAGAAGAGAGAGAGGGTAGGAGGTAGACAGGGGAGGGAAGCAGAGATTGAGAGAGAGGGTAGGAGGTAGACAGGGGAGGGAAGCAGAGACTGAGAGAGAGGGTAGGAGGTAGACAGGGGAGGGAAGTAGAAAGTGAGAGAGAGGGTAAGAGGTAGAGAGGGAGGGGAGAAGAGAGTGAGAGAGAAGGTAGGAGATAGAAAGGCAAGGGAAGAAAAGACTCAGAAAGAGGCTAGGAGGTAGATAGGAGAGGGAAGTAGAGACAGAGAAATAGCAGAAGGTAGATAGGGGAGGGAAGAAGAGAGTGAGAGAGAACGTGTGAGGTAGAGAGGGGAGGGAAGCAGAGACTCAGAGAAAGGGTAGGATGTAGAGAGGGAAGAGAAATAGAGAGAGAGAGAGAGACGATAGGAAGTGCAGCTGCCCTTATAGACATGTATGTAAAGTGTGGAAGCATAGACAAGGCATGTCAAATGTAAGACGTAACACCTCAAAGAGATGTTCTATAATGGAATGCAATGATTGCACGATATGCAAAAAATGGTTTTGTTGAAAAGGTTTTAGAAACTTTCAAGCAAATGCAATTGGCATGTGTATTGCTAGTTATGCTCATCATAATGCGAGCACATTATAACACACTCACGTTATGCTCAGCTTTGTTTGATGTGTTTTTATCAGTTTTTAGCAAAATCTAGGGAGATAATCTGGAGCATGCTCACCATCAGGACGGCACTTTTTTCAATGAAAACTCAAAAAAAATACCACCATAATCTTAATCTCTTTGTTAGCTATCTAACCGTATAATTTTTTTCACATTTTGAGTATGTTTAGTGTTTCATCTTGAATTTCTTTTGTTAGTGTGTCCAGTTTTTGTCAAAAACTAGTGTCTAGTATTTTTGACCTTTTTTTTAACCGTTCATTGAAAATTGAAATAAGTTATATTTTTAGAAACTAGACTCCATTCTACACGAATTTAAAAGAAAAAAAATTGATTTTTGATTAGTTTTCAAACATTTTAGGTGGGAGCATGCTCAAATTTTTGTTTTTCAGGATGTGTACACTTTAAAAATTACTAAAAAATCAATTATTCATTAAAAAATTATCCGAAAAATTAGAGATAAACTACATGGTGTTACCTAATTTCTCACTGGAGTGATTATTGAAATACTAAAAAAAAGTTAACATTTTAGGGGGAGCACACCAGACACTATGTTATGTTTTTTTTCAGAAAAAACAAGACCAATTTGTGTGCTCCCCCTTTTTGAACCTCTTAATCTCAACCATTTTTAGAAAAAACTAGTAGTTTAAAAACTAGATTCGGAGCACTACAACTCTTGTTTCCGTTCCATCTTTAAATTTTGAGTGTAGCTATCTTCAATTTCTCATCCAACATCAATGTTTCCTAATTTTAGAAAAAAAAAAAAAAAAAAGTGGCAACTTAAGACGCCATTTTGGTCCCTCATCTTTGTGCACTTACCCAAGGGCATAATGAGGGTATGATGGAGGGCATTCTTCCTACCTATCATGGCTTAATGAGAGTATGATGGAGGACATTCTTCCTACCTATCATCCCTTTAACATAATTAGATAAGAGCATGATGGAGAGCATTCTTCCTACCTATCATGTCTCTAACATGGTTTGTTTGTACTAGAGCAATCATAAACATTCTTCTTCACTTTGTTTCTTTTTCTTCTCCTTAGGTTCAAAATTTTCCTCCTTGAGTTGCTTGCATTAAATTTTCTCATAGGATGGCAGGATGTTAGCTCTGATACCACTTGTAATGTCCCCTTTTAGTATATTCCTGATTTCTTTTATGCTGACATGTAATTCTATATGATGGTCGATTTAATCATAGGATTCCAATATTTTATTCCTCACTGTCAAAGAATAATAACTTCTTTATCTCCTATGATTATCTGATTGGAATCATTGTTCTATATTTTGTTTTATGATGACTCTTATCTATTGAATGGATATGTTACTTTAATGCTCTATTGATGTCTTAGATGCAAATTTAGATGAGTCAATTTGTAGATCTGATGTGAATAATTAACGGCTTAAGATGATATTTGAATGTCTCAATTGAATGGTGTAATGATTTGATCATTTAAGTGTTTTATCCTCTAAGTCTGCCTAATAACGTATATTATTTGTCTCCTATATATTGCAAAACTCCCTTTTTTTATCATCATTGCTGTTGTCTATTATCTTCCAATGCTTATGCTTGCTGATCCTTGATTGATTATTCCCTTCAATGAGATCCCCTGGTAAGATGAGGTGTTCTTTTCTTAAATACCATAGGTTATCTTGGTTGAAGGGTGACGTATCCTTTCATACTTTGTACCCCTTCCATCTATCAATGTTGTTAATTGTTGATGACTTCTTAGTCACTGACTAATCGCAGTTGGTATGTTTTGTTTAATATGTATGGAGTGCAGCCTTTAGTCGATGTTGTTTAGTGATGGCACCTATATATTAGCAGACCTTTCTTAGAGTCTTTAGGAGTTTAGAGGATATCACTCTCTTTTGGTTCTATTTCAATTTATATGTTATTTAATATTTATTTTATATAATATAATAATATTTAAATTTATATTTATATTAATATCTTGTTATATATTATAATAATAATTACTTTTAAATTATTATTATATCATATATATATTATATATTATCATATAAAGTAATAAATATATTATATTAAAATAATATTTAATATTATTTATATATATTAATAATATATATAATGATTCCTATCATTCAAATTGATATTTTATAAAAGTGACTTCATCGTCTTTTAACAACATGGTTTAAATCTTTAATTTAAACAATGTCTTAATATGGGACATGACACAAGTTGTTTGAAATCTTAGCTACAAACATGGGAGGTTAATTTGAAGATTTTCTCTTGACAGGTTCAACAAATGTAGCAGATTTAGGAGATTGTGTTGATTTTGGTTTATCCAGGGTGGATGGATGGATGTTTGTCTCTTACAATGTGGTTTTTGGACAACCTCCTTTTTTTGTTCTAATTTCAGGCTCTTGTTGGTTGTGCTCTATTTTATTGGTGCTCCATCTTTAGTCAATTTGTTGGTCTATTGACTTTTGGGGTCTCGTGGTTTATGCTTAGTGTTGTTTGTTAATTTGTAGCTATTGTTGGTTGTTGAAACTATTATTTTTAACCTTTTTGTAACCTTCTTTTTCCAATAAAAAAAAACTATGCACAAGATGTCAATAGAGACTTTTATAATTATTATTTCTCAATGACATAGGTCTATATATTATTTCAAATAATAATAACTATAATTTATCTTTAAAAGTCAGATGATAATAATATAAAATATTAGTCTGAAGGCGTGCATGCTCAACGGACTACAATTTTTTTATGATCACAACTCTTAGTTTTATTTATTATTTTAAGATTGTTTTTTTTGTTTTATGTTTTAGGCTTTTTAGTTTTAAAACTACTTTAACAACTTTTAGTTATCTCTAAAATCTCTATATCAGTAGTATTGTATTTGTTGTTTTCATAGTATGGTAATGAAAAACAAATTCAGATTTTGAATAAACAATGCTATTTTTCTGAGCTATGTTTATCACTCATTTCTTGAGCAGAGTATGAATGTGATAGATTTAATTTCAAGTTAGTAATTTTCTATTTAGAATTGCTCAATATAGTGTAAGTATTGTTCAATATAAAATAGAAGGTTTCTTACCTATTCACGCTTCATAAGGTGTCAAATCAAGAGCCTTACAAGGAGATATATTTAACAAGTAACAAGCGGTACTCATAGCTTCTGCCCAAAAGCATTTATCCAATTGTGCATCACTTAACATACTTCTGGCTCTTTCAATGATTGTTTGGTTCAACCTTTCTGCAACACCATTTTGTTGTGGTATATATGGAGTTGTCTTTTGTCTTATGATACCTACATGCTTACAAAACTCATCAAATTCCTTGGAGCAATATTCCCCTCCATTGTCAGATCTTAATATTTTTATCTTAAGTCCTAATTGGTTCTCTACTAAGACTTTAAACTCCTTAAACTTAGTGAAAACTTTAGATTTATGCTTCATAAAATAAATCCATGTGAATCTAGATACATCATCAATCAAGGTAACAAAATAGTGAGATCTTCCAATAGAATTATTATCCATAGGTCCAACACATCTGATTGAATAATTTCTAATTTATCTTTCGCTCTATTGCTTCCTAAAGGAATAGAGTTTATGTTTTGTTTACCAAACACACAACACTCATAGAAATCAAAGTGTTCATTAGAATAGGAGAAACCATCCAACAACTTTTTATTTATTATTATTTTTAAAACATTTTCACTTGTGTGGCCTAATCTATGATGCC
Source organism: Cunninghamia lanceolata (assembly GCA_027924645.1). Classification (NCBI taxonomy): domain Eukaryota; kingdom Viridiplantae; phylum Streptophyta; class Pinopsida; order Cupressales; family Cupressaceae; genus Cunninghamia; species Cunninghamia lanceolata. Next base: position 3,287,917 of record BSBN01001110.1, read on the forward strand.
ACAACATACATGTATTTTCAATAGTTTTAGTTACATTAGTGGATCTACAAACTGTAGTGGCCTCAAACCTAAACAAAGTTCCCATCCTTGTTCCCCTGGCTACCACCAAGCTTCCTCTCACCAATCTGCAACCATACTTATTAAATGTTAAATGTATTCTTGAATCATTCAACTTTGAAACAGAAATAAGATTTCTAACCAATCCAAGAATATGTAAAACACTAGGGAGGGTTTTAATCTTCCCATTACTGAAACACAATTGTACCTTTCCATGGCCAACAATTGGATATGTAGAGTTGTCCCCAAGGTAAACATTACCTCCATCATATTTCTCATATGTGGAGAACCATTCCTCATGAGGAGTCATATCATATGAGCAACCTAAGTCAATCAACCACTATTCATTAGACATAACATTACATGTAGAAAGTAAAACTTCATCACCTGCATTTGAGGACTTTTTGGTAGAGAAATCCCACTATTTTTTTGGGTTTCTGTATTCTTTCTTCACATCCCCCTCTTACCACAGTTCCAACACTTAACTTTGTTCTTCTTCCTAGGAGTTTTAGACTGACCTTTTGATTCCTTTTAAGCCTCTTATGATTTCCTTTTAGTCCTCTTTCCTTAGACCTCCCTTGAGATTAAGAACATTCACTAAGCTATCCATAGCCTTCTTCCTCATTTCATGTGCCAACAAAGTTACAACAAGGGCATCCATCTTTAGATCTTCAAGGTTAAAAGTGATAGCAAGAATAAAATTCTCCCAAGACTTAGGCAAAGACCAACGAAGCATAATACACTTATCTCCCTCTTCTATCTAAACATCCACAGAAGCTAACTGACTCAGTATCAAATTAGATGTATTCATGTGATCAGTTATTGAATCACCCTCCTTCATTTCAAGGAAAAATAACTTTCTTTTGAGATACAGTTTATTTACCAGGCTCTTGGCTTGATAGATTTCACCCAACCACTTCCATAACACATATGCAGTCTTCTTAACAGAGACATTCAACAGGACAGAGTCTGCAAAGCATAACCAGATTGTTCCTCTTGCCTTTTTTTCCATCTTGTCCCACTCATCCTAACTAATATTATCAGGTTTCTTCTTTTTTGTTGCAGCCAACCATTGATCTCTTTCTTCAAGGAGATCCTCCATTTTTAGCTTCCATAGCTCATAACCCATTCCATTGAATTTTTTGATGTCCAATCGAGATAAGGATGTAGCCATGGCTTCTACACAAATCTGCAAACTAAAATCAACCAAAACTCCCACTACAACTCAAAAAACCCTCACACTTCTACCAAAGACACAAAACTAGCTAGGCTCTGATACCTTAGAAATAAAGGTGAACAACTATAGAATGGAAATCTGATTACAACTGTAACTACTAATCTAGTGCAGAACCAAAATAGAGATAGTATAAAATCAACAGAAAGAAATACCAGAACAAAAGATTGAACACATAACATAGTGTTTACGTGGAGAAACCCTTTTGGGAAAAAAATTCACACAAGAAGAGATGCACTAGACTGTATTAACTTCCAATAGAGTTTACAATACAACACTATCAATCTTCTCTCCAATCTTCAATCCAACAGCGCATGCAATAGTCTCATACATAGTCGTAATATAATATCCTTATAAAATAGGTTGCCTTCTAGGGCAAGACAAACCAACAAAATATCCACCGTCAGATCTATGACCTAATGACGAATGGTCTAGATTTACAATGATAATTTATATATAAAATATGGCTTGGGAGGGCATTGCCCTTGGATCGCCACCAGGGCGCAAGGCTACTGAACCTCGTAGGGCCCCTGCAACTCCTCGAATAACCTACATTTGTCGAGTATTGGGATCAAACATGCAATTGAAACAAGATTGTTGTTTGGTGAATATTTCATCCCTTATTAATGCTTTACAAATAATATTAGGAGTAATTAATTACATAGGATTTACAAGGTTGATGACACCTTAATCCTAACACTTCAATAGAGCTAAAGGAATTAATAATAAAAGACAAATATTCCTCACCAATACTCTCTCGATGCCATGGATGTGCTCAAAATGAGTGTTGTTAAGGAGTTGGGGTGTGGTTGCTCACAAAATCCTATAGCATAACCTTGCTTTACTTTCACCTTATGATTTGGTTGAGGATGAGGGTTTACTTATCAATTTTTAGATGGGAATGTGAATGGTTTGTATTCAATCTTATATTGGATGGTGGAGATTAGCCCATTTTCACGGGAAAATAAGAAGTTTACAAGTGAAATCTTGAGCGATGCAAATGAATAAGACAAGGATTGAGAGAGATGAAGGGTGGAAATTTTTTTTAATTCAAGTGCAGGGTGGAGATTAAAATGTATCCTTTTTGGGTTTTTGTGGATGGTGAAGATCAAAAAGGTACTTTTTGAGTTTTAATGGATGGTGGAGACCAAAAGGTATTTTTTGGAGCCTTGTACAAGTTTGATTTTGTTTATTTTTCAATAAAGTGTAGAGGAATGTTCAAGATTAGGGTCATCCTTATGTGAATGGCTAGGATTAAAAGAAGAAGAAAGGGGAATGAATGGTGGGGATTTGAGGTTAGTTTGATTTTTAAATTTTAGTGGAGAAGGATTTATTTAATTGTAATTAAAGTGGTGGATGAATGTGCAAATAATTAATTAGTTGATAAACTTGATTTTTTAATTCAACTAATGATTAAAGGGGATTTGGATTGATTAAACAAATATGATGTATTTAGTTATGGAGGAATGTTAGGGAATAAATTGATTTAATTAAATAAGTATGATTTATTTAATTAATGTTGGAATGTTAGAAAAATGATTGGATCAATTTATTAACATTAGGAGAATAGTTAAATTAATTAATTAAATATGGCTAATTAACTAATTCAATGGGGAGTGCTAGACATAATTAGTGATATTAGGACATGCTAAAATTTAGGTTTATACACCTAAAATCTTCTTAATACTCACTTTAAGGTATATATTTAATGAGAAATCATTAAATATTTAAGGCAAACATTGAAGAGAAGTAAATTGACTCAAAGAACAATGGCAAAAACAAAGATTGTATGAATGAAGTCTTGAAATTTTAAAAAAAGATAGCATGCAAGGACAACATGACCTATTATCTAGAATTTGTGGAGCTATAGCTTTAATACCCAACGCTTTTAATTAAGTCTTATAATAAATACAAAAATAACTTAAAAGAAGGAAGCTTCTGTATACACCTAAAAATGACATGACTCTACTTAAATAAATATTTTAAATATTTATTTCACCTTCATATTCCTCTATCAATAAATAAATAAAATTATTTATTTATTTGATTCACTTCCTCCCATTTAATTAAATAAATTACATTTATTTAATTAATTAAATTCATCTACATCAACTTTATTCTTCTAAAATAATTAAATAATTTTAATTATTTAATTAAATCTTTTATTCTTCCAAATTTAAATAAAATGTAATTTTATTTAAATAAAATCTCAAATCTCCACAAAAATAAAATATATTTAATATTTTATTTTATTCCTCCAAATTATCTACAAATAATTAAATAAATCTATTTATTTAATTATGCTTTTTTTATCTTCAAAAATCCTTCTTATCTTCTAAAAATAAATTCCTCTTGTCATACAAAAGTAAAAGCTGAGTTAAAGCAACTTTGCTCTTAAATTAGAAAAATAAATTCTAATTTAAGAAAACAAAAACTCATCCTCATCAAGAAAGCAATTAACTCAACAAAGCTTCTTTTTGAATGACACGTGTCCTTCTTCTATTGGTTGCACGTTCCTCAACCATCCTCCTCCATTGATCTTCTCATTTCTTCTCAACCATTGATCTTCTCCCACACAACTCTATAAATACAACCCTCTTCTTCTATCTTTCATCATCCATCGTTTGAGTAAACTTATGCTGCAGGAAATATAGCACGCCATTGGCACCCCTACCTCCATTATCACACCATTCATCATTTATCCACATTGGTGTTAAATCTCATCTTCAACACATCAAATATTATAGCCATTCTATTCTTGTCATCTTCAACAAGCAAGGGAGCATACGCTTTTGAGGGTTTCATTATTATCAAGATCAAGAACAGATAAGCGAGCAATGGAAGGCGTAAGGTAAAGGTTGTGAGTATCATCTTGTTCTTATTTTAAAACCTTGTATCTTCATATTTCATTGGTGTTTGGGTTTGTTATTGTTATTAATTATTCCCACATTTCACCCATCACATTTTGGTGCCCACCATGGATAGCCTCTCTGAGCTATCTTGTGATGAAAAGGATATCGATGTTGTCCATAAGTATGACCCAACCCCTGCAAATGAGGGACAAAGTCCAAGGGCTAGACCGCTAGAGTCTGTACCGCATAATAACGATAGTGAAAGTTGTGAGGAAGGAATGACACCCCCCTTGATGGATCTGCTAATAGAGAGTACCATCGCAGACTTTGTCTGTGCTTTTAACAACTCTATCCTAACCATCAACACCATTGAACCAGATCAACCCAATGACCCCTTACCTTTGGTACATCCCGAACTCATAGACTGGGACTTACAAGGCACTATCCTTGAGCTCGATACCTTTGAGAATGATGAAGCCATCATAGACTATCTTGAGCTTAGAGATCATATACCCGCAGGGGACCACAAAGCTAGATATGCTATAGAACTCAATGAGAAGGCCTATTTTGGTGAGAGTGCCAAGACTTTCAGTCTCGAAAATGTCAAAATGAAAGAAAGATCTAATGGTGAAAACCACTCAGCGGCAGTGTTAGATCATGAAAATAGTAAAAATAAAGACGTATGCAATGGTGAAAACCTCTCTGAGGCACCAAAGGATGGAAGGCTTGACCCTCTACCCAATCTTACACATCAGGAGAGATCGTTAACCTTGATAGAACCAGCAGAACTGATCAATGTCAGTACAGGTGATAATCCCAGAATGGTCCACATGGCAAAGGCTTTAACAGAACAAGAAAAACTAGCATTTACTAATTTCTTCAAAAGAAAACAAATCAAATTTGCTTGGACATATGCAGACATGCCAGGGCTAGATCTGAATCTCATAATGCATCACTTATCTTTAGCTCTAGGAGCTAAACTAGTAAAGCAAAAACTCAAAAAGATGCACCCACATGTAGCCCTCATGGTGAAAGAAGAGATAAAGAAATTGTTAGACGTCAGATTCATCAGACCGATAGACTATCCTGAGTGGGTTTCAAACATAGTACCAGTTGCCAAACCAAACGGTAGAGTCTAAATATGCAATGACTTCAGGGACCTAAACAAAGCTTGTCTAAAAGATGATTCCCCTTGCCAAACATTGACATGATTGTAGATCTCATGGCAGGGCACACTATGTTGTCACTAATGGATAGTTTTTCTGAATATAACCAGATAAAAATTGCACTTGATGACCAACACAAGATGGCATTCACATGTCCTTGGGACACTTATTGTTAGTGTGTCATGCCATTTGGTTTGAAAAATGTCGGTGCAACATATCAGAGAGCTATGACCACAATCTTCCATGACATGATGCACACTATAATGGAAGACTACGTTGATGACATTCTGGCAAAATCACTCACAAGAGAAGGACACCTAGCAGTGCTAGATAAAATCTTTAACAGACTAGAAAAGTTTAATGTACACCTCAATCCAAAGAAGTGAGTGTTTGGAGTTACATTAGGTAAGCTACTGGGATACATAGTGTCTGCAAATGGTATCAAAGTTGACCCAGCTAAAGTGAAGGCCATCATGGAAATGTCACCTCCTAAGAATCTCACTTAGCTAAGGTCCCTACAAGGAAAACTACAATCTATCAAAAGGTTCATTTCTCAATTGGCAGACAAGTGCCACACATTTTCTCACCTTCTACATAAGAATGTCCCTTTCAAATGGAATGATTCATGTGAACAAGCATTTCAGCAGTTAAAAGAATATCTCATGAAGCCACTTGTATTGATGCCACCGATTCAGGGAAAACCTCTGCTACTGTATATCTCAGCCACACCAATAGCTCTAGGAGCTCTCCTAGCATAGCAAAATTATGACGGTAAGGAACAAGCAATATACTACATCAGTCGAACACTTGTTAGATACGAGCTGCAATACACACCAATCGAAAGAGCATGTCTCGCTGTAGTCTTCGCTTCACAAAAGTGGAGACATTACATGTTATCACATTATGTCGAACTGGTACCAAAGATTGATCCACTCAAGTACTTGCTCAACAAGGCAGCCCTAATAGGTAGATTGTCCAAATGGGTCATGCTTCTTAGCGAGTTTGATATTGAATATATAGACAAGAAAGCAATAAAAGGCCAAGTACTTGCAGATCAACTAGCAGATGCACCTTTAACAGATGATAGCCCTTTGAGCTTTGAATTTCTAGACGAATCTTTCACGTAAAATCAGAACCTGGAAAATGTACTTCGATGGATCATACACTCAGCATGGATCAGGGGCAGGTATCTTGTTGATCACACCCAATGGCAACACCATTCCTAAATCATACAAATTAATGTTTCCCTGCACTAACAATGTGGCAGAGTGTCATGCCCACATTTCACATGCGGTCACAACACGCTAACCCGTGTGTCATGTCCACATGCGTCATGTGGTCATGATACGAACTATCAAAAAATTTCCCCTTACTACTCTGAGAGCCCCCCTCGCACCCACAAGCGTGCTCGGTTGCGTATGTTTAAGTTGTCAAAATTACTATTACTAACGGAATAATCTACACATGTGTGCATAAGGATATCATTCACTATGTTTACGTCGGTTAAATTTGCAACGTGTAGGATTCCCTTAGTAGGTGGTTGACCTTTAATTGGTTATCTCAGTTTATTTCAATACTGGCTCGCATATCTACTTTTTAACATTCCATCGTTTAGTTATTTTATTAACTATTTATTTTAATAAATTGTCTCATTTTCATAGTCTACCATTTGGTAATAGTTAACTAGAGATCGCGGTTTCTATTACAGGTCGATCTGTTGAATTATAAATTTTTAAATGTCAAATTAATTGTCTCATTATTTCTTTAAACTAAATATTAAAATAAGTATATATTTAAATATTTTATTTTTCTTTTGATATATATATATATATATATATATATATATATATATTTCTTTTATTAATCCCCCTTTCACAATGAGTAAACGATTAATTAAATGTTTACTTTTATAATTACCTTACAGTTATTTAATATATATATATATATATAATCATCCATTTTAATACCACTAAAGAAGTAAACTTCCTTCTTAATTGAAAACCCCACAAATATCATATATATAAATGTGTATATATATATGCACTCACACACATATATATATACATATACATTTATTTTTATTTAATTACAATTTAAGCCATGCTAGTGGAAACTCCACTTATTATTTTAAACCTTATTATTTAAAATTTCCAACTCATAGAATGGGGTTAAATAACCCTAAAATTCTTTTGTTGTTGTTTGTGTTTGTATGCAGGGCAGACAAGGAGCGGCGGCGGCGCTGGAGGTGGGCGCTGTCACAGGGGAAACCAAGCCATGGAGGTGGTGATGTGTGGAGCGACACGGGCGGTAGAAACACAGTGGACAGGATGGAGGAGGGCCGCAGCCTTGGTGGTGGGCGGAGACTGCTGTAAGGTGGCCGCAGAGGTGGCGTGAAGCGGACAGCCGAGGGGAGCGGTGTAGGAGGGTCGCAGGGGCGGCACTATGGGAAATATGTGGTGAGGGCAAAGGTTCATTTAACATGGTGGGGGTGTGGGGAGGGGCGGAGCCCTACCAACAAACCACTTCGTGGGGTCTGGGTGGGGCTCCGCCCCTCCCCACACCCTATTTACTTAAAGATCTCAGTGGGGGTTTAAACCCCCACCATTGTACATATTAAAAAAAAAATTTAAACTGTGTAAAACATTAAAAAAAACTACGAACTTCCTTACTTCATTTTATTTGCAAATTTCGTAATTTCTAAATTAATACTATTTAAATATATATATTTATATACACACAAGTATAACACATTTTCACGATTTCATTTAAATTAAACTATATATATATATATATATATATATATATATATATATATATATATATTCACAAGTGTATCAATTTTCACAACTTCATTTAACAATAGAAATATATATACATATAGCTATATATATATTTATATATAAATATATATATTTAAATATATATATATATAATTCATAACGAAGTTTCATAATTCCTACAACAATTTAGTTTATGAATTAACGAATTCATTTCACACTATCTCTTTATTTTATTTTTTTAATTTCAATATAACAAATGCTTAAGTGAAACAGAAAGCACTAACCATTAAAATCGGTATTTATCAACTAAAATTTATTCTATCAAATAAACATTCCATTTCAAATAAATTTAAGGATTAAGAGTAAATACAAAAACTGATAGATTTTTCACTTCAATAACCAACAACAGTCAAGTAAATCGATTTAGAATATTTTCCATTGCATACTTAAATCTAGTTTTACTTTTGTTTTCAAAGGCAAATTTGCATCTTATATAATCTAGTAAATATAAAATTTCCACTAAACAATACAAGAGATAAATTTTAACCACTTGACTAAATCAACAACTAATCCCACAACTTAGCCAATTTGATAACAAAAATAAACAACTGTAAGATTTCACAACTCACAAACACTCTAAGGGAGGAATTACTTTCTTCTCCCAATACAAATTTTTTTACGACTTTCAAAGGGAGCAATCTCTCCTCTTTAAAAGAAACTTATCCAGGAAGAAATTTAAAGAGACCAAGCTCTCATTACAAATAGGGATATAGAACATTTTCTCTAAACAAGGATAAACTCCTCCAATCCTCTCAACATGCTCCAAAATAAACCTGCATTACAAACAAGGAAGAATACACCACACAACAAGCTCTCCTCCCTACCATAGACCCGCAAGAGGGTCACCCCCAAGCTAGGGAGATCATCCACATGCCCAGGGTAGAATAGGCCAGTACACTTCACAACATTGAATAACAACAAGCAAAGCAAACTACATTCAAACTCCCATGGTTTTACACACAAAACAAAGACTCAACTGAGGTGAGTTCAAAGGGGGTAGGGAAGTAGACTCTCTCTACTCCAAGGTGTCATTCTTCTCAAACAATAATCATATCTTATTTCATGGCCTCAAGCCAAAAAAATTCTTTCTCATGGCCTCAAGCCATCCAAATAAAAATCACAGGGATATCCCATATAGGCTCTCAAAGCCTTATAGCCCTCTAGGCTCAAAATTACCAACATGCCCTCAAGGCTTCCATATAACAAGAAATAAGAATACACCCGAGGAGGTTCACACCTTCCCTTCCCCATACAAGATGAGCATTGTCTTCCAACTAGAAGAAGCTCTTTCATACACCCAACACAACCCCAAAATAGCAAAAATAACACATAGACAACCATTGTAATTTCCACATTCATCAAACAAGAACAAACATATATAGGTGAGTAAATTGGCTCACTAACCTCTACAAGCCCAATTATGGAATGTATTTTGAAGAAGAGCTCCACCCTTAGTCTCCTTCTCCAAGTTCTCCTTCTTTCTACAATAATCCAACCCCCTTACCCTCTCCCTCTTCTCCTCTTTAAAACAAATCCTCTCCCTTATCCCTTATTCCAAGTGGCATTAAAAAACTAAACCCACTCATTATCCATTATCCCTAATGGACTTAAAACAATTAACCCCACTCAAGAGGTTCCCCACTATAGCCCTTTTACAACACATGTAGAAATAAAATATAATAAGAAAAAATAGAAATAAAAAGGAAGTGGATGACACACCACCCTTTTTATAGGGGTCTCCCACCAAAAGAGAGGCACAAAGAGACAAGCACTCCATTATTGGTGGATCATAGAGTCATTCATGACTTGAAAGTGGGGCTAAGTGTGGATTCCACTCATCCCATTATCCCCATGCTTCCAAATTCGTCACTTAACTTCACCATGAAGTTGAAGTGACCATATGAAGGTTATCCCAAGGTTATCCTAGTCAAAAAGGTCCCTAGACCCATGGGGTATAACCTAGGGTTGATTTAAACCTAGTTAGGACTCCCAGAGTCAAGTAAAAACACAAGAAGAGGGTCTAAAAGAAATAAAGTTAAAACAAGATTTAAAACAACATCTCTTACAACACCTATCACAATATAATTAAATCAGAAGATAGACCTAATTCCCTTGACCTCGTGCATCATTACAATATCACAACATTACCACAATTCACCAAACACAAGGTTGATCTTAGTTCCTTGTGGAACTAGATCGGCTCACAAGGGATACAACATAGGGTGTGGAATGATCTCCTGTATTTGTGGTTTTGTTAGCAATACCTGCACACTCAAACTTGAAGTCAATAACACATAAAGATATTATAGCCGAAGCAATTTAAATACATGCATACCTAAACATTCTACCACATAAGCATACTGAAATCACATTAAAGTTCCATTTCTAATATTATCCATTCATCATTCACTTAAAAACAACATCTAACTATCATCGCACAATTATTTTCTTAAAATCAATTAGGTTTAATAAACAAGAATTCGGGATCAACAGTCCCCTAATCATAAAAGTAATAGCAATAGTACTGTAAATAGTCTCATGAACAGAAGTGAAAAGGGTAGGCCTCACATCCTCCCCCCCTAAGATTGTACTTCCTCTTGGAAGTCATCAAAGAGGTGAGGGTAAAGTGTCTTCAGTCTCGTTGCATCTTCCCATGTCGCAATGACCTCATCGTACATATCCCACTGGACCCTAACCTAGTCTAGCTCTCGACCTTGAAGGTCCAGCGTCCAACGAGCCAATATGCGTATTGGCTCCAAAGCCAGCTGTCGGTCTGCCTCTACCTGAAAAGCACTCCAATCCAATACGTGAGATAAGTTAGAAATATAACGACGTAGAACTGAAACATGAAAGACATCGTGGATACGAGACAGGCAAGGTGGCAAGGCTAAATGATAGGCTACAGGTCCTATCCTCTCCAAAATTTCAAAAGGTCCTACAAACCGGGGTGCAAGCTTAGAGCCTTTTCCATAACGGATTGGACTCTTATGCGGTCGCACTCTCAAGAATACCCTGTCACCCACTGAAAACCTTCGATCCATTCTCTTCACATCGGCATACTTTTTCTATCTATCTTGAGCTTCTTGAAGTCTCTATCTGATCAATGTGACCTGTTGTTCCATATCCTAAATTATTTCGAGACCAATGGCAACTCAGTCCTCTAACCGATCCCAACTCAAAGGCGTCCTGCAAGGTCTACCGTATAAAGCCTGGTAAGGAGGCATACCCAACGAGCTGTGATGCCCATTATTGTAGGCAAACTCAACCAGATATAGGTACTCCTCCCATCTAGACTGATAATCCATAACATACATATGAAGCATGTCCTCTAACACCTAATTAACTCTCTGTCTGGCCGTCAGTTTCAGGATGGTAAGCGGAACTAAAGTTGAGCTGTGTGCCCAACGCCTGATGTAAGGCTCTCCAAAATGATGATGTGAGTACGGAGTCTCTATCAGATATGATGTGGTGAGGTACTCCATGCAGTCTGACAATCTGATCTAGAAACACTCTCACCACCGATGGTGCATTGTACGTTGTGCATACCGGTGAGAAATACGCCACCTTGGTCAACTTGTCAACTGTCACCATGATGGCATCATGGCGTCGTGATGACATAGGTAGACCAACAATAAAGTCCATGGAAATGGTGTCCCACTTCCATTCAGGTATCTCATAAGGGTACAAAAGTCATGCTGGATGCTGATGCTCGGCCTTGACCCTCCAACACTCAAGGCATCGAGCAACATACTTTGCAATGTCGTGTCTCATCCCAACCCAATGATATAACTACCGCAAATTCGCATGCATCTTCTTCACTCCTGGATGAACTGCATAGGGTTCTCTATGAGCCTCAGAGAGTATCACTGTACGTAGGTCACCCGCATGGGGTACATAGATGCCCTGCCTATGTCTAAGTAATCCATCCGACTCAAGGGAATATCCTACAAATTTGCCCTTCAAGACCCTTTGATTCTGGATTTCCTGTTGCACCTCTAAAAACCATTCATCCTCAGGCAGATGCTGTAGAATATGTCCTCTCAAATCCACCTTCAAAGTTAGGGTCAGGATCTCATGGCGCCTTCGACTCAAAGCGTCAGTGACCACGTTCTCCTTTTCTTTAATGTAGTGGACATCAAAGTCATACTCACACATGAACTCCATCCAACGCCGCTGGCGGGCGTTCAAATTAGGTTGAGTGAAAATGTACTGTAAGCTATGATGATCCAAATGGAGCTCAAAACGTCGACCTAAAAGAAAATGTCTCCAACGAACAACAGCTGCGAGCTCTAAGTCATGAGTAGGGTAGTTTAGCTCATGTGTTTTAAGTTTTCACAATTCATAAGCAATCGCTCTACCACCCTGCATAAGCACAGCTCCCAATCCCTCTAATGATGCATCCGTGCAAACAACAAAATCTTCTACCGGATTAGGAACAGCTAATATGAGAGTGCTGGTAAGACATTCCTTCAAGATCCCAAAGGCCTTCTCACACTGCTCAGTCCAAGTGAATGCTTTCCCTTTTCGCTGAAGGGAAGTGATAGGATGTGCTATCCTGGAGAAACCTTTGACAAACCTACGGTAGTAACCGGCTAGTCCCATAAAGCTCCTTACTTCTATAACATTGGTGGGTGTTGGCCAATCTTGAATTGCTTTGATCTTTGATGGATCTACGGAGACGCCATCGCCTGATAAAATGTGCCCCAAATACTGCACTTCTGTCCTGAAAAAGGCACACTTCACCAGGTTGCCATAAAGCTAATGCTCACGTAAACACTGCAATACCTGACGCAAATGGTCCACATGTTCCTCCTCAGTCTGTGAATAGATCAAAATATCATCTAGGAATATGATCACGAACCGATCTAGGTAAGTGCAGAACACCCCGTTCATGAGGCTCATGAACACTGCAGGGGTGTTTGTCAAACTGAAAGGTACCACTATAAATTCATAATGGCCATAGCTGGTTCAAAAGGTAGTCTTGTGAATATCTGTCTCTATGATTCGTAATTGGTGATACACAGATTTTAGATCAATTTTTGAAAATACTTTGGCTCCCTGCATTTGGTCAAAAAGATCGTCAATCCTAGGCAAAGGATATCGGTTCCTCACCGTCACTTTGTTTAACTATCTATAGTCCATGCATAGCCGAAGAGATCCATCCTTCTTCTTTACGAAGATAATCAGTGTGCCCCATGGTGAAACGCTAGGTCTGATGTGTCCCTTCTCTAATAATTCTTCTAACTGTAGTTTAAGCTCTGTAAGCTCATGTGTAGTCATTCTATAAGGTGCACGAGACACTAGTTCTACCCCTAGTACCAAATCGATGTAGAAGTCAACTTCCCTGCGTGGAGGCATACCCAGTAACTCTGGCAGAAAAACATCAAAAAATTCTCTTAGGATAGGGTGATCATCTAAGGTAGTCTCAGGTTCATCCTCTGATCTATCACTAACTGTGATAGCAAACATCTGACAACCCTTCCGCATGCAATGTTTAAGTTGCTGAGCAGATATCGTACGAGCATTCGTGGGCTTCTGTATGCCCACTATCTCGACTGGAGTGCCATGATCATCTAAACAACTAATCATCCTCTGGCAGCAATCTAACTTGGCTCTATGAGCCGCAAGCCAGTCCATACCTAGAACTATGCCGTAGGATCCTAATGGCATAACCCTAAGGTCACATGTTGTAATGAAAGATCCCAAAGAAATCTCGCAATCTCTAACAGTATCAATTGACATCCTGGCCCCAGAGGTCAACTTGACCTCCCACCTAAAGTCTTGCCTAGAAGCCACCAGCCTGCAACGTTCCACTAACGATGTAGACATAAAAGAGTCGGTAGCTCCGAAATCAAAAAGGATAGAGATGGGAAAATCTCCAATCATACATGTTGTCTCTATGACTGAAGCCTGAAAATTGGCCTGGTGGTTTTCAACTGCTGCAAACATACGGTGGAATTTACCCATATCACCCACAGTCTACTCGGATCCTCCTGCACGGTGCTATCCCCCTACTGTAAAACCCTGTGGGCACTCTCTAGCTAGGTGTCCAGCTTCACCACAAACATAACAAGGGCCTTTAAATTGTACCTGTATAGTCTGAGTCCTACTCGACTGCTACTGTCCTGATCTACCAATGGACCCCTGTGAGCCCCTATACGACTGTTGCAGCCTCGCGGGTCCCGTAGGTGGTCCCTGTTGTCTCTGATCCCTTCGCGGGCCCTACTGTTGCCAACCTCTATTATTACCCCCATGTGACCTTGGCTGTGTTCTAGCTTTCTGTTGCTGCTGTGACTGTTGTTGTTGTGGGGGCCTAGGAGGTAATGATGCTGAACTGAATCCTCCTCTAGGGGGTGGCTGTGGTGGTCTACGAAAATTCTGTTGATGCTGCTGTTGTCCCTAATCCTAGAACTAAGGGCGAGAACTCTGCCCCCATCCCTAAATCTCCTCAGCAATATAAGCCTTCTCGGCAGCATCACTTAAAGTCTGGGGATCTGCCATCCGAACAGGTCCTGCTATACTGTGGTTTAGTCCTCTGATAAATTTATGCATAGGAGTTTTTTGTCATGGAGATACTCTGCATATTTGGATAACTCTGTAAACCTACTCTCATACTGTGCCACTGAGAGTCCCCACTGCTGTAGGTCATGGAACTCGTCTATCTGACGCTGTCTGTAATAGTCTGATAGGTATCACGCATTGAAGTGCTCAATAAAGGTCTCCCATGAGAGGGTGTCTAAGGAGAGGCAATGCTTGCACTCCTCAGTGTACCACCAGGTAGCTATTGCATCTCATAATAAGTGTACTGCCACACGGGCCTTTGTATTGCCCGCGTATGGATGCAATGCAAAGCACCTGTCTAAACTGATAAGCTAGGCCTCTGCCTCAACTCCCTCTATGGTTCTGATGAAAGTAGGAGGGTTCAATCTCAATATGTCCCTGATGGAATCTCCTTTATCTCTGCGCCCCCTGATAGGCTCATCTGTAAGATAATCATAAGGCCTGGGACCCAATTGCTCTATTCGCATTGTCTCATCATGCCTGGCATGATGTGTGGGGCTCCTGCTACGAGCCCTGTCAGCCGAATCAACCTCCTCTATATCAGGTAACTTGACATAAGGCTCCACACGTGGTACCCCCTGCGGCTCTACGCGGGGCTCCACACGTGGCTCGACATGAGTCTCAACTCGTGGCTCCACGCGTGTTTCCTCTCGCAAAACATTACAGGGCTCGACACGTGGCTCTACGCGCGGCTCAACTGTAGCCGATGGAAGCCTATCTAAGATAGCCTATAAGGCCTGTAATATCTGTGGTCCCATATCAGGTGAGGCTGGTGGTACCTGCGGTACCTGAGGAACTAGTTGTGCCTGTAGAACTGGCTGAACCTGTGGAATTAGCTGTTCTGGTGGGACTAGCTGATCTGGTCCCACGGCTGAAGAATTAGTGCGCACTTCGGTGAGTGGAGTACGGTGGGTCAATGTTTACCGAACTCGTCTGGGAGGCATCCTCCAAAATGAGGTAATCGCTAGTTAGTTTGATCGCAGAAGTGATAATGTGCCTAAACAAGCCCAGTGTTTGAAACAACTGTGCTCTGATACTAAATGTCATGCCCACATTTCACATGTGGTCACAACATGCTAACCAGCATGTCATGTCCACATGCGTCATGTGGTCATGATACGAACTATCAAAAAATTTCCCCTTACTACTCTGAAAGCCCCCCTCGCACCCACAAGCATGCTCGGTTGCGTATGTTTAAGTTGTCAAAATTACTGTTACTAACGAAATAATCTACACACGTGTGCATAAGGATATCGTTCACTATGTTTATGTCGGTTAAATTTGCAACGTGTAGGATTCCCTTGGTAGGTGGTTGACCTTTAATTGGTTATCTCAGTTTATTTCAATAATGGCTCGCATATCTACTTTTTAACATTCCATCGTCTAGTTATTTTATTAACTATTTATTTTAATAAATTGTCTCATTTTCATAGTCTAACATTTGGTAATAGTTAACTAGAGATCGCGGTTTCTATTACAGGTCGATCTGTTGAATTTTAAATTTTTAAATGTCAAATTAATTGTCTCATTATTTCTTTAAACTAAATATTAAAATAAGTATATATTTAAATATTTTATTTTTCTTTTGATATATATATATATATATATTATTATTTTTTTTCTTTTATTAATCCCCCTTTCACAATGAGTAAATGATTAATTAAATGTTTACTTTTATAATTACCTTACAGTTATTTAATTTATATATATATATATATAATCATCCATTTTAATACCACTAAAGAAGTAAACTTCCTTCTTAATTGAAAACCCCACAAATATTATATATATAAATGTATATATATATGCACTCACACACATATATATATACATATACATTTATTTTTATTTAATTACAATTTGAGCCATGCTAGTGGAAACTCCACTTATTATTTTAAATCTTATTATTTAAAATTTTCAACTCATAGAATGGGGTTAAATAACCCTAAAATTCATTTGTTGTTGTTTGTGTTTGTATGTAGGGCAGAGGAGGAGCGGCGGCGGCGCTGGAGGTGGGCGTTGTCGCAGGGGAAACTGAACCATGGAGGTGGCGATGTGTGGAGTGGTGCAGGCGGTGGAAACATAGTGGATGGGATGGAGGAGGGCCGCAGCCTTGGTGGTGGGCGGAGACTGTTGTAAGGTGGCTGCAGAGGCGGCGTGAAGCGGACGGCTGAGGGGAGCGGTGTAGGAGGGTCGCAGGGGCGGCACTATGGGAAATATGTGGTGGGGACAGAGGTTTATTTAACATGGCGAGAGTGTGGGGAGGTGGGGTGTGGGTGGGGCTTCGCCCCTCCCCACACCCTATTTACTTAAAGATCTCGATGTGGGTTTAAACCCCCACCATTGTACATATTAAATTTTTTTTAAATTGTGTAAAACATTTAAAAAAACTACGAACTTCCTTACTTCATTTTATTTGCAAATTTCGTAATTTCTAAATTAATACTATTTAAATATATATATATATACACACATTTTCACGATTTCATTTAAATTAAACTATTTAAATATATATATATATATTCACAAGTGTATCAATTTTCACAACTTCATTTAACAATAGAAATATATATATATATTTAATTCATAACGAAGTTTCATAATTCCTACAACAATTTAGTTTATGAATTAACGAATTCATTTCACACTATCTCTTTATTTATTTTTTTTAATTTCAATATAACAAATGCTTAAGTGAAACAGAAAGCACTAACCATTAAAATCGGTATTTATCAACTAAAATTTATTCTATCAAATAAACATTCCATTTCAAATAAATTTAAGGATTAAGAGTAAATACAGAAACTGATAGATTTTTCACTTCAATAACCAACAACAGTCAAGTAAATCGATTTAGAATATTTTCCATTGCATACTTAATCTAGTTTTACTTTTGTTTTCAAAGGCAAATTTGCATCTTATATAATCTAGTAAATATAAAATTTCCACTAAACAATACAAGAGATAAATTTTAACCACTTGACTAAATCAACAACTAATCCCACAACTTAGCCAATTTGATAACAAAAATAAACAACTGTAAGATTTCACAACTCACAAACACTCTAAGGGAGGAATTACTTTCTTCTCCCAATACAAATTTTTTTACAACTTTCAAAGGGAGCAATCTCTCCTCTTTAAAAGAAACTTATCCAGGAAGAAATTTAAAGAGACCAAGCTCTCATTACAAATAGGGATATAGAACATTTTCTCTAAACAAGGATAAACTCCTCCAATCCTCTCAACATGCTCCAAAATAAACCTGCATTACAAACAAGGAAGAATACACCACACAACAAGCTCTCCTCCCTACCATAGACCCGCAAGAGGGTCACCCCCTATTTACTTAAAGATCTCGATGCGGGTTTAAACCCCCACCATTGTACATATTAAATTTTTTTTAAATTGTGTAAAACATTTAAAAAAACTACGAACTTCCTTACTTCATTTTATTTGCAAATTTCGTAATTTCTAAATTAATACTATTTAAATATATATATATACACACATTTTCACGATTTCATTTAAATTAAACTATTTAAATATATATATATATTCACAAGTGTATCAATTTTCACAACTTCATTTAACAATAGAAATATATATATATATATATTTAATTCATAACGAAGTTTCATAATTCCTACAACAATTTAGTTTATGAATTAACGAATTCATTTCACACTATCTCTTTATTTATTTTTTTTAATTTCAATATAACAAATGCTTAAGTGAAACAGAAAGCACTAACCATTAAAATCGGTATTTATCAACTAAAATTTATTCTATCAAATAAACATTCCATTTCAAATAAATTTAAGGATTAAGAGTAAATACAGAAACTGATAGATTTTTCACTTCAATAACCAACAACAGTCAAGTAAATCGATTTAGAATATTTTCCATTGCATACTTAATCTAGTTTTACTTTTGTTTTCAAAGGCAAATTTGCATCTTATATAATCTAGTAAATATAAAATTTCCACTAAACAATACAAGAGATAAATTTTAACCACTTGACTAAATCAACAACTAATCCCACAACTTAGCCAATTTGATAACAAAAATAAACAACTATAAGATTTCACAACTCACAAACACTCTAAGGGAGGAATTACTTTCTTCTCCCAATACAAATTTTTTTACAACTTTCAGAGGGAGCAATCTCTCCTCTTTAAAAGAAACTTATCCAGGAAGAAATTTAAAGAGACCAAGCTCTCATTACAAATAGGGATATAGAACATTTTCTCTAAACAAGGATAAACTCCTCCAATCCTCTCAACATGCTCCAAAATAAACCTGCATTACAAACAAGGAAGAATACACCACACAACAAGCTCTCCTCCCTACCATAGACCCGCAAGAGGGTCACCCCCAAGCTAGGGAGATCATCCACATACCCAGGGTAGAATAAGCCAGTACACTTCACAACATTGAATAACAACAAGCAAAGCAAACTACATTCAAACTCCCATGGTTTTACACACAAAACAAAGACTCAGCTGAGGTGAGTTCAAAGGGGGTAGGGAAGTAGACTCTCTCTACTCCAAGGTGTCATTCTTCTCAAACAATAATCATATCTTATCTCATGGCCTCAAGCCAACAAAATTCTTTCTCATGGCCTCAAGCCATCCAAATAAAAATCACAGGTATATCCCATATAGGCTCTCAAAGCCTTATAGCCCTCTAGGCTCAAAATTACCAACATGCCCTCAAGTCTTCCATATAACAAGAAATAAGAATACACCCGAGGAGGTTCACACCTTCCCTTCCCCATACAAGATGAGCATTGTCTTCCAACTGGAAGAAGCTCTTTCATACACCCAACACAACCCCAAAATAGCAAAAATAACACATAGACAACCATTGTAATTTCCACATTCATCAAACAAGAACAAACATATATAGGTGAGTAAATTGGCTCACTAACCTCTACAAGCCCAATTATGGAATGTATTTTGAAGAAGAGCTCCACCCTTAGTCTCTTTCTCCAAGTTCTCCTTCTTTCTACAATAATCCAACCCCCTTACCCTCTCCCTCTTCTCTTCTTTAAAACAAATCCTCTCCCTTATCCCTTATTCCAAGTGGCATTAAAAAACTAAACCCACTCATTATCCATTATCCCTAATGGACTTAAAACAATTAACCCCACTCAAGAGGTTCCCCACTATAGCCCTTTTACAACACATGTAGAAATAAAATATAATAAGAAAAAATAGAAATAAAAAGGAAGTGGATGACACACCACCCTTTTTATAGGGGTCTCCCACCAAAAGAGAGGCACAAAGAGACGAGCACTCCATTATTGGTAGATCATGGAGTCATTCATGACTTGGAAGTGGGGCTAAGTGTGGATTCCACTCATCCCATTAGCCCCATGCTTCCAAATTCGTCACTTAACTTCACCATGAAGTTGAAGTGACCATATGGAGGTTATCCCAAGGTTATCCTAGTCAAAAAGGTCCCTAAACCCATGGGGTATAACCTAGGGTTGATTTAAACCCAGTTAGGACTCCCAGAGTCAAATAAAAACACAAGAAGAGGGTCTAAAAGAAATAAAGTTAAAACAAGATTTAAAATAACATCTCTTACAACACCTATCACAATATAATTAAATCAGAAGATAGACCTAATTCCCTTGACCTCGTGCATCATTACAACATTACAACATTACCATAATTCACCAAACACGAGGTTGATCTTAGTTCCTTGTGGAACTAGATCAGCTCACAAGGGATACAACATAAGGTGTGGAATGATCTCCTGTATTTGTGGTTTTATTAGCAATACCTGCACACTCAAACTCAAAGTCAATAACACATAAAGATATCATAGCTGAAGTAATTTAAATACATGCATACCTAAACATTCTACCACATAAGCATACTGAAATCAAATTAAAGTTCTATTTCTAATATTATCCATTCATCATTCACTTAAAAACATCTAACTATCATCGCACGATTATTTTCTTAAAATCAATTAGGTTTAATAAACAAGAATTTGGGATCAACAGTCCCCCAATCATAAAAGTAATAGCAATAGTACTGTAAATAGGCTCATGAATAGAAGTGAAAAGGGTAGGCCTCACATAGAGTATGAAGCCCTTGTCATTGGTATCAAGCTAGTAGTTGAATGGAATATTAAAGAACTTCAGGTATATGGCGACTCACAGCTGGTCATAAATCAAGTAAATGATGACTACCAAACAAAAGATGAGAAATTGATACCTTACAAATGAATAGTAGATGACTTCAAATAATACTTTGTCAAGATCTCTTTCAAATAGTTATCAAGGATTGAAAACAAAGCTACTGACGCCATGGCAACAATTGTATCTCTCCTCGATATTCTGGATAATCAATCACATTATGAGTTCTTGGTAGAGCCAGTGTCCTATCCTGCATATGATACCCCTAAGTCCCATATCATTTGCCACATTGTTGGAACTAATTCCCCCCTCTATGGAAAAATATTTGCCTATCTTAAAGAGAATACCCTCCCACCTGATCTCTCTAGTAACCAAAAATGAACCTTCATCCGTCAGGCATCCCAGTATGCCATTGTCGCTAATACTCTATATTGCAGAGGTCTCGATGGTACTCTCCTTAGATGTCTCGATAGTGAGGAATATCAAACCGCCCTAAGCAAAGTGCACGACAGTATATGCGAGACCCACTTTAGTGGCCCTACCCTAGCCAAGAAACTCATACGCATGGGATACTACTGGCCAACTATAGAACAAGATTCCTACCATTTTGTAAAGAAGTGCAAAAAGTGCCAAATCCATGGGAACCTTATACATGCACTAGCACAGGAGCTACAGTCGTTAACGACTCCTTGGCCTTTCTGTCAGTGGGGACTCAACTTAGTGGGCAAGATTCACCCCTCTTCATCCAGCAGCCATAAATTCATAATCACTGCCACTGAGTACTTTACAAAGTGGATTGAAGTCGTGCCCTTAGCCAACATCACAGGCAAACAGATTGCCTCTTTTATCTTGAACTATATCATTTGTCGTTATGGTGTCCTGATGCAGAGTGCTCAGTGGAAGCATTCAGTTGATCAACAAATTTGATCGATGAGATGTGACCTATGTCTTGGCAACCAAACCTTGTCAGCCAAACATATCCCATCGGCCACCTTGCTATTTCTCAGCCTAATCTATCAACTCTCCCCGACAGTCAACTTCACTTAGCCTTCAGAGAGACTTCCTCTATCGGCAGCGTCTCCAAACCTCCTGCCAATACCCAATGGCGGTTAGCTTTCCACTAGCCTTAACCGTAACGGTTAGTCAGATCTCTGTCGGCCAAACTTAACTCCTCGGTGAACCCTTAGGAACATTTGTCGATATACTGATGCAGTTGACTTCGCTTGACATCGGTGAGACTTCAAACATCGGCGAAGCCTTAAGGCTTTCACCCGATGTGCTGATAGGTTATAAGTCTTCGACAAGACTTCCTCCATCGGTGGGATCTTGCACTTGTCCCCTGATACTACCACTCACGCTGATATGCCAAAATTTTGTATCTTCAGTGAGACTAAAGTCGTCCTTCACCGATGAACCTTCTATCGGCCTAACACCTTGATCGGTGTAACTTTCAACAGCTTCCCCGAGGACTGTTTCACGCTGATAACACTTCAGTTACTCTGCAACTTCACAGACATCAAACAAATGCACGGAAACAAAACTCAACAAAACGGATGGGGTTCTACACTCCTTTGCAAACACTTAATCACCATCAATTTGGCCACACCACAATAGCACTTTTTTTATTGTTTCTATGACTAGTCACGTAGAGATGCCTAGTCTACTCATGCCCAGACTCCTTGGGTCCTTGGGTGTTTGATAACAACTGTAGAAAACACAAAATACACATTGTATTCCTCCATCACACTAAACATGAGAAGCTTACTTTTAGTGGACAGAGGAGATACAGTCCATTTATTCATAGAACCCTAGTTTCTAGGTTTTCAGAATAGTCTCTGCAAAAAGAACAAAAAAATCACAAAACTACAATACTTCTAGACACCAAACTACTATCAATGTCTGAACATCTCCAACCAGTTTCAGATGATCAATTAACCATACAAAATGACTATTATAGAAAACAATTCAGAAAGAAATAATGTTTTCACACACCCAAACAATCTAGATCTTCATTCATTCGTGCTCCTCTCTCCGTGTCTCAAGTTACATCTTGCTTCGCCTATAAAAGGCTTGAGACATCAGTTACATTCCTCCAACCGTACAAAACTGATTTGAAAAATAGTTAGCCGTTGGGGTTCTCCTCTCACAAGAAAACTACATGCTTTTCGTGTGTGATTACATCTGACTTGACCAAACATGGTCTACATAGGTCTAGTGACCAAATTGACACAAAAACCTTATTACAAACATGAAGTGGCTTAAAAGCCTTATTGAAAACAAAAACAAAGCATGACTCCCGCACCATAGAGAAGGTGCTCCTGCACCATGTCCCTTCGTCCATCATCACGGATAATGGATTACCTTTCAAAAATCAAGATGTCAGGGAACTATGCAACAAATTCCATATCCAGGACCGCTTTTCAACCCCTATTACCCCCAAGGCAACGGCCAGGCTGAGGCATCAAATAAAACCATCCTGAAAATCCTAAAGAAGATTGTTAATGATGTCGGCCGTGATTGGCATGTCCAATTAAATCCCGCGCTGTGGGCCTACCACACAAGCATCCGCACACCCACAGGTACAACACCATACTCCCTAGTCTACGAATCTGAAGCTATCTTGCGCATTGAAGTTGAGATCCCATCCTTGCGAGTTTTGTTAAAAGGCCTCATATCTGATGAAGAATACAAAGTGACCAGACTACAAGAGTTAGAGCTGCTCGAAGAGAGAAGGCAACAAACCTTTAACCATCTAAAAGCATATCAGCAACGAATGTCTAGAAGGTACAATCATAGGGTAAAGCCCCGAGTATTCCAAGTTGGTGATCTTGTCCTCCGAGAAAATCCTAGAAATTAGCAAGATAGAGAAAAGAAAGGCAAATTCGAACCCAACTAGCTAGGTCCCTATGTCATCATTGCAGCCTATGGGTTAGGGGCATATCAATTGGCTACATCTGAAGGTGAACTGTTTGATGATCCTATCAACAGCATGCATCTTTAAAATTTCTATACCCGAAAACCCCAATGTAAGGGAGTCTTGAAAAAATCCAAAAAAAATTAAAAAGTGATCAAAACAAAAACAAAAAAATCAAAAAATGAGAAAATAGCAAAAAAATCATCCTCTGGTGAAAACCTGGCAAATAGGTGCCTGGGATAGGTACCATGATGAAAACCTAGCAAACAGGTGTCATGTGTACTTTTAGCTTTCGTGCAAATAAAAGCTAGTAAAAACCTGGTAAACAGGCGCTATCTGCGACAAACCACTTTCCTCCATCTAGTATGACTTCATATCTCTTGTGTCCATCATATCGTTCATCTTGGACCGATCCTTTGAACCATTGTCGAACTACGTCGCCTCTGAGCTATCACATAGGCAAGGCCATTCTCAATGTGCCCCCGAGGCTCCACTATCCCATCCGTCCCATATCTGGTCCTTCTATCTATCTAAGTCCACGCCACTTTCCATCGCCTAGGTTTTAGGTCCATCAGGTTTACCCCGAACTACGTTGCCTCTGCGTTGTCACGTAGGCAAGGCCATTTAGCAATGAACCCCCGAGGCACTAGGTCAGTCCCTTAGGGTACATCTCTCCATGACTATTCGTCATATCACCCATAATAAGTCGATCCTTTGTCTAAACTGGGGGCAACTCCTCGACTTGGTCGTGGATTTAGATTCTTGAGTGCCACATGTTCTAAGAGGATACCAATAAAGGATTGTGATACCTTTCATTAGACAATTGAGCGTAGCAAAGCAAGCCTCCCAAAACAAAAATCTTGATGCAGAACATCAACCTATCCAAAGCAAAATAGAGCACCATACTGAAACAGTCAAACTGATTCTATATCAATTATGGCAAAAAGACACATCTAATGCAAGAATGCTTTTGTGAATAGGTTAACTTAACAAAGTCTTGGATTTTTGTCATTATGTCTTCCTATGCTACTCAAGGATGCCAAAAGCTAGAGATACTATGATGGGGGCATAATCTTTTTCTTTGTCTGCTGCTTGTGGATCAAACTTTAGTAATGTGACGACTTTTGTCTAACAACATGATCAGCAAAAAGATCAACGAGGACTCCGAGGTCTAAACATGAAAAGGGGCAATCCTTGTCTGTAGAAATGCAAGAAGCACTCAAGTCCTCTAGATTCAAGTTTGACTGGATGCTTGTATCAACTTGCTATATCAAAATCCACGTAAGGAATACTCAAGTCATCTTGGTCTAATTATACCTAGATGCTTGTATTTTCTTACAACATTTCAAAAAGAGAAAAATACCAAAAAGTGCCCAATGATTAAAGCAAAAGACTTGCAATATCAAGATGACAATCCACATCCATCTCATATCCCAAAATCCATATCATCCATGTGTTGACCAAAAGTGTACGGTGTCAAACCTCAGGAGTCAAAGTCCAACTCCTCTCTTGCAAGGAGATCGAGTGATCTCCCCAAGGTCTCAGGGGGTACTGGGTCATGGTGAGAGTGGACAACTCATTGGTTTTAATGTATAGATTTCACAAGGGACCTGGATTGGATTCCTATCATACTAGTTGCTTAGCTCAGTTTAATGGGTTCAGAAATTTAGATAAACTAGAGAATTATTATTTACAAAATTAAATCTACAAACTAATTGTACACACTATTTATATCCAAATGATTTATTAACTTAACTATTAACCATAATGAAAACTATTGAAATAAGAAAAGGTAAAATATACTAATATTCATTAAAATATTTACATGCTCTACCTCTATCACTAATAAAATTAAAATCAACGTAAAAGGTTAACTAAACAACTAATGCCAATCAGTAAAACTAAATTTGACAGTTATATGTAGAGATATATTGTACAGATTCTTTGATTTGTAAAATTTGAAGTAAAATAAAAATTCCAAACTAATCTAAAGCTTCATGATGATGAAGAAAAATCTACTGTAATCTGCACTTTTTAGAAAAAAAAATTTCAAAAGAGGAAGGGGTTGGGGAGAAAGAGCCTGTTGTCCTCAATCGAGAGAGATGATTTGATATTCAAACTAATGTTGTCCAAGTTGATGATGAACCAATCTTGGCTTGATCTGCAGTTGCACAATCAAAAGCCCAAGTTGATGCTATCTTCTGTGGATGTGTTGATCTAAGAACACCAAGCAACTCCACCATTACCATGCGTAGGAGGTATCTCAGTGAATCAGACCAAATATTCAAGACCTTCTCTCCTTTAAACTTGTTTACATCAATTTAAACAACATATCATAGATCTCACAGTGTGAGAACAACTCAGGAAACACAATTTTTTATTAAAACATCAAACAAAAGTTTTTTACAAGACTTGTTGTTGCCAGCAATTACACAATACAGACTAAAAAAGAAACTAACTCCTACAGTCACTGCTCCAACTTATGCAGAATCCCCCTCTTCCAAAACCATCTCCTCCCTTTTTTAGACTACCCTGCTCTTGCCTTATTCAATGTCATCACATGTTTCTGTCATAGTACGCCTCCCACAGAGGTAGGTGACCTCTCAGATCAATAGGTGGCTCCTATGTTTTAGCCTTTTAAATGCTGCTAGAAAGAAAGATCTCTGTCCTTGTCCATATCTAGAGGTGCCTTGGTTTCTTCACGTCCACTCCTTACTGTTCCATTAATTTTTTTTAACTTTTCTTGCTGCTCTGGCTGGGACGCCCCTGTGGAGATAGGTGGCCCCTATAGAGGTAGGTGACCCCTACTCCCTTATATGTGCCTCCAATTTCTGATTAAATGCATCTCTTTGTGTAGATTTTTCCTTCATCTCCAATTTACCTTCTGGTCTATTTAAAGGTGAATCTAGTTGACAAGATATGCAGGCATTTTGTACTCTCTTTGCATTTTAAATCTTTTTCTATTATTTTGAATTCCCATTTGTCATAAAAGGCATCAAACGTATAGATTTTCTCCTCTACTATGCATTTAATCATTCCTCAAGGATGGGCGACCCACGTGAATGTAGGTGCGTTGTACAAATTCATCCTATTTTGAATCAGATCTAAAATTTAATGTTGACCCATGCTGGCGCCTTATCATGTAATTTAAAACCTTCTACAATTTCATTTAATGGAGGCAACTTCTATGTAGGATATGGATGGCCTCCAGTTTCCTTCATCTCCACACTTCTCCTTGTTATTAAATGTTGTCACTATATGTTGACTGTAGGCGTCCCAATATTTCCTTGTGCATTAAAATTCTATAGCTTTATTTATTGGCTCTTCACTAATGTTGATGTTGATTGCTTGAAACAGGTATGAATGCATTGTATTTGCTACTAATATGGAGATAGGTGCCTCCCATTATGTTCACTTTACACTTCCAGTCTCTCTGAATGCTGATTTGATCTCTGAAAAAGAAGCCAAGCAGCCACTCCATTCGATAGGTGACGTCTATTGCTAGCTCTTCATTAATGCTTTACCATCCCCGGTGCCTTCGTCCATACGTTTAAATCAGATATCTACAAGCACACAAAGAAATGAAACAAAGACTTAGAAAGTATTTCTCACTTTTTACGTGAGATAAAACTACCTTATAAAACTTTAAAACTAAGAGAAAACTAAAACTCTTAAATTAAAGATATAAAAGCTAGAGTCCTAAATTAAAGATATAAAAGCCAAAATTTAAATTAAAGATGTAAAAACTAAAATCTAACATATAGATGAGACTCATTTTATTTATTATAAGTAAAAATATAAAGAAACTAATATAAAATAGAGTATAGCTTAAAATGATGAATATATACATTATAATTGTTTATATTTATATATGTAATATTAGTATATATATTATAATTGTTGATGTTTATATATATAATATTAATATATACATTATTATTTATATACATTATACAGAGCTGTATAAATTCCTTGTCAATTAAATTATTTATTTCATATAATAATAAACATAAGCAAAATTTACAAAAGATGAAGAAGTCTAAGATTAGGGTGGATTATGCACATCAATTTACGAGAATTTGGGGAAACGTCAAATGATGCAACCACTAGCAAATATAAGAGAAGGAGACAACATGGCCTAGGGAGCTCAAGGCAAAATAAACTGCACGATGGAACATTGAGCTATAGAGAGCCGAAACTACAAAACAAATGACACACCAAACCTAGACACAAAAGGCAAGGAGAAAAACACGCAAAGAGAAAAAGAAGCAACGAAAAACAAAAACAAGTCCTTGGGTTCCATGATTTCATGAGAAATTAGGGAGGTGTTGCGATAGCAGCAACAAATGGCGACTCTGCTGGAGAATGCTCCTGAGCATTCTAGGATAAGAAAAATCGCTTAAGAACCCAGAAATCAACAATCAGCATAACCAACCTTATCCAAAACATCTTTATGAATCAAATAAGTGCCAATGTGAAAATGAGAGTGATGGTCACAACTTTAAGCCCGTGTGTGCAAGTGAGTTCATTACCTCTTCTAGATTCAAGAAAACTAATCATTATAGCTGGATATCGGACTAGTTCACCCACAAGCAAACATAGGTCTACTAAGCATCAACAGGAATACCGGTAGACGTGTTGCCACGTGTCAGGATATTGCTCCGCTGCCAGCCAGGCGTCCATAGCCCCAACGGAGTTATCTCTAGTCCCATCAAGGCATAGCTCTACTGCCAGTCAAGCGTCTATAGCCCTGGTAGAGATACCTGGGTCACCCAGAATAATTGAGTTTTTTATTTTTCTTTTCTTTACTTAATTTTTTTTTCTTTGATTTTTTTTTATATCTCTTTTTTTTATATCTTTTTTTTTATGATTTCTCTGTTTAGCTCAATGTGCAAGCAATTAAGCTCGCAATCTGGGTTCGGGACTACCATCGACACATAAGAGGGGAACATCAATGAAGACTTTCATCCAATAATCCAACTATAATGAATAGTTTAATCAAGTCTAGAAATTAATTAGGTGTTTTAAGTGGTAGGCTGTCAGTCATTTACAAGACTCTCATAAACTCATTAGACCGATTCTCATCATAAGAAAATGGCTTAGACGAAGTCGATTATACTAATTGCCACTTTCTAACTCCTTAAGAACAAATCCTTTAGCCTATAATGCTTAAAATCATTACTACCAGAGGGCAACCATTTAAGCACATAGCAATAGTCCCAATTAAACATGAAATTGCAAGGAATCATGGACAACTATACAGGGCACCGACAGGTAGGTGAAGCTTATTAAATCCATGGTGCAAGCAAAAAAGAGACAACCAAGGACTAACGCACAAACAAGACACAAAGCAAGCAAAAGACTATATACAAGATATAAACAAATATGTACACATTTCCCAACATGCATCATTCAGGCATTGAAATAGTGTTTGAGGAATTACCCATTAACTGGTAATGGGAGATCCTCACCTGTTGGAGTTTTAAGCCTAAATGCATTATCTCCTATAATCTCAGATATTTGATAAGGTCCAGTCCAAGGATGAGTAAACTTCCCATGAGCTCCTTTTCATTCATATGTTTTGTCCCAAAGTCAGACTAAATCAGAAATTCAGAAACATTTAACTCGAGCTCGTTTGTCAAACCATCTTTTTACCACATCTTGGTGTTTGGTGAAGCGTTCTAAAGCTAAGTCCCTTTGTTCTTCTAATTGCAATAAATTCAACAATCTTGCTTCAATCTTGTCCCCATTTTCTACATAATCTCTTATAAATTGTAAAGTAGGGATCCTTAGATTCATGGGGAAGATAGGATGTTGGCCATAAACCAAATGGAAGGGCGAAGTACCTAAAGAGTCTTTAATGTGGATGCGATCAGCCCATAAAGCATATTTGAGTTGTTTATGCCACTCTCGAGGATTCTTGTCTAACAACCTTCTGATCACCATCAATAAGTTCTTGTTTGTCGATTCTGCCACCCCATTCCCTTGTGGGTAGTAGTTTGATGAAAATTTCAAAATTATTCCATGATCATATGCCCATTCAGAAAAGTTCAAGGAAATAAATGCTGAACCATTATCACATACCAAATTAAAAGGCAATCCAAACCTAGTGATAATTTGCTCCTCAAGAAATTTAATAACAGTCTCAGTTGTGCATTGTTTGAGAGCTTGGGCCTCGGTCCAACATGTTCAATAATCAGTGGCAGTCAATATGAATCTATGTCCTGCAGATGAGCTTGGGTTAATCATTTCGATAAAGTCTAATCCCCATTGAGCAAAAGAACGAGCTTCAATCACTGGTTGTAAGGGTATAGCTGCATAGGTTTGTCGTTTAGCTGTAATTTGACATTTATGACAATCTCGAACATGGGCATGTGAGTCCCTAAATACTTGAGGCCAATAATAACCTGCTCGAAGGATCTGATGTGCCATAGCAGTTCCAGAACCATGTCCTGTTCCAAGTCTATCATGGAAACTGCTAACAATTTATGTAGCTTCATTCTTATCTACGCACCGGAGATAAAGGCCATCATGATTTTTTCTAAATAAGACACCAGATTTGATCATGTAATTAGCCACTTTGAGTTTCAAGGCAAGCCTCTGAGTGGGGTTCAAGTGATTAGGACAGCAACCATGAATGAGATAAAAGATGATGTCCTTATACCACTCATCATTTGAAACTTGCTCTACCGTGTATTGTTGGCATATGACATGTTCATTAGACTCAGCAATGATCTTACTTAACCCCTGTCCACGCATAATTTTCATAGGTTTAATATCGATGTCAAATTCTTGGAGAATTGCTACCCATTTACCATGACGTTCCCCAAGTTCACTTTGCATAAGCATGTTTTTAATTGCTGGATCGGGAACAATTGCATAAACCTTGCTTCGCAGCAAGTAGTGACGAAACTTTTTGATTTCTCTAACCAAAGAAAATGCATGCTTATCGATTGTTGGATATTTTATCTCAGCGCCATGAAGAGGGGAGCTCATGAAAGATACAAGATGTTCTTCACCTGTTTCTCTTCTTTGTGTCAAGACAGTAGCTATTGAATGATCTGATGCAAATGAATAAACTAGGAAAGGCAATGTGTAATTTGGGCTAGCCAATACAGGTGCTCGAGAAATTGCCTCTTTGATTTCCTTGAATATTGCTTGAGCTTCAGGAGTCCAAGAGATTTTGGCATCCTTCTTAAGCATGGCGTTAAGTGGTCTCACAATCTCAGCGAAGCCTGACACAAATTTATGGACAAAGTTGATTTTCCCAAAAAATGATTTGAGATCCTTTTTGCTTCCGGATAATGGAATTTTAAGGATTGCCTCTACCCTCTCGGGATCAATAGAAATTCCCTTTTCTAAAATTATATGCCCAAGGAGTCTTCCTTCTGTAACACTGAATAAACATTTCCTTGGATTAAGGGATATTCCATGGTCCCTACATCGTTGCAATACTTTTCTTAGGTCTTCTATGTGATCTCCACATTTCTTTGAGAAGACCGTAAGATCATCCAAGTAGATGATTATGCATTTCCCAATCAACCCCTTAAATGCTATGTCCATGGCCCGCTGGAATGTGGCTCCAGCATTGATGAGCCCAAAAGGCATTCTACGATAGGCAAATGTTCCCCATTTTGTGGTGAATGCAGTCTTGTGTCTATCTTGTGGATCTACCAACTCTTGATTATACCCCGAATACCCGTCCAGAAGAGACATCATTTGAGAGCCATTGACTATTTGTAGAATTTCATCTAGGGATGGGACTGGGTAGTTATCCTTTTCAGAAGCCCTGTTTAGGTTTCAAAAATCCACACAAAGTCTAATTTCCCCATTTTTCTTGCGAACTAGGACCAAATTAGCCACCCATGTCGAGTGTCGAACTGGAAAGATTATTCGAGCGGCTAGTAGCTTTTGAACTTCTTTGAAAATGAGGGGCTCAAGAAGTGCATTGACAGGCCTTTGTTTCTGACGAAATGGCTTTGTGTTTGGTTTAAGGGGAATGGTATGTGTTATCACGGAGGGTGGAAAAACCTTCAAGTCCTCATATGACCAAGCAATCACATCAAGATAATCCTTGAGTGTTTGGATTATGCTTGATCTTTCTTTAGGAGTACATGTATCTCCAATTAAAACTTCTCTTGGGTCTCCTGTATCTAATAAGTTGCATGGACTCACAAGTTTTCCTATTGGTATCATTGGTTTGCTTGATTTTTTTTGGAAGTTGTGATCATACAAGCGTTCTAATGTAACCATCCCCTTGGGGATCGCATTGGTTTTCAATTCTAACACTCCATCCATATTCAATTCTTTCATTTCCCTATCTTCTTCCTCAATTATTTGTGTCTCAAATACCCCCGAATTAGTTATAAAATCAATAATGTGCTTATCATCATCGAATACTTGAAAGTTTTTAATGTTATCGAGAATTGATGGAGTCAAAACTAGTTCAACTGTGAATTTGTGTGACCCCATATCTATGATAGGCTCTAATGAACTTGCAGAGATAGCTAAAGCATCAGCCACATGATTTTCTTGTCGAGGGATTGATTGAATATCAAAGGTATCCAAGTCCTCAATTAGATTCCATGCACGACTACGATAGTAAGACAACCTCTTGTCATGGCATGAGCATTGTGATCTGATCAATCAGACAATCAATTTAGAATCACCAAAGGCTCTCAACATCTTTACTCTTTTTTTAAGTGCAAACTGCATTCCTAAAATAAATGCTTCAAATTCTGCAGTATTGTTTGTGCAAGTAAACTGGAGTCTGAATGTAGCTAAATTATTCTTTCCACTTGGATCTACAAGTTGAACCCCCGCTCCAGCACCTTGTTTTGATTTGGACCTATCAAACCTAAGTGTCCAAATTTCATTTTTATTCTCTTCCAATGCTTTCCTCTCTAAGGGTGTTTCTTCCTCACTCTGCTCTTTGATTTCCAATGTGTACACTCCCAACTCAGGTTTAGCGATCATGGTCTCATTTGGTTTGTTATAGTCTGTTATGAGGTGTTTCATACGTGGCTCTCGCTCTATTCTGATTTGGTTTGGAATTCCTCTCCAAGGAAGCCACATGTGAGAGAAATCGGTAGCCATGTAACCGTTCAACATCTTTGACCAATCGCGACTCAATAGCATGACATACCCATCTGGGATGTCAACCACTTGAATGTCTATAAACTGTTGAATATGTGGGTCTGATGCAAGTTGCATATGAATGTTATTTAGTTCTCCAACAACATTCACCTTTGTCTTATCCAATTGGACCACCTTTCTATTTGATTTCACTAGTGTGAGGCCTAACCTTTTACAAACCGAATGTGGCATGACATTTCCAGATGCACCTGAATCGACTAGACAGTTACGTAAATTCTTACCAAAAATTCTAATCGTTAGCAAGAATGGAGGGGATTTTGTCTTTTCTTTGTATATGGACACATACACACTCGATGTTTTTCTTGATTCAGGTTTGTCTTGATGATTTTTAGTCAATGATTCCATTAAAATTTCCTTTTGTCCAGGGAATTGAGCCACTTTGAACAACGAAATGTTGGCTTTGATCTTCTTTAAATCATCAACAATGTTATAACCAATTTTATTTTGATCCACTATCACCTCTAAGTTGGATGGTTGAGACTTGATATTTGATTGTTGGGTGTGACTAGGACCTCGTGGTGGGAGTGGGTTGTTGCTAGCATTAGGATCAGGTGGTGTATGAAGGACATTTGGGGGTGTGGACGATGTCAATGGTTGCTTCCCTTTGCTTCTTAAAGCATAATTTCCACCCCTTTGGTATTGTTGATATGCTTGAACCTCCTCAGCATTTCCCTCAAGTTCATTATCTTCCTCTCTAGGGAAGTCATATGTTTCCAACACAAATGCAGTTCCAAGATTTGTATGGTCTCTACCCAAGTTTTTTCCTTGTGGGGGTAATAATTCTCCTTGGTCTAGCCCTTGTTGAACTATATCCATCGCAGCACGAAATTGTGGGCACTCCATCTCATTATGGTTATTTGTGACATGAATCCTACAACCATCTGATTGAGCTAGACTAGCTAGGTTAATAGATGTCTCATGATTACTTCCAGGCCGATTTGAGTTTTCAGTTGGTGAGTCAACACCACCATTATTTGGGCAATTATTCCATTGCCTATTGTTGTGTTGAAAGTTATAATTGCGTGCTTGGAATCCACCAGCTTCTTAGTTCACAGGGTCTCATTTTTTAAGGTTTAAGACATCATTATTCAACTTTTGAACCATTCTTTGAATACTTTCAATTTCCAAATTTAAAGTAGAAGATTGATTTTGTGGGGCTTGACTAGCTTGTGTTGGGAGGTTGTTCGTTGATGCTTGATTGTTCATGTAAGATGGAATATTTTGTTGATTACTTGTGGCATTGATTGGATTAACTGTAGTGCCTTGGGATGCTTGATTGTTTAAATAAAGAGGTGTAGGCAACTGGGCACTAGGCATGACCTAGCTAATTAGCGTAAGATTCATTGCTTGATTTGGATTGAAAACTTGATTACGATTATAGGCTTGACTTTGTGCTTGGCCAAGGATACCTGGGATTGGATTAAGGAGTGGCGTGTGTTGAACCAATGCTTGATTAAGCATGGGTATTTGATTGTAGGTAGCTGGTTGTCCCAATGAAGGGAGAGGCCCAACTCCATATCCTTGAGGCATGAGTTGCCTTTCCACAGTCATGGCTTCACTATATGCTTGTGAGAATGATGCTAAAATAGGAGCACGTCCTCTAACAAACATTGATGTGAGGGGGTCAAGAGCCACTAAATACACTTGGATTGCAGTTATTTCAGCTGGTTGGTAAGGATTTGTTAATCTCATGTACAATCAATGAAACCTTGTGTTAAACAAACTCAAAGGCTCGTTGGGCTCCCTCCTACAAGTGGCAAACTGGTGATATAGCATTGTGGGATCTATGGGAAGCCGGAAATGATTCAAGAAAGCATTTACCATATCAATCCATGAAGTAATCAACCCAGAGGGTAAAGAGAGGTACCAATTATATGCCAACTCATCAAGTGTGTATGGAAACATACGGCATGCTATGTCCTCTTCATGAATCTGGGCTCGGATCAAGGCATCTTTATATGCATGAATGTGTTCTTCAGCGGTTCGTGTCCCATTAAATTGGAATTTGGGTATGAACTTATCTAGGTTTTTTGGTAGGTTATGGCCTTGTCCAGGAACGTTCAGTGGGCTATTCACTCCAAGCCAATTAGGTGGGTTTGCAGCCATCGCTTGAGATAAATTCATTACAAATTGATGTGTAGATGGATTGGTAGAAGGGATGGTAGGACTAGTTACTTGGGGACTTACAAATGGATTATCAAATGAATTTTCAATACTAATTCCCAAGTCAACAAACAGACCATGGGGATCAAAAGATAAATCCCTAACACTAAGAGAGTCACTAATGAAGTTACTTGTTTCAAAAGATTCAAGTGAACTCTCAGAACTTGACCTAGAGTGGGTATGATGGGATTCCAGTTTGGCCCTCCTTCTAGAGCCAGTTAATGTTGACCCACAAAAGTGCACGGTGTCAAACCTCAAGAGTCGAAGTCCAACTCCTCTCTTGCAAGGAGATCGAGTGATCTCCCCAAGGTCTCAGGGGGTACCGGGTCATGGTGAGAGTGGACAACTTAGTGGTTTTAATGTATAGATTTCACAAGGGACCTGGATTGGATTCCTATCATACTAGGTGCTTAGCTCAGTTTAATGGGTTCAAAAATTTAGATAAACTAGAGAATTATTATTTACAAAATTAAATCTACAAACTAATTGTACACACTATTTATATCCAAATGATTTAATAACTTAACTATTAGCCACAATTAAAACTATTGAAATAAGAAAAGGTAAAATATACTAATATTCATTAAAATATTTACATGCTCTACCTCTACCACTAATAAAATTAAAATCAACGTAAAAGGTTAACTAAACAACTAATGCCAATCAATAAAACTAAATTTGATAGTTATATGTAGAGATATATTGTACAGATTCTTTGATTTGTAAAATTTGACGTAAAATAAATTTCCAAACTAATCTAAAGCTTCACGATGATGAAGAAAAATCTACTATAATATGCACTTTTTAGAAAAAAAAATTCAAAAGAGGAAGGGGTTGGGGAGAAAGAGCTTGTTGTCCTCAATTGAGAGAGATGATTTGATATTCAAACTGATGTTGTCCAAGTTGATGTTGAACCAATCTTGGCTTGATCTATAGTTGCACAATCAAAAGCCCAAGTTGATGCTATCTTCTGTGGATGTGTTGATCTAAGAACACCAAGCAACTCCACCATTACCATGTGTAAGAGGTATCTCAGTGAATCAGACCAAATATTCAAGACCTTCTCTCCTTTAAACTTGTTTACATCAATTTAAACAGCATATCATAGATTTCACGATGTGAGAACAACTCAAGAAACACAAATTTTTTATTAAAACATCAAACAAAAGTTTTTTACAAGACTTGTTGTTGCCAGCGATTACACTATACAGACTAAAAAAGAAACTAACTCCTACAGTCACTGCTCCAGCCTATGCAGAATCCCCCTCTTCCAAAGCTGTCTCCTCCCTTTTTTACACTACCCTGCTCTTGCCTTATTCAATGTCTTCACATGTTTCTGTCATAGTACGCCTCCCACAGAGGTAGGTGACCTCTCAGATCAATAGGTGGCTCCTATGTTTTAGCCTTTTAAATGCTGCTAGAAAGAAAGATCTCTGTCCTTGTCCATATCTAGAGGTGCCTTGGTTTCTTCACGTCCACTCCTTGCTGTTCCATTCTTTTTTTTAAACTTTTCTTGCTGCTCTGGCTAGGACGCCCTTGTGGAGATAGGTGGCCCCTATAGAGGTAGGTGACCCCTACTCCCTTATATGTGCCTCCAATTTCTGATTAAATGCGTTTCTTTGTGTAGATTTTTCCTTCATCTACAAGTTACCTTCTGGTCTATTTAAAGGTGAATCTGGTTGACAAAATATGCAGGCATTTTGTACTCTCTTTGCATTTTAAATCTTTTTCTATTGTTTTGAATTCCCATCTGTCATAAAAGGCATCAAACGTACAGATTTTCTCCTCTACTATGCATTTAATCATTCCTCAAGGATGGGTGACCCACATGAATGTAGGTGCATTGTACAAATTCATCCTATTTTGAATCAGATCTAAAATTTAATGTTGACCCATGCTGGCGCCTTATCATGTAATTTAAAACCTTCTGCAATTTCATTTAATGGAGGCAACTTCTATGTAGGATATGGATGGCCTCCAGTTTCCTTCATCTCCATGCTTCTCCTTGTTATTAAATGTTGTCACTATATGTTGACTGTAGGCGTCCCAATATTTCCTTGTGCATTAAAATTCTATAGCTTTATCTATTGGCTCTTCATTAATGTTGCTGCTGATTGCTTGAAACAGGTATGAATGCATTGTATTTGCTACTGATATGGAGATAGGCACCTCCCATTACGTTCACTTTACACTTCCAGTCTCTCTGAATGCTGATTTGATCTCTGAAAAAGAAGCCAAGCAGCCACTCCATTCGATAGGTGACGTCTATTGCTAGCTCTTCATTAATGCTTTACCATCCCCGATGCCTTCGTCCATACGTTTAAATCGGATATCTGCAGGCACACAAAGAAATGAAATAAAGACTTAGAAAGTATTTCTCACTTTTTACGTGAGATAAAACTACCTTATAAAACTTTAAAACTAAGAGAAAACTAAAACTCTTAAATTAAAGATATAAAAGCTAGAGTCCTAAATTAAAGATATAAAAGCCAAAATTTAAATTAAAGATGTAAAAACTAAAATCTAACATATAGATGAGACTCATTTTATTTATTATAAGTAAAAATATAAAGAAACTAATATAAAATAGAGTATATCTTAAAATGATGAATATATACATTATAATTGTTTATATTTATATATGTAATATTAGTATATATGTTATAATTGTTGATGTTTATATATATAATATTAATATATACATTATTACTTATATACATTATACAAAGCTGTATAAATTCTTTGTCAATTAAATTATTTATTTCATATAATAATAAACATAAGCGAAATTTACAAAAGATGAAGAAGTCTAAGATTAGGGCGGATTATGCACATCAATTTACGAGAATTTGGGGAAACGTCAAATGATGCAACCACTAGCAAATACAAGAGAAGGAGACAACATGGCCTAGGGAGCTCAAGGCAAAATAAACTGCACAGTGGAACATTGAGCTGTAGAGAGCCAAAACTACAAAACAAATGACACACCAACCCCAGACACAAAAGGCAAGGAGAAAAACACGCAAAGAGCAACAGAAGCAACAAAAAACAAAAACAAGTCCTTGGGTTCCATGATTTCATGAGAAATTAGGGAGGTGTTGCGATAGCGGCAACACCATGCAATAAATAAATCCTGCAATATATCAAATAAAAATCTGTACTTCTTCATTTTTTTTCTTCTCTTCTACATATCTATATCATCACTGTGTCGATTGAGTACATTTGGACATATCAAAAACATAGCATAGGTTGCATATCATATCACATGAGATAGTCATTCACATGATTAAATCATTTGCATACATAATAAAGTGCATTAGGTCATCCACATACATTTGCATCCACATATCATATCAAAAAATCAAAAACATAGACGTATCCATATAGAGCTGCATAATCATATCCATAACATGTCACATTTACATTTTGCATATCAAATCATCCTACATATACCAAACATTATAAGATAGATTGCACCCATAGCATATCAACATAGAACATCTGCATTTAGAACATCAATAGCCGCATCATCATTTAATCATCAAAAACAAGTCCAAATGTACAATATATCAAAAATATATGTCCATCTCTCAGAGTCATATCATAAAATGTATACAAGGTACAAAAAGATAGTGATACATGTCTCGGGGCAAAAATAATACATATACAGGCTATCTTAGCCATCAAAAATGTGTACATCAGATCCAAAAATGGTACAAGTATCCAAATCTAGCTACCCCTGCTGTCGTGGAGAACTGCTCCCTGTGCTGCCCTCTCCTCTATCTCCCCCTGACTACTAGGGACCCCTCACTGATCCTACAAATTAAGACCCACCTACCCTCTGAGATGCCATAGACTGGCTCCTAAAGCTGGGTGCACGTTGATCTGCTGATACTGCCCCATGATATAAACCCCTGTAATACTGAGCCTGAGCCTATGCTCTGGCAAGCTCACTCTGTACCTAGGCTAACTGTGTCTGTGCCTACTGCACCTGTGATACCAAAATGCTAGAGGTACCATCTGTACCCATAGCTGTCACTGTTGCATCCCTCTCTGCCCTCATCGCCCTCGCACTGGCCAAAGCTACGTCTCTCTCTGGATATCTCTGATATCTATCCTGTGTCTACATCTCTCCGAGAGCCTGCTGCTCTCAGATGAGCCCTCAGCTGCCTAATCTGACCCTGTAGTGTCATAATAGCATGCTGCTATAAATCAGGCTACGGAGCCTACTGTGCTAGCACCTCCCCCTGTACCTGTTGTTGTACCACCTAGTGTGGTGGCGACATCTACCTATGTGGCGCCACCTGTTGTGCTGGCACCTGTGCCCACACCTGTCATGCAACTTGCGGCTATGCAACTGCCTGCTGACATGAAGGTCCCTCCCCAGACCTCCTCCTCTGTCTTGGTCTGCCACCTCCTCCTCCATCTCCTCCTCCTCCTCCATCATCTCCCTGACCTCCTCTCCCCCTCCTTCATCCCCCTCTCCTCCTACTAGCTCCACCCTCATCATCTGAATCCTCCTCGTCGATACGAGGAGCCAACACTCCAGGTCCTAAGTATCTAGGAAATGGGTGACCTGTGAACCACTCATAGTCTGGTGTCATGCCAACATCCACTATGTCCCTCCTCATCGACCAAGCCGCATGACGAATCTGCTGAAAGTCTGTTAAAGCCTCCTCATATGGTGCCACAAGACCCCACCTGTATCTCTCTGCATGGGTCCTAGTGAAGCGAGCTTGTCCCTATGGCCTACCCTGTACTCAACCAAATTGTCTCTGCACCCTGCTAACAATCTGCCTCTCTAGTATGTACCTGGTCCTCCCAATCAGCCATCGAGTCTGAAAGCAATAAGTTAACTCATCAGCCTCATCCTCCCATACCTCACAGTCTAGGTATGGGCGCCAGATAACTGCATCCAAGTTATCAAACGCATGTCTCCAGTACTCGAGCTTCCTCAGCTTGTGCTGGGAAATCACACCTACATAGCCATAACTGTAGGGCTCACCCCTTTGCCTGTGAAAAAGACATACTGGCCGTGTGATAGCTATGTGCTCCCACAACCAAAACTATAAGAGCGATACGCCTGCTGACAAACTAGCTCCTCTATGGTACACCACCTGGTGCATATCTCTATATAAGTGTGCAAGCATGCACACACCCCATGCATACCGGGTCCCATCTGTGATCATGCTCTCTAACACCCTCCCCCAGCCAATTGGGAAGCCGTGTGGCCTCCTATTGGGGCATACTACGTCACTGATCAATCCTGCCACTATGCCTGGGAAGTAGCTATAGCAGTCATGTGTGTCCTGCCATGAAATCACCTGCTCCACCAACTCTGGGTCATCAAACACCCATCTACACTCGGCTAATCCAGCATCCCGTTGTGACTCATACTCGACCAACTCTCCCTGAATAGGGAGGTGTAGAATCTGATACACATCCTCAAGAGTGATCGCCATCTCCCCTGTAGGAAGATGGAAGGTGCCATCCTCGCTGTGGAATCGCTCCACCGCTGTAGTCAACATAGCCCGGTTCACACGAACCTCAGGCATGAAGCAAACATAATGCAAACCGATTGCACCTAAAGCCTCACGATCTATCTCAGTTAGCATGTATTGCTGCAATAACGGCAAAGGGAACTGCTCTCATGACATAAGGGTATCCCAGATATCCTCCTACAACCAAG
Organism: Cunninghamia lanceolata; assembly: GCA_027924645.1. Classification (NCBI taxonomy): domain Eukaryota; kingdom Viridiplantae; phylum Streptophyta; class Pinopsida; order Cupressales; family Cupressaceae; genus Cunninghamia; species Cunninghamia lanceolata. The sequence goes on from BSBN01001110.1 coordinate 3,328,700, forward strand.
CAAACCATAACATCAGAGAAATCCATATCCAAGCAAACCTACTCAAAGCAATCAAACTATCTTATCATTGACTTAACATAACAAATTAATCAAAACAAGCATATCATCTCTTGACTTGATTCTCGGCAATCTCAGAGATCGCTTATCAATTGACGCATCGATCAAGGTGCCAATTGAGTTAATTTCGTTAAGTCAACTAATTTTTCTAGTGCAAATGCGCTGATCCAGGTGGCAAATGCGCCGATTCATATCATATGCGCCTCTTCACCATGAATGTACTGCCCTTTGACATGTATGCGTCGTCCTGGCACATGCGCCACTTATTATGCCACATGCACTGTTCCGCAATCGATGCGCCAATTCAGAGACTAAATGCTTCAAACTACCATATGCACCGTAGTATATCTCAAATGCATCACTTCTGAGCATATGCGCCATTTCGGAGTGTATATGCGCTAAACGACAGTTCGGCGCATCTGTCCTAGTATTTTTCCCTAGGCATTTATTTCCTTAATAAATGACTTTTAACAAGTTTTGACGAACTACATACCGGGGATCCTGCCTCCACTGGCTGATCAAAACGTCAGACTCGCTCAAACCGATGCTCCTCACGCAGAATATCCATCTCTCTGGCTGACATGCTCTCCTCAGCTCTCAAGAGACCAATCAACTAAGGACAAGTGTACAAATGAATAGAACTTGTGGACCCAGCTCCTATATATAGCAAGTGAACCATATCTGACTGTATGACAACTGTGGCTACTTCCCATGTCTGTTTCTATGAACCCTATCCTGTTTTTCTCCATCCTAACCTGCTTTTCACCTTCTTCTTCATGAGATTGTCCGTCTCACGCCTTCTGCCTTCTTCCCGTCTAATCTCTCGAGGGGGCATCCTATCATTAAACTTATACCAGGGGCAAACTAGGGCATGTATCACTGTCAAAAAAATTTTATTCTTTGAAACAACGTGATAAAACACATTACATCAAAGGGGCAAAATGTATACACCTAAAAATGACATGACTCTACTTAAATAAATATTTTAAATATTTATTTCACCTTCATATTCCTTTATCAATAAATAAATAAAATTATTTATTTATTTGATTCACTTCCTCCCATTTAATTAAATAAATTACATTTATTTAATTAATTAAATTCATCTACATCAACTTTATTCTTCTAAAATAATTAAATAATTTTAATTATTTAATTAAATCTTTTATTCTTCCAAATTTAAATAAAATGTAATTTTATTTAAATGAAATCTCAAATCTCTACAAAAATAAAATATATTTAATATTTTATTTTATTCTTCTAAATTATCTACAAATAATTAAATAAATCTATTTATTTAATTATGTTTTTTTATCTTCAAAAATCCTTCTTATCTTCTAAAAATAAATTCCTCTTGTCATACAAAAGTAAAAGCTGAGTTAAAGCAACTTTGCTCTTAAATTAGAAAAATAAATTCTAATTTAAGAAAACAAAAACTCATCCTCATCAAGAAAGCAGTTAACTCAACAAAGCTTCTTTTTGAATGACACATGTCCTTCTTCTATTGGTTACACGTTCCTCAACCATCCTCCTCCGTTGATCTTCTCATTTCTTCTCAACCATTGATCTTCTCCCACACAACTCTATAAATACAACCCTCTTCTTCTATCTTTCATCATCCATCGTTTGAATAAACTTATGCTGCAGGAAATATAGTACGCCATTGGCACCCCTACCTCCATTATCACACCATTCATCATTTATCCACATTGGTGTTGAAGCTCATCTTCAACACATCAAATATCATAGCCATTCTATTCTTGTCATCTTCAACAAGCAAGGGAGCATATGCTTCTGAGGGCTTCATTATTATCAAGATCAAGAACAGATAGGTGAGCAATGGAAGGCGTAAGGTAAAGGTTGTGAGTATCATCTTGTTCTTATTTTAAAACCTTGTATCTTCATATTTCATTGGTGTTTGGGTTTGTTATTGTTATTAATTATTCCCACATTTCACCCATCACAGCTTCAAAAAGGAATAAATATCTAGAAGGAAAGCATATAAAAATTTCAAAATTAAAAAAAAAAATACAAAATAAATAAACATTAATTTTTTTTATTATATATTTCAAATATTATTAGTTTTATAATAACATTTATATATTAACTAGTGTAGATTTTTTTATGAATAAGTGTCAGTATTACTATTTATAGAATATTCACAAAAAAAGGTGGGTGGAATATGTCACACTCCAAAGTTCAAATGGGGCTAAACCTAGATCAAAAACACCAATAAGTTGATATGTGGCAAGAGCTATAGCACTAGTAGGAGGAGGAGAAGGGTCTCAGTCATATGGTTTACCCCATACATCAATGAGTCTAGAGTATCTGTAGGGGTTCCTGACCATCATTATCATCGTCATTTTTTTAGCTCCGTTAGGAGGCCAATTATTATAAATAGGCAAAATAGCAAGAGCCAAGCAACTAAACTTTTTAGAATTTGGCCAACCACTAAACCCACAACCAATGGCCTAGGGAGAGGCAGAGTGGTGGCGAGTGGGTTGAGACCATCCTCTTTGGAAATGATCCCTAGTTCTTCTCATAAGAGGCACCATAGTGAGCGTCCTGGTCACTAACTAATATAGATATTACTAAGAGTTATTTTATTTTACTTTAGAACAACTTAAGATTTTTTTTTAAATATTATTTACTTTATTTTATTTGAAGAGATATATGTCTTCTCCCTTTATATTATAGATCAAACCATATACAAAATTTTTGACAAAGGGACCAGAATACAATTGACTCCAAAGACACATAAGTGACATCAACCCTACAAGTTATTAGCTACATATAAGGCTATTTTTTTTATTTACATTGTTTACTTTATTTTTATTTGAAATTTTATTTTTATTTAGTTAAAAGTTATTTTATTTTATTTTATTTACTTAAAGAATTTAGTTTTTATGTGCACGATCACATGGCTCTTGGCATAATAACATTACTTTATAACTTATAATTTGAACATCTTTGAAAACCAAAATAGGGTCCGTATTTATACATTACCAACAAAAGTTATTATTGACTGGCCCGATTTTCTCCGCTCCTAATAACTTTTTGTTAAAGGGATAGCACCCTTGTTTGCTGCTTATCATAATAAAAATACAAAAGTTATTATTGGTTGTTATTGTTGTGATAATAAAAAACAAAAGTTATTATTGGTTGTTATTGTTGTGATTGAAGGTGACGATTCAAGACAATAAATAGAAGTCTTGTGTTTTAGGATGCTAACAACATTACTTTAGTGCAAAACAAACATGGTATTTTAACATGGGATGGCAACGGTTGTCTTCAAAACAATATAAATTCTATACGGTAAGTGTTTGAAGAAGAAAACATTTATAAAAGTCCTTGTAAGAGAGTAAGAGAAGAGACAAGGGAGTTAAAGCAGCGTTTCTGGTAAGAAGAAAGAGAGCGTGCAAATACTTCTCTTCCATTACACACTATCAACGAATTCAAAGCAAACAATTGGAAAAAGACTCTGCAGAATGCTTCCCAGGTTTTGATTCGGAGTTTTGTACTTCATGGTTTGGGGGTAATGTTAAAAGGTGAGGAGGTGTGTGTGGAATGAAAATGGAAGAGGAGAAGATAGTGAGGATGTCTCTGAAAGAGTTGAGAGCTGTGAAGGTATTGGGAGAAGGAGCCACTGGAACTGTTTTCTTGGTTGTAAAACACAAGACTGACAAACCCTTTGCACTCAAAGTCATGAGCAAATGTGCAGGTGGGAGTAAGGAGGAGACTCATGAATTGTTGAAGAGGATACAGACTGAGTTAGACATTATGTCATCGTTGAACCACCCATTTCTTTTCTCGTTACTGGGCGTTGTGGAGACGGACAGAATTACTGGTTTTCTAGGCGAGTATTGCCCAGGCGGGAATCTCCAATCTCTCAGGCTAAAACAGCCTCACAAGACCTTTCCGGAGTCTACAATCAGGTAAGTAATTAGCAGGTTGGGTAAAGTAAACCTCTTTCTTTTTTCAAAAACTTAAAGGCTTAAGAGATTATATGCTGAAAATCAGTAGAAGAGCTTAACAGGTGGCACAATCTTTTGTCCTCTCACATTGATTATGTATGGGTTATTTTTAAATATCATCCACTTCAATAGTCAAAGATCAATTTTGGCTGATAAAAATAGAACAAGTATTTAGCACTTTTTGTTGTGAATGAGGTTTGATATTACTATTGATCATTTGACCATTGAAATGGATGATATTTCAATAAAGTGTTTAAGGATCAAGACAATGATTCAATTTAATTATCATATATGTTTTATAGGTAAATATTTGAAACTTTGGTGATGTTTAAATTGGACTGTCAACATATTATAATCAACACACTAGTTGGTTATTTATCTAAGGAACCCAATCCCATATAAACTGCCCACCTTAAACATTGTCGACTCTTGCCACAAGAGTAGTTGATTCCACCAGTCTTCATATTATCGACCTCTACAAATGTTGATTGATTTGTTGAAAATTTGCTCTATGGATTGATTTTGACTGCCGGTACATTTACAACGTACCTGTTTAAGCCCTTCCCTTATAAACAACCTATCTGTTAAAAGTGGGGGACCTGGTCCAGTGAGTTGAGTACTGACCCCGTTGAATTTAAATATCATACACTTCAACAGTCAATTTTGATTAATAAAAATAGGACGATGAGATGTAAATTTGCTATTGATTGTTTGACCATTAAAATGGATAATATTTAAGTAGAGTGGTCCCATATAAACAACCCCTGCATTGCAGTTTGAGCCTTCTACAATCCTTCAAAGGTAGAATACCCAATTTCTGTTTTCTTCTTTTTTGGACGAATGAAAAAAAAAAAAATCAGTTATCTGAATCCATTGCGGTGGGTGCTACTAATGCTTTGTTTCAGGTTTTATGCAGCAGAGATTGTGATTGCGTTGGAGCAACTACACAGCCAGGGCATAGTTCACAGAGATCTGAAGCCTGAAAACATCCTCATACAAGCCAGTGGGCACATAATGCTAATAGACTTCGATCTATCCACCAGGATTTCACCCAAACATCTGAATACACAAAAGTTGCACAGATCCAAGCTCACACACCTTACTTCCATGCTAGACTGCTGCATGAAACCATCCCATTCAAGCCACCAAGCTGCTATAGATTCTCATTCAACGCAAAAAAAGCACAATCCTGCACTAGTTAATCCCAGCATGGAAAGACCACCCAACTTGAGAGCCAAATCCCTGGTGGGTACAGAAGAATATGCAGCTCCAGAGATGTTGCAGCGCACTGGTCATGAATTTGCAGTGGATTGGTGGGCCCTGGGGATTCTACTCTATGAGTTGCTCTATGGTAAAACACCCTTCAAGGGTGCTACAAGGAAGCACACTTTCTCCAATATTTTAACCAACCATCCCCAATTCACAGGGACATGGACTCCTCTCAAGGATCTCATAATCAGGTTACTGGAGAAGGAGCCTTCTGAAAGACTTGGCTCCTGTAATGGAGCTCAAGACATAAAACAACACTCCTTTTTTAAGTCCCTCAACTGGGACACCATACATTGTGTTTCCAGACCGCCATTTGTGCCTCTCTCCCATCAATCTCTACACGAGCACTTGATCAACACTGGTAGCACTTCAATCGACATTGAAGAGTCGATTGAGATGAATGGGTCAGGAAAAAGCAATAAGAACGGACACAACTGGGTGGAGGGGTTGTCCAGACGAGAAGAAATTCATGGTTTTAGTGTGTTTTAATTTGTTTAATAATGACAATTTAAAAACTTTTTTTGTAACTCCCAAATTTCCACCATCTTAAATTTCACATATTTTCGTCTTAAATTTCACATATTTGCGTCCTAAATTTTTACATATTTTCGTCTCAAAAATGTAGTATATAAAATTTTAAATAATTATTAAATATGTAACAGACAAGAAAAGGAATGGAATGTATGTGTCCTTAAAAATTGCATTGCTTTCTCAAATGCATCCTCTCTTCTCGCATCAATTTTTGCCAAGCATAGTGCAGGGGATTGTAATGGCATTCAAATAGGGTTTCCTCACAAACATGAAAAAGCAAGCTGTTATTAGTGTGTAAGCAAACTATATCTTTCCTTTTTATTGAATGGTTCGATAATGGAGTCATTTCTTGTGCGTTTAATTTCATCAGTACCGAAGGTATTCACTTGGTAAATCTTTGACTTGATTTTTATTGTGTTTCATTCATCTTTACATTTGGTTTTGGTTGTTTTCATATTTCATTGATGCATTTTTTATTGGTAAGAAGTTGCAATGGTGATATGTGAGTTTAACATTCATGATATGCTTTTAGCTGAGTAATATTTACTAGTATATTTATATTTAAAAAAATATATCTATAGTACGTCTAGAGATATCTTCCAATTTGTTGGCATTTATAAATTACTTGCAATTAGAATATTTGATATGCTCACATGAGTTAATTTAAACAGACTATGCTGCAAGACTTTTCATATTCTTCACACGTAATAAAGATTTCATTTCCAAGTTTTTCTATTTTTCTATCCATTTGGCTTCCACAAATTTATTTATTTTTTGTTTAATGTGATAAAGATTTCACTCCATAACTACCCAAGTTTTTCTATTTTTCTATCCATTTGGCTTCCATGAATTTATTTATTTACACATTTTATGAATTTTGTTTACATGGAATCTGAATCTTAACTGTTTATGGGAATCTGAATCTTTCAACCCTTGCTATGAGTGTAGAATGCCTCTCGGCGTAATAAATATAGATCAAGATTTAGTGGCAATATATTTGGGTAGAAAGGAGGTTAAGGTGGGAAAGAAAAGGCTTGTTTCTCAAAAGAGTCACAATGGTCACCTAAGAGCCTTCACCTTTGTCAAGCTTGAGAGATTGTGTTATTCAATTCTTCCTTGTGTCCAAGATTTCACACTCTTCAATTGTCAATTTGTTTCATCCCCAAATCCATTGCAATTTTTTTCCTTATAACTTCAAGGACTCTACCCAAGTAAGTTTGTTTATGCCAAAATTTTAAGTGCCTACACTATCTACTCACTCATTCAATAAATGCATGTTTCTGTCATTAAAACTGGATTAGAGTGGGATGTACTTGTAGCAAGTGCCCTTGTTCACATCTACAGCAAGTGTGGTCATGTGCGCACCAAGTGTTTGACAAAATGCTTCAATGGAATGTGATCTCATGGGCTACTATGATAGTTAGTTGTGTGCATGTAGGATATGTGTAGGGAGCATTGCAATTGAATCAAAAAACTTTCATATCTTTAAGGTTGGATTTGAAGTTAAGGGAATTGTAAGGAATGTCTTTCTTACCATGTATGCAAATTGTGGGAGCATTGATAATGCTAGCAACTTCTTTTTTGAAATGACTAAAGAAGATGTGTTCTCTTCAAATGCAATAATTACTAGATATACCCAAAATGTCTTAGGTAAGGAGTCCCTCAAACTCTTCCCATATGCATTGTATAGGCAATATGCATAGGTATCAAACTTAGCAATTTAACCTTTGCCACAACTTTCACGACTTGTGCTAGCTTAACATTTTGAAAATGGTAAGCACATTCATGCAAGTATAATGAGAGTTATTGAGAGGAACCTCCTGCAACAATATAATGAAAAATGCACGAAATAATAGAAATATATAAATAGCAGAAACACGGAAGGAATTTATTGATCGCAGGCCACTTCGAGGGGGCAACATCCTTTGAGCAAGCTTAATACAATAAATTTGTGGATGCCTTCATTGGCCTCAACACGTACTTATATACTAAGTCTAATCTAAACAACTATTACTTCCCATGAATGTGGGATAATACAATATGCTCACGGGACGACTTACAAAGCATATGTGTCCAAATGGAATATACTAACAAAGTAAAGAGAAGGGTTAAACATGGGTTCCTAACAGTTATGTTTTATTCAAATATCTTTGTTGATACTACCCTTGTTGATATGTATGCAAAATCTGGTAGCTTAGAGGATGCATAGGAAGTTTTTGACAATATGTTTAAACCAAGGCATTTTTCTTGGAAGACCATGATTGCTAGATATGCTAACAAGGCATTGAAAATCTTTTTTGAAATGCAAGAAGTAGGCTTAAAACTAGACCACATCGCATCTATTAATGTTCTTTTTGCATGCCCATTTTGGTTTGTTGGATGAATCTCGTGGCTACACCTTGGCATCACCTTTTATGGTGACTCCCCACCCTGCTCATGGATCAACTCCATTTTTTTTCTGGAAACGATCTGCCAACTACTCTGGATAGATTCAATCTGCGATTTGTCGACTATCAATAGATATGGGCCCCAAGTATGTTTGGCTTCCTAAAGGTTCAGGGGAGTCACTCGACCACCAATGTTGTCTAATGGCTTACGTATTGGGGTAGTACTCTTCACTCCACGGCTCATGTAAAATTGATAACCGTTTTGCCACAAACGACAGCTCTTAGTTTACCTCACGGATGGGAACTAGTCAATCAAGTAGGGGTCGTTGCCCTTTTCACTAGCAAGTCCTCTCAATGGGCCAGCTACTTCGAGGTTCCTGTGGTACTCCTCACAATGAGTTTTAGGGCTATATGCCCAGGCACTTCCCACAGTTAAGCGGATAAGAATATTCCCTGATCTGAACCTACAATTGAATTAAACAATACAGATATGAAAAAGAAAGAACTACTGCAATAATCACAGCCCCTGGAGGCCACTGTGGAAAAAAAAATTAGAAAAAATTTCACCTAGCGAGCCCAAGAAAGCGCTCTAATACCAGATGAGAGGAACCTCCTACAACAATATAATGAAAAATGCATGAAATAACATAAATATATAAATAGTAGAAACACCGAAGGAATTTATTGATTGCAGGCCACTTCGAGGGGCCAACCTCCTTTGAGCAAGCTCAATACAATCAATTTGTAGATGCTTTCATTGGCCTCAACACGTACTTATATACTAAGTCTAATATAAACAACTATTACTTCCCATGAATGTGGGATAATACAATATCCTCATGAGACAACTTACAAAGCATATGCGTCCAAATAGAATATACTAACAAAGTAAAGAAAAGGGTTAAACACAAGTTCCTAATAGTTATGTTTTATTCAAATATCTTTGTTGATACTACCCTTGTTGATATGTATGCAAAATTTGGTAGCATAGAGGATGCATAGAAAGTTTTTGACAATATGTTTAAACCAAGGCATTTTTCTTGGAAGACCATGATTGCTAGATATGCTAACAAGGCATTGAAAATATTTTTTGAAATGCAAGAAGTAGGCTTAAAACTAGACCACATCGCATGTATTAATGTTCTTTCTGCATGCCCATTTTGGTTTGTTGGATTAATCTCATAGCTACACCATGGCATCACCTTTTATGGTGACTCCCCTACCCCGCTCATGGATCAGCTCCATTTTTTTATTCTGGAAATGATCTGCCAACTCCTATGGACGGATTCAATCTGCGATTTGTCGGCTGTCAATAGATATGGGCCCCAAGTATGTTCAGCTTCCTAAAGGTTCAAAGGAGTCACTCGGCCACCAATGTTGTTTAATAGCTTGCGTATTGGGGTAGTACCCTCACTCTATGGCTCAGGTAAAACTGATAACCGCTTTGTCACAAACGACGGCTCTTGGTTTACCTCATAGATGGGAACCAGTCAATCAGGTAGGGACCGTTGCCCTTTTTGCTGGTAGGTCCTCTCAATGGGCCAGCTACTTCAGGGTATTTGTGGTACTCCTCACAATGATTTTTAAGGCTACATGCCCAGGCACTTCCCACAGTTAAGCGGATAGGGATATTCCTTGATCCGAACTTGCAATTGAATTGAACAATACAGATGCAAAAAAGAAAGAACTACTACAATAATCACAACGCCTAGAGGCCACTTTGGAAAAAAAATTGGTAAAAATTTCACCCAGTGAGCCCAAGAAAGTGCTCTGATACCAGATGAGATGAACCTCCTGCAACAATATAATGAAAAATGCACGAAATAACAGAAATATATAAATAGCAGAAACACAGAAGGAATTTATTGATCGCAGGCCACTTTGAGGAGGCAACCTCCTTTGAGCAAGCTCAATACAATAAATTCGTGGATGCCTTCATTGGCCTCAACACTTACTTATATACTAAGTCTAATCTAAACAACTATTACTTCCCATGAATGTGGGATAATACAATATGCTCACGGGACAATTTACAAAGCATATGCGTCCAAATGGAATATACTAACAAAGTAAAGAGAAGGGTTAAACACGGGTTCCTAACAGTTATGTTTTATTCAACTATCTTTTTTAATACTACCCTTGTTGATATGTATGCAAAATTTGGTAGCATAGATTATGCATAGGAAGTTTTTGACAATATGTTTAAACCGAGGAATTTTTCTTGGAAGACCATGATTGCTAGCTATGCTAACAAGGCATTGAAAATCTTTTTTGAAATGCAAGAAGTAGGATTAAAACTAGACCACATCACATCTATTAATGTTCTTTCTGCATTCCCATGTTGGTTTGTTGGATGAATCTTGTAGCTACACCTTGGCATCACCTTTTATGGTGACTCCTCGCCCTGCTCATGGATCAGCTCCATTTTTTTTCTGGAAACGATCTGCCAACTACTCTGGACGGATTCAATCTGTGATTTGCCGGCTGTCAATAGATATGGGCCCCAAGTATGTTCATCTTCCTAAAGGTTCAGGGGAGTCACTCGGCCACCAATGTTGTCTAACGGCTTGCATATTGGGGCAATACCCTCACTCCACAACTCAAGTAAAACTGATAACCGCTTTGCCACAAACGACAGCTCTTGGTTTACCTCACAGATGGGAACTAGTCAATCAGGTAGGGGTCGTTGCCCTTTTCGCTTATAGGTCCTCTCAATGGACCATCTACTTCAAGGTTCTTGTGGTACTCCTCAGAATGAGTTTTAGGGCTATATGCTCAGGCACTTCCCATATTTAAGCGGATAGGGATATTCCCTAATCCGAACCTGCAATTAAATTGAACAATACAGATGCAAAAAAGAAAGAACTACTGCAATAATCACAGTGCCTGGAGGCACTGCGGAAAAAAAAATTGGCAAAAATTTCACCCAGCGAGCCCAAGAAAGTGCTCTGATACCAGATGAAAGGAACCTCCTGCAACAATATAATGAAAAATGCACGAAATAACAGAAATATATAAATAGTAGAAACACAGAAGGAATTTATTGATCGCAGGCCACTTTGAGGGGGCAACCTCCTTTGAGCAAGCTCAATACAATAAATTCATGGATGTCTTCATTGGCCTCAACATGTACTTATATACTAAGTCTAATCTAAATAACTATTACTTCCCATGAATGTGGGATAATACAATATGCTCACGAAACAACTTACAAAGCATATGCATCCAAATGGAATATACTCACAAAGTAAAGAGAAGGGTTAAACATGGGTTCCTAACAGTTATGTTTTATTCAAATATCTTTGTTGATACTACCCTTGTTGATATGTATGCAAAATTTGGTAGCATAGAGGATGCATAGGAAGTTTTTGACAATATGTTTAAACCAAGGCATTTTTCTTGGAAGACCGTGATTACTAGATATGCTAACAAGGCATTGAAAATCTTTTTTGAAATGCAAGAAGTAGGCTTAAAACTAGACCACATTGCATCTATTAATGTTCTTTCTGCATGCCCATTTTGGTTTGTTGGATGAATCTTGTAGCTACATTCATTCATTGATAAGGAATTATGGAATCACACCAAGAGTGGAACATTATGCTTTGATGGTTAATATTCTTGCTCATTGTGGATTTTTGGATGAAGTTGATTCTTCGATAAGTAAAATGCCATTACAATCTACTACTTTCATATGGTTTACTCATCTTGGTACATGCAAAGTCCATGGCAATCTTCATATAGGAAAACATGCAACAAAAAGTGTACTTGAGTTGGAGCCATAGGATGTTGTTATTCATTTTTTGTTTCAATAGATATATGTTGCAACTGGAAATTGAGATGATGAAGCAATGGCATGCCCATATTTACACATGGACATGAAAACTATCACAACATTTTTTTTATTAAACAAAACTAACAAGCCTCTATCACACTACATGTGGTGAAGAAAACATGTGCACTCAATGATGTTGCACGTGGTACACTTTAAAGAACATGCCACATAATGTGAGGGAGGGGAATTTCAAATAGATGGACGATGCAGAAACTCAATTCACACCCCTTATGAAAGCAAAGGTACATCACTTTGTGTGATCCCTTACGGGAGAACCTCCACGAGGTAAACCCCCTCTAGGTTCCAAGGTGAAAGTGGAAATGGTCTTGCCTCCAAGGCATGAAACCTAAATATTTCTAACTAAAATATTAAACCCTAGCATGCTAAACTAATAGCTAGAAATATGAGATTTAAGCAAATAAATTGAAGTAACCAAGTAAATGTACCATTAAGATAACCTTTTAAATTCACAAAGCATTTCTAAAATTGAATACTATAATGAAAAAAATAAAATTTAATTTAACAACTACAAAGCTTTCCAACATTCAAATTTAAATGCAATATTTAATTAATAAAAACTAATTGCGATAATTATTTTTCAAAATGCTATTTAAATATTCCCCTAAAATTTGATCTCATTTGAAATTTAAATTAAATTTGAACTATTAAATTTAACTACTATAATTATTTTTAACTTTTCTACAAAATTTTCAAAAATAAAATAATTTAAATACAATAACTATTAAATTAAAACACAAAACAAATAAGCAAATAAGCATTAGAGTAATCACAATTTAAAATCATCTCTCTAAAATTAAATAAATTAAAGTATTGTAACTAGTGCCTAATAAGACGAAAATGCTTAACAAGATATAACTAACTCTAAACCAAACTTAACATCATTAAGTATTACTAAGACATTAGGACAACTTTGAAAACCCTAAAGCCCTAGTTTAAAAAGACATTTGCCCCTCTTTCTTTGCAAAAGAAGGTAAACTTGCTTTAGTTTAACATTTCCATTAATCCCTCCTTTTCATTGAACAGGCATTTAAATATTACTATGCTCTCCTCTTTCTTTTTTTTCAAACCCTAACCTCTATCTATTTCCTATTTTTGTTTAAAAATTCTTTTTATACATTTATTTTATTTATATTTAATGTATTTATTTATTTTTTATATTTCTCTTTTTAATATATTTCTATGCTTCTTTTATTTTTACAAGTACTAAAAAGAGGAATGAAAGAACATATATATATGATTAAACAAATGTCAAAATTTAGAGGAATGTTTAGAAATAAAATTAGATTTTTTTTTGTCTAAAGAAGTATTATAAGAAAAATCTATGAGTGGGATAGAGGCTGTCCACAACACCCCTTAGGGACCACCCCCTATGGGGGTAGAGCCCCCACTCTTGTCTACAATAGTGATATGGCGAGGGAGAGCTTGTCAGTCGTATATTTGTGCACATATATATTGTTTACAACTCATTGTATACACTCACTTCTATTATACAATCCATTTCTATATATACATCTCATTCTTTTTTAAATTTATTTCAACAAAAAAGCTAAGGGAAGGATAAATAATCTTAAGTCTCATCCAACTCTTCAACAACATGTATGAATTAAAATAAGGAAATAAGTTTGATATTCATTCATTTTTCTATACCAAACTTGCACATAAAGTAGAGCAAAATAATTCATTCAAATACAATAATGTCTCTTCCCTTTTTTTCTTTTGAAACACTTTCATACGAAGGAGGTTTTTCTATTATAATATTTTACAATAGGGAAATGAATCGACACATATTACAACATAACTCTCCTCGACAGTGGAGATTTTTACAACTCATTGGTTTACGAAAAATAATAATACAGGGCACTCCATGGAAAATGCACTCCTCTTTAGCTCTCCATAAAATATGCAAAAGAAAGCTCCTTGACAAGGCCAATGGAGGATGCTCACCTCCTAAACATTGAGCTTACTGACAGATCCACGCCTAAGCTAGGAGGGCCTCAAGGAAACTTGGGTAGTACACACAAAGGAAGAACATCTTTTCTCACACACAAAAGAAACAATACAACACTCAACATATCCTAAGGGTTTATACACATAGAATCCATGAAAGAATTCAAGATGGGGGGATAAGAGGGGACTCTCTCCAACGAGAGGAAAGTAAATAGACATAATATAACTCTTCCTTAAACCATGTATATCCATCCTCCATAGGATTTTCCACTCCTTTCTTCACATACTCACCTCAATGAGACAACACAACTTTCTTACACAAATCTCATATTAATAAAATAACACAAATTTCTTCCACAAATACTCATATCAACACAAGGGCACTCATGCCCAAACTTATCCTTCTCATAGGAGTAAGCCTTTCCCCATGGAGGTTCCACACCTCTCTCGAACCCCTCACTTGGGTTGTTCTCATCAAGTGGGGGAGTCTAACCCATCTCAAGCTCTTTTCCAATAAAATGCAAACACAACCTCCACATTAAAACAATCACAAGAACACAATAAAGCACAAAAACTCCATTAACATACAAACTACAACAAGGAAAGTTTAACACATACATCTCAAGAAGACAATGGATTCTACCTCTCCAAGCTCTCCAAGGATTTGGTGAGTGCTTTGATGAAGCTCCTTCCAATAAATGTTATGGGTCTTCCCTCTTGTATCAGAATTGCTCCTATACCATGCTCAAAAGTATCACATTCCATAATGAAGGTTTTAGAAAAAATCTAGGGTAGTTAGAACTAGAGTTATGTGCATGACTTCCTTTAGATTCTCCAATGCCTTTGTGGCTACCTTATTCCATCAGAAGGAATCTTTCTTCAATAGAGTTGTGAGAGATGTTGCTATGGTACCATATTTTTTTACAAATCAATGATAGTAACCAGTAAGCCCTAAAAACCACGTAAGTTCTTGAGGGTCCTAGGCATTTTCTATTCTACTATGACTTGAATCTTGTGAGGGTCCACCTTGACCCCCTCATGTGAAACAATATGACCTAGGTACTCTACCTCTTTGACTCTAAAAAACACTTGGATGGCTTAGCACAAATTTTATAGTGTTCACTTGATTCACATGATGCAAGTGCTTTATCCAAGTTTTGTTATAATTAAGATGTCATCAAAAATACCAAAATAAATTTCCAAAAAATGGCCTAAAGATGAAGGTCATAAAACTTTGACATGTAGATGGTGCATTTGTGAGGTCAAAAGGTATCACCAAAAATCCATAGTGATCCTCATGGGTTCGGAAAGCTATCTTATGTATATCCTCATCTCTAATTCCAATATGATGATAACTAAAATGAAGATCAAGTTTGGTAAAAGAAATAGGTCTAATAAGCTCATCTAACAAATCATCAATTACTAGAATTGGAAACTTATCTTTTATGGTGTACTTATTGAGCCCTCTATAATCAAGACACATCCACCAAGTGTCGTCTTTGTTGTGCACCATTACCATTGGAGAGGAGTAAGCACTCTAACTATGCTTGATAATGCTTACCTCTAGTAGCACTTGTACCATCTTCTTAATCTCACTTTTCTATACATATGGATACCTACAGGGCCCAATGTTGGGTGGTTGACTCCCCAGTACTAATTGAATGGCATGATAATTATCTCTTTTAGGAGGCAATCCTTTTGACATATCTCCAAAAACTACTGAATGACTATCCACAACAACTTGCAAATCTAGTATTGTAGGAACCTTTGACCAATAGGCTTCTAATAAAAATAATTGGACCACAAACCCCTCTGGCCCCTTATTAAGCATCTTTTTCATTTGATGAGATATTACCATCTATGAAGACTTTTCCACAACCCTCTTAGTTTTAATATCCTTCCCTATGAGTATAAAAGCATGAATAGCTCTTGGAAGTTCATCTCAATTACATCCCTAATGTATAAAGCCGCTATACTCCTAAAATAATGTTTGTTACACCCATATAGATAGAAAACATAGCACAATATAGTCAATGGAAAGTTAAATGCTATGACATTTCCCCAAACAATTGATGGTACTCCCATCTACAACCATGACCTAAAATTCTAGAACTAGATATATAAAACAATTTAGACAAGTAGTTAGCTTCTTGTTGATGAAGTTGTGAGTGCTTCCTAAGTTTATCAATATTGGTACTCTATCTTATGTGAAAATTGAAGATGACATGAATGATATGTGTGCGACCCCCTATCCTAGTCTACCACCATACCTTTCTACAATGGGGCCACTTTATAGTTTTGAGATTTTGACTAAAGTAGGATGTGCAACAATGAGAAATATAATCAGGCTTTATATGTATATGGTTTTGATTATGAACTTTTTGTCTCGTAATTTTTGAATTGTATAATCACCATCCATGCAATTTAGAAAAGCCAATGTTGTAATATGGTTCTCCATATGAATTCAAACAACTAAAAATGTGTTTAAGAGATGAAAACATTAGAAAGCTTACACCTTGCTAGCAGAGGGGAATGACCTAGACATTTAGATACTCTAGAGTTGCAGCGTATCTAGACGTACAATCTTGAATCCAACCTAAGTTTGTCTTGTAAAGGAAATAGGAGCATAAAACGAGGATACTAAAATATATATGAGAGAGAGAGAGAGAGAGAGAGAGAGAGTGTGTATGTTTGCAAAGTAAATAGGAGCATAAAATGAGCATACTACAATTTATGAATGAGAAAAAGAGAGAACTCACCTTGATAGGAGAGGGAAACCTAAGACCTAGACATTTAGGTACTCCTAGAGTTGCATCATATATAAGGGTGCAATCTTGAATCCAACCTAAGTCTATCTTGCAAAGGAAATAGGAGTAGAAAATGAGGATACTACAATATATTCCAAGGAAAAAATCAAAGTGATAGAATGACAAAAAAAATAGCAAAGGACCCTAAGAGTGGGAGAAAAGAGATGCTTCACAAGTGATTACGGAAAAAGGAAATAACTAAAGACAATATAGATATGATTTGCAATGGAAAAAAAATGAGGTAAACTTTGTAGGGGCTATACAATAGAAATTAGTATGGTAGGAAAAAATAGAGATCATGATATAAGAAATGATGATACTAAGTAATTTTGAATGATTGTAGTTTTGGATTTAATTTATGGAGTGTTGTGTATATGGAAAATAGAACCATGTTTAGTTTTACTGTAGTACTCATAAATCTTATGGGGTGTTGGACTTAATCTATTCTGATGCATTTGTTCATGTTAACATCCCTTCAATTTTAAAATTTGTATGTTTCTTTCATTGATGATTGTAGTAGAACATGGGTATATCTCCTTATAGGTAAATATGAAGCCTTTGGTTGTTTTAAAGAGTTGAAGGCTCTTGTAGAGAATTAAACTAGTACAAAGATTAAGATTTTGAGGTTGATAATGGCGATGAGTTTTATTTAGTAGACTATGACAAATTTTGTAAGGATCATAGAATAGAAAGACATAAGACAACTCCCTACACCCCTTAGCAGAATGGAGTTGTAGGAAAAAAAATAGAATGTTGATAGAGGGCTAGGAGTATGCTCAATAGGTTTAGATTGGAACAAAAATTTTGAGTAGAAGTTGTTGCCACAGCTTGTTACCTAGTTAAAAGGCCTTCTACATCATATTTTGTTGATAAGACACCTATGGAGGTGTGGTCAAGAAAAAAGCCTTCATTGAGACATCTTCAAGTCTTTGGTTGTGTGGCATATGCACGTGTGCCTAGGGGGAAGTGGAAGTTGGATAACAAGGGTATAAAATATACCTTCACCGACTATGGTGTTGGTGTGAAAGGGTACAAGCTTTGGGATCATATGGCCTAGAGAGTTTTGTATAGCAAAAGTGTTATGTTTAGAGAAATCAAGCCTTCTTCCACAATATTGTAGCCAAAGAATGATAGAAAGAAAGATGTGGTTCAGCTAACCCAAAGATTGAGAAGGTTGAACCAAAAGCCTATGAAGGACCTAAAAAGGGGGACAGCTCAGACAGTTCAAAGAATTCTAAAGAAGAGATAGAACATCCACCTCAGTCATTAAGGAGGTCCATTCAGCAAAGATAGCAGCTAGACAGGCATACTCCTAATTGGAAATGTATTTTTTCTCTAATTACTAACATTGATGAACCTAGGATTGTGAAAAAGGCGATGGATATGAATGATCTAGAATCCTGGAAAGTGGCCATGGATGAGGAGATGGTTGCATTGTAAAAAAATGGCACATGGGACTTAGTACCTTTGCTTGATGGACAAAAACTTGTTGGATGCAAATGGGTGTTCAAAAGAAAATTTGGTTCAGATGGTAGTGTTAAAAAGTACAAAGCGAGATTGGTTGCCAAAGGATATTCTGAAGTTAAGGGAATTGATTATGGGGGGATTTTCTCTCCAGATGCTAAGCTGAGATCCATTTGGTTCTTATTATCTATTGCAACAACTTTTGACCTTGATGTTGAGTAGATGTATGTGCAAACAACTTTCCTTCATGGTGATTTGGAGGAAGAAATTTTTATGACAGTAAACGCTACATTAAAAAAAGTAAGAAAATTTGGTTTGTAAGTTGAAATCTTTGTATGGTCTTAAGTAATTTCCTAGGATGTGGTACCAAAAGTTTGATTCTTTTATGTTGGATTGAGATTTCTAAGGTCCAAATCGGATCACTACACTTATTATAAGATGGAAAGTGATTGTTTCCTTGTTATTGCATTATATTTTGATGATACGTTGTTTTTCAATAATGATAAGGGCATGATTTGTGAATTTAAGTCTCAACTTTCAACACAATTTGAAATGAAAGACTTGGGGGCTGCTAGGTTCATCTTGGGGATAGAAATTAGAAGAGATAGAGGTAATAGAAAATTTTGGTTAGGCTAGAGTGAGTATGTGAACTTAGTGTTGGAGAGATTCCACATGACTACTTGCAAACGAATGTGTGTTCTTATTTTGATGGAGATTAAGTTATCAATAAAATAGTGTCTAACTTCTCCTAGTGAGATGGAAGATAGGGTCAGAGTACCTTATGCTAGTGTTGTTGGGAGCTTAATGTATGCTATGGTCTGTACTAGACCAAACATCGCCCAACCAGTGGGAATCTTGAGTTGATTCATGGCTAATCGTGAACAAGTTCATTGGGATGCAATGAAGAGGGTCTTCATATATTTGTAGAGTACCTCTGAGTACTCCATTTGTTATCATGGTATTTCTACAAAACATTGACACTTGGTTGATATTCAAGGATTTACGGGTTCAGATTGGGCAAGGGATGTTGACAACAGGAAATCCACTTGTGGATATGTTTTCACTATGTTTGGTGGTGCTATCAGTTGGATGAATAAGCGGCAAGCTATGGTTTCCTTGTCCACTATAGAAGTAGAGTACATGGTCGCTACTTTGTAAAGAAGCCATCTGGCTTAAGTGATTGTGTTTAGATGTGAGGCTAAATCCAAGAGCTATTACAAATTGATGTGACAATCAAAGTGCCATATGTCTAGCAAAGAACCAGACCTTTCATGTGAGGACAAAGCATATTGATGTTTAGTACCATTTTGTTCATAACATGGTAGAGGATGGAAGGGTTATGTTAGAGAAAGTTGATAGTTTGTCGAATGTCGCATATGCATTGATGAAGCTAATGAGCACAAAAAAGTTCATGTGGTGCTAACTGTCTATGGACCTCTCAACCCCTAACAATTAGTTCATAGTGTTAATACTCCATTTGTTCTTACAAGGTTTTCGAAAAGTGGGAGAATGTTAAGAAAGGTGTCTCAATAGTGCTCCTAATGTTAAGATTACAAAAAGTGTGATTTTCAAGCTATAGAATAGAAAAACTCAATTTCAAGGCTACAGAGGTCATTTTTGTCCAAAATAAATATTTCATCTTATTCAACATCAATTCTCGAATGCTTATGAAGTGGACCTCTCCAAACTGTACAATTTTTTTTAGAAAGGGCCTAATCAATCTTTTGAATCAAAAGTTATGGCCTTTAAAAATTGGACCTCATGCATTGTAAATGTAAAAACATCTAGGATACATAAAAGAGTTGTAAGAGGAAGTTACACTTGTTAACCAACTTCTGATGCATGTTATAACACATTATAAATCTTTGAATGGAGATAATAGAGCCAAAATGGAATGCCCAAATTGGTGAGTAGATTATAGTGAATTTATGACGGATAGATGGAATATGTCATTTTTAGTCTGAGTCATCTTGGGATTTGGGTGTTGGATTTCTAACTAAGGATTTGAGTGTAACAATTTTGAGTGGTTTTAGCTTATGGTTTTCTAATTACCATTTGATGGTTTCATATATTACATCTCTTACTTATTTAGTGCTCAAGATGGAGGCTTTGGTAGTGAATTTTGAAAGTATTGTTATGTTGTTAGAATTACTCCAAATCTTTGGTTGGTAATAATCTTGTAAAGGCTTACTCTACAAGTGTATTGTAACCTTTGATTATTGAATAATATATAAAGCTGCTTTGGAGCAAGGTTTTTCTCCTATAAGGGTTTTCCTCGCATAAATCATTGTGTTTTGATATATTGTTTGTGTTTATTTACTTATAACTATGTCATTAATTTAATCTTTGTGCATACCTCCTCTTAGAGATTAGTGTAGGAAGTGTATTCCACAATTCTACTTCCTTTCATTCTTTATGTCTAGGCCAATTTTGTTATGGATTTTCTAGGTGGCATAGTCATCATAATGATTAGGGTTGTCTACAATCTAATGAGAGTCTACATTTTATTTTTGTTTTGATCATCTTTGATAGCACCATTTGTGAATCTTGCAACCTTATCCCACCATCAATAATTAATAAGGCTTCAATGCCAAGAGTTTTGATTAGTGAAATTAACTTTGACATAACCCAAAGTATCATAATTTCACAAACACTTTTAATAATAGGTTGAGGGTGAAAGAAGATGTGGTAGGTTGTTTGCTCTCACAACTAACTTAATTTTAATTTTGTTGGTAGTTCAATATGTCTAAATTCCAACTTAAACCATTCTCCCCCAAAAGAATATTGCTTTGTTGTAGTTTTTAATACTTGTTCAATTCATTTTTTACGTAAATTCATTTGTTTTTTATATTCATTATTTTTTTCACATTACCCATTTGATTAAATTCATTTACTCATATTTACCAAATTTCTTCATATTTAAATAACCAAGCATTAACATTTCCCGTAATAATTTTTAAATTTATATTAAGTTCTCATAGTCCATTCAATTGAAAGGAAAAGCTTATAAAAAGTATCACATTGTATTTTTAAAAAAAATTATAAAAACTGTTTACAAAGTCTAGATACTAGAAAGCACATTTATCTATGTTTACAATGACACCTTTTTTAATAAAAAGGTATGACTATTCATTTCCTTATTATTAATTTCCAATACATTTATTTTGTTTTGTTTTTGTTTTGTTTTATAACTATTCGTGAATATGGAGTCACTCGACGTGACATAACCTTTGTAAAGATTCTTGAAATATTGAATGTCGTTAATCTAACACAAGGACTCCAGTTGAGCAATTAGATTATTTACTTAATAATTTCAAGATTAGAGATTTTCAAAGTCTTGTATGTGTGCTTGTAAAAGCCATGATCCATGTTTAAATCTCCTATTTTTTGACCGGTGAGAGCATCATGAATCAGTGGACAATGTGAAAGTCATCCCTTTCCACACAATGATTGGCCCATAATTTTAATAAAAAATGTTTAGCCTCTATTTGTCTAGACAACTTGGATAAAAATTATAACCCAACACAACAAAACTCAAAATGGGATTTCAAATGTCAAAACATGCAACCCATACCTAAGCACTCCCATTGACATTGAAACACAAAAAAGGGTAGAGATTTCAATGCCACAATTCTTCAGGAGAAAGGACCGTCCGAAATCTACTTAAACCTAAAATATAAAAAGAATTGGACCATACCCATTGTAGGGTTTCAAGGCATGCTAATATACCAAAAGCCCCTTTTGGACTTTGAAGCCCCACATTTGAATCTGACCGATACCACTCTACTGAGTTACAAAAGTGAAGTAATTGCCAAAACCTAGGTTACTGATACTTCGCTGTCCTTCATGCAGTGGAATCTAATCCCAGGGGCATCTCAAAAGGGGGCGTAGAAATATTTTGGCATCTTCAGGCCTTGAAATATTAGAATTTTTAAAATAATAGAAGCAAGCCCTAAAGCTGTGGAATCCTATTTTTATTTGAGAGAATCCTAAAACCCATAAAGAAGCTTTGGACTTCAAAATTCTCCTTTGAATTAGGATTCCATATTTTAAAAATATTGGAAACTTCTATGACTAATCTTTCCTCTTCAAATGTTCAAATATTGTCAACCACCGTCGGATTTGCACAACATTCCTTTGACAAGCCAAGTTCCACACCTCCATGAACTTGTGTAATAACAATCTCGTCATTAAAAATAAATCAAGCAAAGCAAGAAAAATTTAGGCATTTAATTTATTGTACTTTGAAGGACATTTATACAATGGAATTAGCCAAATCAAGCAAAGTTTTGTACATCGTTTACAATCTATCCAGGAATCGTTTATCTCACACTATATTGAGAATAAATAGTATGCATTCAATCGGCTCTTCTAGAGGCTCAACAAATACCTTTTAAATA
The DNA here is from genome assembly GCA_027924645.1 of Cunninghamia lanceolata. Classification (NCBI taxonomy): domain Eukaryota; kingdom Viridiplantae; phylum Streptophyta; class Pinopsida; order Cupressales; family Cupressaceae; genus Cunninghamia; species Cunninghamia lanceolata. The sequence continues at coordinate 3,351,389 of BSBN01001110.1, forward strand.
ATGGACTAGATATTCTCATGCTGAAAATCCTCAACAAATAATAATACCACAGAATGCCTCTGAAATGCCATTATGCATGGTCTTTCCTCTCATTATAAATAATGTGTCAAGAGACATAAGAAGTCCCTCATTCTGCCTAGCCCTAAATGTCATGTTATGCTCTACATGGTACAAATTGTGAACAACATGAGATGAATTTGCCGAGAATCATGGCTCATCTCAGAAATTTACTTTGAAAAAGATGAGTTGTCAGCAAAAAATCAGGTTGAGTGGTAAAAATGAGATACATTGGATTTATTGATTGAAATCTTGATCCAATATATACGGGGACACTTGGATTCAAATGGGGAAATACTACAAAAAGAAAGCTCCCATGGAACAGAGAAAAGTTCCCAGGCTTACACAACTACTAAATCCTACCTATCTTCAAGCATCCTTCAGGTAATGTCTTTCCCTCAACTCCTGCATTACAAACTGACAGATTGCCTGCCAGCCACATCAACAAGATTCATTCATGTTAAGCCTGTTCTGCAGCAAAATGAAGCAAACAAACCAGAGAAATTTAAGACCTTGCCACCGCTAGGTTTTTGGGTCCATAACCCTGAATTACAAAATTGAGGATCTTCGAAAGTTACCAGAAACAACAAATTTTTCTTAATGGTTCTGATTCCAAGGTGGTAACAGCTGACGATTCTTGTTCTATCTGAAATAAATGCCGGCAACTTTTGTCTTCCGATCCATCAACAAAATTATCATTCAGATGAAGCTTTTGGTTTTGACTTTTGCTTCTTGTTATCTAAGGAAGTTAAACCAGCACCCAAACCAAGTGGAGTTTTGTCTTCTAAATTCTCCTCTAATACATTTTCTCTGGTTTCTTCTACACAGATTTCTGCAGTTTTAATTTCGTTTTCAGAGTTGGTGCTACTCTCCTTGCCTGCTTCTTGAGCGGATGTTGATGAAGAATCACTTGGTGGAGCTTTGCTTGCCATACTGGAGTTAATCATATTCAACAGCTCTGTCAACTGAGGCAAAGACTGTTGGGGTACACCTTGTGGCCTGACATTAAGACCCCTTGCAACAGCTTTCTTACGGACCTCAGCTGCTGCTCGCGCTCCACGTTCATCCATACCCCTGCCTCTAGGAAGTGTGTCAGACATTAGAACAGCAGTTGCAGCTTTGTTCAGGGATGTACGAGACCGGCCCCCAGTGGATCCTCCAGTTGCTGCCTGAAAAGCCTGAATTAAATCGGGACGAGCCTGCCCAGTCCAACAGACAAATTCAGGTCCTATCAAGAAATTAAAGCAGTAAAGATATACAATTAGGTCTAACATCCATTTTCAGTTTTCACCTGAAAACCAGATATCTTCTTTGAAGATTAATAACAATTCCAAACATACAAACAACTTAAATGCCAAATAATGAAAGAACCTGGCAATCTGTGTACAACAGAAAAATTAATTGAGTGACCTTTTACTTTGAAAATACAGGAATAAGATTTTCTGGACAGTAAGATAGATATCAAGTGTTTAACTTCATAATAACAGATATTAAACGTTTGTGAAGAGAAAACAAGTTTCAGGGAGATCTAAAGGATTCCACCAATGATTCGGGATGGCCAAGGGAAGTATTTCACCTTTAGAGCATCCACAGCTTTTTGAGTAGCATCTAAGTCAACAGCCTGTCCTTTCTGCTTCTGTGCATTGATCTGCTCATATAAATAGAAATTAAACTGCTTTAGGATCTGACAGTTACAAGCATACACCAGATATAAAATCTCTATAAACATGCCTGAACATCTCGGATCTGAAAAGTCTTGATCCAGTTTGCTGAGTCCCGGGTCCTAGAATCATCTTCACCAAGTTGCTTTGCCAATATGTTATAAGTGCTCCGCTCATGCTGGTCATTCAGAATATTTCAGTATACTTTTGCAATATCTCAATTTCCTATGGATTCCTTCGTAACAATTGGATTACAAAGCGGAGGAGAAAGTGATTACTTGCCTGAAGAGAAAGCTTATATGCACCCATGCAGTTGAAGGCAATTGCAAGAGCATGATAACAAACAGCTGTTTGAATGTGATCATGTCCCAGAAGACGTTCATTCTTTTTCAAGGCTTCTTGGAGATAACGCAATGCTATATTCATCCTCCCTATGTCCTGATACATCATAGCAATATTTATGAATGTTGCAGCAACATCTGGATGGTCCGGACCACATGAAACATTGAGTAAGAGCAATGTCCGAGCCATATGCCTCAATGCTAGCTCAGTTTGGTTCAACCCGTGATAGAAAAGAGCCATGTTACCATAGCTGTAAAACACAAAATTATGGAGCCAATCAATTTGCATTCTGCCCCTCATCCAGAATTTTAAACAAAATGCAGAAAATTGAAAAACTACGAGTGTGATGTAATTCATTGACATGAGATTACCTGTGCGCTGTGTCAGGATGATCCAAACCAAGGCATCGCTCATTTATGATAAGCTCTTTGTGCTGCTGCATTATAGCTCCAGCCATGTCTCCCGCATGATACAGAACCATCGCAAGATACCTACAAGACAAGATTAGAAATCGTCAGATAACAGAACAATGGAACTAAAAAACAACAATACACAGTATGCAACAGAAAACACATAAGATGCCCCCGAAGGACAGAATTCAAACAGAACATCACATCAAAATTAAACTTAAAGCAGATACATGAAATATAATGTCCCAAGTTTCAACGGCAAGGTTGAAAGCTGCAACAACAAGTTGCAAGAAAGAGATTGCAAGTGAGAGCATTAGGTCCTTAGGAAGAGTGAGTAAGAGCAAGTGGAAGAGCAAGTGCAAAGTCTTCATCAAGCCAATGCATTCTTCAAACCTCAAGGTAAGCTTCAAAGCCCTTCATGACATTTTTTTTATTTTTTTATATTTTTTGTTTGTTTTCAATTTAGTGATTTTAAATTCAGAGGTTTAGTGTTTAGTTTAACTTTACATTGTTACAAATTTTCAATTTTTAGTTTACGATTTAATCATTTAAATTTTAGTTTTACAAACGAAATTTTATTTTTTTTAACATTATAATAGCAATATTTAGGTGTTCAAAATCATTTATTAAATTATTTATAAAAAATTTGCAAAATTGTATTAAATTTTTAATTACAAGTCAAATTAAGATTTTGTCTTTTGTGTATCCTACACTTCTATACTTTGTGCGACCTGAAGTAAGAAAAACAAAAGCAGAATCCTTGTTTGATGAAGGTCGAAGAACAAGGATTCATATTTTTGTGTATCCTCTGCTTCTGCGCTTCATACGACTTGAAGCAAGAAAAACAAAAAAGACAATCCTTGTCTTGACACTATGCATAATTTAATTTTCAAAACCTCAAGGTAAGCTTTCAAAGCCCTTCATGACATTTTTTTTATTTTTTTATATTTTTTGTTTGTTTTCAATTTAGTGATTTTAAATTCAGAGGTTTAGTGTTTAGTTTAACTTTACATTGTTACAAATTTTGAATTTTTAGTTTACGATTTAATCATTTAAATTTTAGTTTTACAAACGAAATTTTATTTTTTTTAACATTATAATAGCAATATTTAGGTGTTCAAAATCATTTATTAAATTATTTATAAAAAAATTGCAAAATTGTATTAAATTTTTAATTACAAGTCAAATTAAGATTTTGTCTTTCGTGTATCCTACACTTCTATACTTTGTGCGACCTGAAGTAAGAAAAACAAAAGCAGAATCCTTGTTTGATGAAGGTCGAAGAACGAGGATTCATATTTTTGTGTATCCTCTGCTTCTGCGCTTCATACGACTTGAAGTAAGAAAAACAAAAAAGACAATCCTTGTCTTGACACTATGCATAATTTAATGAAATTATAGCATGTATGGTACCAATAAATTTCATTATTTGTTGTGTCACCATGAGTTCTACTTCCGAGTAGAGATGCAGGAAGGGTGGGTAAGACAACTAATTCCATTGGCAATGCACATTTTAGTTGCCCTTCCAAATTATTAGAGGATCTTGCCAAGGGTCCCTTTGATAAGAAGTCACCATTAAGACAATTTGCAACTAGATTGCCAATAAAACCTAGGGCAAGTGGAGGCCCTAAGCTATGGAGATGTCAATTTTGTCAACTTGAATTTTATGGCAACATCACAAGAATTAATGCACACCTTTTTTTTGTCACAGGAAAAGGTGTAGGAGTATGTAAGGGATTGTCACTTGAAAAGATTATTGAAATAAATAAATTGTGGGATTATGTTGATGACAAAAGTCTTGTACCTGGTGCTTTGCCATTGAGGGCCCCTACTCCTACTAGTACTAGGGCTGCCCTAGATCCACAAGTTTCAACTCGTCCTAAATATACGACTTTTCAATCTACTTCAAGGACAACAAAGCCTAAGGGCAAATGTAGAATGACCAATACCACTAGTGATGTTGCATAAACGGTGGCAGAATTATTTAATGTGTTGAATAGGGATGAGGCAGATGACACTACTAGCAAATTCTTCTTTGCCAATGGCATTCCATTCCATGTAGCTCGCTCTCTTTATTATAAGGAGTTTGTGGCAAAAATAATAAGAGCAAGACCATCATATGTGCCACCAGGGGAGACCAAATTGAGGACAAGAACTATTCCAAGATTAATATTCTAATGGAGAAAACAAAAGCTACATAGGTCACTAGTGGATGCAGCATAATCATGGATGGGTGGACAGGTATCAACCATCATCCACTCATCAACATTAGGTCACATGTTATGTCACAGGGTTAGCTGAATTTCAATCAAAAAGTTTGAAATCCGACGAACTTCAAAAAAAAAAGTTCTAGCTCACCATAATATTCATACAGAAAAAGGCTTTAGATTTTTTTAAGCTAATATATATTTTAAAAACACGTTTTTGAATAAGTTTTTCAAATTTTTTCAAAGAAAAAAATCACAAACTTCACTATTGGTTCGTGGGCATCTTTGTCATAGAGTGTCTTGCATATCTCTGTATAGATAGAATAGCGATGGGAAAGGATTCAATATATTTCATTCATGAGAATAGCTATAAGAAAACCCGATGATATTCCCCTCAACAAATCTCCTCATAGTTTGTAATGCCTCTGGCGTTGTGCCTTTTTTTATTATACTTGTATTTAGTTTCCGCTGTTGTGATTAGCGATGGTACTATATTTTGGCATCAAGGAGACCTCGATGGGTGTTTGTTGACACTTTGACTTTATCACGACTGATTATACTATGACATTACTCAATGATTGTCTAGCATGTTTTCACTGATTATGCTCTTGTTACTTATCTGATGGAGTTTCAACTTCACTATTTTCATTTACCTAATATGCTGGATGGATGTGGTGTCTTCAGTATGATTATGTTCGATGAATTATGCATATGTGATTTTATGCCGTCGATTGTTTGTTGACTCATGTTATGATGTTTATGCGACATTATGCCACGTTGGATATTATGATGTGCTTCAGCTATTTTGTGTTGGACAGGTACGCTTGATGTTTTGTGTGAGTGTGCAGGTGCTATTGTTCCCCAACGGTGGTTATTGGAGATGTCACATCGGGACTGTTTGATTTGTTTACCCTATTTGCCCCACTCAAATCGAGTTCAGGATGTATCTTTTGTTACCCTGTGTGTTTTTGAATCAGTGGCGATTCAAGAGTCCATTCATCCTTGTGCGAACCCGTAAATATGTGATATCTACTGCATGTTTACACTAGTTAGATGTCCTTGCATATTTATTATGTCGAAATATTTTAATTTACATAGGATTATTTATTATTCCGCATTTGTCGATATGGTTAAAATCGAAAAGGAAAATAATATCCTAATTTAAATTTGCTTTCGAAAAAGTATTAAATTAAAAAGAAAAATATTGCTTTGTGTGAAAAAGGAATTATTAATGCATTTTGATTAAATGCCTATTTGGTTTGCAAAAGAAACATTTTAATTGTTTAGTTGTTTGAATTTAATGGTTAAATGTTTTATTTGTGCAAAGGTAATAGTTGAGGTTTGATTTATCAAATCACTTAAAGGAATATTATATTGTGAGAAAAGAATTAGGGCCTTTTGAGGAATAAAAGGGAAATAGACTTGTTATTACATATTCATTCTATTTTTCTCTCCAAAATTTGCTCTTCATGCTTGAAACCCTCTTGCTTGCCAAAAATGGAGTTTTGATTACTTTGAAGGAAAAAGATTGCTTGGATTGTTTGGGAGTTTAGATTGGCAAGTGCTTGGTGTTTGTTGCTCAAGTTTGCCTTCAACTTCCTTTTCTTCATTGGACTCCTTGCAAGTTTGAAAGGTGAGTGCTTTAAACTTCTCCCATGAATTAAATTATTGCTTCTCCTTTAGCCATACCATCAAGAATGGTTGAGAATGGCTTTGCTTAGTAGAAGGATAGTTTAGAAATTCATTTCAGCTGTCCATTTATTTTATTTCATTGTTCATACTTTGGAAACATGAAAATATAGACAAAACCCTGTCAAACTTATTCTAAAAATCCCCAACTCGTTTTTATTGAAGAATTGTGATGTTAGGCATATTATCTATAATGGGTTGTTGTCAGATTTACCATAGCCATTGTAAAACAAAAGTTAGAAAATTGGTCAAACTTAGTCAAAGTGCCAAAGACAGCTCTAATGGAGTTTTAGGGTCTTCATGGTTATTTTACATTTTTAGAAAACATGAAAATTGAAAATTAGACATTTCCTTGATGTTTTATTTTATGGGATAAGTTGTCTCCCAAATATTATGTGACTTTAGATCTTTTGAGAACATATATTTTTTTGGATTTTGGTGCATTGAAATCCATGCCACGCTCGGTTTGTCAAATCGATGTGTTGAATGTTTATGAAGAGGATTAGGAGTAAGGAATGGCTCCTCGAATGCATTCCACAACACGAAGTTGTCGGTGGGTTCAGTGTGTAAGGAGTTGTAAACAGAGAAATATTAATCACATGAGAGTTAATAAAATTTAAACAAAAGTTTCAACACCTTACCGCAAGGAGCTTCTCTAGACCCGATATTGGTGCACGCCAACTGCAGGGAGCTTTCCTAGACCCAGTTGGGCATAGAAGCATTGCACGCAATGTTAGAGTTGGTGGATACTTGAGTAGGGCCTGTAATAGGTGACTTACTACTCACACTCGGTGAGGAGGTTTGAGTGCCCCCTCGTCATGACACTCGTTATTTAGCTTGATAATTCTCTCTTCCTTATTTGTCACCGGTGAGTGTTGTGTAATTGCATTGTAGTGTATTATGATGGTTGTTCCATGCTTATGATATCATGTGTGATATGCATCTTGTTTGGCGTGAGTGAAACCAATCCCCTTGTTTTGTGTGTTTGTTGTATGTGTCCCTTGTGACAATCTCTTTAGTATAGTGGGGTGGGCCTAAGGGCACCACATGGTTGGGTGGCGCTATCACCACTGTTGGGGACTATAGGTTCTCTGAGCTAGATTTGGATTCGTGTGATGGCGTGGATCTCCTTTATGCTTAAGTACCTTGTTTCATTTAAATGCAAATTTGTATATATTTGGAAGATGTCGATGTCCTGTGCAATGTAATCTTTATTGAGACATGTTATTATTTGATCCTCGATGTTGGAGGACATGTAAACCCACCTACTGAGTGGTGTTGTATTGCTTCGTAGCTTGCTGTTTCGACATTGGTGTCAAATGCACGTTTTGGGTTGCTTTGTATTCCCTGTCGACTTTTTATACATGTGACAAATGGCGAGAAATGACAACTTGTATTTTGGTGCTTAAAATGAATCAAATCTTGCTTGTGATAGTTAAATATGATGTGTAATGACATTCTGTACTTGCACCTTTGATTTCATGCAATTATGGGCAGTTTTGCTCAAAACTGGACCATTTTTTTGTGGTTTGGACATTTTCCCGGAGGACTACAGCGTTGGGGCGCTCGAATCTAGAGGACCATAGCGCCCAGGCGCTAGTGTCCCTGGCAATGGGCTTCTCCTTTGGGCCTGTGTACCCCGAGGTTGCCTAGTATGCCCTGTACCTTCAATTTGTGCATAGGATTTTTGTAAGAGGCACTTTTGGCCTCCGAAAACATATCGTGTAGTTTTCCTGACGTGCCTAATTGTTTTCATACATCTATGGTTTTCCATGTGTTGGGAAGCGTGACCAGCACTGAGTAACTAGATAGTCTTCCACTGACACCGTCGTGTGCGCTTCACGGTGTGTTGTGAGTGTTGTATCACTATTGTGAGTGTCATATCACTCCTTGTTGATGCACAATGTGTGTCAACACTTGTGTTATCCTGTATTGCAAAAAAAGAGTTGTTCTGTCCTTGTTGTGTTTGACTAATGTCTTGGGCGAAAGCTCGGGGCATTACATAGTCTGAAATACGTTGTGTCATCCTTTCACAACCTCTCTCATATATCATTGTGAATGGATGATTATAATTTTTAATAAATGTGTGATTTAGGTTTCTTTACGTTTTGTTTTTATTATTTTTATTTTGTTTTTACAATTTTATTTTGTTTTGTGTTTTTTTAATAAAATTTAATATATCATTGCCTTATTTTGATTTTATCTTTTTAGTGTATTAAAATTTAATATTTTAGAATATTTAATTTAAATTTTAAATTGTTAATATATTTAATATATAAAATTTTACATATTTAGTATTTATAATATTTGAATTAAATCTTTTATCTTACTTATATTTAATATTTTGGATTTTTTTTTATATTAAAAAAATCTGTAAATTTATATTACTTGAATTTAATCATGAATTTTATTTTGGCTTTTTTTTTTCCGAACTTGATCTGAATTTTATCCTTGTCGAACTCAAACTCAAACTTTGTGACAAAGGTCACATGTACAGAGGGCCCTTATTTCCATAGGGTTGTTGATCATTCAAGGCACCGCAAGGATGCAGATTTTTAGTTCAAAATCCCTAGAGAATCTAACGAGGGGGTTGGGCCAAAGAATGTGGTGCAAGTAGTGACAGATGCAACTTATGTGTGCAAAGTTGCAAGGAAATTGATTGAGGCAGCCTATAGGCATATTTGGTGGACTCCTTGTTGTGTGGATGCCATGAATAATGCACTCAACGACATGGGCAAAATCAAATAGATCAAGAAGGTGGTGAATGATGCTAGAGATGTGCAAATGTTTATCTACAACCACCATAATTCACATGCACTCTTCAAGACCTTCTCTAAGGAGTTTTTAGAACGTTTAGAGACTAGGTATGCCTGATATTTCATTCTTGTAGAGAGGGTGTTTGAGTTGCAAGAAGCATTGCAACTAATAGTCATGACAGCAAAGTGGAATCGATGGCCCGATTCTAAGTCAGAGCAAGGAAGGAGGGTGAAGGAGGTGGTGAAAGTGACAGTTTTTGGGCTGATGCAAAATACATTGTTGCCATTATCACTCCATTATTCAAAGTAATTAGATATGGGGACGCAAATGCACCTACCCTTGGAGAGTTGTATGAGTGTATTGACAATATGCTACACCAAATGAAGGCCACTATACAAGAGGAGGACCCCATGCTACAGTTCTACAATGAGCATATTTAGCCAATCATGCATTGAATCCAATGTGGTATGTGCAAAGGCCTGGCAAAGTTACCCCTATACAGGATGCTAAAGTGAAGGCATGGTTCATGAAGGCCATTTAGAAGATGTATGATTCTATACAAGCTAGCCTCATTCATACTGAGTGGACAAAATTTGCCACTCCTAGGCAATATTTAAAGGAGGCCAAGATGAATATGGAGACTATGGCACAAGAGGATCCCATTCTATGGTGGACTATGCATGGACCTATTTCTTTGACCACCACACTAGGCATTCGTCTGCTGTCCCAAGTTTCTAGTTCTTCTATTGCTGAGAGGAACTGGTCTACTTATAGTTTCATCCACTATGCTAAGAAGAACAAACTTACCTCTAGGAGGGCAGAGAAACTTCTTGTTGTACATAGTGCCTTGCATCTCATTGACCACAACACACTTACGTACAAGGAGAGTCCAACTACCCAATGGGATGTAGAGCCACAGGAGCTAACACAAGTGGATGAAGATACAGCACAGGTAGGGTTGGTTGGAATTGCTTTGGACGACGTTGACCTTGAGGAATCCAATAGTTCAAGTGATGGAGTTTGGAGTGGACTTTGTGGATAAATGATGATTTGAGGCATTGGGCCATTGACCAATTGTATTTGTTATTTGAATGTAATTATCATTTTGAAATTTTTAACATAAAATAAATATATTAATATTTGACATTTTCATTGTTCAATGCAATATGTTTGGGTATTTCAAAGTTCCATATGTTATTCCTCGTATATTTTTTAATAAATATTTTTTTAAGTACTATATATATTTGCACTGCTCCTCCACCACCATCACCTGCCATCCCCAAATATAGGCCCTTAGTCCCCCATTCCCACATCCCCTTGTCCTGAGACTTTGTAGAACACTACTCTAAACCCAGAACAATCACATAACGAATGTAATAAGAACATAGCATTCTTTTCATTCATGCAACCTACCTCACTACAGTTGTTGCAAACACCTCATGGTTCACTACTGTTGTTGCATATACCTCATGGTTCACAACTGCTGCCACTACCTCAAGGCTTTCTACTGCTGCCGCCATAAATTAAAATTGCAACAGCAATGGCAATACAATCTGCAAGTTTGAAGTTTCAAGATGATTATTAAGCAATCTCTCAATGTAGACTAATATGATAGTATGATGTATTTTATACATACAATTCATAATATATAAACATATAGATCTATGATAGTATGTGCTTCTGTTGAATTTTATTTGTGTGATCTGAACCTTTCTTACATAGACGGTAGATCTTATTTTTATTTTTGTTTATATTTAGATTTAGATTTATATATTTAATACTTTTGTCTAAGTTTCTGCACCGTTTCATATCTAGACATCCTAGAAACTTGTTGAAATGCACAGGACAACTGGGGGGGGTGAATCAATTGTCACAAAATTTTAACCATTTATGAATATCAACACAACAAATTCTCAATCATTGTTATTAAGATTAACCATGAAAGCATGAAATAAGAAGCTCAACACAATAACACATGAGACACCACAATTTTTATGTGGAAAACCCTATAAGGGAAAAACCACGGTGGGTGTTAGCCCACAAAAATAAATAAGTTATAGCAATACCTAAAATCAGAGGCTCACTGCCCAAAATGCTCACTGCAAATGTTAGGGTTCACTGCCAAGATCGGCTCACTGCCAAGGATTTGTGAACCGATTTGATAGCATCTACTTCATGCCTGAGTCCCATTCCATTGAAGCACAATATAACACTTCTGCTCTACTCTTCTTACACCTTCGCACTATCTTTTCATTTTCGCACTTCCACTCTTTTTCGCAATCACATTACATGCTTTTATACAATTCATCAACCTTCAAATGTACATCAAGGTCGGCATTACATTCATCAACCATTGAAACAATCTTCAAGGTCGGCATTACAAACATACATAGAAATAGGTCTAGACCTAAACAAGACTAGCTAAGGAAAAGATGTATGCAGATCATGTTATGCCTTAGCTGGGACTCAAATGCAATCTTCCACGCCACAACACGCTTCCACAATCTTCGATGCATCTCCGCAAGTAGTGAAAGCAACCAAGTCGGCCAAGACTGGTGTTAACACTAAGTCCTCTAAGAACAATCTTCATCCACGATCCAAATTTCTCTTTGCGGACCAATCCAAAGGTAGGAACACGATCAGGAGACATCCACAAGCACATTGTAATCACCAAGAACATCCGCACAACCTCTAACCAATTTGTCAAGAGGATTCTTCAAACCAGAACACTTAAACAACACTGTCAGCCACTGTCATAAAGAAAAGACTGCTTGCAGACCACCAAATCACGAACCATTCGAGTTGAAGGCACTTATCATCATTACCGACATGATTCCAGAACCGTAGACTGAAATACTTAACTACGGAGGAATACGGAGCATAATACATTCTCCCTGTCACCACCAAATATACAGAAAAAGCAGTTTTCACTCTGGTGAACATAACTAACCCAAATCTTCATACCGGAGGCTACAACTTGAAGCATAGCATCTTCAGACATCTCTATAAATAATTTTCAATCCGCAGACAAAGATGTTTATTTTACAGGAAATGCAGAGCAATCTGTTGGACTATTCTTCTGTAGACAAAGATACTCTGCAACACACTGTTTCCACCGGAGGAGTAAATTTTCTCAATATCCTCAATATCAAGCTCTCCAACACTTACATAGGCACATACAAAGCATCTAACTCATTACAAGTGAGTATCAAAACAAGAGCACAATTGACACCAATGACAACACTGATATGTTGACATCAATGACAACACCGGCTAGGCACATACTTGCAACAATCTCCCCCTTTGTCATTGATGGCAACATGTGATGTGAAAAACTGTAAAGACCATCAAGACAAGATTCTCTCCCTTTCTCTTTACACATCTGTACTCTTTCTTCTCTGAGTTTTTCACATGATTTCTCTCCCCCTTTGACATCAATGGCAAAGGGTACATACTTGCACACTACTGCTCTGATCCAACTGTACTTTCTCTGTTATCAACACTTTCTTTATCAGGAACACCTTGCTACTCCCCCTGAGAGGCAACCCTTAAAACATCAATCCAAATCAAAGAATGAGACTTTGAGCACCACTAGACTGATGCATTCCTATGCATCTTAGTTCAAAGCAGGGGAGGTAATGACCCCTAACTTTTCTCTCAGATACTCAAAAGCATAGTTCCACGGAGTTTCGGAGACGGGGACGGGGGGACAGCAAGGGACACATTTTGGCGAGGGGGGCGGGGGGCCTAAATTTGGGGACGGCGGAGGGGCGACGGGGGAGCAGTGCGCTGAAATACATATAATACTTGAAAAATTAGTTATAAAAAGATGTATAATTGTAGAAGCCTAAGGAATAAGTAAAGTTTAGAGTTTAAACACATAGCAATGATTTCATTGAACTAGTGAACATTGAAACAATGTACTTAAATTTAATAGACATTGGAACGAGAACTAGATGTTTCATAATTTGAATTTCATAATCATTGTTCATAATTACAATCAAGTTTCAACAATGTTCAAAATACTGAAATAGTAGATACTAAATAGAAAATGCCAAAATGGTTAATAGCCTGCTGCCTCCAATGATCTAATCATCCCCAAGCTCCATGTTGATCTCATCACTGGGACTGCTTGAGACTTGACGATGCAGGCACATCAGAATTCCACGCGCGGTGCAAAACAATGAAACAAAGAAAAGAAAAGTTTAAAATGAGACATATTAAACTTAGAGGTGCTTTTAGGTTTTCATTTTCCTTGAAATTTTAAAAAAAAAGATTAAAAAATGTTTTTCGAGGGGACATCCAGAAGTCTCCCCAAGGAGAGACATCTCAGAGACAGTGGGGGGATGGTAGGGTGGTGTTTCGCCGAAGTCTCCCCGTCCCGGAAATGTCCCCCTTTGGGGGATGGCTGGTTCAAGGGGGGGGGGGGGGGGACGCATCCCTGTGGAACTATGCTCAAAAGTATCCTTAGGTAGAGGCTTAGTGAAAATATCTGCAATTTGATCCCTTGTGAACACATTCCATATTTACTTCATTCTCTGTCACTTTTTCTCTCAGAAAGTGATGCCTTATAGATATATGTTTTGTTCTTGAGTGCATCACTAGATTCTTTGAAATGTTTATAGCACTTGTATTGTCACAAAAGATTGCAACTGGATCTTCATACACAACTCTTATGTCCTTCAAAGTTTGCTTCATCCATAACACTTGAGTACATATTGCTGCAATATACTCTGCTTCTGCAGTTGACAAAGAGATTGAATCTTGCTTCTTGCTTAGCCATGAAACCAATCTATTACCCAAGAAGAAAGCGCCTCCACTTGTACTTTTTCTGTCATCATCTCTGGCCCAATCTGCATCTATATAAGCACTCAATGTGAAATCATTATCCTTTGGATACCATAAGCCATGATCTGGTGTGCCTTTTAAATACCTCAAGATTCTCTTAACTGCAATCACATGTGACTCTCTTGGATCTGCTTGAAATCTTGCAACAAGACAAACTGCATGCATTATAATAGGTCTAGTTCGAGTTAGATAAAGCAATCCTCCAATCATGGATATGTACCTTTTCTTTTCAGTCTTAGGTGATTCATTAGTTTTGCTCAACTTATAGCCAATTACTATCAAGGTACATACCGGTTTAGAGTCTTCCATCCCAAACTTCTTCAACAACCCTTTCACATACTTAGACTGAGGTATCCTTTATCTGATTAATTAATTTGCAGATCCAAAAAAAAATTCATTTCACCAAACATAGACATCTCAAACTCATTTTGCATTTCACCTGCAAACTTCATGCACATACCTTCATTGCCTCCAAAGATAATGTCATCAACAAAGACTACAACAATGAGGATCTGATTATCATTGATTTTGAAATACAGATTGTTGTCTGCAGTGCCTATACTGAACCCTAATTGCAGCAAATACTTGTCTAGCCTTGCATACCAGGCTCTGGGGGCTTGCTTCAGTCCATACAACGCTTTTTTTTTAACTACACACCATATCACCTTGCTTTGATAATTCAAATCCTTCCAGTTGCTCAATGTAGACCTCTTCTTTCAACTCACCATTCAAGAAAGTAGACTTAACATCCATCTGATACACTTTGAAGTCTTTGAATGCTACAAATGCCAAAAACATTCTAATTGCTTCAATTCTTGCCACAAGGGCATAGGACTCTTCAAAATCTATTCCTTCAACCTGAGAGTATCTTTTGCATACCAATCTTGCTTTGTTCCTTACTACTTCTTCATTCTCATTCATCTTGTTTCTGAAAACCCATTTGGTGTCAATCGCATTCTTATCATCAGGTCTACGAACCAATTCCCAAGTTTGATTCTTTTTTATCTGCATCAGCTCCTCTTCCTTAGCTTTTACCCAATTTTCATCATTGCAAGCTTCATTCACAATTTTAGGTTCAACTTTTGAAAGCAAACAGTAATTCACTTATTCTTCAGCAACTCTTTTCCTTGTCAATACCCCTTTTCTTTTGTCCCCTATAATCTGATCTTCAGAATGATTAATTCTTACATACCTAGGAGTCTTAGCAGCACCTTCCGAAGCCTTTTCTTCTTCATCTTGACTGTCTTCTTGTTCAACTTTTTCTTCATTTGTTATACCAGCAGGTTCATTTGATTCATAGCCACTCAGATCTAATATTCTTTCCTTGTCTTCATCAACCTTCACATTAGCACTCTCCATGATCTTCTTCAATCTCTTATTGTAGCACCGGTAGGCCTTACGCTTGGTAGAGTATCCAAGGAAGATTCCTTCATCACACCTAGCATCAAACTTGCCTAGATCATCTTCTCTTCTAATATAACATTTGCTACCAAAAACTTTGAAATATCTCATTGTAGGAATTCTTCCATACCACAATTCATAACGAGTTTTAGTATTGTTAGCTTTAACTTGAACTCTGTTTAGGATGTATAGAGCAGTATGTATGGCTTCTCTCCAGTACACTTCCGGTAGGTCAGCTTCCTTCAACATAGTCCTAACAACCTTGAACTGTCCTGTTTTTCCTTTCAACAACTCCATTCTGCTGAGGAGTTCTAGGTGCAGACAATTATCTCTTTATCCCTTGTTCTTCACAAAAAATATTGAATTCATTTGATGTGAACTCACCTCCTCTATCAGACCTCAAGCATTTGATCCTCAACTCTAATTCATTCTCAACCATTGCCTTAAAGGCTTTGAACTTGTCTAGGGCTTCTGATTTATCTTTTAGAAAAGTGACCCAAATCATCCTGGAGTAATCATCAATAAGCAACATAAAATACCTGTCTCCTTGCAAACTTCTTGTTCTTGTGGGACCACACAAATCTATATGAACCAACTCCAACAATCCAGCAGAGAATTGTTCTTTGCTTTTGAAACTTGTTCCTATTTGTTTCCCAAATTGACATTCTTTGCAAATGGTGTTAGTAGATTTCACAAGCTTAGGCAGATCTCTTACAGCCTGAACAGAACTTATCTTTACCAAGTTGTCAAAATTGATATGACACATCCTTCTATGTCACAGCCAACTCTCATCAGTCTGAGCCAATAAACAATAATTATTAGTTCCTTTCAAATGATAAACATTACCTCTGGTCTTTTTACCATTAGCAATCACAATTTCAGAGCTTTCCATGATCTTGCATCCATTGCCCTTGAATCTCAGATCATAACCTTTGTCACAAATTTGACCAACACTTAAAAGATTGTGCTTTAAACCCTTTACGTACAGAACATCATCAGTATTGTGCTTTCCA
Organism: Cunninghamia lanceolata; assembly: GCA_027924645.1. Taxonomy (NCBI): domain Eukaryota; kingdom Viridiplantae; phylum Streptophyta; class Pinopsida; order Cupressales; family Cupressaceae; genus Cunninghamia; species Cunninghamia lanceolata. The sequence continues at coordinate 3,367,774 of BSBN01001110.1, forward strand.
TCAAAAGAAATAGATGCTCTTCCACAAATCTTACCAATTGTATCATCTCCAAACCTAACCAGTCCACCATCATTACTTTTCCAAACTTATAAACTTACCTTTGTCACCAATCATGTGATGTGAGCATCCACTGTCAATAACCCATTCATCCTTATCTTTCTCAACCTGAACAACCAAAGCACTTTCTTCCACTGGTTTTTCTTCCTTCACACAACTAGCAGGATTAGTAGACAGAGATTCTTTAATACCAATAAATAAGCATTCATTTGCACTGGTACTAGCATCATCAGATTCATCATCTGTCACACTTTCATCATCAAGATCTCTAACATAATAGCATTTCTTTGGGATCCTAGGTCTGTTTTCAAATCTTTTTCTATTCCTTTCAATTCTCTCTGCACACCTAGAAGCATAATGACCAACCTTACCACATGTAAAACATCTGTAAGGTAATTTGCCTTTGAACTTACCAGAACCTCTTTGCAATCTGTCAACAAAGTTGGCTTCAATTTCATCAAGCTCTTCATCAGGTTCCACCTTGTACTTTTCTGCTCTGAAGATCTTCTCTAAAGTATTGGCTTTGAAAACAGTCTCTACTTTTGGCAGGGCATCACCAAATTCTCTCATTTCAAAAGCAATAAGCTTTCCAAGCAACTGATCCTTAGTAACCTTTTTCACAATCATTAATTCTTCAATTGCAGCTACCTTGTGACCATAGGATTTAGGCAATGACCTGAGAATTTTCATCACAACTTCAATTTCATCAATAGTTCCTCCCATACCTTTGATTCCAGTGACAAGTTCATCAACCTTTTGCATGTAGGATGTTATGTTTTCGTCTTCCCCCATCTTTAAACCTTCATATTTAGCTTTCAATCCCTGCAATTTGGCAATCTTTACAAATTCATCTCCATACAGATTTTCCATCTTTTCCCAAGCTTCTTGAGCAATTTCATAATCCATGACCTTTATCAAGTCAGTGTCAGTCAATGCACTTAACAGAGCATCTATGGCTTTTATATTTAACTCATACTCTTTGATTTCACCTTCAATTGTCAGACTATTCTGAGGCATGGTATATTTAGTCTCTGTCACTTTCCATACTTTATAACCATTACAAAGTTGATGGCTTTTCATGCGTATCTTCCAGGTCGCATAATTCATTCCATCAAACTGCGAAGCCTCCTTCTTGTAAGACATGCTCGATCTACCTCAAGCTGTTAAGCTTACCTCCGAGGAACCTTGCTCTGATACCAATTGTTGAAAAGCACAAGACAACTGAGAGGGGGGGGGAATCAGTTGTCACAAAACTTTAACCATTTATGAATATCAACACATCAAATTCTCAATCATTGTTATTAAGATTAACCATGAAAGCATGAAACAAGAAGCTCAACACAATAACACATGAGACACCACAATCTTTATGTGGAAAACCCTATAAGGGAAAAATCATGGTGGGTGTTAGCCCATAGAAATAAATAAGTTATAGCAATACCGAAAATCAGAGGATCACTGCCCAAAATGTTCACTGCAAATGTTAGGGTTCACTGCCAAGATCGGCTCACTGCCAAGGGGTGGCTCACTGCCAAGGATTTGTGAACTGATTTAATAGCATCTACTTCATGCCTAAGTTCAGTTCCATTGAAGCACAATATAACAGTTCTGCTCTACTCTTCTTACACCTTAGCACTATCTTTTCATTTTCGCACTTCCACACTTTTTCGCAATCACATTACATGCTTTTATACAATTCATCAACCTTCAAATGTACATCAAGGTCGGCATTACATTCATCAACCATTGGAACAATCTCCAAGGTCGGCATTACAAACATATATAGAAATATATCTGGACCTAAACAAGACTAGCTAAGGAAAAGATGTATGCAGATCATGTTATGCCTTAGCTGTGACTCAAATGCAATCTTCCACGCCACGACACGCTTCCACAATCTTTGATGCATCTCCGCAAGTAGTGAAAACAACCAAGTCGGCCAAGACTGGTGTTAACACTAAGTCCTCTAAGAACAGTCTTCATCCACGATCCGAATTTCTCTTTGCAGACCAACCCAAAGGTAGGAACACGATCAAGAGACATCCACAAGCACATTGTAATCACCAAGAACATCCGCACAACCTCTAACCAATTTATCAAGAGGATTCTTCAAACTAGAACACTTAAACAACACTGTCATAAAGAAAAGATTGCTTGCAAACCACCAAATCACGAACCATTAGAGTTGAAGGCACTTATCATCATTACCAACTTGATTCCAAAACCAAAGACTGAAGTACTTAACTCCAGAGGAATGCGGAGCATAATACATTCTCCCTATCACCACCAAATATACAGAAAAAGCAGTTTTCACTTTGGTGAACATAACTAACTCAAATCTTCATACCGGAGGCTAAAACTTGGAGCATAACATCTTCAGACATGTCTATAAATAACTTCCAATCCACAGACAAAGATGTTTATTTTACAGGAAATGTTGAGCAATCTGTTGGACTATTCTTCTGTAGACAAAGATACTCTGCAACACACTGTTTCCACTGGAGGAGCAAATTTTCTCAATATCCTCAATATCAGGATCTCTAACACTTACATAGGCAAATACAAAGCATCTAACTCATTACAAGCAAGCATCAAAACAAGAGCACAGTTGACACCAATGACAACACTGATATGTTGACATCAATGACAACACCGGTTAACCACATACTTGCAACAAAACCAACATTCCCTATACCTATACTCGTGTCATTTTATAAGTGCTCCCCAGGGACACATCCCCAATATTTTTTAGACATTTCCCAAAGAGGGGACATGGGACGGGGACGGGGGGGAGCATTTGGGGGACGGGAATCCAAAGGCCAATTTTTGGGGACGACGAGGGTACGGCGATATATGAATTTTTCAAAATATATATATATATGAAGTTTTCAAAATAGCAATATGAAATAGAGATATCATATATGTTAATAAATTAACAACAATATCAATATGTGAATAAATCATGACAGCACCAATGTAACAGCAATATAATAGTAGTATAACAGCAGTATAACTAACACTTGCACCCATAGGAGAGGTTCAAGGAATACACCGATAGGAACATACGACGAGTTTAGAAAATTTTCCAGCGTGAATTTTCCGAGCACTATAATGCTCCCATATAAAAGCCTATCGGCTAACTATAAACTATAAAGTTTAAACAATAAACAATGAGCATTAATGATTGAAAACTAGTATAACAGCAATCTAAACAATAATAGAATTAATGATAATCATGAGATTGAAGATTCATAACAGCAATATTAAAGCATTTTCTTATTCAAATTCTAAAATTAAAGTTCAAACTTCAAACTTCAAAATTAAAGATAAAATTAACTGTTAAACCCACAGTCTCAAACTTCAAAATACAACAATCTAAAGACTAATATCTATGCCTCATTCGGGCTATCAATATCATGATTTTAGGGTTTTGGAAGGGGCGTTGGAGGATTTGTGGACCGCATGCCCTAATTAAAATTAAAAAAAACGGGTTGTATGCGTTAAGACGTCGGGGGATGCCTGGCCGTCCCCAGCGGTCCCCAGGACAGCCAGGCATCCTCGATCCACTACCCATCGTCCCCAATTTTTCCTGCGCGTCCCCGAGACGTTTCGCAATTTTACATTTTACTGGGGACGCCAAGGGGACGTCCCCAGCCGTCCCCCCGTCCCGAAAACGTCACTAGGGACGGGAACAGAGCTAGAGAAGGTGGGGACGCATCCTCGTGTACACCTGCCCAGGATGCTTCCTCTACAAGGGGAACATCCTTCATTTGGGTATGTCAAGGGAACACCAAGTCATCCCTAGGACGTCCCCCACAACCAAACAACATTTGGAGTCAAACAAAAAAGACTTTTTGAAAAACTAAAAAACCCTGATGCCTTTTGTGTTCCCTACAAGCCTACTCAGCATCAAAAACATTGAGTTTATGTCGATGTGCCTTAACAGTTTCCATTTCAAGCTTTCTCTTTGCCTTTTGGCATTCGCACAACTCATTACAGTTTCAGTCATAAACAGGCAACAGCAGTTAATTTTAGAAGGTTTTTAGCACATTGAGCAACAATGTTTCAAACATATACAGAAGTGTTATCAGGTTCACCATTCAGAATTATCCCCTCATTCTTCAGTTCCCTGCATTTTCAAGCATCTACAGCTGCCAACACTGTTATACCATCATAAAAAAAAATTTGTGAACGGTCTCCATCTACAGAAGTCTTCAATATCACTACTAAACAGAACTAGCCATTCAAAGCACCTCAAACCTTGACTTGACACTGGGATTTCACTTCAGCCTTTTTGCTTGCCGTCAGAAATGGAAATGCAACATTTGCCCAAACAGCTGGAATGGCAGCACTAAAGGGATTAATGCACACTTTTTGCATATCCTTGGTAAAGGGGTTGGACCTTGTCTTAAACTCACACTTGAGAGGGCTGACATCATCAAATTACTTCAAGGAGACATCACAGCACCAATAGTTTCTAGTACACCACAAGGATCAAGTAGAACGTCTTTACTTCCGTCTTTTGAGGTGAGTGCAGTGGAATCAAGCGAGAAATGGAAAGCTACAATTTCATCACTGAACCCAATCGTAGACATGTTCAATGCGCAAGTAACAGAGTTTGTAGATGAGGCCATTGCCAATTTCTATTTCAGTTACAACATTCCTTTTCATGTTGCTCAATCTCCTTTGTACAAGGAAACGATTGACAAGATAAGCAAAGCTAGTCCTGGTTATTTAGATCCTAGCGAGACTACATTGAGAACAACTCTCTTAGAAAAAGGTCATTTCAAGGTTAACTTGTTGATGCAGAAGCATCACTTTAGTGATGTTTTTATGGCTAATTTTGATGTTAAGAGTCCTAGTTGAGTCTGTGAAAGACTTTAGGGGTTCATTGGGATCATTTCCAATGGTCTAGGATGTGTACATAGGCCTAGAAATTCAAATTTTGATTTTCCCGCCAAAATGCAAATTTGAATTTTCTAGTGAATTTTGGCTTCTTAGGGAGTTGGGGGTTGTTCCTCAGTCTTAGTGTTTGGTTTGTTGAGACCAATATGGTCTTGGAAGACCATGTAAAGTCTTTTTGCAATGTTTTTCAATATTAGGTGTGATATAGGGCAGAATTTCAAAGTTTTTATAACATATTAGTTAGGTTTGACGGCAAAGACATATATAAGTGATCTTGTAACTGTTTTGGAGGGTTGTTATTATTGTTTTTCTCTCGTATAAGGAAGGAGGACTCTCCAAGAAAATTTTGAATAATTTCTCATGCATCTTCTTTAAATTTTCATTGCATCTTCTTTAAATGTTTTGCTGATATACAGATTGAATACAGGCCTGCACAGACGTGTAGAGGATTGTGTCAGAACTAAGAGTGAATGTTTCGTGACCATATTGTTTTACAGAGTTAATGCATTGATTGTATGATGATTTTTAGGTGTTTTGTGCAAGAAACAAGCTCAAAGACTATCACTGCCCTATCACAGACCTAAGGTTTTCAGCGACCTTCAAAAATCCATAAGTTTTAATTGAACCCTTGAAAATTCACAAAATTGCTTGAGAGTCTTTGCTAGGTTGTTTGCCAAGTGTCTAGCAAGGGAGAGTTCTTGAATCACTCACATGTGTGAGTTATGCAGGTCAGAGTTCATTTCTGCGAAACAAGACTGTCAAAACCCTAGTGCATTGAGGGTTTATTGAAAACTGGTTCTGTTGAGTTTATCAAAGGAAGGTAAGGGTTTGGTGAGATCTTATAGGGTGTGTGGAAGGTAAAAAGAATCTAAGGAAACATAAGGAGTGCATTTGTCACATTTAATACTCCAATAAGCCTTTTGAGGGTTTAGGCCTAGTGAGGTAGGCTTGTAGGAGAAACCTGCAGGGGATAGTTTGGGGCTCCATAGAAGGGTTTGTAAACCTGAAGAACATTGTACTTGTCCTTGTTTTCCCTGTGCATCATTATTGGTATTAGAGCCAATAAAGCCAAGAAAGCCAATAAAAGGGTTAACAAACAAAAAGTAGAAAGATGCCTCCAAGAATCAATGCCGCTGAAAGGATGGCAGAGAGAATAGCAACACAAGTTGGGAGAAGCCCTTGCTAAAGAAATGAGGGAAATGAAAGTCAGTTTGGATGCAAGACTCACTGCAGTGGAAGTTAACCAAAGAAGATTAGTGGTTATAGGGGATATGAGTGACCAAGGTGAAGATGGAACTTCCAATATATGCAGGTAGTTTGAATGGTGAAGAACTCCTTGATTGGATAGGGGAGTTGAACAAGTACTTTGAGTTTGAGGAGGTACCTGAAGAGTAGCAAGTAAAGTTGGCCAGGACCAAGTTGAAAGGTCATGCATCCCCATGGTGGGATTATGTACAGGAAGAAAGAAGAAAGAAAGGCAAATCCAAGATTACTTCTTGGAATAGGATGATTGCCAAGTTGAAGGGCAAATTCATGCCTAGTGACTACATGACTCAGTTGTATAGGAAGTTGCAAAACTTGAAACAAAAGGATATGGGAGTGAAAGAGTACACTGAAGAGTTCTACAAGTTGAGTATCAGATCAGAACACATGGAGGATGACACTGACATGGTTGCAAGATACCTTAATAGATTGAAGTACAGGGTGCAAGATGAGTTGAGCCTTACAAGCCCCAAGACAATTGAAGAGTATAATCAACTAGCCTTAAAGGCTAAGGAGAAGCTGAATAGGAAGCAAGAAAAGCAGAATAGAGGTAGAGGTCCATATGCTAGTAGAGGACAGTCCCAAAGAAATCAAGGTGAGTCAACCACCTCCCAAGAACAAGCATCAAGTTCAAGAGGAGGTTTTAAAGGAAGAGAAGGCCTAATTTCAAGGGCAAATTTGGACAAAGAGGAGGAACAAATGGTTTCACAGGTAAGTGCTACAAGTGCAACAAATTTGCAGGCCATCAAGCTTGGGAGTGTCCAGTAGAACAATCAACTACCACTTTTAGAAGTGAAAGAAGAACTCAAGTTGCTCAAGGAGGAGATGAAGAAAGTGTTAACTCCTCACCACAACCAAAAGAACTAGAAAAAGAGGAAGCCTTGCTAATGAGAACGACATTGATCAAGGTTCCAATGGAGAAGGAGCCACCTCAAAGGAAGTCCTTATTCGGGACTATTTGCAAGTGCCAAGGTAAGTGTTGTCAAGTTGTTATAGATTCTGGTAGTACTGATAATCTAGTTGATGTTGAGATGGTAGAGAAACTAAACTTGAAGAGATTACCTCATCCTAATCCATATAAGGTCTCATGGTTGAATAAGGGACAGCAAGTACTAGTCAATGAACAATGTTGGGTAGAGTTTCAAATAGGAAGGTACAAAGACAAGGTGTTATGTGATATCATCCCTATGGATGTGTGCCATGTATTATTTGGTTGGCCTTGGCAATATGATAGGAAAACAACACATGATGGTAGAAAGAATGTCCATGTTTTGAAGAAGGATGGAGTCACTTATACCTTAGCACCTTTGAAGGAGGAAGATAAAGACCAAAAAGTTGGCTCAAATGTGATGTTAGTGGATGAAAAAGAGTTTCCAAAGACAATGGAGGAGGAAGAGATAGGATTTGCAGTGATGGTCAAACCTAGGACTGTCATAACAGCAGAAAGAATTGATGAGTTGCCATAGGAGATTCGAGACATGTTGAAGGGTTATGCAAACATAGTTGTGGATGAACTTCCTAACTCCTTGCCTCCAATAAGAGATATCAGTCATCATACAGACTTTATATCAAGGGCTAGTCTACCAAACAAGGCAGCCTATAAGATGACACCCCAACAAAATGAAGAAATCAGAAAACAGGTACAAGAGTTGCTTGACAAAGGGTAAACTAGGAAGAGCCTTAGTCCTTGTGCAGTTCCAACTGTTTTAGCACCTAAGAAAGGAGGTGAGTGGAGAATGTGCACCAACTCCAGGACAATAAATAAGATAGCAATCAGATATAGGTTTCTACTTCCAAGAATAGAGGACTTAATGGATTGTTTGAGTGGAGCAAGCTACTTCTCAAAGATAGACCTGAATAGTGGATACCATCAAATAAGGATCAGACAAGGAGATGAATGGAAAACAGCGTTCAAAACAAATGAGGGCCTATATGAGTGGCTTGTAATGCCATTTGGTCTTTCTAATGCACCTAGTACATTCATGAGGCTCATGAATGAGGTCCTCAAGCCATACATTGGTAAACTTGTTGTTGTTTACCTTGATGATATATTGGTTTTCAGTTCTAACAAGGAAGAACACTTGTATCATTTGAATTTGGTGTTGAGAAGGCTACAATAGGAAAAACTATTGATCAACCTCAAAAAGTGTGAATTCATGAAGAAAGAACTACTATACCTTGGTTTTGTGGTCTCAAAGGGAATGTTGAAGATGGATCCAAACAAAGTGAAGGCAATATTGGAGTGGCCTACATCCAAAATAGTTTTAGAGGTAGGAAGTTTCCATGGTCTTGCAAGTTTTTATAGGAGCCCCTTCTTGTGTTTGATTGTGAAAGTGAAGTTTTGTAGATATTCAACCCACTTAATGTGCCTTTGACTGAGTTTTTCTTGGCTATTGATGAAATGAAGTGCATGATTATCTGTATAGTCCACAAACTCCTTAGGTAGAAGGTAGTGTCTCCAATTCTTTAGGGATTGAACCATTGCATACATCTCCAAGTCATATGAAGAGTACTTCTTCTTTGCATCATTCAGTTTTTCACTAAAATATGCTATTGGCTTATTGTCTTGGCTTAAAACTGCCCCTGTTACATGTCCACTAGCATCACATTCTATTTGAAAGACCTTATTGAAGTCAGGTAAGGCCAATATAGGTTGCTCAATCACTTTCTTTTTCAGATATTGGAAACTCTTATCAGCTTGTTCAGTCCACACAAACTTCTTCTTTTTATCCCCTTTAATAGTATCTATGATAGGTGCACATATATTACTGAAACTTTTAATAAATTTCCTATAAAAACTTGCAAGACCATAGAAACTTCTTACCTCCGTGACTCTTCTCAGTGTAGGCCACTCCAATATTGCCTTCACTTTGCTTGGATCCATCTTCAACATCCCCTTTGATACCACAAAACCAAGGTACAACAATTCTGTCTTCATGAATTCACACTTTTTAAGGTTGATCAGCAATTTCTCCTCTTGTAGCCTTCTTAACACCAAATTCAAGTGATACAAGTGTTCTTCTTTGTTAGAACTGAAAACAAGAGTTAGGAAATTCATCCACAACTATGTCTGCATAACCCTTCAACATGTCTTGGATCTCCCATGGCAACTCATCAATTCTTTCTGCTGTTATGACAGTCCTAGGTTTGACCATCACTGCAAAACCTATCTCTTCCTCCTCCATTGTCTTTGGAAACTCTTTTTCATCCACTAACATCACACTTGAGCCAACCTTTTGGTCTTTATCTTCCTCCTTCAAAGGTGCTAAGGTATAAGTAACTCCATCCTTCTCCAAAACATGGACATTCTTTCTACCATCATGTGTTGTTTTCCTATCATATTTCCAAGGCCTACCAAATAATACATGGCACACATCCATAGGGATGATATCACATAACACCTTGTCTTTGTACCTTCCTATTTGAAACTCTACCCAACATTGTTCATTGACTAGTACTTGTTCTCCCTTATTCAACCATGAGACCTTATATGGATTAGGATGAGGTAATCTCTTCAAGTTTAGTTTCTCTACCATCTCAACACAAACTAGATTATCAGTACTACCAGAATCTATAACAACTTGACAACACTTACCTTGGCACTTGCAAACAAACCTGAATAAGGACTTCCTTTGAGGTGGCCCCTTCTCCATTGGAACCTTGATCAATGTCCTTCTCATCAGCAAGGCTTCTCTTTTTTCTAGTTCTTCTGGTTGTGGTGAGGAGTTAACACTTTCTTCATCTCCTCCTTGAGCAACTTGACTCCTTTCACTTCTAAAAGTGGTAGTTGATTGTTCTCCTGGACACTACCAAGCTTGATGGCCTACAAATTTGTTGCACTTGTAGCACTTACCTGTGAAACCATTTGCTCCTCCTCTTTGTCCAAATCTGCCCTTGAAATTAGGCCTTCTTTACCTTTAAAACCTCCTCTTGAACTTGATGCTTGTTCTTGGGAGGTGCTTGACTCACCTTGATTTCTTTGTGACTGTCCTCTATTAGCATATGGACCTCTACCTCTGAAAGTCCTTCCTCTACCTCTAGTTTGTTTTTCTTGCTTCCTATTCAGCTTCTCCTCAGCCTCTAAGGCTAGTTGATAACACTCTTCAAGTGTCTTGGGGCTTGTAAGGCTCAACTCATCTTGCAAGCTATACTTCAATTCATTAAGGTATCTTGCAACCTTGTCAGTGTCATCCGCCATGTGTCCTGATCTGATACTCAACTTGTAGAACTCTTCAATGTGCTCTTTCACTCCCATATCCTTTTGTTTCAAATTTTGCAACTTCCTATACAACTGAGTAATGTTGTCACTAGGCATGAATTTGCCCTTCAACTTGGTAATCATCCTATCCCAAGAAGTGATCTTGGATTTGCCCTTTTTCCTCCTTTCGTCCTGAACATAATCCCACCATAGGGATGCATGACCTTTCAACTTGGTCCTGGCCAACTTTACTTGTTACTCCTCAGGTACCTCCTCAAACTCAAAGTATTTGTCCAACTCCCCTATCCAATCAAGGAGCTCTTCACCATTCAAACTACTTGCATATACTGGAAGTTCCATCTTCACCTTGGTCCCTTCCCCTATCCCTTTCTTCTTGTTGTGCTTCTTGAAGTGCTTCATCCACCACTTAATCTTGGTCACTCATATCCCCTGTAACCATTCCTCTTCTTTGGTTAGCTTCCACTGTCGTGAGTCTTGCATCCAAACTGACTCTCATTTCCCTCATTTCTCTAGCAAGGGCTTCTCCCAACTATGTTGTTATTCTCTCTACCACCCTTTCAGCAACATTGATTCTTGGAGGCATCTTTCTCCTTTTGGATTATTAACACTTTTATTGGCTTTCTTGGCCTTTTGGCTCTGATATGAATAATGATGCAGAGGATAAACAAGATACAAGAAAAATGTTGTACAGATCCTACAAACCCTTCCTAGGCTCCAACTGTACCTGCAACTTCTTCTTTACTAGTTTATTCACTAGGCATAAACCCTCAAGAAAGGCCTAATTGGGGTGCTTGTTGTATCAACACTCACTCTTATGCCTTCTTAGGCTTCCTATACCCTCAACTCACCCTCTAGCGTCTCAACAAACCCTCACTTTCCTATGGAGGCGTCAACAAGATCAATTCTCAATAAACCCTCAAAAGACTAGAGTTTTAGCAGACCTGTTAGGCAGAGAACACACTCAGACTTGGATATCTTTCATACACAAGTGATTCTCAGGTTCTTCTCTTGTGGAAACGTGAGCAACACCCTAATAAAGATTCTTGCGCAATTTTATGAACTTCCAACGGTGGGAACAAAAGTTATGGGTTTTTTCATATTGCTGGAAACCCTAGCTCTGTGACAGGGCAATGGCAAGGTTTTTGCTGGTTTCTCAAACCAAACATCATGAAATCACACATAACCAAATACATTAGACCCTCCAGACAAGACTCTAACTTTCCATCCACTCACAGACCTGGTACAATTTCGTACATGTCCGTACAGGTCTGATTTCAGGCTATTTTGCAGAAAAAAAAAGTTAAGAAATACAATGAAACAGGGTATGCCGTAGAAATTGTTCCAGATTCTTCTTGGAGCGTCCTCCTTTCTTCCTCATACGAGAGAATAATGTCTTCAATCAGTTACAAAAGCCTTAAATATATTTTGCCTTCAAGCCTAACTAATATTGCATCAAAATTTTGAAATTTATGTCCTATATCACTACCTAGAACTGAAAAAAACATTGCAATGGGACCCTACATGGTCTTACATGGTCTTCCAAGACCTTATTTGACTCTACAAACCTAAATCCAAGGCTGAGGAACAAACCCCAACTCTCCAACAAGCCAAAATCCATTAGAAGATTTAAATTTGTATTTTGGCAGGAAAATCCCAAATTTGAATTTCCAAACCTGTGTACACATCCTAGAGCATTGGAAATGATCCCAATGGACCCTAATTGAATAAGAGTTTCCAATATTTGAAAAAGAGAGTGACTGAACAGCCTATCCTGGCCTTACCTGACTTCAATAAGGTCTTTCAAATAGAATGTGATGCTAGTGAACATGCAATAGGGGCAGTCTTAAGCCAAGCCAATAAACCAATAGCATACTTTAGTGAAAAATTGAATGATGCCAAAAAGAAGTACTCTTCATATGATTTGGAAATGTATGCAATGGTTCAATCTCTAAAGAAGTGGAGACACTACCTTCTACCTAAGGAGTTTGTGGTCTATACAGACAATCATGCACTTCAATTCATAAACAGCCAAGAAAAACTCGGTCAAAGGCACATTAAGTGGGTTGAATACCTTCAAAACTTCACTTTCACAATCAAACATAATAGGGGGCGGAGTAACAAGGTGGCTGATGCCTTGAGCAAAAGAGCATTAATGGTGCAAGAAATTCAGTTAAAGAGTGTTGGAATTGAAGCACACAAGGATATGTATGAGGATGATGAAGATTTCAAAGAAGTCTATGGGGTTTGCAAGTAGCCTATTAGCATTAACAAAGAGAAGTGGTTGGATTACCTTATACAAGATGGTTTGTTGTTTAAAGGAGCACAACTTTGTGTGCCAAAATGTTCCACGAGGGAGAACCTCATCAAGAAAAAGTGTTGTGGGAGTATGGCAAGTCATTTTGGACTTGACAAGACACTAGAACAGCTAAGAAGGAACTACGTTTGGCCTAGGATGCAAACAGATGTAAGAAAATTTGTGGAGAAGTGTACTATATGTCAAACAGCAAATAGGAGCAGCACTAATGCAGGACTGTACCAGCCTTTACCCATTCCCAATAGGCCTTGGGAATCCATCAATATGGACTTTGTTATGGGACTGCCAAAGACTCAAAGAAGTTTTGATTCAATTTATATAGTTGTTGACAGGTTTTCCAAGATGGCTCACTTTATTCCTTGCAAAAGTACAAGTGATCCTTCATATGTTGCGGGTTTGTTCTTCAAAGAGATTGTTAGACTTCATGGATTACCATTGAGCATAGTCTCTGATAGAGATAGTAAGTTTCTAGGACACTTTTGGAGGACATTGTGGAAAAAGCTTGGTACAAATCTCAGTTTTAGCTCAGCTTACCACCCTCAAAAAAGATGGCCAAACTAAGGTGGTCAATAGGAGCTTAGGTAACCTGCTAAGATGCCTTTCAAAGGATCATCCTAAACAATGGGATCTTGTGTTACCCCGAGCAGAGTTTGCCTACAATGACTTAAGTGAATAGGAGCATTGGCAAGAGTCCATTTCAAGTGGTCTATGGCATGCAGCCAAGAGGAGTGTTTGAACTAAGAGACATCAATGGTATGGAGAAGCAGAGTGCAGGGGGTGAACAGTTTGTAGTTGCCATGCAAGAGATACATCAACAAGTGAAACAACAGCTACAAGCTAGTGTCGAAAAGTACAAACAAAAGGTAGATTTGAAGAGAAGAGAGGTTAGTTTTAAGGTTGGAGATCTTGTCTTAGCACATCTTAGGAAGAAAGGTTTCCCAAAGGAGAATACACCAAGTTGAAGATGAAGAACATACGTCCTTGTAAAGTTGTAAGGAAGTTTGCCAACAATGCATATGAAATAGAGTTGCCTAAGGGAGTAGGCATATCACCAGTTTTCAATGTTGCTGGCTTATACCCTTACAAAGGGGATGCCATTGCTGATGAAGGAGCAGGTATACAGCACATGTCAGATGTTGATTGGGCAGAGGAGTTGCCACACATCAAACCAACAGAGTTAGAGTGCATTCATGACACCAAAGACAGCAAGAAGTCTAGAGGCAAGCAATATTACCAATATTCGGTCAAATGGAAGGGGCTACCATATGAGGATGCCACATGGCTGACTGGGGCAGACATCATCAAGCATGGAAAGATTGTTGCAGACCTCCTTTCAGGGGGGACCTGAGTTTCATTTTTTTCCCTTGAGAGTATGATGCAGGAGTATCACTTTAGTGATGTTTTTATGGCACATTTTGATGTTAAGAGTCCTAGTTGAGTCTGTAAAGGTCTTTAGGGATCCATTGGGATCATTTCCAATGGTCTAGGATGTGTACATAGGCCTAGAAATTCAAATTTTGATTTTCTCGCCAAAATGCAAATTTGAATTTTCTAGTGAATTTTGGCTTGTTAGGGAGTTGGGGGTTGTTCCTCAGTCTTAGTGTTAGGTTTGTTGAGTCCAATAAGGTCTTGGAAGACCATGTAAAGTCTTTTTGCAATGTTTTTCAATATTAGGTGTGATGTAGGGCAGAAATTTCAAAGTTTTGATAACATATTAGTTAGTTTTGAAGGCAAAGACATATATAAGTGATCTTGTAACTGTTTTGGAGGGTTGTTGTTATTGTTTTTCAATCATATAAGGAAGGACTCTCCAAGAAAATTTTGAACAATTTGTCACACACTCTGTTTCATTGCATCTTCTTTAAATGTTTTTGCTGATATACAGATTGAATACAGGCTCGCACAGACATGTGGAGGATTGTGTCAGACCTGAGAGTGAATGTTTCGTGAGAATGTTGTTTTACAGAGTTAATGCATTGATTTTATGATGATTTTTACATGTTTTGTGCAAGAAACAAGCTCAAAGACTATCATTGCCCTGTCACAGACCTAGGATTTTCAGCGACCTTCAAAAATCCATAAGTTTTAATTGAACCCTTGAAAATTCACAAAATTACTTGAGTCTTTGCTAGGTTGTTTGCCAAGTGTCTAGCAAGAGAGAGTTCTTGAATCACTCACATGTGTGAGTTATGCAGGTCTGAGTTCATTTCTGCCAAACAGGACTGTCAAAACCCTAGTGCATTGAGGGTTTATTGAAAACTGGTTTTGTTGAGTTTATCAGAGGAAGGTAAGGGTTTGGTGAGATCATACAGGGTGTGTGGAAGGTAAAAAGAATCTAAGGAAACATAAGGAGTGCATTTGTCACATTTAATACCCCAATAAGCCTTTTGAGGGTTTAGGCCTAGTGAGGTAGGCTTGTAGGAGAAACCTGTAGGGGATAGTTTGAGGCTCCATATTAGGGTTTGTAAACCTGAAGAACATTGT
The DNA here is from genome assembly GCA_027924645.1 of Cunninghamia lanceolata. Lineage (NCBI taxonomy): Eukaryota > Viridiplantae > Streptophyta > Pinopsida > Cupressales > Cupressaceae > Cunninghamia > Cunninghamia lanceolata. Next base: position 3,383,016 of record BSBN01001110.1, read on the forward strand.
TCTTGTACTTGTTTTCCCTCTACATCACTTGTTGATGGAAGAGATGAAGGCCAAATGGGTTAACACATGGCTGCAACATAATCATGGATGGGTGGACAGGTATTAAACACCTTCCACTCATCAACATTACAGTTTCATGCATCGATGGCCTTTATTTATTGCAAGCAATTGATTACTCAAAAAAATGCAACCATGTTAGGTGTCAATTTCAGATCGTGAGAGAAGCCATTGCGCATGTTGATCCTCAAAATATAGTGCAAATGATTACTGATGTAGTAAATGTTTGTAGGGCAGCGGATATGTTGATTCAATCTACATACAAACACATCTATTGGACCCCTTGTGTGCATGCTATGAAGTCATGGACAATGCACTCAAAGACATTGGAAAGATATGGAGGGTGAAACAAGTGATGGTGAATGCAAAGACAGAATTACTCAAACCAATTGAGACTCAATTTGCTTCTTATTTCATTCTACTAGATAGGATGCTTGAATTGCAAGAGTCATTGCAACTTATGGTTATGACACAAGGATTGGAAAAAGTTGGAGGAGTCAAAAATTGAGCAGGGGAAGACGATAAAGGAGAGTGTGATCAATGATATTTTTTGGTCAAATTTGAGATACATCACATCATTTATACAGCTTGTTTTCACTATCATTAGATTTGGGGATTTTGATAGTACTAGTCTTGGGGAGATCTACGAGTGCATTGATAGCATGCTTGGCCAAATGAAGGCCGCCATTCATGAGAGAGCCCCCACCCTACAATTGTATGATGAGCATATTCACCCCATCATCAAAAAAAGGTGGGAGAAGTTGAACACCCTTCTAGAAATGGCTGCATATGCTTTGAATCCAAAATGCTATGTAGAAAAACCTAGAAGAATTCTCCCCATCAATGATCATTAGGTGAGCAATGGCCTCATGAAGGCCTCCAAAAATATGTTTAGTTTAAATGAAGCTGCACTAATTAGATTTGAGTGGATTATGTTTACCGAACTAGATGGCCACAAGATTTGGACAAAGATTGATAGGCGCACTTTGGCACAGGTCAAGCCAGTAAGTTGGTGGACAATCTATGAACCTCCAAGACCATTGCGCATAATTGCCATTCATCTTCTCTCACAGGGTTCTACTTCCTCTACTCTTGAGATGAACTGGTCCACATATAGTTTTATCCACTCTCTAAAGAGGAACCAACTTACCTCTATGAGAGCGGAAAAGCTTGTTGTGCCTTATGTTTGCTTGATCACAAGACACCTAAGTATAAGCAGAGACCAACGCAACAATGGGATGTAGATCCCAAGGAGCCAAGACAACTTGATGATGACCACAATGTGTTGATGGGATTGGAGGCAAATAATTCCACTTCCTTCCAACAATTCTAGTGATGAGGAGTTTCCTATATATGCAGCTGTAGATGATGATGACTCTGATTTTTGTGCTTGTTGCTCATCAAAAACAGCTATGGGTTACTTTTTTTGGCAAGTTAATTTTTTCATTTTGATGCTTGTCACTTGTACAATGAGACTCTAGTTTGTACTTTTAACATTCAGTTTATTACTTATATTTCAATTTGAAATGGATTCCGATTTTGATGCATGTATTGTGATTCGACAATTTGAATTGGGCCTTGGCATTGTTTAGTTATCAATTTGAATTATGATATTAATATATTATCAATTATCTATTTATCATTGATCATTTGTTGTACTGTGCTCTCTCTCTCTCTCTCTCTCTCTCTCTCTCTCTCTCTCTCTCTATATATATATATATATATATAACCGTCCCCCCACCATCCCAAAAATTTTAGAAAATTTTTGCTGTCCCTGGGAACACATCCCCCCATCCCATAAACTCAGAGAGCCTGCATTTCATCTATGTTGCCATAGAAAGGGCACCATGTAAAAAACAGTACAACATAACATCAGGGATGAAGATATAAGTTGCTGTTGAATATTGCACCAGAACATAGAGACTTTTCTTTCCAGATTTTATTATCCAGACCCTCAGGGAGAGTTGTTGAAGTGACATTCTTAATGTGTTTCCAACTTTTATTAATCATGCCTGTTATTTTAGTGGATCCCAAAGATGGAGTTGTTTTATGTCCACTTACAATGTAACAAGTTATATTCACAGAAGTTTTAGATACTGAATGCATAAACAGTACTGTCTACAATCTACATCTAGATCAGCCCACAATTTTTTTTTGGAAACTCTGCAAAAGAAGATAATCCTAATTGTGATCTATGACTTGTAACGTTTCAATTGCTAGAATGTCCCATAGAAGCTTACAACTGGAACTGGAGTGTGATAGTAAACTGAAGACACCCACTGTGCAGAAATTGCATGACAACTGTTTCATCCATGCCCATCACTACCTCATTTAAAACCACAATGCAATAGCTAGTGCTAGAAACTAGATTTCCGCATCCCAGGGAAAAACAAAAGGAGAGAAATGTACCGGCAACAGTTGGCCACCTCTCGATGCATCGGACCAGACACCTGGTTTTCACCAAAGTATGTTTAGTACAGACTTTTGGATATCTAGGGCATAGAATATATCCCAGTTACCAATCGAATAAAACATCAAACACCTGCCAGTCAAATTTCACAAGAGGTTGCAGAATACTACAAACCTGTTGAAGAATTGCAAAAGCCTCAGAGAAAAGTTCATACGCCTCATTAAGCTTTCCCTGCAATAAGAAAACAATGTCCAAACATTTGATATTGAAAGAATGTAGAAGTATAATTGTAATAAGAAAGTAGAAATAAAGACAGAATTCATTAAATGTCTTTATAAAGGAGTTATTTTCAGCTGAATTTCACTGATGACAATATAAACAGATATTCTTACAACATAGATTCAGTTCCCATGAACTTCAAAAAGGTTGTGTACCTCTGCTAGTTGAAGTTTGCCAGTCTCTATTAGATCTCGAGCATCAGAACAAACCGCGGCAGAATGCTTCACTACTGTATGCATGTCCAATATGTCTGATATTTTGAAGGGAGCTTCCGCGTCAAGATCATATTTGCGGGCACCAATAGTGATACCAACCTGACATAAACAAAGTTTATATAAATGTATTGAAGTACAATATCCGGATCAGTATAGTATTACCAAATTACCATAGATTAAAACCTTTAAAAATATCAATAAACTCGCTTATTAACACTTTCCATACAAAGAGATCATTACAAGAAAATCAATAACAAGTTGTCTAGTTGCCAAATGTGAGAGAGCATTGAAAAATCTGTAATCATATGTATAACTACCATAATAAATGTCTGTACAAATTAATCAAATCACTTAAGAACGCCACCCATAATAAGCTATGCATTACAACATACAGCAACTCCAGAAACATAACATGGAAAAAACTAGCAACAAACTTATCAAGAACACAAGTAAAAGAAATCACATTAGATACATATAAAGTTTAAACGAGTTGACATTGAAACCCAAATTCTTCAGACTATACTTCTATTTTGACCATTTGCTTTTCACATAAAATTACAGGGAAAAGTCCTAATTGAGCAAATCCCATGTGGCTACAGCAGTAGTCACGCATCAAGATAGATGCTGCCTCAAAAACATCATTCTAGAGAAAATTGTATGCTATTATAATTATACAAGGATACCCAAGATGAATATTAAAAAGAGTCCATAAAGCAAGTGAAGCAAGATGGTTAAGTACTAAGATCATAAAATCGTGAATCAAAGGGCACATAGGAAATGAAGGCTTAAAATACTGCCAAAACAGGGGAAACAAAAACCACATTTATGAGATGTACGATCATAATATCAAACCTGGGTGCAGTTTTTAGACAGTTTGAACCTAGAACTGCCATCAATATTATTGTTTCAATGTGCAGTAGAAGTTGAATTTTATTAACTTAAAGATAAAACAACACACAAATTCATTTATATGAGTGATTTCTAAAAACTCCATTGGGGCATTTCATTGTTTGCTGTCACCACACACGTTATCGGAAATAAAAACCCTCATCCACAAAAAATGAACAAAAGTAATAGCTTCTCAAATAGCAGAGCACTATCATATCACATCATGCATCCAACTCAGGGTACAATGTACACTTGGAATTGTCCTGGCCAAGGCTGTGATGCATGGGCATCCGTGGGGTGCATGGGCACGTGTTATGTTACACATTCCTCTATGAGTATGCCATAGCTAAGAGAACCCAAACCACTGAGATCTTCTTAGGGTGATGAAAGTAGCCATTCCAATAGTTGAACTCAAATAAGTATTTAACCTCTTATTATTGATAATAATGGAAAATCAATATATAAATATGATTTTGACGTTAATCTAATTGAATTATGTGAATGTGTTATGTAATTTACTGTGTTAATTATTTACTTTAGAATTCTTAATAAATTACCACATGTTGTAATTTACATCTATTCTGATATCGCTGCATATTCTAAATTATTTTAACTCTAGTAATAACTATATTAAATCCATTACAATATTAGATTAGCTTTGATAACATTAATGATTAATCATTTCGATTTTATATAATATGGGAAAAAGTAGTGCTATATTTGGTATCAGAGTCAAACCTGAAAAAATATATCATTTGTAAAGTATAATATTTTTTTATTAAGCTTGTAAAAAGAGAAGTTTTATTAGATATTATAGATTTAATTTTGACAAATTAATTTACAAAGCTATTAAAGCCATAGAATAAATTACAATATGACCATTATTATTTTTAAAGCACCTAACTAATATTATTATATGGGTATGTCATTTTTACTTGGAATTCCTTCCCCTTCCACCTACTAGAAGGGGGGGAAAAAAGTAATATACAAGTGAGGGTTTATGAAAGACATGGTAATTATAAATTATGTAATTCATTTTATAAATTTAATATTTCATTATTAAGAATAATAATTTTATTAAAATTTTGGGTGTTTTTTTCATGTGAAAGAGGATTATAGATATAAGATAAAGAGAACTCACATTATAATTTATACATATAATTAAAAATTGAGATCTAAACTTAATATATTTAATATTGAACTAAAATGGTAATGTAAATATTTATTCGTATATCAATAGAGAACTAAAAGTAAAGTATATGACAAATAAAAAGAGTAAATAAATATGAGTGAAACCATTAGGATATTGTTAGTAGTGTAATACTAAGGATAAGGCATTGATTTTGTGACATATTATAACTATGTATATATATATATGGGTTGTGAAAATATGACTTAATTAAGAAAGTATAGATATATTTAAATGAAGCTATGTTACCCCCAAGTTTCTGAGATGGGGATGGCAAGGGACAAGGGGACGTATTCCAGGGACTGGGACAGCAAAGGGGCTATTTTTTAGGAGACGGCAAGGAACGACTATTAAAAAAATAGGGAAAGTTTTTAAAATATAAAAAATTTCAAATATTCATATGACAACATTGATAAGGTAATCATCATATAAGTCATAGAACCTTAACACACAATATTAGAATTCAATTGAGATTTCATATGAGAGCGACAAACAAATTAACAAAATTTAATTGCATTCATTGACAACGTGCATATATATTATATAAAAATTACATCAAAATGCCCAAAGGCTGTAAGTTTCAACTACAAAATGACAAAAATATGGAAAATATAAATATGTAGTCCCTAATCAGCATCTCGTAACAGTGCATCAAAATCAGAGTCTGAGTCACTGTCACTATGAGAGGCTACCTCATCCAATGGAACCCAAAGCAATACATCATGTACCTCCTTGTCATCAACCGGTTAGTATCTTTGGGATCAACATCCTAACGTGCAGCTGGAGTCTGATGATACTCTGGAGTCTGACGATACTATGCACAACCACCAACTTCTCCAATTGTCTAGAGGTAAGCCTATTCCTCTTGACTGACTAGATGAAGCTATATGTAAACCAGTTCCTCTCTAAAGCAAAGGAACTAGCAACATGTGAAAGGAGAGAAGTGGCAAGTATCCTCAACTACGGTGCATCCTTGCCATGCCATGTCCACCATCTAATAGGGTTGATTTGAGCTAATGTAGCTCTATCCATCCTCACCTCTGGTCTACTGAATTTTGGACCATGAAGATTCACAAGGCTGGCCACTATGCTCTAATTATGCTAGACTCCTCACTATACATTTTTGCAAGGGCCTTCATGAACCCTTCTTTCACCTCTTCATCATCAGATGAAGCATTCTCCCAGGCCTTGGTGCATACCATTTGGGATTTAGAGACTAGGCTGCCATGCAAAGCGAGGTTTTCATAGTGTTCCACCATCGTGTCATAATAGGCCTAATATGCTCCTCATAAAATCCCAAATTCGGGTCCCTATTATTGTAATGCCCCCACCAAAATTGAAAACATTACAAGGTTGTGATATTCCTCGTCAAATAGATTAATGAGGCCGACTTCCTCAAAATAAGATATGGCCGACCTTCATGTAAAATCATGAGTTTATTATGGCCGACTCTCATATGAAGCCGACTTCCAAAAAAAAAAATTTTAAAATAAACTAAGACTGACCACCTTAAATATTGGCCGACCATCTTAAAGGAATAGCGAATGAGTTTATATATAGTGCAATGTAGAAAGATCAAATAGGCACTAGATGACAAGGACACAATTTGTTTATGGAGTAGTCTAATTAATAAAAGACATCCCTATTCATTGGAGTCACACCCTTGAAAAGACATAGGAAGATATAAAGGAAAAATCATCAAAGGAGGAATGAAATCAATCGATCAAGACAAATTATTAACAATACAAAAAAAGCAGAGCATATTGAGAAATATATCTGCACTCAGCAGACTAAGGTGGAATAATCAGCAAAATATTAATATCTTCTGAATATTAAATCAGCCACCATCTTCAGAAACACATTCATTATTCAGGCAACAAAATATTAGAAATAAGAAGTCCAAATTGTCATCCATTAGCAAATTGAGCAATCTGCAAGTTTGGTAGAATTATTCAATGTGCAAGCAAAGGATGAGGCTAATGATGCCATTGACAAATTCTTCTTTGCCAATGGCATTCCATTCCGTGTGGCTCGCTCTCCATATTATAAGGAAGCTATGGCAAAGGTAATAAGGGCGGGACCATCATATGTGCCACCAAGGGACACTAAATTGAGGACAACAATCTTAGATAAGAACTATTCCAAGATTAATATTTTAATGGAGAAAATGAAGGATACTTGAGTCACAAGTGGATGCAACATCGTCATGGATGGGTGGACGGACATTAGGCATCGTCCACTCATCAATATCATGGTTACAAGTATAGCTGGCCCTTATTTCCTTAGGGCTATTGATTGTTCAGGGCATCGCAGGGATGCTCATTTTCAGTTCCATATCCTCAAAGATGCTATAGAGGAGGTTGGGCCACAAAATGTGGTGCAAGTAGTGACAGATGCAGCCCATGTGTGCAAAGCTGCAAGGAAGTTAATTGAGGCAGCCTATAGACATATTTGGTGGGCTCCTTGTTGTGTACATGCCATGAATAATGCACTCAAGGACATGGGAGAAATCAGCTCGATCAAAGGACTTGTTAATGATGCTAGAGATGTGCATATGTTTATCTGCAACCACCACACTTCACATGCACTCTTCAGGACCTTCTCCAAGAAAGAATTCTTGAGACCTGTAGAGACTAGGTATGCATCATACTTTATTCCCTTGGAGAGGATGCTTGTGTTGCAAGAGGCATTGCAACTAATGATTATGACAACAGAATGGAATCGGTGGCCTGAGTCGAAGACAAAGCAGGGGCTAAGTGTGAAGGAGGTGGTGAAGAGTGATGTTTTTTGGGCTGATCCCAAATATATTGTCCCCATCATTACTCTAGTCTTCAGAGTGATTAGATATGGGGATGCTAATGCACCTAACCTTGGAGAGGTGTATGAGTGCATTGATACTATGCTTGATCAAATGAATGTTGTTGTACGACAGAGAGACCCCACATTGCAATTCTACACCGAACATATTCAGCCAATCATTCATTGTAGATGGGAGAAGCTCAACACTCCCTTGCACATGGTTGTCTATGCATTGAACCCAAAGTGGTATGTGAAAAGGCCTGGTAGAGTAACACCTATACAAGATGTTGAGGTGAAGGCAGGGTTCATGAAGGCCATTCAGAAAATGTATGATCCTACAGAGGCCAGCATCATTCGTACTGAGTGGACAAAATTTGTCACTCTTAGGGGATATCCAAAAGAGGCCAAAGTAGATAGGGAGACTTTGGCATAGGAGGAGCCTATTTTGTGGTGGCCTTTGCATGGGCCTAATTCTATGACTACCAATCTAGCCATTCGTTTGTTGTCCCAGGTTTCTAGTTCTTCTGTTGCTGAGAGGAATTGGTTTGCTTATATCTTCATCCACTCCATTAAGAGGAACAGGGTTACCTCTAGGAGGGCAAAGAAGCTTGTGGTTGTACATAGTGCCTTGCGTCTCATTAACCACAACACACTTATGTACAAGGAGAGTCCAGCAGCTAGATGGGATGTAGAGCCAAAGGAGGCAGCACAGATTGATGATGATGCAGCTACACAAACAGGGCTGATTGGTATTGGTTTGGAGGAGCTTGAGCATGTGGAGTCTAGCAATTCTAGTGATGAGGAGCTTGGCGAGAACTTTGGGGATGATTAGCCATTGACTCATTACTATTAGTATTAGTATTTCCTTTTAGTATTTAGCATTTACTATTTTCTTTTTTTTTTTGTCATTTGAGCAGTGTTCAACTTGCTACTTGATCAGTTGATACTTGATACTTGATTGTAATCATGAATCATCATTATGAAATTTCGAAAACTCTGAATTCGATATTTTGATTTTTATTTTCAATGTTCAATGTTGAAACTTCAATGTTTAATGGTTCATTGGTTCAATCACAATGTTGAAACTTCATTGTTAAAAACTTAAATGTGAAATTGTTGATGTTCAATGCAATATACTTATTCCTTATACATCTTTTTATAACTAATTTTTCAAGTACTATATGTATTTGCACCCCGCCCCCTTACCACCCCCCTTGTCAAGAAACTCTGTGGAACTATGTATATTAATTTATGCAAACTTAAATATATAGTAGAGATATCATAATATATATTTATCTAAGAGATGTTTTAATTAAAAGGTATAAAGCTATTTTAATTAAAAGATATTTTACTTACTAGATTTACTTAAAGATATTTTTACTATTACTTAAGAGTTGTTTTATTTTGGACATCTGAAGATCTATTTATTACATAGCTTAAGTACATGATTTTTTTGACAATCTTACTTATTATTTTATCAGTATTCAAGAATTATCTTATTTATTATAGTGAAATGAAGAAAGAAGTGATGAGTATGCAAATTTGACCATTTGAAGTATTATACCATGTGGTTATAAATTTAAGTGAAATTAAAAAAGTAACGATTAGCACAAGGCTACAACTTGAAGAATAATCTAAAATATGTAATCCTTATTTATGTGCTATGTTTCATATATTATAAGGATTAATATAATATTATTCATGCACTATAAATATTTGTTAGAGAGCCATACAAGGAAGGTGTGTGCCACGAGCTTAAAGTGAAGTGTACTTAACTTATGTTTTGAGTGTTGACTCTACTAATTGAAACTTAACCACTATGGTTTAAGTGGTGTTTTGTAATTGATTTATATCACTATAACATCTAGGATAAAATTAAATGTATTTATTGGTTAAATTTTTTTTTAAACATTGGTTTAATTTTTTTGTAAACATTGGTTTACTAATGAAATGGAGACATTTAGTCTTTTACAAAGGGAGAGCGATCCTGAAACAAACTCTGCATGGTTCAAATTTAATGAATGTGTTGTATGATTAATTAATGCATATTTGTATATGTGTAACTTGTTTGGGTGTGTGTTTGTGTGTATATGTATATGTATATCTAAAGTATAGAAAATCATGATGCAAACATGCATAAGTATAAGGTTTGAACCTTTGATGAGATACAACCAAATACCTTCACAAAGCTCTTTTACCAAACTTCCCCTACACTCAAATTCCTTACCAAAGTTTCTTTTACCAAGCTATTTTTCAATGTTTCTATAGGTTAAGAAAATTGTCCATCGGTAGATGGGCAATGGTAATTAATTGAATTAAAACAGTGAATTCACCTTATCTTATAATTTTCTCTACTTAAGTCATCCCTTCACAACCTAAAATACTAATAATTATTTTTTTTTAAAGTATGTGAATATTAAAATCTGGATTTACGTTAAGTTAATATAGTCTTGAAACTCAACATAGTTACCTTGCCTATGTGTAAATTCAACCATTAGTGTAAAATGAGAAGAAAGCACTATTAGCATAGTCACAAAGCAATATTTTCTACCAGGAATGATGACTACCATTTTATGTAGTTACTGGCCTATAGGTATAGGAGGAAATTGAATAGGTGATTAAGAGCTTAAAAAGGAATTAGAAAATAATAGATAGTGCTTAAAGTAACATGGTTCTACATTAGGAACTAAACCAAGAAAGGTATTATTAATAGACGAACTTAAAAAGTTAAATGTCTTGTCAATAATGCTTATAAATAAGATATAATTATATAGCATAGAAATACATATTAATCTACACCTTATTATTATTATTATATTTTGAGGAAACAAAATTACTTACTAGCTAACCTACACCTTGTAAACAAATTAAAATTTGTGTTGATGGAACATTGGCAATATGGAACTGGTTGTGGCTATCTCTAGTTAAAATGAAACCTAAGAAATTAACTAATAAAATCATTTGGGATAGATGGAACATTGTAACTTGGTGTAAATATATAATCAAATAATCCTACTAAAATGAAGAATGAAATATAATGAAGCATGATTGTTGCATGTGTTTCCCTTAACTATGTGAATACAATTAATTGATTGGATAAGGTATCAATACTATGCTTATTCTTAGAAAAACCAACATAAATTTCCTAGGCTCCACGGGGACGTGTCCCCTGCACAATTACCCCCCCCCCCTTGTATTGTCCCCGGTACGTTTCGGGGACACAGGGACAAGCAGGAAACATCCCCTGACTATCCCAGTTTCCCCGGGGAGGTCCCCTATTTTTTTGGGGACGTCAGGGACAGCTAGCCATCCCCGACGGCCCAACAGCAACCCAACGTGGTTTTAAAACAAAAAAATACATTTTTTTTTTAAAAAAGGGTTGGGGGAGGCCCACAAGGACCCCCACATCCCTCCAAACTAGACCTAAACCTAAAACACAACACATATCATGCAAAAACAAAAAACACACGACTCACTATCTCATTTTGACATTGGTGAACAGCAGTTTGAAGAGGCTAACAGCAGTGAAGAGAAGGCATAAGGGCATCAAATCATCACCATTTGAGGTAAGATTGACATTCTTTGTTTATCTGTTCATATTCCTTTGCATTTTTTTTTAGTTTTTTAAAAACTTCAAACACATAGGGAGGGTTTTTTTGTTTATTATTTGTTCTATGTTTGCTTGCAACTGTGCATTGTCAGTTTTCAAACAAAAAAGCAATGAGCAGCAGTGAGGGTAGTGAAAGTGAAGGAAATGAGACTAAAATTCAAGTTCAACCAAGTAGAATTACTACTAGAGGTCATAAAAAGAGTGGGGGTTCTGCTAGTGGGAGTGCTGCAGCCACAGGGAATGTGAGTTCATCTAATCCATTTGAATGCCCTTCCACTATACTTGCCCAATATGCAAAAGGCCCATTTAATCCTAAAAAACCTCTCTTACAATTTGCAAGCCGCATAGACAATGACAAGAAAAAGAGTTATGGGGGTTCTAGAGTATGGCTTTGTCATATTTGCAATGAAGACTATAGGGGCAGCTACACAAGAGTTTATTCTCACCTTTAGCATTTGGGTGGAGTAGGGGTAAAAGGTTGTAAAAAAATTACCCTAGCTGAGAAGGTTGAGGCAACTAGGTTGCACATGGAGTGGGAGGCAAGATCTAAAGGATTGTCAATGGAGAGTATGCCTGGTGTGTCATTGCCTACACAAAGCCAAATGGAAGAGGTTTCTACTTCTTGTAAGGGAAAGAAAAGAACTACTACTGTTGCAGGTTTGTTTAATGCACAAACACGAGAGGTGGTTGAGTCTTTCGTTGCTAGATTTTTCTATGCCCGTGCCATACCATTTCATGTGGCACGCTCTCCCTATTTCAAACAATGTTCAAAAATGCAACAGTTGTTGGTCCTTCATTTGTCCCCCCTGGAGAACATAAACTACGCACCACCTTTCTTGATAAGGAATATTCTCAAGTGAGTGTGTTGATGGAAGACATGAGACAAACTTGGATTAGGGATGGCTGCTCTATTGTCATGGATGGGTGGACCGACATCAAACGTCGGCCACTCATCAATATCATTGTCACATGTCCAGCTGGCTCTTATTTTCTTAGAGCTATTGATTGTACAGGGAAGAGGAAGGATGCACACTTCTAATTTCAGATTTTCAAGGATGCCATACAAAAGGTTGGGGCATCTAATGTTGTCCAAGTGGTAACAGATTCAGCCCATGTATGTAAATCAATTGGTTTGATGGTGGAGGGTGCTTATAAGCACATTTTCCAGACCCCATGTGTTCATGCATTGAACAACACATTGAAAGACATTGGGAAGATTCTCCTTTTCCTTAGAGTTGTCGTGCTCCTCTTTGGAGTCACCTTCTTTCTCTCTTGAGGTATCTTCTCCTACTTAACAACCTGCACATAAACTAGGGGAAACAAACCATCCTTATCTTTAACAAAAGAAATGGTTCTTATACCATAGACAGGTCGATTTCTAGCACATGATGTCATGGGCTCACTATCCTTGCAATCTCCTCCCAAGGCTACACTTCTAAAACATTCCCCAACCTCATGGACACCACCAAAAAACCCTAAACTAACATTTTAAGGTCCCCCGACCACTACAACAACATTGACCATGCCTTGGTCATCCTTTCCAAGCGCCTTATCCAGCATAACCCAACTCAGTTATCATTTTTAAACCAAATTCCTTAGTGTGGCATTCAAAACTACCAAATGATTCATAATGGGAAAAAAAGTTTGATGAAGTCTCAACCATGCGTACCTCTGACTGAGTTTGTGCATCACACATGAAGGGTATTCCTTTCCTCTCCATACCATCACCAGTGCCTTGCAACTTGACCAATATCTCTTCCTTTTCATGGAACTCTTCTTGCAACACTCCCAACATGGCGAACAGGAAGTCTCCATGGATTCTCATTCTCCAAGGAAAGCAACTTCCTCCTTGGCCTTTGTTTCTCCATCTGAAATTGTTGGTTCTCTCCTTCTAGCTCTTCCTTTTTGCTCTTCTTTGTGTTTCCCATGGTTATGCTCTAAAAGCCCCAAACCTACACTTCAAGAGCAATTGGCGGCCCAACTACACAAAGTTGTTTGCAAACTTCAAACACAAGGATGCAACCCTACTAAAACTACTAATGCTACTTCCCAAAGAAAAGTTGGGCTTTGATACCACTTGATCCATAAACTAGAGCAGCTATGCCACACTCTAATACATCACCAAATGGATTTTGTTGAAGAGTATCCTCTTGACTATCTCAAATGAACAAAAACAATATAATTGCAAAGACAATTACAACTAGAGATACAACACAATATAATTGTAAAGATAATTACAACTAGAGATACAACACAATATATTTGCAAAGACAATTACAACTAGAGATAACCTTTGATAGGAATAAAAGTCCATGAAAAGTGAATTTTTGTTCCTCGTGCCACTAATCCACAAAGTACAATAGTTTTGCATAGCCTCAACTGGACTTACAATACCCAAATGCACACTGTACTGAAGAAACATAGCCTACAACAACTAACCGGGCAATATCAACAAGAATAGTTAAATTACTCACCAAGTACTTAGCGAATCAACAAGTGCTTGTAGAAATTTCAGGTGGATGGGTTTTTACAATTTTAACTAACAAGTCTAAGTGTCGAAAGAGAGCTTTCAACAAGTCTAAGTGTTGAACTTGCATGAGCACTCGAGATTACTCTATAAGTCCAACCCTCAAACTCATTGGGACATAGTTTAAACTCCCACATACCCTCGTGACTATAGTAGAATCCTAAATACTTCTACCTATGGCTGATAAACGTCCTTTTGTGAAAAACACGACTTAAAATTAACTAGAAATTGCATTTTTATCCTCTAACCTTGTGACTTGCAATCGTGTTTAGTTCACACATATTTTCTCCTTCATGCAGCTAAATATGATTGTAGATGCCCTTCATTTTGCCCTCGAGATTGGAAGATGTGCCCTTGTCTACTAACAACAATGGAATTGTGGCTACATGCAACGAGATTCTTCACAACTTTGCTCCTTTGACCGAAGTCTACAATTTAAAGATTTTTTCAAGTGTCAAGTTTTGTTGAGCCTTTGCCAACTCGAAATTTTTTAGTCTACCAAGTTCAAGTATGCGAACTACGTCAATAGAGATCATAGGCTTAGACACAACTAACAATGCCTACACACTCCAAATGCATAAAGGTCTTATAGTTGCATTGACACTCCATGGTCCATCATGCAATGCCTGTATAATTTATATGACTATACAACCCACAATTGTTGTGCACTAGTGTCCCAAACAACCATTAAAATACAGTATGTGTAGCTTCTTCTCACTACTCTGCTCAAATTGGTCCTTCTAGCCCTAATTAACAAAGCACTCTACCTCCAATCATCAAAATTGTATTTTCTAAAAACCCTCCTTACTATGCTCATCATTTCAAGGAAACCCACGTTGTTGGAAGGTGAAGGGTCATCTACCCTTTGCAACAGTTGTCAAGATGATGCATAACTACCACAAACTTGCATGTATGGGATCACTTCAACCATTGGCTTCCAAAACCATGCCCTTGCTTTCACCACCCAATAAGAAGAAGAACGATCATAACCTAGAGCAGATAAATCACTGCCCAACCAATGGGAACAACAGCCACACAAGACCATACACAAGTCACTCACCAATGAGAAAAATCAATCTCATGCCAACAAATAAAAAGCGACGCCAAGAAGGGAAATAATTGCTTGCACCACCAAGGATGCCAACCGTCGCCAGAGAAATGGGATCCACGCCCCAAATGTTGCCATGAACCGTGATAGTCACACCTAGGTTATATACAATGGCCCAGCATGAAGAAAAGAATGGCACATAGGGAAGAGGAACAGCCATGCTATGGGCAAGGGAACAATCCAAGGGGGGAGAAATGAAATCCCATTACTCTTATAAATATGTTCCTTTGACTTTCGCCCTAAACGCCTCTACTATCCTTTCAACTTCCCTTTCTCTACTTCAATTTTTGCTCATGATTTCACTTCCATGTTGTCCCCCAATGATGCAACTATAGTTGAATGTTAACTTGCAAATAGTCCCCACAAGGTCAACTACCAAGTGTCACACTCACTATATCACCCTCTAGCACCCGACAAATCTCTCAACCAATCACCCACTTACAACATTGTTCCAAGCAATATCAGCACTCAGCATAAGTGAATCCAATAGAAGAAAGTTGTCTTTGAACTGCACCTGATCTAAACTGACACCTGCAAGGCTCGTAAATCTTGTGAGATGCACTCAACACTGCTGCATGGTAACTTACAACCATCCAAAACACCTTCTCTAACTCCTTCAATTCACCTTACAACCATAGAGAACACTTCAACAGTTGCTACAAGTAGCTTACAGCCATAGAAAACACTTCAACAGTTGCTACAAGTAGCTTACAGCCATAGAGAACACTTCACCAGTTGCTGCAAGTACACTTGCAGCCATGGAAAACACTGTAGCCTCGCTATGAATCACACTTGCAGTACTGGCCCTACCTGGTCCACCTGAACTGATCCACTTTATAGATCAATAACGCTGCTTCCATCAATATGCTTCATTACTATCATTAACCTCTCTATACCGTCTTCATCCTTAAAACTTGATTAAAAAACAAAGACTGTACAGAACTAAATGAAACTATATTCACTAAAGTTGACATGCTAAATTATTGATATGGTTTACTTAAAAGCTACATTGCAGAGCCCTCCAAACAAAAATTATACACACAAGTCTGATGATATTTTTAATTATCAATTTTGTAATGTTTTGTTAATTTTTAATTTTACTGCTGGTTATGCAGATAGCATTAATATTATGGCTTATTTTCTTTATATTTTATGTAAAAATGCTTTCAAGACAATCCAAAGTCAATGCCCCAAAAAATCAGTGATTCCCATGCTTGAAGCTGAACTCATACACATTCCTTGGATCGCCCGAAATGTTGTTATATGGAGCCTAATCAAACTCGGAGGTTAAATTTACCCCACTTTTATCGGTGCGGTTTCCTCCAAATTGTTTAATGTGGTCAAGGGGCAGCGCCCTTTGCAGGGTCCTGCAAGAGTTTCTATTGATAAAGGCTTCTAGAGTTATTTTTTCTATTGACCGACATAAAAAACCCTATTTTTGTAACCAACATAAGGCTTGATAAAACTGGCTAAGGGTTAGGGTTTCGGTTGATGTATTGTAGCATTTTGCAGCGGTATTGAGTTGCAAGGATTGCTGGTTGTAATTGATTTGATTTACTGGATAATAATATTGGACTCTCTGTTGGTGGATGTAGCCCAAGTTTGGGTGAACCACATTAAAACTTGTCTCTTGCTGTTATTATTTCTGTGTATTCTCATTCCTCTATTTAATCTTTATTTGCATTTAATTGATATCTTCTACCGGCTAACCCTAACACAAAATATTAACCTATGTTTTGCAATAGATTTTTCCGTCTCATTGATCACAAGACATACACCAAGCAATATGCATTGTTAATGTTACATTTGAACCACTTAAATGGAATTAAGGGGATTCAAAGGTTACTGTAATAATAGATCTCCTGCCTAGGGATTATCTTGATTATTCATAACACCTAAACAGAAACTCAATTGTCAAGTATCGTGTATATAGGAGATGCATGCACAATCACCCACAGCTTGCCACAGTCATCGTTGCATCAAAAAAATTGTAAGAGAGACCAAAGACGGTTGTCTGGGTTGCAGATGTGTTTTGGCCTGTTCTAATAAGCAAAAAGTGCTCCCTGTTGTGTTACTTGCAGCAGAGAATACATATATTCTTCTAATATTCGAGGACCAACATTGCAATCCTAACACATAAGGTGTGCTTGTGGTTGTTGCAAGGTGTGCGCCCTTGGTCTCCTTGTCTTGTGCAGCACAACGCTTGGGTTCGTGACAAGGCTTAACCACCTCCCGCGGATTCATTAACTCTAGCGGTTGTATCGGGCATTAACAGGTCGATCTTTTGGTGCAACGGCAACCATCTTTCTAACAATTGGTATCAAACCCTGGGTCACGGGTTTGAACCCCTGGCTTGCGTTAAGGGGGGATTGTTGCAAGGTGTGCGCCCTTGGTCTCCTTGTGTTGTGCAGCACAACAATTGAGTTCGTGACAAGGCTTAACCACCTCCCATGGATTCATTAATTCTAGTGGTTGTATCGGGCATTAACAGGTCGATCTTTTGGTGCAACGGCAACTGTCTTTCTAACAATGGCCACACCCACAACTATCATTCCCATTTTTGGGAATAACAGATGCATCTCTGATTTGTCTCCACCTCCTAAAGCCATATGGCCAATAATGCTAAGAAGATGTAAAAGGGAGCCCAAATGACAGAATATATCATCCAAATATATCCTCTTTGGAAGCTCCATTAATTTCCCCCTTCATGGGGAGAAAATAAGAGATACAACCATCCTCAACAAGAGTATTCCCTCTGAGAAGGCCCTCATTCTCGTTAATGAAGATCCAAAATAGAAATGAAGAGAGAGCATGCCCGCCCTCCCCCCTTTGAATGCAAATGTACTTCTAACATAGTCATGTTCATGAGCAATCCCAAACACGCCCAAAATTATCCCATATCACCTCACTATGGAAGCAATAAGGAGTTTTGAGATACCAAAAGATCCTTAGCTTCTGAAAGAACATATGCTTGGGAACAAAGTCAAAAGCCTTTTTGAATCCAACAAACCAATGAAAAGATTTCAGGAGAATGCTGAAGAGCCCTAATAATAAGCATAAATGTTAAAATGCAACCAACTGAATGGAAATCTTTCCAGGACTTTGCCTCTGCACCCTGATTCTAAACTTACCACACATCAGCTACTGAAAAAGTTAACTCCATGATTGTGGCTTAAAGTTTGACAAACATATGTCTAACATTATAGTCATGTACTTGTTCAAGCTCAAGCCCTCACAATAAGTGAATAATGTGCCGCAGCCCCAAGGACAGAAAGCTCGAGCAACCTATCTCATGAATTAGTCTATAATGGGAAGAAAACACATGTCCACACAATATTTGATATAGTCAGCCTAAAGCCCCTCACAATTGGTTGCTTTGTGAGAGTACAACATACGAATAACCCTCCATATGTTGTCGAGAGTTCCAAAGAACATGGCAGGAGGGGCAGGAGGGAAGGGAACTGTTGATGTGTTTTTTATGCACATGCAAACTCAGAATAAAATACTAAGTATTCTATCCTCTCTTGAACAAAGTCTCCCAAAGGCTAAACAATCTAATCCAATGAGACAACTCCAAGGTTCATGATAAACTCAGTAGTTGATGTGATTTGCTGAAAACTCACAAAGGGACTTACATTGAATATACTCCTTATTCCAATCAAATATGTTATTCTCCTCCTTGTGAAGTGGAACTTACTCTAACTGGCTATGAAAGAAAAGGAAAAAGGTCAAGGGTTTAGAAGGCTAATCTAAGGACAATGAGATAATGAAATATGCCAAGATAGACAAACTCCTCATGAAACCAAACTCCGCTTCGCCATGAGAACCAACAACTACACGAAGTCGATGCAATCTTCTAAGGAAACTCAAGGATTTTCATGTTGTAAACCATAGTTGGAAAACTCGGACTCGCCGCAGACTCGGCAGCCCAAAATAGGACTCGGACTTGGGACTCGGCAAAAAACTCAACTAGGACTCGACAAAGAAGAAAACCGTAGTTTTACAAAAAAACAAAACAAAATTAATGCATTTAGAGAACATAAGAGCCATAATTCAAACATTAAACATGTCATATGATTTTCAAACACTCAATATTTGATATTTCATCATTCATGAACCATAATCATACGATTCATACTCATAGTTTCAAACTTTCAAATGTATAACAACATCATAAGTTTATAAATGTTTACATATAATGATGTCAAAATGAGAAAAAAAAAACTAAGTTTTTATGCTTGTTGGTCATCTAACTAGCAAAATGAGAGTCCAGGGTCGGGACTCAGGAGTCCGACCCTGGGACTCACGCGAGTCTCAGGGTAGGACTCGCGAGTACCGACCCTGGACTCGCCAGGACTCGACTCGGGAGTCAATGGCGAGTCGACTCGGCTCACCATAGGACTCGGGAGTCTAGAGAGTCCTGGAGAGTCCTAGAAGAGTTTTCAAACTGTCGTAAACTTTCATCCAAACACCCACTGCCAACGTAGCTTGAACGAGCATCCACAACTAAACTAAAACAAATGTGGTTCAGGCTAACTTTGCGAAATGACTTATCAGCGACAAATCATAAAAAGTATGAACCATATAAGGAATTCATCAATTATCTCCACATATAAATATTACATCAATGAACTTCTAATCTAATTCTACTCTACTCGGAAACATCTCTCCATCATATTTGAGAATTAGAAACCATACTAACATTCCATCACCACACAAATCACCATGAGAACCAACAATGAGCTTGTATTGATTTTGGAAATGCATTTTTACAACAATTTCATGTCTCTTCAATGACTTCTAAAAGTCTCCTCTAATCTACCTCTACTCTAACAGCATCTACTCCTACTGCTTGATTCCTGTTCTCCCTCTCTGATAATCCCCCTTACAAATGACAGAAATGCGCCCTTTTATAGGCTCCAAAATTACATGAATGGCCAGGATTGATTTAAGAATCAATGGCCAAGATTTTGAATACAAGGCAGTTTGTTACAAAAATTTACTATCTTTAGAACATTGACTGCAGATGGATGACATGGTAGACTATGATTGGATCAATGTTGTGCACGTGTGACCTCAGCATTGAACAAACTGGTTTGATTTTCTTTGTGTTCATATTACTCAAAATATTTTCCCAAATCATGTCATCTTTTGTAGTAGTCTTTGAATCTTCGAATTTTCACCTCTAGAACTTGGCTGCTTCGAACTTGAAAACTTGGGAAATTTTGTCAAATTTCTTGTTGTCGATCATGCAATTGTACTTTTGAATGTAATTCATGGATTTGTGATGAACATGCTCATTTCTCTTCTCACGTTATTCTTGCACATGATGCTTTTTTAATCTGGCTCTAGACTCTAGATTGTAACTTTGCGGAATAGATTTGTAGATGATGGATGTTCAGATAGTTTTGGAACTTGAATGTGATGTGAACTTCTGGAAATGGCAATGGTGTCTCCCTCTTCGAATGTTTTTGAACAATACTCTTTCTGCTTTGAACCTCTCCTAGCAGCTTCTCACCATCTTCTTCCTTGTTGTAGCTTCCTTGTTCTGCAAAATGAAATCATAAATTATTCTCATGATAAAGTTTAACAAAATTATATCAATTTTATAATATCTTCACCCTACTTCACAAGTTGAATGCTTCAACATTTAAACTAGAGGATGGAAAAGTGCATATCTTAGGCACTTATGCATTAAGTGCACACTGCAAGGTATAGGTAGAAGTGCGCCTAAAATTGTTCACACGATGAATGTTTTAAATAAGGCAATGAAATCATGCATGAATATTTACCGAGATGCTTTAGGATTTTACGATTTCACCCGATACTCCAATGCTCGTTCTCACCTTGGCGGACTTACAACGACCCTAGGCATTGAATTTGTGCATGTGTCGAGAGGCATTGATTTTAAATATGTGGGAATGGTTTGCAGACCTCAACAGACCTCTTCTTCAGCGGGTAACCAGAATACAAATTATGAACTCTTCATAAAAGAGTCAAAGCAAACTTCTCATGCTTTAACATACTAGGCAAAGTTGCATTGTCTTTAGAAACGTAGGACCTTTTGACATGTGCCCAAGGCAAGTCTTTTCTCTTCACGCATATGCAAGCTTGTTTAATTTGAATGCTCATCTAGTCTGAAAACTGATCTTTGCAGATCGGCCTCTATCTTGCGTCTAAGGCAAACTCTTCGAATTGTTAAGTGAGACTCAGATTTAAAATAGCGAATTTGAGACATGGCACTACTCTTAGATAAAACCATAAGTGCACCTGAGGCGAATTTTCCTAAATCAATATGTGTGAGCTGAATGATTTATACTACAGGATTCAGAGGAACATGCGGAAATATCGGCATGTTAAGCATAAAAAGAAATTTTCTTTTTGAAACTTCACGAATTTGTGTTCACAACGAACGGATTTTTCACTCATGCGAAAGTGTGAATTGCACAGTTGTCGTTGATATGTGCCCAGGCGAATTTAACATTCAATGCGCAATGCCAAATTAGTCATATCCTCCTCAAACGTCTGTTTAGCGGATATTCAGGTGCTGTGTATAACGTATATGACGAGTGCCTATGGATTGAGCGGATAGTTTAGTGCATCGGGTATGATTTGAAAACATTGCATTACACAAACTATCCCTAAATTCGCGCCCAAAGCGGAGATTTGAGTTAAGTGCTAATTGCAACACTATGATGGGAGTGCGCCCATGCAGGAATTCATTTGAAATTAGTACTCAGAGCGGGCAACTTAAACCAATGTGCACTACATTAGAAAAATATGAATTGCAAAGGCACTGCTAAAGTTCGCCTGGGGTGAACATTTAAATGCACCAAGTATGACTATGGTCATGCGTTTTGAAGCGGACCTTTTGAACCATTCAGCATAAATGCAAATTGCAACATCAGAGTGGGCATGCGTTTTGGCGGACATGCTGAGCCATTGTGTATAAGACAAAAATGAATGATTTGCGAAGTGCACTAGAAGTCCGCTTGAGCAGCAATTTTAGACTTGATTGCATGAAAAATATGCCTCAACGTGCATTCGGAGTGGAGACTCTAGTTGTCTACTCATGGACTAAGTTTAGGAAATGCGAAACCTTCTCAAATATGCGCCTAGCTGGTTTTTCTTATTCGAATTCCATTTATTGCAAACTGACCTCCATCTCGGGCCTAGTTGGGCCCTTTGAATCATTATGTATAAGTTTGAAGTGGAAACTTTAGGACGTTGCGCATAAGTTGGAAAGAATGCGGATTTGGAATGTGAAGAATGGAGTGTATTCAGGCAGACTTTTTAGACTTGTTTGCATAATCGTTAAAATTGCAAAGTCACCCAAAAGATGCATTTGGGCGAAGCTACTAGAGTGCTACATTTGATTTGAAATTTCACAATTTGCAAGGTGACCATAAATGTACGTTTAGGCGGAGGCTTTAAAGTGGCTTGCAGAATGCTTGAAAATGCAAATGCAAACATTCTTCAAAAGCATGTTTAGATGAACTTCTTCAATTCTCACAGTGATTGACTTCTTAAAACATACAATGGATTATGCCTCGACACTATCATTACTTGCAAACTTCCTTATCTAGGCGAGAGCTCCCGAGTGAGGCAATTGCCAAAAACTCAAAACACGGGGGTCCCTGTTACCAACGGGGCGATGTTGTGATTTGGTCACAACAGGAACCCAAACAGGTGACTTATCAAGAATTTCCTATAGATAACTGGCTTGTTAGATCTGGGTTTAGAACTTAATTGCCAAAAAAAGTAGATATGCCAAAAGTTCATGGGGTAATTGTAGAGGGTGCTAATGAGCCCATGCTGCCTGGACATAAGAAACCTATGTTTCTTTTGTCAAATAAGACAACCACGCTCTGCACATGTAGAAATGAATTGAATAGACTGAACAGAATGCCTATATGTATGTGCCTTACCCATGTCATTGCATCCAAGGTTTTCTCAAAATCTGTTGCAGTACCATCAGATGCCACACCTACATATGTACCCAAACCGTCACCATAACCATACAACTCAACTCACCAATGTGCTTTTCTTACAATGGTCAATGCAACATGTCCCAAAGGTATCTCTGGTCACCATTTAATTATTATATTATCTCTCCAGCCCCAAGCCCCTTTGTCTCTCATTCAAAAGACATGCATCACTTGCTAGTTTCAGTAATTCATTCTTGCAAATTATATTTGACAATATAGAAAAAAAAGGAGAAAAATTAGTAAACTTCCTGATGATATTATCCAACAAAATAATAACAAATATATATATGTAATACCTTTTGGCAAAGATTACGAAATGTTGACATCTTCTTCACTCTTATTTTCACGTCCTCGGGTAATTCAAACTGCATATATCATAGCATAAACTTAAAAATTGGAAAAGCTAAAGCACCATAAGGCCACAACTAAACATGAAGTAGGATTTCTCAATCAATGCAGAACTTGCCTGATACTTGAACTTCACACACTCCTTAATATCAATCCAGACTAACTCTGAAGTTATACACAGATACGATGACTGAATCTGCCCAGCATTTTTGCTTTGCAAAAGGGACTTACTATGCTTTTTGCAAGCCTCTACAATGGATTTAGATGCATTAGCCTGTTCAAAAACATGTATCTATTAAATAATAATGTTATAAACAACCATATAAATTCTGATAAAATATTACCATCAGAAACAGTTTTACAAATTTTAAGAAAAACTAAAAAAAAATGCAATTTGACAATCACAACCTGATAGCATTGCGCTTGCTATCTTATGTTACATAACTCAAAAAAATTAATCATAAAGTACTGGAGCAACAAGACCAGAATCCCCAGTCTGGTTTACTCTAATGGCCTTGTTCAGTGGCTGGATCAAACAGACAGGACTACCATTGCGGTTTTCAGGCAGGGACCAAAGAATTGGCAATATGCAACTAAGGTTAAGGGATTAAAATTGCTTCGAAACTATGTTTTCTTTAATATTTGATAGCCTTAGTAAATTTATAGTCACAAACAGCAAATAGACATGTAAACACAAAACCAGAACATCGTCACCCAAAAATCCTTGCCAAACACATCAGAACCTGTGAAAACTAAGACACAGGTCTGCTAGTCAATGAACTTATGAGGCCATCCACCCAAACATAAAAATTTGAAATGTTCAGGAAGTTAGTAACAGAAGATGAAGGCCACATGCTTCACTATTTTAATATAAATAGTCCCCTAGAAAAATATACAAACTTGGTGCACAACTATTTGACCTTCTGCGGAAAGAAAAAGTTAAATAAGTAACCACGAAAGGGTAGAATTGGTACTTGACAGCACTTGTTAAATTTTATGAACAAGTAAGAAATTCCCAAATCCTAGACTGTCATTTAACACCATTCAGTACCTATTTATGATTAGGAATGTGGTGGTAATTGATTGAGGAATTCATTTAAATTTAAAGTCATCTCAAATAATGTTTGAACTTGGTTAGTGCACACTTCGAGTACAAAGGGAAAAGCAGAATCACACCTTTCATTCACAAGCATTTGAAACCATAGTCACAGAAACCGCCAAAATTTTGCAATTAATCGCTGTACAGTGGAGAGGCCAACCCAATTTGAATTGATTCAGCAATTTTTTCCAAAAATGGTCATGATTCCCAGAAATGTATTAATTATGATTAAATTGTTGTTTCCACTTTCTTCGATAGATACGCATTTTTTCAATGAATCAGTGTTTTCCAATTTAAACTTTGTAATATTGTATCCTAACTTGTAAGTTACTAAGTTGTAATTGACAGACAAGCTTCGAACTTCAGACTTCAAGGCAAAATTTTACATTGTTATTTTCAAATTAATGAATAAATTCCAACTGCCATGTCTTAGACTGGTCTGTTTGTTTCATCTTCTACCTCTATACACTTTATTTGGCATGAAATAACAAAAACTGCATTTTTTCCCTGTTTTAATTAATATTTAAGCCTTTTTCCCCTGTTTTAATTAATATTTCAACATTTTTTAGTTAGCCAATTTTTTCCAAGTTTTTTCCTGATTTAGTCTCATGTAATTGAATTCCATTTATACTTTTGATTCGCTGAGTAAATGTAATGCTGCTATGCTTGAAACCATCACAGGCCTTGGGTCCCAATTCCTTATGGAGGACTCTTGAAGTTGCATAATATTTCATTGAGTATTGGGATACCCATATATCAGAGTATTCAATTTGAAGATTTTAATACAGAAATATTCTTCCAGCATATAGTTACAACTTACAACAACCAACTATACTCGCAAAAAAAATTCTACCATGTTTCTACCACAGTAATGATATTAAGCCCATGAACAAACTATATTTGTATTAAAGTTTTTATA
Organism: Cunninghamia lanceolata; assembly: GCA_027924645.1. Lineage (NCBI taxonomy): Eukaryota > Viridiplantae > Streptophyta > Pinopsida > Cupressales > Cupressaceae > Cunninghamia > Cunninghamia lanceolata. The sequence continues at coordinate 3,408,452 of BSBN01001110.1, forward strand.
AATTAACTAAGTTACTGGGTTCTGCAGTTGTATCCGTCGTACCCATATGGGTTCAATACAAGGCCAGTACAGCCTTGGGTTCAGCCAAGGTCCGCCCCAGGCACCCTGGGTTCCCTACGGGTTCTTCAAACCAATGTCTACCCAGGGCACAATGGGCAAACCCAAGCCAGATCTGGGAGGACCCGGATGTATCTAGGTGGAAATCAACCAAAAAAACGTCAAAGGGGTGTTCTCATCCAAGTGTCGAAAGCTCATTTTGTCATTAGTCGTCACTCCTCCTGCGTGAGAATTATTATTGCGGTTGAAGGTTGACGTATAATAAAGCCTTATTCCGCCCTGGTTGAGGGATAGACCATGGTTGAGGGATAGACCGTGTTCATTTCAAATGGTGGTGTCCATTTTGTGTTTCTTTTTAATACACTTGTCACCCTAGGAATTTCTTGCAGCCTGTTTCTGATTAAATGGCTCCATTATTACGAAATATGGCTCCTCGCAGCCTTTTTCCGATAATATGGCTCCATTATTACGAAATAAGCATTGTCCTTTTCCTTTCAAGCTTTCACCAAATGTTTTGGTCCCTCACAAGTCAACTGCGTTTTGCTCCATTGCAAATCTATTTATGAGTTTGGACAAAGTTACGTCTTATTGTCTAATTATTCATTTGGCTATGTTCATTTAATGTTTTAATTTATTTTTTTAATTGTGAAGATTGTGGGCCCTTAAGGTTTGTGTGGTTTCAAAGGCCTTAACCCCTAGACCCCCACAAGTCGCCATCCTCAAATCTAGGCCCTTATTCCCCTCGTTCTTGCATTCCCCCATCACGAGACTCTATGGAACATAGCTTATTTTGCCTAAAGTTATACATTTCAATAGGTTGCCAGTTCTTTAGTTGATTATAATTTTCATTTTATAATGACATTTGACAAATCGCTGAATTATGAATATTTTCTTTTTTTTTGCAAATTATGAAGTATTGAAATATTTTGTTTATTGACAATTATGAGTATTACTATTTTTATAATTTTTAGTATATAGAAAATTATAAATTATAGTTATATTGAGTATTATTGTATTGTGTGTGTATATATATATATATATATACGAACCCGTAGCCGTACCCAAAGAAAAAAAAAAATTGATGTACCACTGTACTCATACCAGGATGGGCAACTTAGTAAACTAATAATAATTACATGAATCAATGTAGTGCAATAAGGAGCAGATTGGCGAAAAAGAGCAATGTGGAATGGGAGCAAAAGAACGGATGGAAAGAAGGCAGATTCACATTGCACATCATAATAATTTCTCCAATAAGGAGGTTTCACAAAGGAAGCCAAAAGCTGGCCAGAGGGAAAAAATTCAACAGAAGAATTTGATGGAGAACAGTGTTCAATTAGGCAGAAATTTTGAGCAGATGGCTAGACAGATTCTATTTGGAGGGGGAGAAGTCATCAGTCAAAAAGCCTCTGGTGGAATCTCTGTTAAAAATGTTAAATTTTGTGTCTCTGAAGGAATCCCAGTGATAAACATTCCTGATCAGTTATTGGTAAATCTATCAATGAAATGAATAAAAAAACCCTAATTACTAAATTCATCAGAATTTGGCTGTCTATGGATTGAATTAAATCTTGAATGGCACAATTTTGGAATAAGTGCCCAAGGCTGGAGGTCAATCTTTTCTCCAAGGGATTCTTCCAAATCATTTTTCAGTTGAAAGCAGATAGAGAATGATTTTTAGGAGGACCATGGTTTATAATGAATGCTGGTCTTTTTTCTTAGACCTTGGTCACCCTTCTTCAACCCTAGTGAAGAATTGGTTAAAATTGTCTTGCTTTGGATTAGATTATACAAATTGCCACAAGAATTTTGGTTGGAGGATATTTTAAGAGAGATTGAGAGATCTTTGGGAGATTTTGTTTGCTGTTCGGATTTGACTGGACAAAAGGAATTAGGAACTTATGCCAGAATATGCGTCAAAGTTGATCTTTCTAAACCGGTAAACCATACAATAAAACTCAGCTCTTCGTTGGGAGTTTGTATCAACATTGGACAACGAATGTCTGCCTTTCCAGTGTTTCCATTGTAGATGCATCAGTCATGTAGCTAGAAACTGTGTCAAAGAGAAGAAATTAGAAACTAATGCAAAAAAATCGGTTTAAAAAAGTTTGGCACACTAAGAGGGCAAAAGTAAAACCATCTCAAAACATTCTAGAACTATGAGGAGGTGACCAAGTGCGTTGTAATTCAGACAGCAATAGTTCTAAAACCAAACAAGCAGGCAAAGGTTTGGAGCAATCACTTGATTCTTTCCATGATAATTTAAGGGAGAATATATTGGATAGGATTCTCGATCAAATAAGTAAATAATCAAAGTACCTGGGGTATAGAGGAACTTGTAGTTGAGTATGTCCAGGATATGCTTGGGGAGAAATAAAAAGAGGAAGATGGTAGATCTCTGGTAGAGGCGGAGATGGAAGAAAGAGAGGTGAATTGTTTTAGAGACAAAAAAAGTTGAGGTGGAGTGTGTGGCTAAGTGTAAAGGTAAAAGAAGTTGTACTAACATCCTCAGTTCCCAAGCTGTTCATGCCACCCCAGATACACTAAATCACAGAAAACAATTTTTAGCACCATAATCTACCAAACTCAAAATAGGCGTTCCATTGATCTTAACTGGCAGTTCTACAAGTGAAAGTTGCAAATCCTTAGGTTGCTTTTCAATTGCTGCATAAATCTAACAATTCAAACCCAATATTCTTTTCAGCCTGGGACATTCCCAAGCAAAATGATCCTTTCTGCAGTTCCAGCAACCTTCGAAGGGCCTTTTTGCTTGAATTGGAATGTTGTTTGCACCTGAAGCAGGTGTTTATACTGTTGGAGCAGTCCTCTGATGGACATGGTTTATGTTATAACCTGATTTAGATTGCTATCATTTATTTACCGCAGGGTTAGGCTTTTAAAAAAAATTCTTTGGAGGTATATTTTGCCCAATTTAGTCTGCTTTCTTCTGGTTGACTTTACTGCTAAACTTCTGTCTAACTTTAAGACGAGTTTTCTTTTTCTTATGCCTTATAGGCAGATTCAAGAGCTTCAGCGAGTCTTGCAAGCTTCATAATGTTGATGGCATGCATTGACACCTCATGCAGTCCCAATTTGAACTTAGTAATCAATCCTAATCTCCTCATCCCTCATGTAATCCACATAATGGAAGGGACTAATATATCTGGTTTCATACTCTGCAACAATAGCAGTAGCCTATTTCAGCAGCTAAAACTCAGATCTTTTCTTCTCCCTATAAACAGCAAAGAGATATTTTTCTTGAAATTGCAGTTCAAATAGCTCCCATGTCATTGTTCCATGGCATCCCCATTCAGGGTGCTAAGAAGTTCCCACCATAAAGTGACTTCACCATCTAGCTAGAGCATACCAATTCTAGATTTTTCATTTTCAGTTAGGTTCTTAAGACAAAAAACTTTTTCAGGTTCACTAACCATGCCTCAGCTGTGTCCTCTAAATCTTGGCCAATAAATTTCAGTGGACTTTGCTTTTTCAAGTCCTTAGTGAAGGAAGAGTTTCCAGACCTCCTTCACAGCCTCCTAGGCACATTCAAATTTGGGAACTCATTTCAAGGAGGAATGATCTATTCTTCCTCTTCATTTTCCTCAGGTTGTTCTTGGTTGGCATTATTTTGTTGGTTCCTTAGATCTTGTAGCAACGCCTCATTGGCCTCCATATGCTCCTGTATAGCATTCAATGCTCCAACCACCTCTTGAAGTATTTCTTCATTTTGGTGTGGAGGTGGGCTTTTATTTTGATTCTGATTTCGGTTACCCCTAGTTCTGACCATTGTGTTCTGCAATAGAAATAAAATGGTTTCAGTTTACAAGATTGTCTAAGTTAACTGATTTGTTTATGTGATGTATGTCTTTAGAATCCCAAGTTAAATAGCCAAAGATATATCTATTTCCTCAAAGGAATTTTCTGTGGGGAGGTCATGAGAACTAAAGGAAATATTGCTTGGTTTGCTGTGATCAATTTTGCATGGAAAAAAGAGTTGGTGGGTATGGTTTTTGAAATTGTAAAATCATGAATAAAGCCTTAGGGATGAACCTGCTTTGAAGAATATATTTGGAGGAGGATAGGTTTTGGAGCAGAGTTTTTTATGCGATGTATGTGGACCATAGTTGGAATACTCCGCGAGTCCAAGTACTCACCAAAAAAGATTGATGCCGGGTACTGTTGCAATAAACTCGCCATTTTGCAGGCCCAATTTCTAGGGAAAAACTCGCCAAGTTGTTAACAAGTATACTACGAGTTTCCTACGAGCCCGACAGAAAAACTCACCGCCTGATTTCACACCCAAAAATACGGTAAAAACATGAAAACCACACGCAGAAAATGCAAAAAATTCACAGTTAGGAGGCTTTATAAACCCTATTCGAGCCTGTACATCACACACCAACATCATTTGGGCATTTTGGAGCAAATTGGAAGGATATTTTAGGGGATTTGAAGAACAATTTTCGACAATTTCGGATTTGCACAAGGTTAGTTTATTTTGTTTTTTTTCTTTTTATTTTCAGGCATATGAATTTATAAATCATTTCTAATTTTGTAAGCATGTAAAATTTAGATATTTTAATGCATTGAATTGAATTTATGTGAATGTTTTTGTTGATTTACAATTACAAATCAGATCTTTTATTTTTTTCTGAATAGAGGGTTTAAATTTTAGGTTAAAAAGTGTTATTTTTGTCAAATTCGTAATTTGTTTACTATTTAATTACCATATTATCATATTACGTTTTAATTTTTCAAATGCATTTAGATTTTACATGATTTTTTAAAAAAGAATCATGTTGAAATTGTTGTATTTTTATTAAACACTATTTTTTTTGTTTTTATTAATTCGTCAGGTTAGTATACAATGCCATCCGCTTCTACATCAAATCTAGACTAAGGAATTGGAATTCGTCTCATTGGTACTAAACCTTGGAAGCCGTGACCCCACTTGGAAACATGGCATAATGAGACCAACAACAAGGACTGTGATTTGTACCTAGTGCACAAAGAAGCTTAGCTGAGTCATCAATCGCCTCAAACACCCTCTTGCAAGCATCCCTAATCGCAACACCAAGGCATGTCCAAGTGCCCCGAAAGAGGTGAAACAAGAGATGCTAGCACTTCTTGCATTACTAGATGAGAAGAAAATGGAGAGGGCCAGGACACAAGTAGCCATAGAAGCAGCCATTGCTCCTAATTTGCCAAAAGAAACCGATGTAGATATGACAAGCCTTGTGGACTTTAGTCACAGTCGACACATACTAGCACATCCACCTCCTCCAACTTGAGTAAAGCTAAATCATAGGGGGTCTTGTGCCTAGAGACATACCTGGAGCACAACCTTCACTGCAAGCCGCAGGATGGAACCAGGATCCGCAAAAAGAAGCAAATACGACATGCACAAATTTTTGGTTTTACAACAACCTTTCTTTCAATGTGGCTAGGAGTCCATCTTGGGAGTAATTGATGACAGCATTGACAATTGCAGGGAAAGGGTTAAAGCGCCCTCTCTGAAAGACTTAAGTAGGAAGTTGCTCGAGGATGTTGTTGCAGATGCAAAGTTAATTTTGGAAGAACAAAAGAGGCAGTCACACAAGTTTGGATGTACTATTCTCTCTGAAGAGTGGATGGATGGAAAGAACTGCACCCTTATCAATTTTTTGATAGCTTCAAATAGCGAGATGGTTTTCTTGAAGTCAATTGATGCCTCTAACAATGTGAAAAATGTTAAAACTTTGAGCCTAATGTTGGAGGAAGTTGTCTTAAGATGGGCATACAGAATGTAGTGCAAATTATCAATAACAATGCATCGACATACTTGGCAGCTGGGAGATTGCTTCAAGAGAGGCATTTGTAAAAGAAGCATTGATTGGGTGAGACCGGTTGTAAAAGAAGCAAGAAACATCACAAAATATATTTATAATCACCCTTGGTTTATTAGCTTGATGAGAAATCACATAAAGGGGAAAGAGCTTGTGCAATCAGATGTCACAAGGTTTGCAACTAACTTCTTAATGTTGCAAAGCATTACTAGTTTGTTGACACCGTTGAAGCAGATGTTTGTGAGCCAAGAATGGCCAGACTGACCATATTCAAAGAAGATTGATGGAGAGAGGACCACGAAGACAATTTCTTATAATCTCTTTGTGAAAAGAGTTTTAGAGATCATCAAGGTAAGTTCAAACTTCAATTTAAATTTCAAATTGAATTCTTTATTTTTAAACTTTAAAAGTACTTACTTTCATTGTAAATTTGTAACTTGTAGGTGTTGAAGCCCTTGGTGAGAGTTTTGTGCTTGGTAGATGGGGATCAAAACCCCATGTGGTACATTTATGAGGCCATGGATAGGGCCAAAGAAGCCATCCAAAACTACTACAAGCGGGATAGAGATAGATTTGATCCCATTTGGGAGATCATTGATCGAACATGGAACAATCAACTCCACCAACCCATTCATGCAACGGAATTCTACCTCAACCCCAAGTTTTTCTTCTCCGATAGCTTCACAGATCCTAATGGTGAGGTTATGTAGGGCCTCTCAACATGCATTGGGAAGATGGCATCCGAGGTTGAGGTGAGGGGCATCATTATTTTAGAGTTGCAGAATTACAAACAAGCTAGGAGAAAGCTCTTTTCTTCACCACTAGCTATCCAAGGAAGATCCACCCAGACACTAGGTAACAAAAATTGGTCTTAAATCTTACAAGTTACAAATTACAATTATTAATAAAATATTGCTTGCTTACAAACTCTTGAATATCTTATTTCTAGGTTTTTGTTGGGAAGATTGGCATGGAAATATCCCAAATCTCCAAAAGCTAGCCCTCGGAATTTTGTCTCAACCTTATAGCACTTCTAGTTTTGAGCACAATTGGAGTTTGATTGATGCCATTCACATAGGGAAGCACAATAAGTTGTTTCAACAACGTCTCAATGCCCTGCTTTTTGTGCAATATAACCTTCAACTTCAAACAAAAAAGGTGGAGGACAAACCAGAGGAGCTTATTGATTTGTATTAGATTGATCCCCATAATGATTGGACCGGGCAAGATGAGGAGCCTTCCTTGTTTACAAAGGACGAGATTGTTCATTTCAAGAGGCAGGGTATGGAGGATGTGGCTGCAACAAAAGCGAGAGAGATTGGATTGGATGATATTGATGTGGTTGAAGAGGAGTCATTGCCATCTTGTAGCACGGTGGAGCCAAAGGCGCAATCTTCTAGGTCGAACGAGGAGATGTAGTCAAGTCAGAGTTTGATGACTAAACCCTCTCCCCAATTTTTCACTGGAGCGGGGAAGAGGAAATTGTAAAAAAAATGTTATGATTTGTAACTTGCTTAGATATGCAATTTATGATGATGATTTTCAAAGACAATCATTAGAAATTCATAATAGTTATTGGGTAGCTATTGTATCCACATGATGATGTGATTTTGTACTCTATATGTATTCAAATCTAATAGAAAACACTTCCCCAACATTTTATAGTCTTATCGGATACATTTTATAACTGAATACCGCATAAAATTTGTGTTTTTTAAGAAACTTAAGTGTTTTTAAGTTGTCGAGTCCAAAATTCTGGGTCTGTTAAGTCCGAGTTGGGTCCGAGCATGTGAACTATGATGTGGATAATTTGGGAGCTTCTCAATTGTTCTCTCAGGATAACTTACCTTGGGGTTCAGCTATTTGGAATTTTCTAAAGATGTATAGAGACTTGCTCAAAAGTAATTTAAGAGGGAATGCTGGAATGGTGAATGAGGTTGATTTTTGGAGAGAAACTTGGATCCTTGATTTTCCTTTGGCAGAGAAAGAGGAATTCACGACTTTGGGAGTTCATTTCATGAATTTATGGGGAAGGGGGGTCTGTGATCACATTACTTTGGAAAATAATGTTAGGAAGTGGAGGTCTTCCCAAAACCCTGTTCCTATGTTAAAAGATCATTTAATTTGTAATGTGAGCAGCTCTGAAGGTGTGAATGTTAAGACTGCATACATGCATATTTCTAAGATTGAGGGTGAAGAGATTGATAATTCTCCTCACAGGAAAATTTGGTTAAGTTTTGGACTCCCAAAGGCAAACGCCTTTCTCTGGTTCGCAGTCAAAGGTAAGGTTCTCGTTTATGATTGTTTGATGAAAATGGGGTGGAATGAACCATCTATTTGTCTTTCATGTGGGATGACAAAGGAATCTAATAACCATATATTATTCATTGTTCCTTCTCTTCTCAAATTTGGTCTTGGGCATTGAAGAATTGAGGGTTCACTTGGGTATTTCCTGAAAATCTGATTTATTTGGTCCAAAGCTGGTTCTTAAAAATCAGAAGTGCGGGGAGGCTTAAGAGATTATGGGATTCTGCCTTCAATTATTATTTGGATTATATGGATAGAAAGAAATAGAAAGCTCTTTTCAAAATCAACCACTTCCAGCTGTTGTAATTTTGGATAAGATGGTTGCTTCCCTAAAGGAACTAGGAGAGATAATGTGCAAATCTGAGTGGGTCACTTGTGATGCAAAGAAAAATTGGATTCAGAAGTGGCCTAGTTTGGATTGGTTACACAGATAAAAAAATGAGTTGATGACTCCAAAGGAGTTTTCTCCTCTTTGGAGTCCTCCTTTTGCTTCTGTCAAATTGATTTTAGATGGGACTGCTAAGGGGAAGCCAGAGGAGGTTGTGTTTTCCAGAATGAAATTGGTCAGCCTCTTCTAATAATGGCTCTTAATTTTGATTGTGAGACTAATAAATCAGCTGAGCCTCTGGCTTTAGTGTATGGTTTATCTGAGGCTTTAGATAGAAGATGTAAACAGCTGATTGTCGAGGGGAATTCTAAGTTGGTGATTGATATTTTAAGAACGACCCAAAAAAAAATTCATGGATCTTTAATAACATTTTGACTACGACTAGAATGTTAATTAAGGATTTTCTTGATATTAGTTTGATTCATATCAAGAGAAAAAGAAATTTGGTGGCAAATTCAGCACTAATAAGGTGTTAATTGATGAGAAGGATAGGAAATTGGAAGAAAAGTTAGGTTTCTAATTTCCCATTCTCAGTTAAGAAATTATTGATTAATGCTCAAAAAACTTTTGAAGAACAAACCGTCTGATAGGAAGCAAGAGGTATATTGATGGGGGCATCATTATAAATTCATTTGCTTGAACCTTTTAAAGGATGTCCTTTTTGCATTAATATTTTGATGTACAAAATTGGTGGGAAGGACGACTTTATATGTGTGTTGATCACAATAATTTGGTATGAAATAATAAGTGTGTGAAGGGGTTATATTTGGCAGCATTTGGTAATGTTCAGTGTGACAATTGGTAATGTTCAGTGTGACAAAGCATCTAGGTTTTAGACTAGTGCTAGCATGGGAACAGGTTCATGGGGAGACCAAGGAAAAGGAAAGCGAAGAGTAATTGTGTGTGACGTAGAAGAGTTAGAGGATGATCATGAAACAGTGGTGTTGAATGCGGCTATGGTCCCTGCAAATTTTGCAAAATATACATCCAAGGAGATTTATAATCCTGCATTGCAAATTTGGATCTTGGGAATGTGGGCACTAGTGAAGGAAACGTATGGCAGGTCTTCTGTTAATATCAAGGTGGTCATGGAGGATCTCCTACTAGATCCAAAGCAATCATTGGGATGTCATAATATTTTCAATGTTGCTCAAAGCCTCAGTTGTGTAAATATGGTGTCCATGGATGCTTCGTCCTTTTTGCTGAAGAAAGGCATTGAAGAGGTGTAGGAGTAGGAAGGGCTCAACACTTGAAAATTCCTTCACCCACACCTTCTCATGGAGAATCAAGGTAAGTTATCTAAGGGAATGCAACAGATAGCTGCATCTCTTTAATTTGAACATTTCCCTCTCAGCTGTGGTCAAAAAAATTCTTTGTTGTGTAGATGTTGATAAAGATTCTCCTTAGAAATTTACCAAGGGAAAAATCTCTATGTTTTATGGGTGTTGGGTTAGGGGAGCCTATTTAATTTACTCCACCTTCCCATTTTGTCAAAAAGAACTGGGGTTGATGGGCAAATGAAAACACTAGAACCTAACTTGGGCACCTAACCCAAGTCACTGTTTACAAAACAAATGATAATGTGCCTGTAGACACTAAAATTTGTCCATGTCCTTACCATGACCTAGTCGACACTTTACTAGGGGCATCATAAGCCATTTTGTCCTAATCCTGCTCACAATTCCAATTTAATCACATTCCATTTAACTAAATAAATCCCATTTGTTTAATTAATAATACCCCTTCACATGTCTCATATAATCCAAATTAAAAAAGTTTGAATTATTCCCTCACCTCTCACCATGTTGCAACATGTGTCACATGTTGCATCTTCCACTTAACCCCTTCACATGCACAACTAATTCAAATAAAATATTTGAATTAGATTCTCTTTTATTCTCCATCGCATGTGACTACAATCCTTCTTTGAGTGGGAAACCCTAATCCAACCCTAATCAATCTTGACTGTCCATATCTTTCAACATAACTTGCAATCCTGTCCATCCATTCGAATTGACCTTTTTCTATAAAGGAAGGCTTTCACAAGTCATTTTGATCATGTTGAGTCCTTGCATACCGTTATGCTGCCAAAATTGTGAGCAACCAACATCCTCCTATGATCAACCCTTCGAAATCTGTATGCCTATGCACGATTGAGAAGAGCCATGGAGGTCAATCAACACTAGTTTAAAGTTTGGTTTGCATTTTGTTTATGTTTTGCATTTTCAAGCTAGGTTGTGCTTCATGGTGCTAGTTAGGGTTTCATTTCTGCAATTTTGATTTCTGCCCTAGATTTTGCCCTAACACAGTGCCCATGCATACGGGAAACAGAGTGCTAGTTAGACTACCTGTATGTGTTAGCACAAATATTTGTAAATTTCATTCCTAACTTGTAGATTTTCAGCAATAGTAAATTGTTCATGTATTAACTATTATGTCAATGGGGGCTAAAATACATTCTCAGCAATAGTAATTTGTTAATGTATGTCAATGGTGGCTAAAAGTCTTCTAATGGAGTAATATTTTTTTCTACAAATATAAGCTTTAGATTTTAAATTAAAAACTATTTTTTTGATATAAAACCTGGTTTAGGATCCAGGAACCAAAAAAAGGATCTAGCAAATAGCCACAAACATCCAATCCAACGAGATGTAGGACTAGCGCAAATCTTACATTATGCTACCAAAATCTAATCAACTATAAACAAAGTCTAGATATCCTTCCTTTTTAATCTTAAAACCAGATACAGGGCCATGGCAAATACAGTCTAAACCCATGAATCCATAACCCCTTCAACCTTGGCCTTTTTCACCGATCTGGGCTACTTGACTGTGTCCACACATTTCTTCAGTAATTTCTAATTTCCCTTTCTTAGAAGACCTTAGCACCATTTCATACTTGAGTTTTGATAGACGTGTCTTCTTCCTCTTTACCTCTATCCATTCTTGGTCAATCTGAGGAATAATCATTGGTTTAAAAGTTTTTCCTTTTGGGTTGATTTCAGTAGATTCCTCAAAAAAATCCGTAGTCTCAGAGTTTGATTTTTCCAATAATATTGATGAAACCACTAAATTATCTTCTTTTAAAGAAACCTTTTGTGGGATCACAATAGTTGGGTCCTACAAATCGAGAAAAGGGGGTGAAGTCGGCTACATCTAGATCAGCATGGGAAGAAGCCATCTCATTTTCAACACATGGTGGAATGCTATAGTGTTGAGGCTCCTAAGCTTGGAACTTTTGAAAATGAGGTGTGGAATGATTTGTTGAAAAACATTTCCTACACCTGAAAGAAATTTTTTCATAATCTATTGGTTGCCTCCAACATTTGTTACCCACCTTCAAAGAGATCTCAACAGGAAGACCCTTGGATAGATCCATTTCAACACATAAACGCGCATAAGTGGAATTGGCACAATTAATTGTTTCTGTTGAAATGTAGAGATACTTACCCAAGTAAATGCACCCAGAGGTAAGTTGAAGAGAAAGTCTCAATTCGAGGGTCAAAAGATAGGAACCAGGGTTTTATGCATAAGAAATCCCCTTGAAAATACCAAGGACCATACTTCAGTACATTCTCCTTGTCTTCGAGAGAGTCAAACTCCAGTATTAAAAAAACCCCTAGCGCAAGGGCATATGCAAATTTCACCTTCCAAACATTTTTTCTAATTTTTCAAGATCCAAAAGTGGAGGTCGCAAAGCTTCGACCAAAGTTTCGTAAATCTGCAAATGAGGGCATGATTCTATAAGTAATCCTCTCTATCACCAATGAACCTATCTAAACTAATCTCAAAAACATGGTCTGAGAGTGGGCAAGGGAGGGGACTGCCCTGATTGACAGTCGCACCTGGGAGCGAGGGAATGGAAGGAGAATCTGCTGAAAGGTAGGGGGTCATCTTTGCTTGCCCCCACATCCAAAATCCTCAATGCCATGGCCCAACACTTCCTTAAAACTAAGCGAGCAATCCATTGATCGCAGAAAATTTTGTCCAAAATTTTGTGGAATTTTTACTAAAATATTGTAAATACTATGATTGTTTGCATAACATGCAAACTTTATTACACAATTTTATAAATTATTATTAATTATATTTAGGTTACATTTAAATTTTAATATTTTAATTTATTTAACTTTTAATAATTTTAAATTCATTTCAATTTTAATATTTTAAATTTAAAATAATATATTTAAATAAAAATTTAAAAAAATTGTGGGTGGTAGGGCAAGCGGCTATCCACACTTTCAGTTGTGGATAGCCCGAGGTTTGGTGGTTAGTTTAGTAACCATTGGTGAGTGAGTTGGCATTATCAGTACCACAGTGGACAAGACACTAGCTAGTCCTTAGGATGTTCGAGATCCACGTCAGCCTTCATCATTACAAGTCATTCCTTCTTTTCTTGGACGATTGCATATCTTTCAGAGGTGTTTTCGCATGCTCGGAACGTCCCTTCAAGACATGCAGACATTCTTTTTACACTCATTTATTTGCAAGACGGCGGATGGCAATTAAAACTAAGCTGACGATTTATTTGGGGATAGAGTGAACTCGTGTGAATTGCCTTATATGTGTTTTATCTCTCAAAGCTTTTAATTCATTGCCATAGCATAGTTGGACGTCACTGGTTTCAAACATTGAAATGGCAAGGGGGTCAAGGTTTGTGGTCCGAGTTTCGGCAGAGACGCTTGTGAACATTGGGGCGGATACACCTATTCAGTTGGAGAGCACGGTGCGTCAAATGGCCTTTAAAGGCAGGGTGATAGAGCACAGGCTGAAACGTATTCTCCTCAACAATGACGGTTTAAGCCTGGCCGCGATCAAAATGGTTTTGGGCAATGGTTTCTTGGAAGACAATGAATTTTATAGGGTCGATTCTAATATTGCTTCGCGCTTCTTGGAGGTGGTATTAGATATTAGCACCCCGGAAGTTGTAGATGAGACTCTGATGCGAAAGTTCTTCAAAGCGGATTTATTGGTAGGCTTGAAGGACATTCTTCGAGCTACATCTCCAAGGATTGGCGTTCCTTGGCCGAGAGACTTTCACCTTCTTCAGGATTCCGGAGAGGTAATAAAACTTTATCTGTTTTTGTTTGACATCAAAGGACTAGCATTGTTAGAGCACAGGGAGCAGGCAGGGGTAGGTGTGGAGCCGGTGGGAGGTCGGTTCGAATGGGTTCTTGAATTTCAAGCCTACGCCATCTACCCTAGGCTTCATCTGATATGAGTGTTCTCTGTTTTGGGGTTGTGGTCGTTTGTTTTATGTTCATATAACAAGATGATATCGATGTATAGTTTCAATCTGATATGTTGGGTTAGTATAGGGTTTGTCCAAGGTGTATATTGCTTATAATATGGTCTCCTGCCCTGAAACTGTCTTTTACAGGGTTAAGGAAGGTCTAAGGATTTGTGTTTGGGTGGGGGTGGGCAGTTTAATCTGCTTTTTGAAATCTTCTTGCAGAAGTTGCAATCTTTTTTCCATATTAACATAAATCAATCTTACAAATCCAAAAAATAAAATAAAATAAAAAATTAGATTTATATTATAATTTATTTGAATTAAATCATGATTTTTTTCTAAATAGTTACAATTGACAAAATAGTTACAATTTTTTTCCTCATCAATCTCAAACACAAGTGCAAACCTTGTGAAATAGCCTTTAAGTGTCCACCTCATTGGTATCATGGGTATTTTGTTTTTATTTTTTTGAGATGCTCCCATGGCCCACTTGAGAGACATGAAATGGAGCTCCCAGTTGGGTCCACAAATAGGGGTTTATTATATGTATGTTATGTGTCATCTGAATTTAATTCCTATTTTTTAGTCTAAAATATGTATATGTTAATGATTTTTATATGTTTTTTGTATGAGGTACACAAAACTTAACCAACCCCAAAAAACATTTGCCCAGCTGGCACACCCGAAATGTTAACTACGTATTTATGAGGATACCCTTACATAAAATGTTTTGTTTGAGGAATTCATTTCCTCGGTACTATCTGAACCTTATAGTCCATTCCTTGAATAGAAAGTGAAGCTATTATTCACATTTTTCGCTTTTCCAACAACCCATAATTTGTTGGTCTTGGACGGCAACTGTTTGCAGAGGGCTTTGTGGATGCCACATCCTTTTATTGACTTTTTTGTGAACAGGAGCAAAGCATAGTCACAAAAAATGGGAAAAACATGTACCTGTGTTTTAAATGGACCCACCACTTGCACCATGCTGGTGCTGAACCTGGTCTCCCAGTTTCTTCAATAAACTGGTCAAACCAGGAAAAAAATGTATTTAAAACATGTGCAATTTTAAAAACTGCCAGATTTTTCAAACAAGCCATGGATTTTTTCCTATAGACCCCTAATAACATTTGCAGTTTGCATCCTTTAATTTGCCATGTTTTTCCCATTTAAACCCATGTAATTGAATTCCATTTACACTTTTGGTTTGCCCTGCCACTGCCGTGTAAGTATAATGTGACTATGAAGCAAAGTATCAAATGAAATTTCAGTGAACATGGGAAAATGCTTGTAAAAGATATTCAACACCAGGAATTGTGCTTGATTTTTGTTCATGAATTCGCTTTAGTCCAAAATTTTGCAAATATGTCTGAACCTTGCACTTAAAACATTGAAGAGAAACTTAAGAGCTAATGTGCATTCATTACATTCCCAACTAAGAAAAATTTCATGATCTAGGACACAAAATCTTTAAGGAATCTTGTAAACAATGCAACATTTTGTTAATTGATTTGAAAATAAACACAAAGAGGTCAATAAAATTTCATTTAATAATTCAGTACCCATATAGCAGATATTGTCCTTGACAAAAATTTAATGGAAAATATTGTTCTAGCAAATATTCTCTTTCATGAACGTGGTCTTGGTGTTTGATGAGAATTTTATCCACTCATTGGAACCCTCATAGGGAAAGGGAGGGACCTGTGTGTATCTTTAAAACACATTAATACATGCTAAACTTCTAGCTCCGGGACACTTTTTTACACTTTCAAGGGTCCTTTTCTATGCCTGTTTGATAAGAAAATTTTAAATGAAGAAAATGCAAGGTTTGAGGACTCACAGATGTTGATGGCAACTGGTTTGCTGCTTTTTTCGAATGCCCACCCTTCCCCTTCTTTCGAGGTTTGTCTCCAGCTTGACTGCCAACTTTTGCACTAGTAGGTGCATCATGCCCCAGAAAACAATTAAAAAAGTGTGCTATTGCACCTCCCAGATCATGATCTTGTGTTTCCCTTAGAACACCCTGAAGTGAAAAGATTATAAGAAATTGCACAAATCGCACTCAAACCTCTAGGATAGTCGCAACCATTAATCCACATAAATTCCAAAATGTAATACAACATAGACATGGTTAGAAAATAATGAAAACTAATAATAAGAATCCTTTCTACCATTTAAAATATTCAGTAAGGGCATACCACATATAGAAATGTTTTAGATTATATTATTTATATGTTTTAAATTATATTAACAATAAAACAGATTAACAGATTTAGTGTGCTAACGGATAAGCATTCCAGTCCTTGTAATGGTCAAAGATGAATTGGTATGTGGTTCTTGTTTGCATATTAGAAATCACTGGAATAACTATATTATAGCAACTTACCAACATTAGCACTGAAGCATGTCATAATGGTAATGAATCCATTCAAGACTGTGAGAGATGCAACATACTAGAATCAAGACTAGTAAGAGAAAACAAGATGTGCCCCAACATGATCAATGCTTAAAATATCAAAGCAAGATTCCTGAAACCCCTACGCCAAAGTATAAATAAGTCAAAACACCACCAATAGATAACATGGTATCAAATTGAGAAAACACCTGTGTGAAAAGAAATACAATAACTGACACTAAAAATGATAAAGCTTATGACATTTTTGCACAAATCAAGAAAAGAAAAGATGTAAAAAAATTCTACACAGTTTTATTCATAAGCTTTACAATTTCATTTTCAATCGACTGTGAAAACCTAATGCTCCTAAAGAAAATCAAAATATTGTTAAAATGGAAATCGGTCAAAAGGAACAAGCTCGAACCAGAGTCTAAAACAAACAAGACAGAAATAAATTGTTCAAAGTGGTGTCAACTTTGTAAAGATAACAACCAAGATAATAAGATGTGCTTATTAAATATGCATGCATAGAATAGTAGAAGTCAACAAGACCATTCAGAAAATTTTAGCCGCAATGGCAGCATTATTACAAGATTGCCCAACTATTAAAGGGAATACATAGACCAAATTTATTGAGAACGAACACAGTGACCACAAGGGAACTGACATAAATTGGATAAATTAAACCACTCTTACACTAAATTAAAGCTACAAATTCTCCACAGGGAAAAACCATAAAAAGAGTCTAAATGAGTCAAAGGACTCATGAAAACAGTTTATATAATTATATTCACATAGACAAATCAATAAAATGTTTGTGCATAGCAATATTGGGATTGTCACTATAGCCACTAAGCTATCCCGTTACTGTATGAAGCTTGAAAAATTATCAAATTTTATAGCCCAAATTCAAACCTGAAGCATATAGACCATTAGATCTTTGATTCAACAATATTAGGGCAAGGCAAAATAATAATGAAAAAGGATATTTGCCTATAAGAAATGTTGAAGAATTCCTATTTCATCTCATAACTTCAGACAGTACATCATAAACCTATTAATACACAATGTTTTAAGTTTAAACGATAATAGCTATTTTCCACCACATCCCTTGTGAATATGAACAGTTGGCAACTAGATATATCTCCCAAATCCTAGAAATAATATTCTAACAGGAAAATAGCACAGGGATGGAAACTGAGGTGTGGTGACACGTCTCTGGGGAACATGGACTATTAGACTTTAGTTAATCCCTCAAATAATGGGGTTATAATAAAGGATTCCTAAGGATGCATATGATGTTTAGCAGTTTATGGGCATTAGTTTGAGAAATTTCACCCTATCCTTACTTGCAGTTGTTTTGCAGGCTGGAGAAACCACCTCCAATTTCAAACAGCACCTTCTTACCAACTCTTTGATGAAGAAATTATTCACTGAAGGCCGACCATGGGTTACTCCTGAACAAGGTCGTCATCCCACAATGGAGATACACAATGTAGATCATGTGGATGGTTCTCTAGCTATACCTCCTCAGCATGCTTAGATTATTCATCTGTTTTTAGGGTTTTTTCTTATTTTTGTTTATAATATGGATTAGGACAAATGACTTTGATTAACTTTGTCCACTAGTAATCTCCAATTTATATTTTGAGTATTGAGCTTTGTCTCTATCAGGTTGACTGTGTTAAGCTGGTTATAGCCTCGATATTGAAACTGTCACCATTCTGTATTTCTGTGGGGAACACTAGCGGTATAGTTAGTGCTTAGCTAGTATTTCTTAGCCGCCGAATGTTGGCATAAAAATGCTAGCAAGACAGCTGATAGGATGATGTAATGTTTTGTTTTGATATTTTAATATAATTTTGTTTGCTTGTTTTTCAGATAAACCCAGAAAAAAAGAAAAGTAATAGTTGATTCAATCATCATATGTTCTAAAAACAGATCCCACGCAAAAATAGCCTGGAAAACTAAAACCAGAAAAATGTAGTTTGCTAACTCAGAATGAATCTTCAATTACAACATCACAGAATAACTTCAAAGCTTGCAGAATGATTCAGCTCAAACTCTAATTTATATTATAAACTTCTGAAATAATAACTCCTCTATGCTACTTCCGTAATGAGGACAAGCAGAATCAACTTCATTAACCCATACAGATTTCTAAATAACACATGCTTTGGCTAGGCATGGTTTGTTACCAAGCTTTGCCATGAGTTTGAATCCTTAAACGATAGTCTATTAAGACAATAAATAGATAAGATGATCTTTACCCTTAGAAGTGGGGATCCTGTATCTTTTAGTTTTACCTTATTGTATATAAACAGATTAAACAGGCTGTGAAATTCAAAATTGCAATATTAATACACAAAAAAGGAATGGTATTACCTTCAGAACATGTTTTGCAGCCCTTACAACCATTTCAACAATACAGAGATCAACAATGTGAGGTAAAAGTTTCGCCATATTTGCAACCTGGGTAGCACTTGAAAAACTCAGGACGTATTTGGCAGTGGCGTCATTGAAACAATGGAAGACCACAGTAAAACCAGTTGATGAACTTCCATAATGGGGAAAATCAAAATTCAGATTCTCATACATCATCTTCTTTTACTTACCTTGCCAATGTAGCGCATATTGATACCATGTGCATGAAGTGCCTCAGTTAGAGTCTGGCCATCCATTGGCGAAACCTCGAGACTACTGAGGTCCTGCACAAACTTAGGAAGAACAACATCCACAAGGTATCCCCCTGCCTTCTTTACTAATGATTCATCTGAAGCTATTTCCTGAAACAAAATGAAAGACAATCCAAATCACCAAGAAGGATGTCAAAGCTTCAAAGATAAAACATTAAAGGCAAACTATATCCATATACAGGTTTTTTGCAGAAAGACAATAATGAAATATCAAAGTATCAAAATGGCGGAAATAAAATTGAAAACTTCTGAGAAGTGCAGATGCAACTGCGTTCCACAGCATTTACACACAAACAAGTCACTGAATAGAGAGCTTTCACTAATTATTTATTTCTGAAGATCTCACCTCAGAATCACCTGCCAGCTTAAAGTCAGTTAAAATATTGGGATTAAGAAGTACTGCCGGTACATCCTCCTGTAAACTAGAACCATCAGTAGCCTCCTTGTGACTGCTTTTCTTTGTTCTTTCTTGGCTTTCAACCTTGACATCAAGAATGAAGAAAACACTAACATTAACTAAGCCTGTACGAATGACCCTTCTAATCCTGGGAAGGGAATTGCATAACTCAGATGTATTCATAACAACCACCTGGCAAAATGAAGCAATAAGCTCAGGCCTTAGAACACAATAGCGTGATCCTGGGCCCATGTAGTTTGCATCCCTTGGAGTTGTTCTCATCAAATCTAGAAGATAATGCCTACAAAAATATGACAAATGGCAAATTGGTGCTTTGAGAAGTAATTAAATTTCAATTGTTCAAACAGAAAACTGTTTGAACTAAGAAGAGCACAGAAGAAAGAAAGAAAGAAATTATATAATGTCCATGAATGACAACACTAGGTCAATGGGATGTAAATGTATAGCCAGTAAAAATAGTAGGGGGGGGGGGGGGGGTCATAAATGAGATTCAACATCAAAACAAACAAGAGGCTACAAGCTAAAAGTACAACAAAATATAGGAAGAGTAAAATCAGAGTGTAAAAACCACCTATCATCACTGCCAACAATGCCCTTGCATTCCACAGGAGCAGCCATTTTCACTAGATTTCCAGAGCCATCAAGCACTTCATGCTCCTTTATGTGTAGCACTTTTGCAGCCTCCAAAACCTGTAATAATTAAACTAAACAGTCATACACAAAAGACAAAGAAATCTGCAAACAATAATGCAACATTTCTAACGTATAAGAAAACACATACATTTTCCTCATGATTCTTAGGACTCAAATCCATAATAGACATTATACAAGGAACAAATGGTTAGAATAAAACCTTCAAATAAATAATAACTACAGCCTACAAAGCTATAGTGTCCAGCTGATAATTGTTTAACCCAAACTCACATTTCAACAATTCACATTATTGTTTGAATCTATATTGTGTATGTGGCAAATTTAAACCATAAATTTCATTTCTTGCAGTGTCACTATAAGTTCTCAAAGCGTGAGTGACAATGAGGAGGTTGGGAATCCAACCATTGAAATTGAAACTGAGAATACAACTTCCCATTTCAGTTGCCCTTGCAAGTTGTTGGAAGATTTCGCCAAGCGTCCCTTCGATAAGAAGGCCCCTTTAAAACAAATTTGCTTCAAAAATACTGTCAAACAAATCTAAAAGTTCATGGGCAACTAGGCTATGGAAATGTCACCTTTGTGGCCTTGAATTCCAAGGCAAAATTACTAGAGTTAATGTGCATCTCCTCCATATCCTAGGCAAAGGCATTAGGCCATGTGGTAAGTAGTCACTTAAACAAAGGTCAAAGATACAAAGATTGTTTGGTCGCAGTGAGCATGATGCACCACCTACAACTATAACAATGAGGCTGCTAGCACTTCCCAACAGCCACAAGTTTCTCTTTTTCCATCTAGTGAATTAGAGTTGATGATGCCATTGGAAAATTCTTCTTTGCCAAATGTTACTCGCTATCCTTATTATAAGGAGATTGTGGCTAAGATTATAAAAACAAGGCCTTCATATGTGCCACCAAGGGAAACAAAACTGAGGACCACTATCTTGGATAAGAACTATTCCAAGATAAACATTGTCGGAGAAAATGAAGGCCACATGGATCACAACTTACAAGTGGATGCAACGTTATCCTGGATAAAAGGACAAACATTAGGTAGTGTTAGCTCATCAATATCGCAGTGACATGTATAGAGAGCCCTTACTTCCTTAGGGTTGTTGATTGTTCAGGGCATTGCAAGGATGCAGAGTTTCAATTTCATATCCTTAGAGATGCTATTGAAAAGGTCGGCTCTGAGAATGTGGTGTAGTTCATGACAGATGCAGCCTATGTGTGCAAGGCAGTCGGGAAGCTGGTTGAAGCAGCCTACAAACAATTATATTGGCTTCATTGTTATGTGCATGCCATGAACAATGCACTCAAGGACATGGGGAAAATAGATTGAATCAAATAGGTAGTACTTGGTGTGAGAGATGTGCAAATGTTTATCTACAATCACTACACATCACATGCACCGCTTATTGAGACCAAATATACCTCATACTTCATTCTCTTGGAGAGGATGATTGAGTTGCAAGAGCCATTTCAACTAATGGTCTGTTGGCGTTTCAATTCGCACCTCTGGAATGCGAGTTGGAAACGAGCAGCTATGCACAGATAAACTGCTCTCCTATTGGAAGGGGGAGTTCTCTTTTTGTTGATGTTTGCTGAAAAGATAAATTAAATGAAACTTCGCCTATCTTCTTTTTGATTCTCAGCTGCGAGCACAAGGTTATAAAACTCTAAACGCTGCAGAAGAGGTTTTTTCCTTTTTTAAAACTTCTACTACAACTAAACAAAGACTAACGACGCTTTTAATCTCCTGAGTAAATTCAGAGCAAAGGAAATTAAAAGTGAACAAAGAATGGTTGTTTTAACAAAAACTTAAGCAATTTTCTCCCCGATTCACATCACAATACTTATAGTACTTTAATGATGAAAGCTACAGAAGCCACACATCTGACGACGAAACTTGATGATTCGAGATAGAATATCAGAGCAAAATAGGCATGAGACTTCTATTCAATATCATAAAGTTGGCACAACTCCAGGACAGCAATACTGTAGCAAAAAGGAGGCATACAACAAGCAATCAAACACCGGAGAATAGATTACACAAAGTCAACAGACACTTGGAATATCAAGATTTGCAAGCTAGAATAGGCACAGCAAATTTGCTATCACAATTACCATTACATACAATGGGCAAGGATGCCCTTATTTATATTAAAATCAAAGGAGTAGGGAACCCTAAAATCTCCTTGATTAACCCTAACTTGCCAACTCGCAAGCTTTATTTCTATTCTAAGACAAAGATACAGTAAACAAACGGTTTAAAGCAATCTACTTTAAAGCAAAGAAAATTCCAACTATCACAAAGAGATTTCTTTTCTAAATAAAGAATGGATGAGCTTAGGATGAAAGCAAATGCTTTAAAACAAAAAGCATCTGATTTAAAGCTGCTTTCTTTTGGAATGCATCCTCATCAACATTCTTGCTTTTTGGTGATGTCATCGTTATATTCTGGGAAACAATATCTTCTAAAAGCAAGTGACTGCATCTCTGCCAGGAACACTGATACTCTCTAGAATGATATTCTGATTCTCTAACATTTCTTCACCGTTTGCAACCATCTGAAGAAATTCATGAACTTTGCCCACAGCCTTGTCGAACTTCACTGTCATTGCGGCAAAACGACCCATCTTGCTGGCACTGATATCATCATTAAAATTGCTGCGGACAAGAGTCTGAAACTCTGCTTGCACTTCCCTGAGATCATACAGAGTACCATCTTCTCTTTCATATGAACACGGGATCTGAGAAACAAAAGATCTGACGAACTTGAGGATGTTGACTACCTTTTCTTTACATTCTATCAACTCTAAAATTATACTGTCATAAGTTTTTACTATGAAAAGGTATTGCGCTTTCCAAGTAGAAACTGTCTTCTTATCATCAGCTGAATCAACAGAATCAAGTGCAATCTTCAAGTCGGAGATAATGATATCAAACACCGGTCCATTTTATGCCATGGTCTGCTACAACCCCTAAATGCCTTGGCGTAAATCATGAGCGTTGTACTTTAATTGATAAAACTCTGAGAGTACAACTCTCCCTTTAGTCACAAATTCTTCCACCCAACTATTCATGTGCCTCCCATAGAGAACCAACTGACTGAACTGCCGCTGATCCGCTGGTGATTCCAGATTCGGTGGAAGAAGAAATCAGCCTGTGATGTGCCATGGAAAAGATTGGAAATGTATTGCCGCAACTGTCGAACTTCGGACTTGAGAGCTGCCTTGTCTTCTCCATCTTTCAACACCCTCTCCTTCAAATTATCCGCTGCAACCTCGAAGAGATTTACATCTATATGGCGGGTACTTCTACCAAGGTTAGCTTTGACAACCGTGAAGTCATCAACCTCGACATCATCAGCACTTCTATCTTCTTGCGGTGTTGCAGTTTCAAGGATTATTTCTCCATCCGCATTCTTTTCAATGCGAACCTGCTTCTTCAGCTTCTTGTCTGGTGTGTCTTGGTAGACGCTTTTAAGCTCTGTTAAATCCAACTGATATGAGGGCTTTCTCCTCTTCCTTCCCAGAATATTTTCAAGCCAGGATGAACCTTCTTCTCTTTGAAACTCAGTTCTAACCTCATCAGCTCCTGATGAATCAATATGTGCATCAGAGTTACGAACCGGCGAATCTAGCTCTGAATCTATGTGGATAGGAGAAGTGATCGGCGAAGGAGGAGAAACATGATCTGAAGGTAACGCTTCAACATGCAGCGTTGGTTCAACAGGAACTTCTGATTCAACTGGTGGTTGTTCCTGCTGAACATGAGCTGGAGACTCATCATTTTTCCTCTCTAACTTAGCCCTTTTTGTTCCCTCTGGAAGAACACTCATAGCTTTAACCCTTCGTTTTGGCTTGGAAGTGGAAGGCTCTGATGGTTGTACAACTGGCTGCTCTGCTACCGGAATATCATCCTTCCGCTTAGTCTTCAAGAATATCAAACTATTTTTAACCACTCGACTTGTTCTTTCTTCAATGGAAGTGCTCTCTTTTACTGACCAATTAACTGGTGGCAACGGTTGTTGCTCAACTTGATCTCTGAAATACGTGGGAAGTAAAACTTCACCACTCTCTGTCAAACCCTCTATATCTTCTGATAGGATATCAAACATCTGCTGAAGAGTGAACCTGCTATAGCTGCGTTCTCGCACTTCAAACTCATCAGCACAATTAGCCCACAAGTCTTCAACTGCATGCTTGTGCGTACAATTTTGACCAAGATGTGATGCAAAAACACCACGAGGATCATATGAAGACCTCCTGTCGAAAAACTTAAGACCATATATGGATGATTCATTACCGATTGCCTTGGCATCTGCTCCAGATCTGCATCTATAAATACTCATCCCAAGTGGAAAATTGAAAGTTGCCTTGCGTCTACTACGCAAAAATGTATGAACTTCATAGGCTTGCCTCAAAAATTCCATAGATGCTATTTCATCTGTAGGATATCTCGGCAACATGGCTGGCTCTCCTAAGAAGCCATATACTCTGATGTAGGAAAAAGTGGGAAACTGAATAAACCAATCAGCCCATTCTGCCATTGCTATTCTAGCATCTGCTGAAAACCGTATATGCAACTCATTATCCATATCTCGCACTGCGTGCATCAGGTATGCATCATTCACCCGCCTGTAATGTCATTTAGCTTGAGAAATTTCCAACTACGGAAAATGATGATACACATGCTGAATACCCAAAGTTCCAACAACATTCAAACCTCTGAATTGACCATGAAAAGCCATCAAATACACAAGGTATGACATCATGTGGAATTCATGAGCTCTTTGAAAATCAAGTATTTGTTGGTGGAGACTATCACTGATGAGTGTCGACCAGTCATAGAACTCGGTTCCATCAACAATTTGGGACATAATGTAAAACATCCAAGGCTGGAACTTGTTAGCATCTGCTTGACCCATGATGCTTGACCCGTGATCCGACTTAGCAGAGTATTCATTATTGCATGTTCCTCCTTGAATTCTCCACGTCCAACATTCTTTGGCATGACATTCTGCTTCTCTTTTAACCACCTCTGACCAATCTTTTTCCAGTATTTTTCTTTATCATTGTTCCAAACCCTCTTGCATTCTTCAATTGAAACAGTTAAGTTTTCTCTCCAACCAGGTATTGTAAAACACTTCTCAATGTCATTCGACCTCAGGCTGCAGAGCACACGTCCATCTCTTGATTGGATTTCTCTTGTGACCGAATTGTAATGCGTCATGCAAGCAATTACAAATTCGATACTTTGCACTGTGATGGGAAAGGATGCTGTTGCAAGCAAACCGGAGTGTCCTAGATTCCTGATAGCATTATTTCCTGCATCCTCCAAAGAATGTAAATTGATCACTGGAAGTACTTTATTCAAGTCTGTTTCACAAGTTCTCAGGTAATCGTGAACCAATGTCGTCTTGGGCCTGATTTGTGTTGGAGAGTACTAAATACTGAAAGATTTGAAAATCAAATGTGAACATGCCTATGTCGGAAAAATCTTAGACAAATGGCTGAAAATTACTTGCTGATTTTTAGAAAAAAGCGGATTGTGAGCAAAAAAGCTGGCACATGGGTTTTGTAGATGATTCCGTTTTGAAGCAACCCAGATTGTCGAATTTTGAAAAAGCGAAGATTTTCCTGAAAAAGCAGGAAAAAAGCAGATTCCCGAAAAAAGCAAAACTCCCAATCTTCAAGAGGATGAAATACTGGATGGACCAATCTTGATAAAAACTGAAAAAGCTTCAGTCCGATTTCTGAAAAACAATTCCCTTGAAACAAGGACCCTGAAAAAGTGAGCCTCCCTACTTCCTCAACCCGAAACTATGAAGAACGCTAAAAAAGCACTTCGTTTGGATCCTCAAATTTTTGTTGAAAGAGAAATAAAAATCTTTCCTCTGGATGCAACCTGCAAAAGATAATGAAATAAAGAAGCCAAATGCTTGTCTTTATAGATCTTTAGGGCGAAAAAATAGCTTTATTTGTGAAAGCATAAAACTTGGATCTCATCCATGAAGAAAGCAACTTTTAAAGCACAAATCCAAGTGGATGTCTTCAAATAGGAAGAATCCCTATTTTGTAGCTGCCTATGGCTTCATATGTAAGATGACGAAAAATTTCTTCTTTTGATGATGTCATCGAACACGTGAGTTGAAAGAAGTGTTAGCCATTTTTTCTTCGTTTTCGACACTTCTGCACTCGTTTTGACTTAAGTATGGTCTGTCTCCGACTTCAACAATATGGCAAATTGTCACCATTGACTAAAAAAGCTGACTGATCCTGACATTTTGGAGACCAATCAACTAAGATTCCATCCCTAGCCTCCGACCGACGATCTGGCATTGTTTGACCAAGTTTGACCTCTCGAAAGCTGCCAACGGGCGAAGATCGGGAACAAAGCTATCTGAAAACACTGGCAAATTAGGAAAAATCCTATCTTTGGGCAAGTTATGCGCCCCAAGTCACCTAGGGCGCCTGGGTCCTCCAGCCTTAGCCATTTTTTCAAAAATTGCAACTTCTTCAATTTCTCGATTTGCGTGCGCATTCTGGTGGCCAAGGACCCCTGTTTGGCTATCGATTTCTGTTAGCTGGGATAAAACTAAGTCTAATGATCTGGCAGATAGGCAGGCTTGATGAAAATTGAGCTGACTGTACTCTGTCTACCTCGGGAAACGTGCCAAACTGACCTACTCTAAACCAGACCGGGCTGACGGAGGGAGATTCACGTTTTCTGGAAAAAAACTCAAAAAATATTCTAAGTATGGTGAGTTTGGGCGCCCCAAGTCACCTGGGGTGCCTATCTTTCAATGCCTTAGAAAATCTCATAAAAAATTTCAAATTTTATACCATTTCTCGTTTTTCGTGCCAATAACCCATGTATGATCTTCGATTTTGGTTGTCCAGACAACTGTCGAGGCTGGACGGAGGGTGATCTGAGCAGCCTGAACATATCTGTGATGAAATCCCGGCTTTGACTGACGTTTGACCAAGTTTGACCAGTTGGAAGCGGGCTGACGGAAGCATTTTTGACATTTCTCGAAAAACGTGAAAAAACAAACACTTGAAAGGTTGGGCGCCCCAAGTCACCTGGGGCGTCTGGTTTCTTCATACTTAACCAATTTTCTGATTTTCCAACCTTCATCTGCAACTTGCTCCGTTTTGTGTGCCGACAGTTGCTTCCGAATGTCGATTTCGACGTTTCATCGATCAACTGCCACTGAATGGTGAATGAATTGCATAGACTGGGTACATCTGATGAATTTTCTAGCTTTTCAAGATCTAATGATCGAAATGACTACTTTTATGCCCACCGAAATTGACTGACGGACATAGTTCTCACATTTTCTCGAAAAACGTGAAAAATTTCTATCTCTGGTGGGACCGGGCGCCCCAAGTCACCTAGGGCGCCTGAAATCTCATGCCTTAATCAAATTTTGTGAATTCCAAATTTTCACTCCACCTCAAATCCATCCTACTCCGTTTTGCGTGCATCGTCGAGTCGACAACTGTTCGTTGGTTCTGCGTCATCGGAACAGTGTTGAAAACCTGAAAACGAGCTCTAGCAGATGAACTTCCTCTGTTAACGACTTCAAAGCTCATGCTTTGCCTTTCGAAAAAGCAGAAATGACCCAATACAGAAAACTTGATCATTTGCAAATTCTATCTGGACCATGCTGATTGTGAAGCAAAATCGACCAATGAGAATCAAGAGCGACACCTGAGTCAGAGATTCTATTTTTAGAAAGTTTTGTCGTCATCCATATCTCGAGAAACCCAGAAAACCTAATTTGACGTCTATTTTTAGAAACTTTCTCAAAATAGAAATTTTGTTTTTTTGACTTTTTGACGAAAAATTTTCTAGGCTTGTTCAAAATGCCTTAATGAAGCAAAAATTTTGATTGGGTACAACATAGTCATGACACAAGAGTGGAATCGAAGGGTTGAATCCAATCCAAAGAAGGGGAAGAGAATAAGATGGAAGTGGCAACGAGTGACAGTTTTTGGATTGATGCCAAATACATCCTCTCCATCATAACTCTAGTTTTCACAGTGATCAAATTCAGGTATGCTAATGCTCCAAATTTTGGAGAGGTGTGAGTGCATTGACAACATGCTTGGCCAAACAAAAGTCATTTTACAAACGAAAGACCCACCTTGCAATTCTTAAATGAACACATTTAGCCTACCATTTAGCTGATGTCAAAAGCTCAACACTCCCTTGCACATGGCTACCTATGCATTGAACCTAAGTTATCCTTTTGGAAAACATTGAGGTGAAGAAAGGCTTCATGAAGGCAATTTTGAAGATGTACAATACGCCACCACCAATCATCATGAGTGAACCAAATTTGCAATAATTAAGGGATATCCAGAAGAACCAAAGTTGGATAGGGTGACTATGGCATAGGAGGACCCAATACTATGGTGGACTATGCATGGGCCTCATTTATTGACAACAACACTAGCCATTCACCTCTTGTCTATAGTTTCTAATTCTTCTACTCCTGAGAGGAACTAGTCTACAAACAACTTCATCTACTCTATCAAGAGGAATAGGCTTACCTCTAGGAGAGTGGAGAAGCTTGTAGCTATATATAGCTCCTTGCATCTCATGGACCACAACATGCTTATGTACAAGGGGAGCCCAACAACACAATGGGAAGTAGACCCAAAGGAGCCAATGCACATAGTTGAGCAATAGGCACAAACAGGGTTGATTCGTGTCGATTTGGAGGAGCTTCAACTAGATGGTTCCATCAGTTCAAGTCATGAGGACTTTGCCACAACGTTCGGGGAGGATGATTAGAGTCTTAGACCACTGAGGCATTGGCCCATTGTATTTCAAAGTAATCATCATCATCAAAATATATATAAATTATATAGTTATTGTTAATTTACTTTATATTTATATTACGTTTATTGTTAATATATTTATAATTTATAAATTATTTATTTATTATTAATTTACTTTATATTTATATATTGCATTTATTGTTAATATATTATTATGATTATATATAATATATATCAGGCCCCATAGTTGGAAAACTCGACTCGCCAAAAAACTCGTCGAGCCCAAAATTGGCGAGTCAAAAAAAACTCACCGAAAACTAGGCAAAAACTCGAGAACTTAAAAAATTGCTTAAATTCATTAGAAACACTTTTTTTTTTTTTGCAAAATTCAATGACAAGATGAATCCAACGAGTCCATAAATGAGTACAAAAGTGTTTTCTATTAAATTTGATTGACTTTAATGCAAATTGATTACAAAATTGCATTCTCATGTAGAATCCTAATGGCTGAAAGCCTAACAGTCTGATACAAATTACAATAGATAGCTGAAAATGAAAATAGTAAAACTAGAAGTAAATACTAAATACAACATTATACACCTTCCTCTTCCCTAATTTAGCCAAAGCTAGGGAAGAGGTAGATGCTCTAGTCCTACGAGTACGTAGTGTTGGTGGCTCCTCGATTGGCATGGAAGGTTGTAGCCTATGGCTGAGGCTCGACCACCATCCTGGGAATATTTGGCTCTGGCAATGACTCCTCATCCTCATGAATGTCCTCCAACCCTACATCTCCTTTTGCACCCACATCCTCCATTGCCTATCTCTCGAAATCAAGAATCTCGTCTGCGATAAACAATGGAGGCTGCTCATCTTGCCCTGTCCGATCACTGTAAGGATCTATCTCATCCAAATCAATAGGATCCAGTGATTTCTCCTCTACTCTTTTTGTGCGCAACTGAAGGTTGTATTGCACAAAGACAAGGTCATTGAGGCACTTTGAGCTAATTTGTTCCTCTTCTTCATGTGAATGGCCTCAAACAAGCTCCAATTCCGCTCACAACTGGATGCACTACAAAGCTCCTATTTTCCATGCCTCAGAATTGCAAAATCATATCAAATTCCACAACATTTTACTAAGGGGTCCTTGTTCTTTCACCCTGATGCATGTTCCTAAAACCTGAATTTGGCTAAGTCTGAAACCTTGAAACCCTAAAAAATTGGTTAAGTCTGAAATCTGATGGATCCTCCAAAATCTAGAATCTGCATGTTAAATCCCATGGATCCGGAACCTATCTCAAACATCCTGACAGTATATTTCAAAATATTTCAAGTATAAGAAATTCCTTATACTTAAATATATTTTAAAATATACCGTCACCCGAGTTTACTGCTCAAACTCGCCGAGTTTTCGCGAGAACTCGCCAAACCGAGACTCGACACAATAAACTCGGCAAGTTTAAGTCAGAAAAACTCGTTCAAGAAAAAAACTCGCGAGTTTTTAAAGACTCACCGAGTTTTCCGCGAGTCTGCCAACTATATTATATCATGACCTAGTCGTACCAAACCTAGAGAAAAAAGGGGGGAACCGCCAAACCCAAACTCGAACCAACAACATAGAAATTTTGCATATAAGTTGTATTCTACCCAACCTACTAGCACTAGACTCTATCACCAAAAACAACTTACGACTAGGGCTCTAATATTTTATGAAGATAATTCTACATTGAGAAGAGAAGACAAAGACAAACAAAAGCACTCGGCTTTCAAGTGTTATAAATTCACCAAAAAGGTGATGCAATCTAATAACTAACTTTGTGTAAAGTTACCTCGGCTTTCAACATATCTCTACGACACATTTAACCAAGATAGTTGTGATAGACCAAAGGTTTTTTAGGTGATAATATAATATCCATTGGATATTAACAAAAACTGATGTTTTCATAACAAAGAAAGAAATAATAAACTCTTCTCACAACATGGATGTAAATACATGTCCAACAAGTATAGTCAAAAGAAACAACTCTTTATACAAGGACTTTTAATAATTGTTAAATATTATATTACCACAAGGTTTCATCATGTCTCCACTTCTCAAACAACTTCAACTTGATGTGTCATTAAAATATTCATAATGGTGAAAAAAATCTCTTCAATTTATTTGGTAAAATTTCAGCATATTCATATACCTTGGCAATATTGACATTTAGGAATCCCTTAGACTCCCTAAATTTTATGATCATGTTGTTATATCCTTT
Source organism: Cunninghamia lanceolata (assembly GCA_027924645.1). NCBI lineage: Eukaryota > Viridiplantae > Streptophyta > Pinopsida > Cupressales > Cupressaceae > Cunninghamia > Cunninghamia lanceolata. The sequence continues at coordinate 3,439,473 of BSBN01001110.1, forward strand.
GAATTTAACTTAGCCCTTCCAATTCTAATCCTAGCCCTAGCCCTCCATATCAATGCCTAACCATCAACATTGTTTTTTGGATGAGAGATATACTTTCAACTAGATGACTAATCTAGTAAATATATAAAACATTAATGATCCAACTCAACCAAAAAGCACTTTTTAACAAGTACGTCTACTTGTACAATCCACAATTTCCATTACTGCAATAACACATGAATACTAGCCTATAAAATTATCCTCAAATTATTTGGTAGAAATTCAGCATATGCCATATTCATATAACTTGACTAACATATCTCCATGTCTAGCAATAGTGATCTGTAGGAATCCCTTACATCCACTCAATTGTATGATCATGTTACATCCTTGATTTTAACTTGCCCATTCCAACTCTTGTCCTACCCCTACCCTCCATATAAATGCATAACCATGCACATTGTTTTTTGGACAAGACATATACTTTGAACTAGATGATTGACCTACTAAATATCTAAAATACAATGTTCCATGGAGTTTCGAAACGAGGGGACATAGAGACAGGTTTCGGGGATGAGGCAACAATGGACAAAAATTTGGGGACGGTGGTGCAAAAATATATATAGATAGATAGATATATAAAATTTTAATATTCTTGAAGAGATTCAAAATGTTGCTTCCCACTCAGTCTTCAAACCCTAAACTTTAATAGTGGCAAAGGTGTTATGAAATAATTGAATGATCTTTATTAACAAAAGGGTTGAGCTCTTATACAGAATGTACAAGATGTTTCTAAATATACAATATACAGATGTTTCTATGTTGGATTAAAGCTAATCTAACGAGCAGAATAGAAACATCTAAGTATGTTACAAAGATGACCATTAATATAAACTAACTAATATTATTTTAGTACCCTCTCTTAATGGTCATTCTATTAACTACACCAAGATGCCCCCAAAATTTGACAAACTTATCCGGGCTGAGAGACTTGGTGAGGATATCTGCAGTCTGGGCCTCAGTTGGAACATACTACAACACCACGGATCGGTCTTCGACAAGCTAGCGGATGAAATGACAATGAAGGTCAACATGCTTTGTCCTTTCATGGAAGACTGGATTTTTGGCAAGTTTCAGCACTCCTTGATTGTCACAATACAAGAGTGAAGGCCCTACTTGAGACATTTTCATGTCTGAAAGCATCCTTCAAAGCCAAACTGCCTCACACGATGCTTTAATAGCTCCCCGATATTCAACTTCTCTCGAGGATAGAGCGACTGCCTGGTGCTTCTTGCTGGTCCATGCAACTGCACCTGTTAAAAACATACCCAGAAGTAGACTTCCTGTCATCAACAGAGCCAGCCCAATCAGAGTCTGTAAAACCGATCAGCTTAGGATCTTTGCATCTTCCATAGAGAATGTCGAAGTCAAAAGTGCCTTTCACATATCGCAGCACACACTTCGTTGCAACTCAATGTTCAAATTTAGGGGATGTCATGAAGCAAGAGATGTAGCTCACTGCAAAACCAAGATCAGGTTTTGTGGCAATGAGATAGATGAAGCTACCCACTAGCTGCCTGAATGCAGATTCATTCTCAAGAGGGGAGTTTGAATTGGTTGGTAGCTTCAGCACTTTCTCCATAGGTGTGGATGCAAGTTTGCAATTTGTCATCCAGAACTTGTCCAACAAACTTCTAGCATACTTGGACTGAGAGATGAAGATGTTATTAGTTGTCTACCAAACCTCAACACCTAGTCAATAATGTAGAAGTCCTAAATCTGTCATGTCAAATGTTTGACTAAGATTATGTTTGATCCCCTCAATCAACTGCTCCGAGCTGCCAGTAATGATCAGATCATCAACATAGACAACTATAAAAAGACTATCATCAGCATACCGATTGACATACAAATTGGAATCAGAAGGACTCCGCTGAAAACCATGATCCACAAGGTACTTATTAATTTTCATATACCATGCCTGTGGAGCCTGTTTAAGGCCATAGAGAGCTTTCACTAGTTTGCACACCTGGTGTTCTTTACCAGCAACCTTGAAGCTAGGAGGTCGCATCATGTAAACTTCTTCATGCAAATCTCCATTGAGGAAGGCACTCTTGACAAGTCGAATGGTACTCATTTTGGTTGTGGGAGCAAAAGTCTCCTCATAGTCAATGACCTCTTTCTGTGAGAACCCTTTGGCTACCAATCGAGCCTTATACTTATCGAGGGTTCCGTCAGCCTTGTACTTAGCTTTGTACACCCATTTGCATCCAATGGGCTTCTTCCCAGGTGGAAGATCAGAAAGGACCCAAGTGTTGTTCTTCAGAAGACTATAGTGCTCAGCTTCCATAGTCTGTTCCCACTTAGGTACGCCTTTAACCTCTGAATATGACTGAGGCTCCGAGATGCTGTGAAGGTTGGCCATAAGAGCAAAATTGACTATATTATGTTGCTTGCTCTTTTTCCGAGAAAATCTACCCTCAAGTAATTCATCATTACGAAGATCATCTATGGTTTTTTCCCATCACCTATGGTTTTTTCCCATCATTTAGGCCAGAGAGTAGATGTACGGGTACCAACATCTGAATCAAGAACAACATCAACTAGGGCAGCTGGAATAAGTTCAAGAGGATCCAAAATGTCCTAGGAGGGGCAGGTGGTGGAACAAGCTGACTTGCTTGCACAACTGCAAAATCCCTCCCATCAAGTGGACCTAGGGGAAGGTGAACACCCAAATCAGAAGCCTTCAAAGGCTGATCCTCAGTGCTGACAGAAGGAGTCTACAGAAGAAATGGCCCAACTAGTGAAAATGAGTTTCCGGCTTTTGGAGCCCAACTTGGTGCGCTTGGCATCTGAAATCCAAACATGAGCAGTAGAGCGAAAAACTTTCAAACAGTTGACCCGAGGTTTACATCCAGACCAAGCTTCTTCTGGAGTCATCTACTTGACGGCATAGATAGGAGACCGGTTCAAAAGACAGCAGCCGTGTAGACTACTTCAGCCCAGAACTTCTTAGGAACACTTCTATGCTCCAGCATAGAACGTGCCATCTCTATAATGGTGCAATTGCGACGCTTAACAACACCATTCTGCTGAGGGGTGTAAGGTGTGGTAAGCAGGCGTTTGATGCCATGTGCAGCACAGAAACGAGAGAAGTTAGAAAAACAATACCCCCCCCCCATTGTCAGACCTAAGAGTGACTATTGGACAGCCTGACTCTTTTTCAACTAAGGCCTTGAACTGTTGAAATATACCAAACACATCTGATTTGTTTTTCAAAAAATACACCCACATCTTTCCGTTGAAATCATCAACAAAAAGCAGGAAATATCTGCACCCAGTAACTGAAGGAGTGTTCATTGGGCCACATACATCACTGTGGACCAACTGAAGTACCTTGGATGCTCTCCAGGAATCACCATCCGAAAAAGGAGTCTGATGTTGCTTTCCGGCTTGACATGCTTTGCAGACACCATGAATCTAAGTCTAAATCTCAAGAAGACCACCAACCAGACCCTCCCGAGCTAACTGAGAGAGATAGTGTATGTTCAGGTGCCCATAATGCTGATGCCAGAGTTTGCTGATGGATGTACTCCTAGTTGCCATGGCGTGCTCTTAAGAATCAACGAGTCTATACAAACCATGATCCTCAAGTCCTTGGGCAACAGTGGTGTGTGTCTCATGATCCACTATGCTACATGTGTGCATGCTAAAAACATCCAACTGAGGAGAGTGCCGCATAATCTAACTGAGAGAAGGTTCAGCTCAATGCCAGGTACAAGGTATACATTGAGAAATATTAAATTTCTCCCACCAGACTGAATCTGTATGTTGCCCTTTCCGACAACAGTATACCCTTCGCCTCCTCCAAAGATGACTGAATCTTTGAATGGCGTGTATTGAGTGAACCAATCTCGCCGATGTGTGAAATGTCGAGAAGCACCTAAATCAATGTACCAGGCAGAAGATTTGACATGATCTACAAGTCTCTTGTCCATAAAGGAGTAGACTACAGACTCCTTCTGCTTAGTGTGCTCTACAACCTGGGCCATCTCCATGCTTTCCAAGGCCATCTTCACGTTTTTCGAGGCACAAAAAAATGAGAAACAAAAGAGACGGCACAAATCTCGAGAGTACGAAAAAAAACAAAATGGCAAGCCTAGCACTGGTCCAGATGTGACCACGAGAGGTGCTGTTTAAAACACCATCACCAAACAGGGAACCTTGGACTATAAACTGCTAACCTCCAATATACCACAAACTGCCGCTAAAAAACCATGTATCAGAGATCGATACTTCTAAGAAGTAACAACGATCAAAGGGATTTTTAATAGCAACCACAACGATCAAAACAGAGGTAAAAGTGACTAAGTTTCATACAAAAGTCTTTGAAAAGAATCCCGCCAAAAACAAATAAAGAGAAGCGCTTGAAGCGAACCGCTGGTCAAACAAAACCACAGTCAAAAACTAAACCGGCAAACTGAGGTCAAAACGAACAGAAATCATTGCGAAACGAACAGTCATGACGAACATGAACGTCGATGTTTGAAAAGAAATTGCCACTCCCAGAAATGATAAAAACACTGCCCAGAAAGAATGTCCGTGACAAAAAGAAACTCACGACCAAGGCGAAAAACGTGGCTTCTAAAAACCGCCCACAAAAACAAAATCGCGATCAGAAGATGGGAACACGACCACAAGAATGGAATCGCGACCAAAGTCTTTGAGCAAAAAGAAAAAACCCGATGAATCTCTACAAAGCGCGATCAAGCATAGAGAATAAATCCACGAACCCCGTGTGACCGATGAAGATGTAAAACCGACGCCAAGGAACAAAACGCAGAAGCCAAGGGAAAATCGTGATCCTGCAACTCGCGATTTCCAGATGTCACAGGAATAAAACGGCGATCACATATTCGTGAGAAAATGTCGATCAACAAGGTTACAGATTGAAAACACGATCTCACAGTCACAACTAGCATAAAAACACGCGACCAGAAACAAGGAATCACGTCTTCTAAGAAACGTGATTAGCAGAAAAAAGAACCGCCGCGAAAATCTGCCACAGAGAACAAACGCCTTTAGGAAAAATGCAATACATGTTGAAGGAAACCCATCAAAAACGTGACCAAGTAGAATCTCGACCTCCAGATCAAAACAGACTGTGACCCAAAAGAACATGATTTACAAACAAAAAATGGTGCGATTAGCAGAGAGAAAACGACACCCACAAATAATCGTGATTTTAGCAGACGAACCAAAGAGCTGGGGATCCATACGGATGTCCGTACGTCGTACGGATGAGAGCACAGGAAAAAATTTTGAAAGAAAAAAAAATCTAAGAAAAAAATCGAATTCCCGCTCGAACTCGAAGCTCTGATACCATGTTATGGTAAATAAACGACGCCCACAAAAAATCGTGATTTTAGAAGACGAACCAAAGAGCTGGGGATCCATACGGATGTTCGTACGTCGTACGGATGAGAGCACAGGAAAAAAAATTTGAAAGAAAAAAAATTCGAAAAAAAAAAATCGAATTCCCACTCGAACTCGAAGCTCTGATACCATGTTATGGTAAATAATTGAATGATCTTTATTAACAAAAGAGTTGAGCTCTTATAGAGAATGTACAAGATGTTTCTAAATATACAATATACAGATGTTTCTATATTAGATTAATCTAAAGAGCGGAATAGAAACATCTAAGTATGTTACAAAGATGACCATTAATATAAACTAACTAATATTATTTTCATAAAAGGAATCCAACGATTCGCAATATTTACTGTCGAAAAGCATTGTTGATATCCATGTTGTCAGTGTCAATGCCTTGGTCACTAAACATTTGGGCCCCACAATTCTTCAGGTTATTAGCCCTACAACTCCTATCACACCTAGTAAACCAATTTCAGATGCAACTAAAAGATCCAACACGGTCCAAGTGATGAGGTTTCTCGTCAGGATGGAGGCAAAGACATATCAACTATTGTGGTTCCTAAACCTTCATGTGGAAAGCGAGTTGCAAGGCTTTTGACACAAATGCCTAGGCTTCGCATGATCCCCTATTCAAGGCATCATCCTATAATAATGTTAGGACAAGAAGAGCTAATAGAGGAAGAGAAATACTCCAATCTGGGTTTGATTTGTAAGTTTAACTCATTTTGACCTAGTCTAGTAGATTTTCATGTTTGGATATCTAAAAATTAGAACTATTTTATTAACTCAATAGAAATCTATCCTAGTGCTCAATGGTTCTTAGTTCTCTTATGTAAATCTATGGATGATCATGATCCGATCTTATGCAAAGGTCCTTGGTTTTGCAACAACCATGTATATTGTTGGTTAGGCGTTGGTTTCCAACTTGTAACCTAAAAACAAAGACTTTTTCAATCATGTCAATCTAGATTCATCTACCCTATCTTCCTCTATAGGTCTTGTTGGTAAAAACCGAAGAATGAGATGAGAGAAATTGGCATATGTTCTCATGTAGAGAGCATCGCATTATATTAATGTGTAATGTCCCCTACCTAATATGCCCTAGAAAAATTCAAATATCAAAAACTAGGATTAGGGTTTCGGAATTACCATTTAGATTACCTTCAAACTGCATCATTCTTGTGCTCTAAATCTGCAATCATAACATAGGGAACATATATACAAAATATAGATATACTAACATACCTCTTGAAATATAAGTGTTAGATAAAATTTCCCTGCATTCAAATTCATAAACAATAGTTCAACTATTTATTATTATGTAATTAAATCCATTTATTCACTCACTCCACTCAATCATAGTAGGAATGGTGTTGAGCAACATGGCAAGACAATGATTGGTCAACAGTACCTCCATGCAGGCCCTTCGTGGGGGCATGGCAGGCTGTTACTCAGTTCCCCCTCCATACAGGCCCTAACGTGGGGCTTGGCAGGATGTAAGAAGTCAACAAGGCCTCCATAAGGTCCCTTTAGGGAGGTATGACAGGGGTTCTGATCAGACTTTCCTCCAAACAGGCCCTTAGGGGGGCATGGTAGGGATCCTCCACATTGTCTACTCATCATCCCTCTATGATTGGTGAGTTCTATTCATGTAAATCACAGTAGTATCAATAAATCATTTAATAGGCACTGTTCTGACCTGCTAAATGATATCCTTTTGATGCTTCAACAATCTAATTGACTTGTATAAATATATTCTTTTGCAGATCCAAGGTCTGCTCTTTATTAATGAGTATGATTACTTGCTTGCTGATATGATGAGACTGTTATACTTTATATTATTCAGAAGAATATTTTCTTGATGCCTTCTTCTCCTCATCGTATTACCTTTTATACCTCTAACGTGATGCCTTTTGGGAGCGGTTGTGATTGCTTCATAGATCGCACCTATTGAAACCCACATTATAGTCCAGTGCTGCCTCCAATATACAATTAGATCCACTGCTGTAATATAACTGTTTATTCTTAACTATTCCAAGTTTGCTGATGTATATTATACTTGTGTATTTAGTCGCTGTTCTTCATAATAATTATATCTTTCTTAATCCCGATTGGTGGGAAGAAATGAGTGTCTTCAAATCGATGCAAATATCTTATATCAAGCAATGATAATAAATCATCATTAAATCAAATGAGTTATTACATTAAACTAATCCCATGAGACATATCGAATGGAAAGATGACTTTATACATGTATCGATAAGAGGAGGGTTTATGACGACTTTGGGGTCAGTTCATGACATAATGATCATAAGCTAAAAATAGCATGTAGTTACATACTAAAAATAAACAGTCTATAAATAGAAAAAAGTTACAACAAACTAACAACTAACTCATTAACTCACAAGTGTATGCAAACACTTTATTATAATATTAAACTATATTCTGATACCCCCCCTTAATGACAATATCGGAAAGATCTGGAGGTTAATCATTATGTTACAAATTGGTTTCCAAGATGTGCAGAAACGAGGAGCAACCTTCATGACAATAGGCCCTGGAGAAAGACATGCAAAAGGAAGATAATGAATTTGTCCTGCCATGGAGTTATCAACTGACTTCCCTGTCTTTCGAGGTGACTCATCTCATTTGCTGAAGTCTTCATCAAGCTCACCTATAAAATTCCACTGGGGTCTCCAAGGCATAATAGGGGAATATTGTGGAGACAAAGTCTCAATTGAAGACCAATGTTGTATGGGCTACACCTCAACTGGAATGGAGACACCTTCCGTTCTACATTGTGGATACATAGCTGAAGTACCACTCAAAGGCTAATGCATAGGAACATCCCATGAACTGGAAGGCACATCTAGAAGTGGTGTCACAACACGACGTTTTGTCTTCAGCTCCTCAGATTGATGACTAGACCATGGTTCCTCCGATGTAGCATGCAAAACAAGATCATCAAGCTTGTATAGGCCTTTGTACACACCGCCTGGCCTAAAACCTTGAGCAATGACTTTATCTTGTTTTACATCATGAACAATGCACTTTTTTCCACAAAACTAAACTAAAATGTTAGGATTTTCTGTAATCTGGTTAATAGAAAATTGCTTTTCAATCCTAGAACATACATAACATTCCATACTAGAAGTTTGATACCATTATTGAGTGTGATTCTCACATCACCTATCCCCTTTACTGCCTGACTTGGCGACACGTGAAGTGTTTGGATGCACTTGAATCAAAAGAATGAGCAACTACTTTTAACATTGTCCAAAAAAACCATCAATGCATACTCCTCCTCATGTTCTTCCTTAGAAGTCTTTCCCACATTAGCTTCATTTTGTTGTTTATGGGATAGATCATATTGCCATTTCCTATAATCATTCTTCACATGCCTTAATTTCTAACAATAGAAGCACTTTACCTTTCTCTAAGATTGTGAAGATGAAGAATGAGAATTGGTGACTGTATTTTGAAAACATGTAGCAAGTGCACTTTCTAAACTGGCAGAAGGAACTTCACTCGGTTGTTCTTATTGTCGTTCCTTCTGCAACAAATAAGTACTGACCTTGTCAAATGTCAAAGTCTGTCTTTCTGCCAATAAGTTAAGAGACTTTACAAAATTCTCATAGGAGGTCAGCAAATTGTTAATAGTTAGAGCAACCATTACCTCATCGTTGACAACTTTGTTGACAATGGTGAATTAATCACTAAGATCCTTAATTTTCAAAAGGTGTTTTGACAATGACCCACCCACATGCAATTTTGTAGAAAACTGCAATTTCTTCATATAAAAGGTGCAACCTTTTTCCAACACTTGATATTTGTTTTGCAAACTACTCCTCAGGGTATTTACAGATGTAATACCTTGAACTTCGAGGATTAAATCATCTAAAACTAACAACTTGCAAATTAGCAGGGCTTCCCTATGATGCTTGTCATAGTCACCTGGGTTATTAGCAAGCTTGGTTTTTGTGCCTAACAAAATTCTGTCACACTCCCAATACTCAACGATTGCTAGTATCTTATGACTCCATATGTTATAATTTTTACCATTGACTTTATGTGCCTTCAGCAACACTAAATTTTGAATATTAGCCATTACCCTAGCAACCCAAAAATAAACTTTTCCAAAACCCTTGAAAAATTATGTTGATGTTTTCCCAAAAAGATAAAACTAACCTAGAAGTTTTGCACTTTGCACCAAAAAATAATTGAAGAACTCTCTCAGAAAATTAATAAATTCTCCCCACTCCCTTCTAACAGCAAATTCTACAAACTTTTGTAGACTTTGAAGGGGAAAATTAAAAATGATAAAATACTTGGAATAAAACGACTGACTATATCTACCTCTCCTGCGTGCCCTATGTAGAAAATCTTGTGCAAAGTGTGTGCCCATAACCTGAGAAAATGTAAAACTGGAAGAAAAACACAATTGCAAACATGTGCAAAATAAATCCCAAAATTCCCTGTTACTTTTCATGCCCTACGTGACACCATAAAAACCGCCACAATTCCTTAGTTGTTGCTCACGACTTGTAATGGCGACCACAAAAAATTTCTACCTTCACTACTCGCATTTTTCTTCAAAAACAAACCTGCGATTTTGACTTTTCTACCCATGCGACTAAGGATTTTTGGCCTAAATTTTTAATGTTTCTACTTACGAATTTCCTCCAAATCAGTGTGAATTGACCCGCGAGTTTCCTCAGAAAAACCCTCACAATTTTGACTAGTTTTGAGCTGCGACTCTTCAAATCTTCTCGTGACCTTCTGCGATTTTCCTCAGCACAATGCTATGAACTTAACTCTTCAACTACTGTTTTTCAGCGACTTCACGTGCTCAACTTTCTCTTCCCAACTACTTCAAAATTCATACAATGGGTGTTGTAACCTATTGAATAGGCTTTCCTCGACAATTTGGCTAAAATACCAATGTTGGTAAAAATTGAAGAATGAGATCAGAAAATTTGGCATATGTTCTCATGTGGAGAGCATCACATGATATTAATGATCATATGCCAAAAATAGCATGTAGTTACATACTAAAATGGACGTAGTCTGTATATAGAAAAAGGTTACAACAAACTAACAACCAACAAATTAACTAACAAGTGTACGCAGACACTTTATTATAATATTACACTATATTCTAATAGTTCTAGGTTGATCCCTATTTTCAAGGTATAGGTAATGCATTGGGAAGATTTATGCCAATCAACCTAGCTATTGCTGGTCTAATCCATTCTACAGTAACACAAATCCAAGTAGAGACTGATATTTTGAAAGAATTGCTAGATGAAGTTTGGCTCGAGATCAAGGATATGGTGTGGAAACAAGTATTGGATTATAAAAATGTCCATTTTTTATGTCGCAAATGCTTTCACATGTGTCATATTGTTGCTAATTGTCAAGCTAGCAAACCCTCTTCTTCTAAAACATCTATTTGATGGAGTGTGTTTATCCCATTTAATTGTTAAGAGTTCAGAGCCTAAATCTTGTGATAGGTCAAATAGCTCTTCTCCTTTGTCATCTCCTAAGAATTTCAATGCAATGGTCCTTCAAAAAAGCCAAATTTACAATCTCAAGTTACTCCCCAGTCTCCTCTAAAAAATGCAGTTGTGGGCAAGTCTTTGGAGCAAGTGGAGGTCCTATCAGATGCTAATAAAGGGCAAAGGAATTCAGAACAAGCTTGTTTAGATAATATTTTGAATAACATCATGATAAACAATGTTAAGATAGTGTGATATTTAATTGCAATTGTAATGTATAATGTCAGATCTCCAAACATCTTGGAACTTGGATGCCCGTGTAGGTGATCGAGAGATATTAATATTTTATTATTTCTCCTTGTCACTTGGATCATTATTTGTAGTGGCATTAAGAAGGGAGGTGGACCATGACGGTGGCGGTTACAAGTTGACTTGACTTCATTTACATCACTCTCCCATTCCTAGGCGTTAGGAGAGAGTGGAGAATCTTTGCATGTCTGGCGAGGTCCACAATGTGTACTGGATTGCAAAATGGAGTGCTACTTTTGGGGATGTGTGCCCACTCTTCACATCGGTCGAAGATATTATTGGCTCTATTCATGGTGCATTGATTGATTTTGTCATGGGGGCATTGGGTTTTTGCCATACATGGTTTTGGGTGGTCTTGGTTTCAGAAAGACAATTGTGGTTTACTCTCAACTCTTCTCTATTAATTGTATGCATTGAATGGAAGCATTATGGTTATCTTATAGGTACACAGGCACTACCGGAATGCTATCAAACTAAGGAAAATGTTGTTGCATTGATGCAACATATTGCTTGGATTAATACAATATTAGTGCTCTATTTGGTGGAGTTTACACCCAAAGGGTTTCTCCACTTACATCCGATGTCGTGTTCGAATCTTATGGTTTATTGATTTCTTATTTCCTGATTTAAAATTCCACGCATCTAATTTATGTCTTTCATTTGTAATAGGTACACTTATGTTTCAATGATGGGACGATGAAATTTGAGTATTTTTGATCTATTTGTATTTAAATTTTTTAATATTACTTTTAACATATTATATTAATAGCCGTCAACCCACCATCCCCAATCTCAGAAAAAAAAACTTGGTGTCCCTGAAACCCATCCCCCTATCCCCAAAACTTGGAGAAACATTGCTTCTAACCAGTGCTTTAAGCATCCTCTTAATCAATTATCCTTCATATGCTTGTAGCAACTTGATTTGTTGCAAATTCTGATAACAATAAATAACATAATTGTGGTGAAAAACAAGTATATTACTCATCATCAGTGTTATATTTGCATATACACTGGACTCTGGAGTATTATCATATTCATTAATGGCAATTTTATTTCTTTAGTTCACTTAGATTTCCAAACAAGAAAATTAATATTTTATCCATAAGTATAGCAGAATTGAACCCAAGATGAAACCATATGCAGGATCAGTTCTGGTTATCACAAGCTGTGATACGTGCCTGTGAAAATAACATGTGAATCTGATATTCTAGCAATTAGTACCCTAAGATTCCCAAAATCATCTCAGAAACTGTATCTCAGTTGGATGCTGACTCTTCGATTATTTGCAAATATACTTTGGATTGGCATGTGTTTGTAAAAGATAAAGCATGCTGCATTATCATTTGCATTCATATTAGACTATTATTGTATCTATGAAAAGCAAATTTGCATCATTTATTAATTTCAGTTTCTCAAACATGAAAATGAATACAACTTTTCCAAAGTAGAGCAGAAATTTGTTCAAAAAGTAAGCATATACATGAAAAGAGCTCAAAACGAATTCCCAAAGGATAGTGATTAGCCTGGACAAGTTTAAAAATAAGATTACACATTAATTTAAAGGTTACCTTTTCATGAAATTTATCATTCCAGCATATCTTTTTGCCATTGTCAACAGAACCATAGAGAAGAGAATCAGATTTGTCACCTTGAAGAATCCCAGGAATAATACTCTGCAAGAATAGATACAAAATCCAATTTTAGTTGTTAAACACTTGAAAGAAGTATAAGTAAGAAATGCTCACATGCTTAGCCTAATAGAACTGATATACTTCTCTACACAATATCTAGAATAACTGCATAACCCATAAAAAGAATAAACCAGACCTAAAGAAATGAGCACTGACGAAAAAAAGTGTATTCAACCATAAAAGGCAAATCATTCAAAGCTGTGCCATACAGGAAGCAATATGAAAAAAAAGGGTTAAAAAGAAATCTTATTAATGTCTATTTTGCTCAAAAAGTTGTTGATAGAGCTATAATGAGTTCATATAAATTTAGATGGCTGGCCTCATCTAAAGCTAAAACTTGCATAGTACTGGTAAGAAAACGAGTAAACTAAATGTCTAAGAAGTTTTGGTTTAATGCTAATGGGGATCACTCATAAGAGAGTGACCCATATTCAAATCCACCGACACAATAAGCCGGCCCTTAATTCCAGCAGAAACGTGGCAAGTTTACCCCACACAATTTTATGGAGACCCATAATCTCACCCAAGATTTACAATAGAAAAGAGTACTAAATAAACCGAAAAGCATATCTACATTAAAACTGCTATGGACTAAAGAAATGTCCAATCAACACCATCATCAAACGATTCCCAACAAATAAGAACATATATGATATAACTACAATAGTGCAGTTATGAACTAACAATGAAAACAAATGAGTATATTATCAAATAATACTAATACGTGCAAAAATCTCACCTGTGCAACAACCCTGTGACCTCTGTAATCAACAATTGCCATGGCTAAAGTGTAAAGCCCTGAAATATCTGCATTATTGTATGCCTTTGTTCCCTTTAAATCATTATTTGCTGATGCATAGGTTGCCTGCTCACTATCAATCAATTGTGAAGAATCATTCTCTAAAAGCCCCACATCAGGATCAGTTTCCTCTTTGGCATCCAAATCTTCCAATCCCAGTTCCTCACTTTCAGGCTCCTTCACCTCATCCACTAAGACCTCTGAAACTTTTTGATTCAGTAAGGTGTCACCCTTAGGACATTCAACATTGTTGACATGCTCTTGATCTGCCAAAGCATCACATTTATTACCTTCATCTTCTCCTAATGCCCTGGCATTGTCTAAACTTGTCCTCTGCTCATATGATTGCTGCATTTGTGTGAAGTCGGCATCAACAGCAAAGCTAAAGAATATGTTGTTGTGAACATACCTGGAGAAATATGAATTTACTAGAATATGAGAATACTACAAGAATCTGCAATATTTATTTATGAAAATGATAATACGACAGTAATGCACACATTCTTATCATAGCCACATATAACTCTGCCCTTCAATTTGATTAAGCAAAATAGTTTTATGGTTCATAGCTACTACTTTAAGCCACATTATTCCAATGCAGGTCCAGCATGTTACATCTTTTTTAAACAGCAAAAACATTATATTTACATTTGTCATTTATTTTGAAGATTATTAGAAAAAAGCACAAATAGAATCTCCTGTTACTGTGTCCCTGAATTACACAAAACACTCATTCTTCAGGGTCCATTATCTTTGTGTTTATGAAACAAAACTTAGACTTATAACTAGATAGAGTACCGTTTTGCATATATACAAAAAAAAGATCTCAGACAAATGCTTGCTCGATTTGATCAGTTAATCACAATGAGTAAACTAGTTTCTAATAATTGAAATTTTTTAAGTGTTTCTCCAAGTTTTGGAGATGCAATTATATTCTCTGGGTTTTGGGAATAGCTAAACATTTTCTGGATTTTGGGACGGCAGGTGGGCAGCGGGGGCGAGCTATTAAGATAATATTTAAAATTTGTGTTTAAATTTTCAAAATACAAATAAATCAAAAATGTCTAAAAATAACACGAACTAACCACAACACAAGCATAAATTTTAAAGATCGTGTACAATAACAATTCATTGATTCCATAATCTATCTAATAGACTGATAATCATAGACATAATTTGAAGCATGATTTATATTGAGAGATGCCAAAAAAAGAAATGATGTTTCATTCATAGTAAACAGGTAAATATTAAACAGGAGTCATCATTTGAACGATAGCTCAGACACTGCACCTCTTCCTCTTCCTAGCTTTTCCTCTGTCTTTTCTTCTCATCTCCTTTTTTACTCCTCTTTTGCTGAATGAAAAACAACGATAGTGATGGGTTTTATAAGTTTTTTGGAGGTTGGGGGCACCTTGGTGGGCCCTGTTAAGGTTTTATTTGTATTAGAATGCTTTTCTTCTGTTTTTATGTGTTTGATATGGGGAACACCCTGAAGTACCCGGGACAGCCAAGGGACACCAGGGAGTCCCCAAAAAGACCAAAAAAATGGGAAATCCCCTTTTAACTTCCCAATTACCCAGGATGTCACCTGGACTCACAGTGACAAACAATAAATTTTTCCCACTGACAGGGTGAATGATTCATCGAGGCTCCATTCTCCATTGATATTATCACTTTGATTTGTTGTTTCTCTACTGCAAGCTTCTTGTTCTAGAGTACTGAAAGAAGCATTGGAGATACCAATGGGGACTCTAGGTCACTCAAAAACTGTGTAGGATACACTGGTTTCTGTGTCCACTCTACTTTAAGGATGTCTTGTTTTCAACTGAGCAGGACTCTCTTTGTATAAGTCTTCCTCAAAGCATCGCCTGTAGTTTAAATAGTGCCTGGCTGTTTTGAATACTAGCCTCATGCAAGACTTTGTAATAATCAATATTTGAAAACTGACTGAGGAAAAAAGACATAAGCAGTGTCAATGTTTTGAAGAACTCTCCTCCCAGTTTCAAGCTGACAAGAATCTCTGGGCATTCACAAGTTCTGGGAGTGAGGAAGATAGCCACTTACAACAAGCATATGAGAGATCATATTTAAATTTAGCTTGGGGTATTTGCAGGGGGAAAGTGCAGTTACCACAGACCTTGAGGTTGTTCAATACTGAGCAATGATGAGATCTTGGTTACAAGACAAACATGGAAGAAAGCTGTGCAACAAAGTTGGGAGTGTTTAGGAATAGACCACTACACTATTAGAGAAGAAGCTGAAAAGTTCTGAATATAGATTGCAAGGGGCAACTTAGACAAAGATGGCAAGAGTAAAATTAAAAGAAATGAAACCTTGCATTCTTCAATGAAGGACCGATGTTTATTGGTTAGGTCACAAACAGCAACTGTCATTCATCTTGAATCACAATTGTCTCGCCACAAGACCAATTTACCATTTTCAATGCCTCTTTGTTAATATTGGATACTCTCTGCTGTTCCACTTTTTTTAGAACACTTCAAAAGGAACTTGCCTTCGAGACCAATAGGAGGAATGGCATAATATTTCTTAGCAATGTTTTAAGCAGGAATTTCAATAAAACAAGCCATTTTCTGCTTTAAAATCCATGCACTCTGATCATGCAACTGCACTAGGCAGAAAGAAAAGAAAACCTTTTTCATCTTGCTTCACAAAGGCCACAGTAGACTTTCTGCAAGGCACGCTGTCCTTTTGGAACTTCCTCAACTCTAAAGACTGAATGGATAAATTTTATATACAGGATAAGGGAGGTTGGGAGGGAAGACCTTGGCCACCCATGTTCAGGGAACTGCTTGTTTCCGTATCCGGTCATCGATATCCTCTCCTATTAAACCACAAACAAGTATTAGGGGTAGCATTCCTTAATATCATTAATGCCAAATTGATCCACAATAAATTTCCTTGGTGTCAGTCCTGCTCAGACAAAAGCAACGGTCTCCAATTTAAAATCAACATCGAACCAGTACTGCTACCTCAACAGCTCAGATCAATATACAACATTGCTATCCCTTCAAATCTATTTTCCCTCATTGAAAACCTTGATGCCCTGACCATATCTGTTATTGCAGCACGTATCAAATACCCTCCACGCATCACAATTTATGAATCAGTCATTCAAGTTCTCCAAACAGCAGACAGCTCCAAACTTCAACTTCATTTCTTGATTGCTAGTTGTTAATTGCTGGATTTTCTCCAGTGGAACCCATGATTTAGAGTTTCATTGAAGAGTAATAACTTGGTAGGGATACATCCACCTTGTTAATCTTCTAAATTCGCCTGAAATATTCCTTTGAAGATTAATAATGCTTCCATTACAAAGGACAAGCTGAATGGCAGCCTTTCCCAGACAGTCAGCAGTCTAATTAAATGCCCCTTCTCACGTGAGCAATTGCAAGAATAAGATTTCACAAGTTCCAATGTGATTTGACAATAGACATGCAAAGGGTAGGATAGCTGTGATCAGAAAACTAATAGTGGGCTGTACATGGTAGAGTGTCCATGTGGAAGACCATATATTATACAAACAGGTAGATCCATACAAACAAGAATAAAGGAGCATGACCATGATATTAAACATAATAGGGTAGAAAAACAACCACAGATATTTGCATCAATGAAGCAAAAGTGCTGGCAAGGGAAGACCACTATGTGAAGAGACACTTCAGAGAAGCCATTGAAATCATGCAACACACTAACAATATTAACAGAGATGGAAGATGTCTGATCAGCAAATCTTAAAAATAATAATCATAATATTAACATAAATTAAAATGAGCATAACAACAGTAATAAGCATATTAAATATAAGAATAGCGATAAGAAGAAATAAATAAGAACACCAATAATAATAACTTCAATAGGTATTTTTAATTTTAAAAACACTTAATGATATTAATTTGAACTCTATTGTTAATAAGAATAACAACCACCTTACTAATAACATTTTTAGCATTATTAATAATTAAGATACTAAGATTAATTTTTTATTTTTAGGAAAAATAAAACTCTTTTTAAAATTAATAAATAAATAACAATAAATCTAAAATTATAGGGCCAACCTTTCACAAATTATAATTATTATCCTAGCTTCTTGTATTTAAAGAGCAATGAGGGCAATCCAATATACCACATTATTGATCTTGTAATTTCCCTAAAGAGTAGTGTTGAAGGAGTCTCGAAACATTGGAATAAAAAACATTACACAATGATTATCTAAATACATGATATTATGTCTAACTGTGAAAATCTTAAGTCCTTGATAAGAAAATCATTTACCATTATGGTCAACAAATACTATAGTTGAGAAAAGGAAACAAAGTTCTAGGGTTAGTGGAAATAATTAGTATTAGTTATCAATAAGATTGTGGAATTAAAAGATTAAAAATAATATAAAATATCTAAGTGGTTGTGGATTAATGGTAATTGGTGATACTGCTAAGTGCATTACAAGATTTCATATCCCACAAACCCCAATACTTTGGCATACCCTCCAATATACAATGTGGTGTTGTCGTCATTTAACTATTATGAGATACATTTGAGTGTAACCCAGGTTGAAATATTTCAAGGAATGTCGTCCATACTTGCCACAAAACATGTTAAAGGAGCCCATAATATCACCCAATATCTTTTAATTGTGGAGACATACATCTATTATTACTTCAAAAAGCGATATTCACATATATCTAACAGTAGATATACAAGGAAAATCCCTTTCAAACAAGGCTTGAAAAGTTATGCACCCTGAGGACACGTCCCATGCATTTTCAGACCTGCCCCCTATAGGAAACATTTCGAGGACGTAGGGACAAATCAGAAACATCCCCTACCCATCCCCAACTTGCTTTAAAAAAATAAAAATGAAAATGAAACATCCCTAGGAGATCAAAAATTTTGCCAACAATGTCTGGAAACAATTACAACAAAGGCATACAAAAAAACAATTTTTTGTATAGAGTACATCTTCTGCAACAGCATGATTTCACTTTGTCAACCACTTGCAAGTCACTTCTACAGCAACTAACATCGTTTACAGCAACATGGTTTCACTTCGTCAACCACTTGACAGTCACTTCTATAGCCACTAACATCTTCATCAACCACCTCTGTATAACTCAACAACCTCGTGGATTGCATTTCATCAACACTAGAACATCAGCAGCGTCACAGACTTCACTTCATCTACCACTAGCAAGTCACTTCTACTGCAATAACATGGTTTCACTTCATCAGAAACTTTCAAGTCAATTCAACAACTAACGTCTTCTGTAGCAACAACATTTTATTATTCAATTCTTGATTTACTGTCAAAATCCAGTGTAGTGCCTTGCGACTTGAAGATCGATAAACACCTGAGCATCATCAAACTCCGGTGACACATTGGGGCATTGATCCCGAAGATGCCACACATGTTGATGAGGAAGAGGCACAAAAGGGATTGGTTGGGGTTCCATTGGATGAGGCAGTCCCTCATAATCACAATGACTCAAACTCTCATGTGAAATCTTAATTCAGCTCTATGTTATGTATTAAGTTTCTATAATGTATATGATGAATGTTTTATCAATGTTATCATGTGAATAATTTGAAATTTCCCATATTTTTTAAGTTTCCCTATTTTTAATAGTTGTCCCCTGTTGTCCCCTAAAAATGGCCTCCCAAAAAATCCATCCTGGAAACGCATCCCCCCATCCCCTACCATCCCTGTCCCAAAAACTTCAATTAACATTGTTGAAAAGCTAAAATTTGCACTTGTGACCGATGAGAGAATGACTCAATCTTATTGTGAAAAACACTTGAATTAAAATATGACCGCCATAGACTAAGTAGGGAAGGATCTTCCTAAAGGATACCCTTGCAGTTGAATTCCCACACATATTTAACTGCAGTCAACCAAATCATATGATGGTTTACAATTGTATCTGATCATCTAAGAGTCCTAAGAGAGAGGAGTGCATGAAGAAAGAAGCCAATTAAAATAAAAATAAACTCAGCTTGGAGAAATGACCAAAAATTCATGCCAAATGAGCATTTCCAAGATATTATCGATTATTTCCTCTACACCACATAAATTGCAAGTAGAATCTGTGACACCAACATTTTAAAATATTGATTTGACTGCAAATACTGGGTGAAGCATCAACCTCCAGAAAACTTTGTTCTTGAAAGAAGATTGTGCTTTCTAAATAGAACCATACTTGCTTTGCCAAGGGATCTGTAGAATTAAGGGATTCAACAATGACAACTGGTGCAATTTAAATTAACTAGAGTAAACAAACCAACCTCATTGATCATAAAATGCTCAATGGAAAGAATTGACATCATTTGTTATCCAGTTCATTGGTTTGTATAACCAAGAGACACTCCACACAAAACTAAGTTACTCAATTTGTTCAAATCAAAGAGGTGGATTATCAAACTCGTATTTCCTACCAGTTTTGTGTTAGTTGCCACTTGTTTATCATCAACTGCAATGTGAAACACTAGACAGCCGTTACTACCAAGGTTGTGTCACTGTCTGTCTGCACTTCTTCTCCAGCTTTCACTATTTGCAGGTTTGATGTTCTGTGTCAATTGATACTTGTTCTATTCATCTATGACCAACATGCTCATTTTTTACTTGACATGAATACCCATGCAATCACTTATTGTTCTATTTTTGTGTCAATCAGCACTTCCAAAGTATGTATGTGTTGATCAGCACAATCTGCCTGGATGCAACAAAATAAAGATCAACAACCTAAAATGGAAGCTATGCCTCCACATCCCAAATGTTGAGATGAAATTGAACTTCAAATCTTTTGTGTCATTTTACTGATCCAATGTATGTACAAATATGCCTGCCGAGCTCTTGCAATGGCATATATCCTGTGATACAAGGGGATGTGTCCCGAGCCCACAAACATCCGTCTCCGCCCCTTCAATGTTTTGGGTATGACGGGATGGCAGGGGAGCCCCTGGCTGTCCCCCAGAAAAAAGCAAAACATGGAAATGTGCCCCCTAATTCAGAAACTGCAGGAAACTCTTCTGGGAAGTTTGGCCATCCCCGAAGCGGCTGAGCAAGTCTCGCTGTCCGAGGAAAGGGTGAAACCGTGAAACAAATAATAGTTTGCATTGTTAAATTTTTAGGGTGAATAAGGGGCGTGGGAGGATTTGTGGTACCCCCACGCCCCTTTTAAAACAAATAATTTTCTGCCTAGTTGTCTTTAAAAAAAACATTATAAAAACTTTGGCTCACGTCGAGGATGTTTGGCCATCCCCAAGACAATCAAGGGACGTTTGAGACGTGCCTAATTGCCTCAAGGCACAGTTACAAGATACGCAACCCCCTCTCCCTCGGTATGTGTATCGAGATATTGGATACGAATACCCATAGGATATAGCTCAGATACGTCTTTGATACCGTGTCTAGCCATACCAACAAAAACCCTATTTTTTCTCGTGCCGGATACGCACAGATATGGCATTCTCATGATATCTATGTCGTACCCCAAAAATATTAACCCTAGAATGTTAAAAATTGCTGCAAGCAACTACTCCATGACCTAGCACGCTGATTTCTTGTTGTGAAAAACTACTCCGGACCAACGCGCACACGATTGAAAATATGTCTTTCTACCTGATCGTATTTACTCAAATAATTGAGTTCATTCTAAAGTTGGAGATATAGTGCCAACAAGCAATGGAGGAAGAGGCAAATTTTATTAATTGGTGATACTTTTTTTAATTTTTGACTTTTTTGTTTTACTTTACATTGTAAACTTTTATTTATTTATTAAGTTTAATTAATACATTTAACTTTTAATTTAAGTTTAATTAATTAAAGTTTTATTAAGTTTAATATTGCTTATTATTAAATTGCAATTTTTTAATTAAGTTTATTGTTTATTAAGTTTAATTTATTAATATATAACATATTTGTTAAATATATATTATTTATACTAAATTATATTATTATTAAATTTAAATTATTTAATATTATTTATTGTTAATTTTATAATATATACATGTCATATCTAGGCGTATCCATATTAAGAATCTTGAAAAATAGTCGTATTTGTATCCGATACCATATTCGTATCCGATACCGTATTCATATCCATGCAACTTGGGTGTTGTCGGTTGTTGAAAAATAGTCATATTTGTATCCGATAGCATATTCGTATCCAATACCATATCGGTATCCATGCAACTTGGGTGTTGTCGGTTGTTGTTGTTGGAGATTTCTTCAAGGTTCAAGTTAAACTCTACTCTGTCCTGCTACTTCCTAAACTACTCCAAACTTATCTATTTTCGCATCAACTATAAACATAAGGAAAGTGAAACTAGTTTTTTTAATATAAAGAAGATATCAATTGGTTCAACCATTTGGCATCAATGTATGTCTCTTTCATTTTTTTTATTTTTTTCCTTTCCTAAACTTAACTTAGAATATTTAGTCTGTTAGAGAGGGTCTGTAATTAGTTCTAAAAAAAATTGAATTCAATTTGTTATCACACAAAAACACTACAAAGTTCAAACCTCTAAAACATTTCTAACATAAAAAATGAGCACTCGCAACAATGTGAATGAGATGGGGCAATGAAAAAGTTGAAGTAAACAAAATGGATCATTCTTCTGAAAATCCAAACACAATTTCTATTGGAACTCCACAAAACCGTTTCGCATGCCCTTCATCCTCTCCTCAAAAATTTGCAAAAGGCCCTTTCAACCCCAAAAAAACCCTTGTTGCAATTTGCCACCAATTTAAGTATTAAAATGAAAAGGTAACCCTAATAACACATTATAAACACAAATAGAAACCCATTTCAACTCATTTGTTTGCAAAACACAAAAACTTTCCATTGTGGCTGAACTCACATATTTGATTGTGATTGAAGAAAGAGGCTTGAAGATTGATTCTTGAAGGTTGGAAATCTATTGCACCACCATTCCTACACATTTGCAACTGTTTAGAGGCTGCCAAAAAGATTAGAGGAGGAGATTTTTACAAAGAGGTAGGTTTTTTTTAAAAAAAAATTTTGCATTTTTGAACAAAGAACAAATTATTTTCAACTTGTTTTTTTAAATCTTAGTTTTATATAAATCATGAATGTATCACCATGGTTTTGTTTTTGCTTTGAATGTTTTCATTGTTTTGTTTACAAAGCTTATTGCCACACCCACAGGAATCACAATAGCAACTAGTTCTAGCTCTGTATCCCAATCTAAATTCAAAATCGATCCACACTCACCTCTTTGGAGGCATGTTGAAATGATACACCAAATGCCAGGGGGTGGGGGTTACCTTTGGAAATGCAATGGGTGTGATGTGCAATATACTAGTTCATATAGTCGGGTGAAAGCCCATTTGTGTAACATCTCTGGGATGGGGAGCAAAGCTTGCCCAAAAAAGAATAAAAAACCTATACCACCAGAGCAAGTGATGGCATATATCATGGAGCAACAAGCAGCAAATGAAGTAGCAGGCTGTAAATCATTAGCAAACTTGACAAGGACAAGGAAAAGAGGTAGAACTCAAGGAATCCATCTATTCCCACTGTTGTGGTAGAGAGACACCCATTTTTGGTCACTCCTCAAGAGCAACCCACAAGCATGACAAACAAGAGACAAAAGGGACCTTTGGAAACATCATTTCAAAATGAGGCTCGAGATATTGCTAACCAACATATAACCAAATGCATTTATGCAAATGGTTTGTCATTCAACATTGTTCGCTCACCATATTGGAAAGAGATGGTGAGAAAAATTAATGAGGCTCCAAAAGGGTATAAGGGCCCAGGTTATGAGAAGGTGCGTAGCACCTTATTGGAAAATGAGGTCAAGAGTATAGAAGATGCATTGAAGCCCATAAGGGATTCATGGATTGAGACAGGGATATCAATTGTCTCCGAT
The DNA here is from genome assembly GCA_027924645.1 of Cunninghamia lanceolata. Taxonomy (NCBI): domain Eukaryota; kingdom Viridiplantae; phylum Streptophyta; class Pinopsida; order Cupressales; family Cupressaceae; genus Cunninghamia; species Cunninghamia lanceolata. The sequence goes on from BSBN01001110.1 coordinate 3,463,097, forward strand.
GGATGGAAAGATGTAAACAATCGGCCTTTGATCAATGTCATTGCAGTGTCCCCTAAAGGGGCAATGTTTTTGAGAGTTGTGGATTGTGAGGGGCAAGTGAAGGATGAAGAATTTATTGCTAAGATCCTCATTGCAGCCATTGAGGATGTGGGACCTCGTAATGTTGTTCAAGTGATAACGGACAACACAAAACATTGTAGAGTTGTTGGGTTGTTGGTTGAGGAACGGTATTCACATATTTTTTGGACACCTTGTGCTGTCCACTTTCTCAATTTAATGCTACAAAAGATTGGGAAAAAAATTGATTGGATTAGAGAGTTGTACGTAGAGGCTGAGGAGATACAAATGTTCATCACCAACCACCACATGTCCCAAAGCATATTTAGATCATTTTCTACATTGGAGTTGTTGAAGGTAAGTGAAGCAATATATTTTTTCTATGCTTTAATTTCACATATTCTAATTCTTCTTAAAGTTTGTTTTTAATTTTTTAAATGTTTAAATTTTAATTATTGTACTTTTTATTTTTGATATTTCAATAGGTTGCTCAAACCCATTTTGCCTCAAACACAATTGCCTTGAGACGACTTGTGAAGGTCAAACAGGCTCTTATTAGCATGGTTGTTAGCAATAATTAGTCTGTATGGAGGCAAAGCAACACTGAGAGGGCAGCAAATGTTAAGGGGATGATCCTAAATGACCATTGGTGGGATCGTGTGCAGTGTCTCCTTAGTTTCATTAAGCCCAATTTGAGCATGATTCGTTATACTGACATGGACAAGCCTTGCATGGGGGAGACATATGATGGCATTGATTCAATGATAGAGAAGATAAAGACCATCATAAATGAGAAGGAGAAAGATCCTCAAGAAATTCTCTTCAACCAAGTGCATGAAATTATTGAGGCTAGATGGAACACAATGACAACCCCGCTGCATCTTCTTGCATTTGCATTGACTCCAAAATATTATAGTGCTGAGATTCTTGCGGTGCCAAATAGGATTCCCCCACGGAGAGAATTACAAGTGTCTAAAGGGTACAAGGCAGCACTTCGTAGACTCTTCCCCGATCCAGAATTGCAGGATATGATCACAAATGAGTTTACTGATTTTGTACACTCCAACGATCAAAGCATTGAGGCTCTTCGTGATAAATTCAAGAAAGATGCTCACAATTGGTGGTACTTTCATGGCCAACAATTCTGGCGCCTACAACCTCTTGCAATCAAAGTTTTATCACAAATGAGTTTATTACGGATCTAATTGGTAAAAACTTGATTGTATTACAATGAGCAAATCGCTCAAATAAATAGATTACAAAATATACAAACAAGGCAAGTTTCAAAAATAGAAACTGCATAGAATCTTATATATCTGAAATATACAATTTGCCAATTAACTAAAAATAGCATGAAATAAATATTCTAATACCCTCCCTTAATGGTCAATCTATCAACTACACCAAGAGACTCCCTGAATTTTACAAACTTATCTGAACTAAGGGACTTGGTAAGGATATCTGTTGTCTGATCCTCTATCGGAACATATAGCAACTGAACTGATCCGTCTTCAACAGGGTTTCTGATGAAATGACAATGAGTTTCTACATGCTTGGTTCTTTCATGGAAGACTGGATTTTTGGCAAGTTTGAGAACTCCCTAATTATCACAAAACAAGGGAGTCGGACCTGCTTGAGATATTTGCATATCAGCAAGCATCCGGCGAAGCCAAACTGCCTCACAAGCTGCCTTAACTGCTCCCCAATACTCTGCTTTTGTCGAGGAGAGAGCCACTGCTTGTTGCTTCTTACTAGTCCAGGTGACTGCACCGGATCCCAAACTGAACACATACCCAAATGTTGATTTCCTGTCATCAACCGAACCTCCCCAATTTGAGTCTGTGAAACCACTGAGTCTAGGATCATTACTCCTAGTGTAAAAAAGTCCAAAATCAGAAGTGCCCTTCACATAACGCAGCACACGCTTCGCTGCTATCCAATGATCAGCCTTGGGGGCTGTCATGAAGCGTGAAATGTAGCTCACTACAAAACTGAGGTCAAGTCTAGTGGCAGTGAGATAGATGAGGCTGCCCACTAGTTGCCTGAACAATGATTCATCCACTACAGGTGAGTCTATCTTAGCTGACAATTTGAGCCCTTTTTCCATAGGTGTGGAGGAAGGTTTGCAATCCTGCATGCGGAACTTATCCAGAAGACTTCAAGCATACTTGGACTGGGTGATGAAGATACTGCACTCGGTCTGCCAAACCTCAACACCTAAACAATAATGCAAGAGTCCCAGATTTGTCATGTCAAATGTGCTGCACAAACCCTGTTTGATCTCAGCAATCAAATGTGTCGAGCTACCAGTAATGATCAGGTCATCCACATAGACAACAAGAATCAAAATATCACTACCAGTGCATTTGACATACAAATTAGAGTCAGATGGACTCCTCTCAAAACCATGATCTATGAGGTACTTGTCAATCTTGATGTACCAAGCCCGAGGAGCCTGTATGAGACCATAGAGTGCTTTGACCAATCTACACACCTTATGTTCTTGACCGGCAACCTTAAACCCTAGAGGCTGCGTCATGTAGACTTCTTCCTTCAACTCACCGTTGAGGAAAGCACTCTTAACGTCCATCTGATGGACTTTCCAATTAAACTAGCCTGCTAAGGCAAGGACGAACCGAATTGTACTCATCTTGGATGTAGGAGCAAAAGTCTCATCGTAGTCAATGCATTGCTTCTGTGAGAACCCCCTAGCAATGAGACGAGCTTTGTACTTGTCAAGGGTTCCGTCAGCTTTGTATTTCACCTTGTACACCCATTTGCAGCTAATGGGCTTCTTCCCTGGAGGAAGATCAGAAAGGACCCAAGTGTGATTTTTCTGAAGACTTTGGTATTCAGATTCCATAGCCTTTTCCCACTCAGGAATGCCTTTAGCCTCTAAATATGTCTGAGGCTCATAGACATTGTGAATGTTGGCCATGAGAGCAAAATTAACTGTATGTTGTTGTTTGCTCTTGTTTCTGGATGATCTACCCTCAATGAGCTCATCATCATGAAGATCTCCAATAGTCTTAGCCCACCATTTAGGCCAGAGAGTAGAAGTGCCAACATCGGATGCAACAGGAGGAGCTGGAACAGGTGCAACAGAGGGAAGATCAACATCATCCGAAGGAAATTCGGGTTGAGCATCATCAAAATCAGAATCTGCATCATCATCCCTCCCATCAGGTGGACCTAACGAAAGAAGAACACCCAAGTCAGAAGCCTTCAACGGCTGATCCTCAAAATTCTGCACAGACGAGGAAGGACGAAAAGGTCCTCATCCTTCATCAAAGACAACATCCCGACTGAAGGTAAGACGATCAGTATCTATATCAATCAACCGGTAAGCCTTATGGTTGTCACTGTACCCTATGAACATAAGCTTTTAACTCTTGGAATCCAACTTGGAGCGCTTGGCATCTGGAATCCATACATAAGCTAAAGAGCCAAATATTTTCAGATGACTGATCCAAGATTTGCGACCAGTCCAAGCTTCCTCAGGAGTCTTCTCCTTAACAACATATGTAGGAGACCGATTAAGAAGATAGACAGCAGTGTAGACTGCTTCTGCCCAATATTTCTTAGGAACACTCTTGTGTTCTAACATGGAACGGGCCATCTCAGTGATTGTGCGCTTGCGCCGCTCTACAACGTTCTTTTGTTGAGGAGTATAGGGTGTGGTTAACTGGCGTTTGATGCCGTGTATATCACAGAAGTTGGAGAAATCAGTACAACAAAATTCCCCCCCATTATCTGACCTAAGAGTGACTATGGAACAGTCAGACTCTTTCTCTACTAAGGCCTTAAACTTCTGAAATACAGTAAACACATCTAATTTCTGTCTGAGAAAGTACACCCACATTTTACGACTAAAATCATCAACAAAAAGCAAGAAATCCCTGCAACCAGTAACAGAAGGTGTATTCATTGGCCCACATACATCAACGTGAACCAATTGTAGTACCTTGGAGGCTCGCCATGAGTCACCATTCGGGAACGGTGTCCTATGCTGCTTCCCAACCTAACAAGCTCCACAAACACCATGATGATGAGTCTGGATCCCAGGTAAATTGGCTACAAGTCCCTCCTGAGATAGCTGAGAGAGATAGTGCACATTTAAGTGCCCATAACGCTGATGCCAAAGACTAGTGATGGAAGAATTTCTGGCTGCCATGGCTAACTCTGGAGAATCACCTGTATCCACAAGTCTGTATAGACCATGATCCTCACTACCAACAGCCACAGTGGCGCAAGTCTCCCGATCAACAATGAAACATTTGTGAGCACTGAAAACCACATCCAATTGAGGAGAGTGCCGCATGATCTGACTGACAGAGAGAAGGTTTAGTTCCATGCCAGGAACATAGTAGACATTGAGGAATATGAGATTCCTCCCACCAGACTGAATCTGAACAGTGCCCTTGCCGATAACTGTATACTCTTCACCTCCTCCAAAAATAACTAAGCCACTGAAGGGAGAAAAGTTTGTGAACCAATCACGCCGATGAGTGAAGTGTTGCGAAGCACCTGAATCAATGTACCAAGCAGAGGAATTCACATGATCTGCAGGTCTTTTAGCCATAAAGGCGTAACGGGCAGATTCCTTCTGCTCAGTGTGCTCGACAACATTTGCTTTTGGCTGAGACCCTCCCTGCTTCTTTTGTTCAAACGCCAAACGCAGACGACAATCCTTCTTCATATGACCATACTTATGGTAGTAATTACACTGAATGTTATTTTTCTTGGTGTTGTCCTGAGGTTAACCTGAGCCTTTCTGTTGCGGAGGCTGACCTTTCCCTTTATTCTAAGCATGAGACTTGGCTTCAAAATCTTGCTCTCTAAAGGATGAAGAAGCACTACTACCAAACTGTTGTTTCCAGCAATCCTGTTGCAAGAGGATAGTACAGAGCTCTGGAAACTTCAGATCAACATTAGCAGACGTAATGTTGAGAGTCTCGATGAAATGTTCATAAGACTTGGGTAGACTTTTCAAAGTGATTACAACCATGTCTTCCTCCTCCATTTTCCAACCAATAGCCTCCGGCAGATCTCTGATCTCCTGGATCTTGTTCAGGGTCGTCTGCAAAGTTGTCTTCTCATCCATCATGATAGAAAACAGCATATTTTTCAAGAAGAACGCACGAATCTTGTCGGAGGTCTCATGCATACCCTTCAGATGGTCCCAAATCTCATTTGCTGATTTTCCAATCGCATAGCTGATCATCTATAACTGAAAGCTTAATGAGCATCACCGCTTCATGATTTTGCTCATCAAACTTGTCCTGGTCTTTACCTGCCATTGTGGGACGGGTAGTATTGCCTAGAATGATCTAATCAAGGCAACGATATTCAAAGATGGTCATCATTCTCTGCTTCCAGGGATTATAATTTTTGCCATTGAAACGTTGACTGCCCTCCAACATAATGTTGGTCAAACTCGCCATCTTGCATACTTTTTGATGCACGAAAAACGATGAACTAAGAAGAGGCTGAATGCACGGAACTGAGGCATGAATTCCAATGCACTGAGGCAGGTACAGGAATAGATTTCAAGACAAACCGCTGGCACAAATATTGAGGCACGGACTTCGAGACACCCGACAAAATTTGAAGTCAACCCAAAAAAGATCTCAAAAAACCCACAAGGAATCTGCAATAGAAAAAAAAAATCGACTTGAAAATGAGGGTCAAAACCCTAGCTGAAGTTATAGCAACCCTAGGCGGCCATGAAAACATAGAAAGAAGATCAAAAAAAAAATTCTGGCAAGAAGCACAGAGGATTTTTCAAAAACCCTAGCCGGACAAAGATGCGCCAGTAATAACAGAAAGACAAGTCTGAAGCCCTAGCCATTGCAAATAAAAACGGCACTAAAAATAAGGGCAAGTCTGCAAAGCGAACAAAAACACTAGTTAAAACAGAAGGCTGAAACCCGTCGAGGTCAAAATAGGAGCACATCAAAAGGGCAAATACTGGTCGACGCCACAAATAGACCAAAAAACTTTAAAACTTCCGACGCGATTTCCTTCTAAGAAGGAACGACGTGAATCTCTGTGAAGTCCTTGGCAGAAAAACTACACATAAACAGAAGCGGGAAGAAGCTCCAGGTCTCGAAAAGCAAAAATGACCAAAACACAAGCGGGAACCGGATATAACAAAACTCGAGCGGGAATCATAGAACAAATTATAAAACAAAAAAATCCCGCCTAAAAATCCCATGTGAAAATACCCAGAACCAGAGATTTTTCATACCCGTGCTCTAATACCATATTACGGATGTAATTGGTAAAAACTTGATTGTATTACAATGAGCAAATCACTCAAATAAATAGATTACAAAATATACAAACAAGGCAAGTTTCAGAAATAGAAACTGCAGAGAATCTTACATATCTGAAATATACGATTGACCAGTAAACTAAAAATAGCATGAAATAAATATTCTAATAGAGTTTATTAAATTTCTATGTTTTTATGATTTATCTTAAAGACTTTTAAAAATTTAAACTTTGAAGTTTCATAATTTATTTATAAATTTTATAACTTGTAAGTTTTAACTTTTTATTTTTAACTCTTTCTCTCTACTTTGTCTTCATAGGTTGCTAGTTCCTCTGCACCTGAGAGGAATTGGAGCACATACTCTTTCATCCACTCAATAAAACACAACTGATTGCACTCCAAAAGGGCGGAGAATTTAGTGTATGTGCATTCCAACTTGCGCCTCCTTTCGCACAAACAACAAGATTAGAAGGAAGGGGAATCAAAGTTGTGGGATGTGGAGCCAGAGCAAATTGACATGGATGCTTCTACTGCCCATTCCCAACATGTTGCACTTGAGGGATCAAAGAGCGAGCACACTTTTTTAGCGAGTGGCAGTGGTGTTGGTTGTGGTTCTTCAAATGATCCTAGTAATGTCCAAGATGATGATGATGATGATGTGGAAGATTTAGCAAATCCATATGATTGATGAAATTTGTTATTTGAATTTGAAACAATGAAAATTGATTGTTGAACTTAATATTATTATTTTGAATCTTGTTATTGAACCTGAAGTTTGAGTTTTATGTTTTATGATATTCAAGTTGATGGTGGTTTTGTTGATTATATGATGCTATGTGTAATGTCCCCTTTCTAGCGTGATCCTATTTTATGATGGTTTAGCCTATCACTGGCCCTCGTAGGCTAACTCAGATGGTTAGAGGGTTCCTTTTGACAAAGATCAGTGTGTTTTCTCCATCAGAGCTCAGTATGGGTTCAAGTTTGGCCTTTGTTGGACTCAGTTCTACACACTTACTATTTATAGTAAGTCATCTTTCTTGAGTTTCTATTTATAGCAGCATATCTGGTCATGTGATGATTTCAGTGTTGTTCCCTAGTTTCAGCTGGTGATAAGGTTGTTTAGAGGTCTCTGGTCCTGTATTGGAGGCTCTTGCTATTTTTAGCCGACTGAGGTTGATAGAGATGGACCCCTGCTATTTTTGGTAAGATGGTTGGATGCATAGAGGGTGTCATGGTGAAACCCCAGGTTCAGATAGAACTGAGAAATGATGTCTAATTATGGAGATAAGTGATTTTTTATTATTATTAAAGGTAATCTTTAATAATAATTAATTATTATTATAATAGGGGGTCAATTAATGATATTAAAGTCAAATAATAAAGTCATGGATTAAAGTGCTCAAGTGAAGTTATATTATAAAGTTTTTGAAGTCACTTTATTTTCAATGGGGCCATGACCCATCATTAAAATCACTTAAAGTACATTTAATATTTCATAGATTGGAGCACCCATTTATGAGACTTATAATAAAGTTTTAATTAAAAACCTAAAGTGGATTTGAAAGTGGATTTTAAAGCTATTAAGAAGATTGAGGTTATAAAAGGACTCATAAAGCAAATCAAATTAATTATTGAATGATCATATGAATTTGCTTTGTGGTTTTCTGGAGAAGACAAAGGTTTCAGTATATCAACCATTGAAGAACGAAAACTCTTCAATGTTTATGCAATTCTGAGGCTGTGCAATACCAACTGATATTATTGCCTGAGAAGAGCTTCATTCTGGAGTTCTATTTGTGCTTAAAGGTGAAAGATATCATTAAGGGTTCGAAGATTAATGAAGAATAATTAATTGCAGACTTGTAGCTTCATTCTTGGCAGCCATTTATATCAGATTTCAAGCTTTTTGTTGGCTGCTACAGTGCCATGAATAGTGCCGCTACAGTATCGTGAACAGTACCGCTACAGTGACGCACTACAGTAAATGCTACAATGCGTGAACAATGTTGACAGCAGCAACATAGGTGATCAGGTTTGAAGGCAAATAAGGTTTCCTTCATTCGAGTATGCACATAATTGTAAAAAGCTTTTGGAAATAGTTTAATAAATCATTTGCAGCAGATGTCTTTATTTAGTTGATTTGCAATTTCCTTTGTTGCATTGTTCCTGGCATCTTATTGAGAAAACACAAAAAATCATATATATTTCAAGAACCAAAACAAACATTCATCATTTGCAAAGCTTTGGAAACCGGAGAACTAGAGGGGTTCATTACAGTGGTATCAGAGCATTTAGAATTTTTAGAGAATATCCTAAGCGGGATATTACACTATGTGGTGTTCTACACTTTATTCTTGCTTTTCTACACTTAATTCTTGCTTCTACACTTTATTTTTTTGCATATACATATATTTATATATGTATATAAAGAACCCAAAAACAAACCCAACCCCCAAAAAAAAATTTGGCCGAATCCACGAACCGAACCGGCGAACCCAAACCGGCAACTTAGCCCCTAGAGAACACCGATTGTGTACCTCCCTCCTCGACAAACAAAATTCAAAGGTGAACATATTGAAGGAGGCGATGAGATAAACATGGATAGGACTGGTTGTTACATTGTCATGGATGGGTGGATTGATATTTGACATTGGCCACTCATTAATATTATCATTACATGTCCTATTGGTTCATACTTTCTTAGAGCTATGGATTGCTTTGTGAAACATAAGGATGCTGATTACCAGTTTGTCCTTTTGAAGGAGGCCATAAAAGAGGTTGGGTCTTCTAATGTTGTGCAAATTGTGACAAATTCAGCTCATATTTGTAAGTTGGTTTGATGGTTGAGAGCACTTACAACCATAATTTTCGGACATCGTGATATGTACATGCTTTGAATAATATGCTTTAAAAGACATTGGCAAAATAGATTGGGTGAAGATAGTAGTGGTCGAAGCTAGAGACAAACAAATGTTTGTATGTAACTATCAAAATTCACTTGCATTATTCTAATCTTATTAATAGAAAGAATTCCTCAAACTATTTGAGACTAGATATGCTAGCTATTTTATATTATTGGAGAGGATGCTAGAGGTGCAAGATGCTCTACAATCCATGGTGGTTTGTGAAGAGTGGAAAAGGTGGGCTCAATCAAAGACAGAAGAAGGGAAGAAAGTGAGAGAAAGGGTACTTAATGACGCTTGGTGGTCCACTATCAACTAAGAAATTTTTATTTAATATGTTTCTACTTTGTTTTTATTTTTAATTTAAAATTTAAATTACTAATAGTGTTAATGTCTTACATTTTTTAAATGTTGCTTGCAGATATATTTGCTCTATCATATCACTCGTTGTGGGAGTAATCAGGTATGCATATACAGACTCTCCTAGCCTTGGAGAGATTCATGAGACTTTAGATAGCAAGCTTGATCAAATTAGGCAAGTGTAATGTCCCCATTTTTGGAATGGTCGCCATTGGAGAACGAAGGAGTTGATTTTCACACTCTGAGGATTTTTGGATGTTCAATCGAGGTTTGGAGATGGCTTATCATATTTTCCGGGGATGTTGATATATGCCTTTCACTTGATATCTTTCCTTTCCATGAGAGCGGCCCATGTTGACGCATTGTGACTATAGAGATTTGCTTGTTGAGAGGGATTTGTTTTCATGTTAATGCTCTTGTATGTATGCCAGCCTGGAGAAGGACAGCTTTGATGCTTGTGAAGAAACAAAGAAATACAATAATAATAATCCGTTGGCGATTGGAAATAGAATGATAAATTCATATCCTTTTGAGTTCTCTTGGCTGCCTAAGTCACTTGTTGCTGGCCGGCCCTCTTAGAGGGAAGAATATTATTAAAAAATAAAAGGATATCTGCCCTAGGTTGGCCTACAGAAAAGGGGCTAAAACATGTATAAATACAAGTTGGTCCTTGGCGTTTGCAATCATCATTCAAGCATTCATTCATTCACATTTGGGAGTTTATCTCTTAGGAGGAGTTGGACAAAAACCTAACTCTTTCTTGTGGAGAATTTCTTGATGGGAGTTCACTTGCACTTTATTGTTTTTGGAGCAGAATTGTAGATCAGATTTGGGAGATCATCTTGAGGACTTTGCTATCATTATTTTGCATTATTTTGATATGTACAACCTTAGGATTTAGGGCAGATTTGAGTTTCTTCACAGTATAGGTTGTGTCACTCATGCTGTGTCAAGCTGTATAGTGTTATTTCTTGCTTGCTCAATGCTTCATTTTTCAAGCCGTTTTCATTCCCAGCAATTAAGCAAACAACCTTGTGTTAAGCTGGTTTTAAGCTTCGCTCTTAATTAACAACAAAAATTAAGGTCAAGTCAGCCATATATCATGAAATTTGTGCATGAAGGAATTACACAAATATACAAAATTACTTCAGCTACTATAAATTTGAGCAGGTATGCAATGCAAGTTTGAACAAAGGATGTAGATAGCAGCCAATAGCTGTTAACACATCAATTTTGATTGGATTAGTACATAAGCAAATATGTAATACTTGTTAATGTGTTGAAGAATTAAATATTGGAATATCTAAGCCAATAACAATCACTCACCCAAAGGTTATTTATTAAGCAAGCAATAATAATAATCACCCCAATAACGAGGCCATAAAGATAAATTAGAAAAACTTAAAAAAATATGGAAAATGTTAGAAAATTATAATCATATAATATTTTAATATTACATCATTAATATTGTAATGTTAATAGTGTAATATCAAGTTGAGTTTGAAGACTTGTGGGACAGTTTCTAGCACAATCACCAAACCCAGTCAAGTTGGTGCTGACCAGAACTAGTTTGATAAGGCCAAATGGATAAATCTTATATGGTGTTTCCAATAAAGTTCAACCTCACATTCAAACTATCACCATTGCCAAAGAGGCTTGGGATCGCCTCAAGATAGTATATGAGGCCAAAAATCAAAATCAAATTCTACATTTGCAACATTAATTACATGTTTGTAAATGCAAAGTGGTGAAAAAGTGGAGAATTGTTTCCAAAGAGTTGCAGAGATCAAGACATCATTGCAAGCGTTACAGGAAGATGTGTCAAATGACTTTCTTGTACCATTGTCTTGAGAGCACTACCCCCTTCATTTCACATGTTTGTCACGTCTCAATGTGGCTAGCAAAAAGCCACCTTTTGAGGAATTGGTGAATTTGGTTCAACAATAAGAGGCAATTCATGGTGTCGATAAGGGCATGGTCCTATGGTCAAGTCGCACGTTTGTTGTAGTGACCACCAAGGTTCAAATCGCCGCTGGGCCAACGAACTCGTGGGCTTTGAGCCCTATTGAGCCAACAAGCTCGTGGGCCTTGCATCCTCACAAGGCCGCTGCTATGCCGATGAGCTCACTGCTTAAAGCCCTCGCTAAGCCAATGAGCTCGCGGGTTTGATCCTTCAACATTAATGTAAGTGTTCATGCCAAGGTGTTCATGTCAGGGCGTTCATGCCAGGGGATGAGGTCTCCCGTATTGTGGCCTCACCAATTCATAGCTCCAGTCAAAAGCGTTCACCGAGCATATAAAAATTAAAAAATTAAATTAAAAAAAGAGGAAATTCATGGTGAGACTTCAGACTCCCCAGACAATCAGGCCTTTCCATTTCAACAAAAGGGAAAGCAACCTAAATGTAGAGTGGTCCATCATGTACATCCAAATCAAAACAAGAAAACTCTTCTACACAAAAAAATGTCTCATTTGTGGGAAGAAGAGACACAATCTCCAAGAATACTAGTACAATTCCATTGCAAAAAGTGAATCTAGCCAGCAAAAGCCATCAAAACATTTTCAAGGGGACAAGAAGAAGAATCTTCATTGGCAGAAAATGCATAATCAACAACATGGCAATTTTGCTTCCACAGGTGATTCCAATAACAGAGTTTTTGTATGTTGCAGAGACTTGGGCATCCACTTCCAAAAGTCTTGTCTACTATGTTGATTTTAGTGCATCCAGGCATATGACAGGAGAACAAGAGTGATTCTCCATTCTCACTCCATCCACTTAGTATGGACAAGTGTCACTTGGTGATGATACATCTTATGAAGTGCAAGGTATTGGGGATATTTCGTTACCATTCAAGTCTCACAACTGTCGACTTGCAAAGGTTCTATATGTTCCAAAGTTCACAAAGAACCTTCTACCAATAAGTCAATTGCTAGATCACAACTTGAAGGTTGAGTTTTACAGACATAATGGTGAGAAACTTTGTCTCATTAAAGACAAGACTCACAATGGAGGTGCTATTCATGCCTCAAGGGTTGAAAAAATGTTTCAATTGATTGATGTCACTCATGAAGGAAAAGCCCTTATAGTAAAAACCAATTCATCCACTACTCTTTGGGATAGGAGATTTGATCGTCTCAGTTTGGGCTATCGTCTTGCATTGAGTAAACAAGACATGGCGCAAGGACTTCCCCCCATGAAGAAAACAAAAGTTCTTTGCTCCAACTGTCTAGCCAAGAAGCAACATTGTGCTCCTTTTCATGCTACAGAAACACAAGCCTTTAGTCCATTGCCGGTGGTGCACATTGATCTATGTGAAGCCATAACGCCCAATCATAATCATGCCCAATATTTTCTACTTTTTGTGGATGACTATTCCAAAGAATGTGGGTTTATTGCTTGACTAACAAAGATCAAGCTTTTAATAAGTTCAAAGAATTTCGAGCCCTTGCAAAATCGTAATCTGGTCACTCTGTCAAAGCCATCTACTCTTCTTGAGGGAAGGAATTCACAAATAAGGAGTTTTCACACTACCTACAAGAACATGGGGTCAAAAGACAATTGACCGCTGCCTAAATGCCTCAACAAAATGGTGTTGCAAAGAGACATAATCGTACTATTGTGGAAATGGTGCAATGTATGTTAAAGAATGCAAATTTGGCTCTTGCATTCTGAGCTAAAGTAGTTCATACAGTTGTGTACTTGTTGAATCGGGCATCCACCAAAGTGCTTGAAAATATCACACTAGAAGAAGCATGAACCAAGGAGAAGCCCTCAACTTCACATCTCAGAGTGTTTGGGTGTATCGCTTTCATGCATATTCCCAAGGTGCAAAGGGCAAATTTGGATAACATCTCCTTGAAATGTATTTTTCTTGGGTACAATATAGAGTCAAAGGGCTATCAGCCTATGGATTCAATTGCAAAGAAGTTGTACATTAGCAGGGATGTTTTCGATGAAGACAAAGGATGCAGCACCTCTTCCTCACCATTACCTATTAGTTCCCAAACATCGTGAATTACTAAACCCCAAGATGAGGAACTTATGAAGAAGCACAAGAAGAGGCTATGTTTCCAACGGATCAATTTCCACCTCTATCTCTGCATCGATCCTCATCTCTTGTGCACAAAAAGATTCCTAAGTGGTATTATATCATAATGAAGGATGCAAAAGCAGATGTAGTTGCAGATAAATCAAACATTGAGCCAAAGACTCGCAGCAAGACTCGTGAAAAAGTATTTTTGGCTCTAATGTGCACAATTATTCAAAGTCCCAAACCAAAAACAATGCAACAAGCTCTTGAGTCGCAACTTTGGAAAGATGCCATGGGTGCATAATATCAAACATTGATGAGGAACAACACTTGGGAATTTGTTGATCTTCCACCAAGAAAGAAAGCTATTGGATGCACATGGGTCTTTAGAATCAAATATAAAGCAAACAATAGCATCAACAAATACAAAGCCCGATTTGTGGTCAAGAGCTATGCTTAAAAGGAAGGCATTGACTGTGATGAAACTTTTGCCCCCACAAAAAAGATCAAGACTATTTGAATGGTTTTGGCAATGGCAGCACAATTTGGTTGGCAAGTTCATTAGATGGATGTCAAGAGTGCCCTTCTTAATGAAGATCTCAAAGAGGAAGTCTACATGACTCAACGTGAGCAGCATATTGCACCTCAAAAGCAGCAAAAAAGTGCAGACTTGTGAAATCCCTCTATGGTCTAAAGCACGCTCCCCAAGCTTGTTCTATCAAGATCAATGAGCATCTCCAACACAAATTCACAAGGAATCCATATGATCCAAATCTCTACCTCAAAGAGCAAGGGGGGGAGATTGTGATTTTGACTATATATGTCGATGATCTAGTCATCACAGAGAATTCTCTGCAAATGATTGCAATAAAAAAGATCTGAAATGATCATTCGACATTATTATCTTATTGTCTTGGACTTGAAGTGTGGCAAAACAAAACAGATTTTTGTCTCTCAAATTTAATATGCCAAGACATTCAAGATGGAAGATTTCAAGCCTATGTCAACCCCATGGAGCCAGGATTGCAACTTTCCTGCAATGATCCATCATCTCAGGTGAATCCTATTCTTTATCGTCAATTGATTGGGAGCCTCATTTACCTGACCTACACCAGTCCCAATATCAACTATGTTGTCAACTATCTCTCTAGTCTTATGTAGGAACCTAAGGTTTCGCATTTGAAAGCAGCAAAGTATATTTTGAGAGACATCTGTGGTACAATGGCATATGGCCTAGAATACAAACACACTACACATTTTTCTTTGCAAGCATATACGGAAGCGGACTATGCAAGTTCTATGGATGATAGGCAATCTATTTCAAGCTTTTTCTTTTTGGGATCTAGTCTGATATCATGGGGGAGCAAAAACCAAACCACTGTTGTCCGCTCTTCCACAGAGGCAGTCTATCTCGTTGCAACAAGAGCTATATATGAGGTGATATGGTCACGTCACATTTTGATAGACATGGGTGTCCCTGAGACACGTCCTACAACTTTGTTCTACAACAATCAAAGTGTGCTAAAGCTTGTTCGGAATTTTGTTTTCATGAGCACACAAAACACATTGAGGTCCATTGCCACTACATCCACGAACATGTCCAACAGCAGAATATCCGACTCTAGTATTGTTCCACTCAAGAGCAACATGTTGACATATTTACAAAATCTCTTGCAATAGTAAAGTTTGAAGCTTTTTGAGCTTTCTTGATTTGTTCTCTTGAACATATAATGTAATAAAGGGGGATTGTTGGAATATTATAATCATATAATATTTTAATATTACATCATTAAAATTGTAACGTTAATAATAATCACATTATTATTAACATAGATATTGATCTCGTGGTTGCTCGGGTATTGTTTGAACAATTCTTTCAACCACCTCTTTTGTATATATATTGTTTCCATGAATAATATAATTGCTCATTGCCTTTCACCATTTCAATTGAAAAGACCTCCCTCAAGAAAATATAAAATTAAATTTTGGCAACGAATGACAAGAAATCAAAGCCTCATTGGTCGATAAGGAGCCTCTAAAAAATCACCAATGGCAACCAGTTCCAATTTATGCAATTCATGTACGTCTAGACACCAACGATTAGGTGGGTAACTTAGTGTTTTTGAAGGAATAAGCTATTGTCCACAAGAGAGATTGCAATGATCTTTGGGTAGAACCAATGTTATCGATTTGTCCCCTCCGTTGCTTAGATCTAGGTCTGCTTCCTATCCGATCTAGATTCGGGGCTAATTTGATAGGGGTTTCCATCCGGGCATGCGAGGAAGAATATGGTTCGCCCTAAATTAACCCAGAAGAATCCGACAATACCTAGAGCGAACCCACTTAGAAAAATGATTTTTTTTTAATTAATCATTTTAAACTAACTTTTACTAAGAAAGACAAAAACAAGAGCTCAAGAAACGCAAAGGACTTAGTATACATGCATTCCAACTTACGCCTTCTTTCACACAAACAAAATGACTACAAGGAAGGGCACATGAAGTTGTGGAATATAGAGCCAAAGCATACTGAATTCGATGGTTCCACTTCCCAGCATGCTGCATTTCTGGACGAGTCAAATAGTGAGCATACTTTTAATGAGAGTGTCAATGGCACTGCTTGTGGTTCTTATAATCTACCTACATCATCTAATGTCAATGATGATGATGATCTTTTTGCAGGCCCATGTGATGCTGATTGCTGATATTATTATATTAATTGTAAACAATGAATATCTATCATGACATTCAAGTTTGACTAGTTGATGTTGAAGTAGTATGTTTAATTTTTATGGTAGTTTTGTTTATATTATGTGGTATTCTAATCTTAATTCCTATTTTTAGGCTTCAAATATGTATATATTTATGATTTTAATTTTGTTTATTTGTATGGACAAACCCAACCCCCAATAAAAATTTGCCGAATCCACATACCGAACCCCCGTACCAAAAACCAAACCAGTAATGTTTGGGTACAAAAGGATTCATGATTCTAATAAGTGCAATGAAGAAAAGGTTCAAAGCATGCAGATGAAACGAAATTGTGTTAGAGGTGCTTATCCTAGCAAATTCTTTTGCTAAAATCAGTTTATCAAACATTAAAGAAAAGGAAATAAATCAGAAATCGTAGAAGTCGGTAGATGTGTCCTGCATGCCTCACATTATACCTTGAAGATAAATTGATTGCCAGCCCATAGCAGCTGAGCTCTACCATTCCATCATCTCAGATGGTCAGTAAAACCGAAGAAAAAAATTGAATATTGGGTATCCATGGCAAAATTCCCAACTTGCCTGTGCATATCTTGAGAGGAAAAATTAAAACTAAGAAAGTAGAAATGGAGATGAAAATTGGAAAATAAATAAAAAGAAAGCAGAGTTGCATGGACACGAATACGGTATCCAATACGCATAAGGTATCAGATACGGATACGGCTATTTTTCAAGACCCCTAATATGGATACGGCTAGATACGACATGTGTGTGTGTAGATAGATAGATAGATTAGCAATAAATAATATTAAATAATTTAAATTTAATATAACTAATATATTTAACAAATATATTATGTATTAACAAATTAAACTTAAAAAAAAGTTAAATGTATTAAACTTAATAAATAAATAAAAGTTTACAATGTCAAGTAAAACAAAAAAGCCAAAAATTAAAAAAAGTATCACCAATTAATAAAATTTGCCTCTTCCTCCATTGCTTGTTGACACTATATCTCCAACTTTAGAATGAATGCGATTATTTGAGTAAATATAATCGCATAGAAAGACATATTTTCTATTGTGTGCGTGTTGGTCCAGAGTAGTTCCCTGCAACAAGAAATCAACATGCTAGGTCATGGAACAGTTGCTTGCGACAATTTTTAACATTCTAGGGTTAATATTTTTGGGATACGACACAAATATCATGAGAATGCTGCATTTGTGCGCATCTGGCACAAGAAAAAAATAGGGTCTATTTGGGTACGGCTGGATACGGTATCCAAGAAGTATCCGAGCTGTATCCTATGAGTATCTGTATTTGATACGGCGATACGCATATCAAGGGAGAGGGGGTGGAGTATCCAATAACTATGAAAGAAAGAACTAAGGATTTTAACTTATAGGGAACATATTTGATAAGACAAACTTGTACAAAAGCATGATGATACAATTAAACAAACGAATACCTTCTCCTTATTAATCATTGTTTTTAGTGCTTACATCAGTAATTAGTTTTTGGGGATTTGGGACTATAATCCCATCAGCCCTCCCTGTTTCTTCTTTCACACTACCTCAAAATAGATGGTGCAGAAGGAAGATTGGTGATGGCATTGGGAGCTTGGTCAAAACTCAAAAGATAGCATGGGCTTCAGGAGTTCGTGTTAATATCATATTCTTTACATTTTTTATGAATTATACCCGTTTCAGTCTGTCATATTACAGCATACACTTTTGCCATGTAAATAGAATGCTACTCTAATCTGAGGATGAGGAATTGACTGAAGTAAGCTCATTAAATGAAGGTGGTAATGGAGATGAATGGGCACCTTGATTGCCTGTGAGAGTTTGAAATGCAAACTACTTGAAACTTTCTCCGAGCTGGTTAGTAAAAATTAGCCATGATCTATGGTTAAACAATGACATTATATCTTATGAGTGGTAGTGTAAGATTGAAATTTTGTTACGGCAGAACCTTGAATACCTTTTATGATCTCCTATATTCCATTTATATTTTTCCTCCTCATATCAATCTATGTAGTACGCACCCACCCTTTGAAGTTTCAGGTTAAGTGTATCTCAATTTAATGGTGATTTTAATTTTTGTTATGTGAAGAGAGGATGCATCTTTGATTTCTGCAGACATATTTTAGGGGATATTTTTTGAATAATAGAGGGTGACCATCTATCATACATGACTGTTCTTTGATGTTTTTGTCTTCCCCTGTTCTCGGCATCTGCTTTTGACTCTCATACTACATTTAGCAGTCGGCATTTTCTATTTCTGTGAGTGATGGGTTGAGCTGTTGAGGTCTTTGACCCAAGACACGTGGGATCACCTTTTATGTGTGAAACAAGATTTTGAAACGAATGCAGCTGGTGAGTATACATGATTTGGTTACAAGGTTCCATTGTTTGAGAAAAAGGAGAGATGAAACTGAGGATTCACAATTTGAGTGAAAGGATATATCATACTATTAAGACAATCCAAATTTTCTTTTTCTCCCAGTTTTTGTCTGAATTGTTTTAACTTTTAGACCTTTAGTACAGTACGACTGGCCCAAGAGCACTACATGGGATCTCCTTTTTGGCTCTATTGGACTTACTTTATCTTCAAGAATTCCACACACTTGGTTAATAAATGTTAGTGTCTAAGCAAATCAAGTGAGCAGAGATGTATGAAAAGGATGAGCATAGATTAGATGTCTTTTGTATGAAACTTTCCTGTGGGGCTCAAAGGCTGTGCACTAAAAATCATTACCATCATATCTAGGAAGGGAAGAATGCTGCGTAGATAGTAGATGCATGCATATGCAATTCTATTTCTTTCCTTTTCTTTCCCCAGTTTGAAATAAGTTAAAGAAATGCCCTAAGTTTGAGTGTGCTAGTTGCAGATTTGGTACTGCCCATAAGTTTGAAGAAGAGAACAAATTCTTGTGATGAGTTTTTCGGTAAACTCATCATTTGATGGGGACTGGTTTCAAAGAGATTTGTGATTTGGTTTCGAAAGAAGCATGTAATTTAGTTACCTGGCTGTGAAAACCTTCTTTACTTTTGAGAGACTCCTAAAGTAAATAAGGATAACCTTTTCTGGTGAGCCCATTGGATTCTATTTAGTAATACAACATAATTTTAAACTTGGTCAAATTTCTCAAGCTCTATTTGACTTCCCTAAAAAAAATTCAGTGCATTTACCCTTTTATTTCTCAACATGTACCATTCCGGTGACTTGTACATTTTTATCAATAAAATCCCTTTACTCTTACCTTTTTGGTCTGTTTCCATTTTTGTAAAAAAAAATAGAGAAAATCTAACTTAAAGGAGCTTCCTATAGTCAAGAACTACTTACATATGAAATCGTTCAGGATCTGTTGGATTGATTGGTGGTATGCATCGACTAATGACACCTTTTGCACCTTTTATTGCTGCGTCAACAAAATCACAGCTTACCTTATAGAGAGCTCTATCACGTAGGATCCTGTTACATAACATATAAGAACCTTTCAACACAAACAGCACACAAGACAAATTGACCATAGATTAAGCCAAAGGTAAAACCAACAAGGATAAAATGTGGATCAACAAACCCGCTATAATTCTACATAATATCAGCATGTAACAAAACAAGCACCTGTCTTGAATGGTTTTGCGAGGGAATTCTCTACATGACTGTAGTTCCTCATTCCAGTCCCTCTGCATGCCAATTGACTCAGTGCCATAAGGCAGAGCTAAAGCATCCTCTGCCCTTGAAACATCCCTCCTATGAGCTGCCATCCAATGGTAAAGTGTACAATATTACAGTTGTTTACACATCCTATCTAACTGCAAGTCTCTCTTACATCTTTACTCTATCAAGATTTGCCCATGGATTCAAAACACAGTAGAAGGCCCACTCACAAACTCATTAAAAAGTAAATTCCATGTATAATTTGAGAACTAGAAAAATTAAATCAAAGCCCTCACAGTTTTTGTTCACACTTTTAGACATGAGATATAATGAATTTGTTTCAAACTATAAAAGTAAACAATACATTTCCCATAGTGCCCAAAAAACTAGCAAATACGTCACCTCACAAAGTTTTTAAAGTTATATGCATAATGTACAGAAGCTCCCTATATTAAAAAACATGTAGAAATGATATAGATAAGAGATATATACTAAAAAAGTTTCAGAAAGCAACTTACTTATCATCATATCACAATTGCAAACAAAAATACAGCTTCCTCCAGGAATTTATTAGTCATTCCAAAGTAAAAGTATTTTACTAAAGGATAGACTTAAAAAACAAGCAACATCAATCCAAGAATTTTAACAAATGAATGAACTAAAAGAATCTCTAACTACATAAAGCAATCAATTGGATGTACCCCTCAAAGTTCAAACAACAAAATCTTTCATCGCCATTAAATAGATGAAAAAATTACTCTATGAAGGAAACTAACACTACCCTTTCAGATATCCTTCTACTTCAGACATCCTTCTAACATATGATCATTCTTATCTGTAATCAAAATACTTTGACCTTCCACCTGTTGATTGCATTTTGTTGAGATACCAATTTTTTTCGAGAAATCTTTGAGTATTTGACTACTAGGAGAAAAAAAACGTGTTACCACACTCGTGATCCGAAAAGAAACCCAAAACTGGCATTACGAGAGATATTTTGATTATTCAAGATTCAAATGGTTGTAATACATGTCATCCTCTTTTTTGGCATGCTTGAGAGTTTAGCCATTTGTCATTCAGCCCCCTTGTTAGCTAGAAGCCTCTACTATTGTTCGTTAGCTTGTAGTACCTTACTTCTTTTCTATGTTGGAGCTCTTTTCTTTTTCTTTTCTATTGTTACTGGATGTACTTACCATGTCCCATTGAGCTGTTTTAGTCATTTGCTTCTATTAAAATAATTTCTTTCATTTTTTTATGGAAAACATGTTTTCTGATATAATTAATTATGAAGAATTTTTACCTAGATACTCACTCCATCTTTTTCTCAGCAGAGGTGCACTTCAGCAGCGGCGTACTTCAGCAGATCCAGAATTGTGAGCAGCTAAGAGATGGGCATGGAAAGGGTGCATACATGAAGAGAATAACATTCTAAAGTCAAGGATTATTGAAATGAAAAGGTTGAGACCTTCAGCTGTTCTAGAGCTTGGAATGTCTTCCTGATCATGCTGGGGTTGACAAAGATAACTCTTTATAGCTAACCACCCTTCTCCAGAATTCTGGGCCTAGCTGGAACATTGAGGAGGATTCTTTGGGGTGGAATCAGATGGGTAGTGGAATCTATACTGTCAAAAAGCGGTATGGCAACTCGTTAATTTCACTGAGGGGGGCCATGACTCCTTTCTTTGGGGAAAGATTTGAGTTTCCAAAGCTTGGTCCAAATCCAAAATCTTTCTTTGATTGGTCTGTCATGCCACGATTCTCACTTCAGAGCATCTCAAAAGAAGGGTTCCTGCTCGCTTTGTCTATCTCAGGTTGAAGAGATCAATCGTCTTATTTTGCATTGTGATTTCTCTAAACAAATTCAATACTGCTTCATTTCTAACTTCATCTCAAATGAATCACAAGACAAAGTTTTAAAGAGCACTTTGAATCTTTGCAATGTTCACTTTCCCTTGATATCCTTCAAGACTTATGGGACCTTGCTCTAGGGATAATCATATGTAAGATTTGGTTGCAAAGGAATAATAGGATCTTAAATTAAAAACTCAAAAATCAAGATCAGATTTGGGAAGATATTTTAAGAGCTTATAACGAAAGTTGTTTCAAGGATGGGACAGGCTGACTTTTCATTTTTTATCTTTATCTGAATGTGTTTCCCTTTTGGCTGTTGCTTCTCGGTTGTTTCTTGTTGCACCGCACCCTTTCCCCTTCCTGTAATGTCCCCATTTTGAGCTAAGTGATATTTTCTAGTTGAGCTTGTTTCTATACATGGAGAACCGGAAAGTTGGCTCAACTAGTATGTTATTGGGCTATTTGGAAAATGCAATATTGAAATTGTATTTTCAATCATTTGATTTGATTTGTTAGATGATGGAATAAAAGGGAAAATGAAATCTTTAATTACATTTTCTCTAATCTATTTTTATGGAGTTTGTGTGAATAAGGATTGCTCTAGGTGGGACCTATTTGTCCAAGGTGTCAAAAGTCATTTCAATGTTTGTCAAGAGGATCAACGCCCATGGAATATCATTGCTGTTTGTGCCAATGATGCAAATAGGACCCATGTTCACCGGCCAAGTATAAGAGATTGCATTGGATCGTGGGAGGTAAAAATGTACTCATTGCATTGGATCGTTGGAGAAGTGGTGTCAACAAATATACATTGGATCAAGTGCCAAGCTTCCAACGCCATGAGGAGTTATTCGCCCAAGGTACAAATTCAAGATAAATATTTTTAAATGCCAAGCATAGGATCGGCGGCCAAAGCAATTGTCACTTTGAATACAAATTTTATTTATTAAATAATTGCATATGGGCGATTGGATTGAAGGAAAGGATTTTAAATATCCTTTGAAGATTTTAAATGCAATTTCAAGGTTTGTTAGTGATCGCCCAAGGATAGGAGAAGGATTTTAAATGAAGTGAAGACAAAATTCAATGCTTGTGTCAAACGCCACAAGGGATGATCGATTGGGTTTAGAGCAAAGTAAATTCATTTAATTTTGTTATGGTCAGCTACAGCCATTGAATATTGTTCAAATCTCTCCATTTTCATTGGTGGAATTCAAAATTCATTGCAAAATATCCAAGCGGAGGATCGCCCATCCAAGGAGTCTTTAAATAGAGGGTTTGAACATCAATTTGGAACTATGAATGCTATGGTATGTTTTCTTTCTTATTGTTTTTGACTGAGAATTCCGATTTTCATGTCATTTTGCAAAGTGATGACCCCTTGTGCTTGTATGGTGATGACCCCATAACTCTTTGTGAAGTGATATTATGCAGATATTCACCATTGAGCTTCATATCGCAGGTTATTAAGGAGATATTGAAGTGTATTTGATGCCAATAAAACCCTTGGTTATTGTTGATGCTAAGCCAAGATAGCCGATTTTGAGAAAAGCTTCATTTTGTGAGGATTTGATAATATTTTCAATTCTGATTTTCATAACAGACACTTGGGAACTTTGTTACAGGGTTTATATGCTGATTGGAATGAGGATTTTGTTGCTTGAAGATTATTGATACATCTTAGAGGTTGGAAATCACTTCTAGAAGTCAATTGTTTGGCTAGAAAGGAGCAATTTGACATCATTTTGGCTTCTAAATATATTTCTGGGCATGTGCATATTCTGTATCAGTCATAACAGCAGTGTATTTGATATAATCAGTTAATTATAAGAAGCTGTAATAGTGTCATATGTTGCCTATTGTCATTGGGCATTGTTGGTACTTTCATATCCTAGGGTTTGAATGCATTTGGATGCAAAAATCTTGACAAATTGAGGTCTGATCTGAATATTCCAGTGACTGTAATTTGATAACAGCAGCAAGCATTTGAAGTCATTTTCAAGTTATATCAATGATATATGCATTGGCGGTTCATGGTTTCATATGTATGTGATTGTATTTGAAGTTTGGTATTATTTTGTGCAAGAAATCTTATCTAAAGTTGATCAAACTTTCAGTCATATATAAGAGGGTCTCTTACACTTCCCTTCTGGAGTTCAAGCTCCATGCTTTTCAGCCTTCCCTCTTTCCAGCCCCCTACTTTGATAGACTCCTTTTTCTTCTGTGATCTTTCCTTTTGTGCATCCTGCCTTTGTTTTTTCCCTTCCATCCTCCATGTTCGTAGGCAGTTTCCTCTACTTTGAGAAACTAGATTTCCTTGCTTTATGTTGGAGATGTTTCCTCTTTTTTGGCAGCCTTTTGGATGCTTTCCCTTCTTTGTCTTGCTTCTGTGCAAGCCTTTTTCCCTGTTGTGTGCTTTATTTAATTCACTTTGCTGTGTTTGCTCTTCATCCTTTTCTCTTGTCTACCTTTTGCTTTTCACATATGCTTTGTTCAAGAATGGACAGCATTATGCCAGCAAACTTTTGTCTTTTTCACCTGCTAATTGTGTTCATCATTGTTAAGAATGCTTCTTCTCCTCACTAGTTGCACACTGTTTTGTCTATGCCTTGGTCTCTCACCTCGAACACCCTTTTGTCGCCTCTCACCCTTCACTTGTTCACATCCCTTCATTCCTTCCTTGCAGCCTTACACTTCTGTTCCAGATGCCCATCCAGGTTATGGGCATGTGGATTTGGGAGGCCGCTCCTCTTGTGGCATGGGTCCTTCAACTCTGCACAACTCCATGGCACCTTCTCTATCCACTTCTGCATGTTCTTTGTTGAAGGAGGAGCATTATTCTGATAATGACAGACAAGAGCAAAAGGGAAGAGAAAATATGAGGAATCAACTGACAGTTTGGTGAAACAGCCCCATTCCAGCACTCACAAATCAAGCAAAAATGAGGATGGTTCTGCTGAAGCTAATCTGTTACAACGGATTAGAATCTTCAAAATGAGAATCCCATTCTTGAGGATTAGGCTCGGGAGATCCACTTGTTAAAGTGAGATGAGTTCCAGTCTAATGAACCTAAACAATTGCCTTCATAGCCACTATGCTTCAGCAAAGGAGTACTTTGACACCAACTAAAAAACTATTTGATGGTATAAACAAACCAAGCAAAAATGAGGATGGTTCTGCTGAAGCTAATCCGTTACAACGGATTAGAATCTTCAAAATGAGAATCCCATTCTTGAGGATTAGGCTCAGGAGATCCACTTGTTAAAGTGAGATGAGTTCCAGTCTAATGAACCTAAACAATTGCCTTCATAGCCACTATGCTTCAGCAAAGGAGTACTTTGAGACCAACTAAAAAACTCTTTGATGGTATAAACAAACATTTGCATCATCTCAGTCATGAGGTGGTTGTGAGGAAATGAATCTTAGACGAACGCGTGGATTCTTTGAAGTCCATTAACCCCAATGTTGCTGACTTGGAGCTATCTTGGGTAGCATGAACAGCATAGCTAATGATCTTAAAAATCTGGAAGGGTTGGTACATCATTTGGCTTTTCCAACATGTCAGGGTTGGATTAATACAAAGGATTGGGTTTTCCAACAGTGTCAGGGTTAATTTTATACAAAGGATAAAGATGAGATAAAATGGGAAGTTTATATAGAATGATTCTGTTGTATTTTGGTTTTCAGTCCCGGTCTGGCTGCAAGCAAGTTTGACCCATTGGTCTTGGGTCCTATGTAATAATTCAAAATTGTTTTATTTGAACAAAATCTTTAACTTCATCCAAAAAAATATGCCTGAGTATTTATCAATTCCCGAGTCAGAGTGAAATCTTTGGCCAGCCAAGTTTTGCTGAATCTGAGTTTTTAACCATGCGAGAAATCAAATATTGCATAAGATCACCTTCTACCAAAGCCAATGAATACTCCTCCTTCCTCTTCAACAGCTTTTATGTCATCAAAACGAATCCAAATTTGCAACTTCACATGCTGAGAATTGAACAATTCAGTCAAGATTTACTATGATCACTGTTGCATCAGATGACAGTTTCACTCCCCAATTTCAACAAAGTGTTCAGATCAACCATCAAAACTATCCATTGAGATTCAATATGATCAGTTGTTGCATCAAATGACAGTTCCAATACCCAAGAATGATTGAAAGAACCAATATTTGGAATCTGAACATGCAACTTAAGCTTGGTCATGTTATCACATTCTAGATGCAATTTGTTATATTCCACCAAGAATCAATTCACACACATAAAGATAAAATATATGATAAAACCAAAGTACATTAATTACACCACACATGTAATTACAAAGTACCTGTTGTGACCAAATCACACATCACCCCATCAGAACTGGGGGCCCCCTTTTTCTTTTAAGCTCAACTGCTTTGGGCAGGAAATTGTTTTGGTTGGGGTATCTCGAGGCAGTGAAGACGTTAGGAAGGGAAGGATCGTCTGGATCATTTTGGTAGTTTTGAATGCTTTATCAATCATATCAATCAGTCTTTCAGTGGGCACCTAGCAGGTCTTGAAGATGTTTAGACATCAAATTGAGTGGATGAACCCCTTGGGAAGTTCAAGCATCGACAAGGTCTTGAGAAGAGATCTAGGCAGATTTTGGCGCCTAGTTGAAGGGTCTGAGTGACTTTGGGCGCCCTGAGTTCATTGTGGCGCCTTGAAGCGTGCCTTGATGAAGATGTGCGCCTTCAAACAAGTGTGTTGAGCGCCTAAACAAGGAATAGCGCCTTGAGTGGGTCCATCACTTTGAGAAGAGTTTTTGCGCCCTGAAGGATGAGCGCCCTGAGGAGTTCAAAACGCCTAGGAGGTCTTGAGAAGAGTTTTTGCGCCTAGGATGCCTTTGTTGGTGAATGACTCAATGAGAATTGTGTGCCTAGGTCATGTTTTAGCGCCCAAGCTACTTTAGCGCCTAAGTGAAGAATTTGAAAGTCAATGGATGAATTTTTGCGCCTTGGAGTAGATTCTGCGCCCTGAGGTCATTTTTTTGCGCCTTGAAGGATGATTGGCGCCTTCAATCAATCTAAGCGCCCTATGTCTTCATTTGCCTTAGCGCCTTGGATGAGAAGGATGAAAGGGACTAATTTAAGCGCCTTGAGAGTAAGTATGATGAAGAATGCGTCTTAGAGAATATTGTGCTCTTTTGAGAGTCAATATATGCACCTTAGTGTGAGGAGTTGTGCCAATCAAGATCAAACCTTGAAATACACCTTGATAACATGAAGCTTGTGAAGGAACGGAAACAATGAGGTAGAGGAATTAGGAGCGCCTTGGTGAGGAAAAGTAAGTTAAGTCACATGAGTGTGAAGGTATGCGCCTTGAGTTTTAGAATGTGCCCTGAGGTAAGTCTTGAAAGCTAAATTGAAAATTTGTAGTGATAACACACCAAGGCCATGAAGAATAGCGCCTTAGGAAGGAACAAATGAAATATGCGCCTAGGGTTGGAGAAGTCTCTTGAGCGTATAGATATTAGATGAAATCAGAGCTAGCTCTTGAGGTATCTAGGTGCTCATCATACCCTTAGGCTTTCCAGGAAATTTGTGCCTAGGTAACTTGACACCTTGAGGTAAATAATCAATGATCAATCATTTGGAGGCGCCCTTTCCATAATAGGCGCACTTTTTCACTTGTGAGATCACATTTTTGGTGCCTAGAAGCATGGACCATCACCAGGAAGTGTTTGAAACCCTTAGAAGTGAAGAGTTGAATGAAGATAATTGAGTTGAGTTGGCGTGTTAGAAAGATAGGTGAGCGCCCTGGGTAATTGGCAATGGTGACGATGGCGCCTAAGGTGTATAATTAGTCAAAAGATGCGCTTTGGCTATGATTCGCATAAAAGGCCTTAGAATGTGTTAGAAGGGAATGATATGAGCTTAGGCGCTCATTCCTGGTTTCTAATCTCCATATTGGCGCCTTGAAGGAACTACCACACAATAGCGCCTAAGGAGAAGTGAGAAGCATGATTTGGCGCCCAGTTTTAGCGCCTTCAAGCAGTGTGTTTTAGCGCCCATTGGGGGTAGTGGAAAAGGAAAGATAATGTGCTTTGTAGAGGAGAATGAGGTATCAAGCCTCTAGACACCTAGTCATGTTAGGCGCCCAGATGCACTTAAACCTCTTCTTGTAGCGCCCAAAAGGTGTTTTAAAATTTTTTAGGCCGACTTCCCTTATTGGCCGACCTACTTCCAGCCGCCAATATTCAATAAATGCAGATAGTTGCCTATTTAAGGAGCGCTCCCCTTTCATTTTGTCAATTGCAAAGAGAAGAAGCAGCGAATTTCCTATAAGAACAGCGAATTTTCACAAAGGAGGCTGCAAATTTTGGAGAAAGAGCAGAATACTAAGGGCAGACCTGCTGACTCTATATTTCTGTTCTGATTTTTGACATTTTATACTGATTTTTTTTGCACTAAATTCCAGAAATTCGTGTTTGCTAAGGCAGAAATTGAGTAAGAGGTATGTTTGATCACTTTTACTTCATCAAATTTCCTTGTACTTGTTTCATTTTGCAAATTTATATTCAGAAATCAGACAATGCTTCAATAAAAAAAATGACTTAGGATACCTTTTGTACTTGAAAAATTGAATTAGAACATGATAACATGATAAAAGTACTATAGAAGACTCATAGAATTTATCGTTTCAATCTACTTATTCGAGTCTATTCTTGCAGATAGATGGGAATGACGGCCAAGGAAAGGCAAGTACTCATCAAGATGGATGCCAAGTCCAGCATGCCGGAGTCCAAGCTAGAAACGCAGTGGAAGGATGTTGGCGACACCAACATGGGACACGTCAACTTGGATGAAGCGAAAGACTTCTTACTCGCGATCACTAGGAACAAAGATATCAAAGCCATTGCGAAGAGCGGGATTGTACAAGCGGCTTGCTTTCCACCTGCTTTGCCAAGCACCGAGCTCGTGTTGGAATGTGTTCAACACTACGACAAGGAGAAAAGACAAATCATAGCCAAGGATGGAACTGTTCTTGCCTACCTGCAGAGGGAGGCTATCCAAGAGATCTTCAACATCCCGAAGGCGAAAGGAGTCTTCATATGCCCTACAACAGCTCAGAAGACGTTCGAAGGCAATACAAAGGTCTACATGCAAGAGATCGGGAAGAAGTGGATGAATGATTCATCTATGAAGATATACAATTCAAAAGACCCCAAGTATCACAAAGCTGACTTCAAGCGGGAGATAAGTTACTTGATCATGTTCCTGAATCGAGTAACAGGTAAGCCACAATCATCTACTTTCGAAGGATGGATGTATACTTATTTTGATCACATGTTTACAAAGAACAAGATGATTGACTGGGCTGGCCTTATAAGCCACTGCCTAGATGAACAGTTGGAAAACTTTGATGAGACAAAGTCTTTCTTCATGACTTCATACCTTGTGTATGTCTTGGCAAGAAATGTCGTTTACAAAGGACTAACAGCTAAGGGACAAGTAGGTACAAAGCCGGGACAGATCCTCTCCTATCAGTGTTACCCTCAGCTTCACCTAAAAAACATCAATCACTACAAAAGATTCAATGATGCCTTCGCTATGTTTATAGTGAGGAAGTTAAGAGGTGAGTTGCATCGGAGATTAACAGGTGCAGCCAGGAACTTCATCAAACAGTATGGAAGGTACTACATCCAGTATGATAAGTTCACCTACATCAGGATTCAAGGATTCACCTCATTCCCATATAGACTGCCTAGATATCCTTCAAATAGGATGGTATTGCTAGAGGTTTCCAGACAGTTGATTGAGTTTCATAAGATGCAGAAAGCAAGGAAGAAAGCAGGAGTTCAGTTTCCCCTTCAGTTAGGAAGGTATTATTCTTGTCCATCATTACAGGCAGCTGAGCATTCAGAAGTTGAGCTTCAAGCTTATCATTTGCATCCTCATGATTCGAGGAGAGAAAACTTTGATCCACATGGAGCTATCAAGCAGTCTTACTCTTCTTACAGGCATAAAGAGCAACTAGAAGATCACTGGGCTGATGCTATAGATGATGACGACATCCGGATGCAGAAGTGTTCAAGGCTAAAATGGGACTTGATAAGGGCAACAAAGGTCCTTAGAATTCCTGATCAGCTGGAAGGTGATAGAGCTCTTCTTGGAGATGAGTATGATAAGATTCGCAATTTGACTTATGAAGTCAACTGGTCAGACAGAGAAAAGGTTGATGATGAAGGATTGATAAGGCCTGTTATTGCTATCACTGAAGAGCAAGTAGACAAACAAGTACAAGCTTTGCTGGATGAAGGTAAGAAACTCACTTATATTAAGATGGGAGAAGTGGATCCGCAAGAACAACATAAAGCACCTAGTAGGGATTCACGAAGTAAAGGAAGTGAGAAAGATTCCGGACAGGGAAAGAAAAGGAAACAGCTTGAGATTGTTCAAGGAGAATCCAGTAGAAAAAAGAAAAGGATTAGCATTGAGACTGCTTCTTCTAGACAGTTGGGTGATATTCCACCAAATACAGACTTGGTGATTCCTGTTGAGAATGTAGTTCCAGAAGTTCCAATGGAAGAAGTACCTTCTAGCCCACATGACACTGAAATCATCGATGAAGTTAATACTCAGGAGAAGGATGATGCTGAAGAGGAGTCATTGCCCGTACAAGGAAGACAATTACAGCGGCAACAAGACCTTTCATCACTTCCAGAATGGTTACAAGAAAGAATTAGAGAAAATTGTGAACTTGAAAGTTGTCCTCCTCTTCCAGTAGATGAGTTACTCTTGGATATGTCAAAGGAGAAACCGAAGAAGAAAGCAAACATCCTCTCCAAAATCACTAAGGATGAAACAGGAGTAAGAAAAGTACATGTAGCAGTTCCTAGGCTTGAGAAGAACATAGAGGACGTAACACCTGATGATTATGACATCAATACAGTCAATCTGGGTCCTTTGACTGGAATGCAAGTTGAAGAAGAGCTTCAGGATTCGATTGATAATGCTCGAGCTATCATAAGGCAAGAAACAGAAGGCAGAATCAAGGCTGAGCAAAGATGTCGTACCTTGGAGCAATACATTCAACATTTAGTACATCCTATTCATCCGCAGGAAAGGGTTGCAGCCCCTCCATCTCTCCTTCCTCCTGAAACAGTTGGACACCTGGAGGAGTTGAAGTCTTCATCTCACAGATTGAAGGATTGGATGAAAAGATCTAAGAAGACTACATTCAGGTATCTAGGAGATATTATGCAAGTAAATGACAAGATTATTAGCCTAAAGGAAAGGGTACTTGCATTAATGACAGCCTGTGTTGAATTCAAAGACTTCAAAGATCAACATCTACCACACCTAAAGAGCTTGATGGAAACCTCAGTAGATGATCTGTTACATGCTGAAATTATTGAAGAAGGTAAAACATACAACTTTTCCTCATGGTATTTCAGTCTTCGCATCAAAGGACAATTGCTGGATAAGATTGAATTAGATATGTCAAGAATCAGAAGTGTGCTTCAGAGAATTCAGGATGGAATACATACTTCTTTGATGGAAATTTGCAATCCTTTTGGGGAGATGACCTTTGAGAATCTGAAAGAGCAAGTTCAAGTTTTCTATTTTCAGGAAAATGATATTACAGATGAGAGACTTGATAGTATATTCTCACTTGCTATCCACCTTGGCGACAACAAAGCAAGAATAACTGATTGGGAAAGGACACTTGGCCTTTACTCAATTGATGTGCTTGAAGCTGAAGGGACCATTCAAAATTCGCCAAGTGTACCCATAGAAGAAGTCAAGCGAATAGTATCCAAGTTCATTGAATGCCAAACTTCTAGTGAAGGATATTCACATGAGGATTCTTCATGAAATAATGATATATCATTCTCATCTTCTTGTGAGGCGTGC
This sequence comes from Cunninghamia lanceolata, assembly GCA_027924645.1. Lineage (NCBI taxonomy): Eukaryota > Viridiplantae > Streptophyta > Pinopsida > Cupressales > Cupressaceae > Cunninghamia > Cunninghamia lanceolata. The sequence continues at coordinate 3,494,830 of BSBN01001110.1, forward strand.
TTTTGTTCCTTTCTTTATGGCCGCCGTCATTTAATAAAGATAGCATCTTTTATTTAATATAGACAGTCTCCTGTATTTAATAAAGTTGACCTCTTTCATTTAATAAAGAGAAGTTTGTTATAACTACTTGTGATGTGGCTTGATCTGGTCCGCTGAATTCGCCGATCGATCTTGACCCTTCTTTCTTTTGAGGTTTATAAAAGGGCTCTTGTTGCTCTCATTTGTACGATTGAAAATTCTGAAATTGTTGCAAGAGCTCTCTGAGATAATAAAAGATTCATTGTCTTGGTGATTCTATTTGTGTTTCCGAGTGTTGCATGGTTTCAATTTTCAAGCGAATATTATATTAGATTAAGTTTCTCTTTAAGTTTATGTTAGTTGATGAAAGGTTTCTTTATTGCTTTTTGGTGAAATCTCTAAGTTCATACCATTTGCAGTTTGCGGCTTGTAGATTGCAGTGCATGGTTAGCCTGAACAATTGAACATCAATTTGATCTTTATGCTTGTTGAGTCATTCATGAGCATAACTGATTTAAACATCTTGTATACCCCAGAAGATTGCACCTATCTTGCGTAGTTGTTTGTTTTGGCGAAGCAAGATTTGGTTGGATTTCACCTAGGTAGTAAATTTCCTTGCATCTAGGATTAGTTTAGCATTCCTAAACCTTATATCTTTTGCCTTTTGTTTATCTATTCAGTTAGAATTAGGATCAAGAACATCCACTGTTAAATTATACGCCATTAATTGCAGTACTTAGATACTCCAATGTCTATCTCCGTAATCTTTGAAACAATAAGTCAATTCGAACAATTGCGTAAGTCCCTTTGCAGGTTAACAGTAAAATCATACTTAGTCACTGAGCATTTTCCTTTCAAAATCATCCGTGGGAACCTTGGAGTCATCTCGTTTGATCACCTGGTTCAGCATTCGAGAGACTTTGCTCAAGAGGGAGTCAGATATTTAGTATCTCACTCTAATTGTTGAATTGTCGAAAAACAACCATCAACAGTACCCTTTCCGTTCAATCTATGGGTGTTAAAGTAATTATAGTACCCAAGTTTTGTGAAATAAAACATAATAAATACTAAACGAATGAAATATATGATATATTAATAACCAAATTAGACATCCCAATTGAAACAAACTTAAATTCGTCTTCCAAGAGAAGCATATTCACCTCATTCGTGGGAAAATGAATGATCATGGAGACCAAATTCTAAGAGGTTGCATTCATAAAGACATGTATCACTATTCACATATCCAGTATCCCACATTTATCCAAGCCAGTAAAAACCTAACTGATAATAGTCAGATATGTAATTGAAATATAAACCTTCATGCCTTCCACAATACAAAAACTTTGCTTGTTTGAAAGGTAATTTGGAAAGTCAATGCTACTTTGCAAAGCAATCGACTATGCTCACATACTAAACAATATATATTTACTCCTAAATTGGAAATTAAATTTACAAGGTAAGTTTCAGTTCAAAGTCAAACATTCAACATAAACGTCATAGTTTATCAAGATATCACCTAATTTCAGTGGCCAAAACATCATTGTAATCCAATAGGAAGCAAATGGATGCTAACAATATGTTGATTCTGTACGTCCTTTTCAAAAGATTTAATAAGACATTTATTTACTAGAACTTGTACCACAAGGACAATGTATATATTGTAAGTTGTAATACAAAACATAAATCATCCAATCCTACACAGACTGCATAATCTAAAAATATATTCAAGGGCCTGCAAATATGTAACTGGCTTCTTAATATGGTGTCAGACTACAAAATAAAATGCAAAGAAATCTAAATGTAAGGGCAGGCTATTTACCTGGTGGAGGAGAAATGCCAAGCCACGAATGCAATGGCAACAAGCTTGGCACATTTTCAAAAGGATGACCAGAGGCCTTCTTTTCCAGAACTTCACGAAAACCTACAAAACAAAAATTCTTGGAACACTTAATTCCAGAAGCATGATCCTTATTAACATACCTGAAACCAAGAATAGATTATGGAATTGAAGTTAATCCAGAAATGGTAGCATTGAAGAATGAAAATTTTCATTTTCAACATTCACAAAAGTTCAAGGCAATTTTCCATTTTTTCAAAGATTTGGAACTTACCTTTTTTGAACTTGTTACTGATTTGGCGTAAAAGTCCAACTAATGATGTTGTCTCATGAGCAGACTTTGCAGGCCGTGGATCCAATATATCTCCTGTAGAAGCATTGATATAATACCCACGTGTATGTGCTGTAATACAGTAACTCTGGCCCTCTAACGTTACCACATCTAAGTAAATTAAATCGCCAAGAAGCCTGGAAAAAAAAAAGTTAATGCGTATTTAGCTTTGTACTACCATTGAAAAAATATTCTCACATCCATTGTGTTCTTCACCTCTACTAAGATCAAAGAAAATGGATAAAACAAATAATAGATCCTATTACAAAATAAAGACATAGTATGCTGTGAATTCAATTAAAGAATCCAGGTTGTGAGTATTGTATGTAGCATGCACTTTCAACCCACCTCACAGGATGGCATAATCAAACTGAAAACAAAAGTTTTCATGGAACAATGAGAATTACAAAGCTTTTGGAGGGGTCCGGGGGCATGGGGACGGGAGGAATCAGGTAATTCACAAGAGCTCCTAGCAAAACTAATCCTATAGCAGCTAAATTATAAATGAGAAATACTTTGAGTTTAATTTTTCATTCCTATAGCAGCCAAACAAGAAATGTTTTGAATTTAATTTATAATGTACTTTATCTAATATACCAGGTACATCTAGGCAAGGTGTTGCATCAGGAATTTGCCATATCCAATAGGAATAATGTTTATATCAAGCTTATGACGTCTTCATTAACATGTACATCATGCATAAGGTTTTCCAAACATTGTTCCACTTAGGTGAAAGCTAATTTGCTGGTCCTTGTATGGGTTCGGGTGCAAGTATGCAAGTGTGGCAATTTGCTGCTTTTTTGCCTATGTTTGATATAGCTTGGATACAGCAATAGAAAAAACATATAAAGTAATAAAAATACAAAAGTTCTTTCAAAATAAACATATTTCACCATAATATGCTCAGAAAAAATAATATTACTTACCAAGCACTGCTGATAAATTCATAATTAATAATTTAATGTCAAATGTCAAATGCTCATATGATAAATCAAAATGGTTTGAACTTTAAACTTTAGAACATATGTTCAGTGACAAAATAGTAAACTACAACACACAACAAGAAGACATGGAAGGGAGACAACAATGATGCATAGAGCTGAAGCTGGAACGAAAGTAAATTTTGAAATCCTAGGGCTACAGCCATAGCCGGTTTCCACCTAGCTTAGTCATGGCCCCTGGGGTTCTGTTTTCCTGTTCTATGCTTTTTGTCTTCTGCAGCTCACTCGTTGGTTATTGTGGATAGATTTGTTTTTTTGCCCTCGTTTTCTGGGTTTCTCTCCTGTGGTCTGCTTTCATGCTGTAGTGTGGAGGATCTGTGCTGGCTCATCCTTCCACAAATATGGTTGTGTGCTCCTACAGAGATATTGTGTCTGGGAATGTTCTGGGTTGAAACCCTCTCCTAACCTAAATGGCTCTTTTGCGGCTGATCCTTGCAAACAAGGTAATGACATTGGACAACTCCAAATGCTCGACTGTTGGGATGATGTGCCTACGGTAGATATTCTGTTTGGGGAGACTACCAATTTGCATATTGGTCTTCATGAACAAGCTTTGGTGGGTAAGTTTAATGGGGCAAATGGTTAACTATTGGGATGTTGTGCCTGCGGTAGATATTCCCTTTGGGGAACAACCAATTTGCTTATTGTTCTTCATGAACAGGCTTTGATGGCAAGTTTAATGGTGTATGGTCCTCTTACAAATCTTTGGAAATCTGGGTGGATAGAGAATGGAAGCCAAAGATTCACGGGGATATTGATACTTCAATATGTGGGAGAGATTTTTCATTGCTTCCTTCTTAGTCAAAGAGGAGAAAGACTCGTCCTTCCGCGAACATGGCTGCGCTCTCCTTCAAAGATGTTGTGGCTAGGAATGTTTATGTTGAAACTCACTCCTAACCTGAATGACTCCTTTGCAGCTGATCCTTGCAAACAAGGTAATAACATTGGACAACTTTGAATGGTTAACTATTGGGATGATGTATCTACAATAGATATTCCCTTTGGGGAGACTACCAATTTGCTTATCAGTTATCAGTCTTCATGAGCGGAATTTGCTTAAGTCTTCATGAACGGGCTTTGGTGGTGTTAAGCACCTAGGGATATGATATTATATTTTTGATAAGATCCAAACATATAATAATGGAAATAAGACAATGTAGAAGATAGATCACATATACCACAAGAGATGTTTGTGGGCCAAGATGCCCTAATATCCAATATATGCAGAAATAGAATAAACCCTTGAGATAGGGTAACACCGTACAATACTCCTTATGGAAGAAGCCACTCTAGGCTATATCTCCAAGAGATCCTAAACACATATCATACTCTCCGCACATCCTTACAACAATATTCACCTTCTTTATATAGACCTCCTCCTACTAACATAATGGAGGGGTAAACTACTAAACCCATGGAGGGGTAAGCTACTAAACCTAATATAATTAATTACTCAATAATACTTCATCTCCATCCACTTATATACAATATAATATCATATCCCTAGGTACATAACAAGTGGGCAAGTTGGTGCATGGTCCTCTTATAGATCTTTGGAAACCTAGGTGGACAAAGAATGAAAGCCAAAGATTCAAAGGGGTATTGATATTTCAATGAGTAGGAGGGGTTTTCTATTGCTTCCTTCTCAGTCAAAGAGAAGAAAACCCTAATTCTTTGCAACGGTTCTTGGTTCATGGGCACTGCAACTTGTATCGAAATGACCGGTCTACTAATTTTGATCCTATTGAAGAAACTCCCTCAAGGGTGCTGGTTTGGGTAAGACTCCCCTTCCCCTATTTTTTTGGAATATAAGATGTGCTTAGCCCAAAGAGAAGAATTATTTTGTTGCATGTATTTGTGTGGAAGTCGATCTCCTTAATGGGCTCCCTGAAGCCATTAATCTGAAATTCTAAGATAAGATTTTCTCCCGAAGGATTGACTATTATCGCTTTCCTTTTAAATGTAATTTATTTCATGAGCATGGGCATTTCCAAAGAAATTGCCCTAAAAAACTTGAATCTAACCAACACAAAGAGGGCCAAAATGGAGACTTTCAACAATCTAGAAGGAAAAGTAACAAGAACAAAGAAAATTCAGATACTTTTATTTAAGATCTTCCTTTTACCAACCCCTTCTCTATCTTGTCTCAAGATGTGGCTTCTATAGAAAATTTAGGTGCTTCTATGGACAACATATCTAAAGAGGTGATAGTTCTTGAAAAGGAGAGATTATCTACTGAAAAGGAGATATTGTCTCCTCAAGATGTAGTTGAAGAAGAATGTTTAACATTACCCCTCAATGTTGGACAAATGGCAAAAGAAGATGATTTCTTTGATCATCCTGTCATTAGCCAAAAAGCTTAAGGAAAGAAGAAGAATGCCGAAATTAAATCCAAAGAGGCTTCCCAGAACATAGCTGCTAGCAAGCAATCCATTCTGGACTACACAATCAAAGCAAAAAGGAAAATCTTGTAAACGGTGAGACTTGGACTTACTGACTGTTTTGGTGGGCAATTCTTTGCTAATCTAGTTAGATTTGTAGACTCATCTATTTGTACTCCCTAATATCTCTAGGGTTGTTTCCTTTGTAATCTTGGTATTTTATAATTAATAAATCTCTTATTTTTATAACAATAGTAAACTACATAATGCACATGGAAACTCACTATAAATCATCATATTGCTCTTCATCAAGAGCATCAACATCATCACATGGTTCATTACAACTGCAAGCAACATGATTGCTTGTCCCACTTGCTATGCTATGATGATCATAGGTAGAAGTCTCTTGCTCTATTTCCTAGATGTCAACAATAGAAAGATGTGCAATGGAAGCATCCAACTTAAGATACTTGTCTCTAAATCCCAACGCCTTGTTGCTCCTTCCTTGCCCGTCCTCCACCATTTTGGAGGCCAATTGATTACACTTAAAGAAATGAAAAGGAGAATGTACTCCAATTCCACTTAGCTGAAGAGGAACTTGCGACATATTTTCGCAAAGTCCATACAAAATTAATAACTTTTACAATTTTGTAAAATAAAAATATAAGAGTGAAATTACAAATTTTAGAATTTTATATAGATTTTGAGGCCCATTCAAATGCATCCTTTGCAAACAAGTAGAAGAAACCAACAAGCATCTCTTCGTCAAGTGTCCCTTTGCACCGGATGTTGGATATGGTTGTGTAGCAAATTGAGGTGAAATCCTGCCCACACGGAACCTCTGCTACAACTATTCAAAGAGTGGCCCATCCCCAAACCTAAAGCCATCTTCTCCAACTTATGGATGGCCAGTCTGTCCCTGGTAATCTAGAAAATCTCGAAAGAGAGAAATCGAAGAATTTTTCAAGATGTGACCTTAAACCCAAATACAAATTTTCCCTCCAAACTAGAAGCAGTTATCTCTAAAGTGGTAATGAGTCACGCTACCTCCAAAGCACAAAGTGTATGTTCATAGCTTGGGATGGTAAGATGTTGAGGGTATGTTCTTTCAAGAGATATATATTCAATATCCCAAATTACCAACAATGACAAATATAAAAGCTACAGCATTGGATACAATATATCAATGGAACAAAAAGAACACTTGCCTCCTGTAGCCTGGTGCAGGATTGAATGAAGAAAATGCAATGCTTTCTACACATTTGATCTCTTGTGAAGATGGAGATACGACAAGATTCTCAAGCAAACCATTGGGATCCTCCATGAAACCCAATCCCTCGAGTTCAGGCACCTCTGATTTCCTCTCCCCTGAAATAATCAGAAAACATTAACTCACTTAAAATAGAATCAAAATAGCAACTACTTTTGAAAGTGCATTATGCATTCCCTATGAACCAAAACAAAATGTATCATCCAACTTAAGCAAAAGCACATAAATCTGCAACAAAAGGTCACAAATCCACCATCTTCATTATGTAGAACATAGAATTCATCATAAACCTGATAAAATTCAATTTGATACTCAATTAGTGAAATGCATAGTATGTAAATGTACCTCCCCTAGAAAACTCCAATATTTGTTCTAATAAAAACATATCTATGATATATGATATGAACCAAACTCTATTACATGTATTTGTGGCAGATATGTTTCTAGTTGTTTCCTTCTTGCAAGCTAGGACAACGCACAACCTTTTCAAGGCACTTTGTTAATAGGAGACAATAATTAAAATATTAGCCCTACTTCAAAGGTCACATTGATTTAAAATAAAAGCAGCTAAAAATTATTCTTGACAATTGTCGATATCCTTGTGTGATCCATGGCATATCTAGAAAAGTGCAATCGTTAAGGAAATGTCCCATGAACAGAGATTGACAAGGCCTTAATTTTAAAAACTGAATTAAGAACAAACAAAGAAAAAACTAGGTAGAACAGCACCTAGAATGGAAGAAAAGCATCAATGCAATAAAAGGGAAACACAGAACACATAAAGCAACAACATAGAGATTCTATTATGTCCATACAATTGCATTATATAAAGTTAAACAAAATTGCATGGACACAGATGCAGATACAGCCAATTTTCAAGGCCCCCAAATATGGATAGGGCAGTCACGAAAAAACACAAATATACATATACGTCAAAAGACATAAGCACAATTTTTTTAGCACAAATTTAATATGTAAGCAGGAGATTTTCATTACTAGAGGTATAATATAAATAACTGCTACTATATCACAAAATGTTTATAGATATAATTTTACCATCAAAACAAATACATCACTATAATGACATGCCATCAAAAGTGTCATTACCATTCTCCTTAAACTAGAGTTCCACATCATCTAGGTTCTCTAGAGAGATAGGATAGTTGGATCTAACCACCAACCACGCCCCTAGAGCACATGAAGATGCACTAAAGGAACTAGATAAGATATAGACAATAATCACATTAGAATTCTACAAATAAAATATTTAGTGATGTTTTATAAACACCAAAATATAAATTTGAATTTAAAACAAATTTAAACAAAAAATAAATAAATAAATAAATTTTTAAATTCTATACCAAATTGTTTAATGTTAAATTTATTTAACATGTATGTCATATTACTAAAAGGGATCTAAATATTAAATGAGACGGCATTTGTTTTATGAGACGAAAGCCCTGTAGAAAAAAATTTATATGAACTTGGTGTTACAATTTTTCTGTATTTTGAAAAGACAATTAAAGGTAATATTGAAGGGGTGGCTTTCAATGCATGGTTGATGGGTCAGTTGGTTATAGAAGGAATTAATATTATTTTTTGGATGTGAATGTCACATGTTCAAAACTCAAGAATGAATTAATAATATTTTATGAAGGAATTAATAATATTTTTACATGTGTGTATGTTCAATGAAGCAAGTGTGGTACGATATTTTGTTCTAAGCAAATACAGGGATGTAACCAGTCAATCTATATGGTTTGACATCTCCTGGATCCATTGATGATGCTAGTTTTCAGTTTTAAAGACATTGTATCACATTTTTTGGAAAATTTAATTGTAAAGATGTATTATCGGTTGAATCCAACACCCAATTTCTTGCCTTTGAATATGGCCACACATGCACTCATCGCTTGTGCTCTCGAGATATCGAGCTTTCAAAAATTCTAATGCTACATTTGGCAAATAATATCTAACAAGGTCAAAAGAGGAGGTTGGAGGCAACTTTCCCATCTCAAGTTAGCTTCTCGCTCCGAGATGGTACACTACATGAGAGGCACTCAATCTTGATATTGGTTCCCCATTGGAGTAAGGGAGGATTGGGGATATGTTCCATGAGTTTGTACTTGTGGACACCAAGTATGTCTCGGTCCACAGTTGAAGTGTTGTACCTATAGATGTGGAGTATGTCTCCATTTGCAGGTGGAGTATTGCTATGGATGCAAAGTATGTCTTGATTCATAGTTGGATGTGTTATTGTGGACGTGGAGTATGTATTAGTTCACAAGTGGAGAGTTGCATTGTGAATGCAGAATATGTCTTGATTCACACATGAAGACATGCAAAGTGGTGTGCTTATGGATAGTGAGTATGTCTTTATTCACAAGTGTTGATGGATGGTCTAGACATCCACTGATATGTTTGACTAGGTGTGTCCTAGTTGCTTTGTGATACTTTGTGAGTTGTGTGTATGTCCTAGTCCATCAGGTGTTGATTTGGGAGTGTTAGTGTTCCTACCTTTGTTCAAAGTGATGTAATAAGAGGGGATGTTGGAAATATTTTGTTGGTATGTTAGTTGTTAGTATTACATCACATCGTTAGGGTAATAAGTGATGTTAGAATAGTTAATCAATGTTGCATGGACACGGATTTGGTATTAGATATGGATACGGCCATTTTTCAAGGCCCCTAATATGGATATGATTGGATACGACATTCATAAAAAACACATACACATGTATAACACAATTTTATAAGTTATTCGAGCAGATTTTCATTTCTTTAGAAGCGATGTAAACACATAATTGCTACATATTCCAAAAGGTTTATATTTAGATATAGTTTCACCATCAAAACAAATACACTAATAGAATCACATGCTATCAAAAATGTCATCACTATTCTCCTGATATTGGAGGTCTACATCATCAAGATTCTCTAAAGAGCCAAGATAGTTGGATTAAGTACAACCACCAACTACATTCTCAGGACCACATGAAGATGCACCAGAGAATCCTCCTGCTATGTCAAAATTATCAATAATGGGATTGAGATGTGCCAATGCATTTATGGATACATCAATGTCACTCATCTCAAACTGCACATCCCAAAGTCTACTAGGTCCCTTCATGTAGTTTATGAAAGAATGCGACAAGAGACGAAGATTGGAATGGCCATATACAAGGTCCTTTACTTTACTAGTTGCCAGCCTATTTCACTTCACATAATAGATGAAGGCATATGTGCTCCAATACCTCTAAAATGCAAAAGAACTCGAAACCTATAAAAATTTGAGATTAGAAGTTACAAAGAGGCAAAAAATCAAATGAAAAATAAAATAAGAAATAATTTAAATTGGAATATAATTCATATAATGTTAAACCTATGACAGTTTGATAGCCATTTTTTTGCAAATGTTAAATCATGGCACCATGGAAGTTCCACCACTTCACATGGTCCATTTCTTTCTTATCTGCCATTGCATCAAAATTTGCATAAGTTCCATTAGAGGATGCCAAGGTCCCAAACACATCTCAAATCTCCACTACAACTCTAGGATCTATAAACATCTTCTTTAAAGTTTTTTTATATCCATCAACTACCTCAACATCCATATTTGGTGTTGTTATATTTGGCATTGCCAATGTGTCAACATGTTAGTATTTTGGATTCAAAGCATATGCCAAAAGTTGCAAAGGAGTTGTCATTTTATCTCACCTCTTCTGGATAATCTCATATATTTGCTTATTAAAAAATTCAAAGGGGTCTTGCTCTTCTGCCATGATTATGTCTCTAACCTGCTCCACCATTCTATCTATGCAATCATAGATGTTGCCAAATATTGGCTTACGTGTCACAATGACAAATGGGAACATATATTGGCTTAGTGAACGAAAGCAAGTAATCTACTTGAGCCCACCAATCATCACCAAGAAAGAGTGACCTGATATTATTTGCTCTATTTGTTTGGGATTGCCTCCAAACTACCCAAATATCACTAATCACCATGCTTTTTTAGGCTTGCTTCACATCCACAAGCCTTTTAAGAACAATGTAGTGTATGGCAAAGCGAGTCTCAACCACCTTCAAATAATAATTTTTCAAAATGTCATAAATTTTAAATATCTTTCAAAAAAAAACTTTAATGACATTTCATAAAAATGATATATTTCAAAATACAAGTTACCTTCAACAGCTCCAACTTAGCAAATTGTCTATAAATGGCCTATGACGTGATGATTACAAATAAACATTTGAATTTCTTTGGCTTCTTCATAAATCCTTTGTACCCATTGGATTTTGCCAATTATTTGTAGCATCAAGTTCAAAGAATGAACTGCACAAGGAGTCCACCAAATGTTTGAAAATCTTGCCTCCACGACCAACCCTACTAACTTTGCATACCTTTGCATTATCTATGATCACTTGAACAACATTTTTTGGCCCCATTGACTCAGTTGCCTCAATTAGAATATTGGCAACACATCAAGTATCTTTCTCATCAGCCTTGCATTCAACAAGCTCAACTCATCCATCAGCTACGTTGTCAATCTCCAAGTCCTCAACTAGAATGCTCTCCAAATGCTCATCACTCTCAAGCTTGGGTTCCTCTATAGCCAACTGAGTTGAGGGTAAACCATCGAGGTCGTTCATGTCAACTAATTCGTCCTCCAAGGGTGCAACTACTCCATCAGCTAGAATTTGATCCCATTTCAATGAAGAACCTTTCTGGTACCTTGGGTCTATACAACAAAGAACGCAAAGTGTGCTATGAATGTAGACTAGGTTCTCTACCCTAATCGGTTCCTCTTCAATGAATGAATGAATACAAAAGTACTACAATTCCTCTAGCAAGATGAAGAATTGGCTACTTGTGAGAGTAATCTTATTTGCAAAATGATTGCAATTCAAGTGCTTCACCTAGATGGTTTCACCACCATTATATTGGGTCTTTCTTCGCGTGCATATCATATAAGGCTTCTGCAGTAGAAAAATCAACATGCCCACATGAAAACTTATTCCATTAGGTCTGATAATGGAAGCATCCTTTCCTGGGCCATAAATATTTTTCACCACAACCCAAAAACCTTTCATTACCTCTTTATCCTCATACGAAGGCCTCTAATTGGTGATTTTTGTATCATACTACTTCGCATTTAAAACATAGGCATCACAATGAAGAGATGTGTTAAGTTTGTTCCATCCTCCATGTATTTTTCCTTTATCAAAGGATATAAAGAAGGATCCCTAACATTTGTTATTTTTCTCATTCTTTCTCACATTAAAATCAATTTCTTTATAAATCTCTCCCAAACATTGCTTGTTTGATTCTAGAAATCCAATTACCTCACAAATGGAATGGATAAAGTCAACAACAAATTTAACATCAGCCCAAAAGTAATCATCAAAGACAATCCATCTCACCTCAATTGTAGAATCTAATGTAAATTGACTCCAAGCTGCTCATCCATCACTAACTACTTTGGAAGAGAACGCCCCTTTGATCATATATAGACAATCAAGAAATATCAAATAAGAAGCAAACCATGTATCAATAGGTTTATGAAGTTTCACCTTGGCAAAAAGAAATTAAAATGGCTTGTGTGGTGATTATTACATATGAACATTTGTCTTTCCTACCCTTTTCCATAAGTTCTGAAATCCACTAAAACTTGCAAATTTCTTTGAGTGCATTATTTAATGAATGCACACAACATGGCATCCAAAATATATGCTTGTATTTTGTTTCTACCAACACACTTGTTGCTTTACAAATAGGGGCAGCATCTATAACAATTTGGACTACATGTGATGCCCCCACCTCCTCAATAGCATCACATAATTGGTTCTAAAAGAACTTTGCATTTTTTTCTTGCCCTAATCTATTGTCTTTGGTGCATGATACCATGATATTAAGAAGTGAATGGTTTCTAGTATCTGTCTAGTCATCCATCACAATGTTGCACCCCTCTGTAGACCACACTCTTTTCTTTGGTGCATTTTCTTGCTCTAGTCGTATTTTTTCTTTATCAATCAAAGTCATGAGAAGCTTACCATACCCAAGTGGTTTATAACATCAATTCATTATTAATAGTTTTGACCATCTCCTTATATGAAGTTTATTAAAATAAATTTAGATAGTTTATTAATGGTCACTAATGTAATATTACTTTGTTTCTATTTCCGTTTCTTAGTTTGCTTTAGTTTCTTATTAAAAACTTCTACTTTGTAATATTTAGAAACATCTTGCAAATTTCTTATAAGAGCTTTGCTCTATTCTTTAATTGATTATGAAATTACCAGAATATGGTATCAATGCGGGAAAACTGATTTTGAATTTTTTCCTGTGCTCTCTCTAGTTTCCATACGCGTTCATACTACTGTACGACGGTCGTACGATCCTCAATCTGCTGTGGCAATTTTTCTTTGCCAATTCTTCTTGGTCGCAAGGATTCTGTGTGGTTGTCGTTTGCTTTGAAAACTTCATTTTTTTTCCTGAGGTCACGATTTTCATTTCTGGAGGTTGTGATTTGGGGTCGCGATTTTTAGTGATCGTGTTTTTTAAACTCTGCATGTTTGAAAGTTTGGGGCACCGTTTGCAGTGTTTTTTGGATCGCGATTTACATCTAAAGGGTTTCGACATCTGTTTTTCCATCGACGGCTTCTACAAACCTAGGGTTAACATTTGTTGGTCATTAGTTGCATTTCGACAGTTTCAATCTCTTTTTCAACAGTTTCATTTTTCCTTTGGTCGCTGTGTTTACTGTGGCTTTAGTCGTGATCTGTTCAAGCCTTGGTAATTGCCCTTGCAGCATAGGATTTATTCCTTCAGTCAGAGGTTTTGTTTCCTCGATGGCTTTTGCACATGACTATGGTCCTAGACCCCTGGTCATGTTGAGGCCTGCACCCTTCTGTGAAGCCCGTATTTTTTGTCTTTCGTGCCCCTCGAGATTTGTGCCTTGAAACCTATGCTAGGGTTTCAAGCTTGTTTTTTCAATCTCGAAGTTTGTGTCGTCACTCTGCCTTGTTTTTTGTGCCTCGAAAAATGTGAAGGATGGCATCTTTGTCTAAACCAAAAGCCCATGTTGCAGAGCACACTGAGCAAAAGGAGTTTGCGTTCTATGCCTTATGGCCAAGAGACCTGCAGATCATGTCACATCCTTTGCCTGGTACATTGATTTAGGTGCTTCTCGACATTTCACGCATCGTCGGGATTGGTTCACTCAATACACGCCATTCAAAGATTTTGTTATCTTTGGAGGAGGCAAAGAGTATATTGTTGTCAGAAAGGGCAACATGCAGATTCAATCTAGAGGGAGAAGTTTAATATTTCTCGTTGTATACTTTGTACCTGGCATGGAGCTGAACCTTCTCTCAGTCAGTCAGATTATGCGGCACTCTCATCTAGATATTGTTTTCAACATGCACACTTGCAGCATTGTTGACAGAGAGACTCGTACTACAGTCGTTCATGGACTTGAGGATCATGGTTTGTATAGACTCGTTCTGGTGATTCTCAAGAGCATGCTATGGCAGCTAGGAGTACTTTCATCAGCAAACTCTGGCATTAGCGTTATGGGCACCTAAACATGCACTATCTCTCTCAATTACCCACAGATGATCTGGTTGGTGGTCTACCTGAGATTCAGACTCAGCATCATGGAATATGCGAAGCTTGTTAGGCTGGAAAGCAGCATCGGACTCCATTCTTAGATGGCGATTCCTGGAGAGCATCCAAGGTACTTCAGTTGGTTCACGCTGATGTATGTGGACCAATTAACACTCCTTCAGTTACTAGGTGCAGGTATTTTTTGTTATTTGTTGATGATTTCAGCAGGAAAATGTGAGTGTATTTTTTGAAAAACAAATCAGATGTGTTTGGTATATTTCAGCAGTATAAGGCCTTAGTTGAAAAAGAGTCAGGCTGTCCTATAGTCACTCTTAGGTTTGATAACGGGGGGGGAGTTTTGTTCTTCTGACTTCTCTAGTTTCTGTGTTGCACATGGCATCAAGCGCCAACTTACCACACATTACACCCCTCAGCAGAATGGTGTCGTTGAGCGTCGGAATCGCACCATTACTGAAATGGCTCGGTCTATGCTGGAGCATAGAAATGTCCCTATGAAGTTCTGGGCTGAAGCAGTCTAGAGTGTTGTTTATCTTCTGAATTGGTCTCCTACCTATGTCGTCAAGAAGATGACTCCTGAAGAAGCCTGGTATGGACACAAGCCTAGGGTCAGTCACCTGAAAGTTTTTGGCTCTACTGCTCATGTGTGGATTCCAAATGCCAAAGCACACCAAGTTGGATTCCAAAAGCCAGAAACTCATGTTCACTGGTTACAGTGAGTATCACAAGGCATACAAGCTGATTGATGTAGACACGGATCGTCTCATATTCAGTAATGATGTAGTGGTTGATGAAGCTATTGGGCCATTTCTTCTGTCTACTCCTTCTGTTAGCCCTAAAGATCAGCCTTTGAAGGCTTCTGATTTGGGTGTTCGCCTTCCCCTAGCTCCACCTAATGGGAGGGATTCTACAGTTGTACAGAGACCTCAGCCTATTGTTCCACCTCCCGCCCCTCCTCAGGATGATCTGGATCCCCATCCAAATGATTTGGTTCCAGCTGCCCCAGTTGATGTTCCTCCTGATTCAGATGTTGGTACATCTACTCTCCAGCCTAAAAGGGGAAAAGACCATAGGTGACCTTCGTAATGATGAATTACTTGAGGGTAGATCTGCTCGGAAAAAGAGCAAGCAGCAACTTATGGCCAACCTTCACAGCATCTCGGAGCCTCAGACATATTCAAAGGCTAAAGGCATACCTGAGTGGGAAAAGGCTATGGAAGCTGAAAATCATAGCCTTTTGAAGAATAACACTTGGGTACTCTCTGATCTTCCACCTGGGAAGAAGCCCATTGGCTGCAAATGGGTGTATAAAGTTAAGTATAAGGCTCGGTTGGTAGCCAAAGGGTTCTCACATAAAGAGGGCATTGACTATGAGGGTTATAACGTCAATTCATTATTAATAGTTTTGATCATCTCCTTCTATGAAGTTGAGGGAGCAACATGAAATAGTATTCCATTTGCATAAAAAGAAGCGTGCAATTGCTACATCAACCACATATCAACCATGTACATCATACAAATTTCGAATGGGGCTTGAGCCGCGAATGTGCAATCTATTGCCAAAAGACCCTACATCTTGTGCCACTTGTATCACGTCTCTAGAAGGCACATTTGACTTTGACTATTTGGTTTCTTTTATTTGTTGAATCCAAATTGCCCCTATTGCTACAACATGAGCACTCAAATGAGGCGCTTCCCTCTCAACTATTTCTAGATCCCTAATAGATTCATACCATTCTTTTTCATTTGAGCAGGGAGTGACACCTCTTCCCTTTGTGTGAAAAAAAAGAGCCTTCAACCTCTTGTAATTGCCCTAAAAATGGCTTCCCACAAAGTTTACATGTGATGGTGGTTGTTCCACCAAACATTGTGGCCCCTTAAACACGATCACAATATTTCAACAATGGGAACAAACCCGCTTTGCCCAACTAGACATTCTAAACAAAAATAAAATAAAAAACACTAAAAAATGAATTGACTAAAATTTGAATTTTCAAATTCAATAGATTACAATTTAAATTTTACTTTTTTTATTAGATTCTTAGAATTAAATAGAAAAAATAATTAAATATATTATTTAAAACTTAATTTTTTATTTTAATAACTTTTTATTAATAAAATTTTAAGTTAATAACTTGAGAGTTTTTAATTTTATTATTTTAATACTTTTTACAATTTATAACTTTATAACTTCACTAATTTCTATTTTATTATTACCAAAAAAATTTAAAATTTGAACTTAAAAATTAAAAACTAGATTATAAACATAAAAATTTTACTTTTAAATTTAGGAAAATGTACTTAAAATTAAAATAATTTTGCACTTTGAATCATGTTAACTCCAACTTACATGCGCAAAAGGAGAGTACTCTTGTAAAAAATATGATCCCTATAAGCAAATCTTTGTGATTATTTAATAATTGCTACTTTTCTTATTCAATAAATTTTTTTACTAATCAAAAAAATAATTAAATTTAAAATATTTAAAAGTAAAGCCCTAAAATTAAACTAAATTTAAAAATTAAAATGACAAATTAAATTTATAAATATTAAACAACACTACATCAAGGGTCTAATTAAAAAACATAGTCATACTTTGATTGGAATCAATGAAATATACAACGAGAAAGCCTACCCAAGTAACTCTATCCTATTGTAGATCCGTGCACTTCACTTTTCGCACATTCACACTCCATGAATGTTTTGCTTTGATCTCTCTTTACACGAAATCAATCCCAAAATCATGTCAAAGAAACCAAACTAGATCATAAAGGTGCATGTGATTCCTGGAGATCTATTCGGAATGATTCTAACATTGAAGCCATTAGTGCTAGAGGAGGATCTAGTGATCTCCTAACTACTTGGGATGCCAGCAGCCTCACTAAGATTGAAGATCACCAAAGTGAATACTAGCTCTCTCTAAGTTTCTAGTTGACCAAAGTCATCTTCACTTATGTGAACATCTATGCTCCCAAATCTCCGATCAGCAAAAAACAGCATTGGCTTTTTATTTTATCCTACATTGACAGACGCAAACCTAGAAATCTGATTCTTGCTGCTGAATTCAATCTTCTCTTTTCCTTTTGAAAACCAAGGTGACTCTAGACTTAGAGATCCCCACAAGGAGCATGTCTAAGATATCATTTCTTGGCTAGCGTCTTGAGGAAAATACACTTGGACTACTAGGAGAGTTGGTGATAATTTCATTGCTCAAAGGCTTGACAAATTTCTAATACATGAAGACATTCTCACCTTTTCCTACAAGCAATAGTAGAATTATCCAAAGCATTATTTCTGATCACAAGCTATTAATTTTAGATAGTGGTACCAATGAAAACAAGGGGCCTATACCCTTCAAATGCAATGCAAATTAGGTTCATCTCATAGTTACAAGACTCGGACTCAACTTGTACTCATTTGGCACTCAAACTCAGACTCAACACTCATTTTATTTAGTCGCATTTTTGGCACTCATTTTGCATTTTTATAGTCGCATTTGGCATGTTCTCACGAGAAGGGCATCATTTTGAGTCATGAGTAGAAGGAATTGCAAGTTTTTAGGGTTTTCTACAGTCATGAGTGACTGGTTACGAAGGGAGTTACAGAAGGCCGAATCTTTGTTGAGTTCAAATCTCTGGGACTTGGCAAGTCTAGCGAGTTTTGAGTGAGTCCTGTCAGTATGGTTCATCTAACTTGCTTCTCCAGGTTAAGCATAGTTGGAATTTTTGGTACTGCCCAACAATGCTCAAAACATTTGGAAACTCAAAATCTGCAAATTAAACTCTGATTTGAGAATTTGGTTCAAATCTTATTTTGGCTTTGACACATCAAAACAATCTCTTTTTCTCAAGTTTGAAGAAATCGAAGATTTGGTGGAAACAGCTCCCCTCTCAAAAGCTCTCAAATGCAAGAGAGATTATATTCTCTCACAACTACAGGAAAAGGATGGGCAAGAAAAGCAATACTAGAGACTCAAATCCCACATCATTTGGCTCTATGAAGGTGTTGCAAGCACTAGATTCTTTCATCTCAAAACTCATCAAAGATACCAAAGAAACATGATCATAGACATTCAACTTGACATTGATGACATGATCTCTAGCCTTGAGGGAGCAGCCACTCATTATCATTACAAAGCACTATACGAACATATGGATGGAGATCCTACTACCCAAGACTCTCTTCTTAGTCATATTCCCAATGTCATTATTGATATTTAAAAAATTCTCTCTGTCAAGCAATCACTCTAGAGGAACTTAAAGCGGTCGTCTTCAACACAACTAAAGGAAAGGCCCATGGTCCTAATGCGTACACTAATTATTTCTACCATCAATTCTTTATTCTTATTTTGGCTGATCTCCTTCATCTAGTGGAAGATATTCAAAAAAAAAGATAAACTCATTGGTGCCATAAACTCCACCTTTCTAGCGTCAATTTCTAATGAAAAGAATGATGTTTCCTTCAATAGATTCATAACCATTTCTCTTTGTAACTCCTATAAGTTCATAACCAAAATCATAGCTAACTAAATCAAAAAGCTTTTGGGCCTTCTCATCTCTAAGGAACAAGAAGGATTCATTCCTAGGAAACAAATTTATGACAACATTGTGATTCTCCATGAAGCTCTTCATTCCAGTAGTAAGGATGTGAAGAAAAGAGTTGCCATGAAACTTGACATGGCTAATGCTTTTGACAAAAGTCAATTTAGACTTTTTTGCACAAGTTTTACAAGCTTTTGGATTCCCTTCACTCTTTATGACATGGATCTTTGGCTGCATTACTAATCCTTGGGCGGCTCCGATTATAAATGGATCTCCTTGTAGTTTTTTTAAGGAAGCCAAGGGTTTGCACCAAGGCCGTCCCCTATCACCCTATTTATATATTCTCATTGAAGCTCTAGTAGGACCCTTTCTATTGAACAAAGAGCCTCGACCATCATTGGAATCAAGGTGTAATGTCCCCTTCCTGAATGTGCCCTAGAATTATGATTGCAACAACTTAGTGTTAGGGTTATCACCTTTCAATATAAATATCTCCTTGAATAATATAGTTCCGAGTTGGAATCCTACATTCAAAGACATTAACAACATATATTCTTTCATAATCATTAGGGTTAGCAACATCATAATCATAATCAATAATAATGAATAAGTACATATATTCAAATGTACTTCCTCATACTTATACTTTAACCATGTTTATGCCTCATGATATACTTTGGGAATGGCGACATCGAGCCTAGTTGTTAATCTAGCCTAATCATCTACCCTAGAGGAGGGGAAAATATTATGTTTACAGCGTCGGATAATCATTCTCCACTGTCATAGGCCCAAGGGTTTCATGAACACCCGTCAATATCACCACTTGGCCAAAAGGTGTCACAAACGCCCGTCAATACCACCGTTTGGGAGTCACCTACCATGTGTGCCAAATAATAATAATAATAATAATCATCATAACAAACCGCACTTCCCTAACAACCCAAACGTCCTCATAGGGGCAAAAGTGAAAGATTAAAGATGTGGCAAGGTCGCGCTCATCCCTCGCATATCATGAGTTAGGTAAAGTATAACTATTAAAGATAATCGTATGGGTTAGAGAGATCATACCAATATGTGAGATTCGAAAATGCACAAGTGATCCTATAATCACCAATATAATGATTACCTCGATTTCTCACAAAGCTGCTACAAGAGTCAGATTTCCTTTTATGCAAGGATGTTCATTCAATAGGAATTAGATTTATTGAGAGTATTCCCACCACTATGGATGGATATTTGTATGGCAGATTGCTGCCTCTAATATATTGAATCTGCTTTGAGATATATATATATATATATATATATATATTTATTTCTACCTTTTTTACTGCTGAAATCTGCTAAGTGAGTTGATGCAATGATTGATATTCAATGCTGATTGTTTTGGAATGAATGATTGCAGATCGAATGCTTGTTTGATGATGGAATGATTTATATTTGAAGTGCTTGATGATTCATTGATATTTGAATGCTTGATGATTCCCCAATGCTGTCCACTGATTCCCTATTTATATTCTTGAAGGGATGTTCACTTGCCCATCAGTCACCACCTTCCAAAGAACGTCACTTCTCATGGTGATCGCTTCTTTTTAAATATCATAATCACATTACTTATCCCATATATTAATCGTTGTTTGTTTATAAGAGAATTAATCGTTGTTTGGTCTTATTCATAAAATCATTGGATATCTATGTTGACCGCTGCTTTAAGCATGTCATTACCATATTAGTGGCTGCCTTCACTATAAATTAATCTCTGCCTATTATATTAATTTACTTGTCTTTGTATTATTTGCTTTAGTCTTGTATGGAGCGCTGCCATCTTAAGGCTTGTTGTATATTAATTAAATACTATTTATTTACTGACTTTGTTTTAGTTTATATATTTATGATAATAATAATATTTAAGATTGATAATATTTATAGTTATAATAATATTTAATTTAATATTTATATTAATAATTATATTTGTTATTTATAATTACTTTTATATAATAATGTATTTAATTATTTAAATAAATATATTATATTATATTTTAATTATATTTTATAATATTTAATATGGATTTTAATGTCATTCATATCTTTAATTTGAATGAATAATACATAATCGATTCAATTATAATTTATTAATATAGGGACATGACACAAGGTTGCCAATGGGGTTAAAGAGATCACCCACACTGAATTTGTTGATGATACCATCCTATTGGGGGAAGCCTCCAAACAGAATATTATAAGTTTAAAGCGCTACCTTGACAAATTTTTGCTCACTTCTAAAGCTACTAACAATGCCAACAAGTGTAGGTTCTACACTATAAACGCTTATGCTACTAAAGGCAAAAGCTTCTCCTAGATTCTTCAGTTTGCTCATGGTGGTGCAAGTGCAACTCCTTTCAAATACATGTGTCCACAAGAGCTTTAAATTAAAAATTGTTGATTGTTGATTACACCTCCTGGGAAAAATTGATAAGCACATTTTAAGCTACAACAATGGGTGGCCTAGCCTTGCAAGCAAGCTGGCTTTTGTTAAATCTATCATTTCTAGTCTCCCTATCTACCAGCTCATGATCTATCATGCTTTTGTCTCTAATCTTAAGAATCTTGATAAAAAAAGCTGGAGATTTTTTTGGCAAGGGGGTAAATAAACTCACCAAAAAAGGGTTCAACTTGTTGAGTGGGACAAAGTAGAAAAGTGGCATCATTGGAGATCTCCTTAATTGTTCCTTGCATAGCGTTTTGAAAATCAGAATCGCTCCTAAAGTCAAATCGTACTCAGCTTTGGCATTCAATTTCATAAGAGACTAAATCTAAACCTACACTCAACATTGGAACTCTTGCTAAAGCAGTTCTTTAAAAGGCAAACCTCTCATCAAATTTGTATGGTCTTTCTTATCTCTTTTTTGTATGTGGCTTATTTGGCTCGACAACAATAAACAGATTTTTTAAGGCACTGCTACTTCAAAAAGCTCTCTCATCCTTGGGATTCAGCATGCCATAGTGGCAAATGCCAAAGCCCATTTCAAAAATAAGCAAAATCCGGCCGAGCTCTCAGAACTTTCTTCTCAAAAATTGGAATCTCGTAGAATTCTGCAGCACTACCCTAGTTAGCCACCCTTCTCTGGATATTTGTTTCTGCTACCCTAGTCTCTTCTTCAATGGAGCTTCTAAATCCAATCCCGGTATCACCATTGCTGGTGGCATGTTATGGCTCGACTCTCATCTCAAGATCCTTGATTTCTGCTTAAACTTGGGGCAGGCCTCTAATAATTTGACTGAGCTTATGGGCTGCAAGTTTGGCCTTTCTCTTGGTGTTAAGGAAAACCTTAAGACTCTCAATGTTTACGAAGATTCTAAGTTCATAATCCAAAGCCTCTCAAGTAAACATGTGATCATATCTGTTCAGCTCTGCATCATGCTTGCTCAAGTTTCCAAGATTCTTCAAAATTTTGATCAAATTAGCTGGCATCATATTCCTAGAAAGTTGAACCATCTAGAGGATAAAAATTCCGATAAGGCATTCAGCTAAGCCTCTTTTCAGATCGCATAGGGCATTTCAGAACCCAAAGGGCCAATGCATTTCATGGCTTGTGATCCTCCTAGCTATGCCTGCCCCAACTTGGGAATGGTGTCTTCTGTCTCCTCTGATGTATCTCTTGCTCTCTCTATAATTTATTTCTGTGCATAAATAAACCCTTTATTTTTATAAAAAAAATATTAAACAATATCAATTTAAAGTTAAAATTTTTAAATAAATTTAAAATTAAAAATAAGAAAGTTCAAACAAAAAAAGCTAAAATGAAAGAAAAATAATAAATATAAAAATAAAATGTCAATGTGCCTATCTCACTTCCCTGCTTCTGCAGACTTACTTGATGCCACTTCTGCTCAGATGACGGTACTCAACACTCAGACTGTTGTTACTCTACTACTAGGTGCTTCATCATTCCTAGCCCTTGTAACTCATGCTCGGACTGCAGGTTGTCACTCGATCTTCCTCCTCCCACACTCATCACTGTTAAATCAAACTGTTTGGCATTTGCAGACTAAGAGACTGACTGTTGTGAATATAACAGTCACATGATGCCTTTTAGAACATTTTTAGGTTTTTTTATTTAAGATTTTTTTCACTGTTTAGGGTTTTTTTCAGACAGATGTGAGGTGAGCTGTCACGGGAGATATCTCTGTGCTATCTCCAGTATGGGAGACACGTCCCAGGGGGAAAGAGATGCATCTTCTTTCAACATTGTTTAGTTCCTTCTAGTTACCATACCCTTATAACAAAAACATCCTCTGAAAAGCAAAATATTCAGAAGGGAAATTTTAAATTTGGAATTATTAAACCTTTTTTAAATAGGCTGCAAGAGAGCTCAAGACTCTACAACAATCTTTTGAAGTCGTTCTAGCATTCTCTATCATCAAAGGCTAGAGGAAGAAGCACAAGAGAAGAGTTCTTCCAAGGAGCACAAGCTTTAAAAATACGATTCTTTGACAAATTGATTAAAGTGGGGCTAAGAACAAAATAATAGAGAATCTCAAGGTAGTTAAGAAGCTTCTAAAACCAATAGCATAAAACTTAAAAGGATACACTAGAACTGATTAAGAATATGAGCTTTCAAGTATGATGCATTTTAATGTAATACATACCTCCAGAAGTACTCCGGGTTGCTTCATACTCCATGGCAAATGTAGTTGACAGTGATGAATGAAGAGTAGATGTAGAAATAAGATCTCTTACACGGCGTACATGAGACCTCACAGACCTGTCATCATACAATGCTGGATAACAGAATACAGCAAAATGTGTCATTCTTCTAAAATAACAAAAGATTGAATGCTGCTATCAGATTTGCATGTCCCTAGAAAATATATTCACGTAATTCAAAATGATAATGATGCTTAATGGTATGGAAAACCTAGGTTATATACCTGTAACCATTTCTAAAGAACAGCCTCCTGTAGTAATATCACCAACATCTCCAATTTCAAAGTAATCTGCAAGCTGGTGACGGGTGCCATCTTTCATAACCATAATCAGGTCATAGCAAGTGTAAAAGCAGGTTTCTGGGGCATCAAGAAGAAACTGCCTCAGATCCATCACAGAATCTCCCGGATTGATCTGTTCAGATTTCCATTAAAATTTAATACAACATATAAGGTTATTATGTTACATGGCTGATTTATCACAAGATCGAAAACAATACTGAACACAATTTTATAGAAATATTCATTTGGAAAAGCATAAAACAAAAACATATAGGAAAACTAGAGACAGACAGCCCCATACATAGTTGTATAATATAGCCACTTCAAAAGAACTCAGATTGGCCAGATTTCAGCTGTAAGAAAACAAGAAGAAAAGGCCAATCTCAAAATTAGCAAGACAATCACTGAAAGTGATTGATGAATATAGCTGGAAGCTATTAAAAGGATCTTACATTCATGGCCTTGTCAGCAAAAGTCATTTTGTGTGGAAAATGTAGCAAGTTGGATATTGTTTCAGGAGAATTAGCACTACTAATGGGTCTCTGGTTCTGGCAAAGAGAAGAAACCAACCTTCTACTTTTGGCAAAATCTAATGTTGTTCATATAAAGCTAAACTAAAGTCTACATATATCATAATATAAGAGAAAGTGTGATATCAGACACTAGGAGATACAACCAGAGTCCAGACTCTAGAAGACATAAAGATGAAGTCTCAAACCAATGCTTGATGCAACCAAGACACTAGAAAATGGATGCAACACAAAAAAAATATTATATTTCACCCTATATGGAAGAGTTGACACATCATGTGAATACAACGCAATCAAATCTCCCTTACCTTCGTTTTCATGAGATAGATTTGGATATTCTTGACCTGCAAAGGGACTCCACTGGTGGAAATGCTCCAATTACAGCTTATGGGAAGCAACTTCTCCAACTGAGCAAGTCTCACAATCTTTGTGTTCTTAATGGACTCACATGTTTAATTGATTCCAGAATATTTACTTGCTTCTGTCACACTGGTGGCATAATTGTGATTGATTATGTCCTCACCATACCAGTAGGCCTCTAGCTCACCAAATATGGGATTTTTGTGTCTCCCACCAGCTTCCACTTCCTGGTCATGCTATTTTGACTTTTTCTCTCCTACTGCCTCTATGTCATCCTCGTTTGTCCCTTTGGATCCTCATATATTCACAACACAATTCATTTTGATGCTCAATATGTCAATGGTTATGTTACCCAGCTTTCTTAGTTAATGTTCAACTATTATACCCACTGATAAAATCAATTTGTCCCCATGGTACATGAATCATGAACCATCAGTAATGATAAGGAACATAAAAGTTTAAAACTATGAATTAGAGATTCCATTGTGTCCCAATCCTTGACACTTTGTCCATGTTGGTTCCCAAAATTACTGCAACACAAAACTCTAAAACATTTCTAAATCACCTAGGCCAGGGATGTCATCAGGGTGATAGAAAGAGGTTTACCGTTTATCAACAAGTTAGGGGTGATTTTGGCCAACTAACAGGAGTGGGTAGACTCCTCTGCTCTTTGAGCTCAACTTAAACTCTGGAGGGATATTCCAAGGGTATACCTAAGCAGGTCTTGACTTCAAAACCAGATGAACAACTAAAAATATTTGAACAACCAAACCCAAATCGCTTTCTTAGCCCCAAATTTGTCGCTGAGCTAAGAACTGTTGGTTTTTATAAGTCCCCTATATAGCTGATGAGAGCAATCCTACAAAACGAGGATGCATTTGGAAAAACTATTGTGTCTAAAGATATATATATATATATATATGAAGTTTTGTTTTAAAAGCTTGGGTGATCACAGGCTACTCGGACTGGTGCCTATCCGTTGGGCTGCAGAGTCTCACATTCGAGAGGGGAATACAACTACAAAGAAATATACGATTGCCTATTTGAAGATTCAAATGCATGGAAATCAATACCAAATCACTAAGAATGCTTAATAATCCAACACCACACCATGTTCTTCCTTATGCAATACTAAAATGGTCATTCACAAAAATTGGAAATGAATTAAGAGCTATCACACTCATCCAAATCAGAGCTTACATTCACACCACTAAATGTGGCAAGAGCAAACTATAACTGTGATTAAGTTTCCTAAGAAGAACATCTACAGCAATGGAGAAAAACAGTGATTCAATACAAAGCTTGCAAAATATGTAACATACATTTCACAGTTGTTCCATGAGAACAAAAAACTACTAAGATGATCTTTTCTTTTCTACCTCTGGATCTCCGAACATGCTAAGAGAACAATGCCCAATTGACCAACCCCTAATGCATCAAAAACATATGCATATATAGAAATTCAGCTCTCTGCACAATCCCAAGCATTGCACTCAGTCAATGAGTACACCCATGCTTCATTGAACTTGACTCATTGTAATGTCAGAAAATCTGCACATTTGGAAGCCTGCCCATTCCCTGACAACTCAGAAAACTAACACTAGAAGATTTCCCACACACCTTGGGTACTTGGAGCAATAATGAGGGAAGGCATGAGTCCACTTCCTGACACCTACGACATTAATTTCATCCACTTTGTCCTCCATGAGTACCTGTGCATTGAAGAATTTCATTGTGCTACCCACATGAATGGCCTTGTTCTACAGGATCATTAATTTTGGGTACAAGTCTGTCTGCACAATCCTACAATCATGGCGCAATTTCAGGATTTTGCCCCTTTCAAGGCTTTTACAACACTTTAAATATGTTGTTCGATTTCAACTTGCAGACCCCCTTTTGAATTTGCCGCACCTGAAGAATTTAAAATTCCGTCTAATTATCTTCGTTTTTACCTTCATCGAGTCATTTGAACTCTGATTCTTCCTTTCTACACACTTGGCCTCTTCATTTCCCTTCTGTCAGCAAATCTGGTCGGGGAAGCCTCTTAGTCGGCGAACTTTCAAATTCGCGAACTCATCCTTCCACCAACAAATGCCTTTCAACCTCATTTTCTTCTTTATTTCCTTTATCGATGAATTCATTTGTTTATGAACCATTGAGAAGTCCTTTTACTTATACTTCATCTTATCTTCACCTTTGGCCTCCCTTTTGCCTTATCGGCAAAATTTGAAAATGGCAAATTATATTTCCTCTTCTTTTCTCTTCCCTTTCCACCTTTTTCTTTGCTATCGACAAATCTTCCCTTTGCCGAACTTTCTCCTTTTGCCGCTTTTTACTTGACTATTGTTTTCTTGCTTTATCCCTTTATCGGGGAAAATGCCCTGTGGCGAACTAGGTTATCAACGAACCCAACGGTTCGTGAACCAAGGCTTTCGCCGATAAATACTTGCCTTAACCTTTTCTTTGATATATCCTTTATCAGCAGATTTCTTTGCCGACAAACCTCCTCCTTTATCACCCTTTTGCCTTTGTCGCGGTCTCTTCCATCTCTCCCTTTGTCGGGAAAAAGTCCTGTCGGCGACACCAAGAGTTCGCGAACTCAAAGTTTCCCCGACAAAGACTTGCTCGCCTTGTCTTTCTTTTAGAAACATTTCTTCTTGCTTTAGAAAGTTTTCTCTTCATCGGTGCCCTTGTTTTCTTTCTGTTGTCAGCAAAATTGTCATCGGCAAAACCTTCCGTTGGCGAACCTCTAAATTCGCGAACACAAACTTTCGCCGACAAAGGCTTACACTTTCCTTTCGTTTCCTTAGAAAACTTTTCTTCTTTGCCCTGTTGTCGCCTTGTTGGCAAACCTTCCATCGGTGAACCAAACGGTTTGCGAACCAAAAATTTGCCGAAGACGACTTGACCACATTCTTTTCCTTTTTACACTTCAAATCTTCCTTCACCAACTATCGCCCTATTGGCGAATCGGCAAATTCGCAAACTCACAAACCTGGACGTTAGTTTGGAAAATTGTCCATTCGCTGACAAAGGGCACAAATAAACAAATTTTACAAGAAGATACAACAATGAGGGGATACATTATACTTAAAAATTTTGAAAGAAAACTCCTATAAAAAGTCTCAAATCGGATCTAAATAAGGGATTTTGACTATAAAGGCACAAACTGGGAATTTTGGATTTTGGGGCAACAATAATGCATGTTTGGGAGCTGATTTCATAGGTGCCAACAGTCCATATCCTCCACATGCAATAATTATGGTTGTCCGCTTTGACAATAGAAACAGGTGGTTTCATGTGTGTGTCGATATAAGTTCCTTGAGGCTCTCCATGATTACCTCACCATTATTTGGTGCACCCTCCTCTCCAGAAAACCTCCACAATCCAAAACTGATTCCCAAGCTTACATCTCATGTGCTACTTATGTTTACATCATCCTGAAAACTCATTGTCAAAGCATCTTTTCCTCTTGCTTCTTATTTTTTATTTTCCCATGATAAAAGGTGAGCTCTTCAAAAGCCATGCAGTAGCAAAGTAGCAAACCGTGAAGGGCTTCTGGCAAGAATTCTAAAATATGGTTTGAATCACTTATTTTATCCATCGCAACATCCTTAAAAGACATTGTTTTCATGGGCTTCCCCCTTCTTGATCACCAAAAAACATCCATACTATTCACAAGTCACAAGATAGTTTGGACACAAATAATTTATTATGGTTGGCCATCCATGGACCACATCTTATGCCATGTTGTTGAACATAAGGTTTACTATGGTGTTTAGATCATGTTAATCTCACAACAATGACACAAATAGGCTTCAAGTGAGATTTTTGGATCTCAAATTATGCATCGCATTTTTTCTCTTTGAGATTTTCATTGAGGAAACTCACCAACAATCTTCTAAAGTCTTGATACTCTATAGTTTTCTGGTTGATATTTAAGAGCTCTTTATTATTGCCATTATTGTGCTCTTTGAGATGGTTGTTGGTCGATCAAAATTACATAAGGACTCTCTATCATTGTAAGCACAACGAGGCAAACAAGGAAATTAGTTCTCACCCTATTTAGAACCTATATATACAAGCGTAAGGACTTTCTTACATAGAAATTTTGTCGGTATGGTTGTACCTTACCTTGTGTATTGATTTTTTAATAGATTTCTATTGACAATGTAGTTCTCCTCGTGTTTCTCCTAAGGGCTTGCTGAGACAATTAGATTCTTATGCCCAATTCTAAGAACTTTGTGGTTGCCATCTTGTTATTAACCTACATAAAACAAAGGTCACGATCATAAATGACTAAAGAAACACTTTTTCCAAGTTCTACTTTCTTACAAATGCAAGATGATGGAGACCATGCAAACTTACACCTACTTGGCGGTTCAACTTAAATGTCCACCTCTCAATTGAAAATCTACTTATCGATCCTGATTGTGCAAGGATGCGCCTCTCAATCTATTTGGAAGCATCAAGGGTATCCCTTCAAAGATAGTCTCTTTGATGTAGTCATTAAAACCAATGTTATTTATGGTTCAAAGGTTTAGAGACCCAATCTAGAGCTTTTGACTAGGGGTGTATTGAGAGTGTACATGTTACCATAATTCAACATATGATCATTGTAAAAAGACAATTCCTTATACAATCTCCAAGATAAAAGGATGGCATCAAGTCAACTATCAAAATACATTTATTGTTGATATATTCATGTCACTTGGGCTTGTCTCGTAGCCTCTAAGCATAAGATAGCCTTGTGGAATTTGTTGCCCGCACTCTATCTTAAGAATGTCTTCAGGTTTATTTTCTACTTCCGTAAATCATGATCTCTAAGTGATTCACCTTCAAATGGAAAGAGATATTGATATTTAGCCCTTTGTTCTTTGGAGAAGATTGCCTACCTAGGTCTCTATCGATGCAAGTTTTTGTTGGTATTCCAAGATTGCTCTATTTGTCCAACTTATCAAAATCTCCATAGAAAGAATTCCTCCATTTCGATACTCCTTAGATGCCCCATCTCACCTTCTCCACATAGCCTCTTTGCACCAAGCTGGCTTCCTTTGTCAAGCATCTCTTGTAGATTGTTGATGGATCCATCATTTGTCTTAAATACTTACAACATCATCAGTCACATGACCTAAGGATTCTACCAAGGCCAAATGAGGGTTTGTTCCAACCAATTTTGCATTAACACAACCCACCAAATTCCACAAGGTGTAATGGGATATGTCGTCTTTGTTCTTTTCATAATGGTTCAACGAATGCTTTATTTTGAATTGCTTGTCTACTAAGAGATACTTGTGCATTCCATAAGAAAAATTGAAGATTACTTTTTTTTAGTACCTATCTAATATGAGATCCTAGAGAGATATCATTGTTTATGGTCGCACTCTAGACATTCCCTTCCTCAAACATTGAGCCTTACAAGAGACTCTTAGGGCTACTATGTTGATTAATTTTATTCATCCAATTCAAGTCACTGGAGTTGTCATGTCCTCAATGAATATCACACTTCATACTTTGATAAAGAAGGAAAGCGAGGTAGTGTCTCTCTTAGCGTGCTTCCGTCAAGCACCCAATTCTTCTTATTCTCACATGAAGCATGGTCAATCAAAATTCTCCACAATCTACTTGCCCAATTCCAAGCCATTGGGACAAGCACACATCAACTATCAATTTTCTTTCTACCCTATTTCCTCCTAGGATTGTCCAACCAAGCCCTCTTAACCTAAGTCATTTTCCTAAATATATTAACAAATCTTGCATTGGCCCTTCCACAATGGTGAAGAATGAAGATATTTGTCATTCTTTTGCTCGGCAATTTTCTACAAACTAAAGCCAAGCTTTAATCTACAACTTCAATCTCCACTGGCTCTCTTCTCATATTCATAAGGGACTTAAGTTATATATGGTTATCTATACTTGTTTCACATGACTTTTATCTTTTCTAAATTACCTAGGCTTTACTTGTTTGAGGTGTTGCCTCTTTAGTTTTGCTTATTAATTGTTCTAGTATGTAGTTGTTTTTTCAGTTCTTAGAATCTTAAGCTTGTTTTACTTCCTACTTGCTTGCAACTTAATGTACTTTACCAGCCTATTTTGATCATTAGTGGATAATAAAATTAAAAATTCCTTTCTTTCTTTCTAAGAGTAGCATAGTAGCATATTACTCACATAAACATAGCTCATATACAATAAGAAAAGTAAATCCAAAAAACACAGCCTGCACACAAAGTGACAACTGGATCCAAGCACAAATGATCTCGCATGTGAAAAACAGAGCCAACAAAATCAAAACGTGATTGTGATAAGGGATTAGAAAAAGTTTAATATTTATTGCTAATTCTTAATATACAAAAACTGACTCAAGCATGGGCCATAAATCTATTAGCCATCAAAACAGAGATGTAACAGTCAATTTATAAGTTAAGCTTCAAGAAAAAAATGGAGACAATCCGTCACAAAACACCAAGTTTGCTTTCAAAGAAACCTCCCTGCATTGTATGCATTTTGTCATCATCAAACTGTCCGAGGATATTTGTAGGGCATTAAAAGCACTTCTGAAACAATTGCAAAGAGCAATCACATATTGGACTGAGATATGAATACTTAAGAAAGATGAAAAAACTGGCTTATGAATCAGCACACATACAGGTAACCCAAAGATGAGACAGAATAGGATGAATACTGAGTACCATATGCATTCAAGACAGCAGGACAGATAAAAGAGATCAGAATGGCACATGCACATGCTTGTAGAAGTTAGTGGCAGCAAAAGGAAATGATGAAATCATGCTCGTGCTGGAATAGAATAGATTTCTAAACAGTCAAAATGCAGAAACAGAAAATGGTAATTTAATATGCTTATTTAACATTCTTGGAACTATAAAAACTAAAATTAAATTTTTTTTTTAAAAACCATTCTTGGAACTATGACACCATTTCTTGTTTTCTGGGCATATTAAAAATGCACTGCAGAGCAGATTATTTACATTTGAAAAGTGCAATGAATTAAATAGTTTACCTGCAACTCGAGTTTTTCTCCACACGGTCCCTTGACAGTAACAGGATAGAGACGAAGCTCCCCTGATGCCAAACCATTACATGTTAAATACAGTAAATCTCAACAGACAATTAGCAGCTTGGATTATCAATATTTTACATTCATATTACATAGTTCTACAAATTACCAACAATTATGAGATGAAGGTAAACCAAATGAAGGCAATAAAACTCACACAGTAGAAATATTTCAGACCAGAATGAACAAACTAAATTATGCATAAAGACCCTTCTATAAACTGCATCTAATAAGGATTTTACTGCTTCCCATACATGCCATAAATCAGACAAGCTTACCATTCCCGTGCTTTACTGTAGTACTGGAATCTGTCTCATTTCCATTTTGTGAGATATGTGGATCCTTGTGGGGTGAAGTTGAACCCTTCTCTACGTGTTCTGGTCCATTTACAACAGAAATAGGATCCTTTGATACATCTGAATTTTGGCCAGACTGATCAACAATTTGTTCTTTCCCTGAGGAAATCTCATTTGAAGCAGGTTCTACATCCAGCGTTGGATTATTCTGAGTAGGATTCTTTGAATTCGTTCCTCCTCTTCCTTTGTTTTTGGATTTATTTGACCTCCCTGCCATCTGAAGTATAGCCATACACCATCATTAATTCATAAACTAAAAATGATGCCTATTAATGGACTAAAGAAATATGGTTAACAAGAGCTAAAAGAACTAAAGAAATACACTAATAGACTTGTAATCTTTTATTTTTTGCATGAAAATTTAAGAGTTTTTTTGTAGCAGAAATTTTTCTTAGTAAATCCCATAGAGGTTGCAGTATGAAGAGAAACAATAATAAGACTTAAGATATGTGCATGCACTGAATTTTTATCAATTGATTGAAATATAGCCAGCTCCTTGTTCTTAAATTAATGGCATTCCCCCCATCTCTGTCTGCCATCTCTGGGTAATTATGGTTTATAATTTAATTCTTTGTCATGATGATGATTACAAATATCAATATAAATAATCTTTGATTTTGTTGACATCTATTTCAATATTTTACAATGTTAATTTTTTATTTTTTATTTTAGGGTAAACGCTTTTGACCTGAGCTATGAACCAGGTACATGAAACAGCAATGCTAAGATATACAATCAACACACTATTCAGTGGTAACGTGTCATTGGGACAGTTGGGGGGGGGCGGGGCGTTGAACTTTAGTCTCTATCTTGAGAACCAAGTGGCCCAGCCACTTGAGCACACCCCACACACATTAATTTTTAATTTTTAAGCATCATATTATTTTACATTATTTGAAGTTGCATATCCATTGTCTAATTATTTTTTTCTAAATTTAAACCATCTGCATTTTTTTTCAAATAAGCATACAGGTCCACAACCCAGTCTCCCATACCACTCCCGAACTCCTGGTGACTATGATATTAACACATAAGAGGTTCACTATAATGATCAGACTGACAAAAAAAATCACTAACCTCATCATTAGTCTCCTCGTCTTTGAGCCAACGGTATTTACCTTTCTCCCATATGACTCAATCTCTTAACTTACACATTCAAGACTGAATTTGTTGTGCAAAATACCTAAATACCCACTAATAAACATTCATTTTTTTTCATAACATAATATTATTTCTCAAAAAATGCTTAAACAAATGTCTAACAATGTATAACATTGTTAAAAATACATTATTAGAGTAAACTAATGCCAAACAAATGTTTCAAAGCACAGAGTAAATATACATGCTTACAACTTATTATTGGACTAATTCCAATTAATGACACAATCTCTAAAGATTACCTACTAGCTTGTTTTGTACAAAATAAATCCTTAAATCTTAAGACTTAAGAGATACAAAGGTAACATCTCCTTAAAGTTTGTCATATTCAATAAATAAAGCATTATAATATAAGTATCTTATAGAGGAAACGAAAGTAATATTGTATACAGACAGAAGTTATTGCAAATTTCTTCTTCAAACAAGGGGACAGAAAGCAGTTAATGTAAATTCCTTCTTCAATCAAGGGGAGTAGTAGGTTGTAGCACACATTTATATTTTAAGGCACATCAAAGCAATAATATCAACTTATATATATATATATATATATATATATATATATATAGAAGCACAAAAGGCTCGAACATATGTACTGCAGGGCCAGCAGCAACGACACCATTATTTGAACCCTTCTTGACCCAACCTATGATAAAGATGCAACCAAGATCTACTTTAGTCTTTAGATTGAAAAAATCCACCCCCCACTTTAGCAATGCCCTTTTAGCCATCAGAACACAATTGAGGCCTGCTCAACATTAAATTAGCCAGACTTTTAGAAATACCTTTCTCACATTTTGTATTGAAGTTAATTCAACATTAAATTGAGGTCTACAAGAGAATGATGCTTTAACATACGTTGTTCATGTTTCATATTCTGTGTTAAAATATTTTCTAGTACATTGATTTGATGCTTTCTGCCTACATGACTAAGGTTGCAATTTCTCTTCCAGGGGATTTGATTCTCAAGCCAGTAATTTGCTTCTGTATAGCCAGCATCACAGTTATATCTGGCCAACAATAAAGTTGAGATTCTCGCCATCCTCCAAGATTGGCTGTAATACAATGATGGAAAATTGCACGATCTAAGATTTGAACAAAGACCTACACCAGGCTTATGGCCTGCTCTATGCCAAGCTGCTATCCCATTTGTTAACGGACCTTACAATATCTCTCAAGAAGCTCCTTACCACTTCCAAGGCTGAAGCAGATTAACAATCCTGTAACACCTTTTTACTCACAAAGTTAAGACCAAAAAATGAAGAGGATACAAAGGACAGCCTTACTATTAATATTATGATTTTGTACCATGTTATTAGTGAGATATAGGATATTGTAAGATTTTATTTTTCACTTTGTAAAGGAGAAATTATATAATTTGTAACTGAGGGTGGTTGATGATTAGAATTCCATGACGACGTGTTCTCAACATGTATAGGTAGTTAATAGTCTAATGAATTTTGTACTAAATAGGAAGTTTTGGAAAGAAAAATGTAACAGCTTGCAAAAGAGAGCATTGTAGACATCGCACAAAAAGAGTTGCAGTAGAAAAAGAGGATTTGACTGCCCTGTAGCCGACCTGGCAATGGTAGCTAGCCCTCTTTGTATTTTATTTCTGACTGAATTAAATGGAGATCCCCTCTTTATTGCTGCAAATTATTGTATTATTTATATGTTAGTATAGCCAAGGCACTCTCTGGGAATTCTGGTTATTAGCTGACATCTCTGAGGGATTTAGTAACAGTCAGTGTACAGCTTGTTCTTGTAGTTGTGGTTCTTTCTGAACATAGTTTTCTAAATGGAAATTTGTACTGACAAAAAGCTTGATATGCACGACATTGGTCCACTGAGAACATTTTGGCAATGAATCATGTTATGATGTTATCCAAATCAAAAAGAATAGTTTATCACTCAGTATGGCACCTCCTTTTCCTGTTTGCAAATTTGAGATCCAGCTGATGAGGCTCCGGGCCCAAATGCCAACAAATGCTTATTTGTATGCTTAAATTCAAAGCTCATAGGTGGAGAAATTCTCCACCAAAGGTTATGCACCACTCGCTGAATGTAAAATGATCCCAGTAACCCTCGGGGCATTGCCCCAGTACTGCAATCAGTAAAATCCCAATATTCTTAGCTCTGTAAACCCATAGAAAGGATTTCCTCTATAGAATTATGTATTGGCTCAAAAGAAGTACAAGCAACAAAAAAACGATTAATAAAAATGACCTGGAAGTTCTCAGAGGCTGCAGGTTCCATGGTTACTCCAGCACACACTATTACATACAAACCAAAAAGAAATGCCCATACATGCACAAGCATGATAAGAAGCCATTCAATACGTTCTGGAAAATTCACTCTCGGTCTCTTACATACCCAGAACTAATTAGCACTATTACACATAAGATAAGTAACTTGCCCTGTACTTTAAGTCTGTACTTATTTCATATCATTCTATTTGCCAAATCATTTCAATCCCCTGAAATATATATATTTGGCATCATTAAGTATGGGTTTTTAACGGGTATCTTATTGATTGCACTAGTTGCCATTTACATGGTATGTGTGATCATTTAAGACTTCCCTCCACTATATGAAACTGTTTATAACTATCTATCTACTATACAACCTCAACCTCACATGTTTATTCCATGGAAAATGTTCTAGCAGTAAAGGTGTATCCACCTACCCAACTGGAGTCTAATAAGATAATTTAATCACTGATCAGGTTAACCAACTGCCATAACACAAAAAAGCGGGGAGAAAGCAGTAGACAGGACCATATGCCAATCACCCAAAGGAAGTTGAGATGCCAATCACCCAAAGGAAGTTGAGAACAAGTCAATGTAAAGAATATGGTATTCAAAAACTTCTACTTAACTAATGCACGAGCTTCAAAAACAGCAGCCCAGGCATTGCAGTCAGTCTGTATTTTTCCCCCCTTAGAAAGTGAACTGTGGCGGGCAGCAAACGAAAAACACGTGTATATACAATAATGGTGGAGAAAAAAAAGAACTTACTGATTAAATGAATTGATCGAAAAAGAAGCGTTGCAGGAGGCGCAATCTCAACTTGAAATGATGATTTTTGCAGCCGCTAAGATCCTTCCGTCTACCATAAGGGCGGAGGGGTTTGGGTTTTGTTGCTTCTGATAATCTCTTTTCTTTTGTTTGAGGTTTTTATCGCAATATTATATTAACCCTAGGGTTGTGAAGCTAAAATGTGTTCCTT
This sequence comes from Cunninghamia lanceolata, assembly GCA_027924645.1. Lineage (NCBI taxonomy): Eukaryota > Viridiplantae > Streptophyta > Pinopsida > Cupressales > Cupressaceae > Cunninghamia > Cunninghamia lanceolata. The sequence continues at coordinate 3,531,526 of BSBN01001110.1, forward strand.
CTGCATGTTTAACTAAAATTCAACGTGCGACACTAGGGGTGAAATTAAAAGCAGGGGCTTCTTCGCTTAGGGTAGGTTCCATGCGGCTATTTAGTTACATATAATTATTTTTAAATAAATTATTATTTATTTATTAATAAACAAAATTTTAAAAGTAAAATTTTGATTCCTAAAATTTAGTAGCTACGCTAAAATAGAAGAATATTCTAATTATCCTTTCCACTTAATTTAAAACTTGTATGAAATCATATGTGATGTTCAAATGTTAACACCAAATCTAAATAAGCAACGACATGGGACCATGACATTAGGCATGTGATTTGTGAGGTGGGAAGCATTGGTGATTGGTAGAAAAAGTGGGATTGGATGGGATGGATTTTAACAAAGGTAACATTGTTTAAAGGGTTATTTGGGGGTATCTTATTTATGATAGGAAGAGTTTAAAGAATTGGTATGTTATGGTTAATATGTCAACTTTTTATATGGGAGATGGCCCTTGCCATAAATAGTGTGATACCTATGCTTCTCTCCTATTTAGATCATCATGATATTAATGCATTTGCATTTGTCAAACTGTGTTGTGAATGGTTGATTCCCTATCAACAAACACATATTACATCAGGGTTCTATTGATGATTTGGTGAGTGAAATTGCATTTAGAGAGTTGATGATCTAATGGTAATCGGATTGTATGAATTGTATACAACTTTCTAAGTGCAAATCATTTTTGTCCAAAAGTAGTGAAGTAAGAGTAGGCAATGGATGCAACATTGCAAAGTGCAAGAAATATTTTCTTGTGAAAACATGGTTATTGATATATAATTAAAAATTATAGAATACAAAAATAATGGCCTCGACAAATATTTTATAAAAAATATTTACCACTTTCTATCACCAAGATCTCGTGAGGGCGAGGGGAGAGCATATGGTGAGTAAATATTACTATTCAGCACTTTCTTATCGTCAAGATTCTATGAGGGTGAGGAGAGAGCATATGGTGGATGAATAATGATTTATATATCAATAAAACAAAAAACAATCTTGAAAGATGTAGCAATAGATTTCATAAACAATACAAATATGGTGGAGCTAACTAAATATATTCAAATATGTCAAAATAATCAAATAAACAACATAAAAATATGAAACAAATTTGTTATTACAATATGTTGCTACTCCAAATACAAGTGCTTGTTGGAAAAATAAAATAAAGCTTTCAACACAAATACAACCTCTATATGAGATTGCCCTTATGAAACCAAAGGGGTGTCATCCTCCAATCTCTAAATCTAAGGGTTTTCATCCTCAAATCCTATAGCTAAACATAATGCTCAAACTATGACATAAAAGACTGAATAAATTAGTGGATCTCTTAAAGGCGACTAAGCACCTCAATACCAACAAGGCACAAATTTCCAACACCCCACTTTCCCCTCTTAAAGATATAAATTTAAATATTAATGAGATTATTTCCCTACAATAGCCACCACTTTGTTATGAATATCAAATTGTAACTCATTGTCAATGTCTTGTCATATAATTTGTCATGAAGAAGCTATGAAGAAGCTGCTAGGTGTCATAGGGGTTACCACAACCCTTTTATGGAAATCCAAATAGCCATATTATTTATTATTATTTTATTTGTTGCTACTAAACCATGGCCCCTTTATTAAAATATTTTTGTATCCCTAATGGGAAAATAAAGATAGGGCTCGTGTAAGCTAATTAATTAAAAAGGGACAATACAAGTCCACCTTTCCCAAAATTGCTTGTCCACAAGTAATGCAGAGTTGGGTGCTCAAGAATATCTGGCCCCTCGCATGTAGCATCTTCTACAAGTAGGTTCCTCCAACGAACCAAGTGTTATGTGATTGCTCTATTCATCAACATCTTCTCTCATGTATCAATGATAGCTTCTGGCACCAAAATGAGCTTCCCTTCATCATCCAATGGTGGCAACTCTATTAATGGTGTAATATGTTTTCCAAGTGCTCTTTTGAGGTAAGACACATGAAAAACATTGTGAATTATGTTGTTTGTTAGTAACTCCAACTAATTAGCAACTTCATCAACCCTTATCACAACTCTATGAGGTCCATAGAAGTGAAGTTTGAGATTTTAAGCCCCAAGTCGTTTAATTGAAGTCTACCCATAAGGTTGCAACCAAAAGAAGACCATGTCCTCAAACTTGAAGGTTCTCTCAATGTGATGTTGATTAGCATATAAAAATTTTCTTGATTTTGGGCTTGTTGGAGATTATCTTTGAGTGAACTTAGAATGTCCTAGTTATGCTTCACGAAGTCACTAGCTACTGGCACTATGTGATTTGTGAACACTAAATCAATGAAGATTGGTGCATCATAACCATACAATGCCATAAATGGAGTGTTAGGAATTAGCGCATGACATAGATTAATAAATAGTAAATATTAAATTAACATATTAATGTTAATTTATTAAATAGGTATTAGCATTTAATAATATTAGTTGATGGGTAGTTTAGGTGGTTGGAAAGTTGAATGACTTTATAAATTCATTGAAATGTAATAATCAAATGTTGAAGATGACTCGTCGATTCCTGTGTTTGAGCCTCTATCTCTTCCTCATGTCTTAATTTTAATATGGTATTCCTGTGAGACCTCTTTGTTCACCTTCCATCCAATCATCCTTCCTTCTCCAAAGTGGTTCATATAATTAAGATGTAGTGAAGGCCATGTGCAACAACCATTGTTTTTCTCATCCACCATTCTTGCATTTTGTCGACAGTGATGTAGTATAGACCAAGTACAAATATATGACATTCATCATCCATTTGTACTTCTCTTCTGTTTTCATCTTGTTTGCTCTTTTCATTGTTTTCACTCCATTTTGTTCATTATTTTTTATATACATAATTAGAACGAAAAGTATTTGGTCTTGCAAAAAGTGTTTTGAGAAGTAAAGAATTTGAGTTTCTATTTGTCAACATTTATTTGCCCTAGATCATACTTTTGAATTTGTCCAAAATCTACCTTGCATCAAATCAATTCTAATGTAGAATTATTACTAGTCACAAGAGCATGGAAGGGAGGTTGCTATGTACTCTTTGCCCATCATTCTAACTTGGCACCAATAGGGTTAAGATCTACATGCTTCTTGAAATTTTACAAGATTTTCATTATGAAGCGTTTTCATTTCTGATCAAAGGCGTTAGTGATTATGAGAAGATTCCAATACAAGTTAAAAGGTTCATGCTACTCTTTCTAAATTTCTTTCCAAGGCAAAACAAAGGTGTAAGAAGATTAATAAATCTTCCAAAAGCATGCAAGAGGCAACCGACAAAGATAAGTCTTTGTTTAGATTGAAGTAAGCAACGCTACCAAGATATACAAAGATTGCGTGTGTTTCTAACTCCTACATTGTTGAATGTGAGAAGATCATGTTGCTTGTGGATTTGGAATGGAATTCACTAAGGTCTTTTGTATGAGACAATAGACATCACTATCTAATTGAATAATTCTACACCTTGTGCGTTTAAGAAGTTGATGTAATTGTCATTGAAAGAGTTTCAAAAGGCATTGAAATGTATGTCTAAATCTACCCAGCATGATAAAAGAGATAATAAGTGGCATATTCCTACAAGTCACTAGTTAAGGCAATTACTGGCGTAAGTTTTCTTTTACGTATTGATTAATGTGTTGAGCCATACACAATTAGTTAAGGAAGAAGTAGTAGCAACATCTATGAGTCATCCCCTATATAATTAATTATGATTTGCCTCCAAATATGGTTACATTGCTTTAATCATTCCATAATGATTATAGCGATGCACATTCACTTGTATAGCAAATACTTGAGCATCTTTAGGGATCTTTAATTTTATACATGTCAAATATGAAATGGGCCATTTTTATAAATGGAGGAAAATTGTCAATGTATTGGAGCAATACAATTAATGTGCTTGTATATGTTAAGGTGTTATAAGGTGTAAAAATGTTATTGTAAGGATACATTATCAGTGGAAACCGACATCCAATGAGACTTTCTATTGGAGGGAAAAATATGAAACTCGTGAAGTTTAGCAGCAACTCAGAAGACAGAGGCAATAATCGACCAAAGCTAACCATCGATGCAACTTCAGAATAAAAGCTCATATTTCAATACTAAAGGGAAGTGTTAGGAATTAGTGCATGGCATAGGTTAATAAATAATAAATAAAGTAACATGTTAATGTTAATTTATTAAATAGGTATTTGCATTTAATAATGTTAGTTTTATGTTAGTTGTTGGGTAGTTAGAAAGTTGAAAGGTTTTATAAAGCCATTGACAAGTAATAATTAAATGTTGAAGATGACTTATTGATTCCTATGTTTGAGCCTCTAGATCTTCTTCATGTCTCAATTTCAATATGGAGACATACCAATGGACATATGATGGGTGGTATTGGAGCAGTATTCTCTAATGTACGACCACTTGACCCATGTTATCTATTGACCTATGACATAGGTTTTCAAATATCATGTAATCCACTTATTTACCATCTCTAATTGTCTATTTGTTTATGGGTGATAACTAGTATGGGAGTGAGTTTGGTACTAGTCAAACAAAACAATTCCTACTAGAAAGAGATAAGAAATCTCTTATCTTGATCACTGACAATGTTTTTAGGCAAACCATGTAGCCTAAACACCTTTCAAAAAAATAAATTTTCCACCTAATGTGCTTTGAATTGTGTGGGGATGGCAACAAAGTGTGAATTCTTAGGTAGCCTATCCACTACAACATAAATTCAATCCTTACCATTTATCCTAGAAAGACCTATGATGAAATCCATGGACACACTTTCCCATTTTTTTATCAAGAATAGGCAATTATTGTAACAAATATGCAAGATAAAACATTTTGCTTTATTCTATTGGCACGTGATACACTCCTTAATGTGCTTGAGAACATCATCCTTGAGACTCTTCCTTGTGAATCTTTCTCTCATTTATCTATAAGTCTTGTAGAATCCTGGGTGTCCAACTAAAGGTGCATCATGTAGTGTTCTCAAAACCTTCTCCTTCATTTTAGATTCAACTACGAAGAAGATTTTGTTTTTATATATAATGAGGCAATTTTCCACTATAATCTATTATCTTTCATGCTACCATCTAGGAGGTTAGTATCAAAAGTATTTTTAACATATTCTACCATGATAGAAACCTTCCAATTGGCAAAAATAATAGAAGTACAGTAGAGAGTAGGCATTCTAAAAAGACCATTAGCAACTACATTATTTTTCCCTTTCATATATTCTATATCAAAATTATAAGCATGGAGCTTACTTACCCATTCTTGTTTCCTATCATTTAATTATCATTGAACTAAGAAGAACTTCAACCTGTTGTGGTTTATTTTTACCATAAATTAACCACAAACCAGATATTGTCTATAATTTGCCAAAGCATGCATAATGGCAAGCATCTCCTTGTTATAAATGGAAAATTCATTTTTCTAATTCTTTCAATTTCTTTCTCTCAAATGCTATGGGGTGTCCCTTTTGCACTAGTATAGCTCCAATTCTCTTTCCCGAAGCATCACATTCTACAACAAATAGCTATGAGAAATCTAGAATAGCAAGTATAGGGCACAAATTCATTACCTCCTTGACCTTTTCAAAGGCCTCTTGAGTGGTGTCACTCCATGAGAAAGCCACCTTATTAGTCATATTAGTTAGGGGTACTTCTATGGAGAAAAACCCCATCAAATCTCATGTAGTAACTTTAAAAGCCAAATCATTGAACTAAGAAGAACTTCAACCTGTTGTGGTTTATTTTTACCATAAATTAACCACAAACCAGATATTGTCTATAATTTGCCAAAGCATGCATAATGGCAAGCATCTCCTTGTTATAAATGGAAAATCCATTTTTCTAATTCTTTCAATTTCTTTCTCTCAAATGCTATGGGGTGTCCCTTTTGCACTAGTATAGCTCCAATTCTCTTTCCCGAAGCATCACATTCTACAACAAATAGCTATGAGAAATCTAGAATAGCAAGTATAGGGCACAAATTCATTACCTCCTTGACCTTTTCAAAGGCCTCTTGAGTGGTGTCACTCCATGAGAAAGCCACCTTATTAGTCATATTAGTTAGGGGTACTTCTATGGAGAAAAACCCCATCAAATCTCATGTAGTAACTTTAAAAGCCAAAGAACCCTCTCAACCGTGGCAATGTGGTAGGAGGTGGCCAATCCAAGATGACTTGGATCTTTTTTTTATTCACCTAGAAACCTTAAGGACTAATTATATGGCCCAAGTACAAAATCTTTGTTACCATAAACTCACATTTGGATTCTTCTACAAAGACAAACTATTACTCTAATATTCCAAGGACTATATCTAAATGCTTCAAGTGTTCTTCCCAAGTTTTGTTGTAAATCAATGTCATAAAAGAAAACCAAAACAAAATTTCTTAATTGATTATCAAATACTTAATTCATACATGACTAGCAAGTGGTTGGAGCATTTTTCAAGCCAAAAGGCATGACCAAGAATTCAAAGCGCCCAAAATGACATATAAATGTTGTTTTAGCACATCCTCATCCCACACAAAGATCTAGCACGATATCTCAATATTAGACCAATATTTGAGAAGTAAATCGCTCCATGCAACTCATCAATAAGCTCATTGATCATTGAAATCAAATAGTTGTTCTTGATGATCTTTTGTTTGGTACTCTGTAGTCTATACACATCCTCATCGTACCATATTTTTTCTTCACAAGTACTACAGATGATACAAAAGGGCTAGAATTATGCCTAATGTGAACCATCTCCAATAATTCCTTTATGGCCTTTTCTATCTCTTCTATGTACATCCTCATAGGGCAATAAAGGGTGGTCACAATAGGTTTAGAACCTAGTTCCAACTCTATCATATGTTGGAATCCTCTACTTGGTAGTAACCCCAGAGGAAAATCAATAAGCACCACACTATGCTTATCCAAAATATTTTGAAAATCGATATGATAAATACAGTGCTTACCTATGAATAATTTTTTAGGCATCACTAAATAACTTGTTGCCCAAGTAACTCATCCCTTGTGAAAAGTCCTCTCCATTCTCTTAGATATGGCCACTTACAGTGATCCATCAAAGATACCTCTAAGCACTACATCTTTCTCTTCCAATTTAACCTTTAGCTCCATGGATTGATAGTTATATGAAAACTCACTAAGGGAATGTAACCATTGTACACCCAATGCCATGGCAATTTCTTCTAATCCCACAACACATAAATCATCACATACCTTGTGATCAACCATGGATAGTTTGAGTTGTTGAAAATCTTGGTGTTGTAAGCACCCAAAATTACATGAGTTGATATTTCATGTCTAGTGATGATTTAGAGGTCCAATGCACGACCCACGTGGTGTGCTTATTTCTCCTCACAATCTTTTCCGTCTTGATGGAATTTGTCCTAGCATCATAATACTTTTCCTCAATGTTGTCCATCCTTTTTTCCATCCTCCTAGTCTTCCTAACCTCTCTGCCTCATGAAAATCTTATTTTTTGCCTTGAGTTGCAAGGGCACCTAAGAGACCTTAGGGTCGCCCCAACGATACATGTTAAGTTGTAGGATTACCTGAGTGACCTATCCTAGCAAAAGGGTTGACCTAAACCTTGACATGGGTGACCCTTTCATGTTTTAAAGTGAGCGTAAGTTGCTTATTTTTGGCTATTTTCTTATAGTTTCCCTCCCAATGGCCAACTTTTTTTGCTATGCTTTCCCCCTCGCTTTATTTGCAACTTTCATGCTTATCTTTGTCTCATTTTTTCCCAAATTATCACACTCCATTTTTGGACCATGCTTTTAGGTAAGTTTAATTACTTTGATTTGGTTAAGTATTATATGAGTTTATAAGTAGCTGGATGCCATGCATTTTGAATGATGATATTTCAATCAAATGTTTGCATGTTTTATTATTCAGTATTGATCATATAATCATTAAGTGCATATGTTTATTTTATAGTGGCATTTTTATAAGAGTATTAATCCTTGGATTGGAAATTGGTTATTTATGTGGTTAATTAATATCATATTAATTAATATATGTCATGATTATGATCAAATCAGTTGATTCCATGATTAATTTATATTGCAATGATTTCTATATCAAGATTATTGATTTGGTGAATGACCTCAGACTAAATACTATTTCAGTGGTCATGAGTTGAATACAAGAAAAGTCTTTTCCCCTTCTCATCTAAAGAGGGAGAGTATCATTAGTGAGAGGATGACAGATTGTACCATATCATCGAGAACCATCCACACACTCTACTTTTTTGTAATAATAACTAGTGATGTTGTGTCAGTTTTTGACTTCATCATTGTCTTGATGTCTAGTTTATTATCATTTGTATTTGTCATTGTTGCATTTGCACTAGATGGTAGAGTCTAACATCTCTTTCATATTCAATAACATCAAGTGATTTTAGCCCCAAGTTGTCTTTTTGTAGACATATTTAAGAATTGTTATGGTATTAAAGTAAAGTTTTGCATGAGTTTTTTTGTTAGTAACAAGGAACTTGATTGGTTGAAATTCAAATATTTTTCTTTAAAATAAATATTTGAGTAGACCATTCTTTTATCTCTCTTTTGAAATATGGAGGTTATGGAAATAAACGAGGGAGAATTTTAAGGTGCGGGGAGTAAACTGGAGCTTTGCTAGCCATAATGGCCACCCCTTTTGCCTTATTTTCCTCTAAAGAATTACTCCTTTCCAATGAACTAAGGAGTGGAAGAGGTGGTGCATTAGCTCAACCTCGGTGTTGGTAGCAATGGAGGGATTTTTGGGGCTAAATGGCCACCCAAAATGGAGGGAAGTTTTGGGGGTTATTAGGAGGTAGCCAGGGCACAAGAAGATTACAGAGGTTGAAGGGAAAAAGGGTGGAGAAATCAAGAGAAATCTCATATATGTGTGATCAATCCCTCAATTCATCTTTTTCTTTAGAATGGGCAAGAGAATTGTTTGCCATTGGTGAACAGTCTGGTTTTGGACTCACATTTCAACAATGAAGAGAAGGATATTTCTGCTTAAGGGTATTCCATCAATAGTTAGGTGAGTCTTCTTTTGGTTGTATGCACTTATGTAATATCTTAGTTTGATTTGTTTTCATATCATATCCCCTTTAGGCAGGTTGAGTATTATGTATTGAAATGAGATTCTTTTTGTTAAAACCCATGTTCACATTTTGGACCGTGATAGTAATACTTATTTTTGTATGTGTGTGTGTGTAGATGTATGTGTGTGTATACATGTACATATGTATATACATATACATGGTATATATGTACATATAATGTATGTATATGTATATACATACATATGTGTATCTATGTATACATATATCCCCCCAACAACAACATCTACCTCCCTTGGCATCTACTAAAGCAACTATTGCCTCCCACCCACCCCAACGGGTGGGAGATATAGTTCCCTCCCTCCCTCCCACCCACCAATCAAAATATATATTGCCTCCCACCCACCCCTGATGCTGGACCATATGCCACGGCAATGACATCTACCTCCTAGAAGGCACCTAATCTACCTTTGAGAAGGGGGGCCCTGTGTGTATATATAGATACACATATATGTGAATGTAAATATACATATACATATATACATGCATATATGTATATGTATATACATATATATACATACACATACATATATATGCGTATAACATACACATACATATGTGTATTGTATATATACATACGCATGTATATGTATATATACATACAATATATATACATGTATATGTACATTTATACATATACATACATATGTATATGTATGTACATACACACACACACATATGTATGTATGTATATATATGTATATTATATACATACATTTGTAGTTGATTAAAGTCATTTCAGGAAGTGAAGAACTTGACTTAAACTTTATCACTATAGCGTCGTTTACAACTACTACTATTATCCTTTACCCAATTTAGTTTTGGGTTTTAATAGATATTAGACTTCTCCATTAGACAATGATGTTCATATCTTTACATTGTTTCTCAATTATATTGTCTTCCATTAAAAATAAAACTTGTTTATAATTCCAGTTCAATGTTGAACGTGGCTTGAACTAGCGGTTTATACCTTATTGGTTGTAGTTGTTCACATTTTTAAATAATCAATTTTATTTTTACCTACTCTCTATGCAATAAGTGGTTGGTTGTTACAACTTTGCCCAACTCTATTATATATGTGAAATTGGGAGAGACAAGGTTTAAGAGTGAATTTTTATTGACCTTAATTAAGTCAACAAATTTGAGCAACTGGATACTTAAGGCAAGTAAATAACTGCCATTTTAGGCAAGGGTATCTTTTCATTAGTTAAGTTATGATAGTTATATATATTTCTCATTTTTGGCTACCACGGGTACATTATTTAATACAAATAGATATGCATGACCTTGTCCTTTGAGAACATTATGGTTGTACTTAGTTTATGTTTTACTCGTGATTAAAATAGCTAAGCCTAACTCTACACAGTCATGTATTTACCATGTTTACCATGAACATGTATATCATGCTCAAAGGACATGTATGTTATATTATTTATTTTACTTTCAAGCAGCAAGGTAATTGAACTATATATGCTGCCAATAAGTTATGTTATCAGTAGTGAATATATTTTTAAATGTCTAAACCTTGTATCTAAGTTATATGTAGCGATAAATAGAGTTAAATACTATTGAAATAGAGAATGCTTGCTATTACTAGTTGAACAAGATCTCACACTTTAAACATGCTGGTTTCCCCTTCAGTCTACATGAGAATTATTCTTCTACTATGTGGAATCAATGTTAGCTTGATTGATGATCTGTTGTGAAAAATTGATATAGTCATGTGACTTACACTACAACAGAACAAGCAATTAGCACCTAAAATAGTGTCAGAATTTAGTACAATTAAGCTCAAGAAATGGACACTTTGCCCCGCGCCAAACTCGGGGCCATTTTGCATGCTTACTTTGGCGCTGGATTTAGTGCCGACTTTAGTGCCGGAAAGCAATAGCCAGATTTGGCTTCCAATTTTGCTTCCAGGTTTGCTTCTTGTTTTGCTTCCAGTATTGCTTCCAATTTTGCTTCCATATTTGCTTCCAATTTAGCACCGGATTTGACACCTAATTTGGCTTCCAATTTTGCTTATGGTTTTGCTTCTTGTGTTGCTTCCAGGTTTGCTTCTAGTTTTGCTTCTGGTTTTACTTCCAAGTTTGCTTCTAGTTTTTCTTCCAATTTTGCTTCCCATTTTGCTTTCGATTTTGCTTCCAAATTTGCTTCCAATTTAGTGCCAGATTTGGCACCCAATTTGGCTTCCAGTTTGGCTTTTGATTTTGCTTCTGGTTTTGCTTCCAGTTTTGCTTCCCATTTTGCTTTCGATTTTGCTTTCAATTTAGAGCCTAATTTGGCTTCCAGTTTGGCTTTCGATTTTGCTTCTGGTTTGGCTTCTTGTGTTGCTTCCAGGTTTGCTTCCAGGTTTTCTTCCAGTTTTGCTTCCAATTTTGCTTCCAGGTTTGCTTCCATTTTTGCTTCCAGATTTGCTTCCAAGTTTGCTTCCAATTTAGCACCGGATTTGGCACCCAATTTAGCTTCCAATTTTGCTTCCATGTCTGCTCCCATTTTTGCTTCTAGTTTTGCTCTCACTCGTGCTTCGTATTTTGCTTCTTGTATGGCGTCGAAAATAGCTTCTTTTTTGGCTTCCTAATTGACACCAAGTTTTGCTTCCATTATGACCTCCTTTGTTGCTTTGGGTTTTGCTTCCAATTTAACAAGATAATTATATAAAAAAAACAAGATAATTATTATAAAATAACAAGATAATTATTATAACATGATCATCATCTATAATTAAAACAAGTGAGTCAAATATCTATAATTTAATTGAATTTTACAACATCCATCTTGAGCGGTAAATTAAAATCATCATACGTAATAAATATCCATCCAAAAATTATTAACCACCTTCAATATATATAAATTGACAAGTCAATACTGATAAGATCATCATCATATATAACTAAACAAGTCAAAGTCAAATATGCCAGTAGATCAATAACATGTCAAAATGATACATGTCCAATAGTCGACATAAGTCAAAATGATACATGTACAAATGATAAATTATGTAACTCAAAATGATACAAGTTAAGATGATACATGTGAAAATGATACAACTCGATAATATGGTACTGCAGACCGTGAAAATGATACATATGATAGTAACCATGAAAAGAGGCATCATAACGATATATCAGCAATGATCCATGATGTAGTCTATATGATCATGAATGTCACTGGCTACTACTAGCAACTGTCTGATCATCATCATCACCATCGTCATCATCATCGTCATCGTCGTCGTCGTCATCATCATCGTCATTGGCCTCGTCTTTTGTATCTGCATAATCATCATCCTCTGCCATGTGATCTATACCAAAACCAATATAATCTGGATCTATATCATCAGGATCATCTTCATCTTTTAGAAGACTCATGTTCTACAAAAAAAATATTTAAAATGAAAAATTATTATTTATTTCATGCAATAATTTATTTTTCTATTATATATCTAATATTCCAACATATGAAATGAAACCATAATCATATTACATCATATCAAAGTGCACATACCATAATAAAATTTCAAAAAAGTTACAGCTAATATGTCATTCCAATGATGTAAAACATGAAACAATTCTAATAAATGTTACTAAATATCATAAAAAAATTTGTTATACAATTTAACTATCAACTGTAAATTCTATTACATAACCTTAAGTGCCACAAATTGTGTGGTCAATGTATGTTCTTTTTCACTATTAATCTAATAACCTACATTATACAGAAACATTAAAGAGTTTTTAAGTAGCAATTGATTAAATTCTCTTACATGTCATTAATGAATGCACAATTTTTTTTCAATAATTATTTATCTTAAGGTTCATGTGTAACCTTAAGATAAAGTTCTAATAGTTGATCCATGGGGCATGTTTAACAAACCAAATGCAATTGCCAACTTTTCACCATGGTGGTAGAGAAATAATTCTTTTTCCCATCCTTTCACAACATTAAGTAAATTCTTGAATCTGGAAAATACCTTGTTGCCTTCATCTTCCAAGCCAATTTCTCCAACTTTGCATAGGTCTCCTTTGTCTACGGATGTGATCTGTCTCCTACACAAAAAAGCATGTACCATTTTATGCCCTTCAATCCAACTGCATCTGGGCATTTTTTTAATTCCTCTATCTTTCATCAATCTCCTTACCTCACCACACCTACCCACTTGTGGATAGATGTTTGAGAGAAGAACATAAGTTGTGCAACATTTTTAGGATCCAAATCAAAAAGCAGTGTTGCTGTAAATACTCTTAAGCCTATATTCATATGTGATCTACAGGCACCAAGAAAACACATGCATACAACCAGCACAGATTTAACAGGTATCTCAATGATAAAGTTTAGGGTGTCTTCAAGATAGCTAGCACGAGCAAGGAGGTCAATCGTGCACGTATACAGAGAGGCCAATGGGGTGGCCAATCTCCTAGCGAATCGAGGGGTTGAGCAGTAAATTAGCTCAAGAGGAGGAGTTAGACATTTAACTTCTAGGCACACTAAATGGTACCCTTCCATCAGCCTCAAGGGTTCAGTAAAAAACATAGTGGCCCTAGTTAGCAGGTTGTATGGGGAGAAGGATGATTCTCATTTTCAAGAATCCTAAGTCTCATTGCTACATATGTTGCTTAAAGAAGGGCCAATTTAAAACTAGGTAGTTGTTTTGTCACTCACTTTGTGCAATGAAATGACAAGAGTCGAGTCTCCTTATATCACTATAGATTTGAATACAGCAACCTCCAATACAATAACACCATACAATGCACACTTAACTTTAGGGTACCTTAGCCCAGAGATGATGCTACAGAAATCTGAAGGTACATCCTACTAAAGATGTCATGGCATAGACCAGATACCACTGTATAATATATGTCACATCTACAGTAACAATTTCCTTCCAAATGTAGGGTTACAGTCTATGTTTAACATGCATAGACCTTTCTAGCATTTACAAGATAATTCCTTAGTCAACACCATACTAGTGTCCACAAGATGTTTCCACAGTTAAAATAAGAAATTAATGCTACTTTGCAAACAATAAGCAAGCCTTCAGAGAGCTTAAAGTTTCCATTTACATCCATGCACAATAACTTAATCAACCCTTAGGATTTTATAGACAATGAAACAGAAGGTCCTATATTCCATTTATGATTCCTCTATCCAAATGATGCAGTGATCACAAGTACATAATATCTACTATTCCGTGGGTAGTGCTTAGTCGTTCAAACACAGGGAAGTCCATACTAAGATAAATTTGTTCACAAACAGTCTCTAATTTAATAAATACTAGTTTGAAATCACATTTCTAAGTTAGTGCAAGACATTACAATGAACTCAAAGGTCATTCTCATCAAACGAATGCCTTCACAATAGACTATCCTAGTTACAAGTACAATACAACTATTGCAATGTTACACAACTATATGCAATTAACAAAACCCATTCTTTCCAAGAGTCAACTGGTAATCAAATACAATCATGTAGTGTTGTTTCAACATTGTATTCCATTGTGGCTTTAGTAATGCAAACCTCATAACCTTGGAGGGAGTGTTGGGGGGCAAGTTGACCCGAACCAAGGATCCAAAACCATCCCAAAACCGCACCTAGGAGTGGCATTATTAATCCCAAGAAGACCTTGCATCCACAATTGAGAGAGTGGACATTTATAGGTGAAATACCAACACCATTAGGGTTTACAACCATGTCAAAAAAGATAACCATGAACCAGGCCAGGTTTCCTCAAGACTCATGGTATGTTGAAATGATATCATTCTAACAACTCTAGCCAGGGTTTGAAACCCCACCTCAAACTGTGACCAAATTAATGTAGATTCCTTCATGATAGAAATCCAAAACATAATAACCAACAGTTTGTCACAGTTCGTAAGTCCCATGATCTTAAGTCTGAACTCTCACAATTAACAATATTTTCCTCATCCATACCCTTTAGAATAGGCTTTCACAAGACCACATACAGTTACACAAGTTAAAGGAAATGTTTCACCAAAATGGTCAGTGTAATTTTACAAGAATGGATGACAAGGAGCTTTACTTCAAAGAAAGGTTGGCTTAGTTGAAGAAGACCAGTTGGCGATTTGATTCTTAGTCTCCAACCCAAACAACAAGACACTCAGCCAACATGATGAGCACACCCAAAGTCTCCATTCCTCTAAATCACTTACAGTCCAACCATCAACCTTCCTTCCTCGACCCCAAGGCAAAAAGAATAATTCCCCCCCAAAATAATTCCCCACTCCTTTCTTTTCTCCCTCACATACCCCAAAACCAAGCACATTAAAAACTAGTACTTCCCAAAGCTGTTATGGTAGAGGAGAGTTAATGCCTACTGCCAATGATGGCTCCTTCTCAACAAAAAAATGTGCATATTAAAATTTAAATGTCCACTATTATATTTCAAAGGTTTGAAATATAACCAACAATGTAACTGTAATGCATGCCCCCCTTTAAGTCTTATAATAAAAGGTTAGGAAACAAAGACTTGAGATAAACCCTTTGGTCTGTTCACTTAGGAGACCACCTAAAAACTCAATGATAACTACATCCACATGATCAACAAAAATGACAAGCAACCTATGAATAACAATCCACTTGAGTCAAAAAGACAAGAAGACTAGTACAAACCAAACACAACAAACAAAGTACAACTGTAACTGTTTGTCTCAAGTATCACTCTATAACCTCTTCAAAGATTATTGAAACTCAACACAAGAAATTCAAATTGACATATTAACACAACAATATCCAACTAAGTTATTGAAAGTCAACTATTGGTACCTCATTCTCCATCCAGATTACAAAATCGGTCCATTTTTTGCTTTGTAACATTTCCTTTTCAAATTGCGTTGGTTGCCGGCCATATTTCTCCTCCTGTCAAAACATGGCACATGGACTAGTTAAACTAATTAATATGCAATCATTTACTTTTTTCTAGGAAATAAGAAAAATATATCATTTATTATTTTTAAATATACTTACAAATGTACAGATCAAGGCCTGTAAACCTTTTTGGCCACTATGATGAGTGGCACGAAGTTTGCCAAGCCTAGCCTTGGAGGCCTTGTCCTAAAACATATACTAATTCAATTTAATTATGCACAAATAGAATTTAAAAATCATTTAATAAATTTGATATAATCTTATGAGCAAATTCAAATACCTGCGTACTCCCCTCACCAAACTTCCTCTGTGCATCAGACTTCTCATATACTTTTACAAGCTCTTTCCATACTTTCAGACTTACATCAATTGGCCTTTTTTTGAGCCTTAGCTCAAGAGGGATTATTTTTATCTTCTTTGTTTGGTTGCACCAAAATCTCTTGCAATTTTGAGACATTCGTAGCTTTATTTTCTTTACAAACCAACTTGTGCCAAATTCAGTCTCCATGTCATGGATAACTATTTTTTGTAGGTGCATGGGTATCTTTGAGAATGGCAAATGTAGATGGTCTTTGAAGCATTGAAGGCATGATTCCTTCAACCTATTCACAAATGTTTTTCTAGCAACTGTCATTCGGACTTCCCCTGAAACCACATCGAATTCTATCTTTGTATCGTAGCTACCAATGCAAGATGCAAAACATGGGTTGCTGGTCAAAGAAGTATGTGTCCTAGGAGTGGCTGGGATAGTGGAAGCCTCTACTCGCTGTTTGACATTATTAGAGGTTATTGATATTGATTTCCTCCTGGATCTTTTGCTCAATCTAGGACTGGTTGGGGAATCAATGGATTCCTTTTGACACTGTTGATTTGGTTGCAATGTTTCAGGGGTTTTACTAGATCATTTTTCTATGTATCTGGCAAGCATTTTCAAGTCCATACCATCCAATTTGTTCATTACCTCTACCCCCAATATGGAAGCCAATGCCTCTTTATCTTTGTCAGTATCATGTCCCTATATATATATATATAGATATAATTTCTTCTTTTAAATTTAGAAATAGAAAACTAAATACTAAAAATCAAAGAAATAATGGAAACATTTACAAATCTATAAATTGACAGTGAATTACCTCATTGTCGCCAGAGTTTGCTCCCTTCCCTGTATTACTTGACATTTTGACGCAACCTAGGGCAAATTATTTTCGTCCAGTCTGTGGAGGCAATCATAGCCAGGTATGAATTAACAGCGTGCTTGACCAATCATAGCCAAAAACAAATCCTAACAACTCATATTTTGGGAATGATGTACAAAGAGACCTTATTCGACAGGCCTTCCAAAAATGGTAAATGCAAGTTATACTGCAAGCAAGGATAATTAACAACATTACTACTCAAATTTACCCTAAAACGTGAGTACAACATCTTAGAAAAACTTTCTTTGAGCTCAAAATTATATCAAAATTGATAAAAACCTAGGTCAAGAGTAAATTGCTCAGCAATTGGAACTTACTTGCTAAAAGGCAGACGAACAAGCTTGATTGAATGGCTGAGGTAGCTAGAAACCCCAAATTTAGTAGCTAGCTAAAGCAATTTTTTATCTTCTAGATGTCTAGAACCAAAAATAAATAAAATACAAATTCACGGATCCGTTGTAGAAACTTTTCAGTAACTTCCGTTTTTGACCTAACAAAGTCATCGCTTCGCAGCCTACAATTCTTAGCAGGAAACCTAAAACAGATGCAGAGTACACTGTGTTGTGGGCTTAAATGTATTAACTTGAATTTGTGTTTTTTTTTGTGTGGTATGTTTTAATGCAGGTGGGAATTTTTTTTGGGATTCATTAGTCGGCGCTAAAGTCAGTGTCGGTGCTAAAGTCGGTGTCTCTAATGCCGACTTTAGTGCCAACTTTTAGCCCTAAATGTAATCTCTTTGGGTTGCCAAAACTGGCACAAAGTGCACCTAATTTAGCGCCTAGCTGTGCCAAACCAAAATGTTCCTCATGCCAACATGCTGATTAAAAAGCTTATCAGAAAAAGCCGGCTAATTGGACTGAAGTTTTCAAATTAAACCGATCTCAAACGTCACACCGATGGACACTTTCTCGGGGAGAAACTTATATACTCTCATCGATAAAATAAAAGAACACATGTGTCAGGGAGACATGAATGATTAGAGTAAGTCCCTCAGATCTCTCCGACTATATGGGTTACTCCGATAAGTAACACCAGAAGAGTTTTCGGCGAAAGTCCTACCGATTTGTCCCAACGAACAAAGAGATGGAAGAAATATGTCGGGGAGACTAATTATATCAAAAAACATCCCATTCTCTCAACGTTGACACATGTCAGCCCGATAATAATAGGAATTACTATTATTCATCGGAAGGACACTCGACGATGACTAAAAGGATTTCTAATAGTTTAGATTACCCTGATATTAGGTAAACTTCATATTGTTCTCCCTGAAATGTTAAGTAAGACAAAAGGCACCTATGCAATATCGGTGAGATTACTAAATGTCTTCCCGACTGAATAAGAGAACTAAAGGGACACTGCGTATCAAAAAGACATTCAATGAGTCTTGGCGATCAGTTATGAATATATAAACAAAGATGACACCAAATTCAAAAAATCTGTTGCATTCATTTCCAGTGATGGACATTAATGGCCATGAGAACGAACATTATATGAACAATTATGATTGAAAAGGGATTGAACTGAAAGCAATTTTCATAAATAAGAAGCAACAGGGTGAAACTAGTCAATCCAAAAATAAGAAACTGAAAACTGAAATAGGGCGAGAATTGAAAGAAAAGGAATGAAAAATTAAACCAAGACCTAATTGATCAATTACCTGGCTTAGGGCCAAAAGCTAGGAGGTCTGCACAATTGAGGGCTGATGTAGAAAGGTTAGAGGATAAATGCAAACATATAGGAAATTTATATAATCTGTCAGGACACATTTGTTGTTCATGTGTGGTTATCTTGATTGGTTTCTGGTTGGAGTGAATTAAACATCCTTTCAAATAATTCATTTTGATTGGTTCTTGCCAAGGATTAAAATCCTTTTAAATGATTATTGTGATTAGTTTCCCTCAAAGCCTTATTTAAAGTTTATTTACTTTCTCAAAACTGCAAATATCAACATTAGGAACAACTCACAATCTTATAGCTACTTCACACCTCTTTACCATTGTGAAGGTCAAATCAAGTCTGCACCAATCATTAAGGTATACCCACCCAGGTCTAGCAGAGTATGAAATGAAGGGGGTTTAGCCATATATACCTCGTGTCATTAGCCAAAAACGTTAAGAGAGCTTGGCAACCTCTTGGTGCACAACTGTTATGTGACTATTGTCATTGTTGTGTATTACAGGATCCAGAGGAGGCCATGCAGAGAGGACGTGGATGGCGTAGAACTACTAAATCGTAGAGAGGAAAGTGGGTGGAAATAGATATGACAACGGAATCTACAGATACAATAGAGGTAAGAAGAGAAAGCAACCTCAACCAAAGGTGGAAGGTGTTTGAAAATTAGGATGGCCAAAACATGATATGAATATGTTACATATATGACTAAAGCGAGGTTTTGTGTTGGATAACATATTCGTTGAAATGATATAATTGGTGTATTAAACATTATTTACTATGTTGTGCATTATAGGGGCCAGACGAGGCCATGGCAACAAATCGTGTCATATCAAATGAGGACACAACAGATGAAGCAGGACATCAAGTACTCAAATTTTGACTTAACTTAGGAAAAAATGATCTAATGGCATTTTGTGATACGTCCATCTTTTTTCACAGTATTATTGAAATTTATAATGTATTATCCAATCTTGACATAAATTAATGCATTTTGTTCATTATTTTAGATGGAGATTGGAGCAAATGCAGAGCCTGAGCATTCAATTAGAAAAAGAAAAAGATATGTACGTGGACATGGACCTAAAACTGTTAAATCACGTAGATGACAGTGGGTAGAAGAGAATACGACAATGGATCATGTAGACACAACAAATGATTGCACTGAACAAGAGGTTGGTAAGGACTATAGTACATGGGATGAATACTTTGAGAAAATTGTTGTTTGTGGATGTTTTGTACGTCATGAAAAGAAACAATTCAAATGAGCAATTGTACAAAGACATTACATATATGATGAGCTTCCAGTCGGAAGTATGCCTCCTACAATCGATTCAAATCCAATAGGAATTGTGGTAAGGAATTTTCCAATTTGATATAAATAACATGTATACTTCATTTAAACATTGTTTTATATTATTTAAATAACTAATTTTTTTCTTGATGGATACTTGCAGGATAAAGTTCTTGGTTTAAAATTTCCTGGATCACCAACTTCCAGCCTAGAGGGCACTAATCATTCATCAGATGGTACATTGAACAAAAATATGTGCCAATATACCAGCTCTGAAGACGAGGAATTGATGAAAACATACATAACAAGAACCAGTTTAAAGATGCATAATTTGCTTAAAGACAAGGGGAAGGTGGACTACATACCCTATGAGAATGAATGCGATGGAGATGGCGACTTGCCCCTAAGTTTGAGATCAATTTACAAAGAGACATTTGATCGTTGACTATATTGCGGTTGGCCTAGTGATCAACAACTACCTAGAGTGTACGAGGTGTTTCAATTTTGGGGATACAACTACATGATACGAGCCTCCAATAGTCATGAAGCGAATCTAGGCCTCTTTATCGTCCAAAATGTACATGTGGGATCTAAACATAGAAACAATTTAGAACAAACCACTAGGAGATTAATGCCATATTATGGTCCATCATATTACAGTGGTGAATGGAGAAGGCTAGCAGAATATAAGCCTAACATGTCAGCATATGGTCTAAATTTGAATATGTATACACATCGTCTCCAATTAGAAAGTGGAAAAGAAATGAATAGAGGTCATCTTATGTATATAGATGGACGTGCATACACACACAAAAATATTGCAGGATTTATAAATAGTAGTAAGGGAAGGGACCCTACTGTAAGACCGAATTGTCAATTTGTTGAGGTTATAAATGATAAAGATGGAGACATGGAAAGAGAGGTTGATAGATTGATAATGGTTGAGGCTATTATGGACCTTACCATTAGGGATGAGTTGTTGATTGATTACCCCTTCTTAAAACGCACTCCTGCACGAAAGAAAAAGGAAGAACAAGGTCTCCCTAAGGATGTTCTTAAGGGCAGAAAACCAAAGAATAATAAATGAGTGTGGATTGATGTTTTATAAACTATGTTGTCAAAATTGTGTTTTCTTTAAATTATTGTATAAAAAAGGTAGTCTATAAAATAATGTTCCATTATTCAATTGATGTATATATGTTCATACAATTTATATTTTTATTTTTTAATCCATATTTGATTATATTTCTTTTAAATTGATACATTTTGAATTTAGTGCAATTCTTGCCAAACATTAAATAATACTTGTGTTTGTTGATAGGTAGAAGATGTTGATGAAACACATACTAATACCTAAGATCCAACTGGGTTATTAAGGTTTGGACAAGATGATCCAAACCATACCAGGCAGAAAAGAGCAACATTGAAGAGAATACTACCAGCTGAGAAATTTGAATTGTTGATGAGATCCGCATACACTGATGACATGCCAGCTAGCCTTAATGATGATGATCATGATAGTGAAAATGCAGTGCATGAAGAAGGATTGAATGAAACGCTTACAGGTTTCTTTGGGGATAGAAACAAGGATGACAATAATGATCATATGGTTGACAGTAACAATGATAGCAGGGGTAATTACCACCAACGTAATGTTGATGATAACAACCTGAAATACTCCATCAAGCAAGCAACAAAGACATCCGTGTTCAAATCGGGTGCAAGTAGAACTTTAAAAATGGCGTGCACATTAATATTATTAGAAATCAAATCACTATTTGGTTGGTCAGACAAAGGATTCACTACCCTACTAAAGTGAGTTGAAATCTATTTCTTACTTTGCATTATCAATTGGTGTACATAATTCGTAAACATTCATCAACTTCATTTATATTTCTTTAAGGGGAATTTAAAACCATATATTGTATATAAATAGTCCTAGTATAGATTGACATATCAAACATATTCATCATAAGTCAAACATTCAATTGATTTAATCTCTGGCAATCTTACAGGGCACTAAAAAAAACTAAAATATTCCCTGAAGAGAATGTGTTGCCATCAACTTGCAGAGAGGCGCGTCTGTCGTTGGTTGAGTTGGGGATTGAATATAAGCAAATTCATTCATGTAAAAATGATTGCATTTTATACAGAGATGAATATGAAAACAAGGTAGAATGCCCTATATGCACAAAGAAGAGATATCGTACAGATGTACAAGGTCCTACAGTTCCAAAGAAGGTTTTATGTCACATGCCAATTATACCTAGACTTCAACAAATGTTTCGTTGCAAGTCATTGCACAATTGATGGACTGGCATGCAAAGAACAGGAGTAAAGATGGATTCATGCAAATTCTGGCTGACTCCAAAGCAATGAAATATATAGAGGAAAAATGGCCAAGAAAATTTAAAGATGAACCCTGTAGTATCATGTTTGGTCTTGCAATTGAAGTGTGCCCATTCTCTTTCCTAAGCTCAAATTATAGTGTTTGGCCAGTCAGATTGATAGTATACAATATTCCCCTATGGATGAGATTTAGAAAGGAGCACCTTATGTTGACTCTCATTGTTCCAGGAAAACATCAAGTTAAAAACATGGATGTTTATCTTGTGCCTTTTATTGATGAGATGCAACTACTATGGAAAGGCATAAGAATGTATGACATATTACGTCCCCCATCAAATAGGTCCTTCATGTTGTATGGTGTGCTATGTTGGACTATTCATGATTTCCCAGGACTTGGTGTTTGTTATGGTAAGATAAAATATTTACGTATTTACACTCATAATGTATTTCCATCCCAACTTTCATACTTAGTTTTATACTATTTTTTTGATGTTATTAACATTACTTATTGAATTGCAGGGATTCAAACAAAGGGGATATTTGCATGTCCAAGATGTGCAGAACAATTTCAAGGGTGGTATTCTAAAGACCTACATAAATTTATTTACGCAAACAACAGGGTTTTTCTACCACTAGATCATAAGTTTAGAAATCGGCTGAAGAATCAATTTGATGGAAAAGTTGAAAATAGAGGCCCTCGCATGATTATGGGTCCAGGGGATTGGCTTAAGAAGTATGAAGATGCTGAATTGAAAGCTTGGGAGGATTTTTTGATCAGGGTGATTCAATTGAAGAATTAGAACAAGTTGTAGTTAATATGCACAAGGAATGAAAAGGAAATCCATATTTTATGAGCTCCCTTTCTGGAAGGATCTATTAATATCTCACCTATTAGATCCTATGCACATCTTCAAAAATGTCCTAGATTCTATATTTCGACATATATCAGGCAAAGAGAAGGACACCTTGTCTTTGAGGAGAGATATTGCTCTTTCGCGTACCAAAATTGATAGAAAACATTTGTGGCCAAATAGGGAAAATGAAACATATGCAGAAGCTCCATGGATTTCGAAAAAGAAAGAGCTAGACCAACTAAAAAATGTTATCCGTTCAATAAGGACACCTACTGGCTATGGGTTGTCATTGGCTAAAGCTTTTACAGTTGATGGACATATCACATGATTTAAAACACACGATTTTCATAATTTTATGCAGGTATTATATATCATCATTTAACATTTACTAGTAACATTGATTAAGTACTAAATATATTTTGATATTTTTTTGTGTGAGAAAAAAATACTAATGACCTTTTCATAAATGTGTTTGATAGCATATCATGCCATTAGCAATTAGGGGGGATTCCTGTCTTATAGTTGACTTAAGGAATGCGATAAGTCGATTGTCAGCATTTACAAGGTATGTGGTTATATGAAATGTTCATGTGTGAGAGATATAGAGATATTATATTGCATTTTAATTTTTGACAAAAGGATCATACTAATTTACTATTCTTATATTAGGTGGGTGACCTCCAAGGAGATCCACGAATGTGAAGTGCCAAAATGGAAGAAGGAAATTGTAGAAATTGTATGTGTATTTGAGAAGGAGCTCCCTACAAGTTTCATGGACCTACAAGTCCATTTACTTATACACCTAGTTGATGACATTGAATTGGCGGGTGTCGTATCAAAAAGGTGGATGTTTTTCTTTGAGAGGTATATGAAAACTCTAAAAAGATATGTCTGATAAAAGGCACATCCAGAGGGTTGCATGGTTGAAGGGTATGTATTGAATGGAGCATTTTTCTTCCTGTGTGAATTCCTTGGTAAGGATTTTGAAGATGGGCCACGCTTCTGGGATGAAGAACGAGCATCAAATATTATTGATGGAGAAAAACCACAGTCTAATGGTGTTCAAGTAGAAATTAGTAAGTAAATTCATGATCAGTGTGGTTGTTTTTCTTGCAATCATTAATTTACTCTGTAATTTATTTGTCAAATTAACAGCATGACATTTGGAGTTTGAAATAAACATGTTGACATGTAATAGGTGTAGATGAAAGTGCTATACTTGACAAGTTCATTCTATACCACATGGACTTTCTGAACAAATGGATCAATTTGTATGATAAAAAGAGAGAAGAAGTGTTAGAAGCAAGGAGACAGTTTAAGAGATTGAACCCAAGGAATACTCCACTTCCCACTGAACTGCTTGGGGAATGGGGCAAAGATTGCACACTAGAATGGGTTATTGAACAATTTAAAATCAAATAGAAGATGCAGTTATAGAGTCAAACATAACAGAAGACAAAATCAACATGTCTAGAGGATGTGAAAGAAAGGTACAGTTGGAATTTTACAAAATGTTGTTTCCTTACGGTTTTGACACTATTAACTATTTTAATATTCGTCATTATATTTGTTTTCACTGAAATAAATGGTCTTTCACAGGCGAGGAAATATCCAGCAATGTGGTCATATGGTTGACATTATCTTGTAGAAAGTGTAGATGTAAAGCGACGATCCTTCGATTGTGGCATCATGGTTGACTTCAAGCAATCCAGTTGATCAAGCTCAAAAGATAAGAATATAATTGAAGGGAATCTACAATATGCTGGGAAAATACAAGAAATTATTGAGTTGGATTACCGTTCTTTTAAATGTTGTGTTTTTAAGTGTAGATGGTATGAAGCATTTGAGAGGACACGAAGACATGATACCCATAGTGGATTGTTTTCTATAGATTCCTCATGTTTCCTACCGGAGGATAAGAAGCCTTGTGTTCTGCCAATTCATTGTGAGAAGGTATTTCTTTAACTCAAACAAGAAGCAGTAGTGATCATTAATCTATTAATTCATAGTTTATTGCGAATATATACATGTGTTTATTAATCAATAAAATTGTTATACCATACGTCTAATATATGTATGTCATTCATGTGCAGGTATTTTTCTATGAAGATATTTTGGACCCGAAATGGATATTTGTCATACATTATAATCCAAGATTAAGGCATGTATTTGATGATGCATTAGTGGATACTGAGCAAAACAATGATGGCCAACAAAATGAGAGAGAGGGATTAGAGAACATCGAAGAAATTGACATCCATGATGATGTTGAAGATGGTTGTTTTCAGCCACAAGAAGACAACAATCCAGAGTTAGATGATGTTATGTAAGACAACAATATGGATGGTATAGAAAATGATGATCCAAATAAATATGGTAACAATATAGATGGTCTACAGTCAAATTTCAATGATGATGAAGATGATGCAGGTCAAGATGAGGATGATGATAATATTAAATACTTGAAAGAACACATGAACATTGACAATGATACACTTGATGACATTGTAGCAGACAACAATGTTAATGACCAAGACTTCTAAATTTTTAGAATTATTTGCAATCCATGTTTAAAAAAGGATGATTCTTATGGCCTAAACTTTGTAATGCTTCAACAATATTATTTGTGTCAATACAAATTACCTGTTGCAATATCCTTAAATTGTTCAATCTTTGGTATGAATTGTTGGTAGAAAAAATCAGGGTTACTTGGATGCAATTTCCTTTTCATTGCTTTATATTTTGCTTTAATGTCAAGGTCTCAACCTAATCCTCATTTTGCACTAAGAAGAAACTTCAGGCTTAACTCTACAATGGCCTCGAATCATTGCGAGGAAGTTATGATTAAGGATTTGATGACTACAACATATTTTAATGGGGAAGATGTTTTCCATCATGATGCACATGTTGCACATATGGATAGGCAAGACATGAATCTTACTACACAAATACTTATATTAGACCTTTACGAATTTGATAAATAATGTTAATTATTCAAATTTGATTGATGTATATATGTGAATGATTTGCATAAGCTTAGCTGACATTCAAGTTTCATGGGGATAAAATGGTATTTGCCTTACAAACACCACCTGAGATTTAGTACTTAGTTTTCTCTGCTTATGAATATCCTTATTGCAATATGTTCTTCCCAATATTTAACCTAAAACATTTAATCTGCTCCTTGAGTAGAATTAAAAGATTAAACATTTAATACAGAAAAAACCATATCCCAGAACCTCAAATAACCCTTACCTATTCAGATTCAAAAGAAAAACACACACAACATGGATACATATAGCTAAATACATGCAATGAAGCATTACTCATATAACATCAACATGAAACTAAAAACATATATGCAAACATACATTCGACATATAATTCATAAACTTACACACAAGAGATAGAACAACCCAGAAAGCTCTGTATATTCATTACTTCTCCAAAATTTCCATGTCTTCAACAACCATAAAATGAGTAATACAATTCCATTATATAACAGGAATGTGTACCCTCATCATTTAATACATTGTCTTTCAAATACAATGGATACAAATAGGCGACAAATGGCGTTGAAGAAAGATTAATTGCATTGAAGGAAAAGAGAAGAAGATGTGGTTGGCCTTGAGAAGCACGCAAAGCTGCCTGGGGATCTGCATTGTTGTGGTTGGGTGATAGTGGTTGAGTTTTCATCTAGTAGATCCATACTTGTCCTGCCACTCACCAAATGTACTTTCAATTGGCCAAGGGAATGAAATGATTTCCGCTATCTTACCATTGTGGCTGACATATTTTGCATCTAGGATACTTTTGACATTTTTATTAAATAATTTAAATGCAATGTCCACAACATGCAACCTATCAAGCATCCAACTTAACACATTCAAAGCTGGGTCTCCCTTATCACAACAAGCTGGAATTAACTGATTTCCATTATCAATGATTTCCTGCTTCCACTTGTTCATATCGTTTATTGTCCCATCAGCTTCTAGAATGTGGGGTAACCACTTTGTGTCCTGCTTCTCAATTGCTTACATTTTATCCTTCAATATTGTATCCAAATTCAATTGATGAGCAGCCACATCCTCAAATTTCCCTAGCATACCTGCTACTAACTCTGTCTCAGGAGGGGCATTTAGATCATATTTAGAGCACCTGAGAAAATTTCTAATTTTTCTAGTTCTTAGTAGCCACCTGGTCTTCCTTGTTGATAGCCTCTATTTATCTGATTCATGTTTCTCAAGTGCTATCCTTAATTGGGAGTAGGACCTATGGGTCTCCTCCAACCTGGCCAATATCTCATTGATCCTATACTTGATCAAATTTGTGGCTACATCCTCCACTTTACTTTCTATTTCTTCCTTCAGCTCCTTATTTTCCTCTTTCAGTTCCTTTATTTCTTGAAGCAGAGCTTGTGTGTCCACTGGTAATGACTCTGCAGTCTGTATAATTGGAGGGGTTTGAGATGGGCCACCTTCCAACTGAGGTTGACTCTCATAAGTATTAAGCCTGGCGATTGCTTCTGTGTATTTCTCTAATAATTCATTGTACTCTTTCTGCAATTTGAGTGTTGCTGCTTCTGCAAAATGTGTTGTTTGTACATTCAGGCTGGCTGCCTGAGGAGCAAGGGTGTCTGACATTACTGTGATTTCATGTAAGGATTTTTAATTCTATTTTGAAGGAAACCAACCAAATGATCTAATTTAAAGGATTTTAACTCAGGGCAGAGACCAATAAATATAAATCATTCAGATGGACTTAAATTAACTTCAACCAGAAACCAATCATATAACCACACATGAACAACAAATGTGTCTTGACAAATTATATGAATTTGAATAATTTAAAAGAACCACTCTGGAGACAGCAGAGCAACATGTAAGCATGAAAATTAACACAACAATTGAACACTGAAATAGATCATCATATGAGAATATTATGCTCTCCATTATATTTTCTTCAAAGTATACACACACACACACACACACACACACACACACACACACACACACACATATATCACAATTTGCATAAGTCTTCTAAAAGTATGAGAGATGATGGATGAAAATTAATTTACTAAATATGCTTCTACTTCACACACACACACACACACACACACACACACACACACATAGATACATATGTACATATGTATACATATGTACATATGTATACATATGTACATACATATGTATACATATGTACATACATATGTATACATATGTACATACATATGTATACATATGTATACATATGTATGTACATATGTATATACATATGTATACATATGTATGTATGTATATATATATATATATATATATATATATATATATATATATATATATATATATATATATATATATCACAATTTGCATAAGTCTTCTAAAAGTATGAGAGATGATGGATGAAAATTAATTTACTAAATATGCTTCTACTTCCTACTATTGCCTCCTTTCTTTATTAGAACGATGTATTTTCATTTGCATCGGTGCAACTTTTGTAATCTCAGGCCGATCTGTGTATTTCTTTAGGCATTATCATTATTTATGTGTATTCAATATGATCACCGAGACCAACTGAATATCTCTTTGATAAGATGTATCATTTGGCAATTTTATTATGTTGGCAGGACTTAGTTTTCTGGCCCATGTGCTTGTATTTTACCCTTAATTCTTACCTTTTCGAGGAGACATTGTAAAGCTTACCCGATGTACTAGTTGGAGGAATGATTCATACTATCATTGGTGTAACTTAAACCATCGCTATGAGATTTACATGCCATTATGATGCTTTGGGTCTTCCCAACATGTTTCTCCATTACTTTATTCATCAGTAGGACTCTTTCTGAAATATCCTTGCAGTTTTCACTATCAGCATAACCCACATAGTCGGCGAGATCAAATGAATTCACTCCGATTGTATATGTCCCTCCAATGTGCATCCTTTGTTATTCAATGTGATGGGACAAGTCGGCAAGACTCTTAGCGAAACTTTGTGGTCTTTATCATCGAAGTGACCCATGCAGTCAGAGAGACCTAGGGAGCTTGCTCCGATTATATATGTTTCCCCGACACAATTGTTAAACTGTTTTGCTCTATCGGTGTGAGTGTGCACATCTCTCCCTGATACACATCCATCAGTACAAGGCACAAGATCGGTATAACTTGGAGATCTTGTTTTGACTATCTTGTTTTTGCCGATGAATATTCATCGGTGAAACGTTAAGTGACATCTTGCCGATCATTTATTCTTGTTGTCTATGGACCTCTTATCGCTGAGAGTTTACTTGTCTCTCCCCGACCATGGATAAAATACTTTGTATAAGATTATGACTTTAGGATCTTGAAAGATATGCCCAAGGTCTTGCCGATGAGGATGAAATTAAGGTTTTCTTAACTATGATCACGGAAATATTTATCAAGGTTAGATTGATGGGATTTAACAGAGGTTATAATATGGATCTTGTCACACAAATTTTAGGCTAAAATGGATCTTGTCACACAAATTTTTGCAATCTGTATTGATCATAAAATTACAAAGTGGCCAATCTATGTGTGGTATGTTGGTTCTCAAAAACACAGGTTTTTAGACCACAAGAGGGTGCCAATCCCTTGATATGTTTTTGGTCAACAAGACAGGGTTTATACAACAAAACCCCCTACTCTTTTGACACTGCCAAGCCTAGGTGGGTGTACCTAATCAATAAGGCAGATTTGGAAATATGGATGGATTCTGGTTGGGCAATTTTACTCACTAATGGCACACAAACATGAGATATTTGTAGGGTTTGTTAACTACTTTCTAACAAGAATGCTTGAAATATAAAGAATGTGAGTTATACTTGTATGAAATGCTCTAAGATTGACTAGTGCCTAATTTATTGGGTAAATAGAGTTGATGAGTGGATTGTGATACTAGAGATAGGGTATTATAACATATGTAGATTCACTTCACAGCTTAAATCTAACAGTTGGGCACTTTTATATGTCTGCACCTTATGTAGACGTGCAAGTATATCAGTTACCTAGACTCTTCTTAATGATCCCAGTGATATCCTCTTATGTTACTGTGAAGTTGTGAAAGGATTTTTAATTCACATGTGAGGAGAAACAAATTAAGACAATTTATTTGAAAGGATTGTAATCCAGTTAGGAACCAATCAAAGTAGACTACTCAGAAGGTAATTTTAATCCTATTGCACACATAAACCAATCAACAGCACCACACAAGTACAGCAAATGTGTATTGACAAATCAAATGTATTTTCACACTCAATTTGAATAACATAAGCAGCCACTTTGTAGACAATCAGATAACATATAAGTATAATATATCCACACAACTTTTGAACACTTGAAAGTAAACCAACATTTATGCAAGCACCTTCTCTATTTATATTTATCTTAAAAATATGGATATTACTTGCATAAGTCTGAAATTTGATAACAGATGAACTGATGAAAAGCTAATAAAGACTTCTATTCTTCTCCTAATCGTTGATGATCCTCTAACCTCCTACCACTATATGTTTATATAACCATATTCAGAAGAGGCATGTCTCTTCATAAGTGTCTTTTGAAACTTTTGACTAATAATTACAAATTTTCATTAGGCTTTAATAAGCCATAAATGGAATTTGGTAATGTAATCTAAGTATTTTTGGCTCAGGTGAGTATCTGCACATTCCACAGTGGCCTTTGCAACAAATTCCATGGCAACCATTTTCTCCATGCAGGCACAGGCCCCTTCCAATGTTGGGTCTTCATCTTTCACTACTTCTAATGCTTCGTGCAGGATCATTTGGCATTCCCTTATCCAGTCTTGCTGACTTCTTAGATTTTTTCCATCATTAACCAATGTAGGTATACCTCTTTGAGAGACATTAATAAATTCATTAGTTTCTTCTTGAAGTTCCTCATGAAAAACTGTATGTGCCTTGATTAATTCTTTTACATTGGTAATGGCTTCATCATCAGGAGTGCCTCTATCACGGATTTCTTGCAATTTTTCCTGGAGTCTATCAGCCAACCTCTTGTGTTCTTTGAGAGTGTTTTGATTCTTAGAATAGGTCACCCAAAACTTATCCATCCATACCATCATGTTAGCATGTCTCCTCTTGAATATGGTGGAAAGTGCATTGAATCTGGCCTGAGCTATCTAAATTTCATCTTTGTCTTTTGCCTGGGAACTCTCCCCTTGGGTTAGCATCCTGGTCAGGATAGAATCTTTCAGGAAATCATTTTCTTTGCGCATTCTTTCACAGTGCAGTTTGTACATATCCCTTTCTCAAATCAGTATTTGAATTTGTGCTTTATTTAACTTAGCAACATTAAAACCAATATCTACAGTGACCACAGGATCTGTTTCTCCTACTTTCAGTATCATCACATGGCCGAATGCCTTCTCTGTGTCAATAATAGCAAGCTTTTGGTGTGGAGGGTATAGGGCCCATATCATAAGTGATTCTTCATCAGGATTATATCGCGATCCAATGTACACTTCTGTCACACCTTCTAAGCTGAGTTTATGTTTTCCATCATTATTGTGCATAAAACTATCAAAAACCAAATAAGACTTCAAATCGAAGCCCGAAAAAATCATCACACCAGCTTCTTCTAGGAGTTTCCTCCCTTTCTCTGGAATCATATTTTTTTATTTCATTTTCAACATCTCTTCTCAGAGTATTCAATAATTATTTTTCATTATCTGGTGTGATATTTGAAAGAGATTCTCTGATTGCTTTGTCTTTATCACTATACAAGAAAGATTTAAATTCTGGGGACTGAATAAATTGATCATCTGAAACAAAAGAATTGTAAGCCAGTTGCCTGGCATCTGTATCAAGTGTTTCCTCAATTTCCAATTCTCTATTTGAAGGCTCATATTCTTTAATTCTGACTTTAGGAATTATATCAGAGTGGGCTTAGGGTCTTTCATCATGGGATCCTTCACTATCAGAGGATAACACCTCTACCTCTTGTGCCTCTCTCCTCCTCCTTTCCACTTCCTAATATACTCATCAATGGCAAATTCAAACTTTGCATCTTCCAAATTCCTGATAACATCATCATGTGGGAATGGAATATGAGTATATCCACTCAAATTTTGTTTTCTTCTTGCAGAATCAATAAACCCCTCAGGGTTAAACCCTTTTCTTAACATTGCCTTTCTTAAATTAAAGTGCAATAGTTTGTCATGAATGAGGTCGTATCCTTCCCTGGACAACACAATAAAGTCCCCAAAACATAATGTACTTGGCATAAAAGATTGTTTATCATAGGCACTTAAGTTCATAACATTTGAGTAATGTAATTGCCTGACAATTTCCAAGTATGTGATTATGTCTGGTACTATTTTAGGCAATAAGAATGGCGTATCTTCACACCCATATACCCTGATCATTGTGGAATCTAGAAAATAATACCAATCACCCCAGTTGTGATTGACAGTTGGTGGTCCACCGAAATCCTTAGGCCTTAAAAAACTTTTAATCTCATCTGACAAAGAATAGCTACATGGATAACCATAGCATATGTACAGTGTTTTAACAAAGAATTCTTCAAAATGTGCATAACTAGAATTCACAAACCTACTATCCCATATGGAAGTCCATAACTGTATGGGTAACAACTAACCATTCCTATCAAATTGTGCAATTTTCAGTTGTTGTGGCCACGTTGTTAATCCTTGTCCATAGTATAAAACAATATGCATAAGAGCAGATTAAAGCTTAAAACTTATTATTGGAGCACAATTTTTAATGGCCATCAGTCCTGAATCAATCCCCTTAGAGAGGTGGGAGGCATAATCAAAAGCTCTAGCATGGTGGCATTGGATATTTGCAGAGATGACCATGGGTGATATGGACATGAATTTAGGGACCTCTATTCCTAGTACTTGTCCCACTGAATAATATGTGTATTTCATATAAGGTTCAAACAGATCTACATGAAAAGGAGGTCCATCACCTTCCTCGAGTGACACCAAATTACCTTCTTCTCAGGGTCTATGCAATGGAAATCTCCAACCCTTGTAAGTGGTATCCATTCTCAAGTACTCTTTTTCTAAATTTTCATATATTATAGGAGTATTGCAGGTGTCATCGAGAGCAAAAACTTCACATACTGCATTCTTGGATACATGAATAAATGGCTCCCCTTGTAGGTTGTAGATGGCTTTTAGGTCAAGGTTGTAATGATAAGACAAGAGTTTTAAAAGATCTATGTTCACACATCTGTGACAACTAGCTTGCCTAGGTTGAAATTCCATGGGTTACAGACGGGTTCCAATCTATTCCTTCTATAGTAGTGAAACATAAATAACTCATATCCCTTGATAGGGGTCCATATGTTCCCTACATGTTTATATTTATCTTCTAGTTTTTCCATGTTTGCCCTCAATTGTGCAATTCTTCTAGCCTTAGGGCCTGAACCAGGTAATTGGTCTATAAGGTCTTGATTAAGTTTTCTTTCCTGTGTTTTTTCCCCTTTCCTTGTCTCAACCTTCTACTTTTTGCCCTTGGTTTGGCTAGTTTCAGTCTGTTGCTTTCTTTTTCTTTTGGAAGGACCCTCCATTCTATCTCTATGCTGAATACTGGATTTAACCTTATAATCAATTAGCAATAGGAAGGTTTGCAATGCTTACCTATATGTGCTCGGTGTTGCGAATTTCTTAGTCTCTCAACGAAGCCCCCACTCTTCCACTGTAACCCTCAGAATTTTGTTTTGATTTTCAATTCATTATGAACCAGAGCAATTTGTATGAGATTATGCTCAGGCGGCCATTAATATTGGCCATTGGAATTGAATGCAGCAGGCTTCTTGGGCTCAGAAAGTGTCAAATCAATTAATGAATTACATCGAGAAGACTATTTTAATCTCATGTTGATTTGTATGTTTGTTTTGGCGCCATCTTTTGTTTATATGTTTTCGGTCAATCGCCTAATCGAAAGTGTCAAATCGATTAATGAATTACATCACAAAGACTAGCTTTATGTCTCTTTGATGGGAGGTGTTCCTTTAGTTCTTTGATCTTTATCGGAGAGACTCTCATCGATCTTGCTCATGTCCACATTACTTGTCTTTTTCTATTTTTAACATTTCAAGAAGACTTTATTAATTTCACCCTGATATCAAGGTGGTTCTGACTGTCAGAGTTGCTTTTGGACATCAGTGAGTGTTTTCCCAACAAGCAGTGATTATCTTATAGTCATCGGGTTGACAATCATCATCGCTGAGAGAACAGATTGTCCCTTCGATATATCAAGTTTCACCGATAATTTTTTCTGATGTCTTTTGTTCATGGGGAACATCGGTGAGACTCTTGTCGAGTTCCTTTAGTTTCTTCCTATTGGAGTGACTTCTAAAGTCGGGAAGATATAAAAAGTTTATCTTGATGGCATATCTCATGCCGATACAACTAGTGTATTGATTTATCGACAAGATAACATATATCTTTTGCCGATCTTATATCTATCGGTATGACCTCTAAGATCAACGTATTTTAAAATTTTTATTCCGATTTTATATCTCTCGCTGATACAACTTTTTATCGGTGATACATTATATTGTCTTCCCGATTGTTTTGCACAATCGTTGTCTCTGGGTTCTTTGATCGGTGTAACTTCATTTAGGTCTTCCCGATATATATGAAAATATTAGTTAGGGGATTATGACTTATTTGGTCGGAAAGACATATATGTGATCTTGCCGATAGGGGTTAATTACTTCTATTTGCACAACTATAGTCAGGGAAATGCTTATTTCAAAGGTCATATTTTATGAAATTGTCATGGGCTACAATATGGATCTTGTCACACAAATTTGAACAACCTTTTTTAATCACAAGATCAATGTATGGCGAATTTCTATGATATTTGGATGACAAGTGAGTGACGGTTGATGAAAAATGGGAATTTTGTTTTAGCTCCAACGTGGTATATATCAAGGATAAGCAGATGGAGACTAAGAAAATTGTTAGATTTTTTCAGTCCTAATAGCAATATAGGCTTTTGTGAACTTCATGATAACATCATTGCCATTTCCAGACAAGACAAACATGGTCCTAGAGTCATACCTAGTTTCTACAGCTCTCATCAAGTCTGTGTTTATGAAGACATCAGGGCATATTAATTTGGCTAAGTCAAGGGTCCAAGCATGGCAGATTGGGGCTCTGTAATCAATCCGCTTGTGCCAATGCTCAAACAGACTCCAAGCAGACACATGGATCCTAGCATCTCGACAATCTACACAAAGGTCATATATTTTGTCATTTTTGCCAACCTCTCCTAATTTTGTCAGAGGTTTCTTAGATGATCCAGGACATTGAATCATGATATCCTCATCCAAGCTACATTTTGAGGTTGAAGCTTGACCTGTCTGACTCATTTTGTATGTGTGCAAGCAACCTAGGGTTTATGCAATCAATAGCTGCTCTAAATGCTTTGAAAAGTACTTACAGATAGAAAGACTAAGTGCAGGGGGGAGATAATAACTTACTAGTTTTTTTACGTCACAAAGGCTCAAAATTGCTTCTCCTTGCTTGTTTTGATGATTCTCCGGCTCTGAACGCAATTGCTCCTTGAAAAATGACAGGAAATGCTTAGAATTATGTTGTTATAACATCAAATTCTTGTACCACTTTTTGTATTAATGGAAGTCGCTGCAACCATAACTCTGCTTGTGCCACAGTCATTCAAAAATCTCCTTTTTTTGCAAGTTTGAATATGGACCATTAATCACTTCATGCCTTTCTGGAATCCATGGCTTCGATTCATTGACTATATTTGATAATCTTAGTCATCTTTGTTGACAAGTCATCGCCTAATGAAAATGAGCCAAATCATCAGTACCTTCCCTGCACTTTATGTCATCCTTAGCCCAGACTGGATGCGTGTCACTGTTTCGTGGCGTCGCAATCGGGGAGGGCCCACCATACACCTACCATGCGATGGTGCGATATAGCATCCATGCACCTTTATTATACTTGCTTTTCAATCTATGCATGCCATGTGTTGTTATCTCGTTGCCTCGTAGTGAGTATTCCTCCCAAAAAGATTCCCTTGCGCTGGAACGCAGCCGTTGGATCTTAGGCTTGCTCTGTGGACATGTGGCAGCGGATAGCTGGCTGAGGTAAGATTTCAAAGTAAACACCTCATAAGCAGATTGGACAGGTGGCAGCCTGTCCCAGCGTCGCGGCTGGGTGCTGGCGTCATCTAATATGCTTTGCGACAGTGTGATATTCACTTTATAAGACATTCAGACATTTGAACATTGATTAGGCGCTAAACTAGGTGCTAAATTAGGCATTAAATTAGGCACTAAATTCGGTGCTAAATTGCACCAAATTTAGCACCTACTTGTTCTAATCGGTGCAAAAAATGCCAAAAATAGTGCCATCCTGATAAATAGCACTGAATTTTTTAATAAATTGGAGAAAAATACATTAAAACAGTGAGTGGAAGCAAAAAAAGGGAGCAAAAAAGGGAGCTAATCACAGGGATTTGTTGTATTCTTATTTGAACTACCGCATACTTATCTGATTTCGAGTTCAGTAAAATGAAACTAGGTAGATAGACAAGTATATGATGGGTCAAATAAACCACGAGTTATTTTGTTTAATTATATTCTTGGAGTAATGTGGATCCATTATGTATTGAAACGAGATTCTTTTGTTAAAACCTGTGTTCACATTCTGGACCATGTTAGTAATACTTCTTTTTGTATATGTGTGTGTGTGTGTGTGCGCGCGTGCGTGTATATATATATATATATATATATATATATATATGTACTTATGTATATACATGTATATATGTGTGTGTGTGCATGTATATATACAAATACATGGTATATATGTATAAACATACATACACATATATGTGTATCTATATATACATATCTAAGTGTATGTATATACATACACTTAGATATGTATATATAGATACACATATATGTGTATGTAGTGTATATGCATATACATATATACATACATACACATACCTACACATACATACACTACAACAAAATAGGCAATTAGTGCCTAAAATAGTGTTGAAATTTAGTGCATTTGAGTTCATGAATTGGACACTTCTGCTGGCACAAAACTTGGTGCCAAACTGCATGTTCTCTTCAGCACCAGATTTTGCTCTGATTTTGTGTTGAAAAAGTAGAGCAAGCAATAACGCCTCCTTTAGCGCCTGGAATAATGCCAAGAATAGCGCTGGGAAATAGCACCTAAATTTGTGCCCAATTTGGCTTCCATGTCTGCTACCATTTTTTATTCTAGTTTTGCTCCCAGTCGTGCTTCTTGTTTTGCTTCTGGTATGGCATCAAAAATAGCTTCTTTTTTGGCTTCCTAATTGACACCAAGTTTTGCTTCCATTATGATGTCCTTTGTTGCTTCCAGTTTTGGTTCCATTATGACATCCTTTGTGGCTTCTAGTTTTGCTTCCAGGTTTGCTTCTGGTTTTGCTTCCAATTTTGCTTCCAGTTTTGCTTCCAATTTTGCTTCCAGATTTTGCACCAAAAAAGTAGCGCAAGCAATAGCGCCTCCTTTAGTGCTTAGAATAGCGCCCAATTTGGCTTCCAGTTTTTCTTCCATGTCTACTCTCATTTTTGCTTCTAGTTTTGCTCCCAGTCATGCTTCCTATTTTGCTTCTGGTATGGCGTCAAAAATAGCTTCTATTTTGGCTTCCTAATTTACGCCAAGTTTTGCTTCCATTATGACGTCCTTTGTTGCTTCCAGTTTGGCTTCCAATTTTGCTTCTAGTTTTGCTTCTTGTGTTGCTTCCAGTTTTGCTTCTGGTTTTGCTTCCAAGTTTGCTTCCAGTTTTGCTTCCAATTTTGCTTCCAGTTTTACTTCCAGATTTGCTTCCAATTTTGCTTCCGATATAACATCGCTTGTTGCATCTAGCTTTGCTTCCATTTTTTCATCTTTGTTCCAAAAAAGGTGAGTGGGCCAATCTTGCTTTCTAACTGCCCCATCTTTCACCTTATAGCCTAGCTTAATCTGATACTCCCCAGTTTTTTAGTAGCTCCATCTTATTCAATCTTCTTTGCGAGACAAGCTCATAGATCTGTTTGATAGAATACTCTCTAACTCACTAATCTGCGCTCCGTCCACTTGAAGACCCTTGAAGCATTTGAAATATTTCATAGGATAACATTTATAAAGAATTTTTAGGGAAATGGACATCCATACAAATTAACAACATCATTATACTTATTAAATCTCCATCAAAATAAAATCTACAATAATATCAGTATATAGAAAATAACAAGATAATTATTATAACATGATCATCGTCTATAATTAAAACAAGTGAGTCAAATATCTATAATTTAATTGAATTTGACAACATCCATCCTGAGCAGTAAATTAAAATCATCATACGTAATAAATATCCATCCAAAAATCATCGACCACTTTCAATATATATAAATTGATAAGTCAATACTGATAAGATCATCATCATATATAACTAAAACAAGTGAAAGTCAAATATGCCAGTAGATCAATAACATGTACAAATGATATAAGTAAAAATGATAAATTATGCAACTCAAAATGATACAAGTCAAGATGATACATGTCCAAATGATATAAGTCAAAATGATACATGTCAAAATGATACAACTCAATAATATGGTACTGTAGGCTGTGAAAATGATACATATGATAGTAACCATGAAAAGAGGCATCATAACAATATATCAACAATGATCCATGATGCAGTCTATATGATCATGAATCTCACTGGCTACTACCAACAACTGCCTCATCATCATCATCACCATCGTGATTATCATCATCATGATCGTCATCGTTGTCGTCGTCGTCGTCATCATTGTCATCGGCCTTGGTGTCTTATGTATCTATGTCATCATCATCCTCTGCCATGTGATCTGTACCAGGACCAATATATTCTAGATCTATATCATGAGGATCATCTTGATCTTCTAAAAGACTCGTGTTCTGCAAAAAAAAACATTTAAAATGAAAAGTTATTATTTATTTCATGCAATAATTTATGTTTCTGTTATATATCTAATATTACAACATATGAAACGAAACCATAATCATATTACATCATATCAAAGTGCACATACCATAATAAAATTTCAAAAAAGTTACAATTAATATGTCATTCCAATGATGTAAAACATGCAACAATTCTAATAAACGTTAGTAAAGATCATAAAAAATTTTGTTATTCAATTTAACTATCAACTGTATTCTATTACATAACCTTAAGTACCAACCCTCTGCATTTTGTGCGATATATGATTATGTTTGCCTCAAAGATCATTTGAGAGTTAACTGATCTATATATCTTCTTCTCCTATATCTCCGACGAGGAACACATTGAACATGATGAAAGGCTAGAGTCCATCCTGACTCTAACTCAAATACAACTGAACCCTCTCTCCTACTAACTGCTCCTTCTGTGTGGATCCCACACCTCACCAAGCATCTAGTAGCTACTGAGCTAGGTGGCTGAAATAGATCACACTCCCTTGTCATATTGCATGTGACACCACTGTCTAGATACCACCCATCTCGAGAAATCTCCTCTGAAGCATAATGACCAAATTTAACCTTTGTAAGGTAAGAGACAATGTCTTCACCAGCAAGCATCTGAATCCTCTGAAGCTTCTCCTTCAGAACCATGATTCTGCTCTCATGCTTGGCCTGAAATAGTGAAGCAAGGGATATTAGTTATACTCAGTTATACTTATTAAATTACTATAGAAACAAACTCTTACTGTTGTTTAATACCACTCCCACTGATCTTAATTTTTCCACCCCTTTTAATACCACATTTCTGAGTGAGGACTATTGTCACACATTTCACATGTCATATCTATTTGTTGATTTTAGTTGGCTATAGGTGTTGGTCTGAGTTTAAAGTCTTAAACAGTGTCTTATGAGGTGTTAATTCACCTAAGAATTCACCACAATCATAGGATTGTTATCCCCGGATGCAGGTGTTTGTCAGCAAATTGTGCTGAAAACTGACCCTCCCCTCCTCACGAACCACAATCCTGAGACAACTGGCACGCAACATGGCAGCAGGCTAAGGTACGTGGGTACCTGGCCCACCAGTCCATCTAACTCCAATTTTTAATGCCCCTCACTTCTATGTGGGCTATTGTTTCCCCCCTCCAGCACTGGCGGTGATGGCGAGTAAATGTGCCTTCAAACAACATGATTTAATGGCTTCTGTGTTGGATTTGGGCCTCCCCTTTTCAATGGATCGAGGCTCAGTATGGGGACGACGGATACTCTTCTGGATTTGAGTGGAGCTGGCAATAGGAGCTGCCAATTTGGTGCAGGTTATAGTTTGTGGCATTCTAGAGCCTGTCATGGCATTCTGGAGCATGTCATGGAGCTCTTGGTCTCCATTGGCTTACACATGTTCATTCATCACTTTTTGACATAGATCGACCTTCTCATCACCACACGTGGGAATCGATTTGGCATTGGCACATATGTTGAGGCATGATAGATATGGCATAGCACCCTTGCACACATGTTGAGGCATCATAAAGGTTGTTCATTAGTTCATGCATGGATTATTTGGTCTACTTGATCCACATGAGATACTCTATTACTTTTCTATGTGGAGCGGTCCTTCATCTTCCATAGGTGTGGGGTTGATCTAGCATTTGGGCACACATGTTCATGCATGAGAGGACTATTTTATGGTTTTTTGGTGCTTGGAGTCTAGTGCCACCCGCTCTCTCTATAGGACTTAGGTTTGGCTTTTACACCAAACAATCTCTCTATAAGACCTATGTGGTGGTTCAAGGCCCTATACCACATCACCCATGGGCCCTAGAAGTGGACGTTACAACAAAAGTGCCTAGTTTTCAACCCTGAAACATAGTCTAAACCTCAACAGGAGGAGTTAGACAATTAACTTCTAGGAACACTAAATGGTACCCTTCCATCAGCCTCAAGGGTTCAGTAAAAAACATAGTGGCCCTAGTTAGCAGGTTGTATGGGGAGAAGGATGCTTCTCATTTTCAAGAATCCTAAGTCTCATTGCTACATATGTTGCTTGAAGAAGGGCCAATTTTAAACTAGGTAGTTGTTTTGTCACTCACTTTGTGCAATGAAATAACGAGAGTCGAGTCTCCTCTAGTGGGCACAAAGCCAAAATTCTTTACAACCTCTTACTTGTGTTATATTATTTGTGCAGCTAATAAATTCTTTGGGGATGAATTGGACATGGAGCATCCCATGTATTTTTGTCTATGTTTATTGCTAGGACCGATGGGAGCACAAATATTCATCCAAATATGAGCAAATTTGTGACCGATTCTTTGCTCCCTTGCATGAGCTATTATTTGAGAAAAGGTTCCCTAGGTTGTCTGAAGACATGATCAGAATCTTCGAGAACCTAAAAGATTACTCCCTATATGAGTTGTTAACATATAGGAATATCTATGGCACCACAAAGGCACCCCATACTTTTCCCATACCTGACATGTTGTTGATCAAGAAGTTGCATGTCATACTACACTCTTGAGATTTAATGAAGCCATGGAAGCAATGGTAATGGATGTAGATGAAGCTGGTGAAAAGGGCTCCAACTCAGTGGAATGGATGTAGGTAGCATGTATTTCATGTTCACAATGTTGCAGGAGCAGGGGATGGTGTTATGTGCAAATTTGGTGATGCCCTGGTCCAGTTAACCTCATGTATTTGGCATAGAAGTGCATAGAAGTTGGGGTTTGAAGTAGAACTCTTAAACAGTGGTTGGAATTGCTTGGAATGGTGTTTATAGACGTCATAAGACATGTCTGAGCCATTGGCATGAAGTTTGGAAACTGAGGGGTTGAAGACCTTGTGGTGACCTAGTTGAACAAGCCTAATTAGACCTTTTGTCAAACGGGACAGTCAATTTTAGAGCCCTGTGTTACAAAAAAACCATACCTAAGTTTTGGATATGTTCAAGAACTCCCAAAAGGGTACTCAAAATAGTTTTTAGATTGTGGGTTTGAGGTCGGCTCTGCAATTTATGTCAGAAAAAGCCAATTTGTTGCCCTACTTGGCCTAAAGTCAATTTGGCAAGAGAACAATTGAAGTTTGCTAGCCCTAAGTTCTTGTGCATTCCTAACACTTATTGTTTTTCATCCTCATTCCATTGAGAGTCCTCCCAGTGTTGATTTACCTATTCAAGCATAAATGACTCATTAGGGGTTGAATTCTAGTTTGCATCCACTGAAGGTTATCAACAAGAAAACACCAAATCTTGTTGTGAGATGTTGAAATCTTGAAACCACCCATGCTCTGCATCAAATTTCTATTAGAGAATAGGTTGGTCTATAAGAAGGAAAGTGTAAAGTAAAGAGAGAATAAGATGCCTCCAAAAGGTAACCCTATGGCTAGGGAAATGAGTGAAATGAAAGAGAAGACTGCAAAAGAAATTAGGAAATTGAAAGAGTTGCAAGATATGATGGTAGCCAGGCTTGAGGCTGTTGAAACAAGTTAGAGGAGAGGTATGGTCACAGGTGATGTGAGTGATCAAGAGGAAGAGGGTGAGAATAGGATCCCTCTAAGAGGATCCCAAGAAGAAGAGTTGGATCCTGATGAGCAGAAGATGGCCAAGCTACTGAAGGCAGTCAAGGGAGATACTCACAAGGTAAAGATGGATTTACCAATGTATGGAGGGAACTTGAATGATGAAGAGCTTTTGGATTGGATTGCAGCACTTGATAATTATTTTGAATGTGAAGATATACCAGAGGAATAAAGGGTAAAGTTGGCAAAAACAAAATTGAAAGGTCATGCCCTACTTTGGTGGGATTATGAGCAAACTGAAAGGAGGAAGAAAGGCAAGTCAAAAATTGTTTCTTGGGATAGAATGGTGTCCAAACTCAAGGCTAAGTTCTTACCAGGTGATTATGCAATTCAACTATACAAGAAACTTCAAAATCTTAAACAAAGAGATATGGATGTCAAAGCCTATACTGATGAGTTCTATAAGCTGAGTATAAGGGCAGGTCACATGGAGGATGATGTGGAGAAAGTAGCTAGATATCTCAATGGGTTAAGATTTAACCTCCAAGATGAGTTAAGTTTGACAAACCTAAGGATGGTAGAGGAATGCTACCAATTGGCAATCAAGGCTGAAGAAAAACTAAAGAGAAGGCAAGACAAACAAAATAGGGGTAGAGGCAGCAATTCCAATGGAAGAGGGTCATTTTCTGATCCAAGGCAGTCATATGAGGGCCAAGAAGATACAAGCAAAGTCCAAG
This sequence comes from Cunninghamia lanceolata, assembly GCA_027924645.1. Lineage (NCBI taxonomy): Eukaryota > Viridiplantae > Streptophyta > Pinopsida > Cupressales > Cupressaceae > Cunninghamia > Cunninghamia lanceolata. The sequence continues at coordinate 3,575,216 of BSBN01001110.1, forward strand.
AGCAAGGGATAGATCAGAGAGCTGGATTTAGAGGAGGTACATCAGGCTTTAGAGGCAGATTTGGAGGTCAAGGAAGAGGATCTAGTGGGTTCACAAGAAGGTGTTACCAATGTAACAAGTTTGGACATCAAGCATGGCAATGCAATGAAAGTCAGACCACTACTTCAGTTGGAGGAGAGAGGAGAAATCAGATTGTTCAAGGAGATGACTGTGAGAGTGTAAACTCATCATCACAACATGCTGGTCCAGAAGTTGGAGAATCACTTATGGTAAGGAGAACCCTCATCAAGGTACCAGTGGAAAAGGAGCCACCACAAAGGAGGACTCTCTTCAGGACAACTTGTAAGTGCTTGGGTAAGGTTTGTAAAGTTGTAATTGATTCAGGTAGTCAAGATAATATGGTTTCAATTGAGATGGTTGAAAAACTTAAGTTCAAAAGAATACCACATGCTACTCCATACAAAGTCTCTTGGTTAAATGAGGGTCAACATGTTTTGGTGAATGAACAAAGTTGGGTGGAGTTTCATATAGGAGGATACAAAGACAAAATTCTATGTGACATAATACCCATGGATGTGTGCCATTTGCTGCTAGGGAGGTGTTGGCAATTTGATAGGTATGTTAAGTATGATGGAAGGAAGAATACTTATGGGATAGAAAAAGATGGGGTCTCTTATACCTTGACACCATTGAAAGAGGAGGATAAAGGACAAACCATGGGATCGAATGTGATGATGGTAGATAGAAAGGAGTTCATAAAGGTAGAAGAAGAGGAGCACATGGACCTTGCAGCCACTCCTAAACTTGGAGATATTATGACAGCAGACATGAAGAATGACTTGATTTTGGAGATCCAAGATTGACCTAAGAAGTATGTTGCTATGATGGTAGAAGGGGTGTTCCACTTGTTGCCTTCAAAGGGGGGTATTGGTCATTCCATTTCTTTCATGCCAGAGGTTAGTATGCCTGATCAAGTAGCAGTTACAAGGACATAACAACAGATGGAAGAGATGAGAAGCAAAGGTGTAGAGGTAAAGGGTAAACTACAAGGAAATGTGGACGAGTCCGAGCACACAATTGAAGTGAAGAAGAAGGAAGTTCATTACAAGGAAGGAGGAGATGTGGTTGTAGGTGATGATGTAGATTTAACAACATTCTCAGATGAGAAAGGAGTCAAAGATCATCCATCAAGTAGGCCTCTGAAGCTGGAGCATATCTTAGGTGCCAAGGAACTCAAAAAGACAAGGGATAATGCCTACTTTCGGTATTTAGTCCATTGGAAGGGTTTACCAAATGAGGATGCCACTTGGGGGTCAGAGAATGACATGATCAAGCATGAATCTACTATTGTAGCACTGTCCTCAATGGGACTTGAGTCTATTTTGCCCAGGGAGTATGGTGCAGGGCACCTGGGTCTTAATGTAAAAATTGTAGAGTGTTAGTATTTTGGTGTGGTGAAGTCATTTTGTTTGTAAGGTATTTAAGACCATATTTTATGTCTTTGTGTCGGTTGGGTCATTTTGGAGTCAATTTGGTGAAATTTGTAAAAGTTGCAAAAAGTTGTCAAAGCAACTTTTGCATTTTTGGGGAAGTTGAATGGTTAGGCTTTGGTTTTTGGTGGGAAAATGATTGGTTATGCTTGGGAATGTTTTAAAAGCACTCGTGTACATTGGAACAAGAGTTAGAAGTTGTAAAATTTGAATTTTGAATAACAAGGTGCCATGTTTTTGCATTTTGGAAGCTTAATTTGCTGCTAAACTGTATTGTACGACTTTGTATGGCCTGGAAGTAGTCAAACATTGATTGAATTAATGGTGCCTGGAATCCTTGTTCTTTGTAATCGATTTCATTAAGTTTGAAGCGAGTTAGGGCAGATTTACTGAAAGTGGTTTGAAACCCTTACAAGAGTGTGCTTTGACTGAAAATAATGCATTTCTCTCCATTTCACTGGTGAAAAGGCCTCCAACTCGGTGGAATGAATGTAGGTAGCGTGTATTTCATGTTCACAATGTTGCAGAAGCAGGGGATGGTGTTATGTGCAAATATGGTGATGCCCTAGTCCATTTAACCTCATGTATTTAGCATAGAAGTGCATAGGAGTCAAGGTTTGAAGTAGAACTCTTAAACAGTGGTTGGAATAGATTGGAATGGTGTTTATAGACATCATAAGACATGTCTAATCCATTAGCATGAAGTTTGGAAACTGATGGGTTGAAGACCTTGTGGTGACCTAGTTGAACAAGCCTAATTAAACCTTTTGTCAAACGAGACAGTCATTTTTAGAGCCTTGTGTTACAAAACAACCACCCCTAAGTTTTGGATATGTTCAAGAACTCCCAAAAGAGTACTCAAAATAGTTTTTAGATCGTGGGTTTGAAGTCTGCTCTGCAAGTTATGTAAAAAAAAGCCAATTTGTTGTCTTACTTGGCCTAGAGTCAATTTGGCAAGAGAACAATTAAAATTTTCTAGAAGTTCTTATGCATTCCTAACACTTATTGTTTGTCATCCTCATTCCATTGAGAGTCCTCCTGGTGTTGATTTACTTGTTGAAGCATAAATGACCCATTAGGGGTTGAAACCTAGTTTGCATCCACTGAAGGTTATGAGCAAGAAAACATCAAATCTTGTTGTAAGATGTTGAAATCTTGAAACCACTCTTGCTCTGCATCACAAGGAAGCACTCCTTGAGATACCATGTTTGAGAGAAAAGAAGATAAATCAAATCAACATGGGACTAAGTTACTCAAATGATACAACTCATAACTTAAATGAGGATAGTTAAGAGATATTAAAAGACCATGGCCATTAATTAAAAGATGCGATGAAAATAAGGCATGAATTTCACCCATTGCCCTTTAAGGCAAACAATTTTTTTTCCTCAACATGAAATAATGGGACAATTGAGTGGGATCTAGGGCCAATAGAGAAGCACTTTAGAACTCATCCTACGCATCAATAAACAACTCAACACAAGAAATGAAAATTGACATATTAACACAACAATATCCAACTAAGTTATTGAAAGTCAACTATTGATACCTCTTTCTCCATCCAGATTACAAAATCGGTCCACTTTTTTGCTTTGTAACATTTCCTTTTCAAATTGTGTTGGATGCCAGCCATATTTCTCCTCCTATTAAAACACGGCATATGGACTAGTTAAACTAATTAATATGCAATCATTTACTTTCTCCTAGGAAATAAAAAAAATATCATTTAACATATTAAATATATTTACAAATGTACATATCAAGGCCTGTAAACCTTTCTGGCCACTGTGATGCGTGGCACAAAGTTTGTCAAGCCTAGCCTTCAAGGCCTTGTCCTGAAACATATACTAATTCAATTTAACTCTGCACAAATAAAATTTAAAAATCGTTTAATAAATTTGATATAATCTTATGAGCAAATTCAAATACCTATGTACTCTCCTCACCGGACTTCCTTCGTGCATTGGACTTCTCATATGTTCTTACAAGCTCTTTCCATACTTTCACACTTACATTAATTGGCCTTTTTTGAGCCTTAGCTCGGGAGGGAGTTTTTTTATCTTCTTTATTTGGTTGCACCGAAATCTCTTGCAGTTTTGAGACATTCGTAGCTTTATCTTCTTTATAGACCAACCTGTGCCAAATTCAGTCTCCATGTCATGGATAATTACTTTTTGCAAGTGCATGGGTATCTTTGAGAATGGCAAATGTAGATGGTCTTTGAACCGTTGAAGGCATGATTCCTTCAACCTATTCACAAACATTTTTCCAGCATCTGTCATTTGGACTTCCCCTGAAACCACATCGTATTCTATCTTGGTATCGTAGCTACCAATGCAAGATGCAAAACATGGCGTGGTGGAAGAAGTCTGTGTCCTAGGAGTGGCTGAGACATTGGAAGTCTTTGATCCCTATTCCACATTCTTAGAGTTTATTGTTATTGATTTCCTCCTGGATCTTTTGCTCGATCTAGGACTGGTTGGGGAATCAATTGATTCCCTTTGACACGATTGATTGGGTTGCAGAGTTTCAAGGGCTTTACTAGATCATTTTTCTATGTTTCTGGCAAGCATTGTCAAGTCCACACCATCCAATTTGTTCACTGCCTCTACCCCCAATATGGAAGCCAATGACTATTTATCTTTGTCAGTCTCATGTTCCTATATATATATAGATATAATTTCTTCTTTTAAATTTAGAAATAAAAAACTAAAAACTAAAAATCAAAGAAATAATGGAAACATTTACAAATCTGTAAATTGATAATGAATTACCTCATTGTGGCCAGAGTCTGCTCCCTTTGCTCCCTTCCCTCTATTGCTTGACATTTTGAGGCGACCTAGGGCAAATTATTTCTGTCTAGTCTATGGAGGCAAATGAAGTACACATTACCAGGTATGAATTAACAGTGTGCTTGACCAATCATATGAGCACCTACAAAAATATAAATTTAAATCTCTTTAGTATAACTTCTTTGAATTTGCTTTACAAAGACATCAGTGATGAGGTTTACCTGAAAGTGCAACCATGTCCATAGTAGACAGTCCTTGAGCACAAAATGCTGAGATGAGAGAGCTGAGGCTTGAACCAGGGCCTAGAAGAAGGTTGTTTGCACTGCTTTCACTTGCCATTATTGAATCTCACCTTCTAAGCCTTACAGCCCACGATGGACCTCCCAACTACCAATTATAAGCACAAATTTCTAATGTCATTATAGAGGAGAGTAGGAATAATTTGTCTATAACATTAGAAAAAAAATGTAAGTGAAGGTAGAGGAGTGCAGAAATATTTACTTGGACAACAGAATCATGAGCGACTGTTGCCAAAATATTAGCGCAGGAAACAATGCCGCTGCACACATTCTCAATCCGAGTCTTAATTTTATCAATGGCCTCGAAATTCTTTTCTCCTCTAAATGTTATTGTGTCATCCAAGAGTATAGACCCTAAACATTTAGCTATATTGGAGAGAAAACCCTAAACATTTAGCTATATGGATGATAAAAATGTAGAGATAAATGATTTAGAAAACATTTTCATTATATTAACAAAATAGTCATGAAAGTGAAGGCAAAGCAATGATACTGCCAGGTATGAATTAACTTTATATTGTTTTGTGTTTTTTTGTTGTGTGGTATGTTTTAACGCAGGCAAGAATTTTTTATTTTTCTATTTTTCATTCATTAGTCAGCGCTATAGTCAGCATAGTTAACGTTGACTTTAGTGCCAACTTTCAGCCCTAAATGTAATCTCTTTGGGGCACCAAAGGCGGCGCAAAGTGCGCCTAATTTAGCGCCTAGTTGTGCCAAACCAAAATGTTCCTCATGAATTGAGGTAAATGTTTAAGTAGTAAGGGTTTTATAACATTGGAATCTAGTGTGACAACAACATACCACCAACTAGCTTGGAAAAAAATGGATACATCCTAGAAACTTTACATAATAAAAACATAATTTGATGGAACTTAAAAAAATTGTATTGAGTTTTAGTAACTTGAAAGCCAAACTCTTTTACCTATTAAACAAATAAATTCAGATCTCATGCCTTCTCTTGGTTAATGAAGATATACATGCTAGCTAAATCAATCAAGATGTCAAAGGTTTTAGCTAGTGGCTAGACTTCCATGCAATACTAATTATGAAAACATAACATATTAGGCTACAAATATGATTTCCATATAGCATAAAGTAGGTCATGCTATGTATCAATCTTTCATTAAAGTTGTAGTAAATTGTTAAGTCTTATATGGGTTGAGCCATTTGTAAATATTTGTTGGCTTTTATTTGATGATGGGATTTCTACATAACCAAGCCAACTACTTTCACCACGACCTCTATGGAGGATAAACACCAATCATGAAAAATAAAAAATCAAGAATTAAAGTTTTGGATCTTATCTAAGATAAATATTCTCACACTATCCAATGTAAAGTAGGTTTCAATCAAGAATAAGGAATCTAATCTCTAGTTTTCGAAGAGAAAATATCTACGGTTTTAATGAATTTGTGGAAGAAGTGTAAGGTAGAGAACCAACTAAAATTATTAGTAATAGGTTTTTCTTTCATCTAGGATAACAAGGGACCATGGAAGGGATGTTCAACTAAAATTATTAGTAACAGGTTTTATTTGTAGTTAGCTTGTAAATAAATGTCTCTTTGATGTGAATTTGTAGTCATCTTGTAATCATAAGATTTGAACTCTAGTTGTCAAGATTCCGCGTGTAAACTTTTTGTGAAGAGCAAAATGTTACAATGTCCTATTTTTTTTTTCATATTGTGTCTTAATGAAAAGCAAGCATATTAACAAGATAATTTCAATAATATTCTCTTGGTGCACAATTGTTATGTGACTATTGTCATTGTTGTGTATTACAGGATCCAAAGGAGGCCATGGAGAGAGGATGTGGATGGCGTAGAACTACTTAATCGTAGAGAGGAAAGTGGGTGGAAATAGATATGACAATAGAATCTACAGATACAATAGAGGTAAGAAGAGAAAGCAACCTCAATCAAAGGAGGAAGGTGTTTATGAATTCACAAATGCTACAACATAGAGGAGATAAAGTCATTTTTTTGTCCATGAGGCCTCTGAGGTCAAACTTATTGGTTGAAAATGCACAGGAATGGTGATTAAATGGGATTCTATGATCAAGGGAAAAGTTTGAAAATTAGGATGACCAAAACATGATATCAATATGTCAAATATATGACTAAAGTGAGGTTTTGTCTTGGATAGCATATTCGTTGAAATGATATAATTGGTGTACTAAACATTATTTACTATGTTGTGTATTATATGGGCCACACGAGGCCATGGCAATAGATCGTGTCATATCAAATGAGGACACAACGGATGAAGTGGGACATCAGGTACTCAAATTTTGCTTAGGAAAAAATGATTTGATGGCATTTTCTGATACGTCCATCTTTTTTCACAGTATTATTGAAATTTATAATGTATTATCCAATCTTGTCATAAATTAATGCATGTTGTTGATTATTTTAGATGGAGATTGGAGCAAATGCAGAGCCTAAGCCTTCAACTAGCAAAAGAACAAGATATGTACGTTGATGTGGACCTAAAACTATTAAATCATGTAGAGGATAGTGGGTGCAAGAGGATATGACAATGGATCCTGCAGACACAACAAATGATTGCATTGAACAAGAGGTTGGTTAGGACTATAGTACATGGGATGAATACTTTGAGAAAATTGTTGTTTGTGGATGTTCTGTATGTTGTGGAAAGGAACAATTCAAACGAGCGATTGTACAAAGACATTACGCATATGATGAGCTTCCAGTCGGTAGTATGCATCCTACAATCGATTCAAATCCAATAGGAATTGTGGTAAGGAATTTTCCAATTTGATATAAATAACATGTATACTTTGTTTAAACATTGTTTTATATTATTTAAATAACTAATTTTTTTCTTAATGGATACTTGCAGGATAAAGTTCTTAGTTTAAAGTTTCTTGGATCACCGACTTCCATCCTAGAGGGCAATGATCATTCATCAGATGATAGATCTAACAAAAATATGTGCCAATATACCAGCTCGGAAGATGAGGAATTGATGAAAACAAGTAACAAAACAAGAATTGGTTTAAAGAGGCATAATTTTCTTAAAGACAAGGGGAAGGTGGACTACATACCCTATGAGAATGAATGTGATGGAGATGATGACTTGCCCCTGAGTTTGAGATCAATTTACAAAGAGACATTTGATCGTCGACTATATTGCACTTGGCCTAGTGATCAACAACTACCTAGAGTGTACGAGGTATTTCAATTTTGGGGATATAGCTAGATGATACAACCCTCCAATATTCATGGAGCGAATCTAGGCCTCTTTATTGTCCAAAATGTACATGTGGGATCTAAACATAGAAACAATTCATAACAAACCACTAGGAGATTAATGCCATATTATGGTCCATCATATTATAGTGGTGAATGGAGAAGGCTAGCAAAATATAAGCCTAGCATGTTAGCATATGGTCTAAATTCAAATACGTATACACATCGTCTCCAATTGGAAAGTGGAAAAGAAATGAATAAAGGTCATCTTATGTATATAGATGGACATGCATACACACACAAAAATATTGCAGTATTTATAAATAGTAGTAAGGGAAGGGACCTATTGTAAGACCAAATTGTCAATTTGTTGGAGTTATAAATTATAAAGATGGAGATATGGAAAGAGAGGTTGATAGATTGATAATGGTTGAGGCTATTATGGACCTTACCATTGGGGATGAGTTATTGATTGATTACCCCTTCTTAAAACGCACTCCAACGCGAAAGAAAAGGGAAGAACAAGGTCTCCCTGAGGATGTTCTTAAGGGCAAAAAACCAAAGAATAATAAATGAGTGTGGACTGATGTTTTATAAACTATGTTGTCAAAATTGCGTTTTATTTAAATTATTGTATAAAAAGGTAGTCTATAAAATAATATTCAATTATTCAATTGATGTATATGTTGGGTTTTTTCCCAATTGAATGTTTCCTAAGTAATCCCTACAAGGTAGCCATCACTCATCAATAGGATTCTCAGGTCAGGAGCTAACAGTACAAGAGACAGACTCCATAAATGTCTCCTCTCCTTCCTCAGGCTCTGTAAAACCTAGGGGGTATTCCCTATTCAACATCCATGAAATAAATTTGTAAACTTGTTGGGATATTGAGACAAAGCAGATAAATCTTCTTTGATACAGACCAAAACTGTGAAATAATTGCAAAGGGGCTAGCTTTGGGTCTTATACTTAGTTGTGAACCAGAGGATTTTAAACCTAAAACTACTTTTAAAAATCCTAAAGGTTTGTGATTAAGATTTGATTATATTTTGTATTTGGATGCAAGATTAGGTCTTTGAATCATAACCATAACACAAGGACAAACTGGTGCCTATCCTAGGGCATGGAGTCAAATAGACATACATATGTGAATGTTTACCATAAACTTAAAGCAATAATCAAATTTCAAGGGGCTTCTTTAGTATATGCCTTACATATACTACCCAAGATTGAGTATTCAGTTATCTTTGCTTACAAATATCCTCACTACAATGTATTCATCCCAACACTTAACCTAAAACATTTAACTTGTTCCTTGAACAAAAGTAGAAGATTAAGCATTCAACATAGAAAACCCATGTTCTAGAACCTTGAATAACACTTAGCTATTTAGATTCAGAAGAAAAATGCACACAACGTGGAGACAGATAACAAAACACATACAATAAAGCATTTCTCATTCAAAACAACATGAAACTAATAAATTTTATGCATAAAACATTCAACATATAATTCATAAACTCACAAGAGATAGAGCAACCCAACAGAACTTTATTTTATTATTTCTCCAAAAATCTCAAATCTTCAACAATAAGAAATGAGTAGCACAACTCTTTTATATATCAAGAGTGTGTACTCTGCATTGATTACATTGCATTTCAAATTGGTTCATGATACATTGCACCGCCAACATGGCGTTGGGAAACATTAATTGCACTAGAGAGAAGAAGATAGAAGGAGTGGTTGAACTTGGGAGACGTACAGCCGCTTGAAGATTTGCCTTGTTAATGTTGAGAGGATGGTGGTTGGCCTGTCAATCCTTTGACCCATATCTATCCTTCCACTCACCATATGTCTCCTGAGCCGGTCAAGGGAATGAAAGCACTTCTGCAATCTTGCCATTGTGACTGACATACTTGGCATCCAAGATACTTTTTGCATGCTTACAAAACATATCAAAACTTACTTCAAGAGTGTGCAGCTTATCAAGTGATAAGCTTGATACCTGCATGGTTGGGTCACTTTCATCACGACAAGTGGGAATGAATTGGTAACTATTATCCATTATTTCCTTTTTCCACTTGTCCAGGTCCTTAGCTTTACCATCACCTTCCAAAATAGGAGGTAACCACTTAGTGTCCAGCTTTTCAATAGCCTGCATCTTCTCCTTTAGAATTGAGTGCAACCTTAATTGGAAATTGGCCACATCCTCAAAATACTTCAACATGTCAAACACCGGTTTCAGTTTAGGAGGTGCATTTGGATCATACCTAGCACACCTAAGAAATTCTCTAATTTCTCCAGTTCTATGCAGTCACTTTACCTTTATGCTCAACAACCTCTGTTTGTCAAACTCATGCTTCTCATAGTCTATTCTCAACTGTGAGTAAGATTTCCAAGTATCCTCCACCCTGGCCAAAATTTTTGTCACCCTATTCTTGATCAAATTGGTGACTACATCCTTTACCTTGTTCTCATTTTCTTCCTTCAATCCTTTGTTATCCTTTTTCAATTCTCTAATCTCTGCAAGGAGAGGTTGTGTATCGATTGGCAATGACTGCAATTTGTATGATGGGAGGAGTTTGAGATGGACCAACCTCTAATTGTGGCTGCCTCTCATATGTGCTCAATCTAGCCATAGCCATTGTATACTTCTCCAACAACTCATTGTAATCCTTCTGTAGCTTGACTGTCACTACCTCTGCAAATTGTGCAGTCTGCACATTTAAAATGGCAACTTGAGGAGTAGGGGTGTCTGATGTATCCTTTTTATTATCACATTGCTAGTTAACTCATCTAAACCAACTTTTGGTTTCTTGTCACTAGGGGCCAATGCGCAAATTGTCAAGGTTTCAAACCTTGGATCAAATACAACACCCTACATAACTCTGCTGACCTGTTCCTCTGTCACATCAGAGTCATCTCTTGTAATTGTATCAAATTCAATAGCATTTGATAATGTCCAATGTGGTAGCAGCAAGATATTGCTTCTGGTCACAAGTACTCTGTCCTCCTCAAGAGTCATTGCACTGATGTCTTTACTTACCTCATCCAAAACCCTCCTAGTAATAGCATCATATTCTTAGGGGTCTACACCACTTTTTGCTTCTTCAATTCTTTTCTGAAACTCCTCATTTTTTGTCCTCAGCACAAATGACCTAAACTCAGGAGTGCTAATGAATGCATCATCTGAAATAAACTGATTGTAGGCCATCTCCCTCACATCTTCTGTGTCAACATAATTGTTGACTGTGGACCTTGTCAACCTATTTTCTGGTGAGGACTAAGGCATTATCCTTGGTGGGGAACTCACCTGATGAGGGGGCTCCTGGACTTGCTCTTTTGTTGCCCCTTCCTCCAAATTTACAACTTCTATCTCTTCCTCTATCTCAAGATCAATAATTTTTGCCCTCTTAGGAGCAGGGGAGTCAGGAGATTTATCTTTTCTAACATATTTTCCCCTGGAGTTGCTTGGTTGGTACGAGGGCCTTTCCTCACTTGTAGGTGCATAAGCAATTAGCTCCATTTCCTTAGAAAACATCATATCTATTCTCTTTATGGGGTCTTGTATCTTAATGAAAGCCCCAGGGTAAGTAGTATTGACATTTTTCTTCATTTTTTCTGCCTCTGTTACTACATTCCACTTATTCCTTAATGAATGCACCTCCTACATTGTTTGGCAATTCTTGACTGTCTTCATCCAAGAGGACATGGTGATGGTACATAGGCCTGCCGATCTTCAATCTTGTATTAAGAATAAAACCCTCAGGGTCAAAGAATCTCACATGTTCCATGTCCATCCTATAGTATTGAAGCATGAGGCCTACCTGATCCAACCCATTTTTATCAATTGTTATAAAGTCATAGAGCCTCAGAGATGTAGGGATAAGTGATCCATTTTTGTGCTTCTTGAAATGCTCCCAATCTGCTCCATTCAATTATCTGATAATCTCCATAAATGCAAGCCTCTTGGGCACAAATTTGGGCAAAGAATAAGGTGGAGCCTCACACCCATATATCTTTATACAAGTTGTATGTTCATGCAAGAACCAATCTCCCTAATTATGGTCTATTTTCAAGTGTGGGGTTCTCTCTAACGGTCTCAAGAAATCCTTTATTTCCTTAGGTATCCTGTCAGCAGCTGGTTCCAAGAATCCTAACACCTTTCTCACAAAATGCTCCTCTAAGCTAACATAGCTAGCATGCTTGTAAAGTCTATCAAGCATGCAGGTCCACATATGAACTGGCATCATGTTGCCCTCTGTATCTGTCATCTTTACATGCAAATCCTTGCTCCAGTGGCCAGATAGAGAGAACATGATCATATGACACATCAAAGAATACCATCTGAATTTCACATGGGACCTAGTGTATACATGTTCTTTATTACCATCATCTGCTCATGCATTTTCTTTGCTAGATATCCTGCATAGTCATATGGTTTTTTGGCCCCATAATCCTGAATGTATACTGCCATCATCATCAGGATTACTGGCATTCTATCTGCTGCATCCATCCCAAGCACATGGCATAAGCTGTGATAGGTTTTGACAAAGTATTCCATCAATAAATTGCAATGGAAGGGCTATTCTTCTCTATCAGAAATCTTTATCAAGCCTCAATTAACTCCCTTAAGTCTATGCTTGGCCAGATTAAATGACCTATAAGCATATCTGACAGTTTTGTATTTTCTCTGAAGGCATTCAAATCAATTGGCATACTGGCGGCAGGGTCTAGATAAAATATAGTTGAAATATATGCTTTTGTAAACCTGATTATAATACTACCATTATCAGACAAGACAAACATGGTCTTGGGGTCATACCTACTCGCTACTCTGACCAGGTCTGGATTTACAAAAACATCCAGGCAAATTAACTTAGCCAAATCTAGTTTCCAAGCATGGCAGATAGGGGCTCTGTAGTCCATTCTCTTATGCCAGTGTTCAAATAAGCTCCAGGTAGACATAGGTATTTTGGCATCTCGACAACCTACACATAAGTCATAAATTTTGTTGTTCTTCCCTACTTCACCTAACCCTGTTGCAAGTCTTTCGATGATCCGGGACACTGAACCATGAGGTCTTCATCTAAGCTATGTTTTGAAGTTGAAGGCTAACCAGAATGACTCATTTTTGTGTTTATACTGATGACCTAGGGTTTCTTATAGTTAATAACAACTCTAAGCGCTTCAGAATGAACCTACAGATGGAAAAACCAGGTACAAAGGGATGACAATTACTTACTAGTTTTCAGCATCTGTAGGGGCTGGGGACTGCTTTTCCTCACTCGCCTTGATGATTTCCTTGCTCTGAATGCAATTACACTTTGGAAAGCAATAGGAAATGCCTTGAATTATGCCATTATAACACTAAATTTCTTCATTGTTCTCTGTATTAATGGAGGTGGAAGCAGCTATAATTCTGTTCATGTTAAACATTTTGAAAATCTTGCACTTTTGCAATTTTAAACATGGGCCATCGATCTTTTCCTTATAGTTCGCAATCAACAGCTCTGATTGGTTGACTAGATTTGACAATCTTCGTCACCTTCTTTGAATAGTCTTCTTCCAATCGAAATGAGCCAAATCACTTGTACTTTTCCAGCAGATTATGTCATCTTTTGTCTGGACTGAACAGTAGCACCATTTTGCAGCGTCGTAGCCAGAAATGGCCCACCACATACCTACCGCGCGATGGTGCGATTAAGCCTCCATGCACCTTCTTTATACTTGCCTTTTAATCGGTAGTGCCATGTGTCATCATCTCGCTGCTGTGCAGTGAATATTCCTCTCAGAAATATTCCTCTATGCTAGAGCGCAACCTATTGGATCGAAGGCTTCCCTTTACGGACCATTAACATGTCGATAGGTGGCAACAGACTATTGGCAGAGGCAAGATCCCTATAAAACATTACGCAGGCAAAGATTCTCAGATAGGTGTCAACCTGTCGTAGCATCATAGCGGGGGGATGATGTCACAAAAGATGCTTTGCGACGGTGTGATATGCACCTAAATAAACTTTAGGACTTAGCGGATGACTTTAGGATAGTGCTTTAATTTCTACCGGTGACGGCGGGTAATTACTAGGCTAAGGGGCTGGTCAACCTATGAGCGCTATGGCATGAAGTTGTAACTAAAGTGACTGATGACTCGCTACAGACAGTCAGTGTGAAAATATAAAATAAAGCACAGGATTGAAGGAAAATAGGGTAAAAGGATTTTCAAAGGTTAACAATTGAACACTTCAGACCCAAAACCCTAAACCCAAAGGGGTACCATCAGTATACATGTTCATACAATTTATATTTTTATTTTTTAAGCCATATTTGATTATATTTCTTTAAAATTGATACATTTATGATTTATCCAATTGTTGCCAAACATTAAATAATGCTTGTGTTTGTTGATAGGTAGAAGATGTTGATGAAACACATACTAATACCCAAGATCCAATGAGGCTATTAAGATTTGGACGGGATGATCCAAACCATCCTTTAAACAATACCAGGGTGAAAAGAGCAACATTGAAGAGAATACTACCAACTGAGAAATGTGAAGAGCTGATGAGATCCGTATACATTGATGACATGCCACCTAGCCTTAATGATGATGATCATGATAGTGAAAATGCAGTGCATGAAGAAGGATTGAATGAAATTCTTACATGTTTCTTTGGGGATGGAAACAATGATGACAATAATGATCATATGGTTGATAGTAATGATGATAGCAGGGGTAATTACCACCAACATAATGTTGATGATAACAACCTGAAATACTCCATCAAGCAAGCAGCGAAGACACCCGTGTTCAAATCGGGTGCAAGTAGAACCTCAAAACTAGCATGCACATTAATATTATTAGAAATCAAGTCAATATTTGGTTGGTCATACAAAGGATTCACTACCCTACTGAAGTGAGTTGAAATCTATTTCTTACTTTGCATTGTCAATTGGTGTACATAATTCGTAAACATTCATCAACTTCGTTTATATTTCTTTAAGGGGATTTTAAAACCATATATTGTATATAAACAGTCCTAGTATAGATTGACATATCAAACATGTTCATCATAAGTCAAACATTCAATTGATTTAATCTCTAGAAATCTTACAAGGCACTAAAAACTAAAATATTCCCTGAAGAGAATGTGTTGCCATCAACTTGCAGAGAGGCGCATCTATTGTTGGTTGAGTTAGGGATTGAATATAAGCAAATTCATTCATGTAAAAATGATTACATTTTATACAGAGATGATTATAAAAACAAGGTAGAATGCCCTGTATGCAAAGAGAAGACATATTGTACAAATGTACAAGGTCCTATAGTTCCTAAGAAGGTTTTACATCACATGCCAATTATACCTAGACTTCAACAAATGTTTCGTTGCAGGTCACTTGCACAATTGATGGATTGGCATGCAAAGAACAAGAGTAAAGATGGATTCATGTGAATTCCAGCTGACTCCAAAGTAATGAAACACATAGAGGAAAAATGGCCAAGAAAATTCAAAGATGAACCCTGTAGTATCAGGTTTGGTCTTGCAATTGATGGAGTGTGCCCATTCTCTTTCCTAAGCTCAAATTATAGTGTTTGGCCAGTCAGATTGCTAGTATACAATATTCCCCCATGGATGAGTGTTAGAAAGGAGCACCTTATGCTAACTCTCATTGTTCCAAGAAAACATCAAGTTAAAGACATGGATGTTTGTCTTGCGCCTTTTATTGATGAGATGAAACTACTATGGAAAGGCATAAGAATGTATGACATATCATGTCCTCCATCAAATAGGTCCTTCATGTTGTATGGTGTGCTATGTTGGACTATTCATGATTTCCCAGGACTTGGTGTTTGTTCTGGTAAGATAAAATATTTATGTATTTACACTCATAATTTATTTTCATCCCAACTTTCATATTTAGTTTTATACTATTTTTTTGATGTTATTAACATTACTTATTGAATTGCAGGGCTTAAAAAAAAGGGTATATTTGCATGTCCAAGATGTGCAGAACAATTTCAAGGGTGGTATTCTAAAGGTCTACATAAATTTATTTACGCAAACAACAGGGTTTTTCTACCACTAGATCATAAGTTTAGAAATCGCCTAAAGAATGAATTTGATGGAAAAGTTGAAAATAGAGGCCCTCCCATGATTATGGGTCCAGGTGATTGGCTTAAGAAGTATGAAGATGCTAAATTGAAAGTTTGGGAGGATTTTTTTGATCAGGGTGATTCAATTGAAGAATCAGAACAAGTTGTAGTTAAATGCCAGAAGGAATGAAAAGAAAATCCATATTTTATAAGCTCCCTTACTGGAAGGATCTATTAATATCTCTCCTATTAGATCCTATGCACATATTAAAAAATGTCCCAGAGTCTATATTTCGACATATATCAGGAAAAGAGAAGGACACCTTATCTTTGAGGAGAGTTATTGCTCTTTCACATACCGAAATTGATAGAAAACATTTGTGGCCAAACATGGAAAATGAAACATATGCAGAAGCTCCATGGATTTTGAAAAAAAAAAGCTAGACCAACTAAAAAATGTCATCCATTCAATAAGGACACCTACTGGCTATGGGTCATCATTGGCTAAAGCTTTTATAGTTGATGGACATATCACAGGATTTAAAACACATGATTTTCATAATTTTATGAAGGTATTACATATCATCATTTAACATTTACTGGTAACATTGATTAAGTACTAAATATATTTTGATATTTTGTTGTGTGAGAAAAAATTACTAATGACCTTTTCATAAATGTGTTTGATAGCATATCATGCCATTGGCAATTAGGGGGGATTCCTGTCTTACAGTTGACTTAAGGAATGCCATAAGTCGATTGTCAGCATTTATAAGGTATGTGGTTATATGAAATGTTCATGTGTGAGAGACATAGAGATATTATATTGCATTTTAATTTTTGACTAAAGGTTCATACTAATTTACTATTCTTATATTAGGCGGGTGACCTCCAAGGAGATCCACGAATGTGAAGTTCCAAAATGGAAGAAGGAAATTGCAGAAATTGTATGTGTATTTGAGAAGGAGCTCCCTACAAGTTTCATGGACCTACAAGTCCATTTACTTATACACCTAGCCGATGACATTGAATTGGCAGGTGTCGTATCAACGAGGTGGATGTTTTTCTTTAAGAGGTATATGAAAACTCTAAAAAGATATGTCTGACAAAAGGCACATCCAGAGGTTCGTATGGCTGAAGGGTATGGATTGAATGAAGAATTTTTCTTCCCGTGTGAATTCCTTGGTAAGGATTTTGAAGATGGGCCATGCTTCTGGGATGAAGAACGAGCATCAGATATTATTGATGGAGAAAAACCATAATCTAATGGGGTTCAAGTAGAAATTAGTAAGTAAATTCATGATCAGTGTGGTTGTTTTTCTTGCAATCATTAATTTACTCTGTAATTTATTTGTCAAATTAATAGCATGACATTTAGAGTTTGAAATAAACATGTTGACATGTAATAGGTGTAGACGAAAGTGCTATACTCAACAAGTTCATTATGTACCACAGGGACTTTATGAACAAATTGATGGATTTGTATGATAAAAAGAGAGAAGTGTTAGAAGCAATGAGACAGTTTAAGAGATCGAACCCAAGGAATACTCCACTTCCCACTAATCTGCTTGGGGAATGGGGCAAAGATTGCACACTAGAATGGGTTACTAGACAAATTCAAAATCAAATAGAAGATGCAGGTATAGATTCAAACATAACAGAAGATGAAATCAACATGTCTAGAGGATGTGAAAGAAAGGTACAGTTGGAATTTTACAAAATGTTGTTTACTTACAATTTTGACACTACTAACTATTTTAATATTCATCATTATATTTGTTTTCACTGAAATAAATGGTCTTTCACAGGTGAAGAAAAAACCAACAATGTGGGCATATGGTTGACATTATTGTGTAGAAAGTGTAGATGTAAAGAGACTATCCTTTGATTGTGGCATCATGGTTGACTTCAAGCAATCCAGTCGATCAAGCTCAAAAGATAAAGAATATAATTGAAGGGAATCTACAATATGTTGGGAAAATACAAGAAATTATTGAGTTGGATTACTGCTCTTTTAAATGTTGTATTTTTAAGTGTAGATGGTATGAAACATTTGAGTGGACACAAAAACGTGATACCCATAGTGGATTGTTTTCTATAGATTCCTCATGGTTCCTACCGGAGGATAAGGAGCCTTATGTTCTACCAATTCATTGTGAGCAGGTATTTCTTTAACTCAAACAAGAAGCGGTAGTGATCATTAATCTATTAATTCATAGTTTATTGCAAATATATACATGTGTTTATTAATCAATAAAATTGTTATAACATATGTCTAATATATGTATGTCATTCATGTGCAGGTATTTTTCTATGAAGATATTTTGGACTTGAAATGGATATTTGTCATACATTATGATCCAAGATTAAGGCATGTATTTGACGATGCATTAGTGGATACTGAGAAAAACAATGATGGCCAACAAAATGAGAGAGAGGGATTAGAGAACATGAAGAAATTGACATCCATGATGATGTTGAAGATGGTTATGTTCAAGCACAAGAAGACAACAATCCAGAGTTAGATGATGTTATGGAAGACAACAATATGGATTGTATAGAAAATGATGATCCAAATACATCTGGTAACAATATAGATGGTCTATAGTCAAATTTCAATGATGATGAAGATGATGTAGGTCAAGATGAGGATGATGATAATATTAAATACTTGAAAGAACATATGAACATTGACAATGATACACTGGATGATATTATAGCAAACAATAATGTTAATGACCAAGACTTCTAAATTTTCAGAATTATTTGCAATCCATGTTTAAAAAGGATGATTCTTATGGCCTAAACTTTGAAATGCTTCAGTAATATTATTTGTGTCGATACAAATTACCTATTGCAATATCCTTAAATTGGTCAATCTTTGGTATGAATTGTTGGCAAAAAAATCGGATTACTTGGATGCTTCTTCCATTCATTTTGTATCAACATATGTTCATGAAGACACAAAAGTTAATAAAATATTAATGCACGTAACTCACAATTATTTAAATAAGCAACTTTGTTAACTTTATTATTTTTAAATAGTTTCTATTTTTATGTTGAACATAATTTTGAACATGTAACTGAAAACATCCACAGTAAATACTTTATTGTATTAGCATATTCATTCACATGAGCACAGTATTGACGCTCAATAATTGATATTCATTCAAATATAAGAAATAAGTATGGCAAACATAAGAAAAATATAGAATGATAACACAGTCATGGAGAATCTCTAATAATAAGACGTTCTATTTCATTCATAAGCTCAAAAGTTACACCAGCAGTGTTTTGGTACACCCTTCCACTCATACCTTTATTATTATTTTTTATCAAATTTTATATAGAGATTACATAATATCAACCATAATCCCTAAGCCATTAACCATTAAACTACTTGTTAGGCCGCAAAAATGCAAGTCATTAATCCTAAGAGGTTGCCAAGCTCTCTTAACATTTTTGGCTAACGACATAGGGCAAATATGGCTAAAACCCCCTTCACTTTAGGCTCTGCTAGACCTAGGTGGGTATACCTTAATGATTAGTGCAGACTTGATTGACCTTCATAGTGGCAAACATGTGTGAAGTAGATGCAAGGTTTGATGATTACTCCTAAAGTTTGAAGTTTGAGAATATAAATTTGATGTTGTGAAATGAGTATGACCAGTGCTTTATTTATTGGGCAAAGAGTCAAGAGTTAATGGTATATGGATCTCTATATTGACTTAACTCAAATTGTTAGGCACTTGTGTAAATTTGTATCTTGTACAGTGGTGCAAGAATGTTGAGATGCAGGGTTCTTCTTTTAAAATCCCAATGATATTTCTCCAAATTGCTATGACCAAGAGAAAGGGTTTTAATTCTTTCAGGAAGGAAACCAACTAAGATGACTTGTTTAAAGGATTTTAACCCTTGGGCAGAGACCAATAAACATAGACTACTTAGCAGGACTTAAATCAACTTCCCACATAAACCAATCACACAGATCATACAAAAACAACAAATGTGTACTGACAAATTAACTATATCCTTGATATATTAATTTAAACAACTTGGAAAACCATTTTGGAGACAACCATGCAACCCATAAATATTAAATTCAACACAACAATTGAACATCAATTTCCTGATCCACCAAATAACTTAGATTCTTCTTATTAATTCAGAAGTTCATACTGGTTTGAAAACATAGATAGATATAAATAGATTCTTCAAGTACTACTTTTATATTGCACATATGTCTATAAAATAGATGAGATATCTCCCTTAAAATGGCTTTGGTATCCTATTTTATAGGATGCGAATAAGCTTCAGGCCCAAAACATTGAGTCGTTTCATAATTGCATCCTTTTAACTAATGCGTAATTAGGAAACATAAAAAGAAATAGAAGCATATGTAGTGATCAAGTTCTGGCTCCATTAATCATCATAGAGTGATCCATGACCCATAGGTCTGGCAAGATCATCCTCATCTCCATGATACAGATTTATATACCTGCATTGCTTGTTATATGACAAAATTGTACTGCAACCACTTCCTTACACTGCCCTGGATATGAACAAATTTATCCTGCCAATATGATCGATGTAATTTTGATCAGTGTAGGTATCTATGAACATTAGATTATTCATAATTAACTCCAGAGAGAATATCTTTCCAAAGAATGTATAAGTATTTCCTATCACCCTTTATTCATTTTTTATATTCTCAAGTAGTGGTGGCAATAGTCCATTCAATTCATCTTTCCAAATGTCCTTATCTCGCAAACTCCCATTGGTATTGAAAAAATTTGGAAATGCCATGTCAGGATGTTGGTCGAAGTCATTCAGATCTTCTGTCAATATATCATTAAATTTTTCATGTTCACTGATCAAGTCTTCATATTCCCTGATCATTTGTTCTTCAACATTAGATTTAGCCTTCAATTTTTCCTTTGTTTCCAGCATCCTAAGGTGCATCCTTTTGTGTTCTTGATACATCTGATGTGTTCTCTTATGCAGATCCCAAACTTTATCACTATTTTCCATCATTTTGTCAAATCTTCTTTGAACTAATTCAAAAGCCATAGTGTATTTAACTGTTTTCAATTCAGTTTCCAACTGTTCACTTCTCTTTTGAAATTTCTCTATTTTGAGCTTCTAATAATTGGCATCTTCTTTGGCTTTTATAACTGTCTGGTCAACTTCTAGGTATGGTGAATAGCTGCTAGATGAAGGCAAATTATCTCTGTAGGTGGCAATCTCTTGTCTCAACATGACATTTTCTTTCTTATATGTATCATTATCTTTGATCAATTTCTCAATTTGTGCTTTTGTGAACCTTGCAACGTTAACATTTAAGTCACCAGTTTCCATGGGATTAGTGTCCTCAATCCTTTGTATCAAAAGATGACCAAATGCTTTTGGATCATCAATGATAGGAGGTCTCTTATTGGGAGGATACAATGCCCATATCAGCAATGTTCTCTTGTCAGGGTTATATCACGATCCTCTTCTGATGTCATCCAATGCTTCCATGCTAAGTTGCAACCTTTTGTCCTAACTCCTATTGAAAGTGTCAAATACAGTGGTTGAGGCCATATCCCATCTAGGAATCAACATCACACCTGCTTCTTGTAATAGTGTCCTTCCCCTTTTTGGAGTCATTATTTCTAGTTCTTTGTTAATTTCCTTCTAAAACTCTGGTAACACTTCATCTTGTATTTCAGGAGTGATATCTTTCATTTTTTCTCTGGCCTGCTTACCCTTGTACTCATACAAGAAAGCTTTAAATTTAGGGGTCTTAATGAAATCATCATCTAAGATAAATTTACTATTGGCTAGATGCCTTATGTCTCCTGATAAATCATCTGGTGCTTCTATGGTGACAACTAATGGAATCGTTTGCTGTTGCGCCAAAAGCTCGAGCTATCAACGCTCGCTACAAACACCAGATTTAACCCAGATCCTTCGAGAGGCTCACTGCCATGTCACGAATCCTAAGGTCAGCGTTGAATGCCTCACTGACAAGGGGGCAACTCATTGCCAACAATCCCCCCCTTAACGCAACCCAAGGGATTCGAACCTGTGACCCATGGCTCTGATACCAATTGATGGAATTGTTTGCCGTTGCGCCAAAAGCTCAAGCTATCAACGCTCGCTACAAACGCCAGATTTAACCCAGATCCTATGGGAGGCTCACTGCCATGTCACAAATCCTGAGGTCAGCGTTGAACGCCTCACTGACAAGGGGGCAGCTCACTACCAACAACTTCTCTGTCTTCAGGAGGTTCATACCCCTTGATGGTTGGGTCATAGCTCTGCATTCCTTCCTTAGATTCTTCCTCTCCTTCTGCAGTGCTTGTCTGTAGAGAAACTTATGTATGGTGTGGGCTAAGGCAATAGATAACCAAGTGGAATTTCATATTCAGCTTGTGCTTCTTTAAGCTGTTTTCCTTTTTTGTCAAACACATAGGGGGGAACATTCATGATCAATTTTGATGCATGTGTAATCATCAAATCCAACCTTTCAATAGGATCATCAACATTTTGAAAAGCTCTGGTGTAAGTGGGGTTTGTGGCTACCCTCCAAGCCTCTGCTAAAATTTCTTTATGGTATAAACTTCTCCTTTCCACTGCTGTGTTTTCATCACAATTCCTGACTAGATCCTCATCAACAAACAAGACATGATGATATCCCTTCAATTTTTGTTTTGCCTTCACATTATTTATAAAATGTTCCAGATCAAAATTCTCTCTAGCATGTCCAAAAGGTAATTTGAATTGTTCTAATTTCTTGTCAATCAATTGATAACCTTTGTCAAAAAGAATTGTGAAATCCCTGGAGCACAGAGTTCCAGGCATGAATGACTGCTTGTTGTGATTCTTAAGGTGCATGAAATATGAGGAAGCCAATTGCCTGACAATTTCTAAGTATGCAATCCTATCTGGGAATGTTTTTGGCAGCAAGAAGGGTGGTCCTTCATATCCGAACACTCTTATCATGATGCAGTCACTAAAAACATACCAATCGCCCTAATTATGACTGAACTTCCCTTCCTCATATTTATCTTTTGGCCCTAGAATTTTCTGTATTTCTATTGATAATTTGTGATTGCATGAACGACCTGTCTGTTTGTACACAGGTTTCACAAAAAACTCCTCAAAGTATAAATAATGGGACTTATCATATTTGCTATCCCAGATAACAGTCCACATTTGCACAGGTTTTATATCTCTATTCTTGTCCAGGTCTCTCACCTTTAGACTTATTCCCTCCATTATTTAGAGATATTAGATCATGTTGTAGGTTATTTGCTAGATATTCAGCATAATCAAAATATCGTGCATCATGACTCTGTATATCTGTAGTTAAAACCATGGGTGCAATTTCCAAGAACATAGAGGCTTCTACACCCAATATTTGGCAAACAGAGTAATATGTGTTTTTGAAATAGTCTTCAAATAGTTCAATCAAATAGGGCGGGTCTTCAACCCCCGAAAACACCCTGAGTTTGTTGTTTTCATCACGCGGTCTATGCAAGGGTAATTTCCATCTTTTGTAATTGTTGCTCATATTTCGGTACTCAGTCAGCAAATCCCTGATTCTAAATTTCTTATCTAAGTTGGAGTCTAATTGAAACACTGTTGCAATATAATCTCTGGTAATGGGAAAGAAACCTGTCCCGTCATCAAATTCAATCAAGAAAGACTTAGGGTTGTATTTTTCTATGAAGAGCTTTAATAATTGGATATTCACGAACACATTTGGTACTACTACTTTACCCAAATTTAGTCTCCAAGGATTGGAAATGGGCCTTTGTCTATGCATCTTTCTATAATGATAAATAAAAATATCATATCCTCGGACTGGTGTCCATATGTTCCCTATTTGCTTGTATAAATCATCTAATTTTTTTGCATGCGGGTTTAATTGAGTATTCCTTCTAGATTTTTGTCCTGACCCAGGGCATTGATCTAACAAATCTTGGTTCAACTACCTATCTCCCATTTTTTTCCTTTTACTCTTAGGGTTTTGAATTGTTTCTTCCATACTCTACTATTATGAAAGGATCTCAACTCTATAAATTATGCAAGCGAAATAAAACCAATCAGAATTACTTACTTGATCAATCGTTCTAGTTTTGAATTACTATCCCGTTGCGCTCTGCGATCGCTCTTTGCAATACCCTCAAGACTTGTATTCAATAAACTTAGCTCTGGTGCTATTAATGGCATCTCACTTGTATTTTCACATCATTGGAGGGACATTTAATTTTTGAATAGAGGTTGTTAGATCGCCATCATTATGTCTTGTCACTCTATTATCGGGATGATGTGTTTTGCGATCTCATTTATTTCATTATTATGCTTGTTCGGGACTTCGGTGTGACCCCAAATGGCATCACATCGATAACTCAAGTCTCTTCTAAATAGAAGTCCCATCGATATTCCATCATCCCTCTGATGTTTATAGTTTTTATTTCATCACCTTTTTGAAGAGACTAAAAAACCATTTTCTTCGATATAGTAGAGTCATTTAAAAAATCTATTAATACCTTTTATATTGTCCTTTTATCAGTGGGACTCTAAACCATATCACTTTGACATCTCAAACTCCCTTTACAAATTGTTTTTGAGATTTTTCGTTTGATCGGTGTGACACATTTTGGTGTCACACCGATATGCCTTGTTTGTTCGATGCGTTTGGGATATCGATAAGACTATTGATGTAATGCCCCATCATGCAACCCTAGAGAGTTAGGATAAACAATACAATACAATGCAGAAATATGTTTTTTTTTGACAAGTAAAAGTAACGATCACCAGATATAATGACACTAGTTACAACAAATTAACTATCTAACAAACTAACATCTCTAGGGAAACACAACTGCATTAAGGAAATTAGACATAGATCAAATAACATACATAATTCATCTTGAATGGTCTTAGAATCCATGAACAACATTTGTTACATTACAGAAAACTTACATCATTCTTACAATAATGTTTATAAGTAAATAGAAGATCATGATACATAGTTATATAGATACAAGGCTTTCATGTCTGATCACATAAAAATTACAAAATGAATAATATAGATACACAAATCTGGATCCATAAGGTACAATATATGTCTTCAGATGTAGATACAGTACTGGAAGCTGGAGAGACACATCTGCCCAAAACACGAACCAAGATGCCAAAAGACTAATGGATTAAAGCTCATCCACCCAACCATGTGGAACCCTGAGGTCCACCCCCCGAGCTAGGAGACAACAATGAGGTCCCTCAAGACAAAGGTCAAGATGGCACATATACACATATACAATGACCAACAATGTACACACTGACTTAAGAATAAAACAATGACTCGATAATACTCCCAGAGGCAACATGATCAACAAGTATAAACAAACGAGGGATAACTATGTTGTAGTAGGAAGAGTGTCATCGCATGGTTCTATCATGGGTTATCCTGGCTGTCTTTCACTAGACGCCGACCCGCATCTATGGTTATCCTGGCAGCCTCTCTCTAGGCACCGGCCCCATAGGGTGACCCATGCGGAATCGACTGTCCTTTCATGAAGACAAGGAAGCCGATCATGCCAACCATGCCTTCTCATCCCATCCTTAGCCTGAGAGAGCGCTACAGGCATGAGTGAGGCATTCCAAATTATCTTATTAAATGATTTAACTACCCAATCCCTCCTAGATAAATTATTATGTTTTCACTTAATTACAACTTCCATAGGGTTATCCAGGCAGCCACTTTGGGCACTGGCCCCTCTATGAAAGCCACCTTCCTACATGCAACTAGTGACCCTATAACCTGACAGGAATTTTCCTCATTGATATACATACACTGATAAAGCAACGCATCTGTTCCTCTTGCATATCGATATCAACACAGAATCACTATACAAAGTCTAAGGTTCAAAACAATCAATCTTTCATGGAAGTAACTTTAACCTCATACCAACATATGTAACAAGGACACTAAGACAACCCCAGGACACACCAATTAAGCCTCTGGAGCCAACAATGCTAACAACCCAAATTAAATTAGTTCTAATATCTACTAGAGATAAATGATCAAATACCGAGGGTAAATGACATAACTACAATACAATAAGAAGGCATCTATACCCCTATCATCAATTTAACATTCAATTGACACTTTAATTATTACACTTAAACACAACAAACACTTTATAACTAGACCTAAATAAAATAAGACTACAAGAATTGAAAATAACATTTAATGCATACAACTCGTAAACACAGTGTCATTTCTACCCTAGCTACTAAATGACTAGATTAATTTCATTATCAACATAGTAATTCAACATCTTAATTAAATTTGACTAAAGCATTCTAAATCATTTTCGCTTCATAAGGCTAATAAGTCAATTGGTATAACAATATTACTAACTTAAATCAATATACTAAGTCGACTATGAAATACCTATAATTCTAATAGCATTGGTTATATTACTTTTAAAAAAAAACTTTTCTAGGTTCATCGGATTTAATATGAAAATTTAACGCTCATCATGCTAATCTACATATCATAACTAACAATCCCTATGGAGCTACTATTTCATCAAAAAGGTTTTTAGATTAATTTTACATTGTCATCAAACAATATAATTCCTCTAATCATATTGGTGCTACCACTAATCTCTTTGTTTACTAGGATAGAACTAAATTACAATACACTTGATTAGATGATGATATATATAGCATAACAACCTAAGAATTATTATAAAACTTTTATCTAGATTCTACTAAAATAACCATCTAAATACACTAAGATTACTCACGGAAGTCTTATGCCTAAATACCTTAATTAAGGAAAGTAAATAGTAGTTGTGTGTTTACTTATATGAATAAATATCTAAAACTAAAGAAATCGAACTAAATCTAAAAGATATAGAAACAAATATTATAGCAACTGTGAAATACCCTATTCGGAGGAGCGATTCCCTATGGCAAGTTTCTATTTCAAACAACTTCCTTAATTATTACAAAGGACGACTTTTAAAACAAAACAGGTATCTTTTATTTAATGTGGCATCACCTAGGCAACATTAAGAGGCTGATGTATGGACGGCAAGGGTAGCAGACCTTGATAGTCTATGAAGGCTTTGACGTCCAAAATCTGCCACAATGAGACAACTGAAATGATGTTTATGCATCTAGTATTTTGAGGAGACTTCAAAATGCATCAAGTAGTTGATACAGGCACCGTGGAGGTGAAAAGAACTATGAAATTGGGATGGGGCATTCGCTAGATTCTAAGCGCTAAAGGAGTTGAAGATTGCTTAACAACATATGATTACATTTTATGCAGCCTGGAGGGCGTCAATCGGACCATCTACTCGATCATTTGAAAAGTGTTGTGCTAGAATGGTCGTACGACACACAGAGAAGTCACTGGGTCGGTAAAATAACAAAAGATGTGAGTTGAAGCTTTCTAAAGCATAACCAAATGTAGAATGAAGGACAAATCAGTCCACAGTAGATCATCTCATTACAAGAACAAATTGAAAATATGTGCCTTCCAGGATTATAAGCAATCGATGTGCAGATTACAAGTTTAGAACAAGATAAAAAAAATTGAGGTAAAAGCAAAATCGGTTAGAAAATAATTTTACTAGCTGACAAACAAAAATTTACCATCGGTGTTGCTAAAGAGGTGGTTAAACTGTTACGCAATACTAATTCTTGTCTGATTTTTCCTTAATAATGCATTTGCATGTAGAGGACCATTCAAGGCGTTGATTCACAAGAGGAAGAGATTTGATAGCTGGACACCGATAAAATGATATACTCAATGACTTCTGTGGAGGTTACTCTATGCCGCAAACACATAGATGACAACATTGTTTTAAATTTATGGTTTAATCCTACATCAAGGAGGATACATGGCACAGTTTGCTCACGGAAAGATAAACAAACAGGTTAATAAAATCCTTAATTCATTCTATCATATTTTTAGAGGGAAAACAAATCGTGGGTTAACTATAGATCAGGGTGAATATCCATTGCAAGACTAAGAATAATTAATGAGTTTAAGAAAATAATTCAGGTGAATAAGAGAATTTGGAAATTCACAGGAAAGCTGGAGAAAAATGCAAATAGAACACAAGGATTCTTTCAAAATGACAAGGAAATTCCTCAGGATTGGCATATGCTTTCCTAGCATGAAGAATAAATGAGATGTTGCCTTATTGGGATCAACTAAAAATTTGGGTTTACAGAGTGAAAGGCTTGAATTTGTTTGATGATAACAATGTACAGATATATTCTCTACCTCTATGTATATGCAGGGCAAAACAAGATTGGTGAAATTTAATATAGCCAGAAGAATATACATTGATTAAAGTTTACAAAGAATTATCATCTGGTGACAGAAGAACTGTCGATCGTGAAAATAACAGATTTAAAAATGTACAGAATAAAATATGTGCACAAGAGGGTTTTGAGACAAGTTCAACAACCAGAGAGGGATACAGAGGCAAAACATTTATTCCATTAGGTAAAAAAAATTCATACCCAAAAATTTTATTAATCCCAAGCTTCTAAGAATTCCCGTTGAAGGCTTCCCTCCTTCATCCAAAACTTCTTCTGAAATTTCTCTCAATCTTTTTCTGTGTGTATCCCCAAAATTTTTCCCCCTTCAAATAATCTTCTCAGCACAAAAATAGACAGAGTAATAAATTCCCACTACAACCATACCGTTACAGACAACCCCACTAAGAAAATTAATTCTCCATCTATAGGAGATTCTCAGATCTGAAAACTTACCGACAACCCACTCACACAAATTAATAAATGATAAAGAATAATATCATTCAATTTAATCAAAATAAATATTTTATTCACCTCAAATAATATTCGACACTCATAATTTATTTGCTACAATTATTATTATTATGATGTATATTCTCTGATGTAATCAGGAAGTGACATTGTAGACATTGTATTGATGTATTTTATTGTAAGGAAATTGTAAATATATTTGACATCATAAATGCAAGGTCCTGATGTTGACTTTTCTGATGACTTAAATGTACGTGTTGATTCAGTTGATGTTGTTGGATTTAGAATGTATCATGGTTGTTGTTAGATGAAGTTAATTTTTAGTAGTGCAGCCATGTTATCCCTAGAGATGTTAATTTAACTCGTTGTTATCAAACTAAGTTATGTGTTGTTCATATTCTTTCTATTTAAAAAAAAATCCACCTTTTTATTGCTTTAGTTGAACTCTTCTCTAGGGTTGCATGGCGGGCCATTACATTTGGTATCAGAGCGAGGTTTTCAAACACTGGGTACTCTGGGTATATATAAGCCCATTATGTTTTCCTAGTTGCATAGATTCTGTAGGGTATCTTTTCCCTTTTGTCATCCTCGCCTTACCACCTGAGATTGGTCCCTTTGTTGTTGTTCATGTGCGAGGAGGATATATGTAGAAGATCACTGATCTTGTTTTGTTGGAGAAGACAAATATTTATGTTTATATTTTAGCCTTGTATATCAGTTGAACCATGTATTATTATATTGATGTATATTCTCCGATGTAATCAGGACGCGACATTGTAGACATTGTATTGATGTATTCTATTGTAATGAAATTGTAAATATATTTGACATCATATATGCAAGATCCTGATGTTGACTTTTCTGATGACTTAAATGTATGTGTTGATTCAATTGATGTTGTTGGATTTAGAATATATCATGGTTGTTGTTAGATCAAGTTAATTTTTAGTAGTGCAACCATGTTATCCCTAGAGATGTTAATTTAACTCATTGTTATTAGACTAAGTTATGTGTTGTTCTCATTGTTTCTATTTTTCTTAAAAATTTCTGCCTTTTTATTGCTTTAGTTGAACTCTTCTCTAGGGTTGCATGGCGGGGCATTACAGCTGAGTGGCTCTCACCGATATCCCTTGTCTCTTCGATTTCTTAATTTTTTCGATTGGCATGACTTCTTTTAAAACTATATATTGTTAAATCAAGATCTCGTCCTTTTATGCCTTCGGGCCATTGAAGAGACTGGATATTGAGTCTTCCCGACATAGTATCATCTTGCTGATATTTATTATGATCTTGAAAGCATAGTGATCTTTTAATATTTCATGGTGAAGGTGAAGGAATTTAGGGTAAACAATAGAATAGTGGTGTTTTTCAAGTTAAGTGAAATAACTTATTAAGACTTATGGCGGGAAATGACAAAATTTTAGGGTTTTAAAATTTTGATCCAACACTACCTAACCCCTAAGCCCCAAATCCCTTATCTTTTGACCCTTAATCCCTTTAACCCTAACCCCTAATCCCTTAACCCTTAATCCCTACTAGATCAGAATAATTAGGCGCTCAATTAGGCACTAAATTAGATGCTAAAGTAGGCTCTAAAGGAGGCGCTAAATTAGGTGTTAATTAGGTGCTAATGTAGGTGCTAATTTTGGCGCTAATTTAGGCACTAATTTGCACCTAATTTAGCACCTACTTGTTCTGATCGGCGCAAAAAATGCCAAAAATAGTGCCATACCGATAAATAGAGTTGACTTTTTCAAAAAATTGGAGAAAAATACATTAAAACAGTGGGTGGAAGCAAAAAAGGGAGCTAAAATTTTTAATTAAAATTTTTAAGTACTCTATACACTTGGTTCTCAGATAGTCATGGTATGTTTGTTGATGCCTTTATCTGTCACCCTCGCAAAGGGTAGGGCCACTTCCAATAGGAAGGTGTACAGGGGACCATCGGTCTATGGTTGGAGGAAAAACACCTAGATGATGCTCTTCATCCACGCAGCTAGATAGAACACCATGAAGCTTGAACTCAAAGAAAAATGTGATCTAAATATTGTAACATCAAATTTTGTAATTGTACTCAAGAAATATTATGTTGTGCTTGTTGAACATTCTATTGATTGTCTTTCCAAATCAATATGGATCCTATCTCTTCTAGCATCCCTAACAACAAGGTGAAGGAATCTAATATTACAAGAATTGAAAGGTATAACGAGGAGATCAACAAACTATTGTGGGATCACCCTAAAAATGCTATAGTGTAGGTCCCCTTCATGAGTGCATGCATTATAGCCATAAGAACAATTATAAAAGCTACAGGCACAAAGGGTGATTGAAATTTCATTAGAAAACCTTGATACACTTATAGCATTCTATGAATTTTATTTAAGAAGTGAAGCTGAGATACAAAAGAATTTGTTATGAGTTACATTTTCACAAATTTATTTTAGTTGATGATAAAGACTAAAATCCCAATCTATATGTCAAAGATGTTTATCTTAGATTATTTTTCTCTTTTATACAAGGACAAATATAAATAGGGTTCGAGAAAAAGAGGTATGACAACATGGAGAAAGATGCATAGATTATGATAAGAGGGGAGCATGATTCGGTGAGGGAAGTGTTACAGTGTTACATAATCTATATATATTTACAACTAATATAGAAATCATGGAGATTGTGCAGGCAACCAAAGATAAAGTGGTTGAGGTGGATAAATGAATGTTACTTCATACCCTAAATAATAGAGATCATTCTAAGGATCAATGAGATGTGCTCACACCAAGACTAAAAATAAAAAAGCCTTGAACTTATCCAAATTTTTAGCTAGCCAATATAAGGGCAAGACAATATATAAGGGCATGAAGGAAAAAGGTCTCTAGTGGATTGGCCTCAAGTGGTACCCTTCCATCATTTGGACACCTATCCCAGACTAACAATAAAATCAACTAGATGTAGATATAGTGAAGATTATACACATAGCATGGCATGATACATAAAAGGTAGGGGATATCACTAGCCTCAAGGTAAGTCTCATGGATTACCTCACCAATTAATTGAATTTGTCATCTAGCCCTTGAAGTAGTGTTTTTGTTGTGGACATGACATTTTGAGAAAGTTACAAAGTCATATTTGTAGTAGTTATCTTTGGATTTAATTTCTACATATATTATGAATATTTTATTGATCATCAATATTTTGGACATATATCTAAGATATTCTTATTTGTGTTCATCCTTAAGGAATACAATTAATATTATAAAGCTTGAAATGTAATTGTGATTTTAAATAAAACAATGAATTTCATTGACTAAAAAGTTTTTTATCCCAATGCTCATATGTAAGAATAACTAACCACAATAAAAGAACATCAAATGGACATTTTAAAGATTTGTCAAATACTCTAAAACACTCCATAATTAATGGAGAACTAATTCGAAAAACAATTATTTTATTAACTTTGACAGTAGAAATGCTAACAATAAGACTCTACTAACTATTAACAATATTGGGGTTCACCCCATAGCCCGAACGGTTGGCATGGTTGAGCTAAGGCTTTGGCTTCTTCCCATGTAGGTCCAAGGTTTGATTCACGCCGACTGGGTTTAACCGGAGTAAGTACTGTTGTGGGCTCGGTGCTTCTCCCCAGGGGGACTAGTCTCGTCTCCGCTCACCCCTTCACTGCCCCAAAACTCAGCATCCAAGTAAGTTCAGGGCAAGGCACGTAGGGAATCACTGGGTTGGGTTGCGGGGATACCTCCTGAGTAAAAAA
This sequence comes from Cunninghamia lanceolata, assembly GCA_027924645.1. Lineage (NCBI taxonomy): Eukaryota > Viridiplantae > Streptophyta > Pinopsida > Cupressales > Cupressaceae > Cunninghamia > Cunninghamia lanceolata. The sequence goes on from BSBN01001110.1 coordinate 3,607,680, forward strand.
AAAAAAGTATTAACAATATTAATTGTTCTTGTATTGACTATACTAATAAGTGATATATTAAAACCCAAGAAGATAACTCATATTAATAAAAAGAGGATAATGCTCATCTCACATGGATGATTAACATTTGTCCTATAGTCTACTTCTAAAACATCTAGAAATAGTTATTTCCTCTTACAACATAAACTTTAAGCAAAATATAAAAAACAAGCTACATGCAACTATAATAAAGACTCCCGTTTAGTCTTGTAAAGGCTTATTCAAATGTATGCAAGTATCTTGCATCAACTTGTCAATATTCTCCATTTTTTGTTGGATGTTGCAATATTGAATAAGAAGTTGATGCTCTACATTCAATGAACCTCTTGACCATATCTACACAATCCTTTATGATCTTCAAATGGCAGGTGCTTTTCTTGATGTCCCACTCCATCTTTTCAAACATTTTTATGAGGATTAAGGTATCCACCTTTAAGTCAATCAAAACTTCTTTAATTTCTTGGATATCTCTATTAATAATAATGAGGTCAAATTCCTTGAAGTCTAACACACTATGGGAAGGGGTGACCATTGTTTCTAAAAAATTGGTGAAGGGATCTCTTGAAAGTATAGAAAGGCTTAAGCTCAACAATTTGGATCCAGAATATAACTTTTCTTCAATAAAACCTAGAAGGATCCCTATTCCTTTAAAGCATTGAATGCCTAGTACACTCTTGCTACTTGCAACTATGTTGTCACTTGTTTTGACACAAAATAATAATAAAAAATCTAAGACTCTTGCTAGTTGTTGGTAAGATTGCATTGTGTGTATCTATTTTATACTTTGTATTGTCAAAACATGTTTTACACACAACAAAATATATTTTAAGACCACTTACCCCTATAATGTTGATGGTTCCTTGGCATACTTTCAATTGTACATGGCCCTCTTTTCTAAGTCTCTGACTTGATCTAACCTTTAAATGACTACCAAAAGTGTGACTAGTGACATGAGATGTCATAGTATAGACATATCAAAATTTAAAAATATGCAAAAATCTGATGTCAACTTCAAGAACATGTAGAGTAATTCATCCTTGCCCTTGTCCTCCAAAATCTTTCTATTTTATCCATTTTGAGATGTCAAAATAATACTTGAGTGCAATCCAAAACAAGCCTATTGATAGGGAACATTGCTATGACATATTCAAGAATATGGCCAACCACAATGTTCATAAGTGACATCCCATTAAACTTCAGAGTATATGTACAACATAACATCATGTGAAGGTAAGAATGAGGCTAGAAAATCATGATTAAATTTATTAATTCCTTTTGATTATCATTGTCACTCATGTTACACCACCACATCCACACATCAATTTTAATTTTAATTATATTATGTGTGAAGTTATCTATATTGAATTCAACTAACTAGCTGTAGTAGTATGACTCAATGGAAAAAGCCAAAACTACTAATTCCTGATATAATATATCAAAGTCGACAAAGACTTGTAAATCTTCATTCTGGTTAGTTGCAATAGATAGCATTCTACATAGCCCCCCTAAGATAGTCCAACTATATTATTATAAAATAATTCAACATTTTGGATAATCATTAAAAAAATAGTTGAACTAACAAACTTGAAGTTTATAAAAATTTCAACATTTATGATAATCATAAAAAAAGATAGTCAAACTTGACTTTTATAAAAAAATTCAAAAACAAATTCAATTACCTTTTGCACTTAACTTATGTGATAAACACTATTACTCAGACAATTATTTCTTTTGTTGACTACTATAGGAATGCTTTAGGTTTTAGGGTTGTTAAAGAATTTAAGTCTCCTAAATAAATGCTACAGGGCAGTATGGAAAAATTAGTGTCTTGTGAGCTATGGGGAGGTGAATGTAAATATGTTTATGCATTTATATTTGTTTGTTGAGGCTCACTCATCTCTCTGAGTACTTCATATCTCGACTCTTTAATATTGCCACTTGTCTACAAACTATAATTTTCAATTAATGTCATCGTTGAAATTTTAATTACTATGCTCCTTGAATGTAAATCCATCATTTCAGATTTAATTTTTAATTAAAGCATTTTTTGGACTATGGGGAGGTGAATGTAAATGGGTTTAGTCGATGATTGATAAATAAAGAACTGGTTTCTAGTAAGACAGTAATGTGTGACTATGTATGCATTTATGAATTATGTGTGATTATATTATTATTTTGGTAATTATTCCAAGATGATATTGCCACAATTTTTAATTAAAGTCGTCATTGCAATTTTAATCACTATGCTCCTTCAATGTAGTAAATCTATAATGGTGGATGCGGTCCTTAATTAAAGTATTTTTTTGGGTTGTGGGGAGGTGACTGTACATTGTAAATAGGTTTACATTGTGATTATATTATTATTTTGATAATTATTCTGAGAAGATCTTAAATTATCAAGCGTAGTTGAATTAAATCAAATGTTAAGAAGATTGCTTGTAACTAGCCATCTTTTCTCTCATAGTCTCGCACGGATGTTGTTATAAGAAATTCTGACGTTCAAATTTTCAAACATGTATAGTGAATTAAAAAATATTAATGTATAAGGCTTTAAAGCCACTAAATAATTAGATAAAGTCTTAAATACTAATGCTAATAGTTTGCTATTTGGGAAGAACCATAAGGTCTATGTGAGCAAATAATCCAACCCAACATCAGATTAGGGAAAAATTAAGGGAGTTTAAATTGACATAGCCAATATTAATTGTAAAAATTAGTAAATGGTATGGAATTAAGGGAGGCCCACAGGGAGCATAAAAACCTTGACATGACCTCTTTTGAATAACAAAGAAGATCATAGGAAAGTGGCATGGAGGATTAAAAATAACTAATGATATAGAAGGCCACACAAGTTAAGGGGAAACTAAAATAAGCCTTGACGAAACAATGCACAACAACTGTTGATAAGGTTAATCGAACGACTGATGAAGTTTATAATTATTTATTTTTTAATCTAAAGTGAAAAGCCTTGCCATTGGATATTGAATGCTAAGTTGGTATTATTGGGGCTCGCTTCAAATAATTCACATTACCTTTCAAGGCTATGTATCATTTTATTAAGATTCTGTAGCATTAAAACAAAGGCACATGTTTAATTAATCCCACAACATCTTATCAAACTACATCAATGGATGACAGAGCACCAAAGGGAAAATGAAGATGGTCAAACCAAGAGGCAATACCATTGGCTAGAAAAGATGATGTGTCTATTGGTGGGGCTTACAGTAGTTTTATTTTAATAGAAATGATTAAAATGTGAATTCTATGCCCCGTGTAAGGATTGAAAAGGAGAATTAAAAGTCTACGAATATAAATTAATTACCCACACATTTTAATATTTCCATGGTTAAATCAAGAGAATATATATTTAAGAATCTACTACAGAGGTATAGGTAGTTGCTACAGGTATAGTTAATGTGTGTCTTTCACTTTATTAGTATTTTCTATAAGCATATGCATTTGATTATATTATTTTTTTAATTATTACTTTGATAACATTTTGTTATTTGTATGAGTGATGAACTTGTGAGTGGGTAAGTCATAGAGTGATTAAGCATTCATAAACCATATAACTAGTTTTAGTAGTAATGCTAATTCTATGTAAAACGTATTTCTTGTAACTTGAATTATATAAAAGCTTGAAAAAAAGATTACATGAGTTCACTATTTGCTAAAGGAAATATCCTACCATGGATAGACAACAAAATTACATTGCACTATTTACAAAAAAAAATCTTAGATAGCTATGTTGCCATTGGAATTTTGTATGATGTCTAGAAGAAATTGTGCCACCCATTAGGTGCACTCAAATTTAATTCTATTTGCAAAGGGATGAAAATTGATGAAAGGAATGAATAGTTCATCCAAAATGGCTCCACCTCCCCTAGTTGTAATTCCTAATTTTTAAATTTTGAGGACTTGTCAAAATTTGTGGAGATTATGCACGAGCCTCATGATTCTTTGCTCTAGCTTTGGTAATGCTCCCGTAGAAGTCATGCCTTTGAATTCATCCCTAGCCACTGGTAAATTCTCCTATAGGAATTTTGAATCTATTGTTGCCATTGCATCCAACCCAAGTCTAAATTATGATTGCACAAACATTTTTGTCACCAGTACCATTGTCACCATAGATTGAGTAAGCCATAAGAAATTAGATAGAAAATATTGAGCTACGTCATAATTTACATGACTCTTAATATCAAGCTCTAGGTCATCAATGCCAATGAATTTTATAATAGCCTCATTATCTCTTGCAAGGGAGAACCAAAGACTATGTTCAAGTGGTTTTACTAGATGGGTCTATGGAAAGCCATCTCTCTACAAAGAACACACATGAAGAAGATCAAATCCATGATTGTAAAGGCCAAGATTTGTAGAGTACAAAGAGAGTTCTAGATGGTAGAGATAGTAGACATAGGGTAAGATTATAATGGTTGGCCAAACCTATGATGCGTTATCTCTTGATAACATCATTTGTAGTTGAATTAAATGAAAATAATTTTGATATTGAATAAATGTGAGTAAGAGTACAATAATCAGATTATAGATGCTCAAATAATATATTTGCTTCTTAAATAACATCCATGTGATACTTTGAGTGAAAATATGGCCTTCACCATCATTAACATTTTCATTTAATTCAACAAATATTTATAGAGCACAAAGAGATTTCCAAATGGTGAAGAGAGCAGATGCATGGCAAGATTATAATGGTTGGCCAAGCATGTGTTGAGTTACCTCTTTAAAATGTCATTTTTAGCCGAATTAAATGAAAATGTTAATAACAATGAAGCTTGTCTTTTCACTCAGTTGAATTACATAAAAATGTTAATGATGACAAAGGCTATCTTTTCACTCAAAGTATTATTGAATTAAATGAAAATGTTAGTGATGACCAAGGCTATCTTTTCACTCAAAGTATCACACAGATGTTATTTAAGATATACACAAATATTATTATTTTTATTAATTCACCACTTAACTTACAAATTTATATTAATTTAAGATTTAATTCACCCTCTTAGTTATAAATTTATATTAATTTAGGTTTTAATTTGCCCTTTCAATTATAAATTTATTGAAATTTAGGCTTAATTCACCACCTCAACTAAAAAATTATGGGAAATGTAGGGTTAATTTGCCACCTCAATTAAAAAAATTATGAGAAATTTAAGTTTAATTCTCCACCTCAATTAATAAATATATGGAAAATTTAGCCTTAATTTGCCACCTCAATTAATATTTTATAGGAAATTTAGATCCTAATTTGCCAAATTGATTAAAAAATAATGACTTTTGGTTTTCCAATCACCCATAATTTATTTTTGAATTTATATTTTAATATAAAATAGCCACCCACTCTATCACTTTGGGTCAATTTTAGCAAAAATCGCTAGGAGGATTATGTCTCTACACAGGGGATCACTAGGGTTTCTATAGAATTTTTCAAGGGTCGACTCTTAAAGTATACCTTGTCTTGGGATGAGATAAAAAAGTAATGGAAGAAATTTCTATTGAGAAAGTAATTACTTTTCAATAGTTTTCTATCAAAAATTTAGGATTGCATCTAGAGCTAGAGGTAGAGACAACAATCAGGTGATACAATGATTCTTAGACATAAGTTTTATCATTCAAACATACCAAAGGCTCTAAAAAGTGGTTGTCTAGATGCTCGTTGGTCACACTAAAAAATAACTATCTTTTGGTCTATGAGGAATGATCTAGTTGATCCAAAAGTTACTTTAGAATTAAAGGATACCCTAGAAGATAAAGAGTTTAGTGAATTGTTGAATAAAGAGCATTCATTTGAAATAACAAATTTTGAATTTGATTATGACAAAGTGAAATGATTAGATCTTCTATGGGATGTTGGTGGATATTACTCATACAAATCTATTGTGACTAAAACTACAAAACAAACATATAATACAAGGGCATTTAAAGCCCAAAAATGGGTTATGAAGGTGGTGGCTTGGGTTCAACAGGATAAGGCATTTGGCTGTCACAAAAAGGTAGAACCTAGAAGACCTCTAGATGTGCAGGGCATTGGAGCTAATGATCAAGGTCACTACATATAATTAGTGGTAGTACAATTCAATTCATTTTGGCTTCAAATCCTCAATATCAGATACAATTAAAACTATAAGCGTCTTTAGATCCTCAATCTAAGTTACATGTTAAAGACTCTGTTGGTTCTCAAATCTGTAGATTGCAAAACCCTAAAAGGATGCCAGGCTTTATGATTAGATTCTACAACTGATTTGGCCAACTGATGGAATCAACCAAGATGGTTGGAATTCCTTGCACTTCAGGCCCTGCTTTGCCTAGGTGGGTGTACCTTTTTATCACCACTGAATATGAACTCCTCAAAACTAATTGGTGATGATTAAGCAGATTGTAATTTCATGCAATTTTGTCAATTAAATCATCCTTTTCAACCAAATTCAAACTGGCATGAGATTTGAAAATAGATTTACTCAATTACTCTAACCACTACTCCTACTCCTACAACACAAATCAAAATTATATACAATGATTTTATTAGTCTTGGAGCATAACATTTGATCAGTGCCTTATTTGTTGGGTATCAAAGTCATAACAAGTTTTTTCTCATCCAATGATCTTAAATTCTAACAGTTTAGCACTGTTCCTGTTTATGCCTTGCATAAATGTGCAAGAATTGCAATTATGAAAACCATTCTTTTTATCCAAACTGAATTCTCTGAATCATAGTAACATATTCAAAAGAATTTAATCTCTACTTGAGAGAACCCATAAAAAATGTCACATAGAAGCATTTAAAGATGCAAGTACAAATCAATGAGTACCTGACAGATTGATTCATATGATTAAAAGAACACAATTTGGAGACAATCTCACAATTTCTTTTCATTTATATTGATAAACAATTGAAACTATCTTTAGAGCAAATCATTTCTGCACAATCTCTTTTCAAGTCTTCATAGGTACACCAATATGTTTTGCCCCCTCCTTCTCTCTCTTCCTATCTAACCCCTTTTTCTTTTGTGATTTTATCATATATACATTGCATTTTCAAGGGTTATGACCCTTCACATATCCATTTGGTGCAACCTTTCATATTCTTTTGCAATTTATTTTATCACCTTTCACTTTGCATACCGTGAAAATAATTTTGCCAATATATTTTATTCATATTATTTGTCGACAATTTCACTTATGCTCTCACTGAAGGAATATATCCTTTGGGTAAAATGATTACCCATTCCTTGATTTCCTTTGGAAAAAATATTTCACCTTAGTGAAATATTTTACGTTATATTATATTCCCAAAATAACAAATTTCCCCTTCCCGTGTAAAATATTCAGCACACCATTAATTGCAATATATGTTTTCAATTATTCTTCACTTTATTGTTTATTCCATCGCACTACCGCATTGATTCTAGGGTTATTTTGTGGGCATGAGGGAATCATTTTAAGTTCACCGCTATTCCGCATTGGCTTTAAGGTTTATAATCTGGTATTTGTTTATTGCAACATCACACCATTATGCCATGGCTCTTCACGGGACCACGGGAAGGATCTTCTGTTCACCCGCAACACTGCACACCCTCTCACTGACCGCTACGGTAACGTGGTTCCTTCTCACCTCTCTTGCATATAATATTTAGACATGGAAGGATCTGATGCTGTATATATACCTGAGCCATAATTCTTGACTAAAATCTAATAGAAATAGAGAAAGCCCTCTCTAGTTTTGTCAAGTCGCTAGATTGGTTAAAGCTGCATCCAAAGATTATTGGGGAAGAAACATTGTATGTGGTATACTCCCCAACAATTTGATTAAGATGGAAAACATCTGACACATAGTAACGAAGACTGGAACTTCCATCACCATATGCAAGGGAGTAACCACAATAGTGATCAATCATCATGCAAAGATAGTCTGAAATTTGATTTGCATCAATGCATTTGGTATCCTCAAGTTCATCACTGCCTTCATACTTGCCTATGTGTCTACCAGAGCAATTGCAAATACAATATCTGACAAAAATTCATTTCATTATACTTTGATGGATGCCTGTACCCTGTTTGAAAGCTCCCATTTTGGCACGACTGCTATTTTGCTGGCAATGTTTAAGGAATCACTAGAAAGTTGCATTTGTGTGAAAGTTAACAGTGGATTTTCAATGAATCCATCGATTCTCACTATCTAACAGTTCTGACACCTTGTCTCTGCACCCTCACTTTGCATATGTATCTGCCAGAGCATTTCAGACCACAATATTTGAGACAATGCTTATTATTATAGGTGCAACGTTATTTTTCAAACTGCTCCATTTAGCATTACCAATAACCTCTATAGAAACATTGTCCCTATTTAAAATGATGGAAATGATTCACGTCTCTCACAATAATCCCTCTTGCAACAATCTTGGAAATAAATTTTCGTGGCACTGTGGCATTCAACATGTACTCGAAGGTTCTTAACAACTATAATAGTTGTTTCATGGGGCGTATTAAATAAACAAATTGCAATTGTAAACTTTTACATTGTGGTGGTAAAGAGATAATTCCTTTTCCCCATCCATGATAGTTTGCCCCTCTAAAGTTATTTTAGCATGACCACTGAACCAAACACTTGCTTCCACCTTCATCTTGACCTTGATCCTTATCAATGACATCTCCACCGTCACATTTAGTTTTATTCTTGCAACAATCCAAGACCCTTTTCAACCCGAGTCTTGGGTTCTTTACTTCTAACACTTGTTTGAAACAATGATCCTCCTCATCTGCGAGAATCTTTGAGCAGTTGAAGCATACACAATGCAAAATAGAAAGAATGGTCTTCAAAAACTCAATATGATACATGGGCTTGGCGAGCTCAAGGTGTCCAAAATGCCTAGGGCATTTGGCCATGCCAGGAGGGTTGAGACAACATATTTGCTTCATGGCACAATAATGTTCAATTCATTGTCAACACGCTCTGACACAACTTATTAATGGATTCCTTTCAACATATATTACTAGAAAATGGTGAATTTGGAAAGGTCCTTGATTTTCTCATAGGAAAGCTATCACACTTTGACAGAAACTAAAAATAATTTCAAAGGCACCTTTTGTAGATGCCTCTAGATTTGTAGAGCAGCCTTCTCTAAACAATATGCACCTTTACAAACATAACTTTGTAAGCACAGGATAACATAAACAAGAGCCAAAACCATGGAATAAAGTTTCCTTGAGGAGATGCTGTTGGTAATCATTTATGTTTAGGGTTTAAAGCTTGAATGTTTGCAGGTTTTCTCTTTCAAACCCTAAATTTTCTGAGTCTTGGGGTCTTGCATTTTTTGTCTGTTCTGACATTGGCCTTCTATGGTGGGTTCCTGGTTGTTAGGTTTCATCCTCATGCTTTAGTGTTCATAGGTTGACTAGCCCCCATGCATTGTTTTACCCCTCTTTCCTATCACACATGAGAAAATGTTAATTTTTTGTATATGCAAGAGCGGATGTGTGTTGGCGGGCTTACATATTTTCCATTGGCCTACAAAAAATGATAAAGAAGTGAATCATATGCATTTTAGATGCATATCGGGTTGCATATACAAAGAGGGAATCTTTCGCAGATTCCTGGGAATATTCTGTAGTTGTATGCATTTTTGAATGCATATCGGGTTCAAAAGGATGCATGTACATTGGGGGAATCTTCCGCAAGATTCCTGGGATATTCCCTGATTGTATGTCGGTTTGCTTGCATAATTTTATTGTATGTTTAAACATACAACTGCTATATACAAGAGGAAAGATGCAAGGCCCGACATACATTTGCTATAGTGTTGGATATGCAAGCAAAAAATGTACAATGGCAGAATATACATTGAAGATTCCTTGAAGATGCCGCCGTTGTATCGAGCAGGTGAGTTGTATGTTTGTTTTGTTGTATGTTCAACATACAACGCCAAGTATACATTGTGGATTTCAAAAGAAGTTCAAAATAGGGCTAAAGGCAGGTCAGGTCCGCAAGTATATGTAGGAGGGATTGAATGTATGTCTGACATACATTGGGTTTATACAAAGGTAGAAGATGCAATTGGTGGAGCCCGCCGCAGTCTTATACAAACAGGTTTGTACATGTTCAATATACAAGGGAAGGATGTATATGAAATATTCTGAAAAGATTCCCTTCTTGTATGTTTGTGTTTGTATATTCAGCATACAAACAAAATACACATTCGAATATACAATGAAGGAATATGCATTCCGGACCCGAAGGAGAAGTCAGATGCGGCGGATAAATTTTTGAGATCCGCCTTGTATGTATAAGATGAATGTATATGCAGATATACATTGAAATATGCAAGGAAAGGAAATGCAAAGCAAACTCGATGGTGATTGTGATTTGCACCACAATAGTTTGGGGTCCGCCTTGCATGTTAACTGATGTATGCATATGCATCCTGCATATACAAGCTTTTAAAAAGGGAATTTGTATGTGCATTTGAACATGCATTTACAAAGGCGAAAATGGCAAAATGAGAGGGCAAAAAGTCAGCGACAGATGCATGAGGTGCTGACATGGCATGATATTATTGGTTTGCGACTTTTCAATGTTTTTGGGTGCCGTTGATCGCAGTGACGGGAGGATGATCGACGGTCTTGTTTTGAACTTGCAGCAAGGGATTTTCCTAAGCGTGCGCGACCATTTTTGAGCGGGAATTTTTTAGAGGTACGCCGTTACTGCATTTCAGAGGGGCTGCAGGTAGCTGAAGCATTAATGGTAGAGTTGTAGCGGTATGGGTTGATGATGGACGAGCCAACTACCCAATTTTATGAGGTTGTTCTTCAGACGGTGGTGCAATTCCTGAGATACCTGCTCCCTCCTCTTGGTCTCTCTGCGGCATCAACTATTTCGGAGTGCCATTTCTCATGCATTGTATCTGGCGGGATTTTTGACATGTGATGTAATTAATGTTGAGTGCATAGTCTTGGTATAAAAGCAGACTATGTTACTCATTTGTGGGGGTTGAAAACTGGACAATCTTTTTTTTGGGTGCTGTAATCAGATACAATCTTCTTGGTGGCTTTGTTCTGGGTACTTTGTGAGTTTATGAGTTGTATGTTGAATGCCTTATATACAGAATTCATCAGTTTCATGTTAATATTAAGTGAGTAATGCTTCATTGCATGTATTTTGTTATTTGTCTCCAAATTGAATGTGTTCTTCTGAATCTGAATATCTAAGGGATATTAGTGATTCTAGGATATGGGTTCTCCATGTTGAATGCTTAGTCTTTTACTTCTGCTCAAGGAGTAGATTAAATGTTTTGGGTTAAGTGTTGAGAAGAATATATTGCAGTAAGGATGTTTGTAAGCAGAAATGTTAGATCTAGGGCACACAACTAAGAGGGGGGGTGAATCAATTGTACAAAAACTTGCTTCTACTTCAAACACTTGATTCTTCTTTGTTAGTTAATAGCATATCAGTTAACCATTCATGAAAGCAAAATGCACAAACACAGGAGCAGGTAAATATCAACACATTGGACACCAAGATTTTGACGTGGAAAACCTAGTTAAGGGAAAAACCACGGGGTGATTAACCCAAGGATTATTCTCTATTAGAAGAATAAGAAAAATGAACGGCACATGCCAATTAGGGCTCACTGCCTGAGTACACTGCTCACAAAGAGGCACACTACCTACAAGAGACACACTGTCTACAAAGTGATAAGAATCACAAACTTAAACTGGAGATTGACATCTTTACCATGTCTGGATCAGTTCCATTAAAGCCCGAGATACTTCTGCTCTGCCCTTCACTCTTTCACTATAACACACTCATCCGCTCCACACACACTTTGAAATGAACTCACAAACCTTTATTTATACAAGGCATCGACTTAGGAACAATCATCTAAGTCAGAAATCATCCTCAAGAACATTCGCAAGTCGACAATCATCCACAAGAACATTCGCAAGATGAATAGCTCATCCGGTCGGCCAGTCTGAACAAGAATATCTTCATCCAGAAGAATATCTTCAATTCTGGGCTCTAACACTAATGCGGACCGACAACACAACCTCAACATGATCCAAGAACCTTCACAAGCTAGCCTGAATGACCAGGTACATCCGCACTTCCTCTACTCACAGGAATCTCTTCTCCTCTTCATCCAGAACTTCAAGAACATAGTCTGTCACGACTGTCAAACTAAAACAGGTTCTTTTAGACCTCCAAACTTTGTACAAACTGAGATGACACATCACAAGGACATCCCAAACACTCCTTCCAATCCGCAGAGTCTGACAATGCACCTCCGGATCTCACTAGACCTTTTTGTAACACTCTGTCCCTCCGGAGCATCTCCCGGAACCGGTTCTACTTGACAGATCACAGCTTTTTCATATCTTCATGCGGACCTCTGAAATCTTAGCTGGATCATCTCAAGACTCATATATACAAACCCTTTAATCCGCATCCTCTGATCCTCAACCTATTGAGTACATTTGCCTTCTTCTCATCACTGTTCTTCACTGTTCCTGATTGAGACTAATTTTCTCAATATCCTCAGCACATAGCTCATCCAAACCTTCTTACCAATGCAATATGAGTATGTTGACATCAATGACAACACTGGTTAACCTCATACTTGCAACAATCTCCCCCTTTGTCATTGATGGCAACATATGATGTGAAAAACCATCAAGACAAGAACTTCTCTTTTCTGTCACAACTCCCCCAATCAGCAACAACTCTTCACATGTCTTCTCTTCCTTTACTGCTCCCCCTTTGATCATCAACCACTTGTTTTTCACATGTCTTCTCTCTCCCTTTGACATCAATGGCAAAGGGCTCATACTTGCACTTGTAACACATCAGAATCATACCAGCTGCTCCCCCTTAGTAGCAGCTCCCCATCATCAATCTGGATCACAAGATGTGATTGTGATATCCATCGGACTGATGCACATCAGTGCATCCTAGTTCATCACCGGAGGGGCCATGACCCCTAACTTCTCCTTGAGATACTCAAAAGAGGCTTTGGGAAGAGGTTTAGTAAAAATATCTGCAAGCTGATCCTTGGAGGGCACATACTCCAATCTGACTTCACCCTTGTTCACTTGTTCTCTCAAAAAGTGAAATTTGATAGATATATGCTTGGTCTTAGAATGCAATACCAGATTCTTGAAAATATTTATTGCACTTGAATTATCATACAAAATTGTGATAGGCTCCTCATATTCTACTTTCATGTCTCTTAACATCTACTTCATCCATAAGATTTGGGTGCAACTACCTGCTGCTGCAATATATTCTGCTTCAGTTGTAGACAGAGATACTGCCTCTTGTTTCTTGCTTAGCCAAGAAACCAATCTCTTTCCCAAGAAGAATGCTCCACCACTGGTGCTATTCCGGTCATCCACATCTCCTGCCTAATCTACATCTATATATGCATGAAGAGAGAAATCCTGATCTCTAGGATACCATAGGCCATACTCAACTGTCCCCTTTAGATATCTAAAAATCCTCTTGATTTCCATAACATGAGATTCTCTAGGGTCAGCTTGAAATCTTGCCACAAGACCAACAGCCTGCATTATATCTAGTCTAGTCTGAGTGAGATACAATAATCCTCCAATCATTGATCTGTACTTGGTCTGATATGTCTTAGGAGAGTCACCATCTTTGCTCAACTTACATCCGGTTGCCATAGGAGTGTTCATTGGCTTTGAATCTTCAATTCCAAATTTTCTCAACAATTCTTTCACATATTTGGTCTGAGAGATAAAGATACCTTTCTTTGTCTGAGTAATTTGCAGACCCAAGAAGAAATTCATTTCACCAAGCATTGACATTTCAAACTCACTTTTCATTTGATTTGCAAAGGTTTTACACATACTATCTCTTCCTCCATAAATGATATCATCAACAAATACTTCAACAATCAAGATGTTTTCATTATCTATTTGGAAATATAGATTACTGTTAGCAGTACCTTTGTTGAAACCAATATGCACAAGATGCTTATCCAACCTTTCATACCATGCTCTTGGGGCTTGCTTCAATCCATACAGTGCTTTCTTCAACTTGCAGACCATATCATCATGATCAGATAATTGAAATCCATCCGGTTGTTCAATGTATACTTTTTCTTCCAAATCACCATTTAGGAAGGCAGACTTGACATCCATCTGATATACCTTGAAGTCTTTGAAGGTAGCATATGCAAGAAATAATCTGACTGCTTCAATTCTTGCTACCGGAGCAAAGGTTTCTTCAAAATCAACTCCTTCTATTTGAGAGTAGCCTTTGCAGACCAATCTGGCTTTGTTTCTGATTACTTCACCAACCTCATTTAGTTTTGTTCCAGAAGACCCATTTGGTTCCAATCACATTCTTGTTTCTAGGTCTGGGAACAAGATCCCAAGTGTGATTTTTCTCAATTTGCATCAACTCTTCCTCCATTGCTTTGGTCCAGTTTTCATCATTGCAAGCTTCATTTATTGTCTTAGGTTCAATTTTTGAAATCAGACAGTATTCATTTAAATTTTGAGCAATTCTCCTCCTTGTTTGTACCCCTTTGCTTTTGTCACCTATGATCTGATCTTCAGAGTGATTTAAAGTTACATACCTTGGAACTTTGGGAGTCTCTTGCACTGTTGTTTCTTGATCAGGTTCATTCAGACAAACTTCTTCTTCCTGATTTACCGGATTAGTCTAAATCTGACTTTCAGGAAGGGATTAAGTTCCTTGAATTAGAGCACCATCCTGATCATCTTCATCATATTCATAAAACCTTGAGGGCTTCTCAATTCCTTCATCAACCTTCACATTTGTACTTTCTATCATCTCTTTCAGTCTCTTATTGTAACACCGGTATGCTTTGCTTTGAGTGGAGTAACCCAAGAAAATTCCTTCATCACTTCTAGCATCAAAATTTCCTAGATCTTCATCTCTTTTGATGTAACACTTGCTACCAAATACTCTAAAATATCTCACAGTAGGAGTTATACCAAACCAAAGTTCATAAGGAGTCTTACCGGTATTGTTTCTGATTTGAACTCGGTTGAGAGTGTAGACTGCAGTGCTGACAGCTTCTCTCCAAAACATCTAAGGAACATTTGCTTCCATCATCATTGTCCTAGAAGCTTCTTGGATGGTCCGGTTCTTTCTCTCAACTACTCCATTCTGCTGTGGAGTCCTAGGAGCAGACAACTGTCTCTTTATGCCATGCTTCTCACAAAAGTCTATGAATTCACCGGATGTGAATTCACCACCTCTATCAGACCTTAGGCACTTTAGTTTCAATCTGGTTTGATTCTCTACCATAGCCTTGAAGATTTTGAACTTCTCAAAGGCTTCTGATTTCTCTTTCAGAAAGGTAACCCACATCATCCGGGAATGATCATCAATCAGTAACATGAAATATCTATCACCTTGCATACTCTTTATTCTTGTCAGACCACATAGATCAGTATGAATTAATTCCATAATCCGGTAGAGGACTGATCTTTGCTTTTGAAAGAGACTCTGCTCTGTTTACCTAGCTGATATTCTTTGCACAAACTATTTATAGGTTTCACCAATTTTGGAAGATCTCTTACAGCCTGAATATTGCTTATCTTGATGATGTTATCAAAATTTACATGACACATCTTTCTATGCCATAGCCAACTCTGATCAACTTGAACAAATAGACAACTTTTATTTGAACCAACCAGATGGAAGATATTACCTTTTATTTGAGTACTGGATGCAATCTCAGTTTCAGAGCTTTCAAAGATCCTGCATCTTCCATTTTTGAACCGGAGATCATAACCTTTGTCTACTAACTATCCAACACTGAGAAGATTGTGCTTCAATCCTTCAACATACAGTACATTACCAGTTTTGCTCTTTCCATCAAAAGAAATAGTTCCCCTACCTCTGATTCTACTTGCAGAATTGTCACCAAACTTTACCATTCCTCCTTCATACCTTTCCAAATCTAAGAACTTGTTCTTGTCACCTGTCATGTGGTGAGAGCATCCACTGTCAATAACCCAATCATCCTTTTCTTCAACTTGGGCAGCCAAAGCTCTTTTTACAACCTTATGATTGATAGATTCAGAGGATATTGGTTCTTCTTCCTTGATGGCAATAAACACCCATTCATTTCCAGATTTGTCTCCTATCTCTGATTCATCATATGTTACTCCTTCATTATTAGCTTCTTCATGAACATAATAACAGTTCTTTTGGAACCTTTGTCTGTTAGAGTTTGACCTTGCAGATCTTTCCGGACATCTTGAAGCAAAATGACCAATCTTATTGCAGTTGAAACACTTAAAAGGTAACTTTCCTTCATACTTACCGGATCCTCTTGGCAATCTCTTTGCAATGAGGGCTTCAAGATGAGCTATTTCTGCTTCTTCCTCTTCCATGTCTTTTCTTGCTTGATCATACCATGACAGCTTCCTTGAAGAGTTTTCTCCCGGATCAAATCTTTGTTTGCCTTTCAGATAGGCACTGGCTTTGAATGCAGATTCAATCTTGGGGGGATCATCTCCAAATTCTGTCATTTCAAATGCAGCCAGTTTGCCAGCCAATTGCTCTCTTGTGACAGTTGCATGGGCTCTGAATTCATCAATGACAGCAACCTTGATCTTGTAGGCAGCAGGAAGGGATCTGAGAATCTTGCAAACAATTTCATTTTCATCCAGAACTCCACCAGCATTCCTGATTCCACACACCAGCTCATTCACTCTTGGCATAAAGGTAGTGATATTTTCATCATCTCTCATCTTCAATCTTTCAAATTTCCCTTTCAGACTTTGCAACCTTGCACTCTTAACAAACTCATCTCCTTCATGTAGAAGTTCCAGTTTAACCTAGATTTCATATGCAGTTGGTAGGTCAATGACATTTGAGAGCTCTGAATCATTCAATGCGCTTAGAAGAGCTTCTTTGGTCCGCAAATTATTTTTAGCATCTGTGATTTCATTTAGAGTTATCGGACCACCCTGTGGAGGTACATATGGTTTTGTGACCATGGACAAGTATGCTTTTCCCATACACTCCAAGTGACATTTCATGCGGCCTTTCCAGAGAGAGAAGTTGGTTCCATCAAACTTTAGACTGTTCTTCTTGTATGACAACATCCTGGATCTCCTCAAGCGGTTAAGCTCCTTTCAGAGGAACTTAGCTCTGATACCAATTGTTAGATCTAGGGCACACAACTAAGAGGGGGGGTGAATCATTTGTACAAAAAATTGCTTCTACTTCAAACACTTGATTCTTCTTTGTTAGTTAATAGCATATCAGTTAACCATTCATGAAAGCATAATGCACAAACACAGGAGTAGATAAACATCAACACATTGGATACCAAGATTTTGACGTGGAAAACCTGGTTAAGGGAAAAATCACGGGGTGATTAACCCAAGGATTATTCTCTGTTAGAAGAATAAGAAAAATGAATGGCACATGCCAATTAGGGCTCACTGCCCAAGCACACTGCTCATAAAGAGGCACACTGCCTACAAGAGACACACTGTCTACAAAGTGATAAGAATCACAAACTTGAACTGGAGATTGACATCTTTACCATGTCTGGATCAGTTCCATTTAAGCCCGAGATACTTCTGCTCTGCCCTTCCCTCTTTCGCTATACCACACTCATCCGCTCCACACACACTTTGAAATGAACTCACAAACCTTTATTTATACAAGACATTGACTTAGGAACAATCATCTAAGTCGGCAATCATCCTCAAGAACATTCACAAGTCGGCAATCATCCACAAGGACATTCGCAAGATGAATAACTCATCCAGTTGGCCAGTCTGAACAAGAATATCTTCAATTCTGAGCTCTAACACTAATGTGGACCGACAACACAACCTCAACATGATCAAAGAACCTTCACAAGCTTGCCTAAATGACCAAGTACATCCGCACTTCCTCTACTCACAGGAATCTCTTCTCCTCTTCATCTGGAACTTCAAGAACACAGTCTGTCATGACTGTCAAACTAAAACAAGTGCTTCCAAACCTCCAAACTTTGTACAAACTGAGATGACACATCACAAGGACATCCCAAACACTCCTTCCAATCTGCAGAGTCTGACAATGCACCTCTGAATCTCACCGGACCTTTTTGTAACACTCTATCCCTCTGGAGCATCTCCCAGAACCGGTTCTACTTGACTGATCACAACTTTTTCATATCTTCATGCGGACCTTTGAAATCTTAGCTGGATCATCTCAAGACTCATATATACAAACCCTTTAATCCGCATCCTCTGATCCTCAACCTATTGAGGACATTTGCCTTCTTCTCATCATTGTTCTTCACTGTTCCTGATTGAGACTAATTTTCTCAGTATCCTCAGCACACAGCTCATCCAAACCTTCTTACCAATGCAATATGAGTATGTTGACATCAATGACAACACTGGTTAACCTCATACTTGCAACAAGAAATAACTAAATACTTTGTCTTGGGTATTGTCTGTAAGGGAGACATTGCATAATCCCCTTGAGATCTGATTGTTGTTTTAATTCTATGATAAACACTCACATACATATGTCTATTGACTTCGAGCCCAGGATAGGCACCAATCTGGTCTTGTATCTTGGTTGCAACCCAAAGTCTCAGTTTTGCATCCAAACATAAAATCAAACTCAAACTTCAAATACAAACCATTAGGACTTTAGAAGTAGCTTTTAGGACCGAAATCCTTCGTCTACAACTGAATATAGGCCCAAAGCTAGCCCTTTTGCACTTATCTTACAATTTTGGTCTGCATAAGAGAAGATTTATCTGCTTTATGTCAACATCCCAGCTAATACATAGAAACATTTCATAGATGTTGAATAGGGAATACCCCCCTTGGTTCTGCAGAGCCTAAAGAAGAAGAGGACATATTTTGGCCAATAGGCCATTCTATATGTGCACACATCTTGTAACTGCCAAAAATTTTGGTAGTCTCGTCATCCACAAATTTAAAAATAAAAGAAATTGGTCGTCCATAAAATCAGAGGAAATAAAATGAAAAAAAATATATAATTTTTTATTTGATGGCAAATATATATAGGGCCTTTATAGCCTTAGTTCTCTGTGGCAGAAGGTAAAGATCGCCCTGAAACATTAGAGGTTTGGCTATTGAAAGGTTTTACTACCTGCAGATGAAGGTCGCGTGTAGGGAGAATGCATGAAGGGCATGTGCAAAGGAATGCCCTGCTCCTTCTTGGTTTTAGGTGGCATCAAGAGTGGTATGGTCACAACCTCTATCTGCCTTCCTTCTGGGATATGCGACTAGGCTACAAAAATGGTGTCTTAACTCCCTAATGCTTGGTTTAATGGCATATGGCATCGAGCCTACGTGAGGACGACCAAAGTTTCTACGCGGTGAGGCACAATATAGGGGACCAAGCCTAGTTTGCACAAAATCCATTGCTAGGTGTCGACATTTGTGTGAAATCTATCTCTCTGCTAGCACGACCTGCTTCACAGAGGCCGACGCTTCTTCTCTCGACCTAGCTCACACAGGCCTGCGACCCCATCTACCCGTAGGCAGAGCCAGAGGTGACCTTCAGAAGCCAGTGCCAGGAGGACAAGTGTCTAATATTGGCCAGTGATGGTATATGGCACATAGTATCCACCATTGCTATGAGCTACAGGGCACTCCCATGAACCTGTTTGCAAGGTTTGGAAAGGCCAATTCAAGGCTGCAGAAGCAAATAAAGCATAGCAAAGGGATTTGGCATTTGGTTCCAAACCTGTGAAAGGCATCCAAATGGAGGTTGCGTATCTAATCGCCTAGTAGTGAGTCGCTGCCATGGAGAAGCACCTCCATTATCTAATGTTTTCCCTCAGCATTGGCCGTCGCATCTCATCTGCCATCGCCATGGAGAAGCACCTCCATTAACCCTTGTTTTTACCTCTTTTTTGCATGACTGTTGCCCTAATTCAACCCTTTGCATGATTTGTGCCCTAATTTTGGGCTTTGTAATGGGTAAGCTTCAGATAATTTTTATTAATAGGCATTTAAAATTATGTTTATGCAGCACAACGAGATCAACGAGAAGGAAAAAGAAAATACAAAGCATGTATGTCTCAGATTAACCATAAATTAGAGGGCATATCTGTGTCAGATTTTGTTGAGTTTTGTGCATTTTGTTATTCCAATGGTATGCTTTTGTGTTTGAGTCTTAATTTGAGTTTTTTGTGAAAAAGAAAGGAATTTGTGCTTAAAAGCCCTGTGGAGCTTCAGTGGATTTACATGCCTACATGTTATGACGCATTTTGTTTGATCTCCTCAGTTTTTCTAGGTTAATTTGATGGAATATTTTTAGTTTATTGTTGGCAGGTGGTCAGTATGAAATCTAGCTCTATTTGTTAGCCATTTCAAATAAATTTAGTGTAATATATTGTGACAAGGTGTGGTTTTATGTTTTGGTCTAATTCTGTAAATATTTTCTTTACGAAAGAAACCCCTATCTGAGAGATTGATGTGAATGCAGTATGTTGTATTATTTCGATGTCTAAATAATTAGTATAATAGTGTACACCTTATATATATTGTATTGTTTGCACATTTGTGTCCTTGGTGTGTATATGATCTTTCTGCAGTAGATATGCATCTGTTACTCTAGAGATGGCTTGATGCATACATAGATGTAAAATTAGTAACTGGCAGATTAGTGGTCTGATAGAGTCTAAAATAAAACCTGATTTGTTGTATTTTAAATCAGGAGTTACAAAAGTCTGTCCTTGGCAGTCACCACCTACCACAAGACAAAAATAGAGATTAATTGATCTATAAGATGCTAGTTAGAGCGATTTGAGGATGCAGAAAAAAAGAGTTGAAGTGGTTATGGAGAGTCGCAGCTTAAGAATGATTCATGGATATCAGAGTCTAGTAATTAGAAAATAGTTTATATGTACTTTTTGTATGTCTATTCTCTAGTAGAATGAGTGTGTAGCAGTTCATTTTATTCCAGCCTTGGTTCAATTGTTGTTTTGGAGATTTTTGTCATACAGTAGCAAGTCTGTAATGCTATTACATCCCATAATTTGTCATATAGTGGTGCATATATGTTTGAAGGGAAGGAGTGTCAATTCAATGACTGGTATTGATGAATTTTTGATATTCATCTATATGGAGTTTATGACTGGTAATTATATATGATATCTAAATCTTATTGTTGTTCTTACATACAATACTTACAGGCATTGGCATTCAAGTTGACAGAGCCCTTAATTTTGCACTGGACTTGTTATTAGGAGTTGTTGAGATCAATTTCATGGTTGTCTAGATTTATTTTACATAGCATAACATGTTTGTTTGCATGATCCGCAAGATTCAATTGCTCTAAGATGATTCAATTGAGTTGGAATGGGTTTGTTTGCATGGATGGGATGCATTCACTGTATTATTTTTGAGCTTTGTAAGTGAGTTGGAATGGTTTTGTTTGCATTAATGGGATGCATTCACTGTACTATTTTTGAGCTTTGCAAGTGCTGGTAGAAATTTGTTGGCTTTGTGGTGATTGATGTGAGATAGGTTTTGGAAAAGTCGCATTGCTATGTTTTAGAGTCTAAATATAATTTTTTGTGTTGAGTGTTACTCAAAAAGTGTGAAGACATTGAAAGTTTTTAGCTAGTTTAGAAAGACCTAACATGTGCAATGTGTATAAGTCCCTTAAATTGGGTGGTTAGATCTTTTCTATTTCACAGATCAGAGAGTGTTTGTGTGAATTTCGGTATGGATGTTTGTTGTTGCAAACAAATTTATCTTTATTTGTTGTATAGAGGGGCACGGTTTTATCTTTTTGTACTCTTAAATTTCAAAGACTTGGTTGAAGAATAAATGTATATGCAATGTGTATGTGGTTGAAGAATAAATGTATATGCAATGTGTATGTGTAATCTGTAATTGTGTATGTACCTTGTGCACTTCATGTTTGCATGGTGGGGAAGCTTAGAAGTATTTTTGGTCAATCACTTCACACATAGTTGATTCAAACACACACTTCATACATATATGTTTTTTAAAAGTTATTTTGTGCAATGCTTGATTGATAAGAAATTAGTAACATAGATTTTTATTATCCTACATTATTTAGGTACTGCATGGTTCATGATTTACTTCACGTGCTTATTCATTTAATACCACTCCATTATTTTTATTTACAAAAAAAAATAATTGATTTTCTTATTGTATTTATAACCTTGTATACCAAAAACTACATGTAATAACTTTTCATAAAAATAAAATTATAAACTATTTAGTGATAGGCCTATAAATATTTGTGCCTATCGGCCATTTGATAGCACCTTTGGTGCTTTTACTAGTTATAGAGTCTATCTCCTATACTATTGGCCCCTGGCCCGGGAATCCTATTGATCAATGGTGGCTATTTTGTAGGGATTACTGGGAATAAGCATCCAGTCTGGGAAAATTACCAACAGATGCCATGAAAAAGTGTTTCCAAACTTTGTTATAAGCCTCACCAACAATACTTGTGTGACACATGTCGGGTCCCTTTGTGGGCCCTGGCTAAAAAAAATTGTTTTGAAACAAGTTTCGTCCTTAATTGACCTAAGACTGCCTCTGTATGCACCTGGGGTGAAAAAATGAAGTGGGTAATCATCAGAATATGTTTTCTTGCATTTTGCACTGTGACCAAAACAAGTCAGGTGGCCTCCAAAATCACCTTGAAAAACTGATCAAACATTCTCTTGGAGCAATGAAAATGCACATACATGTTGACTGATGATATGGGAGTACGATCGTCAAAAGGATTTGCATGACGCCATCAAGATTGCAAGATATTAATATTCAAAGTAGCTCACTTAGCCTTTTCTGAAACTACACCTGTCAAAAACCAACTGGGGCTCACCAAGTCACCACCCTGAAAAAATACTAAATCTTCTCCTAGGAAGCTGCCATTGGGGAAATTAGTTCATTTAGGCCCAATGAACAAGTGTGCCAAAGGATTTTTTGCCAATCCACTTCCTTCACAAAATATTAAAGGTCTAAAATGACCCCTCTAAATTTTTTTGGAAATGCAAATATCAAAAATGTGAAAACTCCATTTGCTTTTGATTTTGAAAAAATATCAAATCAACTTTTGAGGCTCCACAAATTCACACAGGGGTATATGAACATCCAAAGAATCACAAGAACCAATCCACTTATCTTAACTATCACCCAGATGTGAAATGTTTATTCATACATAAGGCAACTTTGGCAGACAGAACACTGTGCAAACTACAGATCTTACAAACTGCATTTGCTTTTGCCCTGGTAAAAATATCAAACAAGATGCTGGGGCTTTGAAAATGGACATAGAAACACTTTAACATAAGGACAATTGTATGCACCAATTGGTTCATCACGACAATCATCCAACTTGTAAATATTGGCCTCCAAAGTTGACCACTCTGGTAGATGTAACAATGTGCAGACAACCAACTCTTCCAGAACCGTCCAACTTGGTGCTTCCAAACCCTGTCAAATCTAATCATAGGAAGATGAAATCAAACATACACACTTACATATGACAAATGAATACACTCACCAAGTGATTTGGCATGCAAGCGAATAGGCTTCAAATTATGATCCTCCAAAGTAGGCTATTGGGGTAGATTTCACTGGTGCATTTTTGAGTGTTGCAATCAATTTTCTCATCACGGGCACTTTAAATTTAGCCAAAATTTGGAGGTGCCAATAGACTCAATTGGTTCAAGAGGTGGTAGAAAATTTAGTGCTACTATTGGGGGGTAAAGGTAGTAGTAATAGTGGTTAGAAAGTTCCACAACAATAAAATATAAGAGATCAATATAAATAGGTACTATAGACCAACAAGTCCATGAGAAGAGACAACAAACTATGACAGATCCGAGTAATATTGTGCATGGTATGTCCACCTCTCAAAGGAATTAATTATAGTAGGCACCCCTCTTGTTGTTAGTATAAGAATGACTCATCCTCAACATTAAACAAAGGCCCCCAATGCTCCAAGTACTCATCCATTCAAGCATTGGATTGTGCCAACAACCACAAGTTTTGATTACAAAGCTAAGTTTTTCCAAAAATCACAAAGAGATAAAAGAGAAAAAAAATGGTAGAGGCTAATATAACTTTAGAGATGATAATAACCATGGTATTGCCTACATATGACCCAAATATAGATAACACGGAGTACATATATGTTGTGCCCAAAGTTAACAAGGTAAAGGATCAAATGCATCACACCAACTATGAATTAATCACCTTTTCATTGAATTTTAGTAGAATAAAAAGTTGTAACAAAATAAATATATTAGAAATGAATAATGATGTGGTATACACATCATTTCTAAGGGCAAAGAGAAATAAAAAGGTGGACTAATCAAATATAAAAGTTATAGGTAGATTTCGTAAATGAGAAAGCAAGGTGGAAAGTGGTAGATAACAAGACCAGTGATGCAGGAGCATCCGGGTGAATGAGCTATCCAACATCAACCAAAAAAATTGCAAGTTTAATTTTTTAATTTTTCTTGGTTTATTTGGGTTCTAATGACATTTCTTTCCATAGAATGTGATTGGTATAGTCGGGAATTCAAAATTTTAGTATTTTCCAATTTTAATCTTGGTGCATAATAGGGTAGTTTCGGTGAAACGATTGTTTGGAGCAATCTATGAGGTTTGGTGACAAACCTTATGATAGGCAGGATCTTGAGAGCATTCCAGAATTATACGCAAAGCTTTCACAGTTGAATTCCTTCCAGTTTCCGAGATTTTTAAGTTTTGCGACTTATGCTAGTAGTTTGGAGAAATTGCAATTTTTGGAGTTCTGTAGTACTTGAGACCGAATGGTTTGGTGGAGGTCTTAGGAATGCTAAGTTGCTTATCCCTATCCATTTTGGTGATGTTTTGAGCTTCTGGCGAAAAGTTATGGCCGAAGTTGGTTTTCAACCTTGACACCCGTCACAATTGCAGAATTGAAGTTTTCCAGCTCCTTAAAGTATAATTTAGATTGGTTATTTTATTCTAGAAACATAGAAGACTATTTAAAGTGCACTCTCCAAGATATTAATATCTGAATGGGCTATGGAGTGGTGCCAATTTAATATATGATTTAAAGGCTTTCTGCAGCACATTGTCATGCCTTTTGGGAGAAAATATAAATTTCTTTTAAAAAGGCAATTCAATATAATTATTTGGTAGTTTTGGAGGCACTAGAGGAAAGGAAGGTACAATGCCTCTTTAGAAGTTTAAATTTATTGATTTTGTTGGCAACACATATATTGGTAGTTTTTTTCAAAATAGAAATCTTCCTAAGTGAGGAGTGCGTTCCAAACAGAGCATTGATAAGAGAACTTAAAAACAGATTTGAAGATGCCTCTATTGGAAGCTTATGCATGGGCATTCTAATTTGAAATATAAATTGGATGCCGAGTATTCCTTTGTGAAGATAGTCAACTTGGAGGATTTTATACTAATTTAAATATCTAATTGCAGATTTAACAAAGGAATTTAATGTGCCACCTCTAGGGATAATGCGTTGAGACTTAAATATGGGAAATAAAAGGCAAAGGGGCAAGATAACAATGCTTCCGGAAGAGGAAAAGGCATATTAGCCATAATTAGAGAGGCGTTACCTCAGTTCCTTAGTTGGTGTCTCTTAAAATCCTCATTCCCATGCATTATAAAAACAAATAGATAATATTGCAAGGCCATCGACCAGAGGAAGAAAGTACAGAGGTGTAGGCTGGAGAGTGTAAATAATTCACTATGGAGGAATAGAGGGATGTTGGGTTGCCTTGGAGAAAGAGAGATAATGTGCAGATAGGGATGAGCTTGGGAAGGTCATTTGAGGCCATGTTTTGTAATTTTGGTCACAAATGTATGTTGGTTTGATTTGAATGAATAAAATTAATTTTGTTGCAATCTTTATTTAATTTGAGTTTCAGATAGTTGGTAGAGAGTATCTACTTGTATGTGAGTTTTGTATTGTTGTAGCGAGAGGGAGATTCTTCTGCATGAACCAGTGACTTGGAGGAGAGTATAAAAACATATGTCCTCTAAATCTATGATCAAGATGAATGAATAGGTAGTGGTGAATGAATTGAAGAAAATTTAGAGGAAAGTACAAATAACTATAATACTGAAAGACCCAACTTGAAAAAAATACAACAAAGGCTAGATTAAGTGAATATCTTAGCAAAGACAATGCAACAAAAGTTGATGGAAGAGAAAGTAAATGTAGAAAATTGGCAACAAAAATTGGAGGAAGTGAGAAAAACTCTAAAATTTTGTAACTAGACTTCATGAAAGTTGAAAAGGAATTAAAGTCTTCAAATGTATCTAAATTTTATAAGTAGACAATGATTTTTATAAAAACATAATGTTTGGGGGGAAATAATCTAGAAAATTGATGATTTAAATAAAATGTTTGAATTCATGGATGTTCTACAGGCACAGTTTGACAAGGTCAATGAATACATTACTAAAAATAGAAAGGAGATGATTGCAAGAGAGGATACGACAATTTTTTTGGAAATTACCTACAAAATCAATGACAATGAATTGGCATCCAAAGGAATTCAAAACAAGAGTGATGCCTCAATAAAGAAATCATCTATCATTTAGAAGTGTGTGTAGCTAGGTGAAACATATGAGTTGCTGAATCAGTGTCAAAAATGTTAGTGGAGCTACATTGAAAGGTAAAGGAGCTCACAAATACGAGTTTGCCAATGCCTTTTGACAAAAAAGAGATTCATTTTAAATGATGCTTTCTACAAGAAGATAAAGAATATGAAGTAGGGCAAGGACTCATTTCCTGAGAAGCTAAATGGGGATTTTTTTTTGGTTTCATCAAATTATTGATAACCTTGAAACTAAATTTACATGATACAATAAAGGAAAGCTCCACTTTCATTTATTAATTGCCAACTAATTTGTATTCTAGTCACTATGAGTTATAAAAAATTGTAATTCCAATAAATGTAGAGTGGAACATGCTACTCAAGATGATATGTCAGCCATTGTAAATGTAGAGTAGAATTGAATTAACAGTAATTATTATTTTTTATTTAGGGCATTGCATAGCTATCACTTCACTCTTTTGAACCATTTTCAACACAAAATTCTAGTGTCTTTCTCATTTTATATGTTGATGTCCATGGAGAGTTCAATAACTAATAACAGGAAATCCCCAAAATTCCCTGTCATTCATGAGGGTTTGATACTTCTCATTGTGAATCATATCAAAATATTAACCCCTAGTAAGAACATTCCTGAGAAGGTTAAGAGCAAGAGAGGAAAAATGCCTAAAGTGGTGGAGTATTCTGACTTTGATGCTATGGATTCCATGGAGGAAGAGGTTTTGATTAAGGAGGAATAGGGGGATGATTCAGAGGAATCTACCCATGTCTCGATTTCTTCAGACCCTAATTATGAGGATTGAGAACCCCTGTTAATAAAAACATAAGCTTCAGGTGGATACCCCCAATTTGAAGAAGGGGAAAAAGAAACACGACACTCTATGGTTTGAGGGTTTCGAAATGCGAAGTGAGAAAGAGAAGGAGGAGAGGCTAGAAGCCTCATTGAAGAAGAATAATACTAAGGAGAGGAAGAAGGGTAAATCCATATGCTTTGAGGAGGATAAGGGTAAGGAGAAGGAAATAGAAACTGGCAATGCTAATCTAACCTTGAGGAGTAAATAGAAAATGAATGAAAAGTGTATGTTGGAACCAAAGGCTAGAGCTCCCTTCCCTGGTATCCCAAACCCTACTTTACCTATTCCTGAAGATTTTATTGACTAGGTGGCTAATAGTAACAATAAAGATGATATTGTGGATACTTTATGTATGGTTAGGGAAGCCATTAATTCCCACTATGTGATGTCAAAATGGTTCTACCTTGAAATCAATAGGATCAATCTCAAGCTCTCTATTCTCCACAAGATATACGGGAAATAGGACTAGACCCACGCTGAAGATGATATGAGTATTCTTCATAATTGGAAGGCTATTCCCAGGGTCTCGAAGCTTGAAAAGAAAATGGTGACGATTAATGAGTATATCAGTGATGAAAAAGAGAATATGGAGGAATGGAAACAAGGTATAGAAGAAAGAATTGTCGGTTTGGAAATGGTCTCCAAGGTGATTAATGAGAACCTGGAATGGATGCTCAAGGTTAGCCACAACACTATCAAGAATAGTGCATCTGGGTTGAAGATTCTCACTGAAAAGCTTGGAGATCTGAGAGAGGAACAAGTAAAATAGGGGTGTGATAAATATAATAGAAAGGATAAGGCAGACCCAAGCTCCTGGACCAAAGCGAGTAAAAAGAAATCTTTTGTAGATGAAAATAAGGAGTTGCTTGATTTTGCCAAGTTGAATGAAGTCTTCAAGGCTCAAGAGATGGAAGCTGTGGAAACTCTCAACCAACTTTAGTTTTTCTTTATGTTTTCTATTGTTTGTTGTTTTTGTTTAACGATATGCTGGTTAGTAGATGTTTTGTTGTGGCTTATATTAAGTTGTTGGTTGGCTGAGAATCATCTTATGATCAACATTTTGTATTTGAACTAATTTATGAACTTTTTAATCTACCGTGGTTGGGCTGTGTCTATGTAGTGAACATCATTTTGTTATAGGGTTTCGGGATCCCTTCAAAACCTATTTTACCATTTATCAAAAACAATAATTTATTTTTAAAAATCATTCAATTTGTTGTAATTTTCATATTTTCATGATATAATATTACAGTTTTAAGTATTAGGATAATTTGATAGTTTTCAGACACGATATTACAATATTATAGATACTTATATAATCTCTTGGTTGTATGTAATATATTTTAAGTGTTTAGATAATAGATAGTGACTGGCAACAATGGGCATCTCTGTTTCATCATATTGTTATTCTTATATGTTTTATGGGTGTAACATTGTAATTTGAGTATCCTAATATTTATTTAGATATAAAAATTCTATTGTATTTGTTTCTACCCTCATGAAGTTCCCCTCTTCCCATTCCTTCTATAATCTAGTTTTGTTCTTATTTTATTTTACTATGTGTTTCTAAAATAAAAAGAAAGCTTCTATGGAATTATTTCTATCATGATATGTTAAAAAATAATAGAATGTAACACATTTAATAGTTTTAATAAAAGTGGAACCTAATTTTTATTTATAATCACTGATTAATACTTACCAAAATGAAATCAAGTTCCTTGTGTTGGTTATCCATATTGTATCTTACAATTGTACAAAATGAACTCAAGACAATCACAATAAATCTTGCAAAGGCCTTTATCATCGTGCTAATCAATGTGTTTACCTTCCTAAATTAAATGGAGACCTTTGTTTTGGTGGCCCTTGCACAAATGACAATCTACCCACTTCTAAATTTTCTAATTTCAACCTAGGTGATGGGTGAAGAAAAACCTTTTGCGAGACGAGCTGCATATTAGAGCACTAGAGAATTCCAATGTGGAAGTGGAACCCTCCTAGATTGCCTCATTTTAAGAGGTCCACTAGAGAAAGATAACTTTTCTTTAGCTGGTCATGCATAGGCACCAAACTATCCACTGTTAAATCCTTGTAGATGTCATTGACAACAAAAAAGTTAGCAAATATATGACATCACATTCTTTCCAAGTTTACCTATTCTAACTTTCATGATAATGAATATCCTATATAATCCTCTTCCTCTTTAACTACCATATGTTTAAGTAAATAAAAACCTATGGTATCCATAGATTTTGCTAACTACTTTCCAACATAAAATCAAAGGGTCCTGTGAAAAACTATGATTGAAATTGCCTACATAAAATTTAATGGATTGAAAAACTAATGTGCATGATGAATTTATAGTTTAATTGTTAATACTTACAATGTTTCTATTTTTTGTAACATTTTAACAAGTTTAGGATTAGGGTATCAACCAATTTTCTAGGAAATGGTCTAATATAGGATCCCCTTCAAGATCTCAAGTACTTAATCAAATCCAAAGTACATTTCTATGAAAAAATTTAGCATCAGGATCTGATATGTGTAAGTCTTACTAATCAGGGATAATTTGTATTTACTTAATTTGTTATATCTAGTAGACTGGTACCAATGAGTAAATTAATTTTAACATTGTTGTGCAACCAATAGGCATTGAAGTTCTAAGACTACTCTCTATATAAATATTATTTTATGCAACTACCCTATATATAATCCTCTTCCTCTTTGACTTCCATATGTTTAAGTAAATAAAAATCTATGATATCCATGTATCCATGGATTCTGCTAACTACTTTCCAACATAAAATCAAGGGACTATGAAAAGCTATGATTGAGATTACCTACATAAAATTTGATGGACTATGAAAAACTAATGTGCATGATGAATTTATAGTTTAATTGTTAATACTTATAATGTTTTTATTTTTTATTTTTTAATGAGTTTAGGGTTAGGGTTTCAATTGATTTTCTAGGAAATAGCCTAATATAGGATCCCCTTCAATATCTCAAGTACTTAATAAAATCTAAATTAGATTTCTATGACAAAATTTAGCTTCAATCTTTGATACGTGGCATCTTACTAATCAAGGATAATTTGTATTTTACTTAGTTTGTTAGATCTAGTAGACTAATACCAACAAGTAAATTAATTTTAACATTGTCATGCAACCATTAGGCATTGAAGTTCTGAGACTATTATATATATATATATATATATATATATATATATATATATATATATATATATATATATATATATATATATATATATATATATATATATATATACAACTACCGCCAAAATATTGCCAAGAATTTGGGAGTTAACAATTATCTACAAAGTTCATATAAAAATGGCCCATCTACCAAATAAACACTACAAGTACAAATACAATCAAATATAAAAACATTGTTTAAATTTTAGATTCTAAAATGGAACATTGAAAAATAATAATATGTTAATTCTTAAATGCAAATTGAAAAGACAAATAGAATTATAATCAAGAATAATTTAGAATATGAAATACAATATAGATACTTATTAAATTTCTTCCAATTGCCAAATGATCTGCTCACTTTGACTATGAGAGCCATCTTAATCCTTATCTTCATTTTCATCTATCTAAATACTTCCACTTAGCTACATCTCATCCAAGTCACTAGATGTGTTGATGTTCATTATGTTGGATGTGCTTGTATTCTACAAAGTGGTGTAGAATCCTCTTATTTCACATGTGGACCTCTAGATTCCTAATGCCTTTTGAAAAAAATAACTCTAGATATCATGTCTAGTTGTATACATCCTCAAGCAATTTTTAAGTTCTTGTAAAGTTTGTTTCTTATCTTTGATTTCAAGAATCCCAATGCACTAAAAATTCTTTCATCCTCCACTAACTCCAATATCATAGTTTGACAAAGATCAATAAGTAAAGTATTTTCATATTGAATCACATAATCTTTTGCTTTGACTTAAGGTTGCCCAGAGCTTTGTTATTGATCCATCTTGGAAGGGACTCTTCATGAGTTTTAACTATTTCATCATTGATGTTGCAAGATGGTTTGATTGCTCTATAAGCTTAGATTTATTTGTAATTCCTTCCATATATTGTCCATTCAATTCTAAACTTCTAGAGAACTATTTGGCCAAAATATTTATCTTGTTATGAAAATCATATAGTTAGAAATTGTTTCGGTATTGAGAATGCACAATAGACATGGCTACAAATTTCTCATCACGAGAGAATCGCTCTCTAATGTTTAAGGAAAGAGATCTCACAATATCCTCTAAAGTAGTACTTACAGATTTAACAATATTGTTAAAAGCTTCCCTCGTAACTGGTACTTGTTTGGTATCTTAGAAAATAGTGCGATGTTATCTCATATCCTCACACTAAGACACATAATTCCCTTGTTACATTAAACTGTAAAACATAGTAGTATTGCCCAAATTTGTTATAAAGTTCTAGCTCTTAAATTTTGGACTTATGAATGATTGCTTTGATAGATATAGATTATCAAGGGTCATGTATATCATTTTACATAGCTTTGTGATGTAAGAGGGACTCCCTCCTATTGTAAACTCATAAACTCATTTCAAACACACTCATACACAAAGCTTTAAACAACAACATACTCTTTTAATTTCAACTCATTTGCATTTAGAAAACCAAGTACATATATATGCAACAAAAATTACAACTATTGGCCTTTCATGGCCTCTCATGCCCATTAGAAACTCTTCCACACAACAGTCTCTTACTTTGTTTTAGAATAGAAAACTACTCTCCTTCTGTGCCCCTCTCATGGGCTGATTTCTCTTCAAATCTCCCTCCAATCTACATTCTTCCTTCTACTTTGGCACTCCTTCCTAGCTGCCACTCCTCTCTCTGCCCAATCTGCAATAGGAAAATCAATAAACACCTTTAAGAGGCATTCTTTTCAGCTTCCCAAATTGGTGCTCAAAATAACTTCTTGTATTCTTCAAATGTTTCAATTCCTTTTGGTAGCGACTTGTATATTGGTTCATATATATTTTTTTAATGTTTTTTTTTTAAATTTTCCGTGCCATCCCTTCACTTCCCACCATAGCTTTTCCATGTTGTTCTATTCTCATTAAGAAAATTTATCCTTAAAATCTACATTCTCTTGTGGGCCAGCAAGAAAAATTAATTAATTTGAAGCTCCGAAGGTGCGGAATTGGATGCCGAAAAGGCAAAATTTTGAAAGTTCTTCTTTTTCCTTGAAATTTTTTCCAAAGGTGTGTTATGACCCCCTCAAGTCCTCCACAAAAGGATTTCACTCTAGCCTTCCAAAATTATGAAATTATAAACTTTTTGTAAACCGGCCACACACTTTTGGCTTTAAAGACACATATTTATGGCATTAATTTCTCCCAAACGGTGAAATATATGACTTTGATTCTTTTTGCACATTCGACATGTTACCTCTAAGAATGCCCTTGCAAAAGGATTCTACTCTATCTCTTATAGATTTTTAGGAATAAATTTTACAAAACTGCCTGCGAAGTGTTGAAACTATGAATCGGTGAAAGTTTGATTCTTGCAATTTTATGCCGAATTTGAAGTTATGTGATGCTGATAGATACCAATGAACACCAAACCAAATAAAAAATTAAAACCAAACCTGAAAATGTTTTTGGGTGATGCTGATTACACATGCACCCGGATGCTCCTGCATCAGACATGCCGAGTAGGAAAATTTTGTGATTAGGACTTGAACAAAATGGAGTTGAGTAGTGGGACTACTCTTCTAGGTTGAAAACAACCTGCAACAAACTCCATTGCTATATTAGGCTTAGAAGACTTCTTCCACCTCTTCCAGCATCTCGTCGGGACAAGTGTCATCCTCCTCCACCAAGCATGTTCTTCCTTCCTCTTTCCTCTTGTGGACTCATGTCCACCATAGCCCAATCTCCTCCAAATACTCTCTCCACTCCTCGCCTCTTTTGTGGGATTAAACCCACCATCATCTGACCTCCTCCACCAAAATCCCTCATCACAACCTGCAGCATCCGCATACAAATCTACACCTACAACTTCACCATTCTGTATAACAACTGCATATAACCTTGTACTAACAATATTCATCTCTACCATTTCTACATTCACTTCTTCTTTCCCATTCATCATCTCATTTGAATCTACAATATAAGTTTCAAGAAAGCTAATTTTTACCTCTTCCTCATTTACTATTGCGACAACATCTTGCTCATCCTCTACCACAACTTTTTCATATTCGCCAGCCATTGCTACCAGGTTATCATCGTGTCCTCCAAAGGACTCATAACTGTTCTAACATTATCGTCTTCAACTATTGCAGCATTACATTGCTTCTCAATCTCTGCTGCAATCTCACCATCTTCCTCTACAACTATATCCTTTTTCTTTTCATCCTCGGAAGCCTCTGCCATAGCCTCTTCCCTTTCTTCTTTATCCTCAGCCACTGCACTACACTTTCCTCTTCTTTTTCAACCTCTTTCTCCATGCCTCCATCAGGGCATGCTGCTGCAACTTATTTCACCACTTCCTCTTATTTACCCTACAATGGACTCAAAACATACTCTTCCCCATCCTTTATTATGCTATATGTATTTTCTCTACCATTATGTATAGCTTCTCTATCATAGATCCATAATTGATCCAACAAAACATGACAATTATCCATAGGTACTATATCACATACAATCTCATCCTTATATCTACGAATTTGAAAATCAACAATACATTATTAACTTACCCATATCTAATGATCTCCTTGCAACCAAGAAATACTGTAAGGGTTTGGATGCTTGCTTCTCTTCAATTTCAACTTCTCGACCATCTCTAATGACACCAAATTATCTATGCTACTGTTGTCCACAACCACTCTGCAACACTTTCCACCTGACTTGCAAATAGTTTGAAACACATTGCTCCTCTAGATGGGTTCTTGCTTCTATTTTTGTGGCTTTAGAAATTCTTTCATCATAAAACATTCTCCTAGCTTCCAAGACATTTTTTTGAACACTTTCCACACAACCTCAACCTGCAACTTGCACAAAATTCATAACCTACTCATTGCAACTTCACCACTTCTCTTCTCAACCCATAGGTCATGGTTTAGAATCTACACTCTCAATACCTCTAGCTCTAATACCATTTGACGCAAGAGGTACTCCCTCCCTCTGCAAACTTACAAACTCATTTCAAACACACTCATACACAAAGCTTTAAACAACAACTTACTCTTTTAATTTCAACTCATTTGCATTTAGAAAACCAAGTACATAATTATGCAACAAAAATTACAACTATTGGCCTTTCATGTCCTCTCATGCCCATTGGAAACACTTCCACACAATAGTCTCTTACTTTGTTTTACAACAAAAAACTACACTCCTTCTGTGCCCCTCTCATGGGCTAATTTCTCTTCAAATCTCCCTCCAATCTGCACTCTTCCTTCTACTTTGGCACTCCTTCCTAGGAGCCACTCCTCTCTCTACCCAATCTGCAACAAGAAAATCAATAAACGCCTCTAAGAGGTATTATTTTTAGCTTCCCAAATTGGCGCTCAAACTGACTTCTTGTATTCTTCAAATGTTTCAATTGCT
This sequence comes from Cunninghamia lanceolata, assembly GCA_027924645.1. Classification (NCBI taxonomy): domain Eukaryota; kingdom Viridiplantae; phylum Streptophyta; class Pinopsida; order Cupressales; family Cupressaceae; genus Cunninghamia; species Cunninghamia lanceolata. Next base: position 3,642,800 of record BSBN01001110.1, read on the forward strand.
TTTGGCAATGACTGTATATTGGTTCATATATTTTTTTTTATGTTTCTTTATTTTATTTTATTTGTTGTGCCATCCCTCCACTTCCCACTGTAGCTTTTCCATGCTATTCTATTCCCATTAAGGAAATTTATCCTTAAAATCTGCATTCTCTCATGGCCCAACAAGAAAAATCAATTAATTTGAAGCTTCGAAGGTGTGGAATTAGATGCCAAAAAGGCAAAATTTTGAAAGTTCTTCTTTTTCCTTGAAAAATTTGCCCAAAGGTGTGTTATGACCCCCTCAAGTCCTCCACAGAAGGATTTCACTCCATCCTTCCAAAATTATGAAATTTTAAACTTTTCATAAACCGGTGACTCACTTTTGGCTTTAAAGACACAAATTTCCAAGATTAATTTCTCCCAAACGGTGAAAGATATGACTCCAGTTCTTTTTGCACATTCGACATGTTACCTCCAAGAATGCCCTGCAAAAGGATTTTACTCTAGCTCTTACAAATTTTTGGGAATAAATTTTACAAATTTGTTTGTGGAGTGTTGAAACTGATGTTAGGATTAGCTATGGAGGTAGCTATCCTAGGATCAAGATGTCTAAGAGCTGATCACAAGAATCAAAGAAGATCAACATGATAGAATAATATTCTATACACAAGATAATGACTTGATACAAGATGATATGATACAATGAGAGGCCTTGGTTATATAGACCAAGGTTGAGAGCTAGGATGTTGTAGTCATGTGACAAGTGTCACATTCCTATCACATGTGACAACTAGAGGATAGGATGCCAACTAAATCACATGTGTAGGGTAAGACAACTATCAACACCTAACAACAACTAGACACAACTTGAAACAATTCGACATCTAGTAGACTCACTAAGTCAACTTAACATGTGAACATGTGTGTGGGCATTATTTAACTAATAAATAGTTAAATAATATGAATTATCAACACAAGGGTAAACCGGATAGGTAATAACCCTGTTCACACCAACACCCCCCTTAAGTGCAACTTAGGGAGGAACAAACAAATGTAAAGATGCAAATATGGGTCCTGACAACAAGGCCATGTTAGGTATCCATGTACAAACAATCTCTCACAAATAGAGAAAAGGAGAAAACCTCATGGGAAAAACTCCTCTCCAAAAGAGAGAAAAGTGAAGGAAGAAAGGAAGGAGGACTCAACATGACCCTCCAAGGACTACTTCCATCACAAAGATACAAAAGATATCCCCCCATAGGAGATAAAAGAAAGACTAAGAAGCTCTCACAAAGGATGTCCCAAAACTATTAGGAACATGAAGAACTCCACTGAAGCACAAAAAAGATGCAAACAACTCTCGAAGAACTGCTACATTGTTAAAAAACCTCCACTGAAAAATAGGATGAAGATCAGGATCAAGGAGGCACAAATTTGTATGAGTGACCCCAATGACACTACTCAACCAATGTGATAGTTGAAAATACAGGTGCCAATAGTCTCAAGAAATCTGATCATCTGAATAAGGTAGAAGGTTGCCTCCACAAACAAGAATGCAAGAGTGTCTATATGGTATCTGTGCTATCTCACCGAAAAGCATGGGTAACTAGCGGCTGCATCCACTTAGTATATAGGAACAAAAAATGGATACATAGTTCACTCCAAGCGAAACCAAGGAAGCATTAGCAGAAGTAGTATGATACCCCCGATAATGCTGACAAGGGAGAGGTATGACAGCTCCACTAAAACTGTGTGTCACAATGTAGTACAAGAAGGTGAAGAAGCAACATTAGAAGATGCACATAGTAGTACCTACAACTAATAAAGGGTGTGCAAATAATAAGGCAGACACGTACGAGGCTGAAAATGTTGTCATAGAGGGACACTCATCGGACAAGATTGTGATGGCAAATAACAAGGCACTATAACAACCCCCCATGGCACTTTATAAAGTAGTGCGAGTACAAAAATGGTACAACATGATGTGCAAGATCCCCAAACTACAAGTACAATATGTGGCACTTTATTTCAGTGTGTTTACAAACCAACAAGTGCATTTAATGGATACATGCAATGTCCAAAACAAGGATTGAATGAGTTGATGTCATGAGGTGAACAATGAATACATTAACCATGCATGCTTTAAAAACCTCAAACAAATGACACAAACTACAAAAGAATGAACCCCCATAACAAATAATGTTGCAAAATATGCCCCCCAGAAAGAAATACAAGATTCAGTACAATGTTGTCAATGTGGAAGCCTAAATCGACCATTTAGTACATACGACGATTTTACAAATTTTCAAGAAAATCGGCTTGCCAAAACAAAAATGACTTGTACCAACAGATTCCTTGCATTTTTATGAGCAATTTCAAAAAAAAGTTTGCTCAATTTTGACATCGTGGGCAAATCAAGAAAAACTGACATTTGGAGGCAAATTCTGGAGAAATACAAGTTGGAGAAAAATCACCTACACCATGACGAAGTACTTGGAACCACCTTTCCAACAACTATAAGAACACGAAAAATTGACTCCCCAGGTGTAAGTTGTGGCAAAAAGAAAAAGTCCCCCTCCTTTGGCGCTTTGCAAAAAATGGACTACTTGTCCCATTTTAGGCTATCCCATTTCAGGACAGACTGTCTATTTTAGGACAAGTTGTCCTAGGTGGATAGGGAGGCCGTTTGGAGTGCTGAGGTGGCTAGATGGGCCTATAGGAACCAAGTCCAAGTCTTAAGTTCTTGAAAAACCATGGACACTTTGTCTGGAACAACATTGTCAAGAGAAGGCACATATACATATAATCCATTACTCCTTCCATGACAAATCATGTCCATTGCATAAACTCCAAAGCCCAATCCTCCCATAAGTACACCATCTATAAGTTGTCCTATCACTGTAGTTTTTTCCCAAGATGTTGATGGTTTTAAGATTAACTAGTGTTGATGTGATGCAGTCTTTGTAACTCTCCACATGAGCTAAAAAAGATAGCAAAGGCATAACATCTTCCAATTCTATAGGTACATGTCCCTCCAAGTCAGGAGGAAAGAAAATGTGCTTCGTGAAGTCAACAGAGGTAATCAAACCAAGTGTTAAGAAAAAACACAGGTGGGAAACCAATGATATGAACCATGAAAGAAGACTTGTTGACTGTGATTGACCAAAAAAACTTAGAATGACCAGAGACTGTAAGTGAACTCCCGAGTGGGCTGAAAAGCCACAAGAATATGGCCGAACGAGCAAGCAAGGTCCTAAATAGGCCTCCAACCTAGATCTAGAGGGGTTAGCAAGGCCATGGAGGTCGAGTGGAGTGGCCTATAGACAATCCACCAAACAAGAAAATGAAGAAACTGAGATGGCCGCTAAGGTGGAGAAACGAGCCCCGAAACCAATGCCACCAGCACCCAAGATGTCCACCCAATGGTCTGCCTGATCACACCTTCCTGAGAGCCCTAAAACACACAATTCAAAAACTATATTGCACAGAAGAACCAAGTCTAAAAAACCCAAGGCCAAAATTGCCAAAGAAGGTTCGATGTTCTTTAGGGGCCGAGAGTATGATGAGGTTGAGGATCACAAAGAAGCTAGCAGTCCAACACAAAGTTTGAGAAGGTTGAGTGGAGTTTGGCCAAAAAATAGAAGCTATCAAATGATCTAGCCAAATACAGGCCTGTAATCATTAGCAAATGTTGAATGCAGAAAAAAACTGAATTGGAGCGAACTGTAGATCTCTCAAAGGAAAGACCAGATAAGGAGCCCGCAAGAAATGGATCAAGCAAATGATCAAACCACCAAGGTTCAACGCCATTGGTCTGGAACAAACATTGATGAAACCTTGCTAATACGGATCGTGGCTGGAAATCTAGAGAGGCTGATCTTCCCTGATGGATTTTCTAGCTTCTACAGCTACGCTGGCATGGCTAGGGTTGCTCTCACTATCCTGCGAGTGGCCTTGGGCTTCATTGATTCAGAATGAGAGGCCCAAAAATAATTCCAAACCATTAGTGCAATAACACAATCTAGAATGGGGCTTGATGGTAGATCTGGAATGATAAGGTTGAACTGAGCCAGAAATGGATCGATGTTGAGCATCACTGTGCAAGTCACAAATCAGATAAGGAGTTTGATTCTGTGCCTGGAACTGTAGTGGACACCAAAAATAGAGCCAAGGCACCAAAAACAGGCTGAGATAACCTGTAGAGTGGCCAGAGGAGTGTCGAGACCGAGTGGATCACTTCAATGAATGGTGCTCCCCGTGATTTGACAGTGTAGAAACCACAAACAATTGATCGATCTACCCAAAAATAACTCTGCCAGAAATCAGTGGCAATAAGCTTGCAAGCCACAAGGAACAACACCTATCAAGCCTGGTCAAGAGGATCTTCTGGTGCAGTGTGGCCAAGCAGGCTTAAAAAAACAAGTCGTAACCAAAGGAGCCAAAATGTAGATTGTAGTAGTTGGATCTAGGCCGAGGAAGCCTACAAAACTTGCAGAATAGATAATCAACCCACAACATTTACAGGGGGAATATTACCCTCTGCTAAATTTTTTTTGCCTTTTTAATTGATAAATCTATACAGGGGGTAAAAAATGCCAGATTTGACTGTGACCAAAGTATGTCAAGTTTATAGTCGATCTTAGTAGATTTAACCCTTTGAATCTCAATGGTGAGGTCAGTTTTTCTCCAAAATGCACCAACAAAAACCTACAATTTAAGATCATAAACAAGAAGGCCCCTAAAAATTGTTATTTCTTTCAACCTTTCTGATTCTCCAGGTCATCCAAGGATGCAAGAGAAGAGCATACTTGGTTTCAAGAAAGAAAAATAAATCACTATCTAAGATCTTCTAAAAATGAACTAACTCTAGACCATATACTCGCTTTGATACCATGTTAGGATTAGCTATGGAGGTAGCTATCCCAGGATCAAGATGTCTAAGAGCTAATCATAAGAATCAAAGAAGATCAACATGATAGAATACTATTCTATACACAAGATAATGACTTGATACAAGATGATATGATACAATGAGAGGCCTTGGTTATATAGACCAAGGTTGAGAGCTAGGATGTTGTAGTCATGTGACAAGTGTCACATTCCTATCACATGTGACAACTAGAGTATAGGATGCCAACTAGATCACATGTGTAGGATAAGACAACTATCAACACCTAACAACAACTAGACACAACTAGAAACAACTAGAGACATCTAGTAGACTCCCTAAGTCAACTTAACATGTGAACATGTGTGTGGGTATTATTTAACTAATAAATAGTTAAATAATATGAATTATCCACACAAGGGTAAACCGGATAGGTAATAACCCTATTCACACCAACAACTACAAATTGGAAAAAGTTTGATTCTTGCAATTTTATGTCGAATTTGAAGTTATGTGATGCCAAGAGATGTCAATGACCACCAAACCAAATAAAAAATGAAAACCAAACCTAAAAATGTTTTTGGGTGATGTCGATTACACGTGCACCTAGATGCTCTTGCATCACTTTGTATATTCTAAAATATATAAAGTTCTTTCTTGGGATTTTTTACAAGAATGTACATTTCCTCTAGTATGGGAGGAATATTGGATAAAGTTATAAGTGTATCTATGTATTTCAACCAAAATAAAAGGTCAGGAGTTTTATCTAATGCAAGGCAATGCTTGTAAATTACTCCAATCCAGGATTAATATTCTATAAAACTCTTTGCATGGGACCATGCAAGGAGATCCATTTAGTATAAACATACTTAAGAATTTTATTTCTTGTAGTTATTCCCTAACCAAATTATTGAAATTCTAAAATCATTTGGGGTTTTGACAAAAATATGAGTGGAGCTTGTGGACTAGATCTTTAACTTTCAATTCAACAAAAAGCTTGGTAAAATTTTGAATTACAACCATGTATAGTGAAAAAGAAATTTGTAGCTTTACATAAAGACCATTCCTATCACCTTGCATTACTAAAGCTCCATCCACCCTACACACACCATTTTTTTGGCAATTGTGTGTCATCCATACCTTCAATTTCCTTCAAAGATTTATTAACCATTTCAAATAGAATCTAAGATGTTGAATTCTCCTTCATTTTATGAACAAAAAGTAGATAAGGCTAGAAAATGTGATTTCACATTTATACATACTCAAGAATTATTATCTAGTATCGTAACCTCATCTAAAGATAATTCAATAAAAGTTGACTATTATATTTGTCCCTATACATCCTATTTTTCCACCTCAACAAGATAGCTTTCCCATTCCCACCCATTGTTATTGACCAACGTGCATTATGAAAGTTAAGAAAGCCTATAAAAGAAAAAAATATTATACTCAAGGTAGTCTGTCATAGCATGTCCTCTAATTAAAATATGAAAAGCAACACTCAACTAAATATTTTTTCCATTTGCATTGATTCCATGACCTTTCCAAATTGAGCTTGAATTGTACCTCCACAGGTATCAAGCTTCACTTGTTTTTTAATATACTCACCACATTCCAATCATACTTTTTTTTAAGCAAAAGGTGCATAGCACCTAAAATATTATATTAATATATATAGCAAGATATTATAAAAAGCTCCCACAAAGCAAAAATGTCCAGACCCCAGTACAAATATTATCATCTTGAAACTAGAAAATCCCTCACAGACAGAGGAGGGGTATAAAGACAAAAGTAAGCAAAACACATTACATACTTATATTCGGGTTCAGTATAATCAAACTAAAACCAACAACCAGACACTCTAAACACTAATCATGCATGACATTTAAACCCTCAAACACAAAATCCTGACACTGAAGATCCACAGGAGCATCCACATTTTCCACAGGTGGCGGAGGGGGTTGAAAGTTGATTAGAAAGTGCAAAGATTGAAATACCTCTCACGCAGCTTCCTCCATAACATCTCCCATCTCCCCTACATGACAATGAAATGAATTCTCCACCGAGGGCACACAGTTATTTTGCAAACCATTGGTGATGGCGCTGTAGGCACAGTGAATTGCTGGAACATCTTTGATATCCTCATGGCGAAAGAGCCCTCCAATGGGTGCCGGACCTTGATGAAGATCATAATTCTTCACCACAACAACAAACCTTTCCATAGAGAACAGGTAGCCCTGAACAAACTTGTCTACCATAATTCTCACCAACTCGGCACTCTGCAATAAGCCCATGGTGTTGGATAGGAAATGAGTGACCGATTGCGAAGGGTATATGGGTCTCAAAAAATTGAGCGTTTCCCTACCACAAACAACAACAATGGCGTTCTCCACATCTTCATTATATAGATTAAAAACCCTTGCAAGCAAATTAGAATGCATAGTTCCTTGGGAAGGAAGTTGCCATTTCTATACCGGAAAGAAAAGCATTTTGTTACGAAGTAGAGAACCCATCTACAAAGAAAACTGACTACAAGGATGGAGAGAATGTTGGAAAAGAACACAATTTCAAATGCAGAGCAAGAAGAAGACTCTCAAATGGTGGAATGAAAGTGAATGTATCCATATAACAAGCTTGCCACGAATCACATTACTGTCGAGTAATCATCCACAATCTTTGGAAAATGGAAATAGGCCAGATGACATAAGAAGCAATCAATGAAAATGTACTGTAACTTTAAAGAACTCTAGTTCACACATGTATACCGACGGCCATACAAATGAAACATTCTACAAAATATTCGGTGATAATCAATAGATAAAGAAGTACCTGCCAAAAACAAAATAAAGGTTAGATAAAAAACTATATCTCTAGTATAGAGATATAACACTTCAAACTCCACAACCATTTTTTTGCTCCTGTCGAAAATATTTAAACTCTTCCTTTCTTTGGCTTAATATTGAGTGTGCAAAGACACATTAATGTCACCCCGAGAAATTTCATCCAATCCATTACCAATTTCACTCTGAACAATACCCTCAAGATGAGGAGATTTTTTAATAGACATCTTATTGTTGTCGACGGGGATTGCACCCTTATGTAAAGCTATGACACTCTGCAATCCTTTGAAACATGGGGACAAACTCAGGCTGTGGGTGACCTATAGTGAGTTTGAACCTCCAGATTGTGGGCTGGTTCCCTTAAAATATTCTATTTGGATCTATGATTTTTTGTTTTGAAAAAGGGTAAGAAGGAACTATAATGGAAATAAATATGTAAAATTTGGTGATGCACCTAATAAGGATGGAAAAATGCAAATTTGGTTCATAATAGACTTTAGAAATATGACCCACACAATCCAATCTTGCCATAAATATCACAAAAATATTTCTAAGGCTGGAAGATAAACTCTTTATGAAGGAAAATGATTTTTCACAACATAAAAGAACTATTTTCAGTAACACAACCTAAGACCTGTAATATCACTATGCTTAACACTACAAGTAAGAGTGAGACAATAATTTTAAAGGTTTTGATAATTAAACACAGTAAAACTTCATCAAATCACTTCATACAATTTGCATCAAATGAAAAGGCAAATACTTGATTCCAAAAAATAAATGAAATATTGCATGAAAAAACAAAGAAATTAGACCTGTAATCTACTGTGATCTCTATAAAACTATAAATAATGAGTTACAAAACCTCTTTCTCTCTCAAAGTACAAAGAGCAAAAAGGCAAGAACTCGAAAATGAGTTACAAAACCTTTTTCTCTTTATGTAAAAGAGAAAGGAATGCAAGAACTAGAAAAAACCAAGTTTTGCTTTACAATATATAGTTTGCTCTCTCCAAGAGGCATGCAAAAATGAAACTGCAGCTAACTGCCTCTAAAAATAAGTCCTCCAAAGTGATCCACGAGAAAACCAAGCAATCCATAAAAATAAGCACTCAAACTTCCACAAATTGAGCAAAAATAGCTCCAAATTGACCCTCTCCATGTGTTTTACCAAGAAGTTGACCAAAAATCCTCAAATAGCTCCTTAAATCATGCAAAAAGGCTCCAAATAGCTTTAGTTAACTCAACTCATCAATTTGCATTATTTTGCTTTTCCAAAATTGATGTGAGTGAATAATAAAGTAATTAGGATAATTACTCTATTGTTAGTTACAACTTGTACTATTTTTGATTCTACAATTTGTGAAAAATAATAAAGTAATTTGAAGAATATTACTTTACTATTTATTTAAATTGGTTTATTTTGTAAAATCATGCATGATGAGAAAAAATAAAACTCCTTATCTCTCCAATTACACTTGCCTAATTTGCATGATTTGAGCAAAAAAAAAGGACTTTAGAAAAATAAAATCCCCTTATAGCTCCATGTGCAATATCAAAATGCCTTACAAGATACTTAGGCATAGAAAATACTCCTTATCACTCCACATGCACTAAGGAGAAAATAATAACCCTCTCTGCCTTATTACTCCATGCAAAAATAAATCAAACCCTAAACAAACCTTTGCCACCTTGCATCATTTGTCGTCATATATCTTCTTGTCTTTGACAAATTATGCATTAAGTCATGCACAGTTATGAGAAGAATCTCCTTAGTTTTATTCAGCTACTTTGCATTATTATGCATTATTAGGAAGAATCTTTGATTGCAAAAACAAAGGTATATATTTGACCATGTGTTGTCATGTCGACTAACATGGGAAATGAAAAGTCCTTAAGGCATTAAGCCTTATCACTCAATGATTTCGACCCTTGACTTTTGAGTTTAATATGAAAAAGGGCCTTGTCAGCCTCTCCATACCATGATTACTAGGGAACATATCTTCTTTGAAGTCTTGACCCTGTTGGCATTTTTGGATAATGCAATGATCATTATTTGTAAAGTCAAAAAACATCAAAAAAGATTAGAAGCTTCGAGCAAAAGGAACAAAGGAACCCTAAACTTGTTTCATTTTCATTTTGTATTATCTTCGATTTGCCGCTCTGCAACTTCTTCATGGCCGCCTAGGGTCTCCATGCTGCTTCTCTAGGGTTTGAACCTACCACTGGTTCTCTCTACAATTCTGAGGGTTTCTTGACAAAATATAAGTGGGAACATGGAGGTAAGTTCACTATTTTCTCCTTCTGAGGCACCTCCTTCTGACTTTCTTGTATGGAAATGGCCTTCAGGCCGCGGCTTCAAGGTATAATTTGCCTTTCTGACGTGTTTTTTGATGTTTCTATCTGTGCACTCCTTTATTTCTTTTGAGTCTTGAGGCCGTGGTTTCCTACACTTTCAAAAGGATTTAAAAGGTGACTTGAAGTCGACCTTTGTAGCTTCATCTCCTACAAATATTTGATGTACTGCTTCACTTTCTCTTTATCTGTTCTCTTTTCTTGACTGTAGCTCACTTTGATGATAAGGGTTTTTAAAGAAGACACATAGTCCTTTGATGTTTTAAAAAAAAAAAAAACCTTTAAGGCCATGACTATAACATCTTATGCCTTTCCTTCACTTATTTTTCTCTTTCTCAATGTACTTAAAAAATATAAGGGTTTTCAAAAAAGTATATGGTTTCATTTATTTTTTTTAAAGAGGCAAAAGCCTTGGAGGCTCAGCCTGTAACCTCTTTTCATACTGTAGAAACACATGACGAAGCTTCCTTTTCTCTACATATTTGTTGTCTTCATTACTATAGCTATGATACTCTTATGATTAGGGTTTGTTCACAAAATTTGAAGCAACAACTTTCTCTCCTGGCCACGGCTATAATACTGTATCATGCTTTTCTCCATCTTAGTCTATCTCTACATACTTGAAGCTGTAAAGGGTTTTGAGTAAAAAAGAACAAGGGTTTTTTTTAAAAATGGCTTCTCTGTATATCTCCATAAGCTATTCCTTTAACTACATATTTCATTGTATACTTCTTCTTTGGAAAGACTTTAAACAAAAAGCAGGCTCTGTTATATTAAGGCCCTCTATGTGTCTTGCAAATGCATTATATATCTTGAATGCTGCACCTTTTTCATGTTTTCTTGGCATCCTTCAGGCCTGAATTTGTAAATATGATAAGGGATTTGAACAGGGAACATACCTATTACTTTCTTGAAGAGATAACCTTCTGTGGCATAGCCTATAGCTTCTTATCTGAAATGAACATGAGACCGAGTCTTAATTTCCTTCACTTATTATTTTGACTGTATCTGTCACTCTTGTGCACTGTTTTGACTTTGATGAGGTCTCTGAACAGGAGACATAGGTCTGTGCTATTCTTTATTCTTTGACACTGCTCCATTCTCCCCTTGAGCTCATTAGCTATTCTATTTGCCTAAATTGGGACAGTCATATCTTTTTGCTCATTGGCTATTCTGCAAAGTTGATCTTCTCTATCTTGACAGTTAACATTCAAATAGAAATTTATATCTCATCCACAACAAAGAGTGGTAAATGCTCGATCTATTTCTATCCCATTTTCTTGTATACTGGAAACTGCATCATACTTTTGTGAGCTAACAATATAGCTTACCTAAAGAGGTGAAAGCTATATGACTGTCTATTTGAATATCATTCATTTCGATGGTCAAAGATATATTTGTAACTTAACACATCATTTACAATAAAGAGTGGTAAATATATGCTTAAATATAGTCTTTAGGACTGCTCTCTATTGCTTATGAGGACTTCTCCATCATGATTGCTCCATCTAGTATGACTGTTCCTCTTAATGAGATTGTACCATAACATTAATGCTATTCTTTTGCATCTATTGCACATTGTACTTTATCTCACTGTACCTTCACCTTTCTATTTTAATTTAGATGTACTATTGCATACTTGAATGACATATATGAATAGTAAAATAATATATCTCATTTATGTTAAAAGATGAAGGTACCTTTCTGTACTTCATGATGGCAGCTTTATGGAATGTACTTTGGTATAGCTGTTCCTTGATCATTTGACTCTTGTATCTGTATAATGATATCTCCTGCATGGATACATTTTTCATTCCATCATATGTAAGTGATGAAGTAAATCAAAGTTGTTTTGATCTTGATAGGCTTCTTTTGCAATGAGGCATAGTTTATAGGAGCAACTGCTCCTCTTTATTTAAATTATGATTTCCTCTCTTTGACTGCCTATGTTGATTGTTTCTATGCATGATTACTCTGTTTATGCAATCTGATGTCCTTCTTGAATGGATAAGAAGGGAGCATGCTGGGCTCAACCCTTGTGGGAGCCACATTTTTCTCCATATGCTGTAATGTCTTCAAATCAGCAACATTACTTTTCCTATACCTTCATAGTGAACAAACAAGTTAGCATAAAAACATACCTGATGGTATTGATTGATCCTCTTCATGATATTCTGATTTATGGCACATGTCTGATTTGATCCTTCATATGAAATGCATGATGTGACAATTTAATGTCTGCTTGATAAAAGCATATGATAACATTAAATATCCAGAGCTCTTACAGGTTTTTCCCAATTTTTTGTAGGTTTAACTAATGCAATTGGAGCTAAAGATGAGGACTAAAGATCAACTGTCAACTAGCTCAACAACCTCCTTGCTCAGGCAATGATGGATATTTAATTTTATCATGTGTTCATCATTTCCTTTATCATCAGATGTATAGCTTGCATATGTCTGCATTGCTCAGTTTAGTCACTCCCACGGCTTGTGTGGGACACATCTGAACACTTCTTTTAAACATGATCAGTTAGTTTATCTTATGCATTTGATGTATGTATGTTTCTTTTTCAATCAATGCATAGGATAGAGTAACATATGCTGGATGTATGTTTCAAATATGACATGAAATAACAGTTAAATAAACATCTTTCTTTCTTTCTTTCAAATATGCTCAACTGAATAATCAATTTGTCTTATAAATCCTAAAAGATAAAACTATTTTAGATCAACTGTATTTCTTTTGAATGATTGATTTCTTGACATTTTGATTCACTTGTTATGATGATTCATCAGTCCTGATTGGACTGATGGATTATCCTGACAACTAAAATCTATCTTTTTGCTTTGTCAAGACATCAACTGTTCAATGAATGCAATAACTTAAAAGATTTCTTTTACTCTTCCTAAAACAACTGCACTTAGGTCTAACTAAATTTAGTGTGAACAAAATTTAGTAACACTTATCAAACAACTCAACCTCCAAATTGTATTCCAAAGCCAAATTTGCCAATCCATCTGCCAATTTATTTACCTCCCTGTAGCAGTGAGTAATGATAAAAGATTCAAACAAATTCAAAAGGTTCCAAGCCTCCTAAAGAGAATAGAGAATCTGCCAGCTAAGTCTTTATTTTGCTTTAAGAGCATTCACTATTATTAAAGAATCACCCTCAATACATATATTCTTGAAGCCCTTATTGAGTGCTAACTTTAGATCCTCAACTACTGCAGTTGCTTCAGCCTGGTTATTTGTACCTTTTGGAATGCTCTTAGCTAAAGCTGTAAATAATTCCCCAAATGAATTTCTTAAAAAACAACAAATAGCTGAAGGGCCTAGATTTCCTCTAGAGGCTCCATCAAAATTGAGTTTGATTTGTGGTTCAATGGGAGGTGACCAAGTAATCACACTTCTGTCTACTTTCTTCAACTTAGTAAAGCAGTTTGAGGAAAGAGGGCTTAGATATTTCCAATTCAATAGCACGAGTGAATCCCAATTAGAGAAAGATAAATTTGTAGTTCTAGGTTTACTAAGATGAGCCATGATAGTTTCACAAACAAATCTCTCAATTAAAGAAAGATTATCCTCAAGGCTTCTGCATTCATTTCTAAATATTCTCCTATTTCTCTCTAGCCAAATACTCCAAATAACAATTGAAGGAATAACTAACCATAAAGATGAAAAAGTTGATCCCTTGTGAAGAATAGGCCAACTAAAAAAGAGGTTTTGTAACTTATCTAGCAGTGGAGAGAACCAACTCAGCTTTTCACTTACCCAATACCAACAGCCAGAAGCAAAAGAGTAGGAGACTAGAAGATGATATGTGCTTTCTTCTTCTGAGCCACAAAAGAGACATTGAAAAGAACTAGAAATCCCCAGTTTAACTAATCTCTTACTTGTTAAAATTTTATTATTGAATGCTAACCAAGCAAATGAACTTGCTTTCAGTAAACAAGCCTTATTCCAACAGAGATAAAGGGGCCAATTAGAATCCAAAGAACTATTTGACTACATGATAGAAAGATATCCTTCTTTTACTGAGTATATCCCTAACTTGGAAAGAGACCATATAAGCTCATCATACTTATCTGAGGCAACAATTCTTCTTTTCTTTAGTAAAGAAGACAAAAGCTCTTTTTGTTCATTTGGAAAGGGGCAATTACTAAAGTCCCTCCATACCACTCTAGGAAAAACGGAATCAGAATCAAAGGCTAAATAATCTTTTACCTTGGTGCCCCATGAGTTTGAAAGAACCACCCTAGCTTGATTTAGCCCTGCTTGAAGACTTAAGGGAGGATGACCATTCCAAGAATCAGACCAAAATGAAGCTTTATTTCCTCTATGAATAACCCAAAATAAATGAGGGAGGATTACCTTTCTACAATCCATAAGAAAATTCCTAACCTTAGACCCTGAAGGAGGATTAGATACTGTAAAAACTCTTTCTGGTAGAGACAAATCAAGGTATTTATGTTTCATCAACCTGCACCATTTTGCCTCTAATTTAGCAAACAAACTACAAGCCAATTTTGCTCCTAGAAACAAATTATGTTTTTCTAAATTGTGAATTCCTAAACCACCAAGCCGAATTGAAGAGCAGACCTTTTCCCAAGCTATAAGGGCAATCTTTCTTTCCTTATTTTCATTTCATTTCCAAAGAAACACTCTTAGAAACTTTTTAATTTCACTAATCACTCCTTTTGGCATTCTTAATACAGACATCATATAAATAGGTATGGCTGTCAAAACTGATTTGATAAGTGCTATTCTCCTAGCTAAAGTCAACCATCTACCTTTCCATGAAGCAACTCTTTTCTGAATAGCTTGAATAATCTTTGAACAAAACTCATTTTTCTGAGATCCACAAAAAAGGGGAACTCCCAAATACTGAGAAGGTAGTGAATCAATATTAAAACCAAGAAGAGCAGCTATCTGAATTTGAGTAGATGGCTTAGTTTTGAAAAAGAAAATCTTTGACTTTCCTGGATTTACAGCTTGACCAGATACTTGACAATAAAGAGAAATGACCTTTTTAATACCTCTTGCTTCTGATAAAGTAGGAAATCCAAACAATAATGTGTCATCCATGAAAAGAGTATGAGTGAAAGCAAAGGGAACCCTGGGGATAGTTAATCCTTTCCATTCACCTTTAATATTCTGGGTTGAAATAAACCTACTCAAAGCTTCAACCATAATAATGAACAGGAAAGGAGATATTGGATCACCTTGTCTAACTCCCTAACTTGACTAAAAGAAACCTGATGGGGAACCATTTATCAAAACTAAAAATCTAGCTCCTGATATGCAAGAAAAAATCCACTTACACCACTTGTGAGAAAAACCAAATTTAGCCAACACCTTCACTAGAAAACTCTAGGATACTCTATCATATGCCTTCATCATGTCCAATTTCAAAATCATAGCCTAAAGATTATTTGTTTGGATAGAATGGAGGATTTCGTGTGCCACTATAGCTCCATCAGAAGTTTATTTACTTGGAACAAAACCTCCTTGCTCCTCTGATATTATCTTTAGAATGATCAAAGCAAGACACAACATGATTGCTTTGGTAAAGATTTATAGATAGTATTACATAAAGAAATCGGTCTAAAATCAACAAAGGTACTTGGGGAGCTACATTTTGGAATTGGTACAATACAAGTGGTATTCATTTCCTTCAAAATTAACCTATTTATCCTAGCCCCTTCCAGAGCAAGCCAAATATCTCTTCCTATAAACTCCTAGCACTTTTGAAAGAATAGGGGTGTGAATGCATCTAGACTTGGGGCTTTGTCTAAATCCATAGAGAAGACTACTCCTCTAACTTCCTCTAGAGTGAATTATTTGAGCAATAAATCATTGCCTTCCTTTGGGACTATCTCAGGGATGCATTCTAGAATCTTATTGATTAAAGAAGGATCTGGATCAGTATTCTGATTGGATAAAAGATTAGAAAAAAGCTTCACTACTTTTGCTTGAATAAGAGATAAATATGATAAAGGTTCCCCTTCAATTGAGTTAATTGAACGAATAAGATTCTGCTGTCTTCTTATTTTTAAAGAGGCATGAAAGAACTTTGAACTTCTATCACCTTCCCGAAGCCATGTTTCCCTAGATTTCCACCTCCAATAAATCTCTTCTCTTGCTAGAATCTCCTCTAATTCTTTTTGAATTGCCTTCTCCTTTTCAAATAACTCTTGATTCATTCCATTCTGAATAATCTTAGAATTAATAGATTCTAAAAGGGAAACTAATTAGTTTTTCTGAATGAAAATATTCTTAAAGTGCTCTCTATTCCATTCCAAAATTTTAGCTTTCAACCAACTCAATTTTTGCCACAATTGATACATTCTTGATCCTTTAATAAAAGGTGTTGAAGACCAATTGTTCAAAAGAGAAAGGAAGTTTTCATCTCTAAATCAGATTGTATCAAAGTTGAAATAGTTTTTACTAGAATTAGACAATGAAGAAGGACTCACTTCCAAGGCAATAGGATAATGATCTGAACCAGAAAAAGGTAGAATTGAAGAGTGCAGGTTATTAGTGCCTTGAAGCTAATCTACTGATAAGAGAAACCTGTCTAGTCTTTTTGCTATAAGGCAAAAGTTCTGTCTTCTATTAGTCCATGTAAATTTGCCATTAGTGGGGGAAGGGTCAAAGGAACAATTTTCATTAATAAAGCCAGAGAAGTCAAATATGACTTTCAAAGGAGGGATTATACCTCCATTTTTCTCATCCATATTTTGAATAGCATTAAAATCACCTCCAAGAACAACTTTTTCCTCTTTTAGATTAGATATAACAATAGACAAATTATCCCACAAAGCTTTCTTTTCCGAGGTTGAAATAGGACCATAAACATTAAAGAGCCAGAAACTTAAATCCCCACTCTTAACTTTAACAAGCATCCAATTTTGAGCTCCAAAATAGTCCCTAACGTCTATCCTTGATTTATCCCATACTATGGCCAAACCCCCAGAAGCTCCAACTGCAACAGATTGAATAAAATCCCACTTAATCCATTTAGAAAAAATGTCTTTCGCATGTGTTGAAGAAAATTTTGTTTCTTGCGAAAGAACTAGATTTGCTCTTGCATTGTCAATCTGACGCTTTATCAAGTGTCTTTTGTTAGGGGCATTAATGCCCCTAACATTCCATGAGATGATCTTCATTGCCTTCGAGGAGAGTGACACGTTCTCCTCATACGAATAACCTTGTCTAGAGTTGATTGAATTCTTGTCTGAATTTCTTCCTCAGTCTTTTTTGCCTTACTTTTCCTACCCCTTTTTAACGGAGTTGAAGGAATTGCCTCCTCATCTAGCGGAGTCTATGTTATTGAACTGATCATAGTGGAGTGCAGAATAGGGTCTTCTAACATCACTTCATCCACTATCTGTTCAATGATATCAGACCCTACTTTATGCATGATATCTGCCACCAGTTTTTTGCATCCTCAAAAGCAAATGAATCTACATTATTCTCCATTGCATCATTAGTTTTTACTTCAGTATCCTTCACAAATAGAGGTACATCTAAAGTGTCATATCCTGAATTCAATTCCTTAATCAATTTGATAACTAGGTTAGCTAGAGATTCTACTCTGATAGCTGGATCTAATTTCAAACTAAGTGTAGTAGAAGGGACAATAAATTCCAAACATTCTGATTCCAAATCTAAATTTTTAGTAACATCCTGAGAGAAACCTTATGTGATAGGTAAAAAATTAGGTTAATAAGATCAAGCATAGCCATGAAAACCTAACCCTACCATATCAAAGAATCTAATCCAAATGAAAACAAAAGCATGCAATTCAAGCACAATATCACCTAGATTGTGTGATTCCTTGTTTATGATGTGGATTGCTTCTTCAACAATGAACAATTATGAAGATAAAAGCTGCCATGATGGATAGATGATAATGACGATAAGATCAATGGATGCTATGAATACTCAAGTGCTCAATATGCTCAGGATGATAATGTAGACGCTATATGAATGCCGGATAGATGTAGTATGGAATGAGAGGGTGTTTATATAGAACTTAACCAAAATCAATTAACGTTGGAGATTCGATGGCTATTGGAATGACTGAGATTAAAGGATGGACATAGGTGAATGTGTAGATGACAAGTGGAGGGAAGATGAGGCTTATGTGTGCTTGTGTACATAAAAAGAGTACTACATGTGAAAGATATTAAATAAAAGATATGTAGTACCACTTATCTTTTTTAAATGAAAGAGGCACACATGTTGGCTCATGAGATAAACGATAAGAGAAATTAATTAAATAAATAAAATTTATTTAATTAATTGGAAAGTGGGCTTATGAAAGGAATTTTTAATTAAATAAATAAAATTTATTTAATTAAAAATAGATAGAAAGAAGATAATTAAATAATTAAAGATAGTTTAATTATAGCTTAGAGGAAATAGCTAATGAATTAATTAAATAAATATAAATTTATTTAATTAATAGAAGAAATAGATGTGTTAGAGATATTGTTCAAGTGTGTTAGACAAATGCAGATGATGTGTAATGCAATGTTTGATATTAATGATAATGAGTCAATTTTGGGTGTCTACATTTTGCCCCTCTTTGATACAATGTTCGATAGAGCGTTGTGTCAAAGAAGATACGATATGCCCTCGATAAACAAAGTTATTCCCCAGTGTAACTGGCAGGTGATGCCCCCTCGAGAGGTAAGCTAGGCTAACCAGGAAGGGTTGGGTTGGCTCGCGATAGAAGAAAAAGCTAAGACACAAGGTTGACACGAAGAAAAAAAAGGGGTTGGGGGGGAAAAATGAGATGAAGCAGAAGAAAAGAGGCTTTGGCATAGAAGAATTAGGGTTTGGATAGGGCTATAAGTAGGTTTTGCAAGGGCAAATAGGCTCATTTGTGTTCATGTGCTTATAGAGATCTAGAGATCCTTAGAGTTGGTGTGCGATGAGAGTTGGAGAGCTATCAGGATGGTGATCCCACGTAGAGATCATCATGCCGAGCGAGTGAGGACACATGGATGACCAGAGGGAGCAGGCGTACCGGTATGTATCAAAACTTTTGCTAAAAGCATGATTTTGATAGGCTAGAAGCATCATAAATGCACACACGTCACCATAAGTGACTACGTCTTAGGATAGGCAATTCAGGTCACTTAGGAGGAGAAACAAGTTGCTTAAAGTAGTGAAGGTCACTTTTAGGTGCAGCTTGGTCGCATATAGAAATAACAGGTCACTTCCAGTCGGCTAGGAAAACAGAGGCAAAATGCGCATATAGATAAAATCAAGTCGCTTATGGGCTAAAAGGAGGTGCATGCATAGGTTCAACTTGCTTATAAAGAAAACACGCTTGCGTATAGGATATAGATCGCTTATTGGCTAAAGGTAGACGCATATAGAAATATAGCTCACACTTAGTCAAGAAGTAGTCGCATAGGTAAAATAGGTTACATATAGGCGAGAAATAAGTGCATGTAGTAAAATAGGTCGCTTATGATCAGCAAATAGGCACATATGGAAAAATGAGTCGCTTATAGTAGATAAAAGCTAGTATAGCAGTAAACGATCCAATTTTATAGAAGTTGTGTGTAGTGCAAGGAACTGACATGATGAATGAAATGATGCAGGATATACTATCGCCTTTGTTATCACGAGAGCCACATCCTAGGGATTTGCGGTTGGCGAGATTGCTGGATGCAGAGGAGTGGCTAGTGTTAGAGATCCTCGGGTTAGAGCATGTGTCTAGATTGGAGCCGGTGCAGGCACATCAAGGGCTGATGACAGCAATGGTGGAGCGATGGAGGAGTGAGCACAGTTCTTTCTTGTTGTCGACAGGAGAGGCTATGATCACACTAGAGGATGTGTTTCAGATTCTGTGAATTCCTATAGATGGGGACTGAGTAGATTATGATCCTGATATGGGTCCAACTGCGTTCAGGAGATTGTTTGGGACACCAGACATTGGAGTAGAGGGCTTAGAGATTCCTATGGCGAGGATGGAGGAGTTATGTGATAGACTGCAGTGAGTGGTAGTAGCTATTATCAGATGGCTAGTGGGAGACATATGAGCGAGAGGGTTTTTGGTAGGATGGGGGACATTGATGGAGGGGATGTTCTCCTATGGTACAAGATATGCATGTGTGGAGTGTGTGCTTGGACAACTCTATCATTTCCTACATGATTGTGCATATATGTTTGGGGCGAGTATGTCTGTAGGAGTTACAATTTTGTATGTGTGGGCTTATGAGCATATTCTAGTGACGAGACCAAAGGGATGGGTGGCTAGAGTAGCAGGAGAGCCTTATGCTAGGATGTATAGAGGAGCTTTGACATACCAGCAGTGCAGAGGAGTAGTGTACTGGTGGAGGAGGTTAGATGAGGTAGATAGATTTATATGGAGGCCATGGCTGGGATGTGAGAGATGGGATGAGGAGGATACTGAGCTTGTCTATGCTAGGCAGGCGAGATATATTTTTGGACGCGAGATACACATTATAGAGCGTTATTTGCCAGAGAGGGTTTTGAGACAGTTTGGGTTACCACAGGTAGTACCAGTTGGTGATGCCATTTTTGGGAGGACTAGACAGGAGGTGTTTGATTGGGGGCTGGAGGTTGTGGTTGACACGGCTTTAGCAGAGAGAGAGGGGCTACAACCAGTTGTATGGTAGTGGGGACATGGTCCTGGAGATCCAGGCACGCTACTAGATTATGATGCATACTGGGTGAAAGCGAGATCGACGCGGCTGACATGGGTTGGAGAGATATGAGAGATAGGGATGGAGAGACCAGTTAGGAGGAGGCGACGATGGGCTCCACCAGCGTAGACTATTGTACCAGTATTTCCAGGGATACAGATACAGGGACAGGTGCAGGGATAGCCTCAGATACTTGCATAGCCTCAAGGGAAGATATTAGGAGGTGATGATGTTGGGATTTAACAGCTGTGGAGGAGGATTAGAGAGGAGAGGAGATGGAGGTAGTGGGCTCAGATGAGATTGAGGAGAGTGGAGTTGGATAGACACCAGGCGATGATTGGCTTGTGGCATGGTAGGGCTCAGGCTCAGAAATACCAGGCTCAGTTATAGGTGAGAGTGCAGTCTGGGGATGGGTAGGATGATGGTGCACTTGCTAGAGTGATAGGAGAGAGAGATGCAACTAGACGAAGCGAGAAGATGATGAGATTAGAGTGAGATACTACTATACAATAGATGTAGGTGATGAGGGCAGAGAGAGATGGTCTGCAGACAGAGAGGAATACGACTATGCAATAGCTACAGGGGATGACTAGTGAGCGGGATAGAGCAGTGAATGCATTAGATACAGATGGGGCTATGATTTATTTGGCCACACAGTTGACACAGGGACAGGAAGAGCTACGGAGAGTACAGGGTGAGGCAGAGTATTATAGAGGCTTATACTATGGGGTTGTGCCAGCACAGCAGAGGCAGCCTAGCTTCAGGAGCAGATCAGGAGCTTCAGGTTCATGGAGGACACTTGGATCTCAATCTGTAGCCTCAGTGATGGGGCCACTGAGAGATAGGGGGACAGGTATAGGACCTAGTGGTGGTGGTCAGGGCGAGGGAGCTTCTAGTAGTCACTAGGGATACCTTGTTTATGTTGTATCATGATGAGGCCTAGAGCTGATTGTACATACATTCTTTATGGCTTATCTTGTATATGTAGACACTTGTATATTGACACATGTATATATATATATATATATATATATATATATATATATATATATATGATGTATTGTTGATCTACATGATGTAATGGATGCATTGTTGGTATGATGATGGTTATGCATGTTGTATTTATATTTTCATGGATTATATATGGATGTTTATGCAAATGATATGAATGGAAATGTATGATAAGGCAAATATGTAAATGGTAATGATATGATATGGACGTATGCATATAGATAGATGGTAATGAGATGATATGTGATGGACTTATGAATGTCTAACATACTTGTTTTGCAGGATAAGAGATGTGGAAGAAGGACGATGAAAATGATTGATCTTGGTTGAGGACAATATAGACAAATAATAGGATGAATAGATGGTACAATGGGCAACTTTTTAAGTAATTGCTCAAAATGAAAAGAAATGCAATCCTTATGTTGGATATAGCATGTGGATGTTATGCACTAGGGTATAGAAGACCAAGGTGTCGAGATATCCAATGCAAAACTAGCATGCTACAATCTTGTCTAAACACATGAGGTCAAGATGTTGAGCCAACATGCACAAGATATGAATAACAACTAGTGTTTCGAGATGGACTTTGACGCTACAAGCAATGGTTTGAGTTTATCTCCACTACGTATAGTGACAGCTTGCTGGTTATATGTATGGAGCTAGTCTTGACAAAGAATAGTCTCAAGTGCATAAGAGACTGTTTAGCTTCTTAGATGCTAGAGATATTGATATGTAAGATGCTAATCCCAACACGTACAAGATACCAATACGCTTAGGAAGAGAATAAGATCATCTCACAAACATAGCATACGAAAGCAATATGACCATGCCCCATTCTTTACTTCATCGCAACATACCAAGATATAGATAGATCAAGGCAGTCTTGATTAGGCATAGAAAAGGGACAAAAGATAAATCAAAAGATAAAACAAAAGATACTGTCATCACGTTCTCTTGCCAATTTTAGGTGCTCTTAGATGGATTTAAGCTGGCGCCTTGTTGAGAGGAAAGCTACATCCTGTTGAAGGCTAAAGATGTTGATAAACTGCTATAGCAAATGTTGGCTTAAGGTATGCAGAAAAATAGCTTCTGGCTTATTCTTGATTGGTTAAAGTGCTTGAGCTTTTAGTATACACATAGTTTGCTTCCTGCTTGAGCTGATCAAAGAGAAGAAAATGGAAGATGAGGAGAGGATGGAGAAGATGGGGTGGATCATCTGTGCTTGAGTACTAGAAACTTCCTTCGTATTCCAGACTACCTACATACCCTGTATCCATGGGATCAAAGCACATTTACGATGAAGATGAGACATGATGAATATGTAGTTCTAGGTTTTATTGATGATGTGTGTGATGAAAAATAGAAGAATGTGAGATGAAAGATTTAAGGATGATTAGAAGAAAGATGAAAGATGGATGATGAAGAGAAGGGGCTATTGTCTTAGCTTGAATTAGAGTGCTTCCTTTGCATCTCAGATTGCCTACATACTCTATATCCATGAGATCAAGGCTTTAATGATAGAGTTGGGATGTAGTTCTTGCTTATTATGCTGGTGAGTGATGTTGAAAGAATCAACTGATTGCTTGAATGTTTACATTGTGATGTTTTTCTATTTTTAGATATCAGATGAGCACGAATTGATTGCAAAGATATGAATCCTAGTTGCAAGTTGTTTGCCACATTTGTCGTTGGATGAACGCTATGGTTGAAGTTGAAAGTTTGATGTGTTGTGAGCTAAAGTATTTGATGTGTTATGAGCTAGAGATAGCAGTATCCACTTCCAAATAAGACTCAACAAATGCCCTCAGTGTAGGATGAGGTTTATTATGAAGGAGCGACGATGGAGAATGCGTGCGGTCAAGATGCTAAGGTGCCAAAAGAGATAGTTATCGCAACAATGTCTCAAGTATGATAGGTAGCATTGATAGAGGCGAAGATGGAAAAGCTGTTTATTGCAATCACATGTCGATTATGATATGTATTATGTGGGATAGGATAGTGAAATATGCTAGGAAGTCAAACAAATGGAGGCTAGTCACTACACATAGCGCCTGTTTGCCAGGTTTTCACTATGCTACTTTTCCAAGGCGCCTGTTTACCAGGTTTTCACTAGAGGATGGATTATTTATCTTATATTATTTTTTTGTTATCCAAAGCGCCACAAAGTGGTTTTCACTATTGGATGGATTTTTTTTTTAGGATAGCTGAGATTCAAGGATAAAACCTCTTGAGATGAATGATGTTGACTGGTTCATCCAATGGAATGCCTTCAAGTGTTGAAAGAGTATATGCACCTGATCCATAAACTACTGTGATGATGAAAGGACCAAGCAAATTTGGTTCAAACTTGCCCTGTTTCTCATGATGTTGCTGATTCCTTTGATTCTCTTTAAGGACAAGATCTCCAACTTGAAATCTACATTCTCTGATTTTTTTGTTGTAGCTGTGGCGGAGATGATTTTGATAGACTTGGAGATGGTTGAGTGCTATAAGACATCGTTCATCTAGAAGCTCAAGATCATGGAGTCTGGATACTCGATATTCTTCCTCTAAGATGGTATGTTGTAAGGATATTCACAGTGAGGGGATCTCAACCTCAATAGGTAAAATAGCTTTAGTGCCATACACAAGAGCATAGGGTGTAGCTCTAGTGGGAGTTCTGATACTTGTTCTATATGCCCATAATGCAGGATGGAGTTGTAAATGCCAATCCCGACCAGCTTCATTGAATGTCTTTTTGAGAATTTTGATGATTATTTTGTTAGAAGCCTCAGCTTGGCCATTTCTCTGAGGATAGTAAGGAGTAGAGAATCGATGTTGGATATGGAACTTTTTGCAAAGATCTCTCACCTCTTGATTCTTAAAGGGACGACAATTGTCCATAACAATAGCTTGAGGAACTCCATAACGGTAAATGATATAGTGTAGAATAAACTTAGATATTTGCTTGCCAGTGATATAAGTCATTGGTATGGCTTCGACCCACTTTGTGAAATATTCAGTGGCAGTAATAATGAACTTATGACCATTTGATGAAGTAGGATGGATTTTACCTATGAGATCAAGTCCCCACTGCGAAAAAGGCCATGGAGTAATGATAGGCTAAAGCTCATGTGTTGGTGCATGTATTAAATCTCCATGTTTTTGACATTGTAGACATCTTTTTGCAAATTGCTGTGCATCTTTTTCCATGGTTGGCCAATAGTATCCTGCTCGTAAAAGTTTCTTAACAAGGCCAGGGCCAGTGGAATGTGAGCCACAGACACCTTCATGTACATTGTGTAAGGCCACTTTTGCTTCCTCAGAATCAAGACATCTAAGAAGGATACCATCAAGACTCCAGCGATAAAGGGTATCTCCCAAAATAGTGTAATGAGAGGCTTGACGAATAAAGGTTTTGCATTGAGTGTTAGATAATTGAAGTGGAAAGGTTTCATTACAGAGATACTCATATAAATCCTCATACCACGGTGAATTGGGACCAACAATTTCACATATAAGCTCAGACTGTGGTACTTCAAATGCTGGAATCAAAAGTTGTTCGACCAAAAACTCACATTTATGTGTATTAGATGGCATGTCTAGAAGATACCCAATCATAGCCATGGCATTTGCTGCTCTGTTCTGTAGTCTTGGGATTTGTTCAAAGGTGATATTGTCAAAATACTTTTTAAAATCATCAACCATTAGCTTGTATGGAAGAAGCTTCTCATCTTTTGTTTGATATTCATCTAAGACCTGTTTGATAACCAATTGAGAATCGGCAAAGACTTGTAACTATTTAATAGCCTATTGTACTGCCATGCGTAATCCTGTGATTAAAGCTTCATACTCTGCTATGTTATTGGTACATAGAAATGCAATTCTGTATGATTTGGGTATACATTCTCCTTGAGGGGTAACAAACAATATCCCTGCTTCTGATCCATGTTGTGTATAAGATCCATCAAAATATAGCTGCCACCATGCTGGGGAAGTTAAATTGAACAACCCTTCATTAGGGAATTTTGGATACATTGGGTGAATATCTGTGATAGGTGCTGCAACTAATTGATCAACAATGACTTGTCCTTTGATGGCTTTTCGATCCACATATTGTATGTCAAATTCACATAAGATCATGACCCATTTTGCTAATCTTCCCGTGAGGATTGCTTTAGAAAGAAGATATTTGAGTGGATCCACATTAGATATCAGCTTTGTCATTTGGTTCAACATATAGTGTCACAACTTTTTGGAAGAAAACACTAATGCTAAACATGCTTTTCCATAGATGAATAATTAAGTTCATATCCCACAAAAAGTTCTGCTGATGTAGTAGATGGCTTGTTCTTTTCCTGAATCATCATGTTGAGCTAGAAGGGCACCCAATGCTGTTGTTGTTGATGATATATAAAGCAATAATGGGCAGTTAAGTACAAGAGGTACCAACACAGGAGGTGTTGCCAGATATTCCTTTATTTTATCAAAGGCCTGTTGACACTTTTCATCCCATTTAAAAGGTTCACCCTTACGAAGAAGTTGTTGAAAAGGATGACATTTATCTGCTAGTTGTGAGATAAATCTGCGGATGGACTGTAACCTTCCTTGTAGACTACGGAGCTGCTTGAGATTTACTGGTGGAGGCATTTCCATGATAGCTTTTACTTTAGCTGGGTCCACTTCTATCCCTCGTCGAGACACAATGTATCCCAACAGTTTTCCTGATGTTACGCCAAATACACATTTCTTTGGGTTCAGTTGGACTTGATACTTTTCTAATCGACAAAGATTTGTGCTAATACCTGTAGATGTCCTTCTCTTGTCTTAGATTTTCCTAGGATATCATCAACATAGTCTTCCATGATAGTATGAAAGAGGTCATGAAAAATAATTGTCATGGCTTGTTGATAAGTAGCTCCAGTGTTCTTGAGACCAAAAGGCATTACAACCCAGCAATATGTGCCCCACGGACAAATAAAAGATGTTTTATCTTGATCTTTCTCTACTATTATGATTTGGTTATACCCTGAAAATCCATCCATCAAAGATAGCATTTCATGTCCAGCTGTAAGATCTACAATGTTGTCTATGCTTGGTAATGGAAAGTCATCCTTAGGACATGCTTTATTAAGGTCTCTAAAGTTTGTGCAACAGCAAACTCATCCATCAGGTTTTGCTACAGGTACCAAGTTTCAAACCCATTCTGGATAATCAATAGGCTTTATAAACTTTGCTTCTAATAGTTTCTGAATCTCTGCCTTGACCAATAAAGCTACCTGCGGATGTATTTTATGTAAATTTTGTTTAACAGGTTTTGCATTATGAGATACTGCTAGATGATGTACCACAAGTGATGGATCTAGACTTGGCATGTCAGCATAAGTCCATGCAAAATTTATAGCTCTTTTCATAAAAAATGCTGTGAAGTCTCTTCTTTCTTGCTTTGATAGTGATGCTGCCAAAAAAGTGATCTTTGGATTCTGCTCTGTGCCCAAGTTCATGTCTTGTGATTGTTCAACTAGCACGGTTGATTTCTCATGATAATCAATGGCAACAGGAAGATCAAATCCCCCATCCTCAGGTGCCTTAGAGAGGTATTCACCTTCGGATAGGTACTTTATTTTTACTTTTTCATGGTCAAGAGGCACCTTTCAATTTTCACCTAGTGACCTATTTTGTTTGATTATGTTTATTTCACTTTTGTGACTGAAGGATTTGATACTTCTGCCAAAATATGCTAGTATAGGTAGATCCATCATGAAACCTGCTTTGTGATCACCTAATGGAATGCCTTATCGTAAGCCCATGAATTCTGCAATAGCTTCATCATTTTCAAATGTATATAATATCGGTGCCCCCTGTTGGTCCCAATCGACGAGGTCAAGATATACGAGTGAAAGAGTAACGGAGGAATGGTTGTGGCTAGATGAAGTTGTGGAAATCATGAAGATGGAGTTTTCTTGGAAAAGGTCAATAATATGAAGGGAGGAGTCATCGATAGTATCCAAACTAGAAGTCTCTCCTACTGGGGAAGGTCCAGCGTCAATATCAGAAATACACTTAATGTCTTTGAGTCGCGGTACCTCTGGATGATAACCAAGGCCTTGCTTATTAAACTTCTTAGACACAATAATGGGTTTGATAGGTCCTTGTTCCTGTGATCCCAATCCACCATGTCCTTTGTAGCCCATGTTCTTTTTGATGCTGAACCCATTGTTATATCTCTCAACTTCCAGTTGTACTTGGTCATTTTCATCAAAGAATATCCAAGAGTCGATATCATCAGTGTCTTCATCATCCAGGAATCCGCCTTTAATGAATACTATGGGTGGGGCTTTGATAACAGTGGGGGCTGAAGTTGGCTTGGATGTAGAAGGTTTACCATAAGATTTGGGAGATAAGGGAAGGGTGCCAACACAACAAGATTCTTGTAGTGTGTATTCACCAGGGCCATGTTCGGTGTACTTGATACAGAGGTTGGAAGTGGCTTTGCTAGATGATGGCTTGAGTAGGTCAGATGGGTCTATATAGGATGAAGATGGATATGCCTCGATGTTGATAGGAATGCGGTTCAAACTTTGATATTTAGCTCGAAAGGCACGACAAAATTCAAATGGATTGCGATCAGCATGGATAGTAATCTCAACATCGTTGTGTGGAAATTTAAGACATTGATCGTATGTGGAAGGAATTGCCTTGAGGGCATGTATCCAGAGACGACCAAGGATGATGTTATAAGGAAGGTCAATATCAAGAACCTGACAACGATTTTTAGTAGTGACCGGCCCAACTTGGATAAGCAAGAAAATAATCACTTCAGTATCTCACTCGACATCATCATATGCTCTGATAGTAATAACCTTGGAGGTGTCAACATCTTTCTCAGAATATCCCAATTGTTTTATTAATTTCAAAGAACATATATTAAGACTAGCTCCACCATCTACCAAGATTTGTTTGATACGACGCTGTTTAACAAACACTTCAATGTGGAGGGCTTCGTTGTGTGAAGGGTGAATGGAGGGCTGAAGATCTTTGTCAGAGAAGGTTAAATGACAAGGGGCTGCAATGCTAGTGACCATAGATTGGAATTATGTGACATCAATATCATTGGGCACTGAAGATTCTTGTAAGGCTTTGTCAAGGATAGCTTTGTGAGCAGGGGATATGCGAAGCAACTCAAGAATGGATATGTGCACGGGTGTTTTTCCAAGGTGGTCTAGGATATTATAGTGAGAGAACGGTTGAGGAGGATGGACAGGTGCTCCTTGAATGGTGACTCAACCTCTTCGAGTGGTTATAGCACGGTCAGGTGCTTTGACTTAGATAGTAATGGTAGAAATGCGAGCATGGTCAATGCGGCCAATAGTAGACGATTCATAGCTATACTGAATAACATTCCTGACATGAGGATTACTTGATTTGTCATGAGATGGAAGTGGATTCTTGAAAGCATCTAGATCATATTTCAATGTTGATTGTTGTGCAGGTTGAGTTGTTGAAGGTGTAATTTTGATTAAACCTTGATCGATGCAATCTTGGATAACATGTTTTAAGTGCATACAACCATTTGTTTTGTGTCCTTTAACTCTATGGTAATTGAAATACTCATTTTCTTTGTACCAAGGAGCTTTGAAGAGCGGTTCACTGTTGGGTGGTGCCTCCGGTAACATAATATCACCTGCTTGGGGAGGCTTTTGAAAGACAACCTCCATAGGTTCCACTAATGGTGTAAATTGTCGGCGAGGATTTGAAGTTTGTCGTTGTCCCGTTCATTGAAAAGGTTGTGTTGTACAAGTAGCTTGAATGTTGATAGGATCTTTCATAGTTTGTATGTTCTTTGCGTCCACAACACCATCGTTGACAACATTCTTATTTTTCTTCCAAAAGAAAGATTTATCATTAGAGTTTTGAGGATAGTCTTTGTTATCGTGAAAGATCTTGATAGTTCCTTTAGCAATTAAAGCTCATTCAATGATGGTTCCTTTGGAAACAAGTTCATCAAAGGTGCTAGCACTTTGCAATTGTAGTTGGAATGACAGCTCAGGATGAAGATTTTGAACAAAGATATCGAGCTGTTGCTTTTCTGGTATTTCCCATGATAGTTTGCTAGCCATATTACGCCATCGTTGAGTAAATGAAGAAAAGGCTTCACCATTGCATTGTTTGTTGTTGACAAGGTCATTCATGTTTACCTCATGTTCAATGTTAAAAGCAAAGTGTGATCAAAACTTATTTGCTAACTTCACAAAAGACTTAATTCCCGGAGGTAAATGAGAGAACCATTCAAGAGATTGTCCTGCTAAGCTTCGAGGAAATAGTCTCAAAAGATATGTATCATCTTGAGAAACATCAAGACATGCCACAAAGAATGCTCTAAGATGGTCTTCCGGATTTCCTTTTCCTTTGTACTTGTCAAATTGTGGAATTTCAAAGTGTGGGGGAAAAGGTGTCATATGAAGTGACTTGTCAAATGGATAAGCGCATATGTTTTCTAAAGAAAATGTTTTCTTGCCTTATCCTACCACTTGGTTGATCATTTGTTGAACATCCGCTAGAGATAATTGATGTTGTTGCAAAGGAGGTGAAACATGGTATGATGTATATTGAGGTTGCTGTTGTGGGATATATGAAGTCATGACCATTTGTTGAGGTTGCGTAGTCACAACATATGTCAAAGGATTGGTATGTGACACATATGTGGTTGAGGAGTGCTATCCTTGAGACACAAGCGGTGGTTGGGTATATTGTGACGAATTGGCACCAAGATTTTGCATCACATGAGAAGTGGAAGATGGATTGACACTAGTTAATGGTTGGGAATTTGGAGTTGGGTTTGTGACATGGTAAGTGATGGAAAGATTAGTGGATGCAAAAGAAGGATGGACACTTGGGTTTTTATTTTGGACAACATGAGGGTTGATATGTGTCATGTGTTGGGTAACAATAGGCAAACGTTGGGTAGCATAAGATGGAATGATGGTTTGTGAAGGATTGTAGAAAGATGATAGAATGGATGCAAGTTGCTCAACATAAGTGACCATAGTGCTAGGATTAGCTTGAGAAACAATAGGAGGGTCACTCATGTCAATAATACTAACATTGGGATTATATGATGTGTTGGACGGATTAGTGGAGATAGTGGAAAGCATATTAGCAATAGGTATATGAGATGTGGTATCCACATGGGATATAGCAGGTTGTGATGATTGTGAAGCTTGGACCATTGGTGTTGTTGGGATAGTTTGGGAAGCTTGCACACTATGGGATATGGGGATAGCTTGTGATGTTTGGGGTGTTTGCGCTTGGGCCACATAGACAACTTGTGTTACTTGAGGCATTGAAACGATCATGGTAGGAGAAGGAGTGTGTTGAGGAACATGGAAAGGTGGAATGTTCAAATTTTTTGAAATGAAAGGGAGCACATTGGTTGGCGTTATCAAAGGTTCTACAGTGTACTTCGAGTGTGGTGGATCAAATGAAGTAACAATAGGCAGTGAAAGAGATGTGTTGGAAGATGGAGCTTGTGATATGATAGGGGATGGTGTGACTATAGTGGATGGTCCCTTTGCAACAACAACGGGAGTGTTTGGATCATGCTCTCTAATAGTGGATATGTCAAAATCTCTTGGTAATTTAGCGCTCATACGAGCAAGTTGCAAGAAGTAGCGATTAGGCTCAGATAAGACAAGTCTCTCAACTTGCTCCCACACATGTGTATCCTGAAATTCTGATAAGTCTTCTTGGGATTGTACCTCATAAGTCTCCAAAAATGTTTGAGGTTGCACTTGTTGTGAAGATGACTCTCCAATGGTATACCCATGAGGTGTAAACATATGAGGAGGCATACCAGTCGTAAATTGAGTTCTGTCTCTAAGAGGTGTTGATCTAGATTGTTGCATGTTAGCTTCCATCTCAGCTTGCAATTTGGCTTCCATTTTAGCTCGCAGTTTGGCTTCCATTTTAGATCTATATTGACTCCTAGTTTGAGGCATGATGAATGATGTTGAAAACTGAACTTTAGCTTTGTCAAGGTTTTGAGACCCAAAAAGATGATAGTTTGCTAGTTGGTTGGTTGTTGGTTGCTTTGTTGGTTTGCTTGGTTACTGATTTGTTTGGTTGGCTGTTTGCTTTATTGTTAGGTTGCTTGGTTGATTTGTTGTTGGCTGGTCTTCCCTAGAGAATAGCTCACACACTCAAGGGAAAAGTTGTTTGCTAAGGGTTGCTATGTTGCGGATGTTGCTGAAGCTAAAGCTAGGAGATGATGTTTTGTTGATTGGTCGAAATGATTGATTTGATGTTCATTTTGCTGGTTTGGGATCTCAAGAATATGAAAAGCTCATTAAATTTGATTGATTGGTAAGTTCAAAGCAGGAGACAAAGTCTAGATATCTACTAATGATCAGAGACAGGTCTAAAAGCTAATGCTGGAGCTGAGCAAGTTAGATTTATGGCTAATTCGACTGAGTCACTAAGATTTGCTGGTATTAGACCATAGGCGAAAAGTAATAGCTCAAATGCAATTCAAAAAAGGCCAAAGGCGACTGGTACTAGCTTAAATGCGAGTTGGCTTAGGTTCTGATAGCAGGTTACAGTGTTAACGAAAGGCGAGCCAATTTTCCATAGGTAATTAATATTGACTCAAAAGTGATTTACTGTTGATCAGAAGCGACACAGTTTAGACCAGAGATGACATACTGTTGTTTAAAAGTGATTCAATTTAGGCTAAAAGTGGCTAACTGCTGTTTAAAAGTGATTTAGTTTAGGCAAAAAGTGCCTAACTGTTGTTTAAAAATGATTCAGTCAGCTGTATGCAGGTAGTTTAAGCTCAAAAGCGACTGTGTCTGTCAGGAAATGTGTCTGATTTGTGTTTTTTGACAAGAAAATAGTAATTGTAGTCAATCACACTCACAACAATCACAAACTTGTACAACCTAGGCTAGGAAAGGATTGTATTTGTTGAATCCCTTGGCCGTGCTTATTCAAAGTAGATAGGTTCAGGATCTTGGTAGCACCAGATCCTCTCCACGGCACACACTTCTCATGCATACCAAGATCCAGGTTTCCCAAAAGGCCTATCCCTCACCAAACCTTAGGATTTTCCCTGCTATCTCTTCTAAGAACCACGTGAATCGGGGCGGCTTCAAAGGTCCCACCTTTTGCATCAATAAATAGAAGGTTTTTGTCTACTACACAAAGTTGCTAATAAGGGCATCCGTTCGGGTGGCTATATGTGCGGCAGCGCTACTCTCCATTATGGAGTCTCCCAGCCTTTAAGGGTTACGCCTTGGAGGGTTTTGGGGGAGGTTGGTTGTTAGTATAACACAACAACACTCATTGTTTGTGGCTTTTGACACAAACACTTTTCTTATATAGCAGTTCAGAAGGACTTGGCTTTAGCCCGTTACTGCTTGGGTCGTATCCCTTCTCACATTGGGAAGGCAGGCCCTCTAAAGATAATAACAAGTTCTCATGCACCCAAGATCCATTTGATAGGCAAGGGGAGAGGATACTTTTGTTATTAAATTTGGGTTACAATCAATCACATGCAAGTAATCAAAAAAGATAAATGAAGCACGGAGCAAGCAATGATTCATTTTAAGCACCAAGCCCAAATGTTCCTAATTTTGTGAAAAACCACAAGTCTTGGACCGATCAAAGCTACAATAGATATGTTAGTAGTTTGATAACCTCCTTTTCTTGGACAATCGATAAGATGCTACACAAATACCTAATTAGTAGCCAAGAAAAACAATCTGCAAATGATACAGACTACAAGTGACACAGTTTACCAGAGGCGATCCATTGTTGATCAAAAGCGAACTGTATTTTGCCACAGGCAAAATGTTATAGATCATAAGCGATGCCGAAAGCACCAGATGTGGATTGATAAAGCTCACAAGCGATGCGAAAAAGCATGAAGCGACTGGTTACGAATCATAAGCGACTTAGATCTACAAGAAAAATGGAATACAACAAAAACCCTAGTTTTGCAATAAGCGATTCAATTGGCTAAAGGCGATCACTGTCAGATTAAAAGTGATTCAGATAAGGGCATAAGCAACCACTATTAGCGTAAAAGTGATGCAAAACAGAGAGAAAGTGACTACTGTTCTCTCATAAATGATCCAAAAAATGCTAAAGGTGGCAGGTTTCAGCTCGGAAGTGATGCATATATTCAGACAACGATAGGTTTTTGCTCAAAAGCAACTGGAACTTGCGTAAGCACTCAGAAAATCTGATCTTCATAAAAACAACTTCAAATAGCAAAGTTAATCAAGGACGTGAGTCCCATCGGGCATGCCAAAATGTGATAGGTAAAAAATTAGGTTAATAAGATCAAGTATAGCCATGAAAACCTAACCCTACCATCATCAAAGAATCTAATCCAAATGAAAATAAAAGCATGCAATTCAAGCACAATATCACCTAGATTGTGTGATTCCTTGTTTATGATGTGGATTGCTTCTTCAATAATGAACAATTATGAAGATAAAAGATACCATAATGGATAGATGATAATGATGATAAGCTCAATGGATGCTATGAATACTCAAGTGCTCAATATGCTCAGGATGATAATGTAGACGCTATATGAATGCTAGATAGATGTAGTATGGAATGAGAGGCTGTTTATATAGAACTCAACCAAAATCAATCAACGGTGGAGATTCGATGGCTATGTGAATGGCTAAGATTAAAGGATGGACATAGGTGAATGTGTAGATGACAAGTGGAGGGAAGATGAGGCTTATGTGTGCTTGTGTACATAAAAAGAGTACTACATGTGAAAGATATTAAATAAAAGATATGTAGTACCACTTATCTTTTTTAAATGAAAGAGGTACACATGTCGGCTCATGAGATAAATGATAAGAGAAATTAATTAAATAAATAAAATTTATTTAATTAATTGGAAAGTGGGCTTATGAAAGGAATTTTTAATTAAATAAATAAAATTTATTTAATTAAAAATAGATAGAAAGAAGATAATTAAATAATTAAAGATTGTTTAATTATAGCTGAGAGGAAATAGCTAATGAATTAATTAAATAAATATAAATTTATTTAATTAATAGAAAAAATAGATGTGTTAGGGATATTGTTCAAGTGTGTTAGACAAATGCAGATGATGTGTAATGCAATGTTTGATATTAATGATAATGAGTCAATTTTGGGTGTCTACACCTTACTCAGAGCTAAACACTGAATCCTTAATCACTAAACCATCCAAAGGCAAATCTTCTCTGAATATCACCAATTCTCTAGAAGAATGATTTGAATAAGTTATTACATCATTGCTTTTATCCTAACTGAAAGAGGGGATTTCACCTTCTTCTAGGCCATTCTTTTCTCATGTATTCTCCAAATCTTGCTGATTACTAAACTTTCCTACCTCTAAATCCTCAACACAACCCTCCACTCCTGAAGAAACCTTTTCATTATCCAACACAACTTGATCATTATCCAGATTGACCATAGAAGCTTCATTTATAATAGGGGGATTATCTTTGAGATTTATTTTCGGTCCTTCGCATGCCAATGAATCAAACATATTATCAAAATCAAAGATGGTTTGCGGATCCTCAAACACCAAACTTTGAACCCAACAACTTTTTGAAGTTTTTAGTACCACCTTATTTGGAAGAGAAAAGGATGTATTCATGATCACACGTATTTAAACTGGTAAGTGGGGATTTTCAAATGTTAACAAGTCATGATTTACAAAAAACCCTATTTTCTCTGCCATAAGCCTGATAACCCTCAAATCCCTATAGTCCAAAGGGAGGTTGTGAAGACTAATGCAGAAAGGGAAAAAGTTCCCTTTATTAGCCACAGGATCAAAATTAGGCATCCACTCTTGCAAGAAAATTCCTCTCCCATTAAAAAACCATGATTTGATTTTCAAAATATTGTCTCTTGCCTCTTTAGATGAAAAGATTGCTACAAAAAATCTAGATCTCTTATCTAAAACAAAAAGATTTGTGATTTTGGCCCAATTCTCCTTAACCCATTGATCTAAAACACCCATTTATGGAGAAAGGTTCTAGATCTTACCTATTAGAGTAGTTTGGCTTAGATCTCTCACATGCGGCATGATTAGGTCATCAGGAATCTGAATCTCGATTTCCTTGGCAGCCCCATTCGTATCCTCCTTTTCCAACTCCTTTTTTTAGATCTACTTGGTTGGTGGATTGGATCACTTTTCATGTTGATTAGGTTTTCCAAATCTGTGAGATTTGGCTCTAAATCCCTCTCTCCCTTGATTTAGATTTTTTTGCAACCTAAATTTTGAAGCCTCTGGTTCAAAAGCAACCTTAGATCGAGCATTTGCAAAATCGTGATCTCCATTTCTCTTCCAGTTTTCCTTTTTACAAGTCCTTCATTTTTTCCCTTCAGACTGGAAAAAACCTTCTTACACCCTAAGATATTCATCAAACAAACTAGCTTGTGATCATAGTGGTTTCCTCCTCCTCTCCGCTAAAGTTCACAGTCGCCATCTGTCGGTCGCCATTTTAATTATGATTTGAATTTTAATTCACATTCCAAGCATACTTAACATGAAGACATTCTTTGTTTGTTTTCCATCTTATCATTGATTTTTCCTCTTTGTTTATGATTTGCTTCTCATAAACTATACCGACATGTTTTCTATGGTGTTAACTTTTAGCTACAATTTCTTGTTCTTTCCATATTTACAACTACAAATCTTACACACCTGTACATTATATGGGAGGTTTAGCTTTGCTTTCATTCTCCACCAACTCAATGAATGGGTACTTTGAAACCTAGTTAATCTAAAAATTCCTTGATATATCCCACTCATGCCCTATTTTTGATTTGGATTTTCTTTTCCCCTTCCATGTATGATATCCATTTTACTAGTCACTTCTTAGGTAGGTTTATTCATATTGTTATTCCCACTACCTCGAGACTCCTCTATGCACCATCTCTAGCATTACCACACACCTCATTACACTTCCTCTAAGATGTTCCCTTGTTCATCAACACATGGTGTAAATATTGATGTTGTGGATCAATCCGATGGACTATGTAAACATTTCAAAATATAACATTATGTTTCTACATTTTGATGAGCATCCTTTGCCACTTCTAGGAACCTAGCTATTGCTCAACATCTCTCACAAATTGTAAATTGTAAAAAATGTTGTCATGTTTAAGGTTACTATCAAACACTCAACACTAACAATTTTAATATCATCCCTAACAACGGAACTAAATAGACAAAATTGAGAAAAGGAATCATTAATCCCTAGGGCCTAGATGTATCACTACCAACTATCATCTGTAACAATGAAACCAAACATATAAATAAATAGGAGGAATCTTATATTCACATAACAATAAATAAATTATCATTTTCCTCTCATTGACTCACTAATGTATGAAATTAGTTATCTATGACTCAATAAAAATATAATTTAGGTAGGAAGTAGACATTGGGTATAAAAGAAACTAAAAAAGAGTCCAAAACAGAATTCTTCAATGGACATAAAGAGTCAAAAATCAACTCAATTTGAATCAAGAGAAAAAAATGTGAAAGAATAATTTTAAGTTTTAATTATATTTATTTAAACTCAAATTTGGCTAAACCTACCAAATTGTAAAATGATGGAGGAAAAAATATGGTGAATTCTACTTGATTTTGATTGTAAAATGGTGGTTTTAAATATTGGGTGATTAGGACCACAATCCAAAACATGAGTGGTGATTTCAAGGTGATTATGGCCCCAATAGTAGCATGGAGTAATAATTATAATGGTGAAATTGGTCTTCATATAGGGTGGATTTTTAATGGTGTTGGAAAATATGTCAGTTAATTAAAACATGCCTATGAAATTCTAGGCAGTTCCCTAATAAAAATGTGTAGTCTACTATGGAAAAAATATTTTGATGTAAATGCTTCATAAATACTAGGGTGATGATTTGACACCCATTGGAACAATTAAACTTAAAATCATGGCAATTTGGGCCCCTTACCATTTCATTCTATTCACTAAAATTAAATGGGCTGATTCAAATTATTCACTAATTGGTAATGTTTTGCCACTAAATTTTTTTGGTTTCCACCTTATTTCCCTCATTATTGAAATATGGTGAGCAGACCACATTCATAAATCACACCATTATTGCTTAGAAGAATAATAAAAATAATATGTTATTTGATATCTTCGTTATGTTCTTTACATTGCTCAAAATGGTTTTATAAAGCCTTACAATATGTAACTTCCCGAACTAACACTTTACAGGAATACAACTAATTATTGTTTTATTTTTTTGTTTGCTATGTGAGGATAATTTATATTAATATCAAAAGAAAAATTACTGCAAGCAATTACCAAAAAGCAGTAGATATACAACCAGAACCTTAACCAATTACAACCCTGATATACTATTCACCTACCCTTGAAGAGCTTGAGAAACTGCCCGCTGACATACCTAGGGCATAAAACAAAACATATTATGACTATGACCCTGAACAAAGAACCTCTAGAGAACTATTGGATACATCAAAAAACATAGAATTATAGACCAAAAACTGAGATAGCTAGCAATTAAATGAAACCATGGGAGTGGGTGAAAGACTGGAATTCTGAAACCTAGTTGAATTGACCTCCCACCGGCTCCATCTGCAATATTTTCTTCAGAAATTTTACCCCAACATTTGTGAATTCCCTGTGCTCAATCAGAACCATCCCCTTGAGATCCAACATGAACAGATAGAAGTTGATCACCTCCTTAGGATCCTGCAGTAGATGTATGTCCTTTGGCTGAGGAGCTCCAACCCCTAGAGTAGCCGTGTGAAGGACTTCCTTCAAACCCACCAGCATGTCTGCCTTGAAAATCTTCCTGACCAGGGTCTCAGTTACATCTTTGGGAGTGCAAATATCCAATAAAACTGCCAAAAACCTTGAAGCAATGTTGGAGTTAACCCTATAGGATTCACCATTTTCTAGAAAGCCTTTTTCTAGAATAATTTTTACTGTAGCTAGAATTAGGGCGTCATTGATACAGAGGATTCATTTCAATCTATGGTCTGTCACCCTGCCTTTAAAGGCCATTTGACGCACAGTGCTTTCCAATTAAATGGGGCGTATCCACCCCTAAACTCATGATAGACTCTGTAGAGATGCGATCTATGAATCTAGATCCACTAGCCATGTCGTCATAGAGAAATAGAGGATCCAAAACTTTCAAAGAAAACTTCAAGTAATGATAACAAAAGTAGATTAACAACATTTTTAAGGCTATCCACACAAGCTTGTGCCTGCCCCGACCTCCTAGCTTGCTTGTTATTAATAACAAGCCTCCGTCTTGTAGAAAAATGATTGCCATAGAGCCTGTGAAAGGACACTCCCCCCTTATGAAACATAACTCCAAAGGATCATGCACCCGCCCAAGAAAGATACTATCATTTTGATATGACGTTAATTGTAGAGGGTGATGCCACCCTGAATGATCATGCATTTCCACATGTGTTGTCCACCTTGGCTGGATCAACACAACCCTACTCTCCACCAAAGACATCTATTTGCTAGCCTTACCCAGACTTTCCACAATTGGAGTTGTGGAAAGTCACTTGCCCTACCACCCACACTAATTATTGTTTTATTATTAACTATAAACTACCCTATAAATTAACATATGCATGTTAATTTATTTATTTAAAACTATATATTAAATGTAAATCTTATTTATTCTAACGCCCCTCTTAAGGTTTACATGTAATAAAAACAACATTCCCCCCTTACTACATTAACTCGAACAAAGGACGGAACATTGCAAGAGTTGATCACAACAACCCTTTTGGAAAATTTGATGGATTGAGACTTACTCAATTATCCATTAGATCTCCTCACTCACCCAGGAAACACCAAACTAAACTCACCAATGGATCTCCTGAATATCAAACCTTCATAATACTTGTGAATCAAGACACACTCAACTATTCACAAGCAAATCACCAACCTCGACTGTGAATCAAAACTCACTCAACTATTCATAGTAAACTCCAACCAGCTGTAGATCGAGACTAACTCCAAAATCCACAGTAACACACCTTCATTTGTGGATCGAGACCAACTCCAAAATCCACAACCAAGTACTATCATGCACTATCAAGAATTGCCAAGCTCTATCAAGAACTGCCAAGCCCCCCTCGCTCCTTGAAGGGACACAAATAGAAAAGGTGCTTCTCATACATGAATCACCCCTAAGAGAGAAGCTAGCTCAGGATAACAAAAGATCCTCCTACCTCTAGTGGCTCCTACCACCAATGTGGTCTTGTTATGTTCTATCCACCTAACATCACATTAGAATTTCTGATAACTAATATGTGCCCATGTACATGAATTGAGTTGATTTCAATAAAAAATATATCCATTTACAGGTTTGAATGTAAACATCATGTGCCTTCTAAACCAAAGCTCTAAAAATACAAATACAATCTACTTGAAGTTTTTGAGCCTTTTCTCTCATCAATAGCAAAGTCATGCACTAAATATACTACACATCAAGTTTTGTTGCATCTTTACCCTTTTGCAATATATTCACATGTTAGAAACTTTGATTACTGTTTTTACCATGTAAAAGATAACAATGCCAATGATGGAACTCACAACCTCTCACTAATAAATGTAATTCTTCAACCAATTCTTCTCTAGAAATAAATGGCTTTCATTTTTGTTTTTATAAATTTAGCATATCGATCAAACTTAAAAAGAACACAAACTGCCAATTAAATCTTTTAAATATGGGAAGTTGCCAACAGTTTTGTGATTTCAAAAATTGCAAGAGAATACCTAGTTTCAACCACTTACTTAATACCACCAACATATACTGTCATAAACACAAATCAACGCCCTTCAATAAAATGCAGCATACACATCATTTATGATGTCTACAAATAGAATGTGACACCTCGTTTTATCTTCTACACCTTATAATTAAAAGTAGATTAAATTCCTTTGGATGTTTGTAATAGAGATATAAAACATCTCCTGTTATCTTCTACACGCCTTCAAACTTCTCAATCACAGTCCTTCAAACTTGTCAAAACGCCTCCAATCTAAACTACAATTTTCACCCATATGAAAGCGTAACTTCCCTTATTTTCTACCTCACACAGTGCCACCAAGTATACAAACATCAACAACCTTCAATACTGTAAAATAGCCTTCAAGAACATCAGTCTCCTCCACGCACAACAAACACTTTAAATCTTCATAAAATGCGATCTTCACACACAATTGATTGCTATGCTACACACATGTATATTCAAATGACTATTTAAATTTGAAACACCTTCACATGGATCTCACACGTTTGATCCGTAGCTTTTTCCAATTTCTCCCTTACCAAGGATTCACTGCTTCAAGGCAGAGATCACTTCACCACTCATAGGCCTAAGAAAGATAATTTTCTCTGATTGAATTATGGTGAGCAGATTGCATTCACAGATCACACTATTATTGCTTAGAAGAATAACAAAAATAATATGTTATTTGATATCTTCGTTATGTTCTTTACATTGCTCAAAATGACTTTATAAAGCCTTATAATATGTAACTTCCCAAACTAACACTTTACAGGAATACAACTAATTATTGTTTTATTATTAACTATAAACTACCCTATAAATTAACATATACATGTTAATTAATTTATTTAAAACTATATATTAAATGCAAACCTTATTTATTCTAACACATATCTCACTTCATAGTGATTAAAATGATGTCCAACCACCTCCTATCATCTTATTTTTTACCCCTTTTTCTTCTCACAAAGCTTGGGTGCCCTAGTATCAAATTTTATTTGTGCCTTTGCAGGACATTTGTGTTACCAAGTGTAGCTCTTACCTAGTGTATTTTTTAAAGTATGATTTTCCATCAAAATCAAATGAGTCCTCATTAATGACTCCATGTACCTATTTCCAACATTCATTTTCCCTAAAGACTCTAAAACCTATGAATAGACCCCTAATTCATCTCATTTTCAAACCATCTTTGGAATCCATTACACAAGTGCTTACACTTTGAAGCAATAAGTTACATAGTTCAAGAGCTCTCTTGAGGAGATATTATTCAAGATTGTGTTACTGGAGTTCATTATTTTTGAGCTTGCTTTATCTTTAGTTTACCTCTCTTTTGGATCTCCCTTTCCCTTTGCCTCTTAATGTTGTCCATCTATTTTTCCATATCTCTAGCCATCAAGAACCCCATTCTCTTTCCAATTTTGCATACTCTCTTAGATTATGCGAGAAGTGAGAATCATAGCCAGGATCTGTTGTTGGTCATATATCACAAGCACTCTAATCAACATATGATCAAAGATCAAAATAGTGGACTGAAGAGATTATCCTAAAAGACAGAGCTCAAGAGACAAACTGCAAGAGAATTTTGAGAATACTCACATTACTCTCACTGACTACCTGAGAGGGGAGATGAGAGCTATATATAGAAAATAATGGGCAAATACATCCAAGAGGTGTAATAACTCTAACTACCCAAAATAGGTGGGAGTTTTACCTACTTGGTAAAAGCCAACATACATGGTTATACCTACTTAGATAAAAACAAACAAATGATTATGAGAGGTGGCATAAAATCCAAAAGAGGGTGTGAAACTCAACTACCAAAATGTGGGTGAGAGTGACACATGTAACTGATCGATAATTCCATGTGCCCTTATAATAACCATGCCTAATATAACCTAAGCAAGCTTAAATCTGTAGGAAAAATAAATATCCTCTAACATAAGGAGAAATAAAAAACCTACACTGACACCCCCCTTAAGCGTAGCTTAGGTGGGTGAAAAGATATGGGTATCGACAAATGAAGCCTGATGAAGTACCCATGTACAATGAATTCCCCCCAAAAAGAGAAGAAACCCCCCAAAAAGGAATAGCCCCCCACAAAATAGAGAGAGAAAATACCCCCTAGAGTAGAGAGAGTGAAAGTGAAGGACTATGAAGTCTCTCCCAAAGTAGACATTGGTTGCACCCCCAACAAAGCTCACAAATGAAGAAACTTACTTTCAATGAAGGGTTTGGTGAAGATGTCTGTGATTTGCTTTGATGTTTGAATGTACTTGAGATCATTGATGTTTCCATGAATCAACTCCTAGATGTAGTGCATATGTAT
This sequence comes from Cunninghamia lanceolata, assembly GCA_027924645.1. Classification (NCBI taxonomy): domain Eukaryota; kingdom Viridiplantae; phylum Streptophyta; class Pinopsida; order Cupressales; family Cupressaceae; genus Cunninghamia; species Cunninghamia lanceolata. Next base: position 3,685,707 of record BSBN01001110.1, read on the forward strand.
CTCAATGTGTTTTGTCTGCTAGTGATGGACTGGATTCTTTGAGATCTATATTGCACTCTGATTATCACAAAAGATGACTGCGGGCTTTCAGAAGGAAATGCCAAACTTAGTGAGAATATTCTAAAGCCATATAGCCTTAGTGGTGGCATTAACTGCCCCTTGATACTCAACCTTTGTAGATGAAAGAGCAATTGCAAACTACTTCTTGCTCGACCAACAAACTGGACCGAAACCAAGTGAGAAGCAATACCTTAAAGTAGACTTGTAATCCTAAGAATCTCTTGCCCAATCTGAATCTATGTATCCCACCAAGTCAATATCCACACCCACTACATACTGAATCTCATAATTGTGAGTTCCCTGAACATAGTGGAGAATCCACATAGCTCCTTTCCAATGCAACTTGTGGGGATCCTGCATGAACTGAGAGACCATACCCATGACCTATGAAATGTTAGGCCTCGTGTGAGTCAGATATATGAGAATCCCAACAAGCTATCAGTATAAAGTCCCATCAACCAAAGGTGAAGAACACTTAGCCTCAAGTTTTAACTCTAACATAAATGGAGTCGGGGCAGGCTTATAGTTAGTTATGTGAAATCTAGAGAGCATATCAAGTGTGTACTTGGGTTGTGCCATGAAGATACTTGAAGAGGACTGACTGATCTCAGTCCCTAAGAAGTAGTGCAAAAGACCCAAGTCTGATATTAGAAATTGATCATGTAGAGCAGTTTTCACTACCTTGATGGTGGACGAGTGACTCCCTGTGATCAACAAGTCATCGACATAGAGAACTAGAAATGTGAGAGTATCATCATGTTATAGAATGTAGATGTTTGGATTATAATGCAATCAAGTGAACCTAATTTTGACAGAAGGAAGGAGTCCATCTTGGCATACCAAGCTCGAGGAGCCTATTTGAGGCCTTAGAGAGACTTCTGAAGACAACAAGCAAGTGAAGAATTCTAAACGAACCCTTGTGGCTACTCCATGTAGATTTTCTCCTGAAGGTCACCATGAAGAAAAGCACTCTTCACACCCATCTAATGAACTTACCAAAGATGGGTTGTAGTGATAGCAAGGACAAGTCGGATGGAATTCATTTTGGCTACTGATACAAAAGTCTCAAAGTAGTCAATCCCAGGCACTTGGGAGAATCCTTTGGTGACCAAAAGAGGCTTATGCTTGTCAACTAACCCATTTTCTAAAAACTTTGTTTGATAGATCCACTTGCATCGAACAAGTTTCCTTCCCTTAGGAAGAGGGACTAAATCCCAAGTATGATTCCTTTCCAAGGAATTGAACTCTTCTCACATAACAACATCCCACTCGAGGACACCAGAAGCTTCCTAAAAAGTCTGTGGATCAAATGTTGAAGCAACAAAGAGATGTGGAGCTTGCTGAAATTTTGACCTTGTTCTTCTAGTATCTAAAGGATCACCAACCCAATCACCTATTGAATGTAATGTTTGATGAGCCCAAAGAGGCCATGAGGTAGGAGAATCTGGAGGAGAATAATCAACCTCTAAATATGACTAGGAGGGGAGGGTGAATCCTCATCATCATTGTCACCATCTAAAGTGGAGGAAGAAGACTCCTCATCATGATTATGAGGATTAAGATCCTCTGAAGAACTACCATCATGCTACAATGTCTCTAATGTGCTAGTTGATGGAGAAGTGGTAGGAGAGGAATGGGAAGATTCCTGAAAATGAACACTCCTCTCGATGAACAACTCATGTGTGGTGGGGTGGAGAAGCCTGTAGCCTTTGACACTGTCTAGGTACCCAACAAATATGCAAGGCTTGCTCTATTGTTCCATAGCCTTGCATTTCTCTGCTAGAATGTGGGCCCATGTAGAATAACCAAACACTCAAAAGTGCTTAACTATGGGTTTCTGACTGGTCCAAGCTTGTAAAGGAGTTACCCCCTTCAAATCTTGTGAGGAACGTGATTCTGGATCTAGCACACATAGTTGAAGGCCTCCGCCCAGTACTGAGGTGCCATAGCCCTAGAGTGAATCATAGAGTTGGCCATCTCTTTCAAGGACCTATTCTTGCATTCTGTGACACCATTCTGCTATGGACTATAGGGAACTATTTGCTAAAGATCAATGCCCTATGAGGCACAAAATTGCTCAAACCCATGGTTGATATATTCCCCCCATTGTTTGTGTGCAAAATCTTGATGGCCTTCCCTAATTGTTTCTCTACAAAAGATTTGAAGTCTTGAAAAGACTCAAAGACCTCAGACTCCTGCTTGAAAAAAACCCAAGTTTATCTGGAAACATCATCAATGAATGTCAAGACATATCTAGCCCTGTTGAAAGAAGGATGTGGAAATGGTCCTAACAAATTGCTATGTACTAACTCCATAAGCTGTGTGGCCCTCCATGCTTTACCTTTGTCATATTTCTCCTCAGGATGCTTACCAAGAATGCATCCTTGGCAAACTCCATTAGAAAATCAAATAGAAGGCATCCCTGAAACCATGTCCTGTTGATCGAGTTGTTACAAGCAGCAGTTATTCAAGTGGCCAAACCGCTGATGCCACAAATGACTCACCTCATTTGAATGAGTGAGTAATACTGTTGAAGGAGAGTTAGGAATAAAGTGAGAAAAATGATACAGTTTGGAATGACGATATGCTTTTCCCACGACAACTGTAGACCCATTATGCAACTCACTGATTGCCACTTTGTTTGGTGTGAACTCAACCCACTTGCTAGAGCCTGTGTGAGTGATTTGATAAACAGATAAGAGATTAGTTGACAAAGATGGAATGCAGAGAACATCCTGAAATGCTCCTTCACCCACATCAACAAACCCTCTCCCATGCACTTCAACAGGAGTGTCATCATCCATTAGTATCGCAGGCATAGGACATGGTTCTAAGGAGGCAAAACCATCCTATGAGGAAGCCATGTGGTGTGAAGCACCTGAGTTAATGATCCAGGTATCAGGTTGTGAAGCAACTACAACTAGGGCCTTGCCCTTTCCTTTCCCCTTACTCTTTTCTATGTCCTTCGAAGACCCATTTGATGAACTCTGTTTAACAGAGTCAGTCACCTTGATATTGTTCTTTTCAAGAAGATGTGATAGGTGATCAATCTATTTTTTTAAACACTTGTGTTCATCATGGCCAGGCATTTTATAGTAGGAACACTTGACCTTCTCCTTCTTAGGTTTCTCACCTTTTGATGAAGAGGTCCAATTAGATGCATTTGAAGCAACATGTATCTAATCTTTCTTCTTCTCTCCCTGGTTCTTTTGTTTCTTATCTTATTTGCTAGACCCTTTCTATTCTTTTGTGCCTTGATTTGAAGCCAAGGCATGTGACTTAGAGGGTTTGATTGTACCCATGTGAACCAATTTATCTAAATCTTTAGTGAGTTATGCAGTAAACTCATCTAGAGAAGGCATTTTATAGTTGGAACCTAGGGCACATTTTGTGGCATGAAAAGTAGAAACAAATACAAAATAATTCAAACCAAGCTTAGAAAGAATGATTAAGATCTGTTGTGTGTCTTTCTTTTCTATTCCACATTGTTTCAACTGTAATTTGATGGCTTTTAATGTTGTGAAGAAGTCTTGTATGGTGTCAAAATTGTCAGGACTTAACCCTATCGGTTCATTCTCCAATTGATGACCCCTTATCTCATCTTACTTACCAAAGAGACTTTCCAATTTGATCCACACATCATTTGGTGTAGTGGAAGACTCGATGTGAAATAGTAAGTCAGGAGACACTGACATACATAGAGTACCAAATGCTTCATCACATTTATTAAACCATTTAGATTTTTTTTCATCCTATGCCGGTTCTGTTTCAAGTCCCATATTAACCCTATACAATCCTTGCTTTTTGAGATAGATTGTCATCTTGGATTTGCATTCAAAATAGTTATATGGAGTTAGGATGGGAACTATTGATTGATCCATTAGTGCAGAAAAGTAAATTGAGAAGCAGAAAGAGAAGTACAAAAAAGAGACACACAAGACACCCTCCCCTTTTCACTAGTTTCTGAAATGACCCCCCCAAAAATTACAATGTTGGCAATTTTTAATTAGTGCGATTTACAATGCAAAAATTAGATTTTCACTCTTACAGGGCCCAAAAATGGCTAAAACATTGAAGCTAGAGTTCAAGTACAATATGAGATAAAATTGAGAGAATCAATGTGGAGTACATAGAAAATATGAACGCTGGAAAAAATGACACCCAAAAAGGAGTCTGTTTGCACATGTTGTGGCTCCTGGAAGGTCTCAAAATGAGAACTGCACAACAAATTCTAGAAGAATCTTCAATTTCTAGAAAAATGGAGCATCAAATTAGAAAATAACTTCACCACAACGTAGAGTGCAAAATTCTACCTCAAATCAAAAAAATTGTTCAAAAAAGGCCTTTGTATGGCTGAGAACAAGCCTATTAAAGTTTTCCTATCAAACTAAAATCACCAATGGAGAGGGGGCAGAGTTGGAGAGGTTTGAAGGTGTTGATGTCAGCATAATGTCATTATGATGTCATCGATGAAATATTCCAAAATTTTCTAGAATATGCTTGGGATCAGAATATTCCACAAACCACCCTTCAAATGCCATAAATCTGCCTTTTTATGCCAAAACTACCAAGTACATGTCTGAAACCATTTTCAAACTGGTGCAAAATCACCAATTGGGCAAATCGTGGTTTTGAGAATATTCTCTGGAATATATCATAATCGCTAGATAAACTTGGTGTAGTGCCAAATTGGCGGGGCCGCCAAGAAAACCACCAAACTTGGTGGTGGCGGTGGGTTAGCCACCGGTGGTGCCACCTCTGTTCTGTACATTACCGTTAGGGCCTGCCGCTAACATCAGCGACATACACCAGCGGTTCGCACTGCGTGGGTTGGCACTGGTGGTGGTGCTACCACACCACCTCTACAGTGCACGACATGCACAATGTGCAATTACAATTTTTTTTTTCAAATATTTGTACTTTATGGCGCACAGGAGGTTGTACAACTCAAAAATGATGTTTTTTGCCTCTGAGGCTCCCGACTCTAAATTTGTCAAATTGGTAGTCGGTCTTTAGGTTTTCAAGCCTTTTGAGCATGATGGTGAGGTCTATTTGTGGTGCAGGAGCACCTACCTGACAGCTGGCCTCCATGAGGCAGTTAGTTTGTTTTGAGTCTTGTTAATGTTTCGAAGAAGGTCTGATAAGACCAATGCATGTAATAAGGTCATGTTGACCATACTTTACTATTTTTAGATAGTTTGTTAAGACAGCTGTTATGCTGTAGGTCCGGTTGGATCTCCCAGCCGCCTGGAGAGATTTCCCAGCCGCTTGGAGTCGGGTCAGTAGTACTCGCAGGAGATCCTATTTATGCATGAGGATCAGTTGGTTTTAGACATTGAGCAGAGGAGTTAGATTGCAGAGAGAGACTGAATATTGTATTTGCATCTTTTGAAATCAATAAAGAGATCTTGTTGTGTCAATTCTCTGTTTTGGATTCCATTGTGTGATCGATTTGCTGTTTTGGTGGTTTCATGGATTCGCTGATCCATTCCACCAGTTGATTCGTCGAATCGGTGGAATGGCTATGTACAGTAGTTTAGGGTTTATTCTGCATTTTGTGTTTGTTTGCATGCAGGTGTGCAGGATCGTCGTCGAAAGGTGTTGAGGACCCTAGCATGGGTATGTGCTAGGTCGTGCTGGTTGTTAGAGTCTGGAAAGTTGTCCAGGAAGTAGATCGGGTCACCTCAAGAGATTCGACGGATCGAAATTTGCTAAGGTTGAAAATCCGTCACAACGGCATCATCAGGATATTTCTGTGTATATCCTGCAGTTACTTCGGGTGTCATCCGAGTAAGTGGAGATGAGCATGATGCAATCGTTTGCATAAGGTGAATGTGCATTGGGGTGATCATCATCAGGTGTTGCCGAGGAGGAGCGTATCGGCATAAGGTAGAAGATCGGGTTGATAAAACCATCGCGGGCCGATAATGTTAAGTTTGGCCGACAGCAGGATATTGAAGGAACTGCATGTGACGTCATCGTCATCAGGATAATCGTCATCAGGATATCGGGGCAGCAGGATATTGAAGGAGTTGCATGTGACGTCATCGTCATCAAGATAATCATCATCAGGATATCGGGGTGACGTAAGCATCGAAGGAAAGGTGCATGAGGTTGTCGTCATCAGGATATATGGGAGGAACCGGATGTTCTATATCCTGCTGATGAACATGATGTTGAACATCATGATGATGAAGATAGAGGTTGGCGGTAAGATGAATAGTGAACATCAGGAGGATGTTTGCGCTTGCCGAATGTGATGATGCTGCTGATAGCCGAATATGATGATGCTGCTGACAGACGAAGAGTCGAAGGTTTGTCTGCAGGAGGATATCGGTCGGCAGAGAGAATATGATGATGCTGACGGTGTTAAGGGAAATATGATGATGATGATGAAGGGTTGCGGACATACATGCTGTATGTCAAGGTTTTAGTGTGGATGCCTCTGCATCATAGTGGTATCAGAGCTCAGCAAAAGGTCTGGGCTGTTGTGTGTTGATTCTGTCACCGAAAGGGCAGAGGTAGAGTTGATTCTGTCACTGAAAGGACAGAGGTAGAGGAGTGAGAGGTTGACAAAATGCCTCCGAAAGGTAGTGGTACTGCAAGGGAATTGCAGGAGATGAAGGAAAAACATGCCAGAGAGATGAGGAAGATGAAGGAGCTTGCTGAAGCACTTCAAGCCAGGCTTGTAGCCCTGGAAAAGAACAAAAAGAGGGAAGTGGAAGACAGTGAATCTGAAGAAGATGAAGATGCTGTTGAAGAGTATGAAGAGGTAGCTGAAGATCTGGATGCTGAAGACCAGAGATTTGCAAAACTGTTAAAGGCAGTGCAGAGTGATAAACCTAAGGTAAAGGTTGATGTTTCCAAGTATAATGGAAGTTTGAATGAAGATGAGTTACTGGATTGGATTGCTGCACTTGATAATCACTTTGAATGTGAAGATGTTGCTGAGGATCAGAAGGTAAAGATTGCAAAGACCAAGTTAGGAGGTCATGCTTTGGTTTGGTGGGATTATGTACAATCCGAGAGAAGGAAACAAGGGAAGTCAAAGATCACTTCATGGGATAAAATGGTAGCAAGGATAAAAGGTAAATTCTTGCCTAGGGATTATGAAATTCAGATGTTTAAGAAGTTGCAATTTTTAAGGCAAAAGGAAATGGATGTGAAGGCATATACTGAGGAGTTTTATAAATTGAGTATGAGATCTGGTCATCATGAGAATGAGGTAGAAAAGGTGGCTAGGTACTTGGCTGGTTTGAGATTGAACATACAGGATGAGTTAGTTTTAGCTAACCCTAAGAGTGTGGAGGATTGTTACCAAATGGCAATCAGGATTGAAGAAAAGATGAATAGGGGACAAGATAAGTCCATGAGAGGAAGAGGCAGCAATATGAGGGGAAGAGGAGCAGCCCCTACAACAAGGCAAACCAATGAGGGTCAAGAAGACACTGGTAAAGGACAGGGACAGTCTGATTTCAGAGGTGGATGGAAAGGTAATAGAGGCAGATTTGGAAGTGGTAGAGGTTCTACTACATTTTCAGGCAAGTGTTACACCTGTGGTGAGTTTGGTCATCCATTTTTCAAATGTCCAGAAAACAAAGGTTCATCATCCAGAAATGATAGAATGAATGACAAGAGAGTACAACTTGTGCAAGAAGAGAAAGTAGAGCAAAGTGTGCAAAGTTCAAACACTTATCAAGGAGACAGATTTCCTGAAAGTTATGGGTATCCTGAGGAGGGAGAAGCATTGATGCTTAGGAGAATTAGTTTGCAGACATCAAAGGATATGATGCAAAGAAGAGCTCTTTTCAAGACCACATGCAAGAGCAAAGGTAAAGTATGTAAGGTTGTCATTGATACTGGTTCAACAGACAACATGGTATCTCAGGAAATCGTGGATAAACTAAATTTGGAAAGGATTCCACATCAACACCCTTACAAGGCATCTTGGGTGAATGATAGTCAATCACTTTTTGTCTATGAACAGGCATATGTGGATTTTCAGATTGGAGCATATCAGGATAGAGTTTTGTGTGACATTTTGCCCATGGAATGTTGTCACCTACTGTTGGGTAGACCATGGCAATTTGATAGGAGGGTACTGTATGATGGGTATGCTAATACCTACACCATCAAGAAAGATGGGAAGACTATTATGTTGATGCCATTACAGGAAGCAGCTGCAGCACAGGGGGCAACCAAAATCATTTTAGTGGGAAAGAAGGAGTTTGTGCAGAAGCCTATAGGAGCAGGCATAAAGGCAGTTGAGGACACTGCAGGGAAAGGAGTTGTTAAGGACAACAGGTTGAAGAAAGTTTCAGTTGTGACTGACAGAGGTCAGCAGCAGGTTCAGAAACAGGTTTGCAAACAGCAACCAGTTGAGAGGAATGACAAGGATGTTGTCATAGTTGGGACTATTGTTTGTCCTATAAAGGTTGAAAGAAAGACAGAGTTGAACATTACAGAAGTTCAAGAGGCAGTTCAGACAGAGGTGCTGGTCAGACAACCTGACAAACACAAGGTATGTGAGAGAAGGGCCTACATTGACAGGCATGAGGATTTACTTGCAGGAAAGCAAGTTACAGTTCAGAAGTCTTGGAGCAGCCACGAGCGAGCAGAGGACAAAGCTGGAACAGGTCAGAACACTGACATGACAAAGTGTAAAGGTGGAGGACTTCCACATCCTAACTCATGGGACATGAGTTCTTTTCTGTTGGGGAGTATGGTGCATGAGCACCTACCTGACAGCTGGCCTCCATGAGGCAGTTAGTTTGTTTTGAGTCTTGTTAATGTTTCCAAGAAGGTCTGATAAGACCAATGCATGTAATAAGGTCATGTTGACCATACTTTACTATTTTTAGATAGTTTGTTAAGACAACTGTTATGCTGTAGGTCCGGTTGGATCTCCCAGCCGCCTGGAGAGATTTCCCAGCCGCTTGGAGTCCGGTCAGTAGTACTCGCAGGAGATCCTATTTATGCATGAGGATCAGTTGGTTTTAGACATTGAGCAGAGGAGTTAGATTGCAGAGAGAGATTGAATATTGTATTTGCATCTTTTGAAATCAATAAAGAGATCCTGTTGTGTCAATTCTCTGTTTTGGATTCCATTGTGTGATCGATTTGCTGTTTTGGTGGTTTCATGGATTTGGTGATCCATTCCACCGGTTGATTCGTCGAATCGGTGGAATGGCTATGTACAGTAGTTTAGGGTTTAGTCTGCATTTTGTGTTTGTTTGCATGCAGGTGTGCAGGATCATCGTCGAAAGGTGTTGAGGACCCTAGCATGGGTATGTGCTAGGTCGTGCTGGTTGTTAGAGTCTGGAAAGTTGTCCAGGAAGTAGATCGGGTCACCTCAAGAGATTCGGCGGATCGAAATTCGCTAAGGTTGAAAATCCGTCACAACGGCATCATCAGGATATTTCTGTGTATATCCTGCAGTTACTTCGGGTGTCATCCGAGTAAGTGGAGATGAGCATGATGCAATCGTTTGCATAAGGTGAATGTGCATTGGGGTGATCATCATCAGGTGTTGCCGAGGAGGAGCGTATCGGCATAAGGTAGAAGATCGGGTTGATAAAACCATCGCGGGCCGATAATGTTAAGTTTGGCCGACAGCAGGATATTGAAGGAACTGCATGTGACGTCATCGTCATCAGGATAATCGTCATCAGGATATCGGGGCAGCAGGATATTGAAGGAGCTGCATGTGACGTCATCGTCATCAGGATATCGGGGTGACGTAAGCATCGAAGGAAAGGTGCATGAGGTTGTCGTCATCAGGATATATGGGAGGAACCAGATGTTCTATATCCTGCTGATGAACATGATGTTGAACATCATGATGATGAAGATAGAGGTTGGCGGTAAGATGAACAGTGAACATCAGGAGGATGTTTGCGCTTGCCGAATGTGATGATGCTGCCGATAGCCGAATATGATGATGCTGCTGACAGACGAAGAGTCGAAGGTTTGTCTGCAGGAAGATATCGGTCGGCAGAGAGAATATGATGATGCTGACGGTGTTAAGGGAAATATGATGATGATGATGAAGGGTTGCGGACATACATGCTGTATGTCAAGGTTTTAGTGTGGATGCCTCTGCATCAATTTGGGTTGAAAATACTCTGATTTGATAGGTACCTTCTAGAACCTCTCTGACAACCTTTGTTGCAACTGGGTCCTTCGATCTCTGATTTTGGTGAAATGAAAGCCAATCTTGACTTTATTGAGCCTTCTTGACGTTATGGAACATATGAAAATGCCACCAAGATTACCAAAAAGATGCAATCACTGAGATCTCATAAGAACAATGTATACAAACTAGAGTATAAAGATTCTTATTTTCCTTCAAACTATTCTGATTCTCCAGATCATTTGAGGATGCAAGAGAAGAGCTTATTGGGTTTTTGATAAAAATATTAGTAATGATTAGTCTCAAAATCTCTCAAAAAATAGGACAATGAAAACGAGTTATACCATACAACTAGGCTTTGATACCATGTTATATTTTGTGAGAAGAGAGAATCGTAGCCAAGATCTGTTGTAGGTTGTAGATCACAAGCACTCCAATCGACAGATGATCGAAGATCCAAATAGTGGACTAAAGATATTATCCTGAAAGAGAGAGCTCAAGAGATAAACTGCAAGAGAATTTTGAGAATACTCACATTACTCTCACTAACTATTGAGAGGGGAGATGAGAGTTATATATATAACAAATAATGGGCAAATATATCCAAGAGGTGTAATAACTCTAACTACCCAAAATAGGTGAGAGTTTTACCTACTTGGTAAAAGCCAAAATACATGGTTATACCTACTTAGATAAAAATAAACAAATGGTTGAGAGGTTGCACAAAAATCCAAAAGAGGGTGTGAAACTCAACTACCCAAGTGTGGGTGAGAGTGACACTTGTAACTAATAGATAATGCCATGTGGCCTCATAATAACCATGTCTAATATAACCTAAGAAATCTTACTAATGTGTAGGAAAAATAAATATCCCCTAACATAAGGAAAAATAAAAAACCTACACTAACATTGCCATCACACTCTATTGTCATCTTTTTGTTTCCAAACCCTCTCCCATGTCTATTTGATTATCTCCTAGCCATTGTTACTATTGTACATCACTTATGTTTAGTCTTCACACCTTAGGCTTTTGCTTGTTTCCACCATTATTATCCATCGTGGTCATTTGTTTCCATTTCCTATATTTACATACATCATTTGCCAAGTGTTTCATGGGGTGTTTTGTTGGAATAACCATGTAAGAGGGCTGACTGAGGTAGAGTCCCCCTTAGGCGCCTATTTTTTGTAGGGTTTTGTTGTTTTACAAGTTTTCATAGCATATTTATTCAAAGTGGTAGCTATAAGTGAATCTTAGGACCTCATAGAGCCTCCTGTAAAGTTTAAGGCCATTCTATGATTTTTCGATTTGTTCCCCCTTGGCTATCTCACTATTGAGTTCACCCCTTTGTTAGAGGAGTGATCCCAACATCACCAAACTTCTTTAAAAATTACCTTCTATTATTTCCAGCTAATTTCATCTTTTTTTTTCAAGTTTTTATCATGTATAGCATGCTCAAATTCTTTGTTTATGTTTGGTTTCCTAGTGTCTTTTTTGTGATTTTACTAGTTTGATTATGCTATTTCTTTGTATTCATGTATCTCAAAAATATGTGATTGTCACTTTCTAGACCCAAGAGATCTCTAGTTTCATCAATTCAAATCTCAAGGAAAACTAGTATAGTGCCATTCATGCTCCCTCTTAAGACATTTGTGACCCCTCTTAGGACATTTATGCCCCTTTGTCAAAGTATAGATCCTAGGATTTCTAAACTTTTTTATAAATTATTTTTTGATTAAGCATTTGATCTTCACACATCTCTCTTCTCCCAAGTGTATAAGTTTCTCTTTTTATGCTTGTAAAGTTTAATTTCCTAACCAGTTTCCAATTCTATGTTTCCAAATGTGTTTCCAATTGTGTTGTCAATCTCAACTCCAATGTATGTTAGATTAGTTTAGGATAACACTCTTTAGTTTAAATCTTAAAGTGTCTTGATTTAATCTATTTTAATATGCATACTTAAAAGAACAACTAGTTATAATAATGGTTTCTTAACATCTAATTAAACTAAGAAATCTTATTTTTTTGCTCTTTCAATTGGGAGGAGTTACTTTTGGAGTGAGTGCATGATTTGAATGTTGACCACTTATATATGGTTTTGTCTCATGTTTTTAAGCCTATGTTTTTGGAAAATCATTTTTAGTTACTTGGGTCTCCTTAGGCTATATATACAAGGATTGGAATGGATATATCATGTCCATATTTTTGTTGGTTTATGCTATTGAAATTCCTCCAAGATTGAGAGTGTCAATCTCTTATGAAGCTTAATATTATATTATAAAGTGTACTTATTGATAATACATTGGTTTTAGTGCTTTGGGGATTTGGGTTTTTTCCTATGGTAAGTTCATGGAAACAAGGGACAATTTAGTGGCCAAATGAAAAATTTGAAGTGAAATACATATGTGGTTTGAAAAATGTGTACAAGCCTTAACTCATACATGTTATGGCATGTAAGTGTTATAACATGTAAACAGTAGAACACAGTTCTCTTTATGACGTGTACACATTATATCATGTATCTGTTATAACACGTTCATAGTATAACTACTATTATTCAATTTGTTTGAATTCTTACCCTTTAGGATTGCATTTCCAAGCCTAAGGGTTGGGAATCCATTTTGGCAAGTAAATACATGTTTTCAATATAAAATAACAAATCTAAACTTCATCCTCATCACTATTATGTATTTTATGATGAAATTTCATCAAACCACCACCAAATGTCAAGCTCTTTCTTAGCTTTCTAGTCATATAATTCTTTTAATATTTTAAATTAATTAAGGTATTTATTTTTATTATTTTAACAATGTTTTCATATTCCTCAAATACATATGCATTACTTTTTCTTCATAATTTTTGATTTGTTTATCCAAATTTGGAACAAAAAACATAGGATTGCTCTATGCTTCGTTCATACACATTAATTTTATTTAATTTTTGTTGAAATTATGTCACATGCATGCTTAGTGATGTTATTTTCAAGATGCACCCACTTCAAAAAATCACCTTAAAAATATTGAATAAAAATATATATAGCTTGTAGTACTCACTCTTAGCTATATTTCCACCAATTGGTTTTGAAAAATACTTAACACAACAAAAAAATGGGGGGTACACACTAGACACTATGTTATAATTTACTGATAAAAATAGGAACACATTTGTGTGCACTCAGCATTTCACCCTCTTAGTCTTAACCATTTTAAAAAAGTATTAGTAGTTTAGAAACTAGATTTAGAGTACTATAATTCTTGTTCTTGTCACATCTTTACATTTTGAGTGCAAGCATCTCAAATTACTCATCGAAGTTTAGGTTCAACTAATTTTAGGAAAACAATGGCCACTTTTGACCCCCCCTTTTGTCCCTCTTTTCCATGCACTTACCCCAAAAGAGTTTTTCTTGGGTGTATTAGTAACTCTCTTTCTTGTGTGGCTGTTCTATTCTTCTCATTCTTTCTTATGTTCTTGCACATTTCCTTAGTGGTATTACTATGATAGAATGTTGCTGAAATTTATATATAGATTTGATACCTTGTAACTCTCTCCTTATAGGATTAAGTAGGATTTTTTTTCATATTTCCTTTCATTTGGTATCAGAGCCTATATAGCTTGCTAGATCCATGAGATAAGTAGCATGAATTATTTCATATTAATCCTTGTTTAAGTGGAATTTTATCATGGTTAGTCTTATTTTTAGGAAACAAATATGGTGACCAATTCTAGAGTGGAGGTGGAGAGGTTCAATGGAACTAATTTTAATTAGAAGCTCAAGATGGATGGTTTTATCATGGGTAGAGATATATTGGTAGTGGTTCCATATCATAAAAAAATTATCATGAAAGATTAAGACTAGGTGGTTGTTGATTTGAAGGCAAAGAGCCTTCTTCAAATTTAATTTCAAATTCAATGCTCTTGAATGTTTCATAAGAATTCATCGACAAGAAACTTTTAGATAAGTTAGGGAATTTTTATTAGACAAAGTCCCTTGTAATCAAGCTTTTTCTATAAAATAAGTTATATTATCTGAAGATGGGTGATGGTGATTCCCTAATTGAGCACCTAAATGCATTCAACACCATTATGAGCTAGTTGGCAACCATAGATGTGAAAATAGATGAGGAGGATTAGTGCACAACCCTCCTATGTTTTTTCCTAATAGTTGGGACAATCTCGTGATAATGATTAATAACACCTCCTTAAAGTTGAAGCTTGATGAGGTGGTGGGTGCATTTCTTTTTGAGCAACTTTAGATTCTATCAAAGATGTTGTAACTATGAGAGGCCATTTCAAGGATAAAGGAAGAACAAAAAAGGAACAAACATGCAAATCTAAGAGAAGATCTAAAACTCTTGGTAGATCCAAGGTGAAATATTAGAAGTGTGGTAGGATCAAGCACATTAGAAGGGACTACAAGATGAAAAGGGAAAAGAAAGAATTTGATGGTTATTGAAATTTGAGGGCCTCCAATGATGATGGTGGTGATGATTTTGTTGCTATTAAAAATGAAGGCAAACCACTACAATATAGAAATATGAAATAATGTTGCAAATTTAGAATTTAATCCGTCGAATGCCAAAATGGAGAAAAAAACATGTAAATCAACAATAAAAGAAATCAACAAACCTAAGAGATTTACAAATGACATAATGATTTATGTGGAGAAAGCTTTTCAAGAAAAACTCCACCAGAAAGAGGGCAAGTTTGTATTATCTTCAAAGGAGATTACAATACAATCATTTCCTTCAGTCCCGCATCCAATCTGACTGCACCTGTGTACCTATAAACATACAATTCATGTTGTACACTCCTCAAGCTTCTGTTAAATAAGAAATATGAGCTTACAAAAGAAGTCACTAGAATATGGTGCCCAAACTTGGGAAAATCCAACCCCCACATTGGGAGGTTACAAAAATAGGAATTAATGACACTCTTATACTCAAGTCATAGCCACCTCCACACATGTAGTCCTCCATTGTGGAAAAATCCCATGCCCATCTTGGGAATAGTCAATAACGGGATAGAAATAGCCTCTTACACCTTCTTACAGGTTGTCATAAAATGCTTTGCAAAGATAGTCCAACAATAGTTGATTCCTTACGACATGTAAGGCTCTAATAATGGAAGATGCTCTTACATCCATCATAAGTTATTAATAAACTCAGATGCCCACCTTTTACCTATTTACTATCCCAAGATAAATATCATAAATTAGTGTCACTGTAAATAAATATTTATTGTAGTTAATAGATCTCACATCCCTTATGGAATGAGTTTACAAAATAATGTTAGGAGTAATTAAATATATTGGATTTACAAGGTTGATGTCACCTTAATCCTAACTATTGTAACCCTTGCTATAAATGCACATGAGGGTGCATGGCTTATTGATTGTGAAAGAACTTTTCATATGACTCCCAATAGGGAGTGGTTCTTAGTGTATAAAATATTTTATGGTGGATATGTATATTTGGGAGATAACCCTTCACTCAAAGTTATTGTCTTGAGCAAAAGTCATGCTTTCATTTGGAGATTAAAGGACCAAAACCCTATCCAATGTTCTACACATTCCAAGTTTGGAAAGGAACCTTATTTATGTAAGTTGAATGATATTGGTGTATAGGTTATCTTCAATAGGATGGATGCAAGAGGGTGCATGGGGCCATGGTTTTAGCTAAGGGGGTTTAGTTTGGAACTCTATTCTATTTGGATGTTAGCACCATGGAATGCAATAGTTCAGAGGTTCTTGATTTAATAATCCATAATCTTCCAATAAATGAGACCAAGTTGTGCCACAAGCATATGGGCTAAATTGGTGAGAAAGACCTAAGGGCCTTGAAATGTAAAAAAATAGTAGAGGAGATAACTAATTGTTCCCTAGATTTTGATTTTTGTGAGCATTGTATTTATAAGAAATAAATCTGGGTTGTCTTTAGTAAGCTTTTCTAGATCTATGGAGATTTTAGATTTGATTCATAGTGATGTATTTGGTACTTTAAATGTATCATCTCTCGAAAAATCCCTATATTATGTATCTTTTATTGATTACTTCTCCAATAAATCATGGCTATTATTTCTTAGGCATAAATCTTAGGTCTTCTCAAAGTTTAAATGGTTTAAGGATCTTGTTGAGAACTAGATAGGGAGGAAGACCAAGATTTATAGGATAAATAATGGTGGAGAATTTTGTTCAGTAGAGTTTGATAGTTTTTGTAGGGAACATGGTATTACAAAGCATAATACAACTCCATAGATCCCCCCAAAAATGGATTTACAGAGAGATTTGTTGATAACCTAGGTAAATAGATAGTAAAACTTTTGCTCCTTAGTGCTTATAAATTTATTATCAATAGAGCATGAATGGAAATGAAAGTAACATGGTAGAAAATAGAAACAAGCTGTGAGCATAAAATTTAGAAATTCAAAACTAGAAAATAAAAGCTTCCATTTATTCTGAAAACATGCAAACCTCAAATGAAGTACAATGGAGATTCAACAAATGTGTAAACAAAAACTAAAACAAAGTTACCATATGACTCTATTGTGAAGTAGATTTTCTCCAATGAATGTAGATGCTCAAGATAAAATCTTTGTGATACATTTTGAAGCATAAGTTTAATTTCATGTTCACAGATAAATTAAGGAGGGAAATAGGATTAATTTATAGATTTTTTATTTTTGAAATCAACGACCAAGATTAAAAGATGAGATCAATAATTGTGATTAAATGAGGGGGAATTGGTTAAATTAATAAAGTTCCATTAATATTTTGGTTGCAAATATTAATGGGTTGGAAATGGTCTTTGGATGTGTTGTTGATGTTTGCAAAGGTGGGTGGTTAGATGTAATGAGGTAGTTAACTACTAAATGGGGTAGTTAATTCCTCATTACTCTATTAAACTAATTTAATTTAATAGCTTTTAAGTCCATGATGAGTGGATAATTAATGAGGTGGATTTTGAGGAATAAGTAAATAAATAAATAATTTAATTAGTGGTGAAGAATAATTAGATAATTAAATAATAAAATTATTTAATTATGCATGGAGGATAATTAGAATATTAAATAATAAAATTATTTAATTATGCATGGGAGATGAATGAATGAATTAAATAATTGAATTATTTAATTAATTGATGGTGGATAAATGGATATGCTATTAATTAAATAATATAATTATTTAAATAATAAATGAATGGAGAAATGTTAGTGTGGTAGGGGTTAGAAATGGTGAATTTCAATGTCGAAGATGTAAGGTAAAATTTAGGTGTCTACACAAGAAAACCATAAGAACACTGATATGTGGGGGAACCCTTTAGGTTAAAAAACCCACCACCAAAGAGAGTGCAAGACGAACAAGAGTACAACACAACTTCCCCCTTTAGTCTAGTAGCATTTTGGTAGCATAACACTACAACTTACAAACCTTACAAAGCGCTATCACATGGCCTCAATATATAGGCAAATACAATACAAGACACCATAAATGGTAAATTATAAACCAAGTACTAAAACCATGGGCTCATTTTTGGCACCCAAATTGCCCATTCAAGTTCAAACATAGCTCACACATGTGAGGGCACAAATTCCAATGCCCCACACATGTGGGATCTCATAGAATTATAACTCCCATATTTTAAGGAATCTATTGTAACTTGTCATATTCATCATACCAATCAAAAGATGCTCTTACACATTGTCACAATTACTCTCACATGCTATCCTAGGAATCTATCATAGATGCTCTTTCACTAAAGACAAGTAGATTAAGACAAATCCCATGCCTTATTTAATGCCACCTTACAACACATTTGCCAATTCATTGGGAGAATAATAATTAAAATTTATTCCTCCTCCTCATGTGGGATGTCCAAGTTACCCTCTCCATGATTCTTGGAAATACACATTAAATTATTTGACTAATTAAAACATAAAATAAAGTACCATAGTCCTAGTATTGAAAAGTGAATATCACCTAGTCCTAACATTCTGCCACATGATGTTTACATTGTAATGACATAATAGGGAGAAAAATAAATGAATTATGTGCTAGGAGAGGCAAGGACCATATCCTCCCTACACTAATAGAATTTCTCTATATTCATTGGGAGAATAATAATTAAAATTTATTCCTCCTCCTCATGTGGGATGTCCAAGTTACCCTCTCCATGATTCTTGGAAATACACATTAAATTATTTGACTAATTAAAACATAAAATAAAGTACCATAGTCCTAGTATTGAAAAGTGAATATCACCTAGTCCTAACATTCTTCCACATGATGTTTACATTGTAATGACATAATAGGGAGAAAAATAAATGAATTATGTGCTAGGAGAGGCAAGGACCATATCCTCCCTACACTAATAGAATTTCTCTATATTCACTAGCTTAGTGAGTGAATTCACAACATTCTCCAAAGTGTCCACCTTTTGAATCATGACCTAGCCACCCTCTACCATCTCACAAATAAAAAAATACTACACATCAATGTGTTTAGTATGAGCATGTTATATAGGGTTCTTAGTAAAAAAAATGCACTTTGACCATCACATTCAATACTCACCTTTTTGTAAATAAAACCAATACATAAGTGCAGTCTCTGTAGCTACACTACCTCTTTGAAAGTATGTGTAGTCATATACTTTACTTTTCTATTTGAAAGAAAAACTATAGGTTATTTCTTACTCATCCAACTAATTACACTATCAAATAGAGTAAACACATAGCCACTTGTAGACCTATTTCTATCTAAATCTTCAACTCAATCAGAATCAACAAAGCCCTAGAAATCAAGTACATTTCCCTCATCATTATTCCCGTGATAACAAATACAATAATTTGAAGTTCCTTGAAAATATCAAAACACCCTCTTAACATAAGTTCAATGTTCCTTACTAGGGTTTCACATAAAGTTGCTTAGAACTCCCGCTGCTTTGACAGTATCTAGTCTTGTATATACAATTGCATACATAAGACATCCAACAAGACTAGAATAAGGAACTTTATACATATCTTTAAAATAATCTTTAGATTCAGGACATTGCACCAAAGAAATCCTAGTGCCTATAGGTAAGGGAATACTTACTAGTTTATAATCTTGCATTGCAAAATAGTGTCAATATACTTTTCTTAACTCAATCCATTTAGATTTCCATACCCGAAATGTACTTAGCAACCCCTAAATCTTTCACATCAAAAGTACTAGATAGCTAATTTTTAATCTTCCTAATCATCCCTTTGTTGTTCCCAATAAATAACATATCTTCCACACACAAGATGACGATTAGTAACCAATCATCAATTAAATTAAAATAAACAATGATCTACTTCACTCCTAACAAAACCAAGCTCTAATGAAAATGCATCAAATTTTTGATACCACATACATGGAGACTACTTCAAGCCATACAAGGACTAATTTAATCTATATACTAAATGCTCATTCCCCTTTACCACAAAATTGTCTGGTTATTTCATATAAATCTACTCTTTAAGATCCCTATGCAGAAATGTAGCTTTCAAATCCATTTCTTCTACTTCTAAGTTATAGGAAACAATAATAGATAAAATGAATCTAATGGAGGTTAACTTAGCTATAGGAGAAAATATCTCACCAAAACCCATTCCCTCAACTTGGAAGTAACCTTTAGCCACCAATCAATCCTTGTACAACTCCAACTTTACCATATGCTCCAAATTTCTTTTTGAATATCCACTTGCAACCAATGGGATTCCTCCCCTTAGACAATTCAACTAGGTCCAAAAGCTCTCATTTTTCCAAGGCCTTCATACCTTCTTTCATGCCCCCTAAACAAAATTCATGATTCTCTAAAGATAGGGCTTCCGTCATGGACCTAGGATTATTGTCAATACATGATAATACAAAGACATGACAAAAATCAAATGAGCTATACCTTTTAATGGGTCTTTGTTGTCTAGTGGACCTTCTTATAAGTGTTGCAAGAGGCTCATGTTGTTCCTCATTAGAACTCTCCTTTGAACTTTCTTCCTCTATATTTCCATCTTTTATTGTTCTACACGTGTATCTTCATTCTCTTCATTCTTAATTTCAAAATGCACTATTTTCTTCAGTTTTTATTTAGGTTGTTCAACTTCTAAGAATAATATAAGATCCCTAACAAATAATATCTTTAGAATAAACTATTTTCAATGCTACAAGATCCTAGATCTTATAGCCTTTTATCTTCTCACCATTACCCATGAAAATGAATGGAAGTAATGGTGTGGAATAAGCTTCCTACACTAAAATTTGAGGGGATGTATGTGGATAAACAATTAATCTTACAATTATAGAAAAGAATACACCAAAGATTATACCATAACATGATGATTTACACGGGGAAAACCCTTTCCAAAGAAAAACCCTAGACTCCAAACCATGAACAATTGTATTATTAGCAACAAAGGTTACAATACAATATCTAGAAATGTGCTCTTATAATAATATCACCAACATGTAAAACTAGAGCACTTTTGATAGCATAACAATACCTTCAAATCAATCATATATCCCATACATAGCTCCTGTTGGCAAGAGACACTATATGGATTCATGATTATTGTCATTGATGGCAACAAAGTTCATCCCACACATCCACAGGACATGGTGTGTCTCTACCAGAAGTCGGAATGAAGATTGTTGAGGTCCGGTAAACAAGAACAGAGCATATGGCAAGGTCCAAAAGACAGGTCCGGATCTTTCAAAGGAAGTATCTTGGTGAAGTACGGATTTGGGAAAGTCAAGAGGAATACCTTGAGTAATAGATTCCAAGGATTTAGCCTCCGGTGATGGACAAGGAAAAAGATATGAACAGTTGAGTACCGGATTCCTGAGTGACAGTGTGAACAGAGGAAGAACTGACTGATAGAACATCAGATTGCTTTCTGGATGTGTTTCTGACAGTGGTAAAGGCTATGAAGACATGAATTATGTTTGGCTGACATGATTAATGATTTCTACAAGTATATGCTTGATCCGCATTACTTGATGTGCAAGGATTCAGCCGACAGAACATAGTTTGTGAGAAGATAGACTGTTCCGGGTGCCGACTAGAAAGATAATGAAATCACTAGTGCAGATATATATATATAGGATGGATTCAGTTGTGAGAGGGTGTGTAAAAGAAAAAGGAGTTGGATATGTGAAAAAGAGTAGAGTAGAGATAAGCAGTAAGAAAGATTAGGTATGTGAAAGGAAAGCAGAATAAAGAGAAGAGGAAAGATGAAGTGCAGCAGATCAGTGTACTAAGCCTAACCAGAACTGAACTCCAGCATATGTGGATGCTTCCAATCAGTTCAAATATTATATGACATTCTTTTGTAGACAGTGTGTCCCCTTGTAGGCAGTGTGCCTCTTTGTGAGCAGTGTGCTCGGGCAGTGAGCCCTAATTGGTAAGTGCCATTTTGTAATTCCATATTCTTCTAACAGAGAATAATCTTTGGGTTAATCACCCCGTGGTTTTCTCCCTTAACATGGTTTCCACATCAAAAATACTGTGTCATGTGTTTTTCATTTCATGGTAATGTTTGTTTGTTTGATTTAATGCTGCATTGATTAATAAGAAAGTTTAGAAAGAAGAAATTATTAGGATAACTGATTCACCCCCCCCTCTCAGTTAT
Source organism: Cunninghamia lanceolata (assembly GCA_027924645.1). Taxonomy (NCBI): domain Eukaryota; kingdom Viridiplantae; phylum Streptophyta; class Pinopsida; order Cupressales; family Cupressaceae; genus Cunninghamia; species Cunninghamia lanceolata. The sequence continues at coordinate 3,707,540 of BSBN01001110.1, forward strand.
CAACAACTCCAACCCAAGAATCCAATATATAGGAGATTCAATACATGAAATAATAAGTGGTAAAACCAAAAGCCATGGACCAATGCCATGACCCAAAGATGGTCCCCTAATCTTGGGCCTAAATTCCAATGCCCCCTCCATGATGAGTCAACATGCAAAAAATAGTAGATGCTCTTATGTTGTCATAATTCTCAATCTCTATCACAATCGACTCACCAAATTGGGCACTCCATTTTGGATCCATAATCTCCCTCAAAAGATAGTCTATGGCACGTGATAACATGCATCATATAATTGGTCAAAATTCCTAATTGATAATGTAACTCCCTACAATCATACTCATACATGTCATAATATCTACACCACTATCTTCATCATCGATTCTCTTACACATCCTTCATGACAAGATATTCTCTTACATGGCATTGTACATGTCACAATAAGTCATACACATGGCATAATGACCATGTCATAACTAGGACATGTTGATGTGTGATTTAACATGCTACAACTTAAAATATTGAGTACTTATCAGTCATCTAGGCCTACAAACCTCATGTCCAAATGGGCAATGTTAGAAAACTTGCACATTTTATGTAGCCTATGCTTTGACTATAAAAATATTAATGTCGAAATGACCCCAATCAAACCTGGTCATTGAAAATCCATTGTTTCATCTACCTAAGTACTTGTAGCAATAAAACTCATGCCACTATTCCAGTTACCAAAAAATCTACTTCATATTGCAATAATGGCATCCTCTCGTGCATTGAGCAGGCATCTTTTAGGTCAACATATGAAAAACACATTTTCTTGCTTTACAACATTTGAAACTTTGATTTTTTACATTTTGGCGCTTGATAGGCCCTTGAGAACCCTTTTTTAGTGAACTTGGAAGTTTAAAAACTTTAAAACTTTCTTACTTTTCCCTTTACTTATCATCCTTTTCGACGGTTCAACATTGCAACGAACTGGCAAACCACAGAACCATCAAGCTTTTCACTCGTCTTTCTTCTCCTTTTGCTTGGTTTTCAGCGATTTTGGAACTCCATGAACCTTTGAACATTTTTTGGCATTTTGACGTTTTAACGAGTTTGCAAACTTGCGAACTCACCATAACCTATACTTTCTTTTCCTTTTCACTTTACCACTTCTTTTCTTTGACTTGTCTTTTCCTTTTCGGCAAAAATAAGAAACTACGAACCAATTTTGGTGTATTGACAAGTTTGTGAACTTGCAAACTCACTGAAAGACATGCCTTCTTTATTTTTGCTCCTTTCTTGCATTGGACTTAATCTTTCTTTGATGAAATGGAGGAAATCAAATCTTGATCAACGTTTTGGCAAGTTTGCGAACTTGTGAACTCACATAAACCCCTTTCTTTCTCTATTTTTCTCTTCATCTCTTCAGGAATTTGATGACATTTTGAACTGATTGAACCCCACCTTTCCACCATTTCACCATTTTGGCAAAAAGCCGAATTGGCGAACTAGTTCGTCAGTTTGACATTTCGTTGAAATGCCAAAAAGACTAAGGGAAGGCCCTTTCTTCAGACTTTCAACAGGTTTGTGAACCGGTGAACCTACCGAAATGCAAAGAAATCCTAAAGGGAAACACTTAGAAAACTTAGGATTTTTAGTATTTTTTGGAACTTAGGGATTTCTGGGGATTTTATAAGGATGGGGAACCCATTAAAGGTAATCTCAAATAGGTTGTATTGATGAGTTATGCACAAAAGGGGGCAAGAACAAGGGGTTTTGAGGAAGGACTATTTGAGTCAGGATGACTGAAATAGGACAACATTTTGGTGAGCTCTTAGGGATATTTGGGTACTAAACATGAAGGATCTAGTGGCCTTAAACCATCCATTGGGCATGAGAGTCGAAGGGGAACAACATCAAACACATTTGAAAGGATTTCTGAATAAAACCATACAACTAAACATTGCCTCAACAAAATGGAAACCAAAACAAACAACAACAAAACAAGCAATCTCCTAATGAGAATGCAACAAATGTGCAACATCATTTGGAGAAAAGAAGACCTAACACAAACAACCTAATCTAATATATACAAGATCTCAAAACCAAACTTCAAAAGAAGATTTGAGATGAATCTCATTAGTTGGGATGGGAAGATTATCACCAGTTAGCTTTGAGATTTGAAAAGCATTAGACTTCTTATAGTTGGTAATGATGTAGGGGCCGCTCCGCTCCACATGGCATCAAACTTTGAATGTCTTCCAACTTTAGCTCTGTCCCCATCCCATTTCAACACCAAATTGCTCTCTTTGAGAACTCTATCAACTATCTTCTTATCAAAAGTTCTCTTTACCTAGGTTTGGTGAGCTTCAAGTGTCTTCATGGCTTGATCTCTTACTTCCTCCAACTCCATCAGCTCAATTAATCTCACTATCATGGCATCATTTTCCAACAATTCTAGCTGCTGTGCAATCTCAAGGGAGGGCATCTCTAATGATAGTTGAAGTTTGGCCTCTCTCCCACAAATTAACATGAATGGAGAATTACCAATGGCTCTCTTGGGTGTGATTCTATCATCCCATAGAGTTATTTTGAGATTGATATACCAGGGCCTCTGGTTGTCTTCAATTGTCCTCTTAATGATCCTTATTAGATTTTTGTTTGTAGACTTTGCCAGGCCATTGCCTTGAGGATAGTAATTAGAAGATGTCTTCAAACAAATTCCATGTTTTACTGCCCATTCACTAATTTTAGTGCCTACAAAGGCCTTGGCATTATCATAAATGATAGTGGATGGGGCACCAAACCTTATAACAATTCCCTCAAGAAAATTCAAAACTGAGGCTTCAATGGCATCTTTCAATGCAGTTGCTTTAGTCCACCTTGTGAAGTAATCAGTGGCTATTAAAATCCATTTGTGGCCAACATTGGATGGTGGGTTATGTTAGATCTAGGGCACACAACTGAGAGCGGGGGGGGGGGTGAATCAGTTGTACAAAAACTTGCTTCTACTTCAAACACTTGATTCTTCTTTGTTAGTTAATAGCATATCAGTTAACCATTCATGAAAGCATAATGCATAAACACAGAAGTAGATAAACATCAACACATTGGACACCAAGATTTTGACGTGGAAAACCTGGTTAAGGGAAAAACCATGGGGTTATTAACCCAAGGATTATTCTCTGTTAGAATAAGAAAAATGAATGGCACATGCCAATTAGGGCTCACTACCCGAGCACACTGCTCACAAGGAGGCACACTGCCTACAAGAGACACACTGTCTACAAAGTGATAAGAATCACAAAGTTGAACTGGAGATTGACATCTTTACCATGTCTGGATCAGTTCCATTTAAGCTCGAGATACGTCTGCTTTGCCCTTCGCTCTTTCGCTATACCACACTCATTCGCTCCACACACACTTTGAAATGAACTCACAAACCTTTATTTATACAAGACATCGACTTAGGAACAATCATCTAAGTCGGCAATCATCCACAAGAGCATTCGCAAGATGAATAACTCATCCGGTCGGCCAGTCTGAACAAGAATATCTTCATCCGAAAGAATATCTTTAATTCTGTGCTCTAACACTAATGCAGACTGACAAAACAACCTCAACATGATCCAAGAACCTTCACAAGCTTGTCTGAATGACCAGGTACATCCGCACTTCCTCTACTCATTGGAATCTCTTCTCCTCTTCATCCAGAACTTTAAGAACATAGTCTGTCGTGACTGTCAAACTGAAACAGGTTCTTCCGGACCTCCAAACTATGTACAAACTGAGATGACACATCACAAGGACATCCCAAACACTCCTTCCAATCCACAGAGTCTGACAATGCACCTCCGGATCTCACCGGACCTTTTTATAACACTCTGTCACTCTGGAACAGCTCCCGGAACCGGTTCTACTTAACCGATCACAACTTTTTCATATCTTCATGCGGACCTATGAAATCTTAACTGGATCATCTCAAGACTCATATCTACAAACCCTTTAATCCGCATCCTTTGATCCTCATCCTATTGAGTACATTTGCCTTCTTCTTATCACTGTTCTTCACTGTTCCTGATTGACACTAATTTTCTCAATATCCTCAGCACACAGCTCATCCAATCCTTCTTACCAATGCAATATGAGTATGTTGACATCAATGACAACACTGGTTAACCTCATACTTGCAACAATCTCCCCCTTTGTCATTGATGGCAACATATGATATGAAAAACCATCAAGACAAGAACTTCTCTTTTCTATCACAGCTCCCCCTATCAGCAACAACTCTTCACATGTCTTCTCTTCCTTTACTGCTCCCCCTTTGATCATCAACCGCTTGTTTTTCACATGTCTTCTCTCCCCCTTTGATATCAATGGCAAAGGGCTCATACTTGCACTTGTAACACATCAGAATTATACTAGCTGCTCCCCCTTAGTAGCAACTCCCCATCATCAATCCGGATCACAAGATATGACTGTGATATCCACCGGACTGATGCACATCAGTGCATCCTAGTTCATCACCGGAGGGGCCATGACCCCTAACTTCTCCCTGAGATACTCAAAAGAGTCTTTGGGAAGAGGTTTAGTAAAAATATCTGCAAGCTGATCCTTGGAGGGCACATACTCCAATCTGACTTCACCCTTGCTCACTTGTTCTCTCAAAAAGTGAAATTTGATAGATATATGCTTGGTCTTAGAATGCAATACTAGATTCTTGGAAATATTTATTGCACTTGAATTATCACAGAAAATTGTGATAGGCTCCTCATATTCTACTTTCATGTCTCTTAACATTTGCTTCATCCATAAGATTTGAGTGCAACTGCCTGTTGCTGCAATATATTCTGCTTCAGTTGTAGACAGAGATATTGCCTCTTGTTTCTTGCTTAGCCAAGAAACTAATCTGTTTCCCAAGAAGAATACTCCACCACTGGTGCTCTTCCGGTCATCCACATCTCCTGCCCAATCTGCATCTGTATATGCATGAAGAGAGAAATCCTGATCTCTAGGATACCATAGGCCATACTCAACTGTCCCCTTTAGATATTTAAAAATCCTCTTGATTGCCATAACATGAGATTCTCTAGGGTCAGCTTCAAATCTTGCCACAAGACCAACAACCTGCATTATATCTGGTCTAGTCTGAGTGAGATACAATAATCCTCCAATCATTTATCTGCACTTGGTCTGATCTATCTTAGGAGAGTCATCATCTTTGCTCAACTTACATCCAGTTGCCATAGGGGTGTTCATTGGCTTTGAATCTTCCATTCCAAATTTCCTCAACAATTCTTTCACATATTTGGTCTGAGAGATAAAGATACCTTTCTGTGTCTGAGTAATTTGCAGACCCAAGAAGAAGTTCATTTCACCAAGCATTGACATTTCAAACTCACTTTTCATTTGATTTGCAAAGGTTTTACACAAACTATCTCTTCCTCCAAAAATGATATCATCAACAAATACTTCAACAATCAAGATGTTTTCATTATCTATTTGGAAATATAGATTACTGTCAGCAGTACCTTTGTTGAAACCAATCTGCACAAGATGCTTATCCAACCTTTCATACCATGCTCTTGGGGCTTGCTTCAATCCATACAGTGTTTTCTTCAACTTGCAGACCGTATCATCATGATCAGACAATTGAAATCCATCTGGTTGTTCAATGTATACTTCTTCTTGTAAATCACCATTTAGGAAGGTAGACTTGACATCCATCTAATATACCTTGAAGTCTTTGAAGGCAGCATATGCAAGAAATAATCTGACTGCTTCAATTCTTGCTACCAGAGCAAAGGTTTCTTCAAAATCAATTCCTTCTATTTGAGAGTAGCCTTTGCAGACCAATCTAACTTTGTTTCTAATTACTTCACCAACCTCATTTAGTTTGTTCTAGAAGACCCATTTGGTTCCAATCACATTCTTGTTTCTAGGTCTGGGAACAAGATCCCAAGTGTGATTTTTCTCAATTTGCATCAACTCTTCCTCCATTGCTTTGGTCCAGTTTTCATCATTGCAAGCTTCATTTATTGTCTTAGGTTCAATCTTTGAAATTAGACAGTATTCATTTGAATTATGAGCAATTCTCCTCCTTGTTTGTACCCCTTTGCTTTTGTCACCTATGATCTGATCTTCAGATTGATTTAGAGTTACATACCTTGGAACTTTGGGAGTCTCTTGCACTGCTGTTTCTTGATCAAGTTCATTCAGAAAAACCTCTTCTTCTTGATTTACCGGATCAGTCTGAATCTGACTTTCAGGAAGGGATTGAGTTCCTTGAACTAGAACACCATCCTGATCATCTTCATCATATTCATAAAACCTTGAGGGCTTCTCAATTCCTTCATCAACCTTCACATTTGTACTTTCTATCATCTTTTTCAGTCTCTTATTGTAACACCAGTATGCTTTGCTTTGAGTGGAGTAACCCAAGAAAATTCCTTCATCACTTCTAGCATCAAACTTTCCTAGATCGTCATCTCTTTTGATGTAACAATTGCTACCAAATACTCTAAAATATCTCACAGTAGGAGTTATACCAAACCAAAGTTCATAAGGAGTCGTACCGATATTGCTTTTGATTTGAACTCGGTTGAGAGTGTAGATGCAGTGCTAACAGCTTCTCTCCAAAACATCTGAGGAACATTTGCTTCCATCATCATTGTCCTGGAAGCTTCCTGGATGGTCCAGTTCTTTCTCTCAACTACTCCATTCTGCTGTGGAGTCCTAGGAGCAGACAACTATCTCTTTATGCCATGCTTCTCACAAAAGTCTATGAATTCACCGGATGTGAATTCACCACCTCTATTAGACCTTAGACACTTCAGTTTCAATCCAGTTTGATTCTCTACCATAGCCTTGAAGATTTTGAACTTCTCAAAAGCTTCTGATTTCTCTTTCAGAAAGGTAACCCACATTATCTGGGAATGATCATCAATCAGTAACATGAAATATCTATCACCTTGCATACTCTTGATTCTTGTCAGACCACATAGATTAGTATGAACTAATTCCAATAATCCGGTAGAGGACTAATCTTTGCTTTTGAAGGAGACTCTGCTCTATTTACCTAGCTGACATTCTTTGCACAAACTATTTGTAGGTTTCACCAATTTTGGCAGATCTCTTACAGCCTGAATATTGCTTATCTTGATGATGTTATCAAAATTTACATGACACATCCTTCTATGCCATAACCAACTCTGATCAACTTGAACAAATAGACAACTTTTATTTGAACCAACCAGATGGAAGATATTACCTTTTGTTTGAGTACCAGATGCAATCTCAGTTCTAGAGCTTTCAAAGATCCTGCATCTTCCATTTTGAACCGGAGATCATAACCTTTGTCTACTAACTATCCAACACTGAGAAGATTGTGCTTCAATCCTTTAACATATAGTACATTACCAGTTTTGCTCTTTCCATCAAAAGAAATAGTTCCCCTACCTCTGATTCTACCTGCAGAATTGTCACCAAACTTTACCATTCCTCCTTCATACCTTTCCAAATCTAAGAACTTGTTCTTGTCACCTGTCATGTGGTGAGAGCATCCACTGTCAATAACCCAATCATCCTTTTCTTCAACTTGGGCAGCCAAAGCTCTTTCTACAACCTTATGATTGACAGATTCAGACGATATTGGTTCTTCTTCCTTGATGGCAATAAACACCCATTCATTTCCAGATTTGTCTCCTATCTCTGATTCATCATCTGTTACTCCTTCATTATCAACTTCTTCATGAACATAATAATAGTTCTTTTGGAACCTTTGTCTATTAGAGTTTGACCTTGCAGATCTTTCCGGACATCTTGAAGCAAAATGACCAATCTTATTGCAGTTGAAGCACTTAAAAGGTAACTTTCCTTCATACTTACTGGATCCTCTTGGCAATCTCTTTGCAATGAGGGCTTCAAGATGAGCTATTTCTGCTTCTTCCTCTTCCATGTCTTTCCTTGCTTGATCATACCATGACAGCTTCCTTGAAGAGTTTTTTCCTGGATCAAATCTTTGTTTGCCTTTCACATAGGCACTGGTTTTGAATGCAGATTCAGTCTTGGGGGGATCATCTCCAAACTCAGTCATTTCAAATGCAGCCAGTTTTCCAACCAATTGTTCTCTTGTGATAGTTGCATGGGCTTTGAATTCATCAATGGCAGCAACCTTGATCTTGTAGGCAGTAGGAAGGGATCTGAGAATTTTGCAAACAATCTCATTTTCATCCAGAACTCCACCAGCATTCTTGATTCCACACACCAGTTCATTTACTCTTGGCATAAAGATAGTGATATTTTCATCATCTCTCATCTTCAATCTTTCAAATTTCCCTTTGAGACTTTGCAACCTTGCACTCTTAACAAACTCATCTCCTTCATGCAGAAGTTCTAGTTTAACCCAGATCTCATATGCAGTTGGTAGGTCAATAACATTTGAGAGTTCTGAGTCAGTCAATGCACTTAGAAGAGCCTCTTTGGTCCGTAGATTGTTTTCAGCATTTGTGATTTCATTTAGTGTTGTCGGACCACCCTGTGGAGGAACATATGCTTTTGTGACCATGGACAAGTATGCTTTTCCCATACACTCCAAGTGACATTTCATGTAGCCTTTCCAGAGAGAGAAGTTGGTTCCATCAAACTTTGGACTGTCCTTCTTGTATGACGACATCCTGGATCTCCTCAAGCGGTTAAGCTCCTTTCAGAGGAACTTAGCTCTGATACCAATTGTTAGATCTAGGGCACACAACTGAGAGGGAGGGTGAATCAGTTGTACAAAAACTTGCTTCTACTTCAAACACTTGATTCTTCTTTGTTAGTTAATAGCATATCAATTAACCATTCATGAAAGCATAATGCATAAACACAGAAGCAGATAAACATCAACATATTGGACACCAAGATTTTGACATGGAAAACCTGGTTAAGGGAAAAACCACGGGGTGAATAACCCAAGGATTATTCTCTATTAGAAGAATAAGAAAAATGAATGGCACATGCCAATTAGGGCTCACTGCCTGAGCACACTGCTCACAAGGAGGCACACTGCCTACAAGAGACACACTATCTACAAAGTGATAAGAATCACAAAGTTGAACTAGAGATTGACATCTTTACCATGTCTGGATCAGTTCCATTTAAGCTCGAGATACTTCTGCTCTGCCCTTTGCTCTTTCACTATACCACACTCATCCGCTCCACACACACTTTGAAATGAACTCACAAACCTTTATTTATACAAGACATCGACTTAGGAACAATCATCTAAGTCGGCAATCATCCACAAGAGCATTCGCAAGATGAATAACTCATCCGGTCAGCCAGTCTGAACAAGAATATCTTCATCCGGAAGAATATCTTTAATTCCGTGCTCTAACACTAATGCGGATTGACAAAACAACCTCAACATGATCTAAGAACCTTCGCAAGCTTGTCTGAATGACCAGGTACATCCGCACTTCCTCTACTCACTGGAATCTCTTCTCCTCTTCATCCAGAACTTTAAGAACATAGTCTGTCACGACTGTCAAACTGAAACAGGTTCTTCTGGACCTCCAAACTATGTACAAACTGAGATGACACATCACAAGGACATCCCAAACACTCCTTCCAATCCACAGAGTCTGACAATGCACCTCCGGATCTCACCGGACCTTTTTGTAACACTCTGTCACTCCGGAACAGCTCTCAGAACTGGTTCTACTTGACCGATCACAACTTTTTCATATCTTCATGTGGACCTCTAAAATCTTAACTGGATCATCTCAAGACTCATATCTACAAACCCTTTAATCCGCATCCTCTGATCCTCATCCTATTGAGTACATTTGCCTTCTTCTTATCACTGTTCTTCACTGTTCTTGATTGAGACTAATTTTCTCAATATCCTCAGCACATAGCTCATCCAATCCTTCTTACCAATGCAATATGAGTATGTTGACATCAATGACAACACTGGTTAACCTCATACTTGCAACAGGTTATCATGCCAATGAAGTCCAAACCCCATTGGACAAATTGCTGGTTTGTTTGAATAGGGTGAAGAGGAAGGACGACCAACCTTTGCTTATCTATGAAGAGAGCACATTCCTTATATCTTCTCACCCACTTATGGGCATCTCTAAACAAATTGGGCCAATAATAGCCAGCCCTCATAATCTTGATAGCAATAGTTCTAGGAAAAAATGACCTCCAGAGAGACCATTGTGAAATTCTTTGAACACTTTATCAATTTGATTTTGTTTAATGCATCTTAAAAGAACTCCATTTATGTCCTTTCTCAATAAGACTGCATCAATAAGAACATAAGGAATGGATTGAAGTCTAAAATACCTCTTTTTTTATTGGCTTAAACCATCTAGATATCTACCTATTTGCAAAAAGATAGTCATGTCATGATGCCAATCATTTGGAGTGTTATGTTTGGCTGGTTGGGCATCTTCAAGGGTGTATATTGCATCATTTCTAGCTTTTATGTCTTCTACCATATGCTCACATAGTCCCTTATGTCTTACCAAGTTGGTTATTTTGATGTCCACGTCATATTCCATGATGTTTGTAATCCAACTAGACCTCTTCTCACCTACATCCCTGCTCAATAAGAATTCCTTCACAGTAGGATGGTTGACCATTAGCTGTACCTTGTTGTTGGAAAGCATGTGCCTAATTTTTTTGAGAGATTTTACAACAACAAATACTTTCTTTTCATCAAAATTATATTTGAGCTCATAGTCCTTTAGAGGTTGACTGAAAAAAGTAATAGGCTGCTCCAATTTTTCACTATTCTGTTAGGTTAGAATTGTTGATATGTCTTCTTTTCCACCAAAGGTGTAGAGAATAAATTCTTTCTTGTAGTTGGGATTAATCAATATGGGAGCTTGAGCAATGTCTTGCTTGACAATCTCAAAACTATCCCTGCCCTCCTTAAACTAGTTGAAAGCAACATTCTTATTTAGCATGGATGTGAGAAGTTTTGCCATTGAATCAAAGTTTGGTATGAACTTTCTCACAAAATTAATTTTACCTAAGAAAATTTGTAAATCTTTCTTGTGACTGGGAAGAGGAGGGGACAAGATTGCATTTACTCTTTCAGGGTCAATTGCAATCCCTTCCTTTAAAACTATGTGTCCCAATAATTTACCTTCTAGGATAGCAAATACACACTTCTTTAGATTCAATGATATGCCATATTCTCTGCATCTCTCAAAGACTTTTCTCAAATGACCCAAGTGGTCTCTTGCATGCTTGGAATAAACAATCAAATCATCTAGATACACTAGAATAATATCATTGATTAGGCCTTTGAAGGCCATATCCATTGCCCTTTGGAAGGTTGCACCAACATTGGTAAACCCAAATGGCATTTTTTTGTAAGCCAAAGTACCCCATTTGTTGGTGAAGGCTGTTTTGAATTGGTCTGATTCTTTTATAAGAATTTGGTTGTAGCTTGAGTAGCCATCTAGAAGGGAGAATATCTCATCTCCAACTATGGTTTGTAGGATTTTCTCCATGGATGGAAGTGGATAGTGGTCTTTAAGGGAGGTCCTATTTAGGACTCTAAAATCCACACACAGTTTGATTTCCCCATTCATTTTCTTAACTAGAACAAGATTATCCACCCGCGAGGAGTGATTGATTGGATAAATAATTTTAGTCTCTATAAGCTTGGACAACTCCTTGCTCATTCATGGTTCTATTTTAGGGTTGAATGGCCTTTGTTTTTGCTTGACGAGTTTTGCATCAGGGTCTAAATCTATGGTATGTTGGACTAAACCAGGGTCAAAACATTTAAGATCCTTATAATCCCAAGAAATAATATCATCAAATTCATTACAAAGATCAATGAAGCCTAGCCTTTTAGCTTGGTCACATACCTTGCCATATTTTAAAACTTTGTCCTATGCAATTGACACTTCTTCATAATCTTCTTTTTTGACTGTCATGTTCATAATTTCTTTTCTGGACTTGTCATTAGTGTTGAAAATGTTCTCCAAGGTGATTAATCATTTGGGAAATTTGTTACTCTTCAATTGAATGACTTGTTCACCATATTGGTCTTGGAATTTAGTCTAATTTTTAGCAAAGAATTCTGCTTCTTGTAGGAAATTGATAATTTGTTGGTCATTTTCAAACACTTGCCAACTAAATACATTATCGGGGACAACAAGCCTTACCACAACTTTCACATGCTGGTCTGAATATTGTGTGATATTCTTGGGAATATCAAACTGAGCACCCACTGTTGTCAGTCAATCTACATCTCTATTCTTTTCTCTAGGATCCCGCCCTGTGCTTGTATGACTTTAACAAGTCATTTTTTAGGTGCTTTGAGCTCTTCTTTGGTGGACAACTAGCTCGCTGTCACCAAATACCTTCAAGGCTTTAATTCATTTTTTTGTGCCAACTACATACGTTAAAATAATGCCTCGTATTCAACTACATTATTAGTGCAACTAAATTGAAACTAAAAAGTAAAGAAATATTTTTGCTAAGTTTGGGGTGAAATTAAGATTACCCCAGCACCTACTCCATTCTTACTTCTGGAGCCATCCAAATACATTTACCATACTTCACCCAAATCTACATGTAACTTCATAATGTTAGGAATGATGGCATCTTCTTCATGGATACAATAAGTACCCAACCCTATTTCTTCTGCATGATCTAGAGGATTAGTTTGAAGACTATTTCCCCACTCATCAAGTAGTATGTCTAAAATTTCTTCCATAGGCATGTCAGCCTCATGTTTACTATTGTCCTCTTCTAGGTCATGTATTGTGTAGTTCATGTTGATGGGAGTAGGGGAATAAGGCTCTATGTGATCTTTGGATACAGGCCCAGCCTTGATGGTCACTTTCATGCCATAGCTAGTCCTAAATAACATATGGGACCAATCAGAAGATAAGTACCTACCTATTTTAGCTATGAAGTCTCTGGATAGGCAAATGGAAAAATATGGAGGGAGATCAATGGCTGAAATGTATTGTAAAACAATGCAACTAGGGCATACATGCAAGGTAAGCTTTAAATTTTTAACAATCCCTACTCTTTTGACTGTAGTTCCATCTAATTGTACTACTCCTTTGCTCACATGTTTATATTTTATTCCAAGTTGGTCAGCTACTTATTTAGGCTTGATAGAGATACTAGCCTTAGAATCAATCATACAATTATGCCCTAAATTGTCAACAATAATCAAGGAAACATAGAAAGAAGGTGGCTTACTATTTTTACTTGTGTTTGCCTCCTCTTTTGGCTGACATAGGCTAATTGGAGCTACTGTACTTTCTTTTGTTGTGTCGTTAGCAGGCTGATTGAAGCTCTTCAAGGCTTCTTGTAGCAAATCCCTTTGAGCTTGGATAGACAAAGCTTCCCACATAGTGACATTTAAATTAGTTTTCTTCATCTGATCCACCACACTGAAGGGGATGTGACCAAACCTAATGCAACCTAGCTTGGGAGTCTTACCAGATAGCCAGTGCTAGCAGCATACCCACAAACCATTCATAAACAAAACTAATTTCATCGTTTTACTTATCAATGAGCAACTACATGAATACCAAATCAATTCAAGACTCTGCTCTGGTTTATTAGCAAATAATTCATACAATCAACTAGAAATGAATGTATTTAGATATTTTCCAACTTCAATCTATTTGAATTTGCAGCATACCATGGTTCAGATATACAAATTGAGACAAAGCTAGCTTATTCAGCTTGAGATTCTACAAATTCTTCCCTATGCAGAGCATTTCAAACCAAATATGTTGTGACTTCCCCCTTCAATGTCTCTTTGCAAATTTAGTTTACAAGTTCTTTGTTTCCTTCCTCTAGTTGACCCCCTTCTCATTGAACCCATGCATCCATGATGCAGGAGCCTCATTTAGCTTACTTTTTGTTATTTTTGAGTCTTAGGTTTGTTAGAGTGTTTTGGAGTCTCATAAGGTCATTTATGACCATTTGGAATCATATGGGTTCATTTTTGGTGTGTTAATTGGATTTTTGATTTAAAAGTGTAAAAATTGCCAAATGTTGCTAAAAGCTATCATGCAACTTGGACAAGTTGTAACATCCACGTTCTAAAAACATAGTAAAATAGAAAAATTTACCATGAATTAATTTAATAAGGTAAAAATGAGATAGAGAGATTTTTTCTTTTATTCAACATATAATCAAGTAACTACAATTACAAGATTTCTCATTACAAAATATAATAAGCCATATTGTCTTTCTCAAGTGCAATGTTTACAAAAGTAAATCAATTACAAATATCTGCATCAGTTAATATTTTACATAGTCTCAATAAACACAAGTCTCAAAGATACACTGCATCTGGAAATCTGACATCTTTATCACAAGCCTTGGCATGTCTTCTGCTAGAGAGAGAGAGAGTATCTTTCCAGTGATTTACGTCCATCCACAGACTGGCAGTCTCCCACACATCTTCCACATAGGAAGTGGCCCTACCCTTCATGAGGAATATAGACCAAAGGTGACCAGTGGTAAGTTGCCTTTCCGAGTACATAGTGTTGTATCCTACACAACTCTATCAATCATACAACCCTAGATACCCTCAAGCTAAGTATGATTTCTGATAGGTTGTGCAATCTAGATACAGTGAACCGACAATGTACGCAGAGACATATGCATTACTATGACCATAGTTTTAATATAAATTGACATTCACAATGAACGTTGTCGTAATGTTCACCCACCCTAACTCGACTTGGATACTATCATATTCCTACAGTTTGACTTGGTCAACTACATTCAACTTATGAGGTCAAGACAATTTCAATATTTAAGTCTTCCTGACCTAGACAAGTTTACATTCACTATCTATTTTCCATAGACCTTATCGACTACCTTTGTTTATGAGGATTCTCATTGCATCATTGCAATACCTAAAATCTAAGACTTATCAACTCATAAGGATTTTTAATTGATTTACAACGACTAAGATGGTTACCTTTCCCAAGTTAAGCATCATAGTCTAGGAAATTGTTTTCCTTTCTTACAAGTAAGAATAATTATACATAGTTAGGGTACTTTTCCCTTCAATCACGATCTATATAATGATCACAATGATTTAATATAAATAATTACCATATCTGGGTCAAGTTAAGGTTTAACTAAAGAGTTATGTCTAACTCAAATCAAGTCTTTTTGACTTAGGTATATTCATAAGACACTGTCATTGCTCCATTGACCTTTATGGAATGATTATCTATTCTTGGGTATCTCTCTTTGCATCTTTGCAACATTTGGGATTCATCACTTTTCGACAACAAATAGCTAAGAGAAGCTGTGACCAATAAGGTATAATAAACTTTATGGTTGACTAACAATTAATAGTACCTCTTACATACTTGCAAAGCCCAAGGCTTATGACTTATATCTCAAGTCGACTTGTAGCCCAACAAATAGTTTTCTCTACCTAAGGTTAAACATTGTTGACTAATAACAAATCGCTTTTCAATAAGATAAATATGAACATTTACTAATTTAGGGTTCTTGACTCTTTTATGTCTACCCACATAAAATAACTAAAAATCAAATAATCTTTAACCCTTATGGGTTAAACTTGGGTTTTATTTTACCCTTGAATAATCAAAATAACCCTATCTCATAACTTCAAGACTAAGGTTATAAATGACCTTTGGTTTAACTCAACCATGGTTTAAGAATACTATGGTTAGATAATAACTCCTATACAAAAGGGATATGAATACTTTCAATTACCCTCATGTGATGTCATTGACCATCTCTTCTTACATACTAATATATGATTCTATACAAAGTCATTTCTAGATAGACTTAGTCTATTTCATCATAATGGTTTATGACAATGTTATTCTCATTTATAGAATACGTAGTAAGGATGGTCCTATGATCCTTGTTTTCTATATCATAACATTCCCAATGATCTATCACTCGATTTGTATAAAAGATTGATTTCTAAAGCTTAATAAGAATCTAAGTTCTCTTGAAAAGAAATCATTTTTGACATTTATAAACTTAACAAGAAATGGTTTAAACTACCATTATCCTACCTCAAGGATTTAACCTCCTTACTTAAACTAAGAGAATACCTATCTTAGTTTACATTGCACTAATATCTGTGAAAGTTGTATGATTAGCTTATAACCAAATACTCGACCTGCCACATGATTATCCTTACTCATTATATCGAATGGTCTTTCAAGGCACATGATATCTATATTAACCTTCTTCAGGTATTTTATATATATAAAGATCATCTAATCATCATACAGAAGTTAGACTTGTTTAACAGTTTAAATCACAATGAGTATATGGTCAACTCTGTGTGCTATGATATAGAATTCGATTATATCAGCAAGCATCTGCCCATTCAGACTGAATCGATGCTCTCTAGATTCCATTAAGTTAACTATACAGTCTTACAATGACTCTATATACCATTCGATATAGTTGACCCTTATTGTTTTGAACAAATACACAATGAACTTAATAAATAAGCCATGCTGACATATACGATTACCCACAACAAGACAATACAGTGGACATAATATACATTCAATTTTCCAATGCCTTTCAATGTATATAATGCAGAAATATTACCTGGTAGTGAGGGTATTAGATGAGAAAGAGTTGCAATTTTAATGATCAAAATTGACGCCTAAGACTTCACATTTTCTTCCTTTCTGAACTGGTTATTTTCCTCTACTACTAACAACAAACCTTTTTCCCAAAAACCTTTCCCCATTTCTAGTATCCTATCGACTCTTAATGAGTCATCCATAAGAGACTTCCCTCTTCGATTCTCCCATAGTCCATTTAATAAACACACTACTTGACTCATTAAAGAGTTGCTGCCTTCTTCTCCACGACTAACCATCATGGAGGCTCCACTACAAACTGCCGAAGACTAAATCAAAATTTGTTAAAACAAATTCCTTATGGTTCGTAGATATTGACACACAGGAGCAAGTGCTATTACTTCTCCCATGATGCTCAGCTATTCTTATTACTAACGACTCTAAGAGAGTCGTGGTTTTATATCACATAACCAAGACTAACTGACTCTCGATCATTTAAAACCCCATGTTTAGCATTAAATCATTAATAAGTGTTTGCACCCTAAATGCACTTTGAGTGGCATGGGTTTCCACTTATCATGTTTTCTTGTGCCCTTAACTTGAGTAAGAGGAGTTAAAGAAAACATGGTATTAATTGCCACATAACACATAGCAAAGGCTCTTAATGTATATGATAGATATAGAAAAATGATAACAAGTTAAGAACTTCATTAGCAAGTAATAATATAATACAACATATGATTATCACAAAATCATGATAGGGTCAAGTTCAACTCCCCTTCACGACCACACACACACTTCTTTATGTCAATTTGACTTGATAAGATTGTCATTCAATGTTAAAAGTCAACAATAATCACGTAATCTTAACTCGACGAAATCGTCTTAACGTTAAGAATTGTTGTAATACGTCAAGGGACTTAATAAAATAAGAGAATCATTTTATGACAATTACGTCATAATATTTACATTAAATGTAAATATCCATAGTTCATATTCAAATGATGTCGTTAATGCTACTAACGACCATGGCGATTTTCTATGACTTACAAAGATTTGTAAGCTATCGACTACTTGTCGATTGGGTTTAAGTAAACTGACAAGTTAAGGCTTACTTCTCACAACACATTGGTTCACACTTTTGTTACACATCATACTTATCTTGGCAAATAGACCACTCATAACCCGAGGTCTATATCTCTCTCCTAGAAAGATACTCTCTCTCTCTCTCTTCCCCGAGAGTCATCTAAAAATATGTATTCCTGTTTCAACTTGTAACCGAACAAATTATGATCAGTGCATCATTATTCAAATAATAAACCAAATTTCATAATGCACTATTAAATTGACAATAACATAATCCTTTCCATAATTCATAAATGACATTCAATATAATCCATATCTTTCCTTGTCATTAAACTATAACATCACAATATATTTACTTATGTCCCAGTAAAAGTGAAAAGTTTAGTAAGACAAAAATTGGGGATGTAACACAAGTGGTAAAAAAGGCAAGAAATTGTTACATGCAAGCAAGAAACCGTTACAAAATAATTGGGATTAGTTGTAAAATGAAAAAAAGACACCCTCAAAAGTTGAATAGAGGAAGAGAAGGATGGATTTTGGTAATTTTGATTAATAGAAGCAAGTTTTTTCTGCTTTTCTAATGCTGCAGTCTTGTTCTTTCACTATGTACGGCCTGTACGGCCCATGAAATGATTTGAAAGTTATTGGATTTTGTTAATATGTGAATCTACTTCATTTTTCTTTTTGTTGCATCAATTTTCATTGAGATTTGTGAAAGTTATGGCCATTTTGGTGAAGGCTATTCTGTTCTAACAATGTTTTCTAGAATTTACAGTCTAAAAACATGCTAGTATGGCCATGTATGGTACAGTATGGACCTGCAACCAGTTAGGGAAGATGGAGAATCTTTTCTTCTTTCATTTTTTTTGTTGTAAGAGATTTCATTGAGTTTTGTGCATTTTAGATCAATTTTAGTAAAAACAGGTAGGATTCAGCCTAGGGTTCCTAGTTCTGTAACAATCTATTTTTGACTTATTCTGTACAAAGTAACCCTAGCCCTTTTTTAGATATGTGTAGTAAGAGCCAAAAGGGTATTCCAAACAGGTCTTTCATTTTTAATAGCAGGTCTACAATGAAAGTTATGAGAAAAAGGTTTGAATTGCTGCCCCCATGTTTTAGGCTTTAAGAGCAAGTTGTCAAGAATGAACAAGAACTCACATTTTTATCATTTGTATTGAAACCCTATTTGGGATGTGTCAAGTTAGTCTTGTTTGAGTTTTTTCTTTGCATCAGTCCATTCTGCGATTTTCTCCCTATTCAATTGTTGTTCCTCCCATCTGGCAGCTACGTTGATTCTTGTTTCAATTTTTAGGTGAACCTCCCAAATCGACCTCCTCTTCTCACTTTTATCTATTTTGTTTCTTCTCTCTGGTAGCTGAACCTTCCTCCAATCGACCCTCTACTTATTATATTTGTATGTCCCTTCACTTCAAAACCTAGATAGTGGTATATGAGGTGTCACCTCCATATAGGAAAGGTAAATGAGAATAGTTTTAATTAAAACTAAACTAATCAACCCCCTATCGGTTAATGCTACCCACGCACACTCAACAATGATCTGAATTTAACTCTTATGAAAGGATAAAATCCCCACGCCTTTGCTAAGGCAACATGACATGGAAAAAGGAATTTGTAAATGAGGTGCACATTGGTGTGATCAACTAGGAAGATTTTAAAGTCACGAATATGCTCTATGAAATAGCCATGCACTCTTCAAAGGCAAAAAGAACATGCTTTAAGTGAAACTACTCATTAGATCTCTCAAACCAAGTTGTGACTAGCAAGAGCTTATGAAGGCTTAATAATTAAACATCATGGTTTCAATTTCATGGGTTAACAAACTGCCCCAACACCAAAGTATTAAACTGTGGCTCACACTCCATTGAATGCAATTCATCACCAAAATAATCAGTTTACACACCACCATTTCTCCACAACATTTCAACAAACAAATAGTAACAATGAATCTGTACCAAAAATGATGACACAAAAGTGCAACAGATGATCGCCACCAACCGTGACAACTGCCAGCAACCTAGAATCATAAACTAAAACAACAACCAAACCAAAATCAAACAAAAGTGGAATATCAATTTTTTTTGTTGACGTAGGATTGTGCGTGCACCTGGGTGCTCCTGCATCAAAACCTCAGAGGAATCTTTGTAGTAGCAATGTCTATTTTTGTTTGTTGATTGGTATGTTGTTGTCCTTGTGCTTGATTCACTCTACCAACAACCTGATTTGTTTGTATTGGAGGAGATTTAACTGCTACACCCTCTTTTGCAACAATGAGGGATATATGAGAGGTTGACGCTTGACCAACCGTAAGAGTTGATGCATCCTCTGTTTCTCTCCTCTTTGATCTTGTATTGTGTGCTATTGGGCTTGTATCTTGATTCATGCCATAAAATTCATCTTCCAACCAATTCATCAATGTGGACTCATTTTGTATTTTCTCTTGTCCCCCCATAACTTCTTGATCTTGTCTAGCTTGCTGTTTTGAAAGCAATGGTGGGTTTTGGACTATTAAAGCTTGGTTGAACTATCCATTTTGGCATAAACTTTAACTATGGGGTTGATTGTATGGATAGCACCATTCACTATCCTGAGCCAAATTGTTCTAAATGGGAATAAGAGCTCTAGATGAGCTCACAATAGCCAAGTTTATAACATTTAGCATCAGTCTAGCATAGTTGGGCTAATTTTTCTTTGCATATTTCCTTAATAGGCCTACTAGTTAGACTGATATGCTTGATTAAAAGGTTGATATGGTTTGCTTGATTGTGCTTGTTGCCTTTTCATGCCTACCAATTCATTTCCAATGTTTTGTAGCAGGGCCTTAACTTCATGCAACTCATTAGAAGGAGTAACCAAGGAAGTAGATGGGCTAATAATTGTAGGAATGGGCGGCACACTTGGCTAAAGGACATGAGCCTCTGGGAATAAGGGCATTGGAGGTCTGGGAGCAATTTTTTCAGCCTAAATTATTCTATTTTATGCCCTTATTGCTATATCATATGCATTTGGTAACACATTCCCTCCCATGGACTAAATCATGACAACATTATCACTATTTAAAGACCTTAAATAATACAAGAACGCTGTGTTAGGAGAGGGATTTACTAGAAGTGGGATTCTATCCCAAGTCTTTTGAAATCTAAAATTGAAGTCAACCATGAATTCATGGGGGGTTCTCTTAATAGTTGTTAGTTGTTCCATTAGAGACAAATGGTCACTTTTGTCAAAATTTTGACAAAGTCTGTCCCCTAACTCATCTCATTCATGAATATAATTTGCTGGTAAATCTCTATACCATTGGAGTACTTTTCCCTTCAAAGAAAAAGCTAGAAGTCTAACAACAACATTATCTTGAGTTATATTATGAATGCAACATATATTGGCTATATATTGAATATGTTCTATGGGTGTGGTAGAATTTTCACCGGTAAAATAAGGAATAGATTTCAAAGGTGAAGTTGGAATATCATCATATTGTTGTAGGTCAAGTGGGCTCCCTCCATTGAAGGCTACAAAAACTCTATTTCTGGGGACAACCATAATGGGAATGTTCAAATTTATCATGGGTATATGAAGGCTTATCCTTGAATACTGGAATTTAACAAAAAGGGGTGTGGATTGGGCTCTTGGAGGAGATGATACAACACTATTATTACTTCTCATAGGAGACCTAAATAATTTATTTCTTCTTCTTGAAGTAGATAAAGGTAGTTCAACAAATTGAAAGTTACCTCTTGAAGAAGGCCTTATTTCCACCCTAGGCATGAAATGTAGAACTGGTTTGAACCTAGAACTTGCAAATTATCCAAGTGCTTCTATATGATGCCTCCACGGCTACAAATGCTAAGATTAAAACCAAATCTCTTAGCTAGGGAAAATTTTAGTGGTAATTTGTTGCCAAATGGTGATTTTCTAACTTTCAAGGTGTTGAAAATTGTGAATATTACTAGCTTTGGCAGTATATGGTTTTACTCAAATTTGATTGTATTTTTGATCTCGTAGCTTCAAATCACCAGCGAATTGATATTGTAAAATCCTAAAATAGCATTAGATCACCATACAATTTATTGCAGTTTGGTCTCGATTGCTGACATATTATAGAGGCAAATTTTAATTAGGTTTTAATCACTGACATTTTTACATAAATTACGGGCATAAGGTGGTGCGATCACAAATGAAATTATATGGAATTAGGGAAAAAGGGGGCATGATCGCCAGTGAAATTATAATCAATTAAGGGAAAATGGCGGTGCATTCGCCAATGATATTATAGTGAATTTGGGGAAAACATGTAATAGCACCATGCAATGATAGGTATATTTGGGAAAACATTTATTATAGCCATTGAATTATAGGCAGTTCTTATAAAGTGTGGCCCATCACCTCAGAAATGTAGGTCTTTTAGGGTTAATGTGTTTAATCACCCATTGCAAAATGTAGTATGACTGTAGTATGGAGTGGTATTTATGCAAAATAATACTCCATTCACTCTTTTGACATTTGAGTTTAGATTCACCCATTTCATCATACATTATGAATTTGTAATTTTTGGTCCTCTGGAGTGGCATTTGATCAATCCACTCTGAGCTGCTAAAAAGTTGGGG
The DNA here is from genome assembly GCA_027924645.1 of Cunninghamia lanceolata. Classification (NCBI taxonomy): domain Eukaryota; kingdom Viridiplantae; phylum Streptophyta; class Pinopsida; order Cupressales; family Cupressaceae; genus Cunninghamia; species Cunninghamia lanceolata. The sequence continues at coordinate 3,729,815 of BSBN01001110.1, forward strand.
AATAGACAAGCTGAAACTCAACTTCATTCTTCCATTCCAGGTGAGTAACAAAAACATATTTTTCAATTTGCATCGCATTTTGTATTGTGTAATGTATGATTAATCTCTATAACAGTAGTTCTACTTCTCATGTGCACATGCTTGCATATTTGTCATGTGTTGAAATTGATTTATTTTTTTTACAGTTAGTTTTATATTTCTTTTGTACATAAACTATATGAAAGGTCCTCATTGTATTTCCGTCCAAATAAATATATGTTGATGGTTTTTCCTCTGTGCCCCTTACCTCCTTTTCATAGAAAGGTGAAAGGCACATATTTTAGTTAACCCGCACTATCGGATCAAACCAAATCAATGGTTTGTGGGGATGCAGTGAGAAAATAAAGGTCCAAAGATAAGGAGGCATTGCCAATGGTCAGAAAAGCTTACGTGTCCACTGTAACTTGGGGGTACACAGTCATTTTATTTTAAATGTTTATAGACTTCAATGCACTACTGGGTCCACATGTATAAATTTATTAAAAGCCTCTAGTACTAAACCCACATGTTATATTTATCTCAGGCTGTCTGATCAAATTGTATCAACAACTGTCAGGCTCAAAAATGGAAATGTAGGTTATCTTTGAGTAGGAGACAACACCATTGGCTAGAAAAGGTGATGTGTCAGTCCTCAATCCCACAAGATTATGTGTATAGGTTGTAGCTACAAGTGTATAGGTCATAGCTATAGGTGTATGGGTCTTAGCTATTGTGGCCTTCTTGTATAAATTTATTAACTTCCCATAGTACCAAACAAACATTTTTTTTGTCCTGGGCTATCGGATCAAATTGCATCAACACCTCGCAAGGCTTAAATGAGGAAATGAAGATTATACAAGCTATAGACAACGCCATTGGCTAGAAATGGTGATGTGTCAGTCGTCGGGCCTGCAGTATTATGTGTAATGATTGTCGCTACAGGTGTATAGGTCATACCTACAAGTGTATTCGTAGAAGATATCGGTGTATAGGTCTTGCTAAATCTAACTTGTATAAATTTATTAAGATACTGTATATGTAAACGGATATCTTTTATTTATTTCAGGCCATCGGATCAAGTTGCATCAATGCCTAGCGGGGCTCAAAGGCCGAAATGAAGATTATGCAAGTGAGAAATAGCCTCACTGGATAGAAAAGGTGATATGTGTGTTGACGAGCCCATAGTATTTGGTGTATTTGTCGTAGCTGCTGGACCCCACTTGTAATGATTTCTTTATGCCTGTGGGTCATAATCAAGTCGTATTAATCAACTGAAGCCATGTGTTTTATTTATTCAGATCCATTGGATTAATCTGTATCAATGGCTCACGGGGATTTAGCGAGAAAATAAAGATGGTCAGAGCTGTGGGTAGCGCCATTCGCTAAAAAAGTAACATGTCAAATATCGCATGCCGCAATAATTTCATATGAAATTAAATATTCTTTATTATGTATATTTAATTATTTTTTATAAACATATATTCATTATTATATTGTTCATTATTATTTTATAATCTTCATTATTTTATTATTTTTAGAAGCCCGTAGTATTAAAAAATATCAAAAGTTTTATTTATTCTGCAGCGTGCAATCAAATAACATTGATGACTTGTGGCACTGCTCCAAGCATAAAATGAAGATAGTTAGAGTAGGAGGCCACACTATTGGTAAGAAATGGTGACATGGCAATTGGCTATGCATGGAGTATTCTTAATTAAATGTAAATGATTAAATTAACACTTTGATTCAATGTGATAGCAATTAAATATTAAAATACATGTACCGTCTTCTTCTCTCTCTATAAAAAGTTCAATTTTCTTCATTTCATTTAGTAGTGATTGAATTTGCATATTTGAGAATAGTGCTTTATCACTTTTTTAACAATGTCAAAGAAAGATGGCATCCTCAAATCCAAAAAATCAAAGAGTGAGAGGAGCCCCATGAAAGAGAAAGAAGGCAACCATAAAGTCCTATTTTAATCAACAACAACGATATTCTGTAATGGGTGAGGGCCCATCAAGATTAATTAATGAGGAAAATTTACCTAAGATTGAGGAATTTTATTGGAACAAACTTGAGGATGAAGAGGCGTCAAATGAAATCCTGAAGGAGGTAGCAATGATGTGGTTCAATCTGGTAGTGAAAGAGTGAATAATGTGGTGATGATCACATAAGGGGAAAATGTCCAAGGTACTGGTGGTGGTGAACCTAAGTTTGAGAGCCTTTTGAACAAACATAAAGCACATTAGTGGGACATGTCAAGAAATTTTCAGCTTGAATGGGTTTCTAAATATCCATTCATTGAACCTGTGAAAAATGAAGATGGATAGGGCGAGCCAAAACTATGTCACTATAAGATTTGCAGCTGGAAATTAAAGAAAGATATGACGTTGCAATTGAAACTAGACACTGTTGAGAAGCATGTAGGTAAAGTTTACAAAAAGGTAAATGTAAATGGAGAGTTGAAGTCAATGATGCAATGAAAAATGAAAGATGAATGTTCTCATGCTCAGAATGTAGCCGAGTACGAAGAATATATGTAATCATAGGCACAACTTTCCACTATTGGAGGCTCCATATCTTCTCTATTTGGAAAGATCATGAAAGTGAGTCATTTATCCAAAGATGTACAGCTCGTAATTATATTCCATATTTTAAACAAAGGCAGGCCATTGACAAACTTTATGGAATATACGAATTTAATGCAATTTATTAGAGTTCCCAACTTTTCACTCTCCCTTTGTTCTATCAACAACGGTTGGGAATGGGTTTAGTGTCTGGTTGTGGTGGAGAGGCAGGGTATGGTGGAGAAATTGAGTCAAGCGACTATCTTTTACTTGTCTCTGGAGGAGGTGACAACCATTGACAATACTTCTTGGGTGTGTATGCACATTTACATTGTATAAAATCATATTCACCAACCTCATCTACTTGCAATTCGTATAATAAAAGAAAATTCTACCTCTGGTAATTTTATGGAAATACTAGTCAAAAATAGATTGATCGATATTGGAGGCCTAGATGATTTGGCAATCGCAAGGAAGCTAGTCCGCGTTGGTGCTGGTGGGGCACAAGTCATGCAGGGTCACAAAAATGGGCTTATTGTTAATTTGTAGACATCATGTTCGCCGTACATGATCGGCATACACTACATTTCCCACATAATAAATTTGGCTTTTAAAATTGTAAGCCAGTTACAATCTATTTCCAAAGTTAAAGATCTTGTACGCGAGGTGTATACATATTTTTGTAGAAGTCCAAAAAGATTTTTGGAGTATCAAAGATTTGTTGAAGAACTTACTCCAGGTAACAAGCTAATTAAGGATGTGGATACTAGGTGGATATCATTACATGAACTGACAAATAGATTATTTGAAGAGTACTGATCATTGCTGGGCCTATTCTATGAAAATCATGTAGATCAGGCAAATATGTTGTCACTATTCACTGATGTTGAGATACTATTGAATCTATCTAGGATTATTCCCTTGTTGGAAGAAATGAATGTTCTATCAAAGAAGATGCAAGACAAAACAATGTACATTATAGAATACTCAAAGCTACAAAGAATGGTATGTCTTACTTTGGACAATCTATATATCAATCAATTTGAAGCATTTATGGGTCCAAAGTTTGTAAGCTAACAAATAAAATGGACATTGAACATGATGGGACCCTATAAAATTTTCTCCTTGGTTCTAGTATTTGGCCCAAATCTTGTGTCATCATGTTAAAGAGGTCCCTTGCCTAGGGTTTTGCCTAATGAAAACACTCTGAATAATACCCCTTAAACCCTAAACCCTAGTGTTATTTGGTCGCGAGTGATGAAAGTTACTTTTGTTATATTTTAAGTTGACCGCTTATTACCTATTGCTCAGTTCTTTAAGTTGCCTTGTTATGTCTCGAGACACATTATTTACCGACCCTTGCATACGGTTTACCACCTTTGACCTGTGCCCAATATTTTCAAATATGTCAAAGTATTTTACATATTTACTCCTTTAATGGTCCCATGGCCCCCTCATTCCTAGTAGACTATGGTTGTTTTTACATGAATAGGCCAAGGGTTGGGTCCCACTAACTTTGTTGATAGGTGGCACATGTTTATTTATTTCCACCATTCTACCGATGATAAAATATTAAGAAAATAATTGCCCACGGAACTGCGGAAAGGCACCATTTGGCAGAAACATTTTTTTCATCGATTGTAATAGCAAGGTAATGGATCCCAAGGGATATGTGGAGACTTCTCAATGGCTTTTGCTGTTCCACTGAGCTTCACCAAGGGGACCTACCAAACATCGGCGGAGTTGTGGAATGGTGACATGTGGCTTCCAAAGTACAAGGTGAGGTCTAGGTGGATGGAGGTTGTTATGTGGCAAGATCTTTGTGGTCCAAGGGGTATTTTTGGGATCTTCCCCAGTATATGTGGTAGATCCAACTATTTCTGCCATTCCGTAGAATGAATCTCATGCCCTATCTTCTTAGTACGGAACTGTGGAAAACATCTTGACTAGTACCATTTGAAGGGTCTTCTCGAGATCGTGTTCAGGGTGGTCATCCAAGTGACTAGTTATTATTGGTCGATGCTTGTTTGACATTGATAGTGGGTTTTCTTTACTGGATTAACTAAACTGGCATCATTGATTCAAGCCAGCTAATACAGTGATCAACGACTCATATTTAAAACTTGAAGAGTGGTGTGTTGGCGTGTGATTTGAGATATAACAACGCAAAATTCATTTCTTAGGCATGTGCAGGGTCTCCATCACTGCCACTACGAGAGAATTAACTAACTTAAAGGTCAGCCTGATGCAAAATTGACCCTTGGGGATTCATGCTTCTATCAGAGATGACCTTTTGTCTACTTCATGACGGTTTTTAACAAGATGATTAAGCTAAGTGATGAAACTAAGACAACTGATCTAGTGCCTTCAATGCAGGAAGTGATGTTTTCATTTATGCAAAGTAATGGAATGCTATCTATTTTCTCATTTATGATAATTATCAAAAGATTTCCATTTATGGCCAGAATACTGTGAAGCGACTAAAATTGATTAATCATGGACGTATCTGATTGTACAAAATCCATCAAATTTCTATAAATAGGCACTTTGATGATACTCCATATACCATTTGTTCATGCAGATAGTATGGGCACTTCCTAGTTTTGTATGTTCTTTTTGCTCCCCTATTCTGTTGGGTTCTCTTCTCTATTTTCATGGTTGAAAATTTGTCCTTACAAAATTAGAAGATTAGAGAATTTACATTTCTAGAATGGGGGGAATTGGAAAGATTTGGGGTCAATAGCAACATCCATTGAACCCATGTGATCTCTTCTCCTTCTTGTCTTTTCATTCGGATGTGGGCTCTAAGTTGAAATCTCTGGCCTTGAGTAGTTCCTACTTCCCTTGAGGTGGTAGATTCTCTTCTTAGGTAGAGAGGCGTCATTGCTTCCTCTACCCCTCCCCTACATCTAATTTTCCTAAGAGATCCTTAACTCTAGGTGTAAGAGGGTTGCCCACATAGATGAGACAAGAGGAGACAGAGATTTTTTATTATTGTTGCTACTGCGCTGCTGGCTGGATAAATGGCATAGCCATGTCTAGCCTGGTGTGACTCCTTCTGGTTTTTGTCTAGATGAGGTTGTTGGAAACCTCCTAATCAGAAGTGAGGAGTCACACCCCTGCAAGGGACTCTAGAAATAGTGAAGGAGATTCAGGCTTCTCGTGCCTCCTTTCAATGTTGTTCCTTGCAGGTTTACTCACTTTTTAGTGCGTGACTTGGATAGGCAGAGCAATGAATCCTCCTATTGAGTGGTTTAATGGTATTTGAAGGGTGCCTGGGCTCCAATGATATCTGACAATGTGTCAACCATCAACAATGTTCTGGCCCCACTCCCCTCCAAAGTGAAGGAGCATACAATTCATAACAAATATCTCAGCATGATGGAGATATTTTTGTTACAATGGCATCTCTTGTCAGCTAAGGGAGGGTTACAATTGCATTCTGTTATAACTTTATTTGTTAGTTGAAATTATAACATCTTTTGTCTTCAAGCCTGTAGCTTGTCTACTCCCTTGTTCTATAAAAGGGAAATTAGGGCTTGTTGATATTGTTGGTTGGAGGTCATACTCTTCAGACCTGGTCTAAAGTATGGGATCGATACGATCTTGGAGGAGTTGTGTATAAATTAGCAGTTGAGAATAGATTTAGTTTTCCAATTTTAGTGTTATTCTAAGTTCATACTTTGGTATATTTGCAGAACTATTTGTAAACCAGTATCAATTTATTATACAAGTTGTTGAGTTTCAAAATACACTGTCTCCTAATTATGTATACACTTTTACATTTATGAATACAATCTGGTCAAGGACTGATTTATTCATCATCACAGTCTTTCCTATGTTTGTATATTTCTCTCATGGCATTTACTCAAGTAGTAAAATAATGGCTATAAGGGGATATTGAATGTAATACTTGTTTGCAAGGATAACTAAGTATGGTGGATCTTGAAACTAGTGAAATATTATAGTGTAAGGCACTATCTTATCCTCACAGTAAACTGACTATATACTGATTTCAGAGGGTTTTCTCATTCATATCTATCGTTTGACTCTATTAACCCATGTATTTGGCACTGATCTTACCTAAGTGTTATTTTATACGATCCCCTGATCGTCCTCATTTGAATATTAAAGACAAAAAATTATTTCAGTTGTAGGTGTTAGGCATTAGTTTATTTACATGTTCTTCTACAAAGAATTATGTTAAAGCTTGAGAATCTAGCCCATTCCTTCACTATTTCAGTAATTCTTTAACCATTTTAAGGAAGAACATATATGTTTAGAGTAGTGTTTTGAGAAAGTATTGAGAAACCCCAAGTCAAAAAAACTATTAGGAGAACCCTCCTTGGTCTTGCAGAGCCTAAAGTGTAGAGGAAAAGGATTGAAAACCCTTTCCCTATTCGTTGGCCAATCCCTCAAGACAGATCAATTATTAGAAGTGGCTATTTTATAGATTTGTTTTCTTGAAAACAGGTTGGGAATTTAAAACAACCAACATAACACTTGGATAACTTTCTAGAGTACAATGATGTAGGTGATTTATGCACATCAGTGCATGGGTATATGATAGAATTACACTACTTTAGTAAAGTTGGATGGAGCTCTCAGGTCAGACAAAGAAGTGTTATAAGGGAGGATTTTAAAGATATTGTGTCTTCTATAAAGGATACATTGTAGAAAATTGTGAGAAGTCTATCTTCTGAGATAAGAGAGCACTTTTGTCAGGATGAACTTCTGGAAGCAATGGTTATAGCTTATCCTCAATATTAGAATGCCATTAGTGTGTCCTCTGTTAGTTCACCATGGGATTTTCAGGGCAAGCTGAGGTACTTAGTTGATCATTTTAGTAGAATGATAGAAATAAATGGAGTACAAATAGAGGGAATAATAGATAAGACAAATCTAGCAGAACAATCTATTTGGTTCATATCAACAATGATTGAATGGTATAAATAGCTTGACTATCCTTTGGAATTGTTGTCATATTTTTCCTAGCCCAAAATATTCTAGATTCCCTCCTATAAATAAAATTTGATCAGAGATAACCTAAATAGAAGGAGGTAAAACCTAAATCCTTCAAAATCCAGTAAATTCCCTTGCAAAAATCCCCAAAATTCTTTGTGGAGAATCCACTCAGAAAACCCAGAAAAGCTCAGAAAAATCTAGGCCATTGTCTTAGTTTTTGCCTTACTTTGGGCCTTTATAAAAAAAAGTCAGGGTTCCTGAACTTATAGAAAAATAAAAAATTTACTAAGGCATGAAATGGGAGCTCAAAATCAGCTAAGTAAAGGAGCAAGCATTTTCCTTGTTGGCAAAGTGGTGGTTTAGTGAACCAAAGGTTTACCGATTGACAAGTTCGTCGATTGGCAACTTTGCCGACATAGTGAGTAAGGATCTAGCTGGGTTTCGATTTTAGGGGAATTGCTGATAAAGAAAAAGGCACAAAAACTACCTAAGACATGAAAAGGGAAATGTTTTGCTTGTTGGTAAAGTGTAAGAAATGTGAACTCGCATCCAAGTTTGAAAATCAGAAGGTTCGCTGAGAAGGCAATGAGAAGGAATTCACCAATAAGGTGAAAAGTGGCTAAGGAAGATCAAACCGATGAATCGACATAGTAAGGAACTTTTCAAAAGTTCATTGTTCTTGTGGTTCACTAATAGGAGAAAAGGCCAAAAACAAGGGGATAGTGAAAAAAATCAAGACCAAGGCGTAGTTCACAAAAGTTAACTTTTGTCGATAAAGGGCAAAAGTGAACAAAGTTTGAAGATTGATGCTTTGGCCGATAAAGCAAAAAAATAAGGAAGGCTCGACAAAATGAGGTTTTGTTGATAAAGGGCAAAAGTGATGAAAGGAGAAGAGTTCACCGATAAGGCATTTTGCCGATAAGGGGTGAAAGACGGCCGATGTGGTGAAGTTCAAGAAGGTATATTTTTCTGATATCGTAAAACATAAGCCAAAGTTCAGGAAGGTTGTTTTTTCCAATAAGATGGAAAAGATGATGCTTGGCTGAAGGTTCAAGAAAACAAAAATTTTCCAATAAGACACACAATATGGAGCCCAATTATTCTAAGGATGTTGTTCTTTCATCAAACGATAGGAGGCAAATTTTTGCTCAAGCCAGGTCAACTGATACATGAAATGTAGAAGTGCCATAAAAGGAAAAGGAATACAACACATTGAAGTGTTGTAAAATCTTGCCCTCCCTAAAATCGTACCATTTTCTTAGGGAGATGTACCCAACAGTAAATTTTTGCAGGTCAGGACTGAATGAGGGTGTTAGGGCCAAATGAGGGTGGTTGGAACAAGAAAACTCTTCAATGCTGGAGTACATGTGAAGTTGCAGAATGTATTTGCAGGTACATGGAAGGACTTTCTGCATTCTCTCTTAATTGTGCCTGGCACCCGTGCGTGTAGGCAATCTCCATTGTAGAGTTGCAGGCCTGTCAGGGGCATGGGTTTCATCCCAAAATTACAGGATATATGGGTCAGAAATTTAATGGAAGCATGGGTTGTCCTGGGTCAATTGACCAGCTCTAACACCATTGTTGTAGAAGGAAATAGAAATGTTATAAATACTTCAAAATGCAATGTATTTCTATTAGCTATTCTTCTGGGCTATTATACAAGTTAGAGAATTTTGTAACCAAGCCTCTATAATGCAATTACATGAACTAACTGGATTTGATGGACTGTGCTCTTCTGCTGAGCCTCTCACGTCTCTAGTTTTGTTCACTAATTAATGTAATTGGTTATTCTGTGTCTACATCCTCTACATAATTCTCTCTTTTGTAATGGTTATTTAGCCTTCTTGATCAATACAATCATTGATGTTTTGCCTTTCTTATGCTTTTACTCTATATTTGATTGAATCTGTAGCTAATCCTATGGGTAAAATGACCCCTCTTGCAGTTATGACCTTCTAATTTAGGTCCATGTTAAAGTCATAGGTCTGTGTAAGTTCTTTCAATATTTGAGATCAAGTTTGTGTTATGTCATTTGTAGTTAAACATCTTAATTTGGTGCATCACCTATTTTTATTTCAGCAATCCTTCTTATCCCTTTTCCCCTACAAGTAGTAGCACTAGATTTAGTTATTTCTCTGAGCCTTAAGCTCAGAAATAGGAATTGGCCTTCTTTGGAGGTCTGATCTCATTTGCAAGGTCCCACACCTTGAGATCAGTCCCATTGTGTCATTGAAGTGTTTGAACCAGCTTTAAACAGGGTGCAATTTCACATGACAACAGTTTCTGGCACGCCCAGTGGGACACTTCACTCCGAGTAGGAGCTGAGCTGAGAATTCGGTGTTTTTATCAGTTTTATTTGCTAATGTGGAAGCATTCAAGCACCTGGTGACTCTGTTGATCTAGTACCCACATCAAATCAACATTCCATGCTTGGAGTGTAGACAAGATCATCTTCTAGAGGTAATTTCCAATTTGTTGAACTTTCTTTTGCTAAATCTAGAAGAAGATGTAGACTGTCAAGGTCCCCTGTGAGGGAAAGTAGGAGTGTAGAATCATCTCCATGAAGATCCCAATCCACTCCCCCTCCAGTCAATTTATAAATTAGGTTTCATCAATCAGGAAGAACCCTACGTATACCCATAATTAAGCTGAACATTCCTAATATGGCAAGGAATCTTCCATTTGTTACTTTTAACGGGGGTAGCCCATTATACCTAGCTCAGTACAATGATATCCCCATTTTAGCCTTAAAGGCTATCCCATTTTCTTTACCGGTGAGAACTCCACCACCCTATCTGAGCATATCCAAGACATAGCTAGTGTTTGCTCTGTCCACAACGTCATTGCTGACAATGTGGCAGTAAGACTCCTAGCCTCTTCTTTCAAGGGAAAATCCCTCTAGTGGTATAAAGGTCTCCAAGAAAACTCCATCCACAGCTAGTATGATCTAGGCACTAAGTTGTATCAGCATTTTGAGGACAAAAATGACCACCTTTCGCTAATGGAACAATTAGCTACAATCATGAGAGCCCTCCATGAATATATGGTGGGCTTTAATTATAGGTTCCAAAAGACATGGGATATAATCCCACTGCTAGTGAAGCCCTCCCTGAATACAACATTTATCTATTACTTGAAATCCTTGAATCTTGACATTGTTGTCATGATTTAGTCCATGGAAGGGACAGTACAGCCAGATGCATATGATACAACAATTAGGGCAAAAAATTGCCTGATCTAGGTAGGAAAAATCACTCCAAGGCCACCAATGCCTTTATTTCTAGAGGCCCCTATTATTCATCTTGCTGTGGCTCCAATTCCCACCACCACTTCTGTTGCTCCTCTAATTACACCTACAATTGAGCAATTAGAGGAGAAGGATGCTCTGATCAAGAAATTGAGCAATGATTTGATGCGGGAAAGGAGACATAATGCACAACCTAATAGGCCATATCAGCCAGCTAATTAGACACATCAGCCATTCAACCAGAATTACCAGTAGAACATACCATATTATCAAGGTAATGCATAAAGGAAAAATCAACCTAACTCCATCAGACCATTGAATGTTGTGCACCCAAATGTTGTGAGTACATTCGGGCCTCTTGTGCCCATACATAACAACTCGGTCCAAGATAGTGACTAGCGTTATCCTTGCAGTTGGCCACACGACCAAAATTTGTGCCAAAGTGGACAGTTCAGTCATGCTTTGACAAAGCAAGAAAAACCAACAAATTTAGAACAATAAGTTAACATCAATCAGGGAATGGTTGGAGGCCAAGAACAAATGCAAAATAATGCCACCTTGATGAATTGGACCCCTGATGACTATTGTGGTGTTAATCAAGGTGCTGGTCTAATAGCATTCAATACAAGGACAAAGAGAAGAGCTATTGAAGATGCCTCAATACATGGAGTACCACTATAGTAGACACCCTCTGTTCATGCATCCCAAACAAATGTAGGCTCAGGACGGACGACATGGGAAGCATCCAATATTCTGCTGCAACAGACAAATCATCCTACTGGATGATTAAACTTAGAACAAATAAATCATTCTGCTGGGAAAGCGAGTTCAGTGCCGCTCCAGCAAATAGGGGTCGAGTAACAAAATCAGGCTGATGTGCAAGCAAGAATTGACCCTGTCATTCCTAAAGCATCACTGAAGGGAAATTAGATCCCTTTCAACATTGTTGACCAAATGAAAAGGATCAATATAAATGTCACAATGTGGGACACTCTATTGATCCCAACACAAAGAGATTTATTGAAGGAAGCTTTGACGAGCTTCAACCAGCCTACTGTGGAGGCAACAAAAGAAAAGGCTTCCATCCCAACAACTTACGCCAACCAAAAAAGGAGGAAGCAAGCACAAGTAAAACTAGTAAGCCCCCTCCATTCTATGTTTCTTTAATTGTTGGTGATAAATTGTTACACAATTGTATGATAGATTTTGGGGTAGGTACCTCTATCATGCCCAAAAACATAGTTGATGGGTTGGGTATAGATTATGAGCCTTTAAACAAAGGGTTAGTGCAATTAGATGGTACTATTGTTAATATAGTGGGCGTTATAAACAATTTAAAACTCACTTTGCATGCATGCCCTGGTTGTTCTATTTCCCAAGACATCTCTTTCATTGATCTCCAAGCCTACTTTGACATATGCCTATCTAGAGATTTGACAGCCAAAATAGGTGGGTACCTATCTTCTGATTGGTCCCACATCCTATTTAGAACTAGGTATGGCACCAAAGTGACCATCAAAGCTGAGCCTATTGCCAATGACCACATAGAGCCTTACTCCCCTAATCTCACCAATATGAATTGCATAATTTATGAGTTAGAGGATGAAAACAACAATAGGCACGAGGGTGCCACTCTAGTGGAGGAAATCCCTAACATATTACTTGATGAGTGGGTAGATTGTTTCTAGTTTGACACCTCTGCTCATGTAGAGGAAACAGGGCTGGCTACTTATTGTATCCATGAAGAGGATGATGTCATCCCTAATGTTGAAAAGATAGCAGCAGATCCAAGTGGGATGTGACAATTGTATTTTGATGGCTCTAGAAGTAGAAATGGAGCATGTGCTAGGGTGGTATTGATTTCACCCCAAAAGGAAAGTTATTTCTCTTCATTCAGATTGCAGTTCAGTTGTATTAACAATGTAGCTGAATATGAAACCTTGATTACGGGCATACAACTGGCTCAAAAAAGAGGAATAAAAGTTTTACAGGTATTTGGTGATAACGAGCTAATTATCCACCAAATCAGAAAACTAAGTACTTCAAAGAATGACTTGCTAAAGTCATACAAACATAGGGTTTGGGACTTGATTAAAGACTTTGATGCCTTCAACATTCAGGCAGAAAAATAGGGATGCTGATAGACTAGCCACAGTTGGTGCATAGTTTGACATTCCTTAGAATGTCAAACATAATTCAGATTAGCATGTAAAGGTTTTTGTAAGGCCTACTGTGCCTAATAACAGCATAAGCTAGCAAGTATTTCAAAATGATCAGCAAATTGTGAATTTTTTGCAAGATGAGGCAGAGTATGCTGCCAAGAACCAATCAATATTGCGAGAACAATATGGCGACCATATAATATAGCTAAAGAACAACAAGCTTCCTAGGGGACTGATCACCTTAGAGAGAAAATTTGGCATAGATGATCAGACAAAGAAAGAAAAGATGAATATGATTGTAAAAAAAGAGGATTACGAAGAGGTTGAAATTGCGCACAACAAATTTTTCAAGCATGGCAAGGTATGTAACCAAGATGAAAGGCAAGGTTTTATCGAGCTTTGTAATGAATTTAATAATTTAATTGCTTAGGACTATCATTAATTGAAATGCTTTGACCCTGGGTTAATCCAACATACCATTGAATTGGACCCTAATGCAATACCTGTTCATAAAAAATAAAGACCAGTCAACCCCAAAGTAGAGCCACTGATGAGAAAAGAATTGTCCAAGCTCATAGAGGCAAAGATTATCTATCCCATCAAACATTCCTCTTAGGTGGCAAATTTAGTTCCAGTGAGGAAAAAGAATGAGGAAATAAGATTATGTGTGGACTTTAGTGACTTGAATAGAGCCTCCCTTAAAGACCACTATCTGCTTCCTTCTATGGAGCAAATGCTACAAACAGTAGCAGGCGCTGAAAGGTTTTCACTCCTAGATGGCTATTTAGGATACAATCAGATTCTAATAAAAGAATCAAACCAGTATAAAATAGCCTTTACCACCAAATGGGGTACCTTGGCTTACCAAAAATTGCCTTTTGGGTTGACAAATGCTGGAGCAACTTTTCACAGGGCAATGGACTTGGCCTTTAAAGGCCTAAATAATGATATTATTCTAGTGTATCTTGATGATCTGAATGTGTATTCTAAGCATGCAACTGACCACTTGGGTCATTTAAGAAAAGTCATGGAAAGATGCAGAGAATATGAGATATCATTAAATCCCAAAAAATGTGTATTTGTTGTCCCAGAAGGCATATTGCTGGGACATGTCTCCAAAGAAGGACTAGACATTGATCCTGAAAGGACAAGTGCCATTCTAGCTCTTCCTCTTCCCAGTCATAAAAAGGTGTTGGGAATTAAGGTGTCTCAACCTTGGTAATTCTCTGCATTTGTAATGTTTGTATTTATTATTTAATTGCCTATGTTGTAAATATTTGGAAATTCCATATTGTCATGTTGTGGGATGTGGCATGGTGATGTGTCAATCCTACATGGAATATGACAGCTTGTTATTTTGTCCTCACATGTGGAGATAGGCATCCCACTTAGTGGTAGGAATATTCTACCATGTGTCGGCATCTTCCGTGTTGTGTAAGGAATGTTTGACCAAAACGGTTATGACAGATTCCTATGACGAATCTATGACATGTAAGAGTCAGAAATAGAAGGTTGTAAGACAGGTGATGACATGTGTCATGAAGCATCTTTGAATAAGGCATATTTGGGCATCCCAAGGTGGAATATGACATGTTGTAAGAGAATATGCTATTTATAGCATGTGTATGATAGATTCTCTTACAGTTGTAAGTTGTAACCGCTACTACAAATTCTATGACAGTCATAAGTGTCGTAAGAGCATCTGTCATAGCCCATTTTGGAAATATGCAACCTCTTTGGGATGGGACCTATGGACAAGTGTCAGGCACATTCTACAATGTTGACCAAGTGTCCCTAGGCATGGGTTTTGGTCCAAGAAGCCATGTTGGATGCCCATTCCAAGATAGGTCCAATATTTCCTTGTATTTCCTATTTATACAGGTGCTTGGAGATGGAATTTGTATCACAGGTTTACAGGTACTGTTATGCTACTGGATTGACTTCAGACATGAGTGTTGAAGAGCATTGAAGCTTGCATTGCAAGTGTATTATAAACATTCTTTTAGATTTGTTAATACATTGTGCAGGTTTCTGAGTGTGGGGTTTTTCACCCGACAAGGGTTTTCCCCACCGTAAATCTTTGTCTCTCTTCTTCTATCTACTTTCTAGTTCTTGTGTTTTGCTGCAATATATCATGTTAATGGTTTAACATTGCTTTAATAGTTAGGATAAATTTGAATTTGCATAGCCCTCTCCTCGTTAGATTAGTGTAGGAAGCATTTTCCGCACACCTAGCTTCCTTTTAGTTGGTATCAGAGCTTGATCACCTTTGGTCCTAGTTGTTGGGTAGGGGTTTTTTGAACTAATTTTAGGTTGAGTGTGAGTCTGTGCAGAGCATTCTGTATCTTATTGCAGTAAGGAGATGGTAGGCACATCTGGAAGATTTGAAATAGAGAAATTCAATGGCAGTAATTTCGAGCTGTGGAAGCTCAAGATGGAAGACATGCTTGTTGACTGAGACCTTTGGGATAGTGTGAATGGAACTAAACCAGCTGTAATGTCACAAGCTAATTGGGATCTCAAGGATTGGAAGGCTAAGGGTCTCATAAGACTTAGTCTTGCCGATTCTGTGTTGTTAAATGTCCATGAGGAGACTACTGTAAAACTACTTTGGAAGAAGTTGGGGGATGTGTATCAAGCCAAATCCCTAGTTAATAAATTTTTTTTGAGAAAGAAGTTGTATTCTTTTCGAATGGAGGATGGAGGATCCGTTGATGAACATATGAATGCTTTCAACATGTTGGTTGCATAATTGACCTCTATTGGTGTAAAGATGGAGGAGGAGGATTGGTGTATGACCCTGCTTTGTTCTCTACCAGACTCATGGGATCATCTTGTCATGGCAATCAGAAGCACCACATCCACATTCAAAATGAAAGAAGTGGTTTCTTTGCTATTGTCTGAAGAGATGTAGAGGAAGTCTTCTAAGGCAACTAAAGAGGCCCTTGCAGTTTGTGGAAGACCCAAGGAGAAAGGGAAGAAGAAGGACAAGAAAGCTGAGAAGGGTAGATCCAAATCCCATGTGAGATCCAAATCTCCTGGAAAGTCCAAGGCTCTTTGTCGGAACTGTGGCAAGACCAGGCATTTATGAAAGGAATGCAAAGAGGAGAAGAAGAAAAAGAAGAAAGCTCCTGATTTAGATTCTGACAAGTCACAAGATGACGGTGATGCTTTCATCGCAACCCTGACAACCCATGCATCTGATGATGTGTGGCTAATCGACTCTGGTGCATCATTCCACATGACCTCGCATCGAGACTGGTTCACTAAGTATGAGGAGTTTGATGGTGGAAAGGTGTATTTGGGTGACGAATCTCATCTGAAGATTGTTGGTCGTGGAAGAGTCTCTATCTAATTCCCTGATGGTCGAGTGAAGGGGATCTCTGGGGTTATGCACATCCCAGGCTTAGCATGGAACTTACTTTTTGTAAGTAGTTTGAATGATGCAAGTGTGTAGGTTGTCTTTTCAAAAGAAGGATGCAAGATAACAAGAGGATCTATGGTGCTTGCTAAGCTGGAAGCATGCATTTCACAATGCAATAGTTCTTCTGACTCAAGGAAGAGGGCAACAATCACTTCATCCCCACCATCTGAACGAGTAGTGAAGAAATCTGTTGTTTCTAGTCTTGATGGTTGTAACCGTGCATTGGAAGTTAAACTTCCTGTTGAAAAGACAATGTTATGGCATAAGAGATTTAGCCACATTGGTGAGAAGGGTCTATGTACCCTGAAAAATAAGAACCTCATTGAGGGGTTAGATGATTGTAATCTTGAGTTTGACTTTTGCGAACATTGCATTTATGGAAAACAAAACCATGTTCTATTTTATTCAAGTTCTCATAAGTCTTCTGGTGTGTTGGACCTTATTCATTCTAATGTGTTTGGTCCTGTTAATGTTCCTTCATTATCAAAATCTATATACTTTGTATCTTTTATAGATGATTACAGTAGAAGGACATAGATTTATTTTCTCAGAAGCAAATCTGAAGTCTATAGCAAGTTTAAGGAGTTTAAAGCCTTTGCTGAAAATTAGACTGGTAAAAAGATTAAATGTTTGAGAACTGACAACGGTGGTGAGTTTTGTTCTATAGAATTCAATAAGTATTGCAAGGAACTTGGGATTGAAAGGCACAAGACAACTCCATACACCCCGCAACAAAATGGAGTTGCAAAGAGGATGAACATGACACTGATGGAGAAGGCTAGGAGTATGCTTAGTGGAGCTAGTCTAGAACAAAAGTTTTGGGTTGAAGCTGTTTCCACTGCTTGCTATCTAGTAAACAGATCTCCTACATCAGCTCTTGTTGGAAAGACACCTATGGACGTGCGGTCTAGTAGAAAGCCTTCAGTAAGGCATCTTCGTGTTTTTGGTTGTGAGGCATATGCACATGTGCCTAGGGAGAAGCGGTCAAAGTTGGAGAACAAAGCTATTAAGTGTATCTTCATCGGCTATGGTGTTGGTGTGAAAGGATACAAGCTTTGGGACCTCGTGGATGAAAAAGTGTTGTATAGCAGAAGTGTCATCTTCAGAGAGCTTACACTTTCTTCCACTATTTTGCAGCCAGAAGAAAAAGAAAAGAAAGAGGATGTTGTTTAGTTTCCTCTCACCCCTGAGAAGACTGAACAAAAAGACAATGTTGGACCTGATGATGAGGAGAGATCTAGCAGCTTTAAAAGCTTAGATGAAGAAGCTGAACCTCAACCTTAGCTCTTGAGGAGGTCTACACAGATAAGAAAGCAACCTGAAAGGTTTGGTTTTTCATTTCTTGATTCTAGTTGTGCTTATGCTTTGCTTACTAACAGTGATGAACCTAGAACTATATCAGAGGCTTTGGATATGAAGGATGCAGGTCCCTGGAAGGAGGCCATGGGGGAAGAAATGACTTCTTTGGAAAAGAATCAAACTTGGGACTTGGTGCCTTTACCTCCTGGACGGAAACCCGTTGGATGCAAATGGGTGTTCAAGAAGAAAATTGGTGTAGATCGCAGTGTTGAGAAGTATAAGGCCAGATTGGTTGCGAAGGGGTATTCACAAGTGGAGGGTATAGATTATGGTGAGATCTTCTCTCCCATTGCAAAGTTGACATCCATTCAATTCTTGTTGTCTCTCGCAGCAGCTTATGACTTGGAGGTAGAATAGATGGATGTGAAGACAACTTTCCTTCATGGTGACTTGGAGGAAGAAATCTACATGTCATAGCTAGAGCATTACATGGTGAAAGGTAAAGAAAATTTGGTTTGAAAACTTAAGAAGTCTTTGTATGGTTTGAAGCAATCCCCTAGGAGATGGTACTTGAAGTTTGATGCCCTTGTGTTGTCAATTAGATTTGTGAGATCAAAATCGGATCACTGTGTGTACTATAAATTTGATGGTGATCGTATTCTCATTGTTGCACTGTATGTTGATGATATGTTACTCATTAGGAAAGGTAAGAATATGATTTCTAATTTTAAGTCTCAGTTGTCAGCACAATTTGAAATGAAAGATTTAGGGGCAGCCAGGTACATTCTAGGAATGGAAATCAGAAGAGACAGAACCAATAGAAAACTTTGGTTAAGCTAGAGTAAGTATGTGAAGACCGTGTTGGATAGATTCAACATGGCAGATTGTAGACCATTGTGTGTTCCCATTTATTTGGGGACAAAGTTGTCTATTGAGGATTGTCCAAAATCTCCTAGTGAGGTGGAGGACATGAGCAGAGTACCTTATGCTAGTGTTGTTGGTAGTTTGATGTATGCTATGGTCTGCACAAGACCAGACATTGCCCAAGTAGTGGGAGTCCTTAGTCGATTTATGGCTAATCCTTGACGGGTTCATTGGGATACAGTTAAGCGAGTGTTTAGATATTTGAGGGGTACTTCTGAGTACTCAATTTGCTATCATGGTAATGTTTTAGGACCTCCACATTCTGTTAATATTTGTGGATTTGTGGATTCAGATTGGGCAGGTGACATTGACAGCAGGAGATCCACCAGTGCTTATGTGTTTACACTGTTTGGTGGTGCTATTAGCTGGATGAGTAAGCGACAACCTACTGTTGCTTTGTCCACAACAGAAGCTGAGCACATGGCAGCAACTCATGCTTGTAAGGAAGCCATTTGGCTTAAGAGATTGTGTTCAGATATTGGTGTTGATGCAGGTCAGACCACGATCAGTTGTGACAGTCAAAGTGCAATTTGCCTTGCGAAGAATCCAAATTTCCATGCTAGAACCAAGCATATTGATGTCTAGTTTCACTTCGTGAGAGACATGGTTGAGGATGGAAAGGTAAATTTGGAGAAGGTAGATACTTTGAAGAATGTTGTAGATGCATTGATGAAACCAGTGAGCACAGAGAAGTTCAGATGGTGTTCGGAGTCTATGGGCCTCTCGGCCTATAGCAGTTAAATCCTATTTTTCTATTAGCTCTTACAAGGTCTTTGACAAGTGGGAGAATGTTGGGAATTAAGGTGTCTCAACCTTGGTAATTATCTGCATTTGTAATGTTTGTATTTATTATTTAATTGCCTATGTTTGAAATATTTGGAAATTCCATATTGTCATGTTGTGGGATGTGGCACAGTGATGTGTCAATCCTACATGGAATATGACAACTTGTTATTTTGTCCTCACATGAGGAGATAGGCATCCCATTTAGTGGTAGGAATATTCTACCATGTGTCAGCATCTTCCGTGTTGTGTAAGGAATGTTTGACCGAAACGGTTATGACGGATTCCTATGACGAATCTATGACATGTAAGAGTCATAAATAGAAGGTTTTAAGATAGGTGATGACATGTGTCATGAAACATCTTTGAATAAGGTATATTTGGGCACCCCAAGGTGGAATATGACATGTTGTAAGAGAATATGCTATTTATAGCATGTGTATGACAGATTCTCTTACAGCTGTAAGTTGTAATTGCTATGACATATTCTATGACGGTTGTAAGTGTCGTACGAGCATCTATCATAGCCCATTTTGGAAATATGCGACCTCTTTGGGATGGGCCCTATGGATAAGTGTCAGGCATATTCTACAATGTTGACCAAGTGTCCCTAGGTGTGGGTTTTGGTCCAAGAAGCCATGTTGGACGCCCATTCCAAGATAGGTCCAATATTGCCTTATATTTCCTATTTATACAGGTGCTTGGAGATGGAGTTTGTATCACAGGTTTACAGGTACTGTTATGCTGCCGAATTAACTCTAGACTCGAGTGTGGAAGATCATTGAAGCTTGCATTGCAAGTGTATTGTAAACATTCTTTTAGATTTGTTAATACATTGTGCAGGTTTCTGAGTGTGGGGTTTTTCACCCGATAAGGGTTTTCCCCACTATAAATCTTTGTCTCTCTTCTTCTGTCTACTTTCTGGTTCTTGTGTTTTGCTGCAATATCTCATGTTAATGGTTTAACATTGCTGTAATAGTTAGGATAAATTTAAATTTGCATAGCCCTCTCCTCATTAGATTAGTCTAGGAAGCACTTTCTACACACCTAGCTTCCTTTCAAAAGGTCTACAAAGTTTCTTGAGAAAGATCAACTTAGTGAGGGGGTTCATTCCAAATTTTGCTTCAATAAAAAAACCTCTCACAACCATGCTGAAAAAGAATGCTGCCTTCACATGGTCCAAAGAAGGCAAGGATAGTTTTGAATCCATCAAACAAGCCATTGCACAAGCTCCAATGCTGGTAAATACAAATTATGAGAAGGATTTTATCCTTTATGCCTTTGGAGGTAAAGAAGGTATATCAGCTATCTTGACACAACAAAATGAGGAGAAATTGGAGCAATCAATCACCTTCTTTAGTCAGCCACTCAAAGATTACGAACAGAGGTATGATTTTTTAGAAAAATAAGTGTTTGCTGTAGTGAAAGCTCTAAAAAAGTTCAAACATATGCTTTCTAACAACAAGATACAACTGATGGTAAATCTATTGCAAGTATGTTGCTAATCAGTGTTGTCATTCGTGTCAACTGTGCTCTTATTTTTTTGCTTTCTTGTAATAAGTGAGATGCTTTGTATTTACTTACGTAAGTGATCTTGATGTTGAGGATATTGAGAAAATTAGCTCCTCCGGTAGAAACAATGAGTTGCAATGGAAACAGTGTATTGCATACAGAAGAACAGTCCAGAAGATTGCTCTGCATTTCCTGTAGGATGAATGTCTTTGTCTGTGGATTGGAAGTTATTTAGAAGTCTATCTGAAGATGTTATATTCCAAGTTTGAGCCTCCGATATGAAGATTTGAGTGAGTTATGTTCACCAGAGTGAAAATTGCTTTTCCTGCATGTTTGGTGGTGTTAGGGAGAAAGTGTTATGCTCCACATTCCTCCGTATTGAAGTATTTTTGTCTATGGTTCTAGAGTTAAGTCTAAGATGACATTAAGTTCCTTCAACTTCAATGGTTCATGATTTGGTGGTCCGCAAATGATCTTTTCCTAGTTGGTTGTGCTGTTTATATGCTCCAGTTTGAAAAAATTTCTTGATAGAGTGGATAGAAGTTGTGCGGTTGTTTCTTGATGATTTCAATGTGCTTATGGATGTCTCCTGATCATGTTCCTACCCTTCGATTGGTCCGCAAAGAGAAAGTTGGATCGTGAATGAAGAATGTTCTTAGAAGACCTAGTGTTCTCACCAGTCTTGGCCGACTTGGTTGATTTCAGTAATTGCAGAGATGCCTTGAAGATTGTGGAAGCATGTCGTGGCATGAAGAATTGCATTTGAGTCCCAGCTAAGGCCCGACGTGATTAGCAAACATCTTTACATCTTTCCCTTAGCTAATTTATGTATTAGGTCTAGACCTATTTCTATGTATGTTTTTGTAGTGCTAACCTTGGAGATTGTTCCAATGGTTGATGAATGTATTGCTGACCTTGATGTACATTCCAAGGTCAATGACTTGTAATGAAATTGTGAAAAAGTTGATATGTGTGTGAAAATGAAGAGATAAGTGCGAAGGTGTGAAAGAGCAGAGTAGAGAAGTTATATTGTGCTTCAATGGAACTGAACCCAGCCATGGAGTAGGTGCTACTTAATCAGTTCTCCATTTTTGGCAGTAAGCCACCCCTTGGCAGTGAGCCATTCTTGGTAGTGAGCTGTTCTTTGCATGAGCAATTTGGGCAGTGAGCCCTGTAGGCAGCGAGCCTCTATTTTTTGGTATTGTTATAACTCATATATTTCTGTGGCCTAACACCCACTGTGGTTTTTCCTTTTTAGGGTTTTCCACGTAAAAATCTGGTGTCTACTGTGTTGAATGTGTGATTGTGATTAAGTCTATGGTTTCATGCTTTCATAGTTAAATCTGATTATCAATAATTAAGTAGTTGACAGTTTGATATTCATATGAAGTTAAGTTTTTGTGACAATTGATTCACCCCCCTCTTAGTTGTCCTATGTATTTCAACAATTGGTATCAGAACAGGTTCCTCATAAGAAAGCTTAATAGCTTGAGGAAGATCTAGGATATCTTTTAAAAAGGAAGCACTGTAGTTTGATGGGACAAATTATGCTCTATGGAAGGTACGAATGAAAAGACATCTCCTTTGTCTTGGTTATAAAGTATGGAAAGATGGAGAAACATAATACACCATAGTTGAAAATAGTTTGACAACTGAAGATGAAATCAAAGAATATAAGTTGAATACAAAATCTAAAGATGCCTTGTTAAGTGCTTTGTTTGACATTGAGTTGATAAAAGTCATGGATCTAGAATCTACAAATGGGGTTTGGGAAAAGTTGAAGAAACTGTATGAAGGAGACGATTTTGTAAAAGAAGCCAAGCTACAGGGCCTAAAAGCAAAATATGAGAGTTTAAAGATGAATGAAGATGAAAACATTACAACCTTCATGCAAAGGGTTGATGAACTTGTCAATGGAATAAAAGGTATGGGAGGAACTATTGGTGATAAGGAAGTTGTGATGAAAACTCTTAGATCACTACCAAAGTCCTATAGTCACAAGGTAGTTGCAATTGAAGAAGCAATGAATGTGAAAACTATTGACAGAGATCAATTACTTGGAAAGTTTACAACCTTTGAGATGAGACAGTTTGGTGATGCTCTGCCAAAAGTTGAAACTGCTTTCAAAGCTAGTACTTCAGAAAAGATCTCCAAAGCTAAGAAATATAAGGTGGAACCTGGTGATGAATTTGATGAAATTGAAGCTAACTTTGTTGACAGATTGCAAAGAGGTTCTGGTAAGTTCAAAGGCAAATTACCTTTCAAATGTTTTTCATGAGGTAAATTAGGTCATTATGCTTCCAGATGTCCTGAAAGAATTGAAAGGAATAGAAAAAGATTTGAGAACAGGCCTAGAGCTCCAAATAAATGCTCCTATGTTAGAGATTTTGAAGATGAAGGTGTGACTGATGATGAATTTGATGATGCTAGTACTAGTGCAAATGAATTCTTGTTTATTTCTATTAAAGAAGAACCTATGTCTACTAATCTTGCTAGCTATGTGAAGGAAGAAAAACCAGTGGAAGAAAGTGCTTTGGCTGTTCAGGTTGAGAAAGATAAGGATGAATGGATTATTGATAGTGGATGCTCACATCACATGATAGGTGATAAAAGTAAGTTTGTAAGTTTGGAAAAATATGATGGAGGACTGGTTAGGCTTGGAGACAATGCATCTGGTAAGATTTGTGGAAAAAGATCTATTTCATTTGATGGAAAGCATAATACTGACAATGTCCTATATGTGAAGGGTTTGAAGCACAATCTTTTGAGTGTTGGTCATATGTGTGACAAAGGTTATGATATGAGATTCAAAGACAATGGATGCCAGATCATGGAAATCTCTGGAACTGTGATTGCTACCAGTAAGAAGAACATAGGTAACATCTATCAATTAAGATGAACTAATGATTAGTATTTATTAGCCCAAGCAGATGAGAGGTGGTTGTGGCATAGAAGGTTGTCATATAAATTTTGATAATCTGGTAAAGATAAGTTTAGGTTAATTGTGAGAGATTTACCAAAACTTGTGAAACCCACCAATACTATTTGCAAGGAATGTCAGTTGGGGAAGTAGACAAGAACAAGTTTCAAGAGTAAAGAACAATTTTTTGCTAGTTTGTTGGATCTAGTTCATATAGATCTATGTGGTCTTACAAGGATAAGAAGTCTTCAAGGTGACACGTACTTCATGTTGCTTATTGATGATTATTCTAGAATGACTTGGGTTACTTTTCTAAGAGACAAATCTGAAGCCATAGAGAAGTTCAAATCCTTCAAGGTAATGGTTGAAAATGAAATAGAACTGAAAATCAAATGCTTGAGGTCTAATAGAGGAGGTGAGTTCACATCAAATGAATTCAACATTTTTTGTGAAGAGAAAGGAATAAAGAGATAGTTGTCTGCACCTAGGACTCCTCAGTAGAATGGAGTTGTGGAAAGAAAGAACAGGGTAGTTCAAGAGGCTACTAGAACAATGATTAAGGAAGGAGGTCTGCCAAAAGTTTTCTGGAAAGAAGCTATACATACTGCTGTCTACATTCAAAACAGAGTTCAAGTGAAAGGAAATGGTACTAAAACTCCCTATGAATTGTGGTATGGAAGAACTCCAATAGTAAGATATTTTAAAGTCTTTGGAAGCAAATGCTATATCATAAGAGATGAAGATCTAGGGAAATTTGATGCAAGATGTGATGAAGGAATCTTCCTTGGATACTCTACCAAGAGTAAGGCCTATCGGTACTACAACAAAAAGTTGAAAAAAATTGTTGAGAGTGCAAATGTGAAGGTAGATGAAGGCAAGGGAAGAAATTTAGATTAGATTGGTTGAGTCAAATGAACCATATGCTATAACTTATGAAGAAAAAGTTGAACAAGAAGACAGTCAAGATGAAGAAGAAAAGGCTCCAAAAATTGCTGCTAAGACCCCCAGGTATGTAAGAATCAATCACTCTGAAGATCAAATTATTGGAGACAAAGAAAAAGGAGTACTGACAAGGAAAAGAGTTGTAGAAGAACAAGTGAATTAATGTTTTCTCTCTACAGTTGAACCAAAAATTGGGAATGAAGCCTTTAATGATGAAAATTGGGTAAAGGCAATAGAGGAAGAACTAATGCAGATAAAGAAGAATGAATCTTGGGAATTAGTTCCTAGACCTACTGATAAAAATATTATTGGAACCAAATGGGTTTTTAGGAATAAGTTGAATGAAAATGGAGAATTTGTAAGGAATAAAGCAAGGCTTGTGTGCAAAGGATATTCTCAAATCAAAGGAATAGATTTTGAAGAGATTTTTACTCCAGTAGCTCAGACTGAAGCAATCAGAACGTTTCTGGCATTTGTAGCTCACAAAGATTTCAAAGTGTATTAGATGGATGTGAAGTCTACATTTCTGAATGGTGAGTTGGAAGAGGAAGTCTACATTGAGCAATTGGAAGGATTTCAACTATCAGATAAAGGTGATATGGTATGCAAGTTGAAGAAAGCATTGTATGGACTCAAGCAAGCTCCTAGGGCCTAGTATGCAAGGTTGGATAAGTACTTATTGTAGTTAGGATTTAGTAAAGGTACTGCTAACAATAATCTCTATTTCAAGATTAATGGTGATCAAATTTTGATTGTTGAAGTCTTTGTTGATGATATTATCTTTGGAGGAAATGAAGGCATGTGTATGAAATTTGCTAGTGAAATGTAGAAAGAGTTTGAGATGTCTATGTTTGGTGAGATGAATTTCTTTCTGGGTCTACAAATCAGTCTATCAAATAAAGGAATCTTCATATCTCAGTCTAAGTATATGAAAGAGTTGTTAAAGAAGTTTGGGATGGAAGACTCTAAACCGGTATGTACTCCCATGGTGACTAGATGCAAATTGAGTAAAACTGATGAATCACCCAAGACTGATAAAAAAAGTACAGATCCATGATTGGAGGATTGCTTTATCTAAGTCAAACTAGAGCTGATATTATGCATGCAGTTTGTCTTGTTGCAAGATTTCAAGCAGATCCAAGAGAATCACATGTGATGGCAGTAAAGAGAATCTTGAGATATTTAAAAAGTACTCCAGATCATGGCTTATGGTATCCAAAGGATAATGATTTCACTCTTAGTGCTTATACAGATGTTGATTGGGACAAAGATGTTGATGATAGGAAGAGTACAAGTGGAGGCACTTTCTTTTTGGGTAACAGATTGGTTTCATTGCTGAGCAAGAAACAAGATTCAATCTCTTTGTCAATTGTAGAAGTAGAATATATTACAGCACCATGTTGTTGTACTCAAGTGTTATGGATGAAGCAGACCTTGAAAGACATAAGAGTTGTGTATGAAGATCTAGTTGCAATCTTCTGTGACAATACAATTGCTATAAATATTTCAAAGAATCCAATGTTGCATTCAAGAACAAAGCATATATCTATAAGGTATCACTTTCTAAGAGAAAAGGTGACAGAGAATGAAGTAAAGTTGGAATATGTTTCCACAAAGGATCATATTGCAGATATCTTCACCAAACCTCTACCTAAGGATACTTTTGAGTATCTTAGAGAAACGTTAGGGGTCATTACCCCTCCTGCCCTAAACTAAGATGCATGGGAATGCATCAATCCAGTGGTGCCCAAAGTCTCATTCCTTGATCTAGATTGATGTTTTGAGAGATACCTCTCAGCGGGAATAGCTAGATGTGTTGGTAATAGTTCAGTTCGATCAAAGCAACAGAATGCAAGTATGTGCCCTTTGCCATTGATGTCAAAGGGGGAGAGAAATCGTGTGAAAAACTCAGGGGGAGAAAGAATGCAAATGTGTAAAGAGAAAGGGGGAGAATCTAGTCTTGATGGTCTTTTTCAGTTTTTCACAGCATATGTTGCCATCAATGACAAAGGGGGAGATTGTTGCAAGTATGTGCCTAATCGGTGTTGTCATTGATGTCAACATATATGTGGTGTCATTGCTGTCAACTGTGCTCTTATTTTGTTTCTTGCTTGTAGTAAGTGATATGCTTTGTATTTACTTATGTAAGTGATCTTGATGTTGAGGATATTGAGAAAATTAGCTCCTCCGGTAGAAATAATGAGTTGCAGTGGAAACAATGTATTGCATACAGAGGAATAGTTTAGAAGATCGCTCCACATTTCCTATAGGATGAATATATTTGTCTACAGATTGGAGGTTATTTAGAAGTCTATCTGAAGATGTTATATTCAAAGTTTGAGCCTCCGATATGAAGATTTGAGTGAGTTATGTTCACCAGAGTAAAAACTACTTTTCTTGCATGTTTGGTGGTGTCAGGGAGAAAGTGTTATGCTCCGCATTCCTCCGCATTGAAGTATTTCTGTCTACAGTTCTAGAGTTAAGTCTAAGATGATGTTAAGTGCCTTCAACTTCAATGGTTCATGATTTGGTAGTCCGCAAGCAGTCTTTTCCTTATGACAGTAGTTGGCTATGTTGTTTATGTGTTCTGGTTTGAAGAATCTTCTTGACAGAGTGGTTAGAAGTTGTGCGGTTATTTCCTAATGATTTCAATGTGCTTGTGGATGTATCTGGATCATGTACCTACCCTTGGATTGGTCTACAAAGGGAAAGTTGGATCGTGAATGAAGAATGTTCTTAAAAGACCTAGTGTTCTCACCAGTCTTGGCTGACTTGGTTGATTTCAGTAATTGTGGAGATGCCTTGAAGATTGCGGAAGCGTGTCATGGAGTGAAGAATTACGTT
The DNA here is from genome assembly GCA_027924645.1 of Cunninghamia lanceolata. Lineage (NCBI taxonomy): Eukaryota > Viridiplantae > Streptophyta > Pinopsida > Cupressales > Cupressaceae > Cunninghamia > Cunninghamia lanceolata. The sequence continues at coordinate 3,757,422 of BSBN01001110.1, forward strand.
TGAGTCCCAGCTAAGGCATGGTGTGATCAACATACATCTTTACATCTTTCCCTTAGCTAATTTTTGTATTAGGTCCAGACCTATTTCTATGTATGTTTTTGTAATGACAACCTTGGAGATTGTTCCAACGGTTGATGAATGTATTGCCGACCTTGATGTATATTCCAAGGTTGATGACTTGTATAAAGACTTGTAATGAAATTGCGAAAAAAGTTGATATGTGTGTGAAAATTAAGAGATAACTGCGAAGGTGTGAAAGAGTAGAGCAGAGAAGTTATATTGTGCTTCAGTGGAACTAAACCCAGGCATTGAGTAGATGCTACTTAATTAGTTCACCATTTTTGGCAGTGAGCTGTTCTTGGTAGTGAGCAATTTGGGCAATGAGCCCTTTAGGCAGTGAACCTCTATTTTTCGGTACTGTTATAACTCATATATTTCTATGGGCTAACACCCACTGTGGTTTTTCCCTTTTAGGGTTTTCCACATAAAAATCTGGTGTCTATTGTGTTGAATGTGTGATTGTGATTAAGTCTATGGTTTCATGCTTTCATGATTAAATCTAATTATCAGTAATTAAGTAGTTGATGGTTTGATATTCATATGAAGTTAAGTTTTTGTGACAACTGATTCAAACCCCCTCTTAGTTGTCCTGTGTATTTCAACAAAATCACCCTGGCATCAAAGAGTTCTTGTTGAGAAAGGACGTCAATGAGAAAAAGGCTGGATGGATAACTAAAGTGATGGAATATAATATAGACATCCATATTACCAAGCTGGTTCATGGCAAGGGTCTGTGTGAACAGATGGTGGTAGACATTGTTGGTCTCTTACAATAATTTAACAACTGAGCTCTTAAAACTGTAACTCAGAGATTGGACATCTGAACTGAGTAGCTGTCTTAATCACTATGGAGATGCATTTCACTTCTCAACCCAGGGACGTGAACTTGAAATGGGTCAACATAGTATGTGCACTAAGAACTTCCAAAGTAGCCACGTTCATTCTATAGCTAAGAAAGATATAATGCTGAAGATAACTGCTAGAAAGGAAATAACAGGAATGCTAAATATTAACCAACAACTATTCTAGGATCAAGTACATGACAGAAAGTAAAAGTCTGGACAAACAAACATGAAACTACTCTGTCTGCTTTGGCTACAGGAACAGACATAGAATAGAATTCTAGTGGCTACAGGAACATTCAATGCCAGATTTAACTAAATGCTTAACAAAAAAAGTGACTAAACTAGAGGGTGGAATTCTCTCCAAGTGGGCCTCCTTGGATGAGTATTCCCTAATACAAATGTAAACTCAGAAATGCAAACTCACAACTTCATTTTATTCATTCAAAAAGATGAGTACAACTGAACGTTATAACTGTATTACCGAAAACTAGATAATGCAAGTACAATCTCTGAATAATCAACAACCCCTCAAAAGGAGTATTAGAGTCTTATTTATAGAAGAACTACAAAACTGACTACCTAGCAGGGTGGTCAACTCCAACAGAATAGGACGCCTCATTATGAAAAACATAGAAAGTGGAAAGGAGGTTATATATGCAGGGGAATCTGGTCAAGCAAGTTGCTTTAACGTAGATCTAGTATAACAGTAACTCCTAAATTTGCTCAACAGGTATTTAAGATTAGTTACAAAGTGGTTGCCTTCCCTCCATTTGACATTTGAATGATCACCATGTTTGACTTTTATGGTAAGCGACCAACCAGCAGAATCTTCCTCTTCTTTATGGATGCCGATTATATCTACATAACAATATTAGTACACACAATAATTGCACATCTGTAACTACCTTGGAGTAATATTCATTAACCATATGTAAAATCAACATAGATAGTTCATATAGCATGTTTTTGTCATAAAAGGATATAAGAAATGACCTATGCTCAACAAGTTATAGCTTTAGGGCAATGATATAAAAAGATTAGGATTAAAGTACCAAATTCCAAGATAACTATAGCAAGTGGATAACAAAGTTTAACAAAATTGAGTCATAAACTAGACTCATCACTCTCCCCAACCTAAGACTTTGCTAGTCCTCTAGCAGAGGAAGGGTTGTTCTTTTGTTTGGTTAATGCCCTGAAATTAGCAACTGCCAATTGTCCTATATTAGTTTCTCTAGTGCGTGAAGTAGGATCCCAACAGAACCCTTGCTGCCTATCCAACCTACTCCATCTTTGTCTCTCTTCAGCAATATCATACTGGTAAAATCTATAATTTGGCACATGCCACAATAGGATAGGTGGTTGAAAAATTAAGGGAAGCCAGAATTGTCCCTTTGTCCTTCCAATCTAAAAATATCTATCCACTCTTTTACATGCTGCAACAAAATTCTGCAGAGAGTGAGGCTCTGCTTGTTTTAGCTCATCAGATAAACTTTTCCACCTTTGTGTCAAATGTCCCTTTATAGATTCTCCTGTAGTGTGTGCCATCTTCTCATATTCTCTGTAAGATGCTTCTCTTTCAGGTAGGATTCTATTACCATAGCTTGACCTATAAAGCATCCTATGCCAATCATTAAAAATGCTTCCTGGATTTCCAGATTCAGCTCTACAGGCAATGGAGTGTTGAATTATAATTGCTTATAAGCCATGAATTCTTGTCACCAACTAACCTCATTTTGCATCCAGGAAATAAATGCCCTCAACTGAACATCTCCAACATACAACAAGGGGTTCCACTCATGGTCTTGGGACATAGCAAAATTATGCAAATAAAAATCACACAACAAATTCTTTATTTCTGGAGGAGCAATCCTATAAGCATTGAAAAATTCAAGAGGAGATTCAATGGGAGGGTTCAAACCAGAAACAATCCTTGCTAACTTAAAAGAGAGGTACCTTTCCTTTAAATGCAGAGCATAGACTCTTGGGGGAGTCCTGCATTCTAATACCTGAGGCACCAAAGCTGCCATACTATCCATTCTCTCTTTTAAAGTTACAATTTCTGCATCCTTTTCTTTAATCTCTTCATCCTTCTTTTGAATTTCATCTTTTAATCTACGTTTCTTCTTATTCCATTCCTCTTCTCTCCTTTGCATTTCATTCCACAAATTTATGGCTACCATGTGCATTGAAAAATTAGGAGGTCAGTGTATGCCTACCAAAGGCTTTCCTGGCATAGATGATTGATCTTCATGTAACATAGGCTGCAGGGTTTCTGACTGCTCAACCAATTCTGGCTGTAGGATGTCTTGCAGCAGGAACTCTTGTTTATCTTCATGTTCCTATCTCTCAATATACTCAGTAGCGGCAGCAAGGTCTGCCAAAGTTACATCTGCTGCTTCTTCTTCAATTATGTCTTTTTATACATCATTCTCATCCCTCATTGGGGCTTCTGTATCCTCAGCTGTCATTTCTTCAACCCTAGGGTTTATCTATGTAGACGCACTGGAGGCAGGCTCAGCAGGTCTTGATTTACTAGGACTCTCATGTTTCTCTTCTATTGTAGGAAGAACAGTGTCAGCATTCCATTTCCTAGAGCGCAACACCTTCCTTTCTGCAGTTTGCTTTTTGGTTTTACCCTTCTTTATTTCTGGCCTTCTTCTCTATGCCCTAGTTTGAATTAAACTGCTAAGAGGAATATCCTCATCGTCAGAATCTGAACAACTTTCTTTGTCTGCATGCTCTACTTTGGAAGAGCTAATCTCAATAGCTTGTTTTGCTGTAGGAGGGTTTGCACTGGAAGTTGAAGTTCTTGGAGTAGTTTCAACAGAACACACCCTTCTCCTAGTTCTATGATGTTGCGGCACAACCACAGGTTGCAAATGGCTTGGTCTTATTTGATCAATTTCCATAAATTCCTCCTAAGTCATATCGGATACATCATGCAGAGACTTTTCAACAAGTAATTTGATTAAACAATGGTGAGAGACAGAATTAGGCCTACCTTTTTGGGTCTCGGTGGCCATAATTGAAAGAAGGTGATAAAGCACGTTTGCCACATTCATTCATCTCCTGTGCCTCATATGATTCAACAATTTGAAATGCACAGAATGAAGGTTCGATTGTCGACCTTCACAAGTAATGTACTTCACCACATGGATAGCTACCTATTTCCACGGTTCAAGTAGAGAGGTTCTTTTGGCTCCCTACTTCTCTATAGTCAATGGTGGATCATTAGGTTCTGTAAAGTCATCTCTAGCTGACCTGGCATCTCGGGCAATAGGGTAATCCTTTCCATCAACAGACAGACCTGTAACTTCTACAATTCTTTCCTCAGTAGCCAACACCTCGAAACCTCTTACCATGGCTTTACCATCAGACAATATCTGAGCAAATTATAATGCAATATTTTCATCAAAACCATTTAACTTCAAGAAATAGTCCATCCATCCACAATTTCTAAATTCATCTTGGCTAAGTGCATCCTGTAACAATGCATCGTGAGCTGTGGGTTCATTCTGAATTAATCCTCCTCCCATGACTTAGCTGCTTGAAAACAATCACACTGCCAAGTTTCTTTTTTTTTTCTCTACAAAAAGTTTGAAAATGAGCTTCACCTTCTTGCAACCCTGTTAAGTCTTTATAATTCATGTTATATGTATTTTCCTTTTTGGCTTCTTTTCTTGGGAATTCAAGACAAGGGTGGTACATGCATTAATGAATGATCGATGAAGGTTGTCATCTCACACTTGCGAGCCATCACCTCACTCAAAATTCAAATCATTCAATTTTAAAACTTTACTGACATTTTGGCATAAAACATATGGATGGACTGACACGTGGACATCATATTAACACTCCCTCCCCAACCTATATTTAGGCATGTGTCCACACATGCGGAATAGATGTGTGACAGGACAAGGAAGGGAATAATGACATGCTATGAGAAATATCGATATTAATTTACAATAATTAAATGAACGAACCACAAGATAATTAAGAGAGAATTATTAAAGTGTGCGTACCTTGATTTGTGGAAGATCGGTTGCAAGAATCAGTGAGGAAGTAACGGGTAATGCTTAAGAATTTATTAAGCAATGAATGAAAGTGGAGTGGGCTGAAGCAAGATGGGATGAAGTATAATCAATACATGTGATGGAAGAGAGAAGAATGGATATGGGTGGATGGATGGGCATAGAAGTGAAAGAGTGGACTCCCACATATGTGGAAATCTTTATTATGATCAATACCGTACCTTGGTTAGCCAAAAGGAGGGACACTAGGTCCACTACCTTTGGCTGCAGGATGTTCAAGAGTTGCATGTTGAGTAAATTGTTGCAAGAATTCTTCTTTGGAGGCTGGCTTGTGATATAACTTGAGTCGATGACCATTGACTAATAGCTTGAATCTGACAGGGTCAATAGTAATAAGCTGAACAACACCATTGGAAAAAACTTTAGCAACCTCATATGGCCCTAGCCACCTTGTTTGTAATTTTCCTGCATTATCCTGATACCTTGAGTCATAAAGCAAAGCCCAATCACCAGCTGGCATCTGCAGTCCCTCTTCTTTTGTCTGTAATGAGGACAATCTTCAAACAACATTGCCTCAGCCTCTTCATGCTTCTTCTTTGCCTGGAGTGTGTCCAATTGTGTGGCCATATTGTTTATAATATCTTTCTTAAAATTAGATAGCAAGTGGCTTATCTCGATCCTTGAAACTCCATTGGTAGAGGTTTTGCCCATAAGGGAATGGTAACCTCTTCCTTTCTTCATGGCTGCTCTGGACTAATTCTGGCACAACTTCTTAATATCATCCCAAGACATTTGGGTAATATGTCCTCCCCCCATTAAATCTAAGGCATCTGTGCAACTCTCTCTTATTCCCCTGAGGAAGAGTAGTTTCTGAGAGTCCTCAGTGAGTGCATGATGGGGAGACTTTTGTAAACAAAACATGAACCTTGAGATGTAATCCTCCAAACTTTCATCTTCTTTCTGCTGCATTCTAAAAATATCATTTCCTCTCATATCTCCACTCCTACAGTAGTCTTTATATTTCTCAAGAAATTTATCTTTCATTTCTTGCCAGGTATTGACAACATCACTACCTAGACTCATAAACCACCTTAATGCAACCTCTTTCATGGTAGTAGGAAACAACTTAAGTTTATGAGCATCAGTAGTGTAGTCATAGCTTCTGCAGAGGATATCAAATTCAAACAAGAAGGTGTCTAGGTCCTCTGTTGCAAGTCCATAGAACTTGGGGAGAGATGAAGTAGGTATGTTCTTGAGATTATCCACTTCATTTTGAAGAGCAATTGGAAATAGAAACATTGGTTAATTGGGTACTTTTTGGGCAGCCATGACTACTGGACCTATTATCAAGGCAAATGGATTTTCAACTAGGTTTGGGGTATCTTGTTCTTCAGAGGATATTTCAGAACTATTGAAATAGGAAATGCATCAAGAAAAGGATTCACTTCTGCTTCTTCTGCTGGGTAAGTTGAATCATTAGGAAGGAATCTCCCTAAAGCATTTCTTCTCCTACCTCTATGCATGCAATATACTTAGTATCAGCTACTTCTCACACAAAACATGTTGATGGGTTATAGATGGTTTCTTCCTAACTAAAACACATTTTAAGGAAAAACTGCAAGGAATAATACTAAAGATGACTCTAAAGATCTTCTTAGTTTGACACCATCCTCGGTAATGACGCCAAAAATGTTGGTCTCTTACAATGATTTAACAACTGAGCTCTTAAAACTGTAACTTAGAGATTGGACATCTGAACTGAGTAGTTGTCTTAATCACTATGGAGATGCATTTCACTTGTCAACCCAGGGACGTGAACTTGAAATGGGTCAGCATAGTATGTGCACTAAGAACTTCCAAAGTAGCCACGTTCATTCTATAGCTAAGAAAGACATAATGCTGTAGATAACTGCTAGAAAGGAAATAACACGAATGCTGAATATTAACAAACAACTATTCTAGGATCAAGTACATGACAGAAAGTAAAAGTCTGGACAAACAAACATGAAACTACTCTGTCTGCTTTGGCTATAAGAACAGACACATAATAGAATTCTAGTGGCTGCAGGAACATTCAATGCTAGATTTAACTAAATGCTTAACAGAAAAGGTAACTAAACTAGAGGGTGGAATTCTCACCAAGTGGGCCCCCTTGGATGAGTATTCCCTAAGACAAATGTAAACTCAGAAATGTGAACTCACAACTTCATTTTATTCATTCGAAAAGATGAGTACAACTGAACGTTATAACTGTATTACCAAAAACTAGATAATGCAAGTACAATATTTGAATAATCAACAACCCCTCAGAAGGAGTATCAGAGTCTTATTTACAGAAGAACTACAAAACTGACTACCTAGCAGGGTGGTCAACTCCAACAGAATAGGACGCCTCATTACGGAAAACATAGAAAGTGGAAAGGAGGTTACGTATGCAGGGGAATCTAGTCAAGTGAGTTGCTTTAACACAGATCTAACATAACAACGACTCCTAAATTTACTCAATAGGTATTTAAGATTAGTTACAAAGCGGTTGCCTTCCCTCCATTTGACATTTGAACGATCACCATGTTTGACTTTTATGGTAAGTGACCAACCAGCGAAATCTTCCTCTTCTTTATGGATACCAATTATATCTGTATAACAATATTAGTACACATAATAATTGCACATTTGTAACTACCTTGGAGTAATATTCATTAACCATATGTAAAATTAACATAGATAGTTCATATAGCATGTTTTTTTCATAAAAGGATATAAGAAATGACCTACGCTCAACAAGTTATAGCTTTGGGGCAATGATATAAAATGATCAGGATTAAAGTACCAAAGTCCAAGATAACTATAGCAAGTGGATAACAAAGTTTAACAAAATTGAGTCATAAACTAGACTCATCAGACATCAAAGGTAGAAATGATGTTGTGTGTGTCCTAGGGTAGACACAACCAGCTAACCCTAACTCCTAGATTGACTGGTATCATGAAATGATTACTTTTCTACAGTAATGAAGATGCCCTGATGGACTTGATTCAACAAAAAGGAGGTATTTCAGACTTCAGTCTATCCCATATGTTCTTGTAGATGGTGTTTTATTTAGAAAGGACATCAATGGAGTCCTTATGAGATGTATTACTCAAGATCAGACTTCAAGAGTCTTAGAAGAATTTCATAATGGACTTGCTGGTGGCCATTATTCTCTGAGAACAACAGTTGTTAAAATTATGAGGGTTGGCTACTACTGGCCTGATTTATTTAGAGACACCCATAAATGGGTAAGGAGTTGCAAATGATGTGCATTCTTTGCAAGCAAGCAGAGGCTGGCAACTCTTCCTCTTCATCCAATTCAGATTGACCAACCATTTGTTGGATCTAGGGCATGCAACTGAGAGGGGGGGGTGAATCAGTTGTATAAAATTCTTGTTCTTTCAACACTTGATTCTTTGTTGTTAGTTAGCAGTATATCAATTAATCATCCATGAAAGCATAATACATAAACACAAGAGCAGATAAGTATCAACACATTGAACACCAAGATTTTGACGTGGAAAACCCGGTTAAGGGAAAAACCACGGGGTGATTAACCCAAGAATTATTCTCTGTTAGAAGAATAAAGAAAAATGAATGGCACATGCCAATTAGGGCTCACTGCCCGAGCACACTGCTCACAAAGAGGCCCACTGCCTACAAGGAGACACACTGTCTACAAAGTGATAAAAATCACAGTCTTGAACTGGAGAATGACATCTCTACCATGTCCGGATCAGTTCCAATTAAGCCCAAAAAAAAAACCTCTGTTCTGCCTTTCGCACTTCTCTTCGCTATGCTACACTCATCCACCACACACCACACACGAAATGAACTCACAGACCGTTATTTATACAAGACATCGACTTAGGATCAAACATCTAAGTCGGCAAACAATCATAAGAGTATCCGCAAGATGAATAACACATCCGGTCGGCCACCACAAGAACATTCGCAGGATGAACAACTCATCCGGTCGGCTAAACAGAGCAAGAACTTCATCCGGAAGAATAACTTCAATTCCGGGCTCTACTATCAATGCGGATCAACAACACAACCTCAACACGATCCAGAAAACTTCACAAGCCTGCCTGAATGTCCGGATACATCCGCACTTCCTTTACTTGCTGGAATCTCTTGTCTTCCTCATCCGGAACTTCAAGAACACAGTTTGTCGCCACTGTAGAAGGTACTTCCGGACCTTCAAATCATACATTATCAATGTGGACCAATAACACAATCTCAACATGATCCAAGAACCTTCACAAGCCTGTCTGAATGACCAGGTACGTCCGCATTTCCTTTACTTACTGAAATCTCTTATCCTCCTTATCCGGAACTTCAAGAACACAGTCTGTCGCCACTGTCATAATGCAAGAGGTACTTCTGGACCTCCAAATCATACACAACTCGAGATAGCACATCACAAGGACATCCCAAATACTCTTTCCAATCCACAGATTAGGATTGTACAATTTCGGACCTCACCGGACCTTTCTGTGATCCTCTGTCACCTCTAAGCACTTGCCGGAACCGGTTTCACACAGACAGCCATAACTTCTTCAAGTCTTCATGCGGACCTCTGAAAACTTGACTGAAGCATATCAAGACTCATATCTGCAAACCCTTTAATCCGCATCCTCCGGTTTTCAACCTATCCAATATATTTGCCTTCTTCTCATCACTGTTCTTCACTGTTCCTGACTGAGGGTAATTTTCTCAATATCCTCAACACACAGCTCATCCAATCCTTCTTGTCAATGTAATATGAGTATGTTGACATCAATGACAACACTGGTTCACCTCATACTTGCAACAATCTCCCCCTTTGTCATTGATGGCAACATATGATGTGAAAAACCATCAAGACAAGAACTTCTCCTTTCTGTCACAGCTCCCCCTATCAACAACAGCTTTTTACATATCTTCTCTCCCCCTTTGATCATTAACCACTTGTTTTTCATATGTCTTCTCTCCCCCTTTGACATCAATGGCAAAGGGCTCATACTTGCAATTCTAATACATTAGAATCATACCAGCTGCTCCCCCTTAGTAGCAGCTCCCCATCATCAATCCGGAGCACAAGATATGACTGTGATATCCACCGGACTGATGCACATCAGTGCATCTTAGTTTATCACCGGAGGGGCCATGACCCCTAACTTCTCCCGGAGATATTCAAAAGAGTCCTTGGGAAGAGGTTTTGTAAAGATATCTGCAATCTGATCCTTGGAGGGAACATACTCCAATCTGACTTCTTCCTTGTTTACTTGTTCTCTCAAAAAGTGAAATTTGATAGATATGTGCTTAGTCTTAGAGTGCAATACCAGATTCTTAGAAATATTAATTGCACTTGAATTATCACAGAAAATTGTGATAGGCTCCTCATATTCAACTTTGATGTCTCTTAGCATCTGCTTCATCCATAAGATTTGAGTGCAACTACCTGCTGCTGCAATGTATTCTGCTTCAGTTGTAGACAGAGATATTGCATCTTGTTTCTTGCTTAGCCAAGAAACCAATCTCTTCCCCAAAAAGAATGCTCCACCACTAGTGCTCTTCCGGTCATCCATATCTCCTGCCCAATCTGCATCTGTGTAAGCATGAAGAGAGAAATCCGGATCTCTAGGGTACCATAGACCATACTCAACTGTTCCTTTCAAGTACCTAAAAATTCTTTTGATTGCCATAACATGAGATTCTCTAGGATCAGCCTGGAATCTTGCCACAAGACCAACAGCCTGCATTATATCTGGTCTAGTTTGAGTGAGATACAACAATCCACCAATCATTGATCTGTATTTTGTCTGATCTGCCTTTGGGGAGTCATCATCTTTGCTTAACTTACATCCGGTTGCCATAGGAGTGTTCATAGGTTTTGAGTCTTCCATACCAAATTTCCTTAACAATTCTTTCACATATTTGGTCTGAGAAATGAAGATCCCTTCTTTTGTTTGAGTAATTTACAAACCCAAGAAGAAATTCATTTCACCAAGCATAGACATTTCAAACTCACTTTTCATCTGATTTGCAAAAGTTTTGCACATACTATCTCTTCCTCCAAAAATGATATCATCCACAAACACTTCAACAATCAATATGTTTTCATGATCAATTTTGAAATATAAGTTACTGTCAGCAGTACCTTTGTTGAATCCAATCTGCACAAGATGCTTATCCAACCTTTCATACCATGCTCTTGGGGCTTGCTTCAATCCATACAAAGCTTTCTTCAACTTGCAGACCATATCATCATTATCAGACAATTGAAATCCATCCGGTTGTTCAATGTAGACTTCTTCTTCTAGATCACCATTTAGGAAGGCAGACTTGACATCCATCTGATATACCTTGAAGTCTTTGAAGACAGCAAATGCAAGAAGTAATCTGACTGCTTCAATTCTTGCCACCGGAGCAAAAGTCTCTTCAAAGTCAATTCCTTCTATTTGAGAGTAGCCTTTGCAGACCAATCTAGCTTTGTTTCTGATTACTTCACCAGCTTCATTTAGTTTGTTCCAGAAGACCCACTTGGTTCCAATTACATTCCTGTCTCTAGGTCTGGGAACAAGATCCCAAGTATGATTTTTCTCAATTTGCATCAATTCATCTTTCATTGCTTTGGTCCAGTTTTCATCATTGCAGGCTTCATTTATTGTTTTAGGTTCAATCTTTGAAATCAGACAACATTCATCCTGATTTTGAGCAACATTCCTTCTAGTTTGTACACCTTTGCTTTTGTCACCTATGATCTGATCTTCAGAGTGGTTCAGTCTTACATACCTTGGAATTTTGGGAGTATCCTGCACTGCTGCTTCTTGACCAGGCTCATTCAAACCTATCTCTTCTTCCTGATTTACCGGATCAGGCTGACTCTGTCTCACCGGAGAGGATTGAGGTCCTTGAACACTATCTTGGTCATCTTCATCAAACTCATAAAATCTTGAAGGCTTCTCAATTCCTTCATCAACTTTCACATTGGTGCTTTCTATTATCTTCCTCAATCTCTTATTGTAACATCGGTATGCTTTGCTTTGAGTGGAGTAACCCAAGAAAATTCCTTCATCACTTCTAGCATCAAACTTTCCTAGATCTTCATCTCTTTTAATATAACACTTGCTACCAAATACTCTGAAATATTTCACAGTAGGAGTGATGCCAAACCAGAGTTCATAGGGGGTCTTACCGGTGTTGTTTCTAATTTGAACTCGATTGAGAGTGTAGACTGCAGTGCTGATAGCTTCCTTCCAAAATATTTGAGGAACACTTGCTTCCAACATCATTGTCCTGGCAGCTTCCTGAATGGTCCGGTTCTTTCTCTCAACCACTCCATTCTGCTGTGGAGTCCTAGGAGCAGACAACTGTCTCCTTATACCCTGCTTCTCACAAAAATCAATGAACTCACCAGATGTAAATTCACCACCTCTATCAGACCTTAGACATTTTAGTTTCAATCCGGTTTGATTCTCTACCATAGCTTTGAAGATCTTGAACTTCTCAAATGCTTCTGATTTTTCTTTTAGAAAGGTAACCCACATCATCCGGGAATGATCATCAATTAAGAACATGAAATATCTATCACCTTGCAGACTCTTGATTCTTGTCGGACCACAGAGATCAGTATGTACTAGTTCCAACAATCCGGTAGAAGACTGATCTTTGCTTTTGAAAGAGACTCTGCTTTGTTTACCTAGCTGACATTCTTTGCACAAACTATTTGTAGGTTTCATCAATTTTGGAAGATCTCTTATGGCCTGAGTATTGCTTATCTTGATGATGTTATCAAAATTTACATGGCACATTCTTCTATGCCATAACCAACTCTGATCAATTTGAGCAAACAAACAACTTTTATTTGAACCAACCAGATGAAAGATATTACCTTTTGTCTGAGTACCGGATGCAATCTCAGTTCCAGAGTTTGTAAAGATTCTGCATTTTCCATTTTTGAATCGGAGATCATAGCCTTTGTCCACTAACTGACCAACACTAAGAAGATTGTGCTTCAATCCTTCAACATACAGTACGTTACCTGTTTTGCTCTTTCCATCAAAGGAAATAGTTCCCCTGCCTCTGATTCTGCCAGCAGAATTGTCACCAAACTTTACCATTCCTCTTTCATACCTTTCCAAATTCAAGAACTTATTCTTGTCACCAGTCATATGGTGAGAACATCCACTGTCAATAACCCAATCATCCTTTTCTTCCACTTGAGCAGCCAAAGCTTTTTCAACAACTTTGTGATTGACAGATTCAGAGAGTATTGAATCTTCTTCCTTGATGGCAATAAACACCCACTCATTTCTGGATTTGCTTCCTAGTTCTGATTCATCATCTGTTACTCCTTCATTGTCATCTTCTTCGTGAACATAATAGCAATTCTTTTGAAACCTTTGTCTGTTAGTATTAGATCTTGCAGATCTTTCCGGACATCTTGAAGCAAAATGACCAATCTTATTGCAGTTGAAACACTTAAAGGGTAGTTTTCCTTCATACTTACCAGATCCTCTTGGCAGTCTCTTTGCAATGAGGGCTTCAAGTTGAGCTGTTTCTGCTTCTTCTTCCTCCATGTCTCTTCTTGCTTGATCATACCATGACATTTTCCTTGATGAGTTTTCTCCCGGATCAAATCTCTGTTTGCCTTTCACATAGGCACTGGCTTTGAAAGCAGATTCAGTCTTGGGAGGATCATCTCCAAACTCGGTCATTTCAAATGCAGCTAATTTGCCAGCCAGTTGTTCTCTTGTGACAGTTGTGTGGGCTCTAAATTCATCAATGGCAGCAACCTTGATTTTGTAGGCAGCAGGAAGGGATCTTAGGATTTTGCAGACAATCTCATTTTCATCTAAAGTTCCACCAGCATTTCTGATTCCACATACCAGCTCATTCACTCTTGGCATAAAGGTAGTGATGTTTTCATCATCTCTCATTTTCAATCTTTCAAATTTCCCTTTCAGACTTTGCAACCTTGCACTTTTGACAAACTCATCTCCTTCATACAGAAGTTCCAGTTTAGTCAGGATCTCATATGCAGTTGGTAGGTCAATAACATTCGAGAGATCTGAGTCATTCAATGCGCTTAGAAGAGCTTCCTTGGTCCGCAGATTATTTTCAGCTTCTGTGATTTCATTCAGAGTTGACGGACCACCTTGTGGAGGTACATATGGTTTTGAAACCATAGCCAAGTATGCTTTTCCCATACATTCCAAATGACACTTCATGCGACCTTTCCAGAGAGTGAAGTTGGTTCCATCGAACTTCGGACTATCCTTCTTGTATGACGACATCCTGGATCTCCTCAAGCGGTTAAGCTCCTATCACAGGAACTTAGCTCTGAAACCAATTGTTGGATCTAGGGCATGCAACTGAGAGGGGGGGGGTGAATCAGTTGTATAAAATTCTTGTTCTTTCAACACTTGATTCTTTGTTGTTAGTTAGCAGTATATCAATTAATCATCCATGAAAGCATAATACATAAACACAAGAGCAGATAAGTATCAACACATTGAACACCAAGATTTTGACGTGGAAAACCCGGTTAAGGGAAAAACCACGGGGTGATTAACCCAAGAATTATTCTCTGTTAGAAGAATAAAGAAAAATGAATGGCACATGCCAATTAGGGCTCACTGCCCGAGCACACTGCTCACAAAGAGGCCCACTGCCTACAAGGAGACACACTGTCTACAAAGTGATAAAAATCACAGTCTTGAACTGGAGAATGACATCTCTACCATGTCCGGATCAGTTCCAATTAAGCCCAAAAAAAAACCTCTGTTCTGCCTTTCGCACTTCTCTTCGCTATGCTACACTCATCCACCACACACCACACACGAAATGAACTCACAGACCGTTATTTATACAAGACATCGACTTAGGATCAAACATCTAAGTCGGCAAACAATCATAAGAGTATCCACAAGATGAATAACACATCCGGTCGGCCACCACAAGAACATTCGCAGGATGAACAACTCATCCGATCGGCTAAACAGAGCAAGAACTTCATCCGGAAGAATAACTTCAATTCCGGGCTCTACTATCAATGCGGATCAACAACACAACCTCAACACGATCCAGAAAACTTCACAAGCCTGCCTGAATGTCCGGATACATCCGCACTTCCTTTACTTGCTGGAATCTCTTGTCTTCCTCATCCGCAACTTCAAGAACACAGTCTGTCGCCACTGTAGAAGGTACTTCCAGACCTTCAAATCATACATTATCAATGCGGACCAATAACACAATCTCAACATGATCCAAGAACCTTCACAAGCTTGTCTGAATGACCAGGTACGTCCGCATTTCCTTTACTTACTGAAATCTCTTATCCTCCTTATCCGGAACTTCAAGAACACAGTCTGTCGCCACTGTCATAATGCAAGAGGTACTTCCGGACCTCCAAATCATACACAACTTGAGATAGCACATCACAAGGACATTCCAAATACTCTTTCCAATCTGCAGATTATGATTGTACAATTCCGGACCTCACCGGACCTTTCTGTGATCCTCTGTCACCTCTAAGCACTTGCCGGAACCAGTTTCACACAGACAGCCATAACTTCTTCAGGTCTTCATGCGGACCTCTGAAAACTTGACTGAAGCATATCAAGACTCATATCTGCAAACCCTTTAATCCGCATCCTCCGGTTTTCAACCTATCCAATATATTTGCCTTCTTCTCATCACTGTTCTTCACTGTTCCTGATTGAGGGTAATTTTCTCAATATCCTCAACACACAGCTCATCCAATCCTTCTTGTCAATGTAATATGAGTATGTTGACATCAATGACAACACTGGTTCACCTCATACTTGCAACACCATTTTCCCAATGGGGTTTGGAATTCATTGGGATGATTAATCCACCATCTAGTGCTGGGCACAAGTGGATTCTAAATGCCATAGACTATTTAACAAAGTGGACAGAAGCAGTCACATTGAAAGATGCCATAGAGGCCTCCATTTTAGATTTTCTTGAAGGTATAGTTACTAGGTTTGGTGTTACATTCACTATTATTTTTTATAATGCTAAGGCCTTTGTAGGCACAAAAATTAGTGAATGGGCGTTAAACTATGGCATTTATTTGAAAACTTCATCCAACTACCACCCCCAAGGAAATGGCATGCTAAGTCCACAAACAAAAATATGATCAGAATCATTAAGAGGACAGTGGATGACAATCAGAGAACTTGGCATGCCAAGTTGAAGACAGCTCTTTAGGCTGATCAAGTCACTACTAAGAGGGCCATTGGCAATTCGCCCTTTATGCTAGTATATGGAAAGGAAGCAAGGCTTCCATTATCATAAGAATTACCATCCTTGGAGCTAACCCAATAGCTAGAATTACTTGAAAATGATGCCATGACAGTTAGATTTGCTGAGCTAATGGAGCTTGAAGAGAAGAGAAATGTAGCCATGTAAACCCTTGAAGCACACCAAGAACAAGTCAAGAGGACTTTTGATAGAAAATCAGTTGATAGAGTCCTCCAAGATAGAGATTTAGTGCTGAAATGGGATGAAGATAGGGCAAAGGCATGAAAGCATTCCAAATTTGATGCCATATGGAGCGGCCCCTACATTATCACTAGTTGCAAGCAGGCCAGTGCTTTCCAACTCTCCAAACTGACTGGTGAGGAACTTCTAATCCCAGTGAATGAGATTTACCTCAAACCATACTTCTAAGTTTGGTCTTGATATACTTGTAAATATCTAGAGTAGATTTGCTTTCTGTTTTAGGTTTCCCTTCCTCCAAGTGCTATTGCAAAAGCAACTTTCTCATTAGGAGATTGTCTTGCCTTGTTTGTTTTGTTCTTGTTTTTGGGAGGCATTTTCAGTTGGTTTGGTCATGAGGTTGTTTTCTCTTGACTATGTGCCCAATGGATTGCATAAGGCAACTGATCCCTGTGTTTAGTAGGCAAACATCTCTGCAAAGTTGTCAAAATGTTGTCATATTTTGCCTAGTCCAAAATATTCCAGATTCCCTCCTTCTATTAGAAGAAATCTGATCAAAGATAACCTAAATAGAAGGAGGTAAAACCTAAATCCTTCAAAACCTAAACCTAATAAGGGGTGAAAGACGGTCGAAGTGGTGAAGTTCAAGAAGGGATATTTTGCCGATATGGAAAAACATAAGCCAAAGTTTGGGAAGGTTGTTTTTTCTGATAAGATGGAAAAGATGATGCTTGGTTGAAGGTTCAAGAAAACAAAAAATTTCTGATAAGGCATAAAATATGGAGCCCAATTATTCTAAGGATGTCATTCTTTCATCAAGCGACAAGAGGTAGATTTCTGCTCAAGCCAGGTCGGCTGATAGATTAAATCCAAAAATGCCATAAAAGGAAAAAGAATACAACACATTAAAGTGTTGTAAAAGCTTGCCCTCCCTGAAATTGTGCCATTTTCTCAGGGAGATGTACCCAACATTAAATTTCTGTAGGCCGGGGTTGAATGAGGGTGGTTGGAACAGGAAAACATTTCAATGCTAGAGTACAGGTGAAGTTGCAGAATGGATTTGTAGGTACACGAACAAACTTTCTGCATTCCCTCTTAATTATTTCTAGCACCCATGCCTGTAGGCAATCTTCGTTGCAGAGTTACAGGCTTGTCAGGGGCATGGGTTCTGTCCCAAATTTGTAGGATATCTAGGTTAGAAATTTAATGGAAGAGTGGGCTATCCTAAGTCAATTGACCAGCTCCAGTGCCACTATTGTAGAAGGAAATTGAAAAGTTATAAATACTTCAGAATGCAATGTATTGCTATTAACTGTTCTTCTGGGATATTATACAAGTTAGAGAATTTTGTAATTAGGCCTTTGTAATGCAATTACATGAACTAACTTGATTCGATGGACTGTGCTCTTCTACTAAGCCTCTCACGTCTCTAGTTTTGTTCACCATTGAATGTAATTGGTTGTTTTGTGTCTACATCCTCTACATAATTGTCGCTCTTATGTAATTGTTATTTAGCCTTCTTGATCAATACAATCATTGATGTTTTACCTCTCTTATGCTTTTACTCTTTATTTGACTGAATCTGTAGCTAATCCTGTGGGTAAAATGGCCCCTCTTGTAGTTACAACCTTCTAATTCAGGTCCCTGTTAAAGTCATAGGTCTGTGTAAGTTCTTTCGATATTTGAGATCAAATTTGTGTTATGTTAGTTACAGTTAAACATCTTAATCTAGTGCATCACCTATTTTTATTTCAACAATCCTTCTTACCCCTTTTCCTCTGCAAGTAGTAGCACTAGATTTAGTTATTTCTCTAATCCTTAAGCTTAAAAAGAGGAATCAACCTTCTCTAGAGGTCTGATCTCATTTGCAAGGTCCCACACCTTGAGATTAGTTGCATTGTGTCATTGAAGTGTTTGAACTAGCTTCAAACAGGGTGCAATTTCACATGACAACAGGAACATGGATCAATAACTAGGTTATGGAAACAATTAGGTTTGAGCGAAATTGTGCAATATTCTATTTTAGAATATTTCAAACTTACAGATCTATGCCAAACAATCATTCTAGGTTTGGAGGAGGATGAAAGAGTTTTCAGCACCTTATCATTTTTTAAGTGAAAGTTGCGAAACAAACTTAAAAAAATAAGGAGAATTGTTTGACACTCTATAGGACTAGGTACAATGTTCAAACATTTTTGTTTGACAAAGCTATTGCAAATTGGAAGTCAAGTTGTGAAAGAAGAGGTGTGATTAATATTTTTTCTTAGTTACAAGGAGACCAACCAGAGAATTCAAATAGGGTTTCAGAGGAGCTGGTTGAACCACATGACGAAGAACAGGAAGATGGTTCCCAACCAATGCCAAATACAAACAACCCAAATATTTTGCAAATTCATGAACTTGATTAATAAACTTTGTTATGAACAATTTCTTCAAAATTTGGAATCTATATTTTCTTTTTATAATTTTGAACTCAGTCTTCCTTTGAAAATATAGTCAATATAAGCAATTCACATACACATTATTATAATTTTTATTTATGGATGTCTTCATTTCTTTTTCTCTTTTTTATAACATGTGTAAACACTGATAATTATATTAAAAATTCCTTGAAGTTACAAAAGTAAATGGTATCATTAGATTATGACAAAATATCTCCTGGTTGAAGTATAACCAAATTATCAAAAACACAAAGATATTACAATGAATAGCTCTAATATCTGAAAAACCCCCAAAAAATATATGGTAATCAATATTTTAACTCATAGTGAAATGGTGAAGGTTCATTTATGAGACTCTAAAACCTTTATATGCACACAAGGATTGAACCTTACACTACAAACGTCAACTGCCATGATAGTTTGCCCTAACTCCTCTCAAAAATTAGGAAGAAGGTGATGAAGAATTATGAAGAGAAATTAATCTTCAACAATCAACACATGTATGATGCGAAATTGGAAGTTACAAGAAAAAATAATCTTCAAGAATCAACATGTGTATGATGCGAAATTGGAAGTTATAAGAAAAATTCATAAAAGCTTTGTTATATATGAAAAGTGGGAATGAGGTTGAAGTGTGATTAATTAGATTCAATCAAACCCTCCTTTCACATATACGTTCAAGGACAACAACCGAGCCAAGTCACTACAGATAGAGAGGACTCAGCTGTGGGTTGAGTGTCACTTAGGAATGATGGGAAATATAGAATAGATTGATAGTTATGTCAAACCCTAGTTTAATTAAGCCTAAAACCCTAATTATATGATTCTTGATACAAACAGATGAAACATGACAAATGATCACACAAGAAGGCACTAAATGCAAATTAGAAGCATAGCAGGATTCAGATTCTGAAAAGTGGAAACTTTAGGGACACTAGGTCAGGTGCCCTAGTCCAACATGCAACTTTTTTTTCTATGGATCTGGAATTATAAGATGATGTTGATAGTAACTTGCTTTAGAGTTTCTGTCAACGACAATTGAGAGGACATAGGAGCGGGTGTCCTTGTTCAGGAAGGAATATTCTTTGCTCTTTTCTTTAGATCTAGAATCTTTAACCTTTGCTTTGATCTCTTGCAACTCCTCTCCACAAGATCCTGCACATGTAACCTGCAATCACAAGAGATGGGTTGGGGATTGTGGTGTTTAGGAGATTGCCTCAGTCAAGCCCTAAAATGGCATTCAATCCTTCCAACACTGTTGTTAGATAGAGTGCATATCCTTGGTGGATAGAGGAAAAATCAAATGATAAGATAGATTGATTGAAACACAAAGTAGATATCACCTTGGAGGTGAATACCCTCACGGAGATGAAGTGCCTTCAAATCATGAGCAAATGAGTTGATGAAGCCAAATATACAACAAACACATACAAACGTGCAACAAAATACTGCTCTACAACACAATGAATGCCTTGAATGCTCTTTGCTTGATGGTCTTAAGTTTGCCTTGATCAACTATGAGTAAAATGAAGTCCTAAACATGTCTATCTATGCATTCTTGCTAACATTCGTAATTCAAATTAAATAGGCCGACAAAGGGAAACCTTTTAACGGTCATAAACTAACACTTTAAAATTTGGGTCTCGGTAAAATAGGTCTGGACTAGGGAATAGATACCCAAGTCTAGAGGACTATTTTTAGTCTTGATTCACATTTAGGATGGGCCCCTAAGCCCCTTTTGACATGGGTTTCAACATATTTTTTTTCTGGGACAAGTTTTACACATGCATGATTAAACTAAGGGGACCTAGGAGTTAAACTTAGGAGGTAAAAGTGCTAGGGGGATATTTTACGACATAACATTTATCCCCCACTTTAATGTATGTATGATCTTATGACCCATACATGCATTCAAATATGGTAAAAAACATATCAAACACACCAAGCACATGAAGCTAAGGCATACACAAAGATTAGAGTACTATTTCTAGCCCCCAGTCTCAGGTAATCACTAGAAAACACATTGAAGACACACAAGACACAATGAAGACAATAAGAAGCATGCAAAACACGATGAATACAGGAGTATAAGATCTGATGAAGCAATTACACACATAGAGATATATATATATATATATATATATATATATATATATATATATATATATATATATATATATATATATATATATATATATATATATATATATATATATATATATATAATGCTACTTAAAGTAAACACACATACAACGTGGGGAGGGAGTCATCGCCACGCAACTTTAGACCACATGAAAACACACAAAACACATCGACTGCCGCATAACATGTCATAGACACACTATACGTCTTAAACATAGCAAACACGAATGATAGAAAAAGATTATTGCTAAGTCCCACAATCTAAAACATGTTGCAGACACACCTGACGGTTGGGCTTATGCCACAACAACTACCAAAGACATGCTTAAGGGAGGATAGCTCAAGATCCAACCCCGCCTCCCGATGAGGACTTTGTATAAAAGGATGTGCACTAGCTTAAAAGATACACCATCCCGCCTTCCATAGAAGGGCTTCATATAAAAGGATATGCACTAGCTTAAGAGATACATTATCCCACTTTGCAGAGAGGGCTTTTTGATTATAATTTTAATAAGGATGTGCACTACCTCAAGAGATACAACATCCCACCTTACAAAGAGGGCTTACAAACATGCTTCGTTAGTGCCAAAATCATCAAGCAAATACCATTATATATGCCCCTACCTTAAGGTGGTTTATGTCGCTTTATCGATATCAAGCACATTAAGGTAGAGTGAAAACATGTAAGAGAACAAGATATGTTGCAAAGCCCATGCCCCCGAGGTGACATGTGCTTACAATCGTCGAATGTTCCCACAAACATATTGATGTGATATGCTACGATAATCAAGAGATAAGGTTAAAACATCTTACTCTAAGATAATAACCAAATAAAATCATGAAAGCTATGCATGAAAACAATCACATAAAGCACCAAGGCTATACTCATGGGTTCAGAGCTGAGTATAACCATTGGGATATACTACAGGTACCTCATAACTAAGTGTAGCAACAAGGTGAGATACCAATCAAAGTGTGCAAGAGTAGATTGAGTGGATTGTAAAATGTTAGTCACAAGAAATTCCATAAGATGATACATCACACGAAGTGATTCTACTAGCCAAGCATCAGATATATATATCAACTAAATCTTCATTAATGGACTAGGTCTGTTTTTTCTTACTTGCTGAAGGGACACGCGATCTGTATCAGTATTTGTTTGTTTTCGTCATCCGCAGACTGGGTAGAATCACTTGAAGAAGGTAAACAATAAATATTAGAGAGGAGAATAAGTGCCTTAGGAACATCACATAGGAGGATGTCCCCAAAACACCATCTGCAACACTATGCCCCTAAGGCACGACACACACCAATAAAATAAAGGAGAGGCAAGATCGAAGAATGATGAAATAAATAGAAGAATAGTCACAATAGAGGCGGTCTCTCGATATGCTTGACCTTACAAGAGTATCAAGGGTCATCCAAGGAGACCTAAACAACACATAACACATCTTAGGGGAACTCAACACACATAGATATATGTATATATATTTTCATTTTATCTAAGAGGATCCCAAACTTGTGAGCATCTTAGAAAGGTGTTCTATCAAGTGCACTAAAAAGTGTGAGTAGTTCATACCCAATTGATTCTTATTTCCAAAATGGTCAGGTGTTGCTTGTTTCTCCAAATCCTATATGTTGAAAGTCTTTTATTCCTTGTAAGGAGGGGAATCATTGTTATTTCTCGCAGATGATAGATGCCTTTTTTGATCCTTTGTTTTCTTGTTTTGATGAGTGAGCCTTTTGTAGTGGAATGAGATATTTTCCATCATGACAACCATTTCTTGTATCGTAATATCTTGTCAAGATTGTTCAATTTGCATATCCAATGCATTTTGGTTATCTCCCAATCCTTTAAGGGATAACGACAGAGGAATTTTAGCATAGATACCTTTTCCTTGTGGATGAGGTGAGTCTTTAGTCTTGTCCTTATCCACTTCTATCATGCCAACTATTTCATCATAGTTAAGATAATCATCTTCTTGCTCTATTGTATTTTGCTCTACCATATTATTGTCGCTATGCTTAGGAAAAGGATTTGTAAAGATCCATAAGTTTTGATTCAGAGGGTCAACCAACTTATTTCCATTGTCATTCATTCCAGTTACCTGTATTATATTAGAATCGATGAGGTCTTGAATTTCATGTTTCAGACGCATACATCATTTGGTGTCATGTCCTGTCAATTGATGATACTGACAGAAAGCATTAGAATCAAAGTTAGGTCCTTGTATCCTATTACTATCAAATGGTTTCATAGGAGAAGGCTTCAAAAGATTGTTGCTTACTGCTTGATTAATAATTGATTGAAGAGATTTAGATAATGGAGTAAATTGTCTTTGTTGTTGTCTAATTTGAAATGGTGCCCGTTTAGCATTACTAATACCTGACACTTGTGATTGAAAATTGTTTGAATGTTGTTGATTGATCTTGATGAAACTATTCTTATCCCTCTTAAATTTTTTTTGTGAAGGTCCAACCATGTATTGACCAACTTGAGTTGATGAGTTTTGATTTTCATAATGACTAGATGAAAACTGGTAATCACGAAGGGTTGTGCATAAATGTTGAAAAACACTATACTTCATCAAGAGGATTTGATCATGGATATTAGGTTGAAAATTCATAATGAATACCTTTTGGAGATCTTCATCTTTAATCAAGTATTGTATTTGCGAGATGAGACCTTGATATCAACTGATGAATTCTGTCAACTTCTCTTTCAAACCTTGTTTACAATGAACCGAGTCAATCAAAGAGACCGTAGGTCCAATGTTTGCTTGAAAGTGCTATAAGAATTGATCAACTGGTTGTGAGAAAGAGTTTATTGAATTAAGACGTAATGAGCAAAACCATTCCAAAGCTATATATTTGAGAGATCGCGGGAAGAGTTTCACTAGCAAGTCCTCTTCAAGGAAGAAATCACTACACATAGTTGTGAATGATGCCACATGAGTATTAAGATCACCTTCACCACCATATTTTTCAAAGCAAGGACTCTCAAATTTTTTAGGCATAGGAGTTCTCAGGATTGCATAAGATAAAGGACTAAGGGCATGATATGTTGATAAAGTAGGTCCGGAAGACTTAGTCAAGTTTGTCACCTTTTGTTCTAAAGAAGTCATGCCTTGGAAAAGTTCATTTAAGAGGGCATCATTAGGAGATGTGGTTTGTTGTTGAGAATAATTAGAAGCTCTGGTTATGAAATTTTGAGGTGATTGGTTGTGAGTGGTAATGAAAGGTGGTTGAGAATAATTATAAGTGAAAGGTAGTTGAGAATAGGTGGAATGGAGAGCTGGTTTAGAGTGATTATTCATATAAGAAGTCACCCTAGGTGCTAGGTTTTGATAATTGAATCCCACAACCTTGTAATTCTGTGAATTAATGCCATAAGATACTCCAATACTAGTGGTAGCATTACTACAAGCTTATGCATTAGTAGTGAGAATAGATGATGTGAAAGTAGACATTCTGGTAGTCGGTATAGGTGTTGATATCTGTGTATGACTCAGTGATGACATACTATTAATAGTATTTGCACAATCAGTCACTATCATAATGTTGTTATGCACTATATGGTCTAGTCCAAAAAGTGAATTAACGCCATCTTGTCCTTCTTTTAATAGCTCTCTTAAACTATGAACAATAGGTACATCCTCTTCATCTATCCTTTCTTTTTCCACAAATGCTTGAAAATCAGCTAGTTCCTTATAAAGTTTGTTTATTTGATCATCAGGTACAAGTGTTATCACATCAATAGGATCTTCAAAATCATGAAATGTTTATTCTTCCATTGTAGTTGTAGGAGGTATGATTGTTGATAATTGAGAGGGGGGGTGAATCAGTTATCTTAATTACTTCAACTTTCTGTTAAGGGAAAAACCACGGGGTGACTAACCCAAGATTGTATTCTCTGTTAAAAGAATAAGATAGTACAAAATGGTACTTGCCAATTAGGGCTCATTGCTCACAAGAGGCTCACTGCCTACAAGAGACTCACTGTCTACAAGATACCAAGAAAGTAACAGGATAGTTGAACTGATGAGATGCATCCACATATGCTGAGGTTCAGTTCCGGTTAGGCTTAATATACTGATCTACTGCACTTCATTCTTCCTCTTCTTTGGTGCTGCTGTCTTGTCACATACCAGACCTATATTTCTGCTTCCACACTGCTCTCTGCTTTTCTTTGCACACCACAATACACCACACACATTTATACCGAAATCAATATGGTATATATATCTGCATCAATGATTTCAATCATCTTTGTAGTCAGCATATGAAAAACTCAACATATTTCCAATCTCTGGTCTGTCGGTTGAATCCATGCTTACTAAGTGATGCGTATCAAAAAAATAGTTAAAGAAGTCATCAATCATGTTGGCAAATCATGAATGATACCTCAAGAAGCTTGACCACCAATAATATCTCATCCGGATTAAGGTCTGATGCTCTGCGGGTCAGCTCTTCCTCAGTCTACTTTGCCAAACAGGAACCCAACACTCAGGTGCTTATATCTTTTCACTCTATCATCATCGGACACTCAGTCTCTGGAATATAGTAGTCATGATATTCCTCTTGACTTGCCCAAGTTGGCACTTTTTTGAGATACTTCCTCTGAGAGATCCGGACCTAATTGTCTGATCTTGCTGCATGATGTATTCTTGCTTACCGAACCACAACACTCTTCAATCTAACTTTAGGTATGGACACACCATGTCCTGCAGATGTGTGGGAAAGACTTTGTTGCCATCAATGACAACATTCATGAAGCCACACAGTGTCTCTTGCCAACAATGATATCTTGCAAAGTTTGTGTTTCACCTTTTGTAAAGTAAGACTTCAATGGATTTTCTAATGTTGGTACACCATTGCTATTGGGAGCACTAGAACACATTAATCTAAGACTTCTTCCTAGAGGGATATTTCTATTAGGGCAGCGGGTTATGTGCTCATGCAAAATAATACAACACTCAATGCACAAACTAATAGAACAAACCCTAGAAGCAAGATATGCTTGTTGAAATACATAATGTGTAACTAAAAACTATACAAATTTTCAATCTAGAGCATTGAATGATGCCAAATTTTCAAATAACCAATGGATGTATGTTTGAAAATGATGCAAGATCTGAAATGAAATATATTTATGACAAATGCAATGAAACAAAGCAAATCTATGCTTGTTTATGAACCTACAATGCTCAAATTTTTCACTTTTTTTAATGCCAATTTGCTAAAAATGCAAATGAAAATACAAAGACACACAATGCATCAATACTACGGTCAAAAATCAGATTTGAAAGAGTGTTTAAATGAGTAATAAAATCTGAAACAAGATTTTAATTACAAACCCTAGCTTTTGGAATGACTAGGTTATATGAAAAATGCAAATTTTCAAGCAAAACCCTAGCAAATGTCATATGAAAATGAAAGATAAATGATCATGAAAAGATGAAATGCTATAATTTATCTCAGATCTAATGTAAATATCAGAAAATTAAATGTTTTCAATGATATGCAAGGAAAATAGTGCAAACTATGCCTTAATGCAAGCCTAAGATGCCTATTTTTTTATTTTTTCAAAAATATGCAAGATTTTTGAATGTATGATGATGAAAATGAATGCAAATCTGATTACAACACTCTGAAAGATGCAAGTTATTTAAAAACACAGGTTCACCAAAATTTTATATATGAAAAGTGGGAATGAGGTTGAAGTGTGGTTAATTAGATTCAATCAAACCCTCCTTTCACATATACATTCAAGGACAACAACAGAGCCAAGTCACTATAGATGGAGAGGACTGAGCTGCGGGTTGAGTGTCACTTAGGAATGATAGGAAAGATAGAATAGATTGATAGTTATGTCAAACCCTAGTTCAATTGAGCTTAAAACCCTAATTATATGATTTTGGATATAGACGGATGAAACATGACAAATGATCGCATAGAAGCCACTAAATGCAGATTAGAAAAATACTAGGATTTGGATTCTGGAAAGTGGAAATTTCAGGGACACTGGGGTAGGCACCCTAGTCCAATAGGTAGCTTTTTCTATGGATCTGGAACTATAAGATGATGTCGATAGCAACCTACTTCAGAGTTTCTAGCAACGACAATTGAGAGGACATAGGAGTGGGCACCCTTGTCCAGAAAGTAATATTCTTCACTCTTTTCTTCATATCCCAAATCTTTAACCTTTGCTCTGATCTCTTGCAACTCCTCTCTGCAAGATCCTACACATGTAACCTGCAATCATGAGAGAGGGGTTGGGGGTGGTGGTGTTTAGGAGCTTACCTCGGTAAGCTCTGTAATAGCATTCAAGCCTTCCAACACCGTTGTTAGATAGAGTGTGTGTCCTTCGTGGATAGAGGCAAAATCAAATGATAAGATAGATTTATTGAAACACAAAGTAGATATCACCTTGGAGGTGAAAACCTTCATGGAGATGAAGTTCCTTCAAATCATTAGGAAGTGAGTTGATGATGCCAAATCTGCAACAAACACATACAAACATAACACAATACTGCTTTGCAATACAATGAATGCCTTGAATTCTCTTTGCTTGATGA